>OZ004705.1:34137890-35447927 GCA_963924515.1 Vespertilio murinus
CTGGATGGGATACTCCAGTCCTGATTGGAATCGCATGAAGAAACTCACTACTTCCTGGCTAGCACAAAGTCAAATCAGATGGCCAAGCCAGGGTTGGTCCTGGCTCCAAGAAATGCTGGCTCCCAACCTTGGGGTTCCCATAGCCTTTGAGGCTGCAAGCTAGCCGAGGTGCACAGAGACCATGGGGCTGAACTCCTAGAACTCCTGCTGTGAGGTCATCACTGGGCTATGGGTGTTTACCACACCCTCTGAATTGAATAGCAGATGCCCTTGAGATGCCAAAGCTGCCTTCCACTTTCATTTACTCTTTTTTTTTTACAACTCTTATTGTTGAAAGAATCACTTATGTCTCTTTCTTTCCCCATTGATCCCTTCTAGCCTGCACCTCTTCCCCCTCAGACCTTCACCACCCTACTGTCTGTGTTCATGGGTTATGCATGCAAGTTCTTTGGTTGATCTCTTCCACCACCCACCCACCCCACCTTCCCTCTTGCCTTCACTTTTATATTGTACTAGAGGGCCAGTGCACAAAATTCATGCACCGGTAGGGTCCCCTAGGCCTGGCTGGTGATCAGGGCCATTCGGGGCCTTCCAACTGCTGACCAGGGCCTTCCTTTGTTCCACACCACCCCCTGGTGGTCAGCGCAAGTCATAGCAAGCAATAGAACTCCCAGTCTCCCAATAAACTCTCATGGAGACACTTTGCATATTAGCCTTTTATATATATAGATTCCTGAAACTCCATTAACGCCCCAACCACCAACAATTAACAACTCAATTCAAACATAGTATGAACTCAAAACATATGGACTGGGCGATGCTATCTGTAACAGTTGTTTGTTCATGTAGGGACTCCTGGTATTTACCCCTTTAATGCCCCAAACTACCCTTTCCATTTGTAGACTAAATTTTACTTTTAAAGAGGCTCTCTTCCTCTCTCCCTCTCTCTTTTTCTCTCATAAAACAGCAGGAACCTCCTAAACAAAAATATCCACCTTCTGATTGGCTTTTAAAAAAACAGATTTATGCCCTAATTGGTTTGGCTCAGTGGATAGAGCCTCGGCTGGGGGACTGAAGGGTCCCAGGTTCAAATCCGCTCAAGGGCATGTACCTTGGTTGTGGGAATATCCCCCAGTAGGGGGTATGCAGGAGGCAGCTGATCCATGTTTCTCTCTCATCTATGTGTCTAACTCTCTATCCTTCTCCCTTCCTCTCTGTAAAAATCAATAAAATATTTTTTTAAAAAAAACAGATTTATGCTGTCAAGAGACAATCTGCAGGCCCCACAGAAATCTTTCTAGGCGATCTGCCACAGTGCAGTGGTTCTTTGTGGCTGAAGACAGCACCAGTGTCCCCTCATTCCAGGCCTGGCAAGTTTAAACGTCAAGAGATAACAGGCACAGATAAGGCCAAGGCTGAGACAGTGCAGCTCAGCTGGGGCCCATGCACGCTTACCTGTTGCCTGACCTGCACAGGACAGGACTCCAACACTGCCCACCTGGCTGGGATGGGACTTAAAGCAACACACACACACCATTCCAGCGGAAACTGATGGGGAACCTGCTTCCCCTGGCTGAAAGTTGCAATAGTTTAGCAAGAGAGTATCGCCCGCCTGTGGTTGGGATGCTGTCATCATGCCGTTTGGTGCCTTCAGGGAAAGCTGAGGTCCAGAGGCTCCACTTCACTCACCCAGGGATGGGGTCTCACAGGGGAGCTGCTCTGCACCCTTCTCTGCTTCGCACCCCATCCTCACAGGCTCAACAGGAGTGCAAGTATGCTTCTGGTCCTTTCTTTATGGTCGAAGTTGCTGAGCCCCCACATTGAAGTTGCTGAGCCCAGAGGTATGTGTAGTTTAAAGACTTTGGGTACATACCGCCATGCTCACTGAGTGTGGACATGCATTTCCTTCCCACTCTCCTCCCTTCGGAAAACTCTTCCCCTTCCACAGTAATCCTGCCCAGAACATGTGGCCCAGATGCGGCTGGTCCCAGCTCATGGCCTGGCCAGTAGGAGGACTCCAACCCCCTGACCCAGCACTAAGTGGTTCACAGATGGACACATAACCCACGCCAGGATAACTGGAGTTTCCTGGGGGATTTTGCTGGAGACACTTGGAAAGATGCTCATTAACAGGCAAATATGGGGACGGGACATAGATTGGAGGTTGCCTAGAGCTGAGGTCTTGGGGGGTAAAGTGAGTATGACCAACTGGTATGAGGTTTCTTTGGGGAATAATGAAAATGTTCTAACCTTGACTGGTGATGATTACACAACTGTGCATATACTAAAAATGATGCATATGTATGATTGAAAGGGGTGAATTAGATGGTATACGAAGGATATCTGAATATTTTTTTAAAGATTCTCTCTCTCTCTCTCTCTCTCTCTCTCTCTCTCTCTCTCTCTCTCTCAGGAACAGCAAGCAGTTAAGGATGACGTAAACTTGGGCCTGCCAGCAGCTCTGTCTTCACCACGGAAAGACAGCCAGCCTGAGACTAGAGCCCTGCAGAGGCGAGCACATGAGAGAGGCAGAGAATGAATCATTTGAACTATCGGATCCAACTTTTCATAAAGCCACTTCCATTCCTTGAATTTCTAGGTTACATAAGCCAAAAAAAAAATTCCCCTTTTTTGTTTAAATTAGTTTTAGTTTCTGTCACAGCCAACAAAGTCTTGCTTACAGCTTTCCTGACAGGCTATCCAAATGTATTCCCTTATCAGCTGTCAATGAGAGTGCCTATCCCCCTCAAAACCCTGCAAAACAGAATCATTCTATTATTAAAGAGGGATTTTTGGTTGTTTGGGATTTTTTATTATGCTTTGTCCAGAGACATGCAAAAGAATTTAATTTCTAGCAAGGTTGAACATTATCAATCCTTATCTTTTCCTTCTTTAAAGTGTTTATATTTGCATAAACTATGTATAGGATGTTAGTAAACCTTTCTTCTATGAATATTTTTTCTAGTTATCACTTGCCTTTGGATTTTTATGATAGATTTTATGTGCAGAGTATTTATTTTATGCATAAAACCTATAAAATATTTTTTATGCTGCTATTGTCTTTACTTTTTAAAAAACATGTCCCCATCCTGAAATTAGCAAGTATTCTGATAGTTTCTTTTTTTTTTTTTATTTGAACACCTTAATGCTCCTGGTATTTAAGATTATAAAAGATCTTAGAGCCCTGACTGGTTTGGCTTAGTTGGACAGAGTGTCGGCTTACAGACTGAAGGGTCCCAGGTTCAATTCCGGTCAAGGGCATGTACCTTGGTTGCGGACACATCCCTGGTAGGGGGTGTGCAAGGGGCAGCTGATCAATGTTTCTCTCTCATCGATGTTTCTAGCTCTCTATCCCTCTCCCTTCCTTTCTGTAAAAAAAATCAATGAAATACATTTTTTAAAAAGATCTTAGAATGTTCAAGATACATCAAACTAACTCACTAATTGTCTCAGTATTTATTAAATAATTCTTTTATCAACTTATTTATGATGGATATATATAAAATATTAAATTAATTAACATAGTAGGGTTTCTCTCTTTATCTATGTGGTTATATTGAACTGAGTACCAATCTTGAGCAATTACTCTGCTACTCCACCTAGCATAACTTTGCAATACAGTTTTTGTTGTGGTAAAATGTGTATAACATCATAAAATTCATCATTTTGATCATTTTAAAATATACAGTCAGTGGTGTTAAGGACATGAACAGTGTTGTGCAATCATAAACACCATCTTCCCACACTGAAATTCAGTACCCCATTTTAAACAATGACTCCACTCCCTTCAGCCTCTGGCAACCGCTGTTCTACTTTCTGCCATTATGGATTTGACCATTCTAGGTACCCCATGTAAGTATTTGTCTTTTATGTCTGTTTTTTTCATTTAGCATAATATCTTCAAGATTCATCCATGTTGCAGCATGTATCTGGATTTCATTCCTTTTTTAAAAAGTGTTTCTTTTTATTGATATTAGAGAGAGAGGAAGGGAGAGAGATAGAAACATTGATTGGCTGCCTCCTTCACACCCCCTGTTTGGCATCAAGCCTGCAACATAGGCATGTGCCCTGACCAGGAATCAAATCGGTAACCTCTTGGTTCCTGGATCAATGCTCAACCACTAAGGCATAACAAACAGGAAGAATTTCATTTGTTTTTAAGACTGAATAATATTTCATCAGATGCATATACCACATTTTGTTTATCCATTCATCTGCCTATAGACATTTGGGTTGTTTCCACCTTTTTGCATTGTGAATAATGCTACTATAAACACGGATGTAAAAAGATTTGTTTGACTCCCTGCTTTCAATTCTTTTGACTATACATCCAGAAGTAGAAATTGGGGATCAAATGGCAGTTCTATATCTAATTTTTGAGGAACTGCCGTACTGTTTTCTACAGCATTGGCTCCATTTGATATTCCCACCGGGAAAGCACAGGGTTCTAATTCCTCCACGTTCTCACCAACACTGTGTTCTTTTTTTGATAATAGCCACCCTAGTGGGTGTGAGGTGCTATAATACATTTTAATACAATATGGTACAAGTGTTTTCTCATTATGATTCTTTCTCAAAAAAAAATTAAGCCATTCTCTATTTTTTTTCTCCCAGGACAATATTAGAATGATTTTTAAGTCCCCCAAATATCTTATATGAATAATAATTAGAATTCTATTTAACTTATTTGGAAAACATTAACATTATTCATCTTTAAGACATTTAACCCATGTCCCACCAGAAAAAGAAAATCTCTCTTTCCCTTATTAAAGTTTTGTTTTTCTTCATATTGGATTATCCCTCGGCACACCCCCTGTTTTCGTGCTATTGTGAATGGAAGAATCAACCTCATTTTAGAGAATAGTAATTTTTGGAGGAAGAAGGAACCCCATAATCAACAATAACACTCATTTATTAAATACCAGTTATTTTAAGATCAGTGATTAAAGTCAATAGTGCTTGTCTTCTACATGGAAATGTACTGTAATAGAAAAGGAAAGCATGTGTTTAAAACTTCACTGGACTGCCTCTTTCAAAGGCCTAGAGCAGCGGTCGCCGACCTTTCGGACCTCACAGATCATCAGTAGTCTGGGGACCACCGGTTGGCCATCGCTGGCCTGGAGCATCACTCCAAAGGAGGCAGGTAAAATTGTGGGTGAGTTCATGTTTAATCAATGTGTTTTGCAGCTATCATTCTTTTGGGTCAAATTCATGATGCATGAGCTTCCTTGTGTCCTACATGTAACCTACATTACTCTGGCCTTTCCTTCCAGGTTTATACCCATTTTATTACTTCATTCATTTACCATTTAAATTACTACTGACGTTTACACCTGTATCTCTGCCCTAAAATATATTTATATACCTGTGATTTATTTACAACTTTTCAGTCAGAAAACACTCTCTTTAATTTTGCTATAGCTCTTAGAAGGAAATATGATTTGCCTTATAACAATTTACTTTAAGACATTCTTCACTACTATGCAATTTCCTGGTCATTGCAGGGGAAAGCTTCTATTAATAAGATTTTTACCTCATTGTGGGGAAAGCGTTAAGTCTGATCTAAGTGCCAAGTACAGAATGGCCATATAATAATACACATCAAAAATGTATGGTTTATGAAATTGAACCCGCATAGCCTATCCTCTAAAAACATATGAAAGTTGTCCTGTCCCCTCCAAAACCGGCATCAGAATGTCAAGAAAGGATCAAGATAACCATGTATCTTCCTCCTTGGCACTTTTTTTCCCCTGGACATGGAAACTGTCTACATTTTAAGTCCTGATGAGGCTACAAATCAATCCTGTTTGCCCCCATCTTCCCCTCACCACCACCAGTTTAGGATCCATGAAAAGTGCAAGGGTTTGGCTTCCCTGTTTTTATAGATTCATACTTTTGGCTAAAGAAGAGCAACAAAGAGTGTTTTTATAGAGGAAACCATAAAAAGGAAACAGAAACCCATCCAGGTGAACGGTGGCCCTCAGTCAAGTCATTATAAACCCTCTGGCTCATGACACCTATTTTAATAGACTTGTTCCCCTCACCCGCCAATAACTCCACTCCCTTTCCAAGCCTTGATTTATGCACACAAATAGGTCAAGTAACAGTAATATAAACTTCTCAAAGTTGGGCCAAAAAATGACATGATTACTGTGAATGATTTACAGTATTTCTTCCATGCCGCTTCTGAGCCTCTTCTATTAAAATCTCCATCCTCAGGAGAAGGCCAATTACATTTTGGGATATACATTCCAACTTTAGACTCTGGAATATGATCTATTTTATCAGATGTAACAATGCATTTATTGCTCTTAGGAAACAGACAATATCACTTATTACTAATTAGAGAAAAGAGAAAAGATCCAAATCAACCATTAACTTGCTTTGAGTGCTTAACCCTTTATAAAAAGAGAAACCAAAATTGTATCTATTGTATCTATTTGGGGGTTGGAAGAGCAATCTCAAACTAATGACAACTCAAAGGAATAAACCAGAAAAGAAAGTCATCAGAAAGATGCAAACCCATCTCCTTCATTTCCAACAGTTCTAGTTAACAGAAAAATCTTATGTCTCCACTGAACTGCTTCTATGCTCTGTTTTCACAACCCAAATCCTATCAAAGAGTATTTTCATGAAATGATTCTGGCACTATATAATTTGTCTAAAAGCATAAAATAAATAATAAAAAGAACTTTAAATTGAAATATAAAAAGAGAATGGTTGTTGTATAAAGACGAGCAAAACAGCATAAATGAAGCTATGACCTATAACCATTTTTAAGTCAACATATACCTTAATTGACATTTTATACAACCAAGGCCTCTTTCTAAGTATCTTACACCATCTCTGTATCAATCAGGGTAGGCTAAATTCTGCTGTGATAACAAATAATCCCAAATCTCTCAGTGGCTGACAAAAATAGATGTTAATTTTGTGCTCACACTTAAATGCCCATCATGGGTCAGCTGCAGCTCTGCCCACACTGTCTTCAACCTGCAGTCTTATCTGAAACATTACTTATTGTTAGAAAGAGGGTGTCACAAAGGAAGGGAGGAGAAAGTATCATGAAACAAAAACTGGCTTTTAACATTTCTGCCCCAAAGTAACATGTTCACATTTCATTGGTCAAAGCAAGTCACATAATGTCATCTGAGTTAACAGGGCAAGAATACATAATAGTCCTCTTATCTGGTCTCCTTACCTCCAGTTTACTTCCTGTCAAGGCCATCCCACCCCACCCCACCGCAGCCATTGCTCCCGGGGGCTCTCTTTAAATCTAGCCACAGCCTGTCCAGCATGGCTCAGTGGTTGAGTGTCAACCTATGAACAAAGAGGTCACTGTTCAATTCTCTGTCAGGGCACATGCCTGGTTTTCCGGCTCGGTTCCCAGGGTGGGTCATGCAGGAGACAGCCAATAAACGATTCTCTCTCATCATTGGTGTTTCTATCTCCCTCTCTCTTCCTCTCGATATTGAATTAATGAATGAATGAATGAATCTAGCCATAGTCCTTCTCTGCCTAAAAATGTCTACAGCTGGGCTTCTCCTGTTGGTATCTGCATCAGCACTGGAGTGGGTGGCAATGGGCCTAGGGAGTTTTGGAATAGCATGGTGAGTTTCCAAGAATGCTGGTTTCACTTGAAGATTTGGAAGTATAAAATAAAATTGAATATATTACTGGCCAAAATAAAAACAAGCCGGAGTTCCTAGTGAAAGTTGGTGTCTGAACGAGGTCTCGTTGGGCTGTCCCACATCTTCTGGTACCATGGGTACAGGCTCTTGTGTTCTCAAGGATTCGTTAATGAAAGAGGGTGAGAAGCCCCAGGACCAACATTACCTGACACTTCCTATCTCTCCAGAATGGCCCTGTCCATTGTGCTAACCAGTAACTACCTGTGGCTACTGAGCACTTGATTGTAGCTAATATGATTGAGGAACTGAACGTTTCTTTTTATTTGTTTTAATTAAACGTAAGTAGCCACATATGCCTAGTGGCTACTGTGTTCCCCAGCACTGGTACAGAGCGTGAGGTCTTCGGTAGGTAGGATGGATAATGACCTTCCAGAGATGTCTATGTCCAAGTCCCCAGAACATGTTATTTTCTGTTACATTTCAAATAAGAATTAAGGAGACAGACAGAATTAGGTTGACTACTCATTTGACCTTAAAATAGGAAGTTGGTCCTGGATTATCCAGGAAGGCCCGTTCTTCTCTGGGTTCAATCCAGAACCAACACCCTTCCTTTGTTTACCCTTTAGTACAGTTGAGATAAGCGGTTGGAATCAAGCAGCTCACTTACTGAAAAAACAAGGAACTAGGAAAATGAGTAAAGTCAACGCAAACAGGATCCGTCAAAGACATAAAGGAATCTGATCCAAGAATCTCAGTAAAAGTAGCAAAGTGCTTTGCTGATCCTCAAATGTCCTTTCCTCCAGTAACTGCTCTTGGGCCACAGACCTTTGTGTGTAATGTGCATCTGTTTACTTATTTAGGGTTCCTCTCCAGGAACTTCCCTGCCCTAAGGTCAAAACTGCAGCTTATTATTATTCTTAAAAATGTGAGGTGCTATCTATGGGAGAATTCCATCCAAGTACTAACTTCCAAATTATAATCAGAGGAACAAACCCAGTCTGAGTTTCTCTCCCAGGATACAGGGGCAACCCAAGGACTAACACTCTGGTCAGTTATCCCCTCCACCCACTCACTCCTCTGCCCTGTGACTCACCCCTCAGGTCCTCCCTGCTCTTGCCCACATGGCCTGCCCTTCAGGAAAATGGTCCTTTATAATTAGAGTTTTAATATTTAAAATTAGCTTATGCATACGATGACCATGACACAAATAGAGTGCAGCAGGTCATTCTCTCACAAAGCCTTCCTGAGTTAATTATGTAAGTCTTCCTAATATAGCAGCCTGTTCAGTAAAGGTTACCCAAATATGTTTTAACTCTTTAGGACCTAGAAGTGTGCCTGTTACAAAGGGGAAAAGGCACTGTTACCCTTTATTTATAGAGATCCCCATCTGAGATTACCGTATTTGCCGGCGTATAAAACGATTTTTTGGCCCTGAAAAATACGTATTTGCCGGCGAATAAGAGACTGGGCGTATAAGACGACCCCCTAACATTTCCACTAAAAATACAGAGTTTGTTATATACTCGCCGTTTAAGACTACCCCCCACTTGGAGGCATATTTTTCAGGGCAAAAAAATCATCTTATACGCCGGCAAATACGGTACTCTAGATGAAAAAAAAAATCTTCAACGAAAGCCAATAGCAAAATATCACTAAGTACTGTTTTTATTGAACTTATTGAGATGACATTGGCCAATACAGTTATATAGGATTCAGGTGTACAATGCTAAAATACATCACCTGTGTATCATATTATGTGTTCACACTCCAAATCAAATTTCCTTCCAACACCATTTATCCCCAATACCCTCTTCTACCTCCCCCTAGCATTCCCATCCATAAATTACCAGGCTATTGTCTGTGTCTATGAGGGGTTTTTTGTTTGTTTGTTTGTTTTTGCTTAATCCCTTTACCTTTTTTCACCCCTCCAAGCACTATTCTTATTTTTGCATACAAAAAATATGATTACTTAGCTTTCTTTGCATTCCATATTGACTAATTTTTCTCCATAATGAACAACATCAGATTATTAGACCATGTAGATCAGACATTACTGGATTTAAAAAACAATATAATTTTTAAAGAAGCTGATAATATGCATTAGCCCTTTTTTTATACTAACTGTTAATGTCAAAGCCAAATATTAAAATTCCACATGAACATATGAATCTGTTAAGCAGGAGTCATTTTCATTTTTTTAAATATATATTTTATTGATTTTTTACAGAAAGAAAGGGAGAGGGATAGGGAGCTAGAAACATCGATGAGAGAGAAACATTGACCAGCTGCCTCTTGCACATCCCCCACTGGGGATGTGCCCGCAACAAGGTACATGCCCTTGACTAGAATTGAACCTAGGACCTTTCAGTCTGCAGGCCGACGCTCTATCCACTGAGCCAAACCGGTTTCAGCAGGAGTCATTTTCAATTATTAAGAAAAAGATCTGTATTCTTCGTAGAAATTAGAAATGGCAGAAAATAACATCAGCATTCATAACTGCTACAATTAGGACCAATAAAATTTTTAAATCAAATTAAAATCGGAGTGCTGATATTAACAGTAATGAAATTTATGTAGCACCATGTGGCTTCATTTCCTCAAAGAAACCCCTGAGTCTTTTACAGGGATGAAGAAATCAGTAGTCACTGCTTTCATTTTCCGGATCACTGGATTAAGGATTCACCTGCGCCAACAGGGAAATGTATCCAATGTCACACACGCCCACGGCTACTGCCTCTCCAGCTCCAATATACTAGGAGTACCAGTTACTAATGTGGATTTTTTTCAATAGATGGAGTTACACATATGTTGAGATATATATATATATATATATATATATATATATATATATATATATATATATATGCGATTTGATATGTATGCTATTTTGTTGTATTGACAGCAAGCTTCAAAACTTCATATGTCAAATTTGCTGAAGGTGTTAACATCATAGATATTTTTACACTTAAAAATGTCGAATTTCATGCTAAAAAAAAGAGCATTTGTGGGAAGTTTTAATTCATTACTTTATTTTGAAGAAAAAGTGTTCGTATACTTTGGGAAGCTTATGGTGAACATGCTCCATCTCAGGGTACTTGTGAACACTGGTTTAAACACTTTAAAAGTAATTTCGATATAAAAGACAAAGAACGTCCAGGTGAACCAAAAACATTTGAAGACCAACGATTATAAGCATTATTGGATAAAGATGCATGTCAAACTCAAAAACAACTTGCAAAAAGATTAAACGCTGCTCAGCAAACAATTTCTGATTATTTACAAGCAAATGGGAAAGATTTTAAAGGAAGGAAAATGGGTGCCACTCAACTGAAAGAAAAGACAAACAGAAAACCAAAAAGTCATCAGTAAAATGTTGCTTCAACGACACAAAAGAAAGTCTTTTTTGCATCGAATTGTGACTGAAAAGTAGATTTATTTTGAGAATCCCAAACTTACAGAATCATTGGTTGAGCCAGGTCAACCATCAACATCAACTGCAAGGCCAAATCGCTTCAGAAAGAAGACAATGCTCTGCATTTGGAAGGATTAGGAAGTGTGGTGTATTTATGAGCTTCTAAAACCAGGTGAAACCATTAATTCTGATCACTACTGACAACAAATAATCAATTTGAACCACACTTTGATCATAAAACAACCAGAATGTGCCAGAAGACATGGAAAAGTAATTTTGCTTCATGATAACACACCATAGCACACTTGAAAACTAGTTAAAAACGCATTAAAAGATCTTGCCTGGGAAGTATTAACCCACCCGCCGTATTCACCAGACCTTGCTCCTTCAGGTTGCCACTTGTTCTGATCAATGATGGCACACACACTTTCTGAGCAGCACTTCAAAATGTACGAAGACATGGAAAATTGGGTCTCTGAATGGTCTGCCTCAAAACAAGAAAAGCTCTATTGGGACGGTATCCAGGAATCACCTGAAAGATGGGGGAAATGTGTAGCCAGTGATGGACATTACTTTGAATAAAGCACTTTTGATGTTTCCCTTGACATTATCATGTTTTCTTTGATTATAAAATCCGCCATTATGAACCGGTACACCTGGTAACATGTAGCCCCGCAGCTGCACCCACCCAGTGCCTGATGCTGCTGGAAGCCAAGACAGGTCAAATCTAGGAAATGCCTGCTTTCCTACGAGTCCCATGAGTCCCCATTCATTTGGCTCCAGTGGGTCCCTATTCTGGGTAACCTGACACCCAAGAGAACAGGACTCCGAAAGGGATTTAGAACTGAGGAGTCCACTTTCTATACTTGAGCACATCTATGGTGACTACAGATGTTTGTAAAGGCTTACCCTGAAAGTCCCACTCTAACTATATAATGTACATGTCTTATGATCCTAAATTCCAAAATCAGTCATGGCGATTAACCTAGTTAAGGCCACAGATCACCTTTCGAAACTAATATATCCCTCTACCTAAAACTTGCTCGAATTTTTAAACTCGATTTTAGGAGGTTCACAAACCTACCAAAGCCCAGCCAGGACCTTAGGGGACTTACTGACTAATACTAAAGCTAACAAGCTTGCTTTAGGGTCATTGTGCTTTTCTTTGACACACATGATTAAAGTTAATAGGTTTCCCATTCAGAGAAAGACAAAGTTTTGCTTAATTTTGATGCCTGATGCGCAGGCCTCAATATTATTAATTCTGAGAAACTAGGTTCTGGAAGGTTTTCATAGCAAATGTGTACTTAAATATTAAGCTTCTTATTCTTTCAATTTCTCAAGTACTATTCCTACATTCTTTTTGTTCTTGGCTTCTCTCTTAAGGTGTCTGTATGCTAGATTGACGAGTATGTGAGAAGGAATTAGAAGGGGGACCTTCCTTATAGGCAAAGCATTCCCCAGAGCGGTGAGCAAGAGATGGCTTTGATGGCAAGGATGGTCCCTTCCCCCATCCTCATCCCTGCTCACACCTGCCCACTGTCCCCCAAAAAAAGGATGTAATGACCCAGACTCATTTATATCCCCATTATTCCTGCATTATCATTGTTTGTAAATGCCATGCTTCTTTAATTACCCCTGCCTAAAGAGCAATGAAGGCAAGAAGAGAGAAAAAGGTTAATGTGACATTCCAGGAGAATCATAAAAGCAGGACATGGGACTGTCTTATTAACTCCACCTTGGTGCTGTGTTATAAAATGCAAATTGCAGAAAAGGGGCAGTAATTAGCTAATAAATATGTTAATTAGGCAGAGTAGATGCCATACTGCGTGGAGGGGGGGAAAGAAATCACTGATTGTAAACTCCATGCACAGCAGATTTCAGAGGGCAAATGTAGTTAATAAAACTACCTTTATGTTTTATATGGCTGCTCTTTAGCATAAATAGCTAATAACCAATTTACATTAATGGTGTGGTTCACAAATGTAAATTAGCCCCTTTTTGGTTTATATTACTGAAATGCAATCCTAATGTTTGTGTTACATTTGGCCATTTCGTGAAGGGAAAGATCTGAGAACCCGATACAGTCCCCGGGCCTGCTTCAAGGAATTTTCATATGAAACCAAAATTACACTGCACATCCTTGTTCACCACATGGGAATTTCCAGAAAGGGCTCTGCTATCAAATAGTTTCCCTATCCATGGCTATGTCCACAACCCTGAGGTCCTGTGGGTGTTCAAAACGCCCCGCTCGCCAAAATGCCACACAAGCCCGAAGCTGCAACAATACGGTCTTGTGCAACTCTCGTCTGGACTTCTGCTGGATTTTCTCAGCTTGACGACGGGTAGCAGCCCCATCTTGACAACCAACAAAGAGACCCTTGTACGAGAGGGACTTTCATGGGCCCAGGTGGCTGGAGGAAGGAAGAGAGAAGGACCTTCAGGGCCTTCTGAGCCGGGGTTCCCACTAGCCACAAAGATCGAATGCAAATGCTAGCAAATGCTAACAACGCGCATTTGTGCTCCCCGCGCCGGTGGAAGTTTTCCACTTCGGGCCCCATTCATCTGCAACCTCTCCGACGCACAGGGTCTCTCTTTAGTCCTGCTGTGCGAGCAGCTACTGTATACACCGAAAGTTAATTTTACTAACACACTTCAGCGTGTTGCCAGAGGTGCAATAAATCACGAACCAATTTCCAGTTTTGTTATGCCCTGCTTGATAAGGACGTGAAGCATTTTCTCCCCCGATATACATGTTTTTAAACATGAGGATTAGCAGCAGGAACACGTCTCTTGATGTGCAGGGAAATGTTAACCTTCCTTTTCAGGAGAAGCTGACCCCCGCAGGTCCTATGAGAATGAAACATCAACCTGCGCTCTCTTTCGTTTGGATCTTGGGTCCAGACGCTGCCTACAAGCCTTTATGCTGCAAAACACCTCTCAAGGAAAGTTTTGTTGTTTGTTTGGCTTTTTTTGCAACTTCAGCAAAATAAATTCTTTCAGAGGAAGTACAAGTTGTAGGGGCGGTTTTACCCCGCCCCTACAGAATAAGGTTCATATTTATTTAAATGTTCATACAATCATATTCTTGGAGATGGATAAAGTGACTTTACTATCCCTTCTAGTTAGCCCGCTGTAGTTGTGGAATAATCTAATGCTAATGGAGTTATTTTGTTTTCTTTTGTTTGGGTGAGGGGGGGTTGTATATTGAGCCAGAATTCAGCAGTGAGATGGCAACAATTAACACTCTCAATTCATTAATTATTTTGCTGCTTTGTCTATACTCAAAATGATAATGATAGACTATATTTCTTGAGATTATTTTGAGGGTTAAATCAAATCGTACAATCACTAATTGTCAACAACCACAGTAATAACTGTTTTACGCAGTAATCACTGATAGATGCTAAGACTAGCCAGTGAAAGTTGGGTGAGAGATAAGGTGTTAGAATGTCCCCACAAGAAGCTAGAAGGATACCCACCCAAAAGCTGGGAGACCAAGATGAGAGTGGGGAGGGAAGATTTAAATGGGGAACATGTATTACTTGAGTCTCCAAAAGACAAATGGAGTTAAGTTTTAGGAGAGAAAGGAGGAAGTGGAGAGGAAATGCTCCAATGCAGCAAAGATCAAAGGAAGCCAAGGAACCAGGTTCTCCTCTGCATCCTACAAACAAAGTGCAGCCCAGGCTACCCACTGTCATTTGGGCTCCAACCTCCGTCCTTGAAAGGCACACACACGTCAGGAGGTGGACACCTTCAAGTAAAGAGGAAACAGAATATGAAGCAACAGAAAGCACACAGGATTTTAAAAGTCCTAGGTTCAAATCCCAGCCCCACCTCTTATCAGAGGAACATCTTTTAAAAGAAATGAACACTGAGAAGTAAATCAATATAACTCCAAAACCTATGGTTTGCCTATTACATATATACATATGCCAACCATGAGCCTGGCTCAGGGCTTCTGGCTAAGCAGTGCTCCCCCTGTGGGAGCACACTGACCACAGCGGGTAGCTCCTGCGTTAAGCGTCTGCCCCCTGGTGGCCTGTGCGCATCATAGCAACTGGTTGAAAGGTCAAACAAATGGTAAGATACTTAGCATATAGGCTTGTATTGTCCTATATAATAAAAGGCTGATATGCAAATCAACCAAATGGCAGACAACCAGGGGGCAGACACTCCCACCAGTAGGTTAGCTTGCTGCTGGGGTCTGGTCAATCAGGACTGAGCAAGATGGGCCAGACACGCCCTAGAACTCTCCCAAGTTCCTCCCTGGCCTGATCGTGCATGAGTGGGGTCCCTCGGCCTGGCCTGCACCCTCTCGCAATCCAGAGCCCCTCGGAGGATGTCAGAGACTGGTTTTAGCCCAATCCCTGCAGGCCAGGCCGAGGGACCCCACCAGTGCAGGAATCCATGCACCAGGCCTCTAATTTTGTGATAATGACGCTTAATATTTTTGGCCATGAAATAAAGCCTAGTGCCATTTCAAATTCAGTTCAACTCAACAAATGTTTATTGAATTCGTACTATGTTAGAGGCTAAGGTAGAAACATGAAAAAGACATAAGTCCCTGACCTTGAGGATAGAAACCTATAGTCTAATTAAGTGCCACTGATCTTAACTTTACCTTCAAAACTAATCATCTAGATTGATTGGGTTTGGGAGCAGATACTAATCATGATTACTTACTTTCTCTCTCTTTTCAACCCACCAATGAAAATAACAAGTGCCACCCTAATCTATTTGACTTAATGGAAAGAGCATCTGCCTGCTGACTAAAGGGTCCTGGGCTTGTTTCCAGTCAAAGGCACGTACCTTGGTTGCAGTCTCGACCCCGCCACTCGCGTATGCAAAATCAACCAATTGATGCGTCTCTCTCACATTGATTTTTTTTTTCCCCTCCCTTCTACTCTCTCTAAAAATCAACTTAAAAAAATAACCTCAGGTGAAAATTTTAAAAAACGAAAGAAAATAGCAAGTGCTTTCCAATGTTCCATTGTTCTCAAGGTGTGAGAAAATGCCCATCTCTATGAGCAACTCACAAAGACCAAGCAGATGTGCACAATGATTAGTATTGCAATCAAATAAACCTCATAACCAACTTGATCTGGCACACATCTGATGATATGCATAATCATTACCATGCAGCCTGGTAATTAGGATAATTGGTAAATAATTCATGTAAATTACTGTAATTGATACAGCTCTGCAGTTTAGCCAAGATTTCTAGGGTCAGCTAAGTAGAGTGAGAAGAAGTTAGTTGGCCCAACTGAAAACCACTAATCAGCTGACACAGAGGAACCTTTTTCTTGCCATATCAAGGCCTCCCAGTGTCGGGTTCCAGGAGCCCCAAACTGACAGCTGAGCCCAACCACCCAGGAATTCCCAACTCTGACTTGTCTGAGGCTCACAGTTGCAGTTGGTTTCCTTTAGGGAGTGGGGTTTTCTTCTATTTATGGAGAGAGAGGGAAAAAATCAACAAAATTAGCTCAGACCTCAAGCTTCAGACCAGAAGCTTATAGAAGAAGGGGAAGGAAGCAAGACTAATTCCTTTCTCCAGTGCTGAAGGGGGCAGATGTGAGTTTTCTAAAGGTGGCGACTGCAGCTTTCTTTACCACTTCCTTAAGGTCATAACTACCAGGGGAAAATTCCAGGGACATGATGCATGCCCCCA
Source organism: Vespertilio murinus (assembly GCA_963924515.1). NCBI lineage: Eukaryota > Metazoa > Chordata > Mammalia > Chiroptera > Vespertilionidae > Vespertilio > Vespertilio murinus. Next base: position 34,154,605 of record OZ004705.1, read on the forward strand.
AACACACACACCCCCCCCAAAAAAAAAAACAAAAAAAAACCTCTGCCTAGAATTTCTCACCATAGTCTTTTGTTCCAGAATGATTTCTCGGTTATGACCCTCTTCCCCAATCAAAGTTTCCAGTGCTGTTCTTCCCTGAGCTGTATCAGGGAAACAAAACCTGAAATTCTAATTAGAGGGCTATGCATGTGCCCTGGTGCAAAGGGAATCCTCAGTCAAGACTTCTCAGAGCTTTTATTATGTTAATGCCACCGTGGAAATTCAAGAAAAGATTCTCAATTTCATATTAGATGATTTTGTGAAACACAAGTTCACATTTTCTCCATTCTTTTTTTTTTTTTTTTGTCCTTCTTCCCTGTTAAAGGGAAAAGCAAGACCTTCCTGATATTTTTTTCCCAAATCAAACACGGTTAAAGGAAAGAGCAGTTTTGGGATCGCATGAGCAGGAAGACATGCTCATATTCTCTCCTAACTCCCAGAATCAGGTCTTTCTCTGGGGTTTCCCAACTCACCACTAAGTATTAATATTTTTTTTTTAACTAGAGGTCCAGTGCATGACATTCGTGCACTGGGGGGTGGGGGAAGGGCTAGAATTTTTCACATAAATCCTAGGAAACACCAAAAAGATGCACACTGCAAGGGAAGGAAACCTTCCAGGGCAAAAGTTGCTCTTTCTAACAGCTCACTGAGCCAGCTCCTCTCAAGCCAATGGGCACCAACACAAGGAAGAGAACTCACTCCCTTGAGCTCGGGGGGGCCCTTGGCTTGGCTGCTCCCTCATTCTCGAGTTTGTGAAGATTACATGACATGATCCTCACAATGCATTTAGCAGAGGACCTGGCCTGTGGCAAACACTCCTGATGGTGGTGGCTGCAGTGGTGATAGTGGAACCACATAGAACCGAAAATGGATGCATTTTCTCTTGTAGCAAACTCCTCGGGAGCCCAGTTACATTTTAGTTATCCTGACACTGGGTTTTGTTAGAGTTTGTTACAGGACGAGAAGCAAGGGATATCTGGGCTGGCAGCCCACCAGCCCAATTCAGTCCCTAACTACAGAAGAGAGAGCATCTAATTAAGTTTCTATCTTCCAAGAAGTGTGTCAGGGTGTTAGACTATGGTAACAATGACTTTGGATATTATCCAAAATAATCTTGATAGGGCCCTTTGGAGAAAAGAAAGGGAGAAACTCCAAGTGTGTTTAAGTTGAAATGTAAGTTGAAATACTTATTTGTCAGAAATAAATCTTCCTTTGGGCAGCTGGAAACTGCAAATGAAAAAGAGGTTCTTTAATAAGATGAATTCCTATGTTTTTGGATGACATCTCAGGCCTACATGAAATGTAACAATATAAACACTTTTGACCCAGTGGCTATGAAGCTGATATTTTTTTTTAATTTATTCTTTAAAAAAATTTTATTCTTACCCTTTGAAATCTCTCAAAAATACAGCAATGTCTTTCCCCTTTCCAGATTCAAATTACTCAATTCTTCTCTAACTATAGAATCACTGAGTATTAACATTATTTTTATTTGGCATGTCCCCCCATTTCCCATCTTCCCTTATTCCCCACAAGCCGCCATTATCTGCTCATTTCCACACAGGGCAGCCTGATAGAATGAAGTGGTGAAGAAAGATATTGCTCTCTCAGAAATCTCCCTCCCAAGCAAGGTATGTAAAATGCAGAATTGGCATTTTTAGCTGTTAAGTCTCTTTATCAGATATCTGTCATTATCTAACTCATCTGTTCTGAAGAATGTGCAGCCACATCAATAATTTTATGGCTCCCTTGGAACCCAAACTAAGTTTAAAACCCATAAATTTCCTCCTGTGACCAGCCCTCCTCAAAGTTGACAGCCTCGGAGTCCTGCATGGTATGTCTACAAAGCAGTTCAACTAGTGACTCTTCTTCTTTGTGCAGAATCTCAACTACAATACAGCGTTTAATTTAATCTTATCTAGTAGGTGTTCCCTTGATCAATGGCTACCTTGCTGAAAGTTGTGCACTGGGCCCCTAGTCGATGGATAGAGATAGAGATAGAGATAGAGATAGAGATAGAGATAGAGATAGAGATAGAGATAGAGATAGAGATATATGTATATATGCCTAAACAACCATTACAACCAGACGACCAGACAACCAGCCAGTAGCTATGATGCACACTGATCACCAGGGGGTAGATTCTCAATGCAGGAGCTTCCCCTTGGTGGTCAGTGTGCTCCTACAGCCAACCTCCTATGGTCTCTCCCCCCAGCCAGCCGGCCCCAATTGGCTCCCATTGTTGACAAGGCCATGGGACCTCACCCATGCATGAATTCATGCACGAGGCCTTTAATAAGAAAATAATGCAAAATAGGGGGGAAATTATATATATCTATACATATACACTGAGTGGCCAGATTATTATAATCTCTGAACGCATAATAATCTGGCCACTCAGTGTGTGTGTGTGTATGTGTGTGTGTGTGTGTGTGTGTACTAGAGGCCTAGTGCACAAAATTCGTGGGTTTGGGGAAAGTAGCATGAATTACGCAGCACAAACATCAGAAACAATGCCAGAGACATGGAAGCATCACAGTTCTTAAAACGTCCCCACCACCCATCATCTTGCCATTTCATTGGCCTCGTTGCTTTCTTGCCTCCCTCCTTTTTGCTGTCTCCTCTCACCTATCCTCCCCCTTCTCTTCTCTGTGCCCCTCTTTACCCTTTTCTAAAAACAGTGAAGTTCTGACCTAGCCAGTTCAGCTCAGTGGATAGAGCATTGGCCTGCTGACTGAAGGGTCCGGGGTTTGATTCCAGTCAAGGGTGCATGCCCTGATTGTGGGCTCAATCCCCAGTAGGGGCGTGCAGTAGACAGTCAATCAATGATTTTTCTCTCATGACTGATGTTTCTCTCTCTCTCTCTCTCTTTCTCTCTCTCTCTCAAATCAATAAAAATATGTATATTTTTTAAAAGTGAAGTTCTCCCAGTACTTTTACAACCAAGCCCAAGACACTAGACAAGAAAGGGTCCTCTTCTTTAACCAGAGCCACACTCCTTGGGGAAAAGCTTTCATTTAAAACATATAATCTGTGTTCCTATAACACTCTATGTACAGATCCCTATGAGGATAAATTTTTACCTTCATTTGACACATGAGGAAATTGAGACCAAAAGAGGTTAGCTCCCTTGCTCAAATCAAAGGGTACAGCTAGGATTTGAACCCAGATCTGCTTAATTCATGGCCAGTGCACTCAAATGTTGTTCTACCAAAAAAAAAAAAATCCAAAGAGGTTACTCAGCAAAATTCAAGTCTGTGGCAACAGTCTGTACCTTCACTTAGCCAGCTATCCCTCAGGGATATGCCAGTGCTTTCCAGGGGCTTGGGCAAAGTAGCATGAATCAGTCAGCACAAACTATCAGACCCACTGCAAAAACAATGCAACAAATGTGACCCGCCATCTTCTGTGAAGAGTGGTTTTCCTATTCATTTGCCGTACTCTTTTGATTTGATTTTTTGCAGACAAGTTTGTGCATACAAGCTCTTAAAGTCTCTTCTACTTGGAATTATAGGATCTAATAACTCAGTGGGGAAAGAAAAACGTGCTCAATGAATATTTGATGATTAACTAAATGAAATGCCAATGTTTCAGTAATGCGCAGCAGCAGATGGCAGGCAGTAGGTGCCACTGTTGAAGGGATTTTAATCCCAAGTTCATCTGACCCTGAAGCAGGTGAATTCATTCTTCATTACTTAATAATGGTCCCACAAGCCCATACTTATTTTTTGCCATACTTCTGTGAGGATTAATTCTTTCCAGAGGATAAGACATTTTTTCCTTGCTTTGTTTTTTCAATGAAATGCTTTCGTCATTGAGTTATTTCAGGCCCTCACCAAGAAGGGGGAAAAAAAGTTCTAACTGAAGGTTTCAATAGTATTTCTCTAAAATAAGACCTAAGGTCGACATCCATTCTTACCTCAGATCTGTATTGTTCTGTGTTTCAAAGCAGTGACCACAGTCCTGAAAATATTTGCAAAGAAAGAAAATCCTGTGGCAACATTTTTCATTCTGAGAGCCCCAAGGGAAAATTTGCAAAGGGACCTCCTCACAGAGCCAATGCTCCCTAAAATGTCCTCACAGCCCATCCGATCCTTTGGTGACTTTCTGAGCGTAACAGAAACCTTTGAGACGGCTACTGTCTTAGAATGTTCCCGTGACTGCCAGCCTGCTTTCATCTCAAACGTGCCACAGATCAGCAGTGCGGCTTTGAGTAACGTTAAATGGCTGTCAGCCTCAGTCTCCTCCTGGGTAAAACGAGAGGCTGGCACCTGCGCTCACACTTCATGACCCAATCAAGCTCCAAGAGAAGGAAATGGCAAGCTGCGGTGCCTAGGAAGACAGTAGGTCCGAAGGCCATTCCTCAGAAGCTAGGACTGCTGGTGGCAGGGCCACCCTATCTCCATCTCGAGACTCCGGCTCTACTCAAGCGCAGGCAGAGCATCCTCCACCCCTGGGGGGGGGGGGGGGGGCAGCCTCTTCCTAATTCACTCAAAGGAATCATCTGAGCTCCTTTGAAAGGAAAAGCAACAGTTCAATGAAAATGTACCTTTGGCTACCAGCCTGTATGGTAAGAGAATGAAAGCTCAAATACAAGAGAGTCTATAATTTCTTACTCACTTCTCTCACTTGGACAGCAAAGCCAACTTTAAAGAAATGAAAGAACTGCCCCTTTACAAAGAGTTGTGAGAAAAACCAATAAAGGGTTTTAAGGACATTTATTGGTGTGCAAGCCTCAGAAGACACTGACAACTGGATTCAGCTGACCCATCCATAATTTCAAAAGCTTTTTGATATGTCAGACAGACCTTCTGAGTACTTGCCTCCACAGTCTCTCCTGTCAGCCTCGTCATGACTTTCTCCTTTGGATTTAGTCTCTCTCTTAACCCTGGTGCCACGGATAAACCCAGGAATGCTCAGAAGTCCAAAATGCACCATGAATGAGCCCCTCCTGTCACACCGAAGACCAGGGATGTGGAAAATAAGGGGGAGCAGGCGGGGAGCAAGAGTGGGAAGCGGAATGTGGCCATCACACCCAGCGTTCTCACAGATCTGCATCTCACAACATTTGGAGCCAAAGCTGTTCCAGGACCTCAAGTTCTTTTTTGGGATAATTAGCAAAGGCCTCTTGAGGAGGGGACCTTGAAGCTGAAGTCTAATTGAGGAGCTGGGCCTGGGAAGTGCGGGGACAGCACGGACCCAGAAGCCCAGGTTTAAAAAGCATAAAGGCCGAAACCACTTTGGCTCAGTGGTAGAGCATTGGCCTTCGGACTGAAAGGTTCCAGGTTCGATTCCGGCCAAGGGCATGTACCTTGGTTGCGGGCACATCCCCGGTGAGGGGTGTGCAAGAGGCGGCTGGTCGATGATTCTCTCTCATCAACATTTCTAGCTCTCTATCTCTCTCCCTTCCTCTCTGTAAAATATCAATAAAATATATATTTTAAAAATAAAATAAAATAAATAAAAATTTAAAAAATAAAAAGCATAAAGAAGAGCAATGTGGCTGGAGAACAGTTCGAGGGGTGGAGTGGCTCCAGGTGAGACGGGCTGAGGCCAAGTCAAACAAGACCTCTGGCTGATGCTGGTTCCGCCGACAGGCCATGCACAAAGATTTGAATGCAAGTGTTTATTTATTTGGAGGAAGCACAGGAAGGGAGCAAGAAAGTGAGACAGGAAGGGAAGGAAGGCGGTACAGGGACGTAGTAAAGAGTTGACCGCTGTGGGCAATAAGGCTCCGCCCTATGAGACCTCTGGAAAACTGCACACAGCACACCTCAGAGGCCTACCCCTGAGGGCAAGCAGAGCTGAGATATTTATCCACCAATTCTTGTCCATCACTAGTTGACACCTGCTCCTGGGACATTAATTCCCAGGGGCTTCCTGACCCAGCTGGCAGCCCAAAAACCTCAGACAGAAAGTTGCAGGTGCCTACAGTAGAAAGGTGCCCGAAACACAGACACAGTGAGTTCCAGGGAGGTATCAACAGCCCTGCTCCAGCATTGTCAAGAAAAGAACTTTGGATTTTATTCTAGGTGCAATAGGAAACCATGGACCCTTCACATGTAGATGAAGGGCGGTAAACCAGGCATCAACTTTCCCACTGACAACTTAAGATGGTTGTTCTTACTTCTGCGTACAGGGTGATTGGGGGAGAGGGGAGGCACGGAGTGGATGTGTTATTTTCTCTAAAACCCAATGTAGGTCAAGTTTTAAGTAGCGTTCCCAGATCTCATAGAGACTGACCCGAAGCATCTCCTGACCTTATCTACCCTGTCAGCCATACCCTCCTAAAACATCCTCTATTTTTCTTTGCTCTGGGTGGTTGGTTAATGCCCTCACCTTTGGCCATTCAGACATAGGCTTTTTTAGAAAGACACATTAAGTTCTTCCTCGCCTAATTGACCCAGAATTTGTCATCCACACAAGGATTAGGTGCCATTTGGCTTCACAGCCACGCTATAACCACCAGCAAAGAGGGACATGGGGAAAGGATTACACTTTCAAAAAGCATGTGAAACATTAGTAAGTCAGACAGTGGGTTCCAATCCTGACACTCACACTTTCTTCCCATGTGACCTGTGACAAATCACTTACCGTATTTGCCAGTGTATAAGACGATTTTTTGGCCCTGAAAATACCGTATTTGCCGGCGTATAAAACGACTGGGCGTATAAGACGACCCCCTAACATTTCCACTCAAAATACAGAGTTTGTTATATACTCGCCGTATAAGACTACCCCCCACTTGGAGGCATATTTTTCAGGGCCAAAAAATCATCTTATACGCCGGCAAATACGGTACTTTCACAGAGACTGTAAAATAGGGATAAAATTTCTTCCCTAGAGAGCTGTGAGAAATAAATAAGGTATTACAGACACAAGCACCTGGTACATAATAAGTGCTCAATTAATGTGCTCGTTACTATCATTATAACGAATGTACAATGAATACTCACATGTGCCCTTACCTCTGAGTCCCATTTACATGGTCAGAAAGAAAATAATGCTCACACACATGCATGCATGCACACACGCGCGCACACACACACACCTTTGTTTATTCTGATGATCTGTCTAGTTTGAAGTAATCCAGGCCAAAATTTTCTCTCATTATCTTGAAAAATTACATGTTGGCTGTATGCACTGTACCCTGAGCACCTAAGAAATTATTTAACTTATGGCCTGGGCACTTCAGAATGTCAGCATGAAGAAAGCCAAGCAAAATTTAAGGATTACTAAGCAAACACCTAATATTCCTAATGCCAAAGGAAAAGAGGAGTATGTTGCTCCTATTTTATAGACAGAAAAGAGTGATTGGGCCTAGAAATTCAAGTGTTGTAAGCAAAAATTGGTAATTTGATGTGGAGGATGGGATCCCACCTATTCTTTCCCGTTTAAGTGGACAGCATGACTTTGGCAGCAACTCAAAGCTAATGGCCTGCCAACGATGAGCTCTTCTGTCAGAATGATAAACTGGAGACCATTTGGGACTTGTTTTTTACTTCCACCCATTCTCTAGTGCCTACAATTAAAAATGGGCCAAACATCACATTCCTCACTTATTTAGACGAAAGTAGAAAATTATACCAATCCGCATAGAGACTGACCTCTTTAACAGGTATGGAAACCAAAATGTGGGTGTTTTGAGTCCGAGTTCTTGCCTTGTGAAATCAATGAAGTCGTGGACAAAAAAAACAAAACAAAACAAAAAAAAAACGATTAATGGAACCAAAGTTTTTTGGGGAGAAGCCAGTCCTGGAAAAGGTATAGCTGGGGTTCCAGGCGCAGGCCAGGGTCCGGAGCTCCCTTTCCAGGTTACAGTCCGGAGTTTAGTAAACAAGCTAATTAAAGTCAAGGAGTCCACGTGTGGAGGCCCACGTGGCCATAACAAGAACCCATTGCAAGCCGGGAGGAGAGAAAGAACTGGGGAAAAGAAATGCACACTTTTAATTTGGGGGTGGAGACAGCCTTGCTAGCTCCTGATTGGTTGTTCGAAGAATTCTGCCTTAGCAACATCCTTGGGATTGGCGTATATACGCCTTACTGCCTTGTGATTGGTTATCTGCACGCTGTTTTTTCTTAACAAAATCCATACAATTTCAAGTTCATGCCCCTGATCCACAGCCTGCCTATCCCTGCCAGTTGGGATGTCTTAGTAATTCTCTAGCTATTTTCTGTCTCCTCAGTACGATATCTGAAAAACTAGGACAGAAAGGGCTTCTAATTGCATGACTCCTTTTTTTCTGTGCCACACCCCATGATTACTGAGGCTTCCCTTAGGGCAAGCACGTCACAGCCCGGGCCACATGCCTCATTTATTTGGCCTGTGTTAGCCTTTAAGTTTGACATGCTTGCTTTAGGGGTAGGTTAAAGAGCATTGATTGAGCTTGGAGCCAGGGAATTCCATCTCTGCACCTCAGTGTTGTCATCTAAGAGTGTTGAATTATAACAATAAGAAATCTTTAGATTTAAGGAGTTTACGCTCTCCGGTACTGCTAAGGCAACTCAACCAATGTTTTCCCCCTTGAAAGAGGAGGCGGGGGGGGCTTCTAGACTTTTCTAGAAAGGGACAAAATGATGGGGAAGGAATAGGGGGGGGGGCAGGGCACAGAGGAAGGGCGCAGTAGCCATTCTTGCTAAGAGGCTCTCTGGAAGCCACTATGAAGTTACGTGGGATAAACGAGGAGTCAATCAAGTGACACAACCTCCTGTTCCCTCTTGGAGAACTGAAGAGAAAGTTTGATCTTCTCCGCGGCTCTAAAAGGTCCAAGCTTTACATCACATACTCAGCTTTCAAAGCGCTTCCAAAATCATTCCAATACTTGCCGACACTCTATGCATTGATCTGAATAGCGAATAAATGTTGGCATCTTCTTCTACAGTTTCTGTCAGAACACAATGCTTCCCTTGTCTCTCTGCACACTCAACATTACAAGGCCTGTGGGGGTTGGGGATTATATTTGACAATTTCTTCTACCAGCCCCACTCTCATGCGGTTCCATTATGTTCTGTCAATTCCAACTCCTGCACCAAAAAAAATAAAAATAATAAAAATTTAAAAATAGCAGAATGTCTTCTATGTTCAGCAGGATGGTCAACTTCAGCAAATGTCCTTTTTTCTCAACAAATGCACCAAGACGGGACAGATAAAGTGGTACCACCAATATTTGCCTGAGTTCAAGCTGCCAACCATGTTGCAACAATGATTATGTCAGCTGCTGCCACATAATGTGCTTTGTTCCTGCCATTATGAAGTTAATATAAGGCAGTGGTTCTCAAACTGTGGTGTGCATTAGAATCCCCTGGGAGACTTACTAAAATACAAATTGCTGCCCTCCCTCCCTCTACCAAGACGTCTGGTTCAAGTCCAAGATGGGGCCTGAGAATCTGCATTTCTCGCGGGTTACTGGGTGCCTCCGAGGCTCCTGGTCCAGAAACGAAGCTTTGAGAGTCCCAGAGGTAGGGAAATGTGCGAGTTGAAGGAAGCTGGAACCAGCTTGTCAGAGAAGGAAATCCGGGCTCGTTTTAATTCTTTCTTAAATTCATAATACAATTAACATTTACTGAGGATGCGAGGCACTGGGTTAAACGCTTTCGAACACTTTTAATTCTCACTGTTGTCATCTCATATTTAAAGAGGAATAAACTGAGACTGCAGAGCTAGTAAGAGCAGGAGCCAGAATTCAAGCTCAGGTCTTTGGACTCCCGCTCTGTCGGGTTACCTCAACGATGCAGTCAATTCCGACTCTCTAGGAGGCTGCCAGAGGGCTCTGAGCAGAGGTTGTAAGTGGCATGGATGGAGGGCGGGGAGGTGCTGAGGGCCATCAAAGGAACTCTCTCCGCATGCACATCTAGCTAAGTGGGCTGGCAGAATGATTCCCTTCTCTGTACCTCAGCTCTGCCAACTGTGAAACCAAAGACCAGAATAGTTGCCACCCACCCCCAGCTTGTTCCCAAGAATGAGATAAGAGCCCTCCGCTATTATATAAGAAGCAGTTTTCTTTCCAACCCCTCAGCCTGCTGAGGAGTTTGAAAGGCTCCAAATCTTAGGAAGGATGGGGTTCACCTTTACTCTCTTGAACCTAGGCAGTGGTCACCCTGTTCTCCCATCCTGTGACCTCTACCCCTCCCCTAAGCCTTATGATCAACAAGCTGGGAACTCAGAGTTCAAAGCGTGCTCCTAAAATGATGTGTGCATTTCGGAAACTCTGTTTGTTCCCGCAGAGTGACTGATGAGAATTCCTCTGACAGCTCGGTTGGACACATTTTGAGGTGTTCTTCAGATCCCGCCCTCACGCCGTACCTCCGAGGCCCCTGAGGCATATGTTGTAGGCTCTGCGTGCTGAGGAACTGGCAGGACGCCTGTCGCACCTATTTTGTAAGCCTAGAAGGGCAGTGTCAAGAGCCTCATCCTCTCAGAATGAAGACTCTTTTGTGGCGCTTCATTGGTCTGTCCTAATGAACTGAGAGAGAAACACTCGGGTTCCACCTTAGTCAACGACCGAACATGCCAGAGAATACATAAGTGTTCTGGAGTCCCAGTGAGCAAATAAAAGATTGGTTTCTCTTTTGTTTCCTTTTCTTGGCTTTCTGTCTCAAAGGGATGGCCAGTCTCCCTTTTCCCCAGTCTCTCCTTGTGGGTGTTTGTTTATTAATGGAGTGGAGCAATACTCTGAAAGCCATACCCGCTCTCTGAAGTTTTGATTGTAATGGAAACAGTCGCCAGGGGGTGAAGTGTCACTGTGTTATCTAATGATCACGGACAGCATGCCTGAGAGAGTGAGCAGCCAGGGTCGCTGGCTATCACCACGGGGCTTATGCTGCCTCCACTCTCTGCCCTGCCAGTGACTAATTGATTTGTGAATGTGCTTGGAGGTACTTTGAGTGAGAAAGACACTTTATATCTGCTGTGACAAATCTTCCGAGGAACAAAACATCCATTTCACGCACAAATCTCCCTGCTTGACGCTTTCCTCCATTCAATTCCCAGCTAGCTAAATCTTCATCACCCAAAGAACCAAGTAGAGAGAAAAAAAAAAAAGTTTTCTGATGGCCAGTTGCTAACAAACAGAAATTAGCAGATGAGGAGAAGAAACCAGAATCACTGGTAAAAATTAAGGAGCAGGATTCAGTAGGCAAAAAGGAAAGAAAGTGGCTCTGTGGCCGTTAAGCCCCTAATTTAAGACAATTACCAGATCCCAAAGTCAACATGCTCTGTTTCTACCACTGGCCAGGAATGAAGATAGTGCATGAAAGCCAGACTCTTGTAGTGCGGCTTCCTGGAAACTTTTTTTAACTCAGTAGATTCTAACAGACTAATTTTTTTTTTACCTCCAGCAGCAATCTTAATGTTTCTATACATAGACTCAAAAGTGCTGTCAGCCTTCTGTAAAGCCATCCCCAAAACCTACCAATGGGTTGATTTGACATGTCTTGCCACCCAATTGGGGATGGGACTTGAATTCTGGCTCTCTGATTCAGCTTCTGCCTACAGTACATTTGCTTTTCAAAAAAAAAAAAAAAAAGTTTTCCAGGGCTGCAGAAACAGTTGAAGGAATATTGATAAGAGAACTGAGCTTTTATCAAAAGCTGCTTCTTGTAAATGGTCTTGGCTCCAAACTCAGAGTTCTTCCCCTATTGTTGACTGACCCCAGGATACCCTTGGGTGACAGCCAGTAAAGTCATTCCTGGGCCTTTTTTACATGCAAATGGTAAACATCTTGGATAGCTAGGGCAGGAAGGCTAAATTCACTCATTTATTCACTCAGCCAGTATTTATTAAGTACCTGAAATGTGCCAGACTCAAAAGTAGAACTTATTTTTTAATCACTACCTGTAATGTTTGTTCTGCAGAAATAACTGGCCTAGGTTTTATTTTGTTTTGTTGTTTTTGGGGGGGATTTGGGGAGTTTTTTTGTTTTGTTTTGTTTTTTTGGTTTTTTTAAGAACTATGCCAGGAGATTGTGGATAGAAGAACACTTTTCTCCCTTCTTCACAGCCTTTAACAGTAAGGTAAGTTCCATAGTGGGGAGAGTTCTGGAATATTGGACAGTTTTCAAACTGCTAAGAATATTGATTGCTTTGGCAACTACTATTCCATTGGCTTAAATCTGGTACAGCACAGAATAACTCACAGCTTTCCAGAACCACCTACACCTAGAACCCATGTAAGTACAACTTCACTTAGGACACTTTCTAAAATACCTACTGTTACAGCAGAGAATTTTATATATTTTTAATATATTTTATTGATTTTTTTACAGAGAGGAAGGGAGAGGGACAGAGAGCTAGAAACATTGATGAGAGAGAAACATTGATCAGCTGCCTCCTGCACACCCCCTACTGGGGATGTGCCCGCAACCAAGGTGCATGCCCTTGACCGGAATCGAACCCCAGACCTTTCAGTCTGCAAGCCGACGCTCTATTCACTGAAACAAACTGATTAGGGCTTTATACATATTTTATTTATTTCAGAGAGGGAGAGAAAGAAACATCAATGATGAGAGGGAATCTTTGATCGGCTGCCTCATGCACATCCCCTACTGGGAAATGAGCCCACAACCTGGGCATATGCCCTTGACTGGAATTGAATCTGGGCTCTATCCATTCAGCCAAACTGGTTAGGGCAGCAGAGATTTTTTTAATGAATTTTAAACACATTCAGAAGTTATCATCCCACCAATTGCTGGACTCTCAATTGCCACAGGTGACCAAGAAGGCCCAACATCAGAAACCAGTCAAAATAACATGGCTGGTGCTGGCTTTGGCAGCACAAATACTGAAACTGGAACAGTTCAGAGGAGATTAGCATGGCCCTGTGTGAGGATGACATGCAAATGCATGAAGTATTCCATGTTTTTCTGTTGGCTGGTGCAATCCAGTGGTGCTGATTCTAAATCCCAGCATAGGAAACAGGGTTGTTCTTCATGTGGATGACTCTGTGCTAAAGCACAGGGTCAGAAACAAAGATAATAATGATGATGATGATGATGATGATCCTTTTAATCTTTTGCAAATTCCATCAAATTCTATCATTCTTGTTCTTATCAAGTGTAGGATTCAAATTTATCCTTCAATGCTGTATAGACAAAATAATGCAATTATAATAAAAAGAAGTTATATTTCAATGGTCCTTACTAATTTACAAAACATTTTATAGTTTGCAAAAGCATTTTCTCATTTAATCAGAGCATTTTAACATCCACTCAACAGACATTTATTAACTCCCTAAAAACTATGTTCTCTGCCCTCAAGAAAACCAGAGTTTAGTGAGTAAGGAAGACAAGTCAACAATAACTTTAACATGATGTAAGTGTAATGGAGAAGTATAAAGGATTACAGGCATATTATGTATTCAAATAATTTTTCAATAGTATTTGGAGACAATCTGTTTACTTATAAAGTCCTAGACACCAGAATATCTTGGTATATGTGCCTAGAGAGACACATCATACAGTATTTTTTTCATGGTGGTGCAAGACTGGGTAAGGCAGTTAGTTCTTGGTGGTAATAGAAGTGGTGATGATGGTAGGTTTGGGAAAATGTGGTTATTTCTTGGTTGATCAGGATTGATTTTCTTTTTTGCTAAAGTACAAATCCCCAGCACTGGCCAATGTAGTTCAGTTGGTTGGAGTATCATCCCGTACACCAAACGGTGGTGGGTTTGAGTTTGATTCCTGGTCAGGGTGCATATCCAGGTTGCAAGTTGATCCCCAGTTGGGTACTCGCAGGAGGCAACTGGTCAATGTTTCTCCCTCTCCCTCCCCCTCTTCCTCACTCACTCTTTTCCTCTCTCTAAGATCAAATTTTTAAGTGCAAATCCCCAGCCATCCCAGAGACATCCCTCTTTAAAGCTTGACAGTCCAGTGACTCACCATAGAGTAAATATATACCCAACCACAGCAACCACAACCACAAAATATTAGTAGCAACTGATTATTTGGTAATGAATCATGTGCTGAAGACCTGATAGCCAGTGGCCACTTAGAAATGTGCCCAAAAGTTAAGAAAAAAGAAGCCCTCTACTCAAACCCACTTTAGATTACTTGAGCGCCATTTGCATCAACAAGCAGAGGCAACAATAATTGTGAGGAGGGTGAGAAAGCCACAGGGGAGGGAGAAGGCAAACACAATGGAAAGCACATGACATCAGCCCCTGGCTCCTGGAGCCCCACAAGAACAAGTATGAAATAAGTCTCTTGCAGAAGGGCGACTCTGAGAAAGAAGGAGGAAAAAATGGTTGTAATAAATCTTAACAAAAGCCAACAAAAGAAAATGTTGGACAATTTGTTGGATAAATATTCAGTAAGGCTGATCCACCTTACTGTGTTGTTGTAAAGAACAGCTAATAAAAAAAGATTGTCAAGGACACTGCAAACATAAAAGAACTAACCAATAATAAGAACATTAATAATAAGGAAGGGCTGAGGAATGAAACCAGTTCCATCAAGACCAAAGATGTTGAGCAACCAGCCCAGAAATAAGAAAAACAGATACGAGTGCCTGGAGGTGGTGCAAACAAACAAGAACCAAAATACTTTTTGCTCTTAATTTTTTAAAAGAAGACATGTTTACAGGGTATAAGACTATAAATAAATATTGGCCAATGGGCTATTGCTTTTCCCTGGAGGCAGCTCCCTTTGAAATGACTTCCTAGACGAGGGGGTGCGGGAGTTGCAGGCTCCTACTCCCCTCCCTGGAGCTCATGGCCCGCGACAGGAAGGCCTCCCTCCCCAGCCTTGAATATGTGGGATTGGAAAAAACACTGGAAGGAATCCAAAGCTGTGGTTCATTTCATTCTTTCATTTCCTGCCTTTGCCAAATGCTGACAATTACAAACAAATGTTGTCTTCACAAATACTTTCTTCTAGACGAACGTTCTGTGCGTTTCAGTTGCTTGTATGTATGTGACTTGAGAAACACTTTCTAAATCCCCAAGTTGACAGGGTTTCCGTGTAATGATAATGATTATTTAATGTTATCATCACAATGGGCTGCCTGAGCAAATGAAATGCTTGCTGGGCCTAACGCATTCACTCAACTGAGGTCAATTAACGCTTTCCGGGGTGCCTGGTTTCCCACTGGGACCCTAAAGAAGGTAATTCATTACTCAGGCATTCTCCACTCCCAGCACTGCTGTCTCCCACAAGTTCTTCCATTGCTTAGCTGTCAGACTGCTCAGCCAGTATGGGGAAGTCCAAGAGAGATAAGATTATGCTGAGAAGGTCCAGGCTGGGTAGATATTTTTAGTCATCTGAAGATAGTGAGGAGTGATAATCATCATCATCATAATGCATGTGAATGCAACCCATCTTACTTTGCAAAGCATTTTTATTGCATAAATCATCCTCCCCCCTTTCTACCCCCCCCCCCCCCCCCCCCCCCGTCGATCCTTACAGTAATCCCTGAAGTATGCAAAGCAGGTATTACATTCAGCACCTGGCTATGGCATGAAAAAGAGCATAGTGGTAATCGCAGAGGTAAGCCTAGAAGACACAGGGAAGCAAGAAAGGGCGTAGCAGAAAGAGGGGGCAGACCCCCAAATCCAGTAATCTCAAAAGCATTAAGGCTAGAGGCCATGTAAAGTGAGGATACACATGGGCACGTGGAGGCAGAAATGTGAAGGGGCTCCAGTGTCTGGGCAGACTAGGTTTAAAAGATTACTGATATTTTCTGTATAAAAGATTACTGTTTCTAAGGCCAAAATAAAGAAAAATGAAAACTAAAATAAAACAAGTGGCTACTCTTTACCAGGTGTTTTCCTATAAGATATTGGCTGATATAATCGTCACAACTAATCCGTGCAACGTAGATATTATCAAACCATTTTCTACAGATGAGAAAACTGAGGCTCAAAAAAAGTGATGTTATTTGCCCAAGGTCAACCACTACTGACTGGAGAAGATGAGATTCAGGAACTAGGAGAGAGACAAAGCAATAGAAGTCTGAAGGCTCTGGCCAGAAGCATTAGTTTAGGGCAGCAATAATAAGACATTTAGAGCCCAGTCGGCATGGCTCAGTGGTTGAGCATTGACCAGGAGCCGTCAATTCCCAGTCAGGGCACATGCCTGGGTTGTGGGTTCGATCCCCAGTAGGGGGCATGCAAGCATCAACCAATCAATGATTTTCTCTCATCATTGATGTTTCTCTCTCCTTCTCCCTCTCCTTTCCTCTCTAAAATCAATAAGATATTTTTTAATTTAAAAAAAAGACATTAAGAAAAGTTTAAGAATAAAAAACAAAAGCCCTGGGTTCCTTATGTACTTCCTGCCCTGCAGGTGTATCAGAGGCTGGGCTCATAGTGCCTGGGGGAGAGCCATCTCTGGCTGAGGTGAGAGGGATGGGGCAACCAGCAAGATGATTCCTGGCATTACAGATGGGGAAACGAAGTCCTAGGGAGGAAAGTTTACAAAGAAGTTGAGGAGAAGTTGCTTTTCTTCTGCAGGAGAAAGAGAAAGGTGCAATGTCTGAACACACAGAAGTCTGGGAGGATCATGACAGCGGCAAGAAGTTTGCCTAAGGGAGTAGATTCTCGCTGGTGAGAGCCAGGGGTGGTGGGAGTAGAATGGCTGGAGCCTAAGGAACATCAGAAGGGCCTGGGGAAGTGGAAGGTGATAGATTAATTAAAGAAGGGACCTGAGACTGGGAGGCCAGGACACAGGCTTGTATTGGGGTACCCCACCGCTGGCTGCTTCCAGAGGGAGAGAGTGGAAGAGACTGGAAGAGGCCGTAAAACACCCGGGGGTCTGCTTTTAAGGGGAGGATAGGGGATGGGGCTTAGGGTACTTAGCACACGCTGATGGGTGGTTAGGGATTTAGGGGCTTAGGAATGGGGGGCTTAGGGTACTTGGCAGGTGCTGATTGGTGGTTCAGAGTTCAGGTATGTCTGGCCACAGGTGGGGTTTACATCTGTCAATCAACTGGGGGAAGGGAGGATCTATCAGAAGGAACACTCAATACTTCTCTGCTGCCTCATGTTACACAAAATACTTCTCAGAGCTTCATCTATAAAATTCACCTCAAGCCGAAACCGGTGTGGCTCAGTGGATAGAGCGTCGGACTGCGGACTGAAAGGTCCCAGGTTCGATTCCGGTCAAGGGCATGTACCTTGGTTGTGGGCACATCCCCAGTGGGGAGTGTGCAAGAGGCGGCTGGTCAATGTTTCTCTCTCATCAATGTTTCTAACTCTCTGTCCCTCTCAATTCCTCTCTGTGTAAAATCAATAAAAATATATATTTTTTAAAATTTCACCTCAAAGTGATTCTCTAAGGATTCAATATGTTGACAAAAAGGGTCCATGTGCTAAATCTGACTAGCTCTGAAAAGGCCTGCATGGTGGCCTTACAGACTCAGAGACCTAAAATAACCACAAAGATGCTCTAAAATTAAAACTTTTTAACTAAAAGCAGTTCATAGCACGTAGTCTTATCCTATGGCAGTTTTTTTCCTAGCAAAGTTCAGTCTTTACCTTAACCGAGCCTGTCTATTGTCTTAGGGCCGTGGTTGGCAAACTGCAACTCGAGAGTCACATGCAGCTCTTTGGCCCCTTGAATGTGGCTCTTCCACAAAATACCATGGCCTGGATGAGTCTATTTTGAAGAAGTGTGTTAGAAGAAGTTTAAGTTTAAAAAATTTGGCTCTCAAAACAAATTTCAATTGTTTTACTGTTGATATTTGGCTCTGTTGACTAATAAGTTTGCCAACCACTGTCTTAGAGTAACATCCCTGATAAACATGCCTTTGCAGAGACCACAGATGCCCTCATTGTTATTTTTACCCTGTTGATTGTTGACTATTAACTATCCTGTACCCATCTCTCTAATCTATCACCATTGGATTTCATGTAACCTATTTACCCCTCCTCTTTTTATTGTAATATGTAAAACTAGAGGCCCGGTGCACAAAATTATTTATGCACAGGTAGGGTCCCTAGTTCTGGCCAGCGATCAGGGATGATCAGGTTCTCCACCTCTCCACCTTCCCACCTCCTCCTTCCCACCTCCTCCTTCCCTCACTCCCTCAGTGCCCCACCACCACCACCACCACCGCTGGTCACCTGCCATGTTCCTCACCACCCCCGGTGGTCAGCATACTTCATAGTGAGTGATCAAGCTCCTGGTCTCATGGTCAAACTCCCAAGGGGACACTTTTCATATGAACCTTTTGTATATAGATAGATAAGATGCAAAACTGCCATTTTTTTTCAGAACATTTTCTCAATCCAGTGAGATTTTGTTTCCTGGCAGCTCTCATCAGTTTGGCTCAAATAAACTCATAAAAATTCTTACAGGTATGGATGGTTCTTACATTGACAAATACAATAATAATAGACAGAGGAAGTCGAAATGGTTACTGCTATTCTTATATATTTGAAGTTTTGATGTTGTGATGGATGGTCTCTGAGAAGGGTAATGTAACAGGCAAGAATAGCTTTTGGATTTGGAGTGATCACCTTTTTTGCATTTAATGGAATATTGCTATTAAAAACCTACTTTCCCCAACCCTCATGAATTCAACCTCTGTCAAAAGCAAGGCTTGATTCTAAGAAGCACCTAGAAAGCCATTTTGGAGCCCTTTTCCTTCTGTAAGGCTTACATAATGTTTCTCTTACAAACTAAGAACCATTCTGCTTGAGGTGGAGAAGACTCCTCTGGGAGGGAGAATTAACCAGGGCCTGACCCTTATCAGCACGGGAGGGTCTCAGCCTGCAATAGCACATGAAGATTTCAACCAAATTGCCTACAGCTTCTCGAAAAGATTTGCCTGAGAGAATTCACATGCATTCATTTCTGAAGTGACTCCAAGCCCCAAAGAGAACCATTCTCCAGGAAGAGGTGTGGCAGTTGTGAACCAGGCCATTTGTAGAATTACCTGCAAAGGTGCTTCGGAAGTTTGACCGTACAAGTCTGGAATAATTCAGAGAATCTTAGAGTTAGCAAGAACCTTACAGGCCGCCTGATCTAACCCCCAGCTGTAACTCTATTCATCCGTGTCCTCCCAGCCCTAACATGGGGCTTCTTTACACAGATCTGGGTTTGGGGAAGCAATTTCGAGGAAATGCCCACAGGACTCTTGGATATAAATACAATAGTACCAGGATGTAGAGGGCCGCCTGGGAAGGCACATGGGCAATTTTCCATAATTATGGTCAGCTGAACTCAAGGCATAGGCAGAGCCACACCTTGGGAACATGTTTCCCCAAGATGGCGGACCTGTTGTCAGCTTGGCCTTCATATCAGCCCAGGTGTCAGCAGGGGCAGGACTAGATATGTAAATCCAGGCATGCTAGGGCCTACTTAAGAATGCAAATAAGTTGGTGTTACTTCCTGGTATTGGGGGTATAAAATAAATGCGCTGGCAGGGGTTGTTGTTGTCGTCGTCTTCCTGCCTCTCCAGGAGACAGGATGGCGACCCATCCAGCTCCCAGCATAAAACCTATTTCTGTGTCTTCTCTCTTTATTTCTAATATTTCTCAATCCCTGGCCACCACCATTTAGAACCCATTTGTTCATCTCTCTTTCCGTGCAGGACACAGAAAAGGGAGATCCCCGCCATGTCTGGTCCCGCCACATCAGACCCCCCGGAACCAGGAGCCACTAAATGACAGTCAAAATGCCTTCAATGTCTCTAACCATCTTATTCTATTACTAGAGGCCCAGTGCATGAAATTTTGTGCACTGTGCGAGGAGGATGAAATGGGGGGAGAATCCCTGGATCAGGCCTGTGCCCTGTCACAGTCTGGAACCCCTCAAGGAATGTCTGCCTGCCAGCTTAGGCCCAGGGGATTGGGCCTAAGCTAGCAGTCAGACATTCCTCTGGCAGCCGGGAATGGGCCTAAGCCAGCAGGAGGATATCCCTCTCACAGTCCAGGATCTCTTGCTTCTTACCACCCACCTAAAGCAGAGGTGGGAGAAGCTTCTGGCTGAGCATCATTCCCCCTGTGGGAGGGCACTGACCACCAGAGGGTACAGGATTTACATTAAGCATCTGCCCCCTGGTGATCAGTGCACATCATAGCTATCGGTCATTCTGCCATTTGGTCGATTTGCATATTAGCCTTTTATTATATAGGATTATTTTTTTGGTTGTCCACATTCATATTAACATATTCTTCTAATATGCACACAGCCTGCCAGCACCATGCCAAGCTGCTTAGCCTCCTGAGTGGCTATTCTCCTCCCCATCTCACTCTCCACCAGGCCCCCTCCACAGGCCACAAAACAAACTCACCGTCCAAACACAAACCCAATGGAGGCTGAGGACACTGGCCACAGAGATGACCTCCCCTCCGTTCCCTCTCCATTTGCCAGATGAAGATAGGTCTGGTGAAGTTTAACGCCAAACCAGCTAGACCTGAACAAGCCTGCCCCTGACCTCCAGCCCCATTGCCCCAGCCGGCCGCACTGTCCAGCCACAGGGCATTGCAAGTGGACGTTTGTTGACTTTGGATTCGAAATGGAAGGCCACCAGCTGGAGAAGGACAGAGGACCCAGCCTGCAGAGAAGCCCAAGCGCCTGAGAGGGGCTACAAAATGAAACTGCTGGCCTCCCGGCTTTACTATGAGGTGTGTGAGGCATGGTGCTTCTGTCTCAAAGCAAGGCCAGCCTGTGGGCTGAAAGTTCAAGTGGGACCCAGACCTTGTGCTCTCATTCAGTCTTATCGCTGGGAAAATGCCCAGTATGAATTGGCAGTAATAGTGTAATAGTCATGGGATGTAAAGGTACAGGCTTAGGGAATACTGTCAATAATATATAATATATAATTAATATTATATATTATATATTATATATTATATATTATATATTATATTATATGTTATATTATACACACACACACACACACACACACACACACACACACACACGGAATATGCTAATTTAGCCGGGCATCATGACCAGCTCAGGAGGAGCTGTGTGCACAGATGGGTGGAAGGGGATTGTGTGCCACCCCCAGCCCCAGCAGCCACAGGGAGGCTGGGGCTGGGGGCAAGCTGGAGCAGAGACACAACACACAGGAGCGCCTGCCCCCACCCCAGCGGACACGACATGGCGGCCGGCATTACGTGGGGTCAGGCACGGGTACCGGCCCCCCACCCAGGGGTGCCTCCTCGCACGGCTGGAGGCAGGGTGCCTCCTCAGGCAATTTCAATCGTGTGCTGGGCCTCTAGTATTGTAATAACTATTTATGGTGTCAGGTGGTCGCAAGACTTAGTGGGGGGACCACTTTGTGAGTTATATAAAATTCTAACCACTATGCTGTACCCCTGGAATTAATAGGATGTTGAGTAGCACTGGGAATGGAAATATTTGTTTTAATTTTTAAGAATCCCTGAAAATAGTCAGTGGAACCTGCTCTAAGATTCCCAGCCAGCACAAGCTACTAAGATGAAACAAAGTCATAGCTCGCGCTTCAGTTAAGTCTTATCCTTGCAAAGTCTCAGGATTTCCCATGACGTTAGGACAAGGCTTATGTCACAGTTGCTGCAGGTGACATAGTCACTGTTAGAAGCAGAAAAGGGGGAAGCTCACTGGTTATCTCTGCCTAAACGCCCCAAAGCAGACACTGCTTGGCTGGACTAGCTCAACAGAATAGTGTTTTCCTTCTCTCTCTCTCTCTCTCTCTCTCTCTCTCTCTCTCTCTCTCTCTCTCTCTCTCTCTCTTTATCTCAGGGTGGGTAGCTCTCCAAATGAGTAAAGAGGAGAGGGGCCCGGAGTGGAGGGGGTACCATTGAGGCTACCGAGGCCCCTGCAGCCAAAGCCATCCTCCTGAGCTTCCCCACAAAGAAGCAATGTTCAGAACACACACAACCTCACTGTACACTGTGGGACCGAAAGGGCGCAGAGAACTACTGGAAGGCCTGGCTGCAACCCTCCTGGCAGAGAGCTCGGCCGGCCAAATTGGTCACTGGCAGTTCTCTTCTGCCCCCCAGTGCCCTGGGTGGCCCGCAGTCCCAGACTCCAGCCCTGCCTCCCACCCAGCTTCTTCTGAGTCTTGTTCCCTCTGGACAAAACACTGGGTTTTCCAAGGTAACACCTTGCTGATTTATATAATCTACTCGGAGAGAGTCCGTGAGTATTATCAGATTAATGGGCCGTTACTCCTGGAAAATACAATTTGCATTCCAGAGACACACCGCCTCACGGCGAAAGAGCGGGAATTTCCCTGACCCTGACAGGCTAGGAAAGGAGGCAATTTTACAAGGGGTGGGAATGTCGAGATCGAATTCTAAAGTGTAGAACAGCCTTCCTATTCCTACAGCTGGGAAGGTTTTGAGTTTCATTGTTTAAAAGCTACCAACCCAATTAATCTTTTTTTCTGACTTTCCCCCCACCTGCTCAGCACTGATGGGCTCAGGCGCCTCGGGCTCTCCTTTGACCTCAGGTATTAACAACAGTCAGCAATGCCACAGCTATGCTTTATGGGAATGTTTGTGTTTCTTAAAATAAAAAATACCACTTCCCCGATTATTTTAAAATATCATGCCTTATATTTAATCATTTTTATTTTGTCCTGTTGTTGTTAACTAAGTTACTTCAAGGCTGTGCAAGAACTCTTAGAAAGAAGAGATACCATTTTGTGTATATATTCTATTGGTCTATATAATTTATGCTCTAATCCAATTATATGCATTGTCTCACTCCACATAGCCCTATGAACTAGACGCTATTGTCCCCATTTTTCAAATGAGAAAACTAAGGTGCTAAGAAGTTAAGTGCATTAGCCAAGATTACATTGTGGAAAGCATTGGAGGAAGAATCCAAACTCCATTCTCTGAGTCCAGAGCTTGCTCTCTTCATCACTACCTTCTCCTACCAGATATGGTAGGGAAGGGGAAGGGAAAAGCAACAATATAGTATTTGCCGGCGTATAAGACGATTTTTTGGCCCTGAAAAATACCATATTTGCCGGCGTATAAGAGACTGGGCGTATAAGACGACCCCCTAACATTTCCACTCAAAATACAGAGTTTGTTATATACTCGCCGTATAAGACTACCCCCCACTTGGAGGCATATTTTTCAGGGCCAAAAAATCGTCTTATACGCCGGCAAATACGGTATCTACTACTGGTATTGAGCTTTCCCAGGGCTGCCTCAGTAATTCTCAATGTATGGTCCCGGACCAGCAGCATCAACATCCCTCAGGGAACTTGTTAAAAGTTGCAAGCTTTGCGACCCACTCCAGACTTAAAGAATCAGAAACTCGGGGGTCGGGGCCCAGCAATTTTTTTACATGTTTTTCTCAATTTAGAGGGAGAGGGATAGAGAGATAGAAACGTCAAAGAGAGAGAAACATCATTGATCAGCTGCCTCCTGCACACCCCCTACTGAGGATCAAGCTCACAGCCCAGGTATGTGCCCTAATGAGGAATCGAACAGGTGACCGTTGGGTTCCTGGGTCAATGCTCAACCACAAGGCCACAGCGGCCCGGCTGAGGCCCAGCAATTCGTTTTAACAAGCCCGCCATGTGATTTTGGTACATGCCCAAGTTTGAGAACCACCGGACTAAGCCACCAAGGTATACTCTTAAAGTTTGGGGAAGAATCGGCAGTAACTCCTTTTTAACATCCATTCCTTGAATAATTCCTTTTCGGTTATAAACATCCACATAATCTAATTGTAATTCTAGTCGAGGGATTTGCAAAAATAACCATTATTAGCACCTGTTTGACAAGTGTGAAACATTGTGAGTGATAATAGGTAATGCAAAAAAAAAAAAAAAAAAAAACCACAGTTTCTCAAAATCCTGTAAGGCAGTTCAGTAAGACTAAGTTTAAAAGCAGCATACCAAATATTGTTGAGTTTTAAAAAGGGGCAAAATGTCATTATCTACATTGGCTGTAGCCAATCCGCTCCCATTACAGTGCTCTCTACTTGTGCAAAACTACCTGGAACAGCCTGGGAAGCACCTGTAGGGCTCATTTGATTAGCTCCTAACTACCGTGCCGCATCCTTTCTCTTCCTTCTATCCTTCTTTCTTTTTTTTCTTTTTCTTTTTTTTTAATATATTTTATTGATATTTTACAGAGAGGAAGGGAGAGAGATAGAGAGCTAGAAATGTTCATGAAAGAGAAACATCGACCAGCTGCCTCTTGCACACCCCCTACCAGGGATGTGCCTGCAACCAAGGTACATGCCCTTGACCGGAATCGAACCCGGGACCTTTCAGTCCGCAGACCGACGCTCTACCACTGAGCCAAACCAGTTTCGGCTGTCCTTCTTTCTTAAACCACAATCAGACTGAGGGGCCGCTTTGGCTGGGAAAAGCCCACCAGCCTGGGCCTTGCCAGCCCCTCCAGCGGGAACCCTGTGGCCGAAGCCAGATGCTCTCGCACCTGCGCTGGATCACGCGGGGCTCAGACTAGGCATGTTGCAGGAAGCGGGTTTTACACTCACCTTCTCGAGGCCCTGGTCTCTCTGTTCTCAGAGCTGGTTTCCACATTAGCCCACATATGCTCTGAAGAAAGGCAAACGGAAATTCATGGGCACCACCCTACCTTTATCTGAAAAAGAAAAGTGCTTTGAGTTGGTGCTCAATCTGGGCAGGAGGTCAGAAGTGGAGGGGAAGCGTCTCCCCGGGGACTGAGTCCGTGACCTGACCTGCTCAGGCCAGGGTTGGAAAACAAAGTGTGGACTCCGTAGCCACACCGGCCAGCCATGAGTTTGGAGCCAGGAACTTGTAGCTCCTCAGTAGTGGTGATGACCTGTGTGACTTTGCCCAATACACTTACTTTGTTGAACCCCGACCTCCTGAACTGCTTTGGAAACGAGGTGAGGAAGTTTGGGGCAGGAATAGTATCCACCAGGCAAGAATGAAGAGAAATATGGCCTCGTGGCTGAACCGCACCAGACCTACCTCAGGAGATGCTAAATGAATGCTGGCTCCTTTTCTCTTTCTCCCCAAATGCTGGTGTAGATTTCCATCTGACCTCAGGAGGGCATTCACCCCAAAGAGCAGCCACCAAGGGTTACATAACAGGGCTTTTGAACAGAGGGTCAGGGCCCTGCTAACAGGTCTCACCAGCACATTCCAGGGATCCTGGTCTAGGCATGTGTGCTTTCTTAATCTCAAAATACAGAACAAGGGCCTCACGTCCTCAGAAAGGGAAAAGCTATAATCTGGGTCAGATCCCAGGCCTTGCCCTAAAACCTCGGTGAAATGCTGAACACACTTCCTCCCCACAGATCCCCCTTAAACACACCCCCCAAAACTGAAAACAGCAGTGCTCACTTAACCCCTTCGTCTTCAGGGGAATGGCACGCCAAGGATGTGCAGCTCCTAAGCAGTGGTGACTACCTGTGTGACTTTGGGCAACTACAGGGAAGAGAAATGCCTCTCGCCATGTGTGGGTGTTAACGTTGAAAACCTCTCCCAGAGACGTTTTTTCTTTTTCCCAAAAGAAGAGAGCCCTCTACTGGCCAGTCAGCACTCCACTGGGAAAGGGCCTAATAATGCTGGATGGTGGGCTAGACGGTGCTCAGGGGTTTTCAGCAGATGTGCAAGTCATTACCAATTGACTAGTGTCTCATCCAAGGAAGTTACAGAATTCATATGGGTGTGGATTCATGAAGGTTAAACTCAAATCCCATAAAAACCCTCCCACCTGTCCTGATTACAAGTTACTACACAGCATATAGCAAACAGAGGGGATGAAGAGAGGGTACCACTTCCTTCTGTCCTCTCTGCCATAGCACGTAGATAACCTCCTAGAAGTGATTCCTGAAGAGGGCTCTAACGACATCACACCAGAGAGTTTGGAAGAGATTGCAAATGGCCTGCTTAGCCCTTTGGAGCAGTTGAGAAAATAAATTATTGTACATCCAAAAAAAAATGGAATGCTATGAAGCTCTTCTTAAAAGGGAGGAAGCTCATTCTATACCTATGTGGAAAGATCTCCATATCTCTACATTTAAAGATAAAAAGAAGAGGGTGGGGTGGGAACCGGGTGGAGGGGAGCTATTGGGGGGAGAGGGGAGAAGAAGAACAATTGTAATAATCTGACTAATAAAGATTTATTAAACTTAAATTAAAAAACAATAAAGAAAAGTACAGAAGCCATATATATAATTTGCATAAAAAGGATATGTATTTGCTTCTAAATGCATAAAGTAAAATAATTCTGGAACTTTGCATAAGAAACTAATAACAGTGTTTACATGTTTATAGGGGCATAAGAGCTAGAGGAATGGTGAACAAGAGGTGAATACAAATTCCCCCTTTGTTATATAGGGTGTTCCCCAAAAATGTAGACACATACATTGTCTGACAGCTCAATGGAAGTCTCTTTCTTTTCAGATATAACCCATTGGAGTTAATAATTATACAAAGTGTGTATAAATTTTTTGGGACACCATATATATTTTGACCTTTGATGTGAATGTTTTAATTAATCAAAATAGTAAGTAGTTTTTCAGATGACAGCCTGAATGGGCAGCACATTTTCCTTTACTCAACATGTACTAGTTGTTACATTAGTTCCAGGCTCTGTGTTAAATGCCCTACGTGTATTACCTCATTTATTTAACCCGCCCACCCACTTTTATAAGGTAGGAACTATTCTTATCTTCCACATTCTGGACACAAGGGAGCGGAGGGACAGAGAGGTGAAGGTCTTTACCCAGGTTTATACAGACAGGGCCTCAAGCAAGCTGATTCCAGAGTTAGGCCATGCCATGGGCTACTGCAGAGCCCATGTCAGAGCATGCCGTAAGTTAAAAATCCAGGAAATCCAGTTAAAAGTTTAGAGAAGCCCTTCACTTGTGGTCTCAAATATGTAATTTCCTTTGGACAAGCACACACATCTTTACTCACATACATACACTCATGTGTTCTCACAAACACACCCACATACATTTACATACTCTCACACATACACTTCTACATTCTCTCAGACACACACACATGCTTTCTCATACTCCTACACACACACACACACACACACACACACACACACACTCATAATTCTCACACACTCACAATTCTCAAATGCACATGCTCGTACATTTTCTCACACATACTTGCACACTTACACAAACAGTAATGGCCTTCCCTGGATCCAACCTAACCTTTCCTCTGTGCTGCCTGGCATAACCCCAGAATGTTGGTCTGAGGACACTCCTGCACCAGGATTCCTGACTCCATCAAGCCCATTCTCCTTTGCCCACTCTCAGGACCTTATCTCTATGCATAAGCCCTTCCCAGGTAAAATATGGGAACCCATATTTCTAGCCCGTCCAACTCATCAACACCCCTAACTATGCTCCATGCTGGCTGAGTCTGACTTTCCTTTTGTCCCCTTAGCAGCGAATATCTTCTCTTCCTCCGGACTTAAGAAAGATTGTTTCGCTGAAACCAGTTTGGCTCAGTGGCTAGAGCATCGGTCTTTGGACTGAAAGGTCCCAGGTTCGATTCTGGTCAAGGGCGTGTACATTGGTTGTGGGCACATCTCCGGTAGCGGGTGTGCAAGAGGCAGCTCATCAATGATTCTCTCTCATCGATGTTTCTAGCTATCTATCCCTCTCCCTTCCTCTCTGTGAAAAATCAATAAAATATATTTTTTTAAAAAAAGAAAGAAAGAAAGATTGTTTCTCCATTCTATGTATGCTTCCAGAGTGAGGGAAGAATTCTCTGAAGTTTTATTTATTTATTTATTTTGATTTTGCACCATTTTTTTTATTAAAGTATTATATGTGTACATAGCTTACCATTGCCCACCCGCCCCCCACCTTCCATACATGCCCTCCCTCCCCAGAGTTTTGTGTCCATTGGTTGTACTTAATATGCAAGGAAGAGGTACTACCCTCCATCTATCTTTTTTTTTAATATATTTTATTGATTTTTTTACAGAGAGAAAGAGAGTTATAGAGAGTTAGAAACATCGATGAGTCACCAATCAGCTGCCTCTTGCACACCCCCTACTGGGGATGTACCTGCAGCCAAGATTCATGCCCTTGACCGGAATCCAACCTGGGACCTTTTAGTCCGCAGGCCGGTGCTCTATCCACTGAGCCAAACTGGTCTAGGTACCCTCCATCTCTCTAATGTGCTTCCGCTGAGGACAGGCAGGAGCACATTTCCTCACCAGCCCAGGAGCACACGGAACGACTGTGAGTCCCTCAGTGTGTGCTGCCAACAAGCCATTCAGTGTCCCTAGAGCACGGACCTGCTAATGTCCTACAGGCAAAACCATTCCAAAGGAGGAATGAGATGCAGCATTTGACATGTATTCTGACAGTCCCTTTTTCAGACTTGCTCCCAATTTAGAACACAGCAACTCTTGAACCTTTTACCGCTGCCCCAAACTCCTGCTCCAACATAAGATACTTTCTGTCTATGTGGAACACTATCTTATTATACAGTGGCTGTAAACTGACATCAAAATTCCAGGCACTCTTCTGAAATGTTTTCATTTATAATAATTAATAACATCAGAGAGCCCCTTCACAGTCATTATTGCATTTTATCCTCTGTGACATTAATATATTATCCTTATTACCATTTCGCAGATGTGGAAACTGAGCATAGAGAAAAAGTAACTGGTCCAAGTTCCTATTGTTAATAGGAATTAGCAGAGCTGATAGCTGAAGCCAGATCTATCCTACCTAATGAAAGGGTAATATGCAAATTAACCATCACTCCATCACAAACAAGGAGGTGCCCAAGCCACAAGATGGCAGTGTTCAGTCCTCTTAGCCCCGCTGGAGTTCCCCAGAGGGGGCAGCCACTGAGAGAGGGCAGTGTGAGCGGCCTGGCGAATGCTTGCTTCGTCGCCACAGTGACAAGGCAAGCGTTCAGCACCCAGCCGTGGATGGACCTCGGGGCCATGGAGAGCCTGTGGGCAACAGGCACAGAGTGGCCAGGCCTCACAGAGAGCCACTGGCACACGGGTTCATGCACCACACTTACCGGTCCTTGGGGCCCAACAGTTTCTCAGAGATCCAAACTCTCACTCAGCTCTTGCAAACCAAAACAAAGCAATCAACATTTCTTAGGATTAACTCTCTGCACAGCATGTCTTTATGTGCTGCTGTTTATTCCATGCCCTTTGGATTTATTGTTGCCTTTTTTATCATCTTTCATGTGTACTGTTGTATGTTCTAAGTATTAATCGAGATGTTAACTGTCTTCTTCATGTTTGTTCTTCTCAGAAGTTTTCACGTTTCAGGTAATGTCTTCTAGATGCTTGTTGATGGTGGCTTCCTACCTCTCTAGGTTTTTCAGATAATCTCTGCACATAGAGTTGTGTGTACAGACATTTCTCTTACAGCATCCTTTACAAGAGAAAATAATAAAATACAAACAACAAAAATCCCACAAGGAAAGAATGGTCAAATCAACTATGTAGTTCAAATCTGCATGAGGGAACTATTAAAAATCATGTTTTCAGAGACTACTGAATAACATAAGAAAATGTTTGCCTATTATTATAATATATGTTGCCTTTATAACAAAGAAAAAAAACTTAGAGAAAATATACGAAAATGTTGACTTTTGTTATCTTTAGGAAGAGAGATGAAACTACAGAACTTTTCTCTTTCAGAACATTAACTCCTTTTCTTGTGGCCACTCATTTCACTCCTGTGAGCTTCACTTTTCTTTATCTATAAAATTGGATCCAAGATAAAAATATATTTTTAAATAAATACCAATAGTATTAAATTATACACTAAGTGATTATATGATCTTTATACAGTTTACATAAAGATTTGAGAGAGAATGATGCCCTGTCAACTAACTGAAAATTTTAGTAAAATTTGTATCTTTTAAAACTCTACAAATATATCCTTTCTTTTAAAAACTAAGACTGTTTAACTTATATCCAGTGACTTACTATGAATGATTCTACCTGTAGGATTCAAAAAAAAAAAGGAAATCTATCTATATCAATAACCTAAATAGTCCAGTTGTTGTTTTGTTTTTATTGAAATGGGGACTAGATGATAACCTCAGGGCTCTTCTTACTTTGCTGCTCACAGCCAGTGTGTGGCCCATGAGGGCCAGGCATGACAAGGAGCTCCTCACCAACCCAGTGAGGTGCCACACAGGCCCCAGACAGAACAGGGGCAGGCACTGGTGAGAGTCAGTCCCGAGAAGCTCCCTTCCATCCCACACATATGCACTTAGCACTCTCTCTCTCTGCCCAGCATCAGACAACCCCACACTTTAACCCTGACTGATTTTTACAACAGCTTTCCCTACTCTCCGTTTCATCTCCTTTCCATGCAACCCAGCCATCTATGGCTTCATTGGTAAGTGACCAATATTCCCATATCTCACCAAACATTTAGTGGTTTAAGCTCTACCAACCAGGAAGAAAAGAATCCATCTCAATCACCTAGTGACACCTCAGCCACCCAGAATCCTTTGGGGAAAGGCAGGCTTCCTAGATGACTGCAAGTCCTACTCCTTTAAGCATCGAGACTTTTAAGATACTCGTGGTTTTGAATGAAAATCAATCTCCATTATAGTCTCTTGTCTCTGCTTTCTTAGACAGATTACATTTTCTTTTTCTTTTCCTTAATATGTTTTTTTTTATTGATTACAGAGAGGAAGGAAGAGGGAGAATGAGGTAGAAACATCCACGATGAAAGAGAATCATTGATCGGCTGTCTCCTTCAAGTCCCCCACAGGGGATCCAGCCCACAACCTGGGCATGTACCCTTGACCAGAATCAAACCTGGGGCCTTTCAGTTAGCAGGCCGGTGCTCTAGCCACTGAGCCAAAGTGGTTAGGGCAGATGCATTTTCTGATGACTCATCCTCATGTACATTAGTAATGGCCTCCCTGGGGCTGTTGCGTTGGGTGAGATTCTTTGCACGTAGATTTGTTAGCCCCGCATTGCTCTCTTCTGAGGTGTCAGTTTTTCTGATCCTTTCCTTTAAGGAGCTCACTGTTTCTGATTCCTTCCAGCCTTCCAACTCCCTTTTCTAATCTACTGCTAGTAAAATGCTGGGTGTTCAGAATCCAATGATTAAAATGTGTTGGTTTTGCCCAGCCAGCGTGGCTCAGTGCCTGAGCGTGGACCTATGAACCAAGAGGTCACGGTTCAATTCCCAGTCAGGGCACATGCCTGAGTTGCAGGCACGATCCCCAGTGTGGGGCATGCAAAAGGCAGCCAATCAGTGGTTCTCTCTCATCATTGGTATTTCTCTCTCCCTCTCCCTCCCTCTCTGAAATCAATAAATATATGTATATACATATACATATACATATACATATACATATACATATACATATACATATACATGTACATATACATGTACATGACATCATTTATACTAGCACCCAAAAACACCAACTAACACTACCTGGATATTTTATTTAAAAATAAATAAGTAAATAAATAAATAAATAGTGTTGGTTTCCATGTATAATCTGAAGCTCTCTCCTATAAATAAAATGATCCCACCTCAGCTCATCAATTTGATGCCATCTATTTTGGCTGCTCTGAGTGTTATCAGCGTACTTTTTGGTTCTTATGTTCTGAGTAGATGATTTAAAACATATGTTTTAGAAAGCTGAATCTTTCATTGCATCTCAATTCATGCCTGGGAACTATACTTAAAATACTGACTCAACAATGACCCCCTGAGGAACAAGTCGGTGATTTTAAAGGACCACCCCTATGTAGCAAAGTCTGAAATTTTAAAATTAAACAACAAGAAAACAGACAGCAAGAGTAAGGTTGTTTTTTGTTTTGTTTTTTATTCTTTCTTACCTGATAAGTTCCTCCAAATTTTCAAATATTTACCTCCTTAATTCAAACCTGTCCCATAACTTCAGAGGGTAACCAAAGTGCATAATGGAAAATTGCAAAAGTTCATTTAGAGAAAATGTAATAAAGGGAGATAAAGATGATTCCAGACATAAGAGTGGACATAATGTATTCTGAACTCACTCAGTCATAAAAATAAAATTCTATTTTGTTTCAGGGCTAAGTGGATAAAAGGGCAATATTTGTTGCTGTAAAACATGCCTCCAAGTTTTCAGGCTTTACAAAAACCCTTCTTTAGGGACACAAAGTTATATTTCCCTGTTGTCTCCTCAGACTCTTCAGAGCTATTTGTTTTCATTCATTTTAACAAAAATCCTAGCGCAAACTCTGACACTTTGTTCACTTAATAAAATTTACCCAGGCCTTACTCCATGCCTGCCACTTCCCACGGTAAGCATATAGTAGCCCTTCCCTTAGCTTACAGTCTCCTTCTGATTGTTCTGAGAATTCTTCCTGTCAGCTCACCAACTGGCCCCAATACACAGAGGGCAAGGAGAGACCAAAGAAAGAGGCAGGTCACTCCAGATTGTAGCTGGCCGCTTAAAAAGCAAGGAGATTTTACTTACAAGGCTTGTTTTCTTGGGTGGCCACAAAACAAGTAGACCTTGGCATCTTTCCTCCAAAATCTTAAAAATGTATATTAAGGCCTTATCTGGGTTCAGTCACATATACCATCCAGAGGGTCTCAACACCTTACTCTCTCAAGCCTGCGTCCTTGAAACCAGCTCTCAGTGGGGAACAGTAGGCAGAACATACATTCCAAGGACAAGGGAAGGAGTGAGGCATCTCTGATCACACGGTTCAGCTCACAAGTCAACTGGCAGTCATGTTTCCTCAGTTACCTCCTTAAACACTAACAAATGAACAAAATTATATGTAAAGGCTTGTTTCATTGATGTTTCTAACTCTCTATCCCTCTCTCTTCCTCTCTGTAAAAAAAATCAATAAAATATATTTTAAAAAAAAACACACAGGATGTCTCAGAGAAGATGGTCTAAATAAAAAGAATCTACATAATTCAGAAACCTCAAAATGCTAAGCCAGAAACTAAAACACATATAACTGACTGATATATATCAGCTGGATAGTCCTATATTATGTCATATACATATTGTGAATCTTATATAAATGTTTTAAAAAGCATTTATAAAGATACTAGGGGCCTGGTGTACAAAATTCGTGCACTGTGGGGGGGTGGGGTCCCTCAGCCCAGCCTGCCCCCTCTCATAGTCCAGGATCCCTCAGGGGATGTCCTACTGATGGCTTAGGCCCACCCTCCACTACCCCTGCGACTGGGCTGATTGGGGGAAGGCACCACCCCATCACCCTGCTGCCGCTGCAGCCACCAAGGTGTTTACGTGAACACGAACTCCAATCCCTTTACCACAAAAAAATGTCTGTTCTCTCTGTGCCTGCTCAAGCCATGCCGCAGAGGCTCGGGCAGGTCCCCCTGTCCCTGTCCCCGCCCACCAGCTCCTGTGCACGCGCAGCCTGTGACTGGGACACCATTAGGACCAATTAGCATATTACCTCTTTGTATATATAGATTAGAGTAGTCATTGATAAATTAAATAAAAATACTGACTTCTAATCAAAATACTGCAATGAATTCATGCTCTGATTACCCCCTTTATGCTCCAAATATATAGCAATGTGTGGTAAGATATAAAAAGAGAAAAAGGCTCCAGAGTCAAAAACAAGATATACATCTGCATGGAACAGACAAGCAAAACTGAGAGGCAAGCAGAAGCTATGGCTGGCCAGGAGCTCAGCTCTTCAGGAGTCATAGAGTTTTAAAAGCTCCACAGATGATGGGGAATAAGGCTCACTACTTAGGAAAGTAGACTGAACAAAACATAGTGAACTTCTGTCTACAAGTATAGCAATGTTTCTTGATTTTTTTTCCTATTATTATCCCCCTAAGGAGAAAATTGTACTTGAATTTTCCCTATACAGATAAAATACTAAGTGCTAAGGAATAAGATTTTTAGGGACAGGGTTGAGCTTGGAAGGGGCACTATAATATCTAAGATTGTTATCCTTCAAGAATCTCTTTTTTACCTTAATGGGGGCAATATTGCCCCAGTTTAAAAATACAATAGCCATAGTTTTAAACCCCACAGAGTTGCCAATAAGAACTGAACCAAGCCGAAACTGGTTTGGCTCAGTGGATAGAGCGTCGGTCTGCGGACTGAAAGGTCCCAGGTTCAATTCTGGTCAAGAGCTTGTACCTTGGTTGTGGGCACATCCCCAGTAGGGGTTGTGTAAGAGGCAGCTGATCAATGATTCTCTTTCATCGATGTTTCTAACTCTCTATCCCTCTCTCTTTCTCTCTGTAAAAAATCAATAAAATGTATTAAAAAGAAAGAAAGAAACATAAAAGATAAATTGAGAGAGTCTAACATTTTCATGAATAGGAATTCCAGAAGAATAAACTGAAATGAATGATAGGAAAGCAATATTTGAAATAAATGTGTTGATAACTTTCTAGAATTAAACAAACAAAAAACCTGATAAATTATCAAATCAATACAATCAAAATACTAAGCAGAGTAAATACAAATAAAGCCAAACTTGGACACACTAAAGTGAAACTGTAGAAGTCAAGAATAAAGAGAAAGTCTTGAAACCTCTAAGAAAGATAAGACAAGTAATCTAAAATGAAGTGACAATTGTACTGACGACAGGTTTCTTGTTAGCAAACTTAGACATTTGAAGTTAATGAAATATCTTTTCTTTTTTTTCATGTATTTCAGAAAGAAAGGGAGAGGAAGAAAGAGATAGAAACACATGATGAAAGAGAATCATTGATTGGCTGCCTCCTGCATGCCCCTCACTGGGGATCAAACCCTGGCCTGGAATTGAGCCATGACCTCCTGGTTCATAGGTCAATGCTCAACCACTGAGCTACATCAGCTGGGCTAATGAAATATCTTAAAAGTGCATAGAGGTGGTCATCTAAAATGTTAATATAAGGGAGAACATGGATGAGAAGTACATGAAAACTGTATTTTCTTTGCAAAATTTTTGTAAGTCAAAAATAATTCCCCAAAAATTGTTTAATTTTTTTTATTGATTTTAAAGAGAGGAATAAGCTGAAACCAGTTTGACTCAGTAGATAGAGTGTCAGCCTGCAGACTAAAGGGTCCCGGGTTCGATTCCAGTCAAGGGCATGTACATTGGTTTCGGGCATACCCCAGTGGGAGGTGTGCAGGAGGCAGCTGATCAATGTTTCTCTCTCATCGATGTTTCTTGCTCTCTATCCCTCTCCCTTCCTCTCTGTAAAATATTAATAAAATATATTTTTAAAATAATAATAAAGAGAGGAAGGGAAAGAAGGAGGAAGTGAGAGAAAAAATTTTCTGTTTTTTCACTTATTTATACATTCATTGGTTGATTCTTGTACGTACCCTGACAGGAGATTGAACCTGTATTGGAATGATACAGTCAGGGTCTATAATTTTTTTTCTGTTTTTAAGTGCAGAGAAAGGGGAAAAAACTGTTAAGCTAGAATTTACAGCCAGTCAATCCATCTGCCAAAGGCATTAAAATAATTATTAAAGGTTATACATCAGCAAGAGGTATATTGAGCACAGAAAAGTTATAGGATTACCAAGGGGAAAAAATGATAAGCTTAGAAATTGATCAGTTTAGTTTTCTCCCTTTCTTGCCTCCTTCCTTCATGAATAATTCAGCCCAAAATCTATTAGGTGGGCCCAAGCAAGGTAAGTATCAGGGACCATGGGGAAGAAAGCAGCGGCAGCTAGGCATGGGCTGTGGAAGCCTGAGGGAAATGAGATCATCTGCGCAGCCTAGAATGGGTTGTCCAAGCTGAAGAAGGAAAGAGGATGTCCACACAGGAGGGAGGAGGTAGTAGCCCAGCTCAAAGGGTCAAAGCCCAAGTGTTGAGTAAAGAGAAGATCTGGGGTGGGGTAGTGGGGGACAGAGTGGCAGGGGAGAGAGACTGGTTATAAGTAAATATACTGAGAATAATAAAGCCAGGTTTTTCACTGTCAGAGAAGAGAGTTGCATATAAAGGGGGGAAACTAGGGTAAACTCTATGATGGTTTGGAATTGGAAGTATTGATGTGAAGTCATGCTTCTCAGTGTGTGTGTAGGTATATGTGTACATAGCTCTGTCCAATGATGGGGACTATGAGCATCAACACCCTAAAAGCAGTAAGCATACATAGTGCCCAAATCTTGTTTTCTGAATACTATTCTTTACTAAAAGGAACCAGGACTTCTTAGAAAAATGGCTACTCCCAAGGCTTGTGCAAGGGAAAGCCTTCATGAAATACTGTGTTAGTCTAGAAATTAAGGGTTTGTTTTCATGGAAATGTAAATTGGTAGAGCTACTAATAGGAGGTTCCTCAAAGAGTTAAAAATACAACTACCACATGATCCAGCAATTCCACTTCTGAGTATATATCCAAAGGAAATGAAATCACAATCTCAAAGAGATATCTATACTCCCATCTCTCATGTTCACTGCAACACCATTCATAAGACATAGAAACAAACAACCTAAATGTTCATTGACAGGTGAATGGATAAAGAAACTATAAAATGAAATATAGTTAGCCATGGAAAAGAAGAAAATCCTATTATTTGAGACCACATGGATAAGCCTTGAGGACATTATGCTAAATGAAATAAGCCAGACAGAGAAAAATAAATAGCTCTCACTTAGAATGTGGAATCTTAAAAAATCCAGAAACAGAGAAGAATTGTGTTTGCCAGGGGCCATGGGGTAAAGGGTATGAGGAAATATATAAATCAAAAGGGTATAAACTTTCAGTAAAAGAAGAAAATGTTCTGGTTATCTCATTACAATATGATGCCTATAGTTAATAGCACTGTATTATATACTCGAAATGTGCTAAGAGAGTAAATCTTGTGTTCTCCCCCCCCCCCCAAAAAAAAAGTAATTATGTGAAGTGATAGGTATTTTAATTAACTTGATTTGGGTAATCTCACAATGTACACGTATATCAAATCATAACATTGTATACCTTAAATATATATAATTTTATTTGTCAAATAAAACTAAAAAAATAACAACCAAAAAAAGGTGCAAACTATCTGCAAAATAATCTTAACCTTTGTCTATATATTTTACTTAAAAGTGTAGGTATGGTATTTTGGAAATAAGCACACCAATATAAATGAAAAACAGGCTTTCTATGTGAGGAAAAATAAATGCAAATATAAAACCAAAGAATTTGAATAAAACTCAAAGCCTT
This sequence comes from Vespertilio murinus, assembly GCA_963924515.1. Taxonomy (NCBI): domain Eukaryota; kingdom Metazoa; phylum Chordata; class Mammalia; order Chiroptera; family Vespertilionidae; genus Vespertilio; species Vespertilio murinus. The sequence continues at coordinate 34,191,664 of OZ004705.1, forward strand.
AAAAATAATGGAGGGGGGAAGGAAGCAGTCTCTTCAACAAATGGTGCTAAGAGAACTAGATATCTGCATGCAAAAAAAAAATTACGTTGGACTCCTCCTTACCTGGCACCAGTCATTATAAATTTTAACTGATAATGGATCAAAGACCTAACTGTAAATGAAATATTATTCAACCATAAATAATGAAGTACTGATACATGCTACAACATAGATAAATTTTGAAGATATTACGCTAAGTTAAAGAAGCTAGACATACCCAGGGGGCCGTGTGCCCCGGGTGAGCCATGTGTCCCAGGGGGCCATGTACACCGGGAGAGCCGTGTGTCCCAGGGGAAGCAGTGGGACCGGGGGGAGGGGCGGTGAGAACCAGAGGAGGAGCAGACTCTATTCGTGTGGTCCTGAGATAGTCACCATAAAACAAGCAGACTGCCAAATGAGGAGCGGATTCTATTCATGTGGTCCTGAGATAGTCACCATAAAACAAGCAGATTGTCAAATGACAGCGGGGAGGGAAGGAGACCTGGGGGGAGATAAGAGAACAACCAAAGGACTGGTATGCATGCATATAAGTACAACCAACAAACACAGAACTCTGGGGAGGGAGGGCATGAATGGGAGGTGGGGGGGGGGGGGGGGTAATGGTAAGCTATGTACACATATAATACCTTAATTTAAAAAAATAAAATTAAATTTTAAAAAAAAGAAGCTAGACATAAAAGACCACATATTGTATGATTCCATTTATATGAAACTAGAGGTCCAATGCACGAAATTCATGAAAGGGTAGGCCTTCCTTCCCCCCACTGCCAGCACCAGCTTCCCTCTGGCACCTGGGACCTGGGCTTCCCTTACAGCCCTGACTTCATCTTGAAGATTGTCTGGAAGGATGTCCGGTCTAATTAGCATATCACGTCTTTATTATTATAGATATCCAGAGGAGCTAAATCCATTGAGTCAGAAAGCAGATTTTTAATTGCCATAGCTATAAGGATGGGGGAATGGGGAGCTAATGCTAAATTAACACAAGGTTTTCATTTGGGGTGATGAAAAATTTCTGGAACAAGATAGTGGTGATAGTTTCACAATATCATGAAAGTGCTTAATGCCACCGAGTGGCACACTTTACAGATAATTACAATGGTAGATTTTATGTTTCATGTATTTTGCCATAATTAAAAAATTAAATAAGAAAAATAAAATTATGGAGGCATGTCAAAAGAAAACAGAAACCAGCTTGAAGCACTTCTCACTGGCCCATCTGGGGAAATTTGAACATCATAGTAAATAGTAATAGAAATAGACTATAGATCATTGAATTAAAAAGAAATCCATATATATATGTTTCTAAACAGGAAAACAAAAACTTTGTAGAACTCATCTTTGTAGAAGAAATGATAGAATTAGAAAACAATTATTTGGTAACCATCATAGTAATAATGAATCTAGTCAAGAAACATTAGTGGATAATAATTGGTAAAGTTTGATGAGAAGAGAAATACATATAGTCTCAAAGTACATTCTCACAAAATGCTTGTTAATTGCAAAAGGAAAGTAAATAGCTTTAGAGTGGGGAAAAACTGATAGACACCCTCTTTATCAAATAACCAAAGTTAACATCACCAGTGATGGGACAAATCAAAAGCATGTGCCACTGGGCAGGAGACAGTGAGAACACAGCATCTCTATCATCAGCTAGGTATGTGAACATGGCCAGATAATGCACCTTTTTATACCTCTGTTCCTTCATCTGATAACATCTCATTTCCATTCCAGTGCTAAATCCCTCCTATCCTAATAATACTTACAGAACTAACCTAAATGTATGTCATCTGCTCAGAACTTGAAAAGGGGAGGGAGAAACTCTTCTCTCCATCTAAGTGGCTGATGTTCTTATGTAAGTAAATCAGGCGTAAAGTGCGCAAAATGGCATATATAGCAAAACTTATGAACTTGATCTAATTTTATAGGGAGTCCTGGAAACGTCAAAAATTGAGAGTTTTTAAAAACAATTAATATTCTTTCTTTTCAAGGACATACTTGAGTTCAAACTAGGGTAGGAGAATGGTTATATGTAAGTGAGTGTTGATATAAATAAGTGCTTGGAAGGGTTTTTCCCCTCAAAATGGAACATGCCTCCTCCCGCTTTGTGAAGACTACCCAGGAGCCTAGAAAAGTCTCTGAGGTACGGAGGAAGCCGACAAGCCTTTCAGCCAGGGCACTCACACTTTCCAGTTCCTAGGAGCATCCTCAATACAGGACAGACATCTCTAGTTGGACAGAAGTCATTGCTTTCCGAAGGGTCAGATTAATGTCATATAGTTCAGCAGGAAAGAGTGGTTCTGTAAAATAACTCAAGCCCTCACAGAGCAATTCAAATTATTAGCAACCTCATAAATAAATGCAGTCATATCAATATTCAACTGGCAGACCATCAAAAAGTCTAAACTGATCTTATTATACCATTTGGATTCTGCTATCAGTTTTTTATGCTAACAGAAACACATTAATTGGTTGATTAGACATCTTTTGTGGTTGGGAGAGCCAATTTGCTGTAATTATCTTTACTAAATTCTTGCATTATCCCTTCAATATACTGAACCAATTATATAAGTTCAAACCCTCAGAGTTATTAACAGTTCTGGTAAAGAATAGGTTACTAGCTCATGTTTCTTCTTTAATTATTCTTCCTTCCTACACTAAAAACATACACTAATTATAATACCCTTCAGTCCGTTGGGCCTCTTTCCTCTCCTTCATCACCTATGTCCAGTCACTCAGAAAATTCTGCCAACTCTTCCTTGTCAAATGTCTCAAGAATCCAGTCTTCTCTTCCCACAGCCAGGTTCTCATCACCCACACATAGTTTAGCACAAAGACACAGCATCCACTTAGGCTTTTCATGTCTTCTGAGACCTACTAACCAATTTGATGTGGCAACTCTCTCTCCAGCTTTTATTCCTACAAATCTGACCCAATTTATTTCTACTCGAGAGGTGGGATTTTTTGGTTGTTTTTGAAATATGTTTTTATTGATTTCAGAGAGGAAGGGAGAGGGAGAGAGAGGTAGAAACATCAGTTATGAGAGAGAATCATTGATTGGCTGCCTCCTGCACACCCCCTACTGTATATCAAGCCCAAAACCCAGCCATGTGCCCTGACTGGGAATGGAACCGTGACCTCTTGGTTCATAGGTTGATACTCAACCACTGAGCCACACCAGCCAGGCTTCTTAGAAGTTTTTCAACCAGGTCCATGAGACAGGGGCAAGACCTGAGGTAGTCTCCCACAGCTTCTCTTCAAGTTGCCACTAATCTGTTGCTCATCACTACTTTGATACACACAGTCCTAACTGTACGACTATCCAGCCCACATCCTTTCATATTCCATTCTTTATATGTAAATGAATATATTACTAAAAGTTGAATACCTTCAGCATTTCCCTAATAACTCTTGGTCTCATTGCTAACACCCTCTCCTCTCCTGGCTTTCTGAAAATAGAGTACTCTAGACTCAGACTTCAGTATTCTTATCCTTTCCATCTCTAGATAATCTCATCTAGTCCCATAATCTCTTTGTACTGAAAACTCCCAGATTTACATCTTCAGCCTTGTTCTCTCCTAAGCTCCCACCTCAAATATCCACTGTATACTCAGAATTTTTCCTGAGCAATCAGGTATAAGCTTGTCCAACAGTTTATCCCATCTCAATAAATGGTTATCACCATCCACCTAATTACTCAGGTAAAAAAAAAAAAAAAAAAACTTCTGTTCTTCTGTTGTCTCATCTATTAAATAAAGAGATTATACTGGATAGTCTCTGAGGTCCCTTAAAGTTCTAGAAATCTATTCAGATTATTTATTGAATTATTGTGTAAAGTGCTATGTCCCTTGTTCTTAAAAATAGGTAAATTCAATATTTTATATTTCCCTGCGGGAGAAAGCATATTAGTTTGGTGTGAGGTTGTGTGTGTGTGTGTGTGTGTGTGTGTGTGTGTGTGTGTGTTGTTGTTGTTTTTGTTTTTTACAAAGCTTTGGCATAGTCTCTATGGTCAATATCTCTGTAGATATTTCTGTCTTTGGGCCTTCCTCAGGACAAATAGATCCCAAGAAGAGGCCAGTTGGCCGCTTAATATGAAGGCTATCATGTTTTAGGCACTTATTGTGTTCCAGGATCTCTGCTGAACCTTTTTTTTTTTCATTTAATCATCAGGATAAATCTACATAAGGTAGGTATTACTTTATCACTCCTCTTTCACAAAAGAAGAAACTAAGGTGCAAAGAAGTTAAGAAGTTTGCATAAGGATGCACAGCGAATGCATGGTGGAGCCAAAATTTGGGCCCATGTCTTACTCAAAAGTCCATGCTCTGAAAGATTAGACTATACTACCTCTCTGCTGAGATGTTAAAGCCCCTCAGTCTCTCTTACAAGTCTCTATCTCCTCTTGGACTGACAAAACATGTGGCCTCTGATGTCTTAGAAACCACACTCTAGCCACTACCTGACCTGACAATGTCAACTACACTACAAGGATTTTAAAAGCAGAGACTAGTGATTTCTTATGGTACTGGTAGCAGCCACGTGGACTCTCAATATATGCTCCTGACTGAGGAAGGCAAGCAACTTATACAGCTAGGGCTTTTTGCTTAATGTAAATTCTAGTGATGGAAAGTAAAAGGTTAGGAAGAAGGAGAGATTGTTCTAGGACTAGAGATATGGCCAGGCTTCCCATAAAATCTAATTCCATGACCTCATTGTCATTTTCAAAAAATAGACAGAGCTATTGGTAACCCTAGAGAATTACTTTAGAAAATGGCTAAAAAATAGTTTTAATTAAGACTCTATGTATTTAAGGAAAATATCAGGTCAGCACATTTGTGGAAGAATTTTTCCTTTGTAAATGCTTCAATAGGTCTTCAGAAGTAGAATTTAATTTGCATGACCATTTCCTGAGCAACATCAGAACAGAATCAATTCTCAAGGTAGCTTTTGTACCAGAGGAATTTATGAGTTTCCTGGCCAAGAGGACCAATTGGCAGAGTCTCTAAAATCTTGCCTCCCACCCCCTTCTCTAAGAGAACTATGCCTGGATAGATAGAAAACCTCGGATGCCTTTCTGGGACACTGGTTTGGTGCTGATAAAGGCAAAATTTTATAGCATTGTGTGGTGCCATTCAAATATCTTCAACCCATCCTTGGGATTGATTGTCTGTATCTCCTTAAAACAAAGAGTTTAGAAGGACATAAATATCCAGACTATTCTTTAGGATGTTCTTCACTTAGAGAACTGTAACATTGGTGAAGAAACAGCATGAGCACCATCAGTAGACAGATACAACAAGGTCAAGGTGTGGGCAGGAACTCCCAATGGAGGCCAGCCAATACCCAGAGATCAGCACTGGCAATAGCAGAACAGATGTTTGAGAGGTTGATGGTTTCCATGGAGAATATGTGCATTGACCAGGACCACGCCAAAGAAAGGAAGAGCTTGGAAAGTGGGAGAGGGAGGAAAAGGTTGAGGTCCTATTGATTCCGCCTGGTAAGTGCTCAAGGTTAAAACTATTTGTGACCATCACCTTTACCTTGGTTTTTCAAGCCTACCCCCCTCAAGTTGGTGTGACCTGGAGAAAGAGAATTGGGAACATTGTTAAGTAACAGTATTATATCTACAGATAAAATATTGATTCTGGATATTTCTTCCTTTTCTTATACTTCCTTGATAAGAACATTTTTCTAGCCTATCTAAGAGATGGCAGCAATCGAGCCTGTTTCTGATTTATTTTATCTAGTCAATTGCACCACACAACAAAAACTCAGCCAAGAAACAATGACAACAGACATAAAACTCAGGAAAACAAACATGGTTTTTCTTTCTCTTTACTCAAAAAAATATATTACTGACTCTGCCTACCAAAAGAACATTAACTATTTTATCCACCCCTCAGAACTCTCTTTTTTTCTGCCTTCTTTTAAAAACAAACTTTTAAATTCCAATTTTCTTAAAGCTTATCAAGATATGACATTCCAAGCAATCTCTGAGAGGTGTAAAAGTGAGTATAATAGCTGTGATTAACTCTGTTTATATACCAGACACACTTACATTTCACTATAAATATTCCACATGAAAACCTCTGAAGAGAACCAATTATGGTGAGAGGTTTATCTATGTGACATTTGTCAAAGAAAAAAATAAACTTCAGTTTCTATTTAGAAAAAAATATTTCCTGGGATGATGCAAGATTGTACATTTACCAACCAAGGGAAAAATGAGAAGGAGTAGCTAAAATGATAAAGTGCATATAGTTTAAGTTATAGTCCTCTCTCTGCCCCCAGAACCTCCATCCTATCATAAAAACACAGAGTACACATACAAGAAAACACTAATTCATATCATCTTCATTCCAACACTAGCACTGGTCACTGACGGAACATCAGTGGAAACAGAAAATTTCCCTATCACCTGTGCTCTGCTATTAGAAAAATCCAAAGGAGAAACCAAGATGGCGGTGTAGGTAAACAACTGGTCTGCCACTTCACACAACAATTTTAAAATTAAAACTAATATAAAGGACATCTATCACCAAAAAACACGGGAAGGCTAGCTGAAAGAGAAAGGAGCACAAGCACTGAAAAGCTGAGGAGCCTAGGAGCCTAGGTATGGAGGCACGCGAATCAGGCTGGTGGCAGGTGACTGGGCAAGAGGCTTTTTTTTTCAACCCAAAGGGAAACAAACTCCCGATCACTTTGAAATCCAGTGTCTGGGGTCACGTGGGGGACCCAGAAGCCTATGGGGAGAAGCTGGCCTTCCGGTCCGAAAGTGAGGGTGACTCTCTTGGATCTCAGGGATGTGGGGACTTGGAAACATGGAAGGGCAGAGAAGTCTGAAGGCAGCCATCGCTGTTAGCCATGCCCCAGCCTCGAGACGTCCTGAGACCCCCGCCCCACCCTGAGGCCCCGCCTGCACATTCTACAGACCTGCCCAGGCACCACACAGCTACTTTTGCATATAAATGGCCTGTATTGTGGCAGCTTAACGATAAAACAGCAACTCCAGCAACAAAACCGCCAAGTCCCAAGCAAATGAACTGTACCCCACTGGAGATCCAAAAGCCAGTGTTCCTAGTGGTCAGTTTCAACCCCTCACACCCATACATGACACATTCGGGAGACAAACTCAGTGAGCACCAAAACCCTACTGAAACAAAGCGTGTCTCCAGCACAGCAGTTCCTCCTTTATAGACACAGCTGGTCCTCACAGACAATTGGCCTGGAGATCAATTCCTCCCAGTGTACCAACAGCAATCAAGGCTTAATTACACCAATACTTTGCACTCAGCCCACAAAGGGATATACCAAAAGCAACCACCTCAAGTGATTGGGGAAGCTGAGCTACTGGCCCCTATAGGTCACCTACCACACAAAGCCACTCCATCAACACAGGGAGGAAGCCAAAATGAGGAGACACAGAAGCATGTCAAGAATGGGAGAGATAGAAGAAACTAAACTATGGGGCAACAGAGTTTAGAATCACATTTATAAGATTACTCAAGAATCTTCTAAAAACCTTTGAGAAACTTGATGAGACCTCCAAGAAGCTTGGTGAGACCTTCAAGGACCTTAAAGAGAATACCAAAAAAAATGGAAAAGGACCAGTCAGAAATTAAACATACAATGTCTGAAATAGAGAATATATAGAAACTCAACTATAGATCAACGTACCCCAAGAATAAAACCAAAGATATGGAATGGAATATAAGGAAGAAAAAATTACCCAACCAGATAGGCAGAAAGAAAGAAGAATCCAAAAGTGTGAGGATAGTGTAAGGAACCTCCAGGGTGGCTTAAAGCGTACCAATATCCAGATTTTTGGGGTACCAGAAGAAGAGAGAGAGCAAGATACTGAAAACCTATTTGAAGAAATAATGACAGAAAACTTTCCCTGCATGGTGAAAGAAATAGACTTACAAGTTCAGAAAGCACACAGAACCCCAAACAAAAGGAATCCAAAGAGGACCACACCAAGACACATCATAATTAAAATGCCAAGGGCAAAAGACAAAGAGAGAATCTTACAAGCAGAAAGAGAAAAACAACTAGTTACCTACAAGGGAGTACTCATACGACTGTCAGCTGATTTCTCAACAGAAACTATGCAGGCTAGAGGGGAGTGGCAAGAAATATTCAAAATTATGAACAATAAGAACCTACAACCAAGATTACTATACCCAGCAAAGCTATCATTCAGAATTGAAGGTCAGATAAAGAGCTTCACAGACAAGAAAAAGTTAGAGGAATTCATCAACACCAAACCAGGATTACATGAAATGCTGAAGGGTATTCTTTAAGAAGAGGAAGAAGAAAAAGGTAAAGGTAAAAATTATGAACAACAAAAAGACATCAAATACATACCTACCAACAAATGAATCTGAAAATCAAATGAATAAAAAATCTGAAGAACAAAATGGACTGATGAATATAATAGAATCAGGGATAAAAAGGGATTGGACTAACAATTGTCAGGGGGAAGGAGGTCTGAGGGGTGCGGGAAGACATTGGACAAAAATCTTACACCTATGGATGAAGACAGGGTCAGGGGAAAGGGCATAGTGTGGAATTGGGAATCAGATGGAGGGGAGATGTGGGGGAGGAGGGGAAAGAGGAACACCTGTAATAATCTGAACCATAAAGACTTATTATTTTTTTTTAAATCCATTTAGTTCCTAACCTTATAGCTCAAAGTAAAGTTACAATTTGAAATGAAAATTGTTCTTGCCCTTACAGCTCTTACTTGGAATGTGTTACCTTCATTTTTGTCGTTCTTCCACAACTTGTCACTTATTGTTGATTTTAGGTTTTAGGGGAAGAAAAACACAATTTTTCAGTGTTCCTGTTCACTTTTCTGCCCTTTTTGCCCCCAAGGCTCTTGATTACAAATGCAGCCTTCAATCAAACTTAGAAAATGTGTTTGAATACATATTGCAATGCCAGTTATAACCTCTGTGATCTGGTTCTTTGGGGGCCCTGGAAGTTCTGCTAATCCAATCTTGAAAATCAGTACTTTTAACCAATGTATTCCTGAGAAAAACAACATAGAGCCAGAGAGCCCATAGGAACAGGACAATTAGACATTAGTACAGCCCTACCAATGGCTTATAGTCAGCATCTGCTGTGACAGATTATAGCTTCTATTTTGATTGGTCAGTGACCAAGCCAATTCATCTGTTAAATACTTTTTAACATCCCAAATATAAGTCAAAGAAAATCTTTATTAAGTTCACTATCAAATCCTTTAAGAATAGAATATATCTACTAGATAACTGAGTTCCTTAGCTCTTTATATCCTTTTAATATCACTCTACTACATCAAAAATATGGAAGTTTTCTCTCACATCTTTTTCAGCAACCATCAAACCTTCACAGCAAAGCTTTAGGGAAGACTTAGCTACATCAACTACCTTTATCACCTCACCTTCCATTTATTCTTCCAACCCCATTCCTACTATCGCATCTTGTCTCCCACTAGCATCTACTCCTATTGCTACCTAGAAAGTGGTCTTGAGATGTCACCAATGATCTTGATTGCTTACTCAGTGGGCCCTTTTCTGTCTATATCTCAGTTGATTTCTCTGCATATTTCACCCTATTTACTACTTCTTCCTTCTTAAAACTCCTCCTGTGGCTATTGGGATATTTCCCCTTAACTTTTCTCATATCTCTTTTTCTCAACCTTACAACTGTCCCTTTTCTCCAAAAACACCTAAAACCTTAGTATTCTCTAGATCTTTGCTCTGTCTGTACTCTCACTTAGGGTGATGACGTTCACTTCTGTCTCTATGTCAATATGAAGTGTTGCAAATGTACAAAGTAAATTTTCCTTAAAATTTGATACTCAGTCTGCATCTCCTAGGTCAGCAATGACTCCACCAACCAACCCATCACCCAAGCCAAAAATCCAGCTATTATCCCTGACTTCTCCTCACTAGTCCCCATATTCAATAGCTCAACAAATAATTCCAGTCTATTTTTCCTTCCTAGTATGTCCAGAATCTTTCACAGCTATTTATATCACACAAAATTCAGCATATAATTTCAGGGTATATCTCTACAGACATCCAAAGAATCCATAAATCCAAGATGTCATAGAGAAACATCTGAGGTGGATCAGAGGTGGTGGGAATGTCTAGAATGAGAATTTGTTTCAGAAAAAAGAAGAAAAGTTTCCCTACCTCACATATTACACGAAACTATATATCAGAGTCATTAAATGGCCAAATCCTTTTTTAAACTACAGAGTATTAGGAAAAATATTTTTATAATTTTGGAACAGGTATAAAATGATTAAACCATAAAAGAAAGGACTAACAGATTCAACTTCATAAAGTTCTGGGTAAAGTAAAACACTATGGATATAGGAAAAGACAAGTGTCAAAGTACATAAAATATGTGAAATATATATAATCCATACCATTTATATTCATAAAAAACCTAAGAAGTAATTATAGTCAATAAAACAAACAACACAATAGGAAAAAAAATGTGCAATGGACAAGAACAGAAGGGCAAATTGCCAATTAGTATAGAAAAAATGCTCAACCTTTACTAATCAAGGAAACATACCGGTAAATTAAAACAACTAAATCATACTTCATCTACCACATTGGCACATATCAACAAGATTGATAATAACCAGAGTTATAAAGGACATGGGAAAATGGATACCCTCATACCCTGGTAGGAAGGCAATTTGGCAACACCTGTCTACAAATATCCATATAGTTCTACTCAGAAATTCCACTGGTAAATCCTTATTCTAGAGCAGTGTTTCCCAAACTTTTGACATATGTGTACCCTTCTATAATTTTCATAATGCTGAGTACCCCTCGTCAAAAAGTGGATGTATTTTAATAACAATCAAAATATTTTTATTTTTATTTTTTGGTACATACACAAAATAATAATAAACGAAAATAAAATTATTCATAATAAAATATAAATAAAAGTTATATTATAAATAACATTTATTTGCACACCGGACCATCTCACACTTCACAAGACTATCTTGACTTGACTCATGAGAACGTAGAATTAGGCACAGCTAAGCACGGTGCAGTGCATATCCCCACCAAACTCCGGTGCAACACGTGCCCCCACCAAACTCTTCCCGTACCCATGGGGGTACGCGTACCACACTTTGGGAAACACTGTTCTAGAGAAATATTTGTACCTGTGCACAAAGAAGCATAAACAAGGATATTCACTGCAGTATTGTTATCATAAAGAAGCCTAACACCTACCTAAAGGAGAGCCATAATATAATGTAAAAGAATACAGCTGGGCCCTGGGCATGTGGCTCAGATGGTTGGGCATCATCCCTTGCATGGAAGGACTGCTGGTTAGATGCCCAGTCAGGAGCACAGGTTGGGGGTTCAGTTCCCAGTGGGGGAGCATGCAGGAGACAGCTAATTGATGTTCCACTCTCACATTGGTGTTTCTCTCCTGCCCTCTCCCTCTAAAAATCAATTTTAAAAATCTTTAAAAAACAAAAAGAATGTGAATCTCACAGGGAAGGCAGAGGTGGATGGAGGGAAGAGATCAACCAAAGAACTTGTATGCGTATATGCATAACCATGGACACAAATAATAGGGTGGTGAAGGCCTGGGGTGGTGGGGAGGGCCAGGCTAGAAGGGATCAATGAGGGGGAAAAAAGGGGATATGTGTAATACTTTCAACAATAAAGTTTTTTTTAAGAATGTAGTTGGTCTAAGACATATTGCTGAATGACAAGATAATATGTATGTATAGAATATCTCATTTACTTTTTTAAAAAAACCTGCACACTTGAGTACATACATACACTTGGCCATAAAAAGTCTGCATATCATGAAAATGCCTAATAATGGTTACCTCTGGTGAGGGAAGAAAATTCAGGAGGGATGAGACAATGAGATGTTTACCTTCTATAATAATAAAGGTGTAATATGCTAATTAGACTGGACAGCCGAATGACCTTCCAGACGACCTTCTGGTCAAAGCCCAGGCTGCAAGGGCCTAGGCAGGCCAAAGCAGCTGCAAGGGCTAACTAAGCTCCTTGCACAAATTTCGTGCATCGGGCCCCTAGTTTATTCTATATTCTTCTAGATTGTTTGAATACTTTACAAATAGAATAAATGAAAGTGTGGCAAACTTTTAAGAAAACATTCCATCTTATTGCCCAAATCCCTCACTCCTTCTGAACTCTATAATGTCTCACAATTTTGCCTAATTTCTGCTGTTCACTGACATTTCATTTAATCCACAAATTGTAGACTTTCTCCTAGTCCACACCAGAGCCAGCGGGTCCTGTGGGCGCCTATCATGGCCCTGGGTCCTGTAGGTGGGGAGTAGCATTACTTACCAACTGCAATTCGTGGCAGTATCACATAGAAACAGGAGACACTGACCCCGTGTTCTGTTTATGCCATTTATTTTGTTCTCTTTGAGGATTTGCAGCGGAAACCATGACTCTGTATAAATTGGTAATGTTCACTGACAGGTCTGTATTCAGCTGTAAGTTAAATGACACTGCTTTCAGAACTTATGTGTGGGCTGTGAAATATGTAAGCTGGGAGTGTTCTCATAACCAAATGGGAAATAGAAATGATAAAATAAACCAAATTGCTTCTGGTAGAGAGCACTGCAGCAATCTGCCATTAATCCGTCTGCATCCCAGAAATAAGCTATTAATTTCCCCTCTGGATTTCCTCAGGATAACAAGGTTCTAATCTATAAGAGTTCTTTCCCTCCCACCTTCAATTACCAGCGTTGAGTTTGTGATTCTGGAGAGACATTTTACCGACAATGCTTTAAATGCCTAAATAAATGTCACCCTCCTGTTAACATGGTGGCCTCTTAATAAATTTTCTAATGTTGATTGATAGATAGATGATTGATAGACAGACAGATAAATCTTCCTGAACTACTTTTCAATCAGCCATATATTCCCCAATATGAACTCTGCTGATAAAAGCTGACTTAAATATTTATCTTCAAAAAATGAAGGTATATTTTATATAAGCAAAAAAAAAAGTATTACAATAATGTATGTAAGGGTTATGTCTCGGCGATAGGGCAACATCAATGGTTATCATTTCCATTTATAAGGAGAAGACATAGACATGGAAAGGCTTAGGTTCCTGGAATTTACAGCAAAATCTGAACCTGGAAATACTACAGGGTCCATTTTTTCCTTTCCTACGTACAAAACTGGTACCCACCTATGACCCTAGCACATTCCCATAGCAACCACCCCTGACAGCCCACAGGCTCAAGCCAGTCCTGAACTGCTGTTCAGGGGCTCTCGGAAACACCAGTACCCGTGGGGTGTGGCAAAGTGCAGCTGATGGCCCAAGCGAAAAAGAACATAGAACTCTAGGCCGTCCACCTGTTTCCCCTCCTGGACTGAAGCTTTCGCAGGGCAAGACCTTAGAAGCAATACATTAACATAAACGTCCCTTTCTCCACAATAATGCCAGTTGGATGATTGGTTTTCCTAGTCTACCCCTAAACACAGCTAAACCCTGCACTGCCGAGAGGCACCTGTGAGGAAGGTGAGCCCTCTGAGTCTCTGTCATGTTTACCCAGAGTGTGCAGGCTACAGAGTGATTCCTATGCATCGGGGTCCATTTGCAAAGTGCAGCTCTATGCATGCCTCATTTAAATTGGCCGCTCTGTGCAGTATGTGCTATTATAAGCAACGAGCCCACACGCCACAGATTTTAATGCATCCTAGAGAGCAAAGTACTGGCGATGACAAGCTATGTGGCATTCCTGACCAAATTAGTTGGGTATGCATTTGAAGACCAACAAACTTGCCTCTACTGAACCGTGAAAGAATGGGAAAAGCATCGAACAATTATAGAGACATTCTGTAATTAGGGGCTTGGGAAATGACTGTATTGGAATCCTTTTCTCAGCGTGGCTAACCTGCCAAAGGTGGGAGGGGTCATTCAGTGCGGCTCCTGCCTCAGCCCCCTGCGGACTCCAGGGATCCATTAGCGCAGTCCAACAGCAAGGAAAAAGACATATACCCAGAAAACGCGTGTCTTTTTGCACAATTGACAGCTACATTTTTCCTAGGGCTACTCCACTGGAAGTAGAACAAGATGTCAAAAAATAACTTAGGAGAAGTTGAAAAAAAAAAAAAAAGGCAGTCCCAGGGATATATAAGAAAGTTGGCCAAGAAGCAAGGAAGACAGAAGGGCAGCACCCAATGGACCCAGATCCCCCGCTCGCCTGGCCAGCACAGGCTACTCTCCAGCACATTCCAGGGCAGGAGCTGGCAGTTGAAGGAGAAAACGAGGTTTTGGAACTATTTTTCTATTTTTCCTACTTCTCATTGTAGTTAAGCCGCATTCCCTAGATGGCTTAAGCATTAATAGGCTAAAGCTATGCTCTAGTCTAGCATAACCTTGGGTTAATTATGTTCTTTGGGTTGCAAAGAACAGAAATAATCTTACTTAGCTCTATCAGGTCATGAGGGTTCGCAGTTACACAGGGGAAATGCGTGGATTCTCTTTTCTCTACCTATCCACTTCTACTCGTACCATCCTCCACGCCCCAAACTGGCTGGCTGACCTTCTCCAATGTTTCTCAGTTCAAATTCCAGAAATAGTCTGTTTACCAATGAATTACTTAATTTCCATTGGTCAGGGCTTTTCCTGTCAGGTCATCCTACAAGCTACTCACCTGCCTATGAACTGACTGCCCTCCAGTCAGGTGTGTGCCTCCGGTCCAATCAGCAGATGCCCAGTGCACGAGATATAGGTTAAGGGCAACTTCCTTTATCAAGGTGCTGTGGACAAAGGCAGCTTTCCTTAGAAAAGGACGGTCGGTGTCTCAAGCACACATGTCTATCAAACTGCCACTAGATACTTAAGTAGAAATACACCCTTGATTGGAGGTAATGATCTTCATCAGCCCAGGACCCGCCTCATGGGCTGGTGGCCTGTGCAGGCGCACAGGGTCCCTGCACTTAGAAGGGCCCACACTTGGCTTAATACGCCACTGTAGCCATCTTGGCATTCTTAATCATTTTTGAACAAGGGGCCCTATATTTTTATTGTGCATGTGGTCTTGGAAATTATGTAGCTGTTCCTGTACAGAAGCTTTTATTATGTTATTTAAAAAGTGAAGGGAGTTCCATAGAATCAATTTTGTATCCAAGGGTTCTTCTGAGATCATTTGACAAGTACTCATTTGACAAATAAGAAAACTGAACCTGGCAGTGTGGCTCAGTGGTTGAGCACTGACCCATGCATGAACAGTTCCATTCCCAGTCAGGGCACCTCTTATCAACTGGCTGCCTCTTACACAGCCCCTACTGGGGATCTAGCCTGAAACCTCAATCCCCAGTAGGGGCTGTGTAAGAGGTAGCCAATTGATAATCCTCTCTCATCATTGATGCTTCTATCTCACTCTACTTCTCACTTCCTCTCTCTGAAGTCAATAAAAATATATTTTTAAAGAAACAAATACTGCGGTCATAAAAAAGGATAATTGGCTTAATCAGGATTCCACAGTGAGTACTAGTGATGTCAGATTGGAAACATTCTTCTCACTCTGTATCCAATCTTCTCATTCCTCCATGTGGCAGGCTTCCTAGCAGGGTGGACTGCCTGACACATGGTCTACTTTGCTAAAATATTTTATAAACTACTTAGAAATCTCAAAAAAAAATGATGCTGATATAAAAATACAAATGGCAGCCGAAACTGGTTTGGCTCAGTGGATAGAGCATCAGCCTATGGATTGAAAGGTCCCAGGTTCAATTCGGTCAAGGGCATGTACCTTGGTTGCGGGCACATCCTCAGTGGGGGGTGTGCAAGAGGCAGGTGATCAATGATTCTCTCTCATCGATGTTTCTAACTCTCTCTGTCCCTCTCTCTTCCACTCTGTAAAAAAAATCAATAAAATATATATTTTTTAAAAATACAAATGGCAATCTTTCCTTGTTCAATCTTATTGCTTTTTTCTGTCTATGACCTTCTCAGAACAAACTTCACTGACAATCCCCAGAATCTAAAAATGAAAGCTGGGTAGAGAAATGTAAACAAATAAAGCCTCTATGGAAGATAACTTGGTAATCAATATCAAAATTACAATATTCATAGCTCTCAACCCTGCAATCACATTTCTACATGTAGTCTCACAATACACAACTATTATTGCATATCCAAGACTATTTATTGTGGTATTGCTTATAGTAAAAGATTGGAAACAACCTAAATATCCATCAACAAAAGACTGGTTTAAAAAAACATAAAGAATAAGCTCAGCCAAGTGGCTCAGTAGTTGAGCGTTGATCTGTGAATCGGGAGGTCACAGTTTGATTCCTGGTCAAAGCATACGCCAGGGTTGCGGGCTCAATCCCCCATTGTGCAAGAGGCAGCCAATCAGTGATTCTCTCATCATTGATGTTTTTCTCTCTCTTTCCCTCTCCCTTCCTCTCTGAAATCAATAAAAATATATTTAAAATTTTTAATTAAAAAACTATGATACTTTCCAAAAACTGGTTTGGCTCAGTGGTACAGCATCAGTCTTCGGATTGAAAGGTCCCAGGTTCGATTCCGGTCAAGGGCATGTACATTGGTTGCAGGCACATCCCCGGTAGGGGGTGTGCAGGAGGCGGCTGGTCAATGTTTCTCTCTCATCGACATTTCTAGCTCTCTATCTCTCTCCCTTCCTCTCTGTAAAATATCAATAAAATATATTTAAAAATAAAAAAGATGATACTACATTCATGCAACAGAATATAATGTAACTCTTGGGAAAGAAGAAATTGACATGTATCTACTAATATAGAACTATTTCCAATATATTGTTTTATGAAGAAAAGCAAGATATAAAAGAGTATACAGCATGCTTCTATTTGTGGGGGGGGGGTATTTAATTATATATCCTATAATCACACACACATGTTGGGGGGACTTGTATATGCAAATAATTTGTCTGGAAGTATATACAAACAAACAAACAAACAAAATGACTGCCTGTGAGGAAGGGACATGGAGGACTCAGGGATAAGAATGTGGGGGAGATCTTTACTTATATGTCCTTTGTTCCCTTAAAATTTGTACTATGTGCACATATTATGTTTTCAAAAACTAATTAGTTACATTAAATTAGTGTCTAAAAGGGGACCTCATGAACCTGCCAATATTATATCATGTCTACAATAAACAGAAACACATTGCTGCTATTATTTTTTACAAAGCTTTTGCTGGGATCTTATATTGAACTTACAAGGAAAATTAAATTAGATTTTTTTTAAAAAAAACAATCCTCTCTTTCCCTTCCTCTTCTCTACATCAGAAGAAAAATTTGAAACATTTTCAAAACCTGCAAAATCCATTGCTTATTTAGTTATTGGCAAAGCTAATACGTGACACAGTGGAGAAACAGAAATGTTCCCAACTCTTCCTTTGGAAACTTGCCGATATCATCTCCAAAGTGTCCTGCAGACATTAACCACTGATGTTTTTCCAGTGCACCTACCATCAGTATTCCTAAGCACTTTAACCAGAGTTTTATTTTGAACCAAAAGCACAAAAGGGAATACAAATCTCCTCCATACTGCTCTGGTTTAGCAGAAGTACCTTTTTTGCAGGTAACTTAGGCCTTCCAATGAAACCATTTCCCTTGGGAAAATTTTGATTCCTAGTTAGGAATGTCTTTCCCCCTCATATCCTCTTTGTTGCTCCACTTCCAACACAGTCTACATTTACTAGTTTGTAACCCCCATGTGGTAGACCAGAGATGGCCACACATTCTTTGACACTCCTCTCCTTGGGAGGTGGGATCTGTTTCCATCCTCCTTGATTCTGGACTGTTCTGTGACTGCCTTGAATAATGGACTATGGCATAATTGGTGCCATGCCAATTCCAAGTCCAATCTTTAAGAGAACTGGCAGCTTCCTTCTTGTTCTCTTGAGTCCTAAACAAGGCACTATGCAAAAATCTAACTGTCCTCCAAAAGAGAGCATGTGGAGAGATGCCTTAGGACCACATGGAGAGGGAAAGGGGCCCAAAGCCATTTCTGTCAAGACATCAAGCATGTGGGTGAAACCATCATGGACTTTCACCAACTGAAGAGTACCCAGTCAATGCCATGTGGAGCAGAAGAATCACCCAGCCAAGCACTGCCCAAATTCCTGACCCACAAAATTATGAAATATAATTAAATGTCATTGTTTTCAGTGTTGTTATTTTAAGACAGCAAATTTTGGGGTAGTATGTTATGCAGCAATACATAACCAAGATACCACACTATTGGTTTACTACACTTCACAGACATTGCTTTTTTATTTTTCTAACTGAAGGCAAGACCCTCCACTAGCAAAAAAAGATTACAACTCACCTTATTGCAGTGATCTGGAAACAAACCTGCAATATCTCCTCCAAGGTCTCCCAGTATTAAACACTGACACCTTCAAATCTTTCATACTCAAAATTCAGTCTTTCCCACATTGCCTAAAATAGTGATAGAACTATTTCATGCCAAGCAGCCAGAGCTATTAGGAGGAGGGGTCGGGTCCAAGTTGAAACAATAGAAGAATCTCTTCCCCAAAGGGCTAGAGATGAGTCTACATGGCTAAGTTAAATGGTCAACCCCTGCCACCGAGGACTCCAGAAATCATAGACCACAAAGCTTGGAGCTTGCCATCTCACACAGGTCCACCATCCCTGGCAGTGTCCTTTGACCTGCCCCATCCTTCTAATGCTCCCACATCTAGCAACCTCATCTACCACCTTGTGGGGGTCACATGTGGTCATTCTTGGAGGTGGGATGAGAACCAGACCCTCTTACTCCAGCCTTGTCCTTTCAGGGTGGACCAAGGAAAGAAAAGCTAAGTCTTGGGAGGAGCGATTCCTGGGTCAACATCCCCAGCCCATATGTCTGGCAGTTGGCACCCACTCTGGCCCATGTGCCTGTTCTCACCCACACAGAGGGAGGTGTCACTATCAGAAACCATAATTAGAGATATCATCAGATGCTTTAGCTCCCTGAGAACAAATTCTTCCTTACAGCATGCAAAGCTACTGTTCAATTTCCAAACACCCAACTAACTTTCAAACATGTGGTTGGGAACCCATTCGTTACAAAAGTAAGACACCGCCTCTTCTGAATTGTAGGCATGGCCTTGACATTCAAGAAAAGGCATTCCCGGGCTTGAGGCAAGAATGGGAAACTTTCAAATAACATGATGAGTCCGGCAAACACAGGGTAGCGAGGTGCAGCATGTACAGAGGTGAAGCATGGACAGAGAACCCGTGACCATGGGAAAAGAGGAGGTGCAAAGAGGGTCTTCCCCCCTCCTGGTTCCTGCCTTCACAGTGAAGGACCGGTCAATGTCAACGGAGGCCTCTCCCCATTGTCTATGTAGACAAACTAAAATGGCGAGTTGGCCGCCTGAACAATCTGTCATGATAGATCACCAAGTGTGAATATAATTGGGGGGAGAAAGGTGCCAATTTGAGGGGAAGAAAAGGGAAAAAAAAATTTGTAATGTTTCCAATTTTTCAGTAATTGTCTCAGTCTCTCGCTTCAGATCAAATATTTAGGGGAAAAAATGCTTTCCAGAGCATCATTGGACCAGGTCTCCAGAGGCAGGGGAGAGAACGGAGGAGGGTAAAGCCACCCAGGTTACCTGTCTGCTTGCTTAGATGGTCCAATTTCACTAAGAATCACACATCCCTCTTCGTTCCTTCTGCCGTGTTTGCCTGACCTTTTTCAATTTCTTTTTCTGTTTTTCCATTGCCCTAAGGGAGTAATCTAGCCGCTAGGGCTTTCTTTGCATGCAAAATGTAACAGTTCTTTCTTTCTTCTTTCAGATAAAGGCAGTCTTGGGGAGGGGAAAAGAAAAGCGTCTGGCTTCTTCAAATTAGCTCTGAAATAAAAGTCATCGCCAGATGTTATATAAAAGGTGACGTAATCCCAAAGTGCTTCATTACATATGCAGCTCTGCTCTTCAGCCCAGGAGGAGTTTATTACATTTTGTCGATCCCATTTTCTATACCCACATCATTTTTACATAATTTTTTTCCTGCCTGACAGACATCTTCACATTTTCACAGCAACCCATCAAGACAGCGTTACAACAGCACAGGGAACCAGGTTAGCAGTTTACAAATAACGGTACTAATAAGCCAGATTTGTCCCTGAGATACAAATCAGGGGTAAGTGGTCTATCCATGCATGTGAGAAGCACATCTATTTTAGAATAATAGGGGACAAAAGCAGAGCACCATTCCATTCCAGCCGACACCGTGTTCTTTCAGAATTTATTCTACAAGTATAAAAAAAGGGGGGAAATGACGAGCTAAACTTAATCTTGCCATTCTCCTCATTTTCCTAATAAAGTCCTGGCTTGTGGTGAAATCCATGCCAAATGGATTAAGGTCAGACTTCTTGCCTTTTTGGATTGGCACAAAATTTAAACGAAAACGTATCATTTGTACCAATGCAATATCTAGCTGCCGAGATGCTTTAAGTGCAAACACTGCAAGACACTTCCTCCCACTCCCTCAGTGCTAAGCATCTTTCCTCCTCCTTCCCAGGCACTCGCGCCCACACTGCCCTCTGATGGCCAAGAGCAGCAGCGCAGGCTCGACACTTCTTTCCTAAAGCGGGATGAGGACTGGTTGGAGAGAACGGCTGAGGGGGCATCTGCCTTAAGATCAGTCTAAGAGGCCAAGTACACCCAGCTCTTAGCTCCTAGTTGAAAATAGACCTATCTGCCTCGGAATTCCAGTGGGATAAGAAAGTGCCTGTAACTCCCACCCCAAGGAAACATATATGTCATTCATCTTAAGAACCCCCTTCAGTTTTAAGGAAAGACCCCTGTTAAAAAGTTAAAATTAGGAAAGAACCCTGTTAAAAAGTTAAAATTAGGGAGGTAAGAGATCAACCGAAGGACTTTCATGTATGCACATAAGCATAACCAATGGACGCAAGACACTGGGGGGTGAGGGCATATATGGGAGTGGGAGGGGGGGTAAAGGAAGGATATGGACACATGTAATACCTTAATCAAAAAAAAAAGAAAAAAGTTTAAATTAATTTCATGGTTTTAAACTGTAACTACAAACTTAGGGTAACATCGGTTATTTATTTATTTATTTACTTACTTACTTATTTATTTATTGAGAAAGGAAAAAGGATAGATGGATAAAAACATTGTTGAGAGAAGAACATCATCAATTGGCTGCCTCCTGCACAGCTCCTACCGGGGATTAATCCTGCAAATGAGGTACGTGCCCTTGACCAGAATCAAATCCGGGACCCTTCAGTCTGCAGACTGATACTCTGTCCACTGGACCAAACTGGGTAGGACCTCATTCTTTTATAAGAGCAGCATTTGAATATGGGACAAAGGGAGATGTAAAAGCTTCATAGAGGAATTCTCCCCCCCACCTTCCCACCCCTGCTCTACCCTTATACACACCCAGGAAACTGATACAGATCTGAGGATAATTAGCCCCCAACATATATTTATTCTATTTCTTATTTTATCCAAGGTCAGGACATTTCTTAGTCCTATAAGACATTTGATTTGTGGGTTCAAATTCTTTTCCTTTTTTAAGTAGCATTTCTTTATATGAAAGTTATTTGTGCACAGGGCAGAGTCAAATAGTTCTACAAGACTCATTCCAAAACAACAGCAGCCCCTGCAGCCCCCACCTTCTGTTTCCTGCCCCCAAGAGACAGGCACTTTCAGCTACTATTGGCCCCCATATTTCTAAGTTATATGTTTATGTTGCTACTTTTTCATATTTCAGTTTAATTGTCCTGTATTAACTGTGCAAAAAGGGAGATGATTTCACACACACACACACACACACACACACACACACACACACAAAACCCCATCACTCCTACATACAGTATAATTTTGGTAAGATAAACTATCAATATTTACAGTACTATTACCATTAAATTCTCAACAACTAAGTCATGTGGTATACCATATTTATCTTTTCTTTCTCAAACAAGATTTGCTTTTCCCTGGAGTTGGGGGGAAAAAAAGTCTAAGTTTTCTGTATACTTACTGAGTTTCGAAGGGCTGCCATAACAAAGTACCACAACCTAGGTGGCTTGAAACAACAGAAATGTATTGTCCTGGAGGCTGGAGGCCTGAAATCAAGTTACCAAGGAGGCCATGCTCTCTGGAAGCTCCAGGGAAGTCCTCCTCTCCCCTTTCCTAGCTTCCTAGTCCGTGGGCATTCCTTGGCATTCCTTGGCATTCCTTGACTTGTAGGAATATCTCTGCCTTGAGGTCACCAGGCTCTTTTCCCTGTGTATGTCTGTATTTTTGCAAGGTGTTCTCACTTTCAGTTTCTCTTCTTTTCTTGTTTTCAGAACATCAATCATCTTGGATTAAAGGCCTACTCTATTCCTGCATGACCTTACCTTAACTAACATCTTACTAACATCTGAAATATCAGGGGTAGGTCTTTGACATGTCTTTTGGGGGCACTATTTTACCCATAACATTTATCGCCACTAATTTATTCCCAAACTGTCCAATTGTCTAAATCTCCTCTGAGTGCATTCAAGCATTCTCTGTTTCCTATCAGGCTTCATCTTCTATCTTGGTTCACATTCAAATGGGCTTTTCCTTCATGAAAACTACATGAAGGAAAAGCCTTCTACAGCTCATGTTTTTTCAGGTTCCATCCCAAAATAGTGCATGTTTCTCCTTCAACAGTCCCCTTGGCTCCATAGACTCACAAGCCAATCTCAAACCAACAGCTATCAGCAGGAGAGATGCTCCCTGCAGACTGACTTAGGCCTGGGTCACATGTTCCACCCCTGGAGCTAGAAGTGGGCCAGCTTCCTTTAACTACATGATCTCAGCATGGAGAAGAGGTAAAGAGGTGATGGGCACAAAAAATAAATTAATGTCCACTACAGCCTGTTAATAAGCATGTTAAGAGGAGTCATTTTTCCCCAAGCCCAGATCACAATCCATAACCACCAAGGAGAAATCATGACCACGGTGTTTCTAGAAGAGATGAGCTTTTTTTTTAAATATATTTTATTGGTTTTTTCACAGAGAGGAAGAAAGAGGGATAGAGAGTCAGAAACATGGATGAGAGAGAAGCATCAATCAGCCGCCTCCTGCATACCCCCCACTAGGGATGTGCTCGCAACCAAGGCACATGCCCCTGACCGGAATTGAACCTGAGACTCCCCCTGTCCCCAGGCCGATACTCTATTCACTGAGCCAAACTAGCCAGGGCAAGGTGAGCGTTTGAACTGGTGGACTGCATAGAGCAGATGGCACCCCCAAAGCAGAGAGGCATCATCTAAGCCCTTGGCAAACTCCTGGTTTTCAGGCTTTTAGATCAAATTTGGAATCTCTGACTCTTAGGTCTTCAAATTTTCACGGCTGTGTTTCCTGGGCCTCCAGCTTACAGATAGCAGATCATGTGACTGTTCAGCCTCCATAATCACATGAGCTAATTCCTTCTAATAAATCTCTATTTGTGTGTGTGTGTGTGAGAGAGAGAGAGAGAGAGAGAGAGAGAGAGAGAGAGAGAGAGAGAGTAGTCAGAAGAGTTAGGAAAAGGAAGAGAAAGCCAGGAAAACTAGGACATAAAGAAAATGGAGAAAATAATATAAAATGGGAAAAGCCTAACCTTGGTAAGAAGACCAGCTGCTTCATAAGTCACTGCTTAAAAACGTTCACCTCTCTGGAGTTACCTCTCTGGGCCTCAATGTCCCCACTGAGAGGAGTGACCCAGCACCTCTGGAGTCCCTGCAGTGCCAGCACACTGTGATCTTGAGTCCTCCACCGTGGCTATGGAACGGGTGCCACTCACTCTGTTAACACCCAGGTGACAGGTGCCTACCTGGCAGGGTCCTCGCCCCTGAAGGGATAAAATGAAGCAACTCTTTGTAGGTTTTAATGCTGCTTTTGCCAATAAAGTCATCTTCAGCATCTGGCAATCAGAGGAAGGATCCCCAGCGGGATTGGGCAGCTAAGTGCTGGATATGAAGCTGCCAAACCATCAGGCCCAAGGGAGGTGCTCTAAGAAGTACATTTCCTAAAAACTCAGCAACCAAAATGACACATCTTGACATCCCATTCCCAGAACCCATCACCTCACCTCCTGTGGGGTTTTATTGGTTGAAAATAAACAATGAGCTCTTGATTCCAGGTGATGTTAGCAAAAGGCATATTTCCCAGACCAATGCTCTCCAACAAAGATACCAAAGCAGAGTTACAAGCTCTTTTATGTCTTATTTACCCTTCTATTTGCTGTTGCCCTGCATGGGAGCTCCTGAGGTTTTATAGTGTGGTTAGTATTGAGAAATTTTGACTGGCAGTGATCTTCAGCCCTGGAACATTCAAATCACCTAGAGAGTTTTGTTTTGTGTGTTTTTAATATGGATATTTGGACCCCTTTCCTAAAATGTTTATTTAATTGGCCAGGGATGGTCGAGGCATCAATCATTTTTTAACCACTCCCCAGTGACTCTAATATGAGGCCAGGATGAGATCCACTGGGCTGAGGGAATGCAGTGCTTCCAGAGGGTTCGGAGTTGCAAGGAGTGCCTCACATACACTTGCTTTACATTCCCAATTTTTTCAGTCAAGAATTCATAACAGAAGGGAAGTTCCACCCACAATAGCAGTAGATGTTATGTGTTTTGATCTGGCTTTTCTCTTTCCTGTTCAGAGCTTGCAGATGGTACAGACATTTACCAAGCAAGCAAGAGGCCTATCAATGCTACACACACACACACACACACACACACACACACACACACCAAATTCTTTTTATTTTTTTATATATATTTTTTATTGATATTTTACAGAGAGGAAGGGAGAGGGATAGAGAGCCAAAAACGTCGATGAGAGAGAAACATCGACCAGGTGCCTCTTGCACACCCCCTACCGGGGATGTGCCCGCAACCAATGTACATGCCCTTGGCCGGAATCGAACCCGGGACCTTTCAGTCCCCAGACCGATGCTCTACCACTGAGCCAAACCGACCTCGGCACCAAATTCTTTTTAAATTTGGGATTAAATCACATATCAGAATTTACACAAATAATCTATCTACCTCCACCTAGGAGAATATATCCCAATGCCAAACTCTTATGGTTCTACAACATACTATTCATCAGCAAAGCCACAGCATAGGTAACAGAAAAAGCAGAGTCAATGCCCATATGTCCCTGAATATTAAACTTTCCCCAACATTCTAAAAAGTCTTTCTCTCCACAGAGTTTAAAAGAACTATATCCATTTCTCTTCAGCACCATCTCACAGTTTGTTGTGAATTTATAAAATACATTATCTGGCTTCTGTGGCCATCAATTTTCACTTTTTTGAAATTTGACGATGATAATCCTCCCTATAACATACCATCTATTTAGCCCTAACAATATTTCAGGCACCATGTTAGGCACAATAAATATAGTATCTCTAATCCACAGGACAACCCTGCAAAACAAGCACTATTTTTCCAAGTTCACAGATGAGAGGCCTCATAGCTATTAACTGTTAGAGCTGGGATCCAAATTCTGGTCTGTTTGGCTCCAAAAATAATAATCTTTGCACAATACTCTGCTGTTTGGAAGGTCAGTAACTGTAACAAAACAGTAAAAGTAGGTATTTATATAGCAAAGAGCAGAATTACCCTAATGTTCTCTCCTAACTCCCTGAACCATAGAGAGGCATCCTTAAGTCCCAGCTTTCACATCCTTAATTAACTACATGAAAGACAAATCTTTAGAGCTTCAGCTCCTATGAGAATGAAAATACTTCCTGATCCACTTGTGTAGTGTGTTATAAGGTCGTTTCTAAACCATAAATAATCAGATCCCAAAGGCGTTAAATCAGTAAGCCTGGTAGGATGGGAACCAGAAGGCCTAAGAGACAGATGGACATCTTTTTAAATCAACTTTCCTATATATCATACAGCAATGTTAACTAGAGTCACCATGCAGTACATTACATCCCCAGAACGTATTTATCTTATAACTGGAAGGTGGTACATTTCGACCACATTCCTCCAATTTCCCCTTCTCCCATCCTCTGCCTCTGGTAATCACAATTCTGATCTCTTTTCCTATGAGTTTTTTCCAGATCCTATGTATAAGTGGGATCATACAGTATTTGTCTTTCTCTGCCTGACATATTTCACTTAGTCACAAATGGTGAGGATCTCCTCATTATTTACCACTGAGAAATACATATATATATCAATAATATATACACCATAACTTTTTTTTATCCATTCATCCATCAATGGACACTTAGGTTCTTAGGTTGTTTCCATGTCTTTCTCTTAAAAAGCCTGACCTGCATAAGAACTTGCTTGCCTTATTAGAAAGTTTTTCCTAGCTGGGAGCACACAGGAAGCAGCTGATTATCAATGTTTCCATCTCTCTATCTCGTACTCCCTCTCTAAAATCAATAAAAACTTAAAAAGGAGTGGGGTTGCCATGCAGAGCAGGACTGTAATAGACAAGCCCCTACTTCGCTCAGAATAGGTAGGTCATGCTGAGGGGTGTTGGAGGAATGTTGTAGTGTGAATGCTTAGATCCTGAGTTGGTCCTTCTCACAAAGACCATCTAGTCTTAAAGGATTGCCCCCTCTTCTCTTACATTAGTAGGCAGCGACCGCCTTTCCATCCCCTCCAGAGTCAGGAAAGGCTATTATCTATCTCCTGGATTTAGTGAAGCAAATAGAAGTTTGATTTCTTTTCTGATAAAGGAGATGATGCAAATTAGAGTTTTATCTTGCATGGAGGAGTGACAAAGTAGGAGAATGAATCCTACTTGATTACAATCTTCTATCATTCTGATTTTATAATTACTGAATGGAATCAATCAGCTTTCAATTGTTACCTTGGTGAAAGATTAAAACATCATTACTTGTCCTACACATTTCACACTTTAGCAAGTTTTAATAAACTGAATGTATGAGAAATGGTTATACTATCTTTCATGATATTAGGATGCTAATGATATTTCCATTGATTTTAATTCACATTTCTTGGCCAAAAAGAGTCATATTCCAATGAGGCATGGAATTCTATAATCAACACTAACAAATGAAGACCACGGAATACTAAAATAGCCAGAATGAAATCATTAATCAGAAATATCATAAAATAATTGCTAAAAAACTAGGGAGGTCTTATTTTCCTAATGAACATCATGTACAGTTTAATGATTCATTTCTAACTCTTGCGCATTGGTGATTTCTCTATTAAAATATTTTAAGTAAGTATATAAAAAGCACTTTAAAAAGACAAAACACTTCTGAAGATCAAGGAAGACATCTCTTCCTTAAACCATTTGATTTGAAAAATTCTTCACCCAGTAGCGGGAAAACCACACAGAGTTAGCAATAACATAGAACAGAATAATATTTAAAGGTGAAATTTCTGTAGTTAGACATCATGGTTTCAAATAGCTTTGTCTACTTCACTGAGCTTTAGTTTCCTCATCTGCAAAATAAGGATTAATAATAGTACTCAGTCATAGTGCTGATCTCAGGATGAAATTGGATAATGCATATAAAATACATTTCAGCATACTCTAGTCAAACTGCGTTTTTATGGTTAAAAAACAGCACAAAACTTCATATAGGTAAATATTTTGTTTTAATGCTCCCAAATTCTCTCTCTGTTTACATTTTTCTTACTTATTCTCTCTAGATGATAAATTGGATCATCCCTCCTAGAGGGCTAATCAAGTCTGGAAGGGCCTGGTATTGAGAGCTTAGATTGTTGGGAGGTTTAAAGAGTAAGGGATGAAGAAGAGGCAAGAATGCAGAGGCTATTAAATGCTCTACAATCTGAACCTTTTCCCCCACAGCTCCAGTCCTTAATAGACCTATAAAAATCATGATAAATGTCCTCAGTGGGATTCAATTCCTTGTAAAAGCTGGAAAATGCAATGGTTTGTTCCAAAAGGATATAGAATATAAAATATAGATGGCCTTGGAAGACTAGGGAACTCAGCCTTATAAGTGCAAGGACATGCAAAGAGTTACGGAAAGAGGGTTAGACATGCCTGAGCCAAGAGGTGGGAGGTGAAGAAAGGATAACATGGGCCTCACTGGGGATTCCAATATACAATCAACTCGTCAAAGGCCCCATTTTCTCTATTTAAGATTCACTGGACTTCCTTTCCATTTGAGTTTGCAAGAGCCTCATGACACCAATTCAATATACTATTCTTCAAGTTCCAGTTAAATTCATTCAGCCACCCTTCTAAATCAGATTTTTATCATCCCATATCTCCCTTTAAGGTTATTTGAAATTTTAAAACAAAGTAATTTTGAGATTTTTTTTTCCTTAAAGCACTAGGTCAAGGGGGGCGAGGGGGCCGATATAGGCCATCCATGCCTTGACCACAATGATGACAACAATAGCACTTACTGCTTATGAAGTGTTCAGGCATGATACTAATTGCTTTACTTGCATTAATGTATTTAACTCTTACAACAGCCCTATGAAGTAGGTTCTGATACTGTATTAAAGATGAAGAAACTGAAATTGAGAAAATTCACTAGTCCAAGGTCATAAAGTTGTTGATAAAACCAGGATTAGTTCTTTTGTTCAGCAACCATTTAGTAGGGGCAAAATGTGTCCCAAAAAAAAGACCATAATTTTTTAGTCTAGATAAAAGAGAAGTATAGTTATATTTTTAAATATACAGGATGTGGCCAAAGTAGATGTACCCTGCCAGTAATAAACACTAGAGGACTAGACTTCTTTGTCCCAGTGTCAATGAAAAAAGTAGGTGTACATTGTTTGTATGGAAAATAATACAATAATGAATAAATAATAATACAAGAATAAGCTCTGTGTTTCATGTACTCACAACTGTAAACCTACTTTTGGCCCAAGGACTGTGAAAGCAAACTGAGAGCCAGTCACAAATAAATGGAGAGCTTTACTTCAAGGACCTTATGGCAGGTTTTATTTTCCAAAACTAATCACAATGAGAGCTCCCATCGCTCAGTGTAATTTTAACTCTCCTCACATCAAGATGTGGGGGTCTAGGTTCCCTCCCTTGATTTCTATTAGGACTTACGACTAACTAGAGGGGGGGATCCCTCAACCTAGCCTGCCCCCTCTCACAGTCTGGGAACCCTCAGGGGAGGGAGGCAACCTGGTGATCTGGGGAAGGTGATGCCCCATCATACCTCTGCTGCTGCCACTGCCAGCAGCGCAAGCCATCTTTCGATGGCACGAGGGTCAATTAGCATATTGGAGGGGAATATATAAAAGCTGGAAAAGACAGAATCACTTACTTACCGTGTGCCCACCTCCAGAGACCCCCAGGTCTCTCAACCCCCCAGCCACTCAGGGCCAGCCCGAGGCACAGGCAAGCCTCGAATGGCAGCTGCCCAGCCAATGCCCGAGGCATGGGCAAACCTGAGGCTCAGGTAACCGGGGCCGGCCGAGACTTGTGCTGCCAGCAGTGGCAGCAGCAGAGGTGTGATAGGGGTGTCGCCTTCCCCTGATCACCAGGTCGCCCCTGAGGACTCCTGGACTGTGAGAGAGGGCAGACCGGGCTGAGGAACCCCCCTCAAATGCATAAATTTTCATGCACCAGGCCTCCAGTTATTAGATAGGATGGTAGAACTAACACTATGTACTTCCAAGACAAGTTCATAAAGGTTCACAGCTTCTGCCTGGTTCTGTTGGGATGCTTACTCTTAGCACTCAGCCAGTAGATTATGGAGAAGTCCAAGTATGAAGAAGCCAGCTCTAGATGTTCCAGCTGAGATCTTGGCCAATAGTGAGCATCAACCCATAGGCATGTGAGTAGTTTCAGACTTTCATCAAGATGACCTCCAATCTCCAAATCTCCCCAGTTGAAGCCCCAGACATCATGGAGCAGAAATCAGTTGTTCCCACTCTGTAGACTATACCCTTTCTGAATTCCTTACCTATAATATCCATTCACATAAGAAAATGATTGCTATTTTACAGCAAGTTTGGAGCGATAGGTTATGTAGCAATAGTAACTGGAACAACAACAAAAAGTAACTGGAACAGCTTTTTACAAATATCATTGGTGTTTGCTAATTAGGCACCAAAGCACAGAAATATAATATTTTAGGTAACCTGAAGGGTCATGTTAACCTTTTTCTTAAGTTTAGACAGGTTACTCTTAAATTCTCCCAAAAAGAAGAATCTCTAAAGCTTAATGGAGAGTTTCTGAACTATTCATTATAATGATCACAGCAGATACTACATTATGACAAGGAAAAGGCCTCTGTGTGATATTAAGTGAAAAGAAAGCAGAATATCAATTTTTATACATGTTATTATTACCTTAAGTAGAGATTATTTATGCAAATGAAAAAAGTCTAGAAGGCAGTGTAGAAATGTTAAAATGATTTATCAGGTATTGTGGTAAAATCTCATGAATTTTTTCCTCACAATTGACATATGATCTCTGTATTATAGATAAAAATAAGATAAAATAAAATAATCAGAGAAAGAAATTGGGCAATCTCCACCTCCCTCCTAGGAACTCATTCACATAGTTGTAAACATTTCTTTAGTTACATAATCTCTGTCACTTTTCTTTCCTGTGAAATGAGAAAAATAGTATTTATTTCATAGAGTTCTTAGAAAAAATAAATGACTTAATTTGGAAAAGTCTGAAACAGTGCCTGACACATAGAGATTAACAAACATTAGCTCTTGTTATTATCTAATCAATTCCTAATAATGTAGATTAGATCATCCCTGTTAATCCTGCCTTTGATTCCAAAACCTGCCAGTAATAAACACTAGAGGACTAGACTTCTTTGCCCCAATGTCAGCTAAGGAAAGGAGCTGTGTAATATTGTTCAAGTATCTCAGTCTCCATTAACTTATATATACAATGAAATTCATGCCTAGTTTTCTGAGTTATGAAAATCAACCAATGTAATGCATTATGATAATTTAGTCAAAATTCCAAACAAATGCCATTTGTCTACCTTCTTATTTTACAAATTGTATTTGTCTGCTAGAACTGCTGTAACAAAATACCATAAACATAGCAGCTTAAACAAAAGAAGTTTATCATATCACAGACCCAGAGGTTTGAAGTCTGAGGCTGAGGTATCAGCACAGTTGGTTCCCTCGGCTAGCTGTGAAGAAGGATCTATTCCAGGCCTCTCCCTGGCTCCTGGTGGTTTATAGGCCACTTTTGGCATTCCTTGACTTGTAGACACCTCACCCTGATCTCTGTCTTGATGTTCACATGGTGTTCTCTCAGTGTGCATATCCCTGGGTCCAAATTCCCCCTTTTTATAAGGACACTCATCATATTGAATTAGGACCCACCCTATTTATCTCCTCTTATCATGATTACCTCTCTAAAGCCCAATCTCCAAATGAGATCACATTCTGACATACTGGGAGTCAGAATTTCGACATACAAACTTGGGGGACACACAATTCCACCCATTATATCAATGAAGAAATGAAGACCCAAGTAAGTAGTCTACTCATTTAGGGAGAGCAGGACATAAATCTAGTGGATGATGATAACTTGCTCAATGTGTTTACAAAGAAATGTGCAAAACACTTCTTTTGAAATCCCAAACTAAAGCAACTCTGGCTGGGCCCTTTTATAAACCTCAAATTCAACCCAGGTCATAAATCCTTGAAGATAACCCAAGCCAATTTTGGAGTTTCAAGCTCCAGAGGCTGAATTGATCAGACAAAATTTCACTTGGTATTTAGAATTCTTGAGTCTAACTTGAAAACTAAATGCAAATTCATGGAATACACATGCCCTAGAAATTGAATAGGAAGCAAATAGGAAGGACTCGTGAGCCATCTAGAATGCACATGCTGAACGTTGATTTTTCCCATCTCAGTAATGTGAGGGGGGAGGGAGGAAAAGGCCAGGTTGGCAAGGTCTCGCCATTGCCAACTCTATAATATTTGCATCTCATGTGAATGTGAATTATTTCAAGTAGTGCAATGCTCACATAATAATAAGGCCTCAGTTGTGAGCAAAATTTAAAACCATATGAATCTTTTTAAATGTAAAAATTTGTCAAAACTTGAAAAATTTCAAGATGGGCAAGCTAAATGACTTGCAAATTGTGTTTCTGTTAATGCTATAGGAAAGTGTCACCTACCTTATTAACAAACACCTGCACTCTTTGATCAGCAGGTTCCATTATGCATGTACATCCAGACTTCCACCAGTGGCTTTAGTAGCCATTGTACTCATTTTAAATTTGACAGTTAAGAATGAAAAACATGCTGAAACTGGTTTGGCTCAGTGGTAGAGCGTCAGTCTGCAGACTGAAAGGTCCCAGGTTCGATTCCGGTCAAGGACATGTACATTGGTTGCGGGCACATCCCCTACCAGTCGATGTTTCTCTCTCATCGACATTTCTAGCTCTCTATCTCTCTCCCTTCCTCTCTGTAAAATATCAATAAAATATATTTTTTATTTAAAAAAATAAGAATGAAAAACTTTTGAATAGTCTAAAACAGTTTCATCCAGGTGTCATTTAAGTGATGACTCTACTACTGAAAAATCAGTACCTTTGAATAAGAAGTTAGATGTGATAAAAAGCAATGAATGAAGTCCAGGTATTAACCTCAATATACCCTATTGTTAAATTAGGAGAGAGTACTGTGCAAAGAATATATAAGACTAAGAAAACAAAATAAAAAACAGTTAAAGCAAAACTAGGCCATGATGGGTGTGGGGTTTTATACTTTGAGAACATATCTCCTCCACTTTATAATTTTTCCAATGGAGAAATTAGCCTAAAATTGTGAAGTGTTAAATTATGCAATGCCTTCAGAAGCGTGTCTCTTAAATTAAAGCCACCATCCTGTACCTCTTTCATAATTTTATTGAAATATAATTTCTATACCATGAGTTTTACTTTTCCTAAATGTACAATTCAATGATTTTTAGCAAATTTATTGAATTGTGTCACCATCATCATAACCTAGTTTTAGAGCATTTTCATCACCCAAATAAGCTTTCTCATGCCCATTTACAATTAATACTCATTCCTACCACCAGCCACAGATGACACCACTAATCTACTTTTTGTCTCCTTAGAGTTGTCTTGTCTGGACATTTCATATGAATGGAATCATACAGTATGTGGTCCTTTGTGTCTGGCTTCTTTCACTAAGCATGATGTTTTTGAGGAGCATCCATGTTTTAGAATGTACTAGTATAGGTATTTTACTCTTCTTTGTTTCTGAATAGCATTTTATTGTATGGATCCTGTTTTGGGGGGCTTAAGTTTAGGTGGTCCAAATGTATGGCTACTTCTTTTTTTAATATATTTTATTGATTTTTTACAGAGAGGAAGGGAGAGGGATAGAGAGTTAGAAACATCGATGATGAGAGAAACAGCGGCCAGCTGCATCGGCCAGTACGCAACCAAGGTACATGCCCTTGACCGGAATCGAACCTGGGGCCTTTCAGTCCGCAGGCCGGCGCTCTATCCACTGAGGATGGCCACTTCTTAATGTGTTTGCCAGGTGTAACTATGAATATCTGTCATAGACAGCACCCAATATGGTCACCAACAACTCCTCACTCCACTCACACTGAGAGGTGGAGTCTATTTCCCTTCCTCCTCCCCCTGCTAGTAAATCTGGCTGGCCCTGTCCCTTATCTTGTCCGATATATGTAGCAGCAGTGCCGCCCTGAGACAGAATTCTAAGCCCAGTTAAGAGAACTGCCAGCTTCTGCTTCCTCCTCTTGGAAACCAGACATTCCGCTATAAAGATGGACAATGAGACATACACAGAGAGAGCCTTTTGACAATGAAGCCATCTTAGTTTAGCCCCAGCCAAGCTCCCAGCTGAATACAGCTGCGTGAGTGACTGCAGTGACAGCACCTGGAGCTGAGAAACCACACAGCTTAGCCTTAGCAACCCGTGTAATCGTGAGAAATAATAAATGCTTGTCATGTTAAGCCACCCCGTTTGGAAGAGATTTGTTATTCAGCTATAGATAATTGAAACATCATGATTTAACCAGAGTCTGTCTCTTCCATTTTAATTCTTATTTATTAACGTTCTTTTTGAGTTTTTATAGTTGTACTCTATTCTACTAAGAGTTCTAATGAGCCTTGACTTTAACACCACTTCTTGGGCTGTTTGTGGTACATTGAAGAGCTTTATGCCCATCAATTTCCTGCCTGATATTTACGTGCTAAAATCTTGAGGCAAAAACTGTAAATGCTCTGAAGAGAATCACCTGGAGAGCTTTATAAAAACGGATTCTCCATCATCCCCTTCACTTCCTCACCATATAGATAAGGAATCTGTACCCAGCTTCTCTCATAGCAGTGTACAAGTCAATTTAGTAATCTCACCAGGGAAGCTATTTCAATAACTCAATTTAATATGTCTTCTGAATTTTGACTGAAGAAAAATCGGCCTGATAAACACTGTGCATAAGGACACAAAAACTATCATAATATAACCCTTACCCTGAAAAGGTTTAAAATAGTTACCAAAAAAAATCATGTGAATATCAGATTAATATTATATCAGCCTGCTCTCCAGATTGCACAGTTTTAAGGGGCACCATTCACATAGAAAATACTGGGACTAATGGGAGCTATGTAACAGGCTGCACTGGAGGTATAAAACTAGGCCATTTAACGTATACAATATTATATTCCAATTATATCTCAACAACACTGGGAAAGGAAAATGCCCCCTTTGCCTGTGGAAAGCCATCCCTGGCCCTTCTCCATGCATTCAGGCCAGGGGTCATCGTCTCCAGCCTGGCTAATAAGAGGGCCTCATCCTTCTGGCCACAGTGATTGGTCCAGGGTTGAATACATGATCCATTCCATCTGAGGCAATGAGACACAATCTAGACTTTTGCTAGTTCTGTAAGGAAGAGGTACTCTCTTTTTTCTACTGGATTTAGAGCTGAGGATGTAAACTTAAAAAACCATTAACAACCATCCTGCCACTTCACCGAGAAATCCTGTGTTAGAAGTAAACTACATATCAAGACAACAGAGCTGGAAGCTGTCCAGAGAAATTGGGCCCTCTGGTATCAATTGAACATCTCTTTCAAGGCACGCAAAGCTACTTCCTGTCCTGGACTTTTCAATTCTGTGAGGAGACAGGAGGGAGTGGGGGAGGGAGAGAGGAGAGGCGGAGGGAGAGAGGGGGGCTGAGGGGCGGGAGACAGAGAGAGACCTTGTATTGCTTAAGCCAGTTTAAGTTAAATCTTCTGTCAGTTGGAACACATCTTAAGGAGCAAGTTTTTCATCAGTAGAATGAGAATAAAAGTTGCTAACAAACTTAGGGGGTGTCTGGAAAGTAGAAAACCTATTCAAATATAAAGTCTTATTTCTACCTCTCTTCTGCTCTTGCCCAAGTTCCTTGTATACTAATATTTTTTTTAAAAAACATAATACTATACCAAAAGAACATTTTCATTACCAGTTATGCCTGTTCTGTGTTCGGGGACTTCCGATTCCATCTGCTCCACATAATCTTTCAAATCATAGAACTCTTTGAAACCAGATCAGCAAAGTTCTGTTTCAACGAACCATTTGTTCCCTAGGCCAGGAAAATAGCTTCTGCAAATAAAATCCTATATTAAAGACGGTGTTTGCAAAAACATCATTTTACCTGTGACAATATGCAAATGTGCTTTGGGAGTGAAATTGCCGTGTAAGTTTTTTGTTGATGTGTATTGAAGTCTAAGCTCTTTATGGTCTCTTGATCCTGGGGCTTGCTGCTCAAAAAAGAGACAGCCATGTGGGGAGCCAACAAGGAAAGTTCTTTGTTCTGTATTCAAACAGCAGATTTCTTTTTAAAAGAAATAATCAACTGCTCTTTTTACTTCTGTAATTCCCTTGTTCCTTCATTTCTGCTTCTCCCTCCTTTTCATGGCTCTTTAATCTGGCTTTGAATTTTGATTCTTTTGATTTGACCCATCTGCAATATTTATCCTTCACGGTCATTACCAATGCCTTTGCAGAAATACGCCTGACGCCTGTGAACATTAGAAGTCAGGGAGATGCTAGGGGTATGGCTGCAGTCCGAAAAATTAGCCGTGGCTCAGTGGTTGAGCGTCGACCTATGAACCAGGAGGTCATGGGTTCAATTCCTGGTCAGGGGACATGCTCAGGTTGCAGGCTCAATCCCCAGTGTGGGGCCTACAGGAGGCGGCCAATCAATGATTCTCTCTCTTCCTTCCTCTCTGAAATCAACAAAAATATTTTTTTAATTAGTTAACAGAAGCGATATTTTTGCATGTGGATTCTATCTCAGTAAAGTTGTTACTTAAAAAGAAAGCAAACAAAAGCAATGACTTAATACCAACGCCGCCCCTGAAGAACCAACGCAGAGCCACACACTGACCTCCTCAGAAACAAGCTGCGTCCAGGATTAATCGGCATAAAGGACAGTGACATTCCTCTCTTGAGTCCAAATAAAACCCAGTAAACCCTCCTGCAACTGTCCCAGGGAGGCACGGGGAATCACAGTGAGTGCATTGAACTGATGAAGGCATGTTATTTGCCAGCATTTAAATGTGCCTTTTAAAGACGAAAATCAATTCCTATTTATATACACGTGTGCATATATAGCAAACCAGCCATTAGGAAAGAAGCTTTGCATTGCTCCACATAATCCAAAAACAGTGGCACATTATGAGGTGGTAATTAAATTAAAACCTTCCATAATTAAAAAAAAAAAAAGAATACCTTATGGACAGTATAGATGCAAAACTGCCCCCTTTTTAAATTCTACTTTCCATCTGTTGTGTTTAATCCCACCTTGCCAGTGTACTCTCCTTCTGATTCATTCTCTAGCGAGGCTGGGCTTATTGCTACTCAGGATGGCAGATACGGCAGCAAAAGGATGATGTCACCCGTTAGCCAAATTGCACTATTATTACAGAACCGCATGTACTCTCATTCATTTATCTCTGCTGACATCGCTCCACGGGAAGGTTTTCCAGGGCAGATGTGAGCTCCCTTGGCAACAAAAGTGGTGGAGAGTGCACATTCGTTTTAAAATCCCAAGAGGTAGAATTTAGTAAGTCTTGACTTTTTAGAAATGCATTATGGATAAGGAGACATCAAATGTCCTCAAACCTGTTCTGATTAAAAACCTCAGAGAATCTCGAGCATGAAACAACCCCCAACATGTATTCTCATTATAGAAGTATTTTCTTCATTTAAAGGCATGCTTTTGACCCACAAAAAAAATCATGCGGACCAGAGTAATGTATTTTGCCAATATATGCATCTATGTTAAGAAATGACTTTACACTTTAGTCATCTTTTGATTATGAGTTGGGGGTGGGGAGGAATTAGTGAAAGATAATTATGCAGGCTTCTATCCAAGAGGACAAAAACAGCTTCAAAATCAAATGCAGGCGTTAGGGAGATGAGGGACTTTTTGGAGAGGAAAGCAGGTCATCGGAGAAATGGTATAAAAAGTGTCCAGGAAATGAGAGTGAAAAGAAAAAAAGAGAGAGAGAGAGAGAAATCTGGTTCATTTGAGGGATTCTTTCTTCCATATCCATCCATTTCCTGGTTCTTTAGAGCAGTAGGTAACTTTTAAAATAAATTTTCTCTTTTCTTTATCTTTTGAAGATATAATTCATGCACACAGAGAATATTCCAATGGTATAAAAGGATATGCCAACCATAGGAAATCTCTCTCCCATTCCTGACCCAGCCCTGTAGTACCCTCCTCTCCCTCACCCACCCAGGCAAGCACTTTTATCACTTTCTTGTATCTCTTTATTTTTCTGTGTGTAGCATGGACCCCTTAGCTATCTGATGAGGCCTATAGATGCTCCTCTTAGAATAACGCTTGAAAATATGTGTAAAATAAAATATAAAGGATTGCAAAGGAAACCAATTATATTGAAAGATGGTTCTATCTGAGAAGTCCATGGGGGTCCATGGATTCCAGCATGCTCTGCTCTTAGAGTTCCCAGGCACATACAAGCGCATACGTGCACACATCTATCCTTCCCCACAAATGCCAGCATGACTTCTGCAGCTGCTGCAGGAGTTCTGTCCACACCCCTCACAGCCAGTGCACCCATCCCCCGCCGCTGGGCGGCTGGCTAGTAACAGTTCACAGTTGCCCCCTTCTACAGAGAATCCTTATGGCCAATCCTTGCAGCCAACACAAAGGAACGAAAGGTTGGATGACTGTGATGCAACTCACACTCCAGAGCCCCCAGTGGGATCACGCTGAAGCAAATTGTCCCTCCCGCCCCCGCCCCCACACACACCACCCTACTCCATTTCCTCTCTTGCCTGCTCCTGGGAGCAATACCTCCTGAGAGCACAAGAATCCCTGTCTCAGTCTTTGCTTCCAGAAATACTGACATAAGACACTTACCATCCCCTACCTTGACTTTCACACTTACTGATTTCTTGGAAAAGATTCCATATATGGACATATGGATCTGTTGTATTCTTTTAACAGCCTGTGCTAACCCCATTAAATGGATTTACCACATTAATTGAGCACTGTTGTTTCCAATAGTTCCTCTCTGGGAACTTAAAACATCTAATTTTTATCCATTGAAATGTCATTACTGCCTTACCACATTTTCAGTATTTAGTTGGCTGTTGAGGAGCCTTTCTTCAACCTCATTAGCTACAAAACTTTAGTACCTTGCTATCATTTTGAAATAAAGCTTTATTCTCAAAGCAATTTATCTTTAACTTTGACAAACTCAAGATGCAGCTGCCTCCTGGCCCACAGCCGGAGCCTTTTAGCACCAGATCAAGAACCAAACTCCATTCTAAACAAGGAGAAAAACAAGGACCCGCAAATGCTAAATTGTGACCTCAATCCACTGGCCTCAGTGCTTGCCTCCCTGCTGGGGAGAGGAATAGATGTGACTCTTGACTCTAGTTGGAAACAGCTGGAGTTCCTGCTCTCTCACACATCACTTCCAACAACAAGCATGTATGTGTTTCCAAAGCCAACACAGCCTAAACC
The DNA here is from genome assembly GCA_963924515.1 of Vespertilio murinus. NCBI lineage: Eukaryota > Metazoa > Chordata > Mammalia > Chiroptera > Vespertilionidae > Vespertilio > Vespertilio murinus. The sequence goes on from OZ004705.1 coordinate 34,230,675, forward strand.
CCAAGGGGAAGAGAAGCCGGCTCATCTCTGCTCCCCACCACCACCACCACCACCACCTCCCTGCTCAATTGAAAGGTACTCCTCCCCATAGGCTAGCACTTGTGGGCATTGGTTAGAGGCTGTCCTTCTTGTGTGTAGGCGTTTGCCAAAATATAAGTTCCACGTCCCCAGGGTTGAAACCAGAACTCACCTCTCCCGCCTAGCAGCTGCTCACAGTGTGCTTGGTGATGAATTACGAGTAGAGCAAGGCAAGGAAGCAGGTGCTGCTCAGAATCCATTTTCTACCCAGGAAGGAGGAGAGGGACCGAGAGACCTGGGACAGCTGAGCTGGTGTGCGCAGGAGGGTGGCTGATGAATTTGTTTAGTGGGGTGAAGTTCTGTTGCTCACATCTAAGAATTAAGGCCCGATAATTCACTTGGCATTCATTTCTCTTTCCCTCATAGGCTCCACCCTCCCCCAACCTGAGAAATGCGGAGCAAGTGAAGGAAAATATTTTTTCTATCAGACTGGAGACAATGGAAAAGTTCAATAAACTACATTGGTGAGAATATGAGGAAAAACTGCTGCCAGTGGGAGAACAAGCCAGCACAATGTCTGCAAAGAGAATTGGGCCGTTGACTATCAAGTGTACAATGCAAAACCCTTAACCCCGCAATGTTCTATAGATCTGAGGCAAGCAAACTTTTCCTTTAAAGGACCAGTGTAGCCCTAACCAGTTTGGCTCAGTAGATAGAGTGTCGGCCTGTGGACTGAAGGGTCCCAAGTTCGATTCCGATCAAGGGCATGTATCTTGGTTGAGGGCACATCCCCAGTAGGAGGTGTGCAGGAGGCAGCTGGTCGATGTTTCTCTCTCATTGATGTTTCTAAGTCTCTATCCCTCTCCCTTTTTCTCTGTAAAAAAAATCAATAAAATATATTCAAAAGAATAAATAAATAAAATAAAGACCAGGGCAGGAAGTTTAGATCTCTGGGCCTGTACCACTGTTGCAACTACTCTGCTGTTGTAGCATGAAAGCAGCCACAGAAAGTATGTAAACAGGTGGGCACAGCTATGTTCCCCCAAAACAAACGAACGGCAGGTTGAACTTGGCCCACAGGCTATATAGTTCACCAACCCTGGCTAGGCATGTTGGCACTTAGATATGAAAATGTATATTGTAGACTGCATTCTTCCCAGCAGTAGCCCAAGAATGGACACCACCTGACGTCCATCAAGAGAGGACAGGCTAAGTAAAGTGTGACACATCCATTCGACGGAATACTTGCAGCCACTGAACAGAAGGAAGCAGCTCTATGTGTGCTGATCAGGGCTGACATCCAAAATGCATGAAAAATGTTAAATGCAAAGTAGAGACCAGGGTAAAGTGTGTTTCCATGTTTTATTAAAAATGCATAAATGTATGCACTTATTTACCTAAGGATAGCACATACCTGGAGGGGAACTAGATGACTGGGGAACAGGAGTATGAGGGAGACTTTCTTTCACGTTCCACCCTTTGTACCTCTTGAGTTTTACACCATGTGCTTTACCAATGAAGAACACACAACTAGCAATTCATTTTTCAATGCATATGATTTTTTACTAGTGCATTGGACCCTCAAGTACAGACAAAGTGTGGCTCCAGACAGGCGACCTAGCTATTTCCAAAGCCCCTTCCCATGCCCAAAGGCGACGTGTGCCCATCAAAAGGCATCATAGCGGGGATGAGGAAGCCTGGCTTCAAGTCCAGACTCTGTAACTGACTCACTGTGCTACCCTGGGCCAGCCACCTCATCTCTGATCATCCCTTTCCTCTTCTGTAAAAAGGAGTCAATAGCCCTTTTGTGTTATGTTATATAAAATAAAGTAATGTTACTGTTACTTAATATCTCTGGACCTCTTTCCTCATCTGCAAAATCAAAAAAATTGGACAAAATGAGCCCTAGCTGGTTTGGCTCCATGGATAGAGTGTCAGCCTACAGACTGAAGGGCCCCAGTTCGATTCCGGTCAAGGGCACATGCCTGGGTTGCAGGCTCAATCCCCAGCAGGGGGCATGTTGGAGGCAGCCAATGAATGATTCTCTCATCATTGTTGTTTCTATCTTTCTCCTTCTCCCTTCTTCTCTAAAATCAATAAAAATATGTGTATTTTTTTAATGTTCTTAATAATGGGTGAGTTGTTTTTTAAAGTTGGACAAAATGAGCCTTCCGACTCTCAAATGCATGATTTCGTCAATAAACTTCAATTACAAGACGTGAGGCAGAATCACGTACTTGGCAAGCCAGTGAGGAGCTCTTCCTGCTCATCTCAAGAAAGTGACTTCCAAGTCTTAAAAGAAAATAAGATACATGTTTGCACTTAGACATCCAGTCCAACCTGGAGGTGGGAAGGGCTGCCTTCTTCCCAGGACACCACCTTCCCTTGGCCCCGTCAGCCCACCAGCAGCTGTCAGCAGGCAATTTTTTTTTTATTTTTATTTTTTTAGCTGCCACTAAGTATAGAACAGGCCCTGTTGGAAAAAAATTAGGAAATGTCACTCATCACGAGGATACACTAATAGTATCAAATAATAGACTGGTTGGGGCTGGCAGGACAAAGAAATAGACAGATCCAGGTCAGGGGTCCGGGCTGGGAGGGCCTGCTGCCCCGTCCTGACCTCTGGCCCCTGCTAAGAGCCATCGGTCGTGTTGTTTCAGGAACTCCGGGGAGATGACAGGATGGTGACAAGGAAGAGCAGGGTTGCACTATCCTCCTATTTCTGAGAATTTCTGGTTATTGTTAAACAAAGGTTTGGAGAAGTTAAACTGACAGGAAATCACACACATGTTGAGTTATTAGGTGGCAAATGTTGTGAAATTCGTTTTCCAAAAAGGCCAACCGGGTGAGAGTGTGCGGAGGTGATAAGGAGCAGAGCTCTCAACACCATCGCAGCCGCTGGAAGACTCTTTCCTTTCCTTTATTTTTTTTTCTTTTTCTTTTTTTAATATGTTTTATTGATTTTTTACAGAGAGGAAGAGAAAGGGACAGAGAGTTAGAAACATAGATGAGAGAGAATCATCCATCAGCTGCCTCTTGCACACCCCCTACTGGGGATGTGCCCGCAACCAACGTACATGCCCTTGGCCGGAATCGAACCTGGGACCTTTCAGTCCGCAGGCCGGACGCCCTATCCACTGAGCCAAACCGGTTTCGGCTCCTTTCCTTTGCTTCTTCAGCTCCACCGGCTTGGGAGCAAACACTCGGATGCTTTGAAGAGAATGTGGCAAAGACTCTTCAGGTCCCTGGCTTTAAAGAATGTTTAACTCTGGAATAGGCCATGTTTTGCTCTTTCAATCTTAGAACCAGGGCAGCCTGTCAAATCTAAGGGGTTTTAACAAATCACAGACTCTCCCCAGAAATGCACAGAGCAGTGTGAGCTGGGACAGCGGGGAGGGACTGTAATGCAGAGGAAGAGGAGGGTGGGGTTTCAAGTGATGTGGAGAATTGCACTTTCTCACTTGAGAGGCAGATCTTAGCGTGTGCTTACTATTAACGTGACCAAATAGCACTAAATTATTTTCCAAAGTGGTTACAGCAATTTATCCTCACACCCACTCCCCACAGGATATTATGTGACTTTTTGTTTCATTTTTGCCATTCTAATGGGAATGAAGTGCTTTCTTATTTTAGTTGCAATTTTCAGATTGCAAGATGGCCAGCAGAGGAGGGCAATTAGGGGAGACCAGGCTGGCAGGGGAGGGTAGCTGGGGGCAATCGGGCTGGCAGGGGAGCACTTAGGCGTCAATCAGGCCAGCAGGGGGAGAGGGGGGTGATCAGGCTGGCAGGCAGAAGCAGTTTGGGGCAATCAGGCTGGTGGGCAGGCAAGTGGATAGGAGCCAGCAGTCTCGGATTGTGAGAGGGATGTCCGACTGCCTGTTTGGGCTTAAACCTGAAAGCGGACATCCCCCGAGGGGTCCCAGATTGGAGAGGGTGCAGGCTGGGCTGAGAGACACCCCACCCCCACCCCCGTCGCCAGTGCACAAGCTTCATGCACTGGGCCTCTAGTAGGAGTAACAATAACAAGAAGGTGAAAGATGGATAATAGGGATAGATGCATAGCTCACGAATCCTTCATCTCCTAATTTCCATCTTCCATCTCTATTAAGGAGAAAGATGATTGGATAAAAAATAGTAGAGTCGAAACCGGTTTGGCTCAGTGGTAGAGCGTTGGTCTGCGGACTGAAAGGTCCCGGGTTTGATTCCGGACAAGGGCATGTACGTTGGTTGCGGGCACATCCCCGGTAGGGGGTGTGCAAGAGGCAGCTGGTCGGTGTTTCTCTCTCATCGACGTTTCTAGCTCTCTATCTCTCTCCCTTCCTCTCTGTAAAATATCAATAAAATATATTTTTTTAAAAAATAGTAGAGCACACATTCATATAAGACCTAAAAGTCTAAACTGGTGGAGAGATTATCAGAGAGCACCTGGGTTCACTACTTTAGTGCAAACCTCCTGGTTCCAACAAACCCCATCCCTGGAAGGACGTGGTGGTCAAATGAGTTGCTGTTTATTATCAAAAAACAATCTTAGAAACTAGGGCAGGGATGGGCACTGCAATTTTCAGGCAGGTTATCAAACATCACTTTAAACACAGAGAGAATAACAGGGAGCATGAAACATGCCTAGGAGTCAGGCATGATTTAATGAATTAACAGCACTTCCCCTCTTATCCATACCCGGCCAGACTGGCAAATCAGAGGAAGCTGTCAACACTCTGCTTGAGCACATGATCTCAGCCTTTGACAGACACTCTCACCTTGTGGACAAGGTGGAGGAATGGGGCCCAGAGGATCACAAAGATAGATGCTAATTATGAATCAATGTCAGCCCAGAGTCTCTGATACCCCAGGATTCTGTCTTCAAACTTGTCCTGTTTACTGAGAAGTAGCTGAGAGGACAGCTGACTGGCTTTTCCACTTCTTTAATGGTTAGGAGAGGTGGCCAGTGTCTTGAATGGCAGAACGAAGATCCAAAGCCAGATTGAACAATAAAAATTTTAATTGGAATACATATAAATCCTACCTTAGCCGAAACCAGTTTGGCTCAGTGAATAGAGCGTCGGTCAGTCTGTGGAGTGAAAGGTCCCAGGTTCGATTCCGGTCAAGGGCATGTACATTGGTTGCGGGCACATCCCCGGTAGGGGGTGTGCGGGAGGCAGCTGGTCAATGATTCTCTCTCATCGATGTTTCTAGCTATCTATCCCTCTCCCTTCCTCTCTGTGAAAAATAAATAAAATATATTTAAAGAAAAAAAAATCCTATATAATAAAAGGGTAATATGCAAATTGACTAAACAGCAGAATGATGGGATCGACTGCAGCCCCTCCCCCCAGCCAGCCTGCTGCCAATGCCCCCTTACCCTGCCCCCATCAGGCAGGCTGGCTGGACCCCACCAGTGCACAAATACGGGCACTGGGCCGCTAGTATAAATATAAAGCCCTGTACTTATTACTTCTCCCTTCTAAAATCTACTAAAATGACAGTAGATAAATTTTTCTTTAAATAAAAACATAAGCCGAAACCGGTTTGGCTCAGTGGTAGAGCATCGCTCTGCGGACTGGAAGTTCCCAGGTTCGATTCCAGTCAGGGGCATGTACTTTGGTTGCAGGCACATCCCTGGTGTGGGGTGTGCAGGAGGCGGCTGGTCGATGTTTCTCTCTCATCGACATTTCTGGCTCTCTATCTCTCTCCCTTCCTCTCTGTAAAAAATCAATAAAATATATATTTTTAAAATATATAAGTCCACAAGGACAAAGAGAATGGGAGAGGAGAATTAGCAGATAGGAGATGTCAGCAACAATTTGAAATATCGAAAGCAAATGGTAGCAGATTTGACAGAGCCCACCAGTAAAGTGCCTGCAAAGAGGGATGCCAATGAGAATGGAACCAAGTCACCTGCAAGAGTCCTAGAAAGACCTAAGATTAGAAGGTCCACATTCTGCAGAAGGGGGTGGTGAAGCACGGAGTGAAAAAATAGAAATTTGTGAAAATATTTGTAGAATGAACTGTTTAATGAGTGCTTCTATTCATTGAGGAGGATCAACAGAAGTTAGACAACTGCTAGTGAAATATGGTATAAAAGTGATTCAAGCATTGGACAGAAACTTGGCTTAATGACCTTTAAAGTCCCATCATCTCTGAAATTCTGTGATTCTAATCTCCGGACGCTAAAGGACTTTGGTAACTTCTGCATGTAGTTCCCATAAGAGTCCTATAGGTGGCGCTGCGGTACAAGATGAGACTGGGCAAAGGGCTACTCTCACCTGATTCTCCTGGGTTATACTAAATGTCTGTGGTGATAGGCAAAACCTAGAATGTTTTTGGATTTTTTTTAATATATATTTTATTGATTTTTACAGAGAGGAAGAGAGAGGGATAGAGAGTTAGAACCATCAATGAGGGAGAATCATCGATCAGCTGCCTCTTGCACACCCCCTACTGGGGATGTGCCCACAACCAAGGTACATGTCCTTGACCAGAATCCAACGGGGACCTTTCAGTCCGCAGACCGACGCTCTATCCACTGAGCCAACCCGGTTTCGGCTGTTTCTGGATTTTTAAAATCAGAAACCTGATCAATAGATTCACAGAATCTAGGCACTATAAAGTCAAGATCAGCCAGTAGTAGGTACAGTAGTTCTAGTAGCTAGCACGTATGAGTCTTTATGCATTCTTTTGTCATCCGACTTAGCTCTGGCCTTCTGCCTTATTCATATCTCAGCTGTGACACATCTCTTCAGTGTATCTGTCATTCTTGGACAGCAAAATAAGTCGCATGCCAAAGCAACTGCTCCTTCACATCCCAAGTGTCCTGCCTCATTATGCATCCCCTTTACCTCAGGACTCCAGGGAGTGTGGGGCTCTCCATCAGCCTTATCTTCCTCGATTTAAATAATAATAAGTGCTCACTTGGGCCGCACTTATTCTACTACTGGAACACACTGAGGAGATTAGTATGGCCCCTGTGCACGGAAGACACGCAAATTCGTAAAGCATTCCATTTTTTTTTTTGTGGTACATATGCACAATGGAGTGCTACTCCGCCATAAGAAAGGATGAAATAGCTCCATTTGCAACATGGATGGACCTTGAGAAAATTCTGCTAGGGGAAATAAGCCAGGCAGAAAAAGCTAAGAACTATATGACTTCACTCCTCTGTGGGCTATGAAACTGAAACTTGTGAACACAAACAGCCATGTGATGACTGCCAGAGGGAAGGGGGTGGAGGGAGAATGGGGACCTAATATGAAATGACAGAAGATTTGACTCTGGGTGGTGGGCAGATATTGTAACATAGAAACCGACACTTGAAACCCAGATGTGTATGTTGACCAGTGTCACCCCAATCAATTTAATAGATAAATATTTTAAATTTAAAAATAAGAACAAAACAAAACAAAAAAACCTTTTTGCCCCCGTACAACGTTAGGCCAGTATCTCAAATATGGTTGTCTCTGGCTCTCCTTCCCTTTCCCTCAGCTAAACGAGATTTACATTTTGCTTCTTAAAAGGTAATTACTCAACAGCTAGCTCTTCCTGACAAATTTTGCCACTCATAGAAGCTGTCAATTCTGATTTACTTATTTCTCTTACTGGCTGTGGATTTATAAGGTCCATAGGAAATTTTTGCTCTGCACGAAGGAATACCTACATCAATTCCATAGATTCAGAGAGCCTTGCTTCTACATTCAGGTCTCAATTCCAGAAAAACTTTCTAACATTAGGGATTTTAAAAACTGTCAAATCCATTCACTTTTGGCATAACTTGCCTCTTCCAAAATACACTGCTTCTCCCCCCCCCCAACCCCCCAAAGCTATTAGTCCACCCAAAAACCCAGGTGCCTTCTTTTATGTTGGGTATAGTCTAACTGACAAAAAAAATTGGGAGTTGAGTGGGAAAAAACTCCACACGCATTCTTCCAGTGACTAGATTTTCAATAGCAATGCCATGCTTGCACCTAATTCCAAGCGCATGTCCTAATTTGGCCCATTATACACTATTAAAGAACCAAGAACTCAACCAAGTGCATGTAAAGGTTTAATTGGCTTTATTAAACAATTCATGAATTGGGCAGAATCCCATCTAGTAAATAAAAGGTGCTCTTAGCAGCTGAACAAAATGGAAGGTTTTTTATAGGCAGAAACTGGGACAAGAAAATTATTTCAGACGACGTTACCTCCCCTTAGGGGAAGGCAAGGTGTCTTATCGGGCAGATTACCCAGAAACCCCAACTGACTGCTTTAAAACTCCACTCCGGGAAAAAGGCTGAAACTCCACTTAGATTAGGTAGTAAGTGGGACTTAGAACAAGTGATTCCTGTTTGGGGTCTGCCGTTTCTTATCAAGAAGGCACAGATCCCCCCAACATCTGACCGACTCTGGTTGTGTCTGTTGGGTTGTTTTCTGAAGCAGCCTCGGTACTAACTGGATCTGAAATGAAGAATAGGATGTAATACCTCACAACACTTCCCATCGTCCTCATTCTTATACCAACTTTCTAGATTTGATCTTTCTGTCCTTTGGAGAAAACAGAAATAACTTATTTTATAATTTATCGTATTTGCCGGCGTATAAGACGATTTTTTGACCCTGAAAAATACGTATTTGCCGGCGTATAAGACGACCCCCTAACATTTCCACTAAAAATACAGAGTTTGTTATATACTCGCCGTATAAGACTACCCCCCACTTGGAGGCATATTTTTCAGGGCCAAAAAATCGTCTTATACGCCAGCAAATATGGTAAACTAATTGATATGCACTTAATGGAAACATCTTTGACTTGTTTGTCCCGCAGAGGAAAGGGTAGCACCTGGCTAGTTAGTCCTCCAACAAAATCATTTCTATGGTCTCAAAAATGTTCTCAGCACTTCCATCACTTGTGTAAGTGAACCATATCACAAAATAGAAAACTTTCAAAGACATACTATGCAATTCATTGGACATGTAGATTCTGAAATGTTTATTTTTTTCTCATTTTTTTAAATTAAGGTATTATATGTGTACATACCTTACCAATCCCCACCCCACCCAAAATGTTTATTTTAAATTTCATATATTAATAGTACATACTTCATTTCTTAAGGAGCTTATAAAGGCAGGGAGTGGGGCTCTAGTGATCCTTGTTATCTATAGCTACCAGGAGAATTACAGAGTTTATTTGTTGGGAGGGGGAAATTTTTAACTGTGTGGATTCAAATTCAGCATTCAAACCCCTGTTCAAGCCAAGTTCATTAATGCTGTGATGAAACTGTGTGCTGGGAGACCCTAAGGATAAAACAAATCAGTACCTCTATTTTTAATTCATGTGTATTTCTTATATGTGTGGGGAAGGGAGGCGGGGTGGGGGGAATGGCTTGGGGCATGCTCCCTGGAGAGAGAGCACCTAATCTTGCATTTCAAACATAGAAGCGGCTTGTGTCACACCAGAGTTACGTATGAGATTAAGAGAAACTTCAAAGCTGATGAAAGAGCTGCTCAAAGAAGCATAAAAACACTAGCCAGTTTGGTTCACTAGATAGAGCATCAGCCTGTGAACTGAAGGGTCCCAAGTTCGATTCCTGGTCAGGGCACATGACCGGGTTGCAGGCTTGATCCCGGTGCATGCAGGAGGCAGCCAATCAATGACTGTCTCATCATTGATGTCTGTCTGTCTCTCTCTCTCTCTCCGTCTCTCTCTCTCAAATTAATTCTATCTAATAAAGAGAGTATATGCTAATTACTGTCACACCCTCACAAACATGGTAGTGCCCACAGCCAATAAAAAGAAAATATGCTAATTGACTGCCATGCCCTCAAAGATGGTGGCGCCCTCAGCCACAAGATGGTGGTGTCCAGTCTCCTCAGCCCTGCTGTGGTGGCAGGCACACCAGGCCGGCCCCCAGGCTGGTCTGGCCACTCCACCCACCTACCTCCAGAGTCCCCCAGTCCCCTCAGTCCCCCAGCCGCCCAGGACCAGCTCAAGGCAAAGGCAAGCCTCAGATGTTGGCTGCCCAGCCACTTAGGGCTGAGGCTCAGGTAACCTGGGCCAGCTGAGGCTTGTGCTGCCAGCAGTGGCAGCAGCAGAGGTGTGATGGGGTGTCACCTTCCCCTGATCACCGGGTCACCTCCCACCCCTGAGGGCTCCCGGACTGTGAGAGGGGGCTGGCCAGGCTAGGAAACACCCCCCTCCAGTGCATGAATTTTCATGAACTGGGCCTCTAGTAAAAATATATTTTAAAAAACAAAAAAACATAAAAGTGTTTTTGGTTTCAAAGGTATAAACAAGTAAATAAATACATACACAAATAAATAAATATCTTGAGCCTAAACTTGCTTCAAGAAAATTTAAAACCAACAGCAAACAAAAGCAGTCCAACAGATGCTCCAAAATCGATTCCTCACTAGGGCACCAAGAGTGCTCGGTCTCTCCAAACATCCATTCAAAGAAGCCTGTGAAGAGCTCCCTGATTTGTGACTGTTACAGGGTTTACCTCCCGATATTTATAGGAAAAACAAGGCCAAGATTATAAAGAGCTTTGACTGGGGTTCTATGAGATTATGTCATATGAAGTATAATTTTATATAGAAGTTTACTATGTTGACCAGCTTGGTCAACTGATAAACAACTTGGAAAGCTTAATACTGTACAAATATAGTTTGGGGGGGTCTCTCATTTAAAAAGAAATGAGCCAAAACTGGTTTGGCTCAGTGGTAGAGCATTGGTCTGCGGATTGAAAGGTCCCAGGTTCGATTCCGGTCAAGGGCATGTACATTGGTTGCGGGCACATCCACGGTGGGGTTGTGCAGGAGGCAGCTGGTCGATGTTTCTCTCTCATCGACGTTTCTAGCTCTATATCTCTCTCCCTTCCTCTCTGTAAAAAAAATCAATAAAATTATTTTTTAAAATAAAATAAAATAAAATAAAAAGAAATGAGCCCCAAAGCAAGAATATCACCTCCCTAATTTATTTTTGTTCTATGATTCAACTTGCCTTACTTCATCTTACAGAAACTTTCCTCATTCACACCCATCACAAGAGGGATGTAACTCAAGGATGGTACATACAATTAAAATGTAAAGCAAACTGTAACATAACATCTGTGCCTGATTTTTTGGTATCAGGTGGCTGTAGGTTACATACAAGATTAGGAAAAAATCAGCATTTTGACTATATAGCCGGGTACCACGGGCCATAGTCAAGCTGAACAGCAGGTACTACAGAGCCTGGGACGCAGTTCCCAGACTGGAAGGTACCAATGCAGCTGCAGGGACAAGGGACCCGGTGACCATGCTAACTCCTCAGCCGCTGTATCCATCAGCCCTCTGTCATTATCGTGACTCAGCAGCTCCCTGTGTCCCAGCTCCGCTGCCAGCAACCAACCACCTCCCTCCGAATATCTTTTCTTACCTCATAGCTTATGTCACCCATGGCTTCTACTAGTTCACGCCCATCCTCTCGGCAGCGCGTACCACCCTCTGTCTGCGGAACCCAGATCTGCTCCCATTACCAATGGCCTGTCTCTTTCTCTCTGTTACCAGTATAAATTCTTAAGAGAGAAAACCTGATTGATTTAACTAGTAACTTTGGGCCACCTCATTTGGCCTCTAGCCCAGTGGTTCTCAAACTTGGACTTGGAGTCACGTGGGAAGGTTTCCTAAAACGCAGAAACTCTGGGGCTGCAAGCCGCCCCAGAGTTTCTGATTCAGTATAGCTCTAACGGGGTCCAGTAGTTTGCATGTCTAACAAGTCCCCAGGTGATGCTGATGCTTTTGATTTTGAGATGTCACTTTAAAAACAACTGCTGTATCTCTAGGTTGATGGTCTTTGGATAAGCTACGTTGTAAGATATTTTATACTATGAAACCCTCGTCTTTCCAGGTTGCGGCAGGCTGCCTTTCCTTTTCTGGCTTTGGCCACAAGCTCTGCCCATGTTCACAGTGGATTGTATTGTATTATATCGTCCTCTAGTGGTTTCAAAGCTGTCTTGTCTTCCTTTTTTAAAGGCAGTATTTATCAGATGGACATGGAAACACACGGTGCTCAACAAATGTCTGTGAAATGGACTGGACGAGTGACAGAGATCCTGTGGGGTGATTTTGACTACACAAGATGACCTTGCTCTGCTCCCCTAGGAAAACAGGGAGTTATTTTAGGCTCAGGCTACGTATGCCATCATTGGCTTCCCTCTAAAACAGATGATGCAATCTAGTTTGCCACCACCTCTTGTACAGTTTCAGGAAACCCAATGTAACTCTTTTAGATCCTAAAACTTGGGAGAACAAAAGTTCTAACAATAACTACAGCCCTGGTTGGTATGGTTGAGTTGGTTAAGCATCATCTCATGCACCGAAAGGTCTCCAGTTCGATTCCCAATCAGGGTACATGCCCAGGTTACAGGTTCTAGCTCTGGTTGGGCTACATGCATGTGGTAGGTAACCAATTGAAGTTTCTCTCTCACGTTGATGTTTTTCTCTCCCTGCCCCTCTCCCTTCCTGTCTCTCTAAAATCAATAAAAACATATTTTTTCTATTTTTATTGATTTCAGAGAGGAAAGGAGAAGGGAAGAGAGAAACATTAATCATGAGAGAGAATCATTGATCAGCTGCCTCCTGCACACCCCACACTGGAGATGGAGACCACAACCAGGCATGTGCCCTGACTGGGAATCGAATCGTGACCTCCTGGTTCATAGGTCAACACCCAACCAATGAGCCACACCAGCTGGGCAATAAAAACATGTTTTTAAAAATAAAATAAAAGTGATAACGATAAATTCTCTATTTATACAGACAAATACAGCGAGTTGAAGTCTTTAAAGCTTATCTCTAATTAAGAGTATTGTGTGTAGTCCAATCTCAGTCATGTTCAAAATGTGAACATCTTACTAAGTAAGAAAACTGTATAAGTCTATGTTTCATTGGTCTTTCTTTTATATTAACTCAGTATACTATGTCGGGGGCTTTCTTCTATGTATCCATTCAACAAGTGTTCGTTGCTTCGGTTATATGCAAGGTAGGATGGTCAGTTTGGGAAGGGTGGGGGGAGAGGAATGACACATAGCTTTACTCCAAAGTGCTTACCATGTAGGGAGAGACCAGAGTACACACAGTTTTTTAAAATAATGCCTGAACATAGCACCAAAAAAAGCGTAAATGCTACAAAACATGTATCGTGAAAATCAAACCTCCTTCACCTTTGACTTTCTCTCACTGATACATCTTTATCACTTCAGACATGTTCTCTGTATACACATAAATCAATAAACCCTTATTTTCTTTGTATAAAAGAAGAAGCATAAGACAACACATTGTTTTGCCTCCTGTGTTTCATTAACTACAAGTAAACCTGCCTCATTTAATTGTATAGCATTCCATTGAATGAATATACCATTATTTATTAGAAATAATCTCACTAGCTGTGTAATGTTGGGAAAGTTGCTTAAACTTTCTGTGCCTCAGTTTTCTTACAGTAAAAAAAAAAGATTAATAATACTATCTCATAGAGTTGTTATGAGGATTGAGTTGTTACATAAAAAGTTGCTGAAAAGAGAGTTTTAGACCTTACAAAAGCTAAATAAATGTTATTATTCTTATTAGCACATATTACAGTCTTTTGCTAGCAATTACTACTACAATTAATATCCCTATATTTATATCTTTGCACATTTGTGCAATGTATCTGTAAATTAAATTCCTAGATCATACACAAACTACATTTTGATATACGTTGCCAAGTTGCCCTTGAAAGGAGTAATATGAATTTATAATTCTGCCAACAATGTAAGAATCCTTGTTTCCCCTCACCCTTGACCATAGTCTATCAAGAATGTTACCATACAGCTTATTAAATAAATGGTATTAATTTTTTGGATAGCTGTGTCAAGAACTGTAAAGGGACAAAGATGCTCCCCTGCTTGCAATCAGCCTGCCACGGTTGCCTGGACTAACAGAAAGCCTAAGACTCCTGGGTCACAGACAAAAGACTTTGTCACTCATCAGGTTGCATCAGTTTGCATCACTTCACCTTGCTTCCCCCATCCCTCAGTCATGCATCCCATGATGACAGCAGCACAGGTAGGTGCTAAGCATGCAACTAGTTGAGAAGACTCCAGTCGTTTAAAGAGGCTGTTAGCAAACCTGCCTGAACTTTTTTCTAGATGGAGGCATTCAATAGAGAGAGACCTAGCCTTGCCCCTGGACAATCAGCAGCCTTGAGGCAGCAGAAGTCAGGAGCCCACACCTGATTAATGATCACATGGTCCCAACCTCTGCAGACTGAAAATAACATCTTGACCTAAGTTATATTTCAGTGCCTGAGCCCTAAAGTTAAATGACATCCTGGCTACTTTCCCAAGAAACCAGACAGAGGGGCATCGGAAAAGACCTCAGAGCTGTCCTGGAGACCCGAAGAAATGATTCATTACCCATAGCTCACCTCCAACCAGTCAGCTCTCAGCACAACCCCAAATCCCAACCCAGGTGTCTTGTGATTTCACCCTGTATGCTAGGTGTACCAGTTAATAATGCAGTTTTTTTTTTCAATAGATGGAGTTACACATATGTTGATATGTATGTGTTTTGATATGCATGCTATTTTGTTGTATTGACACAGCAGGCTTCAAAACTTCGTATGTTAAATTTGCTGAAGGTGTTAACATCATAGACATTTTTATGCTTAAAAATGTCGAATTTCATGCCAAAAAAAGAGCATTTGCAGGAAGTTTTAATTCATTACTTTATTTTAAAGAAAAAGTTACCATATACTTTGGGAAGCTTATGGTGAACATGCTCTATCTCAAGATACTTGTGAACGAACACTGGTTTAAATGCTTTAAAAGTGATGATTTCCATGTGAAAGACAAAGAATGTCCAGATCAACTGAAAAAGTTTGAAGACCAACAATTACAAGCATTATTGGATGAAGATGCATGTCAAACTGAAAATCAACTTGCAGAAAGATTAAACGTTGCTCAGCAGTTTCCGATCATTTACAAGCAATGGGAAAGATTTTAAAGGAAAGAAAATGGGTGCCACATCACCTGAACGAAAGACAAATGGAAAAACGAAAAGTCATCAGTAAAATGTTGCTTCAATGGTGTGGAAGTCTTTTTTGCATCGAATTGTGACTGAAAAGAGGATTTATTTTGAGAATCCCAAACACAGAATCACAGGTTGATCCAGGTCAACCATCAATATCGACTGCAAGGCCAAATCATTTCAGAAAAAAGACAATGCTCTGCGTTTGGTGGGATTAGGAAGATGTGGTGTATTATGAGCTTGTAAAACCAGGTGAAACCATTAATACTGATCACTACCAACAACAAATAATCAATTTGAACCACACTTTGATAGTGAAATGATTAGAATGTGCCAGAAGACACGGCAAAGTAATTTTGCTTCCTGATAACTCACCATCACACACTTCAAAACCAGTTAAAGACACGTTAAAAGATTTTTGCCTGGGAAGTATTAACCCACTGTTGTATCCACCAGATCTTGCTCCTTCAGATTACCACTTGTTCTGATCAATGTCACAGAAACTTTCTTAGCAGCATTTCAAAACAAAGAAGTGGAAAATTGGGTCTCTGAATGGTTTGCCTCAAAACAAGAAAAGTTTTATTGGGATGGTATCCACAAATTACCTGAAAGATGGGGTAATGTGTAGCTAGCGATGGACAGTACTTTGAATAAAGCACTTTTGATGTTTCTCTTTAAAGTATTGTATTTTCTTTTATTATAAAATCTGCGTCATTAACCAGTACACCTTGGTAGTAGCCTCTCTAAAAAGTTAGCTCCTTCCAACTGCCTGAAAGTTAAATTGAGAGAAAATGTTTCACCTCTATACTTGTCACTGTATGCAAATGAGTCAAAACTAGATTTTTAGCGCTGACCAGTTTGGCTCAGTGGATAGAGCGAGGGCCTACTGACTAAAGGGTCCCGGGTTCGATTCTGGTCAAGGGCATGTACCTTGGTTGCAGGCATGTCCCCAGTAAGAGGTGCGCAGGAGGCAGCTGATTGATGTTTCTCTCTCATAGATGTTTCTAATTCTCTATCCCTCTCCCTTCTTCTCTGTAAAAAATCAATTTTTAAAAATGTTTTAAACACACACACACAAAAAAAAATTAGATTATTTTTTAATATACCTTTATTGATTTCAGAGAGGAAGGAAGAAGGAGAGAGATAGAAACATCAACGATGAGAGAGAATTATTGATTGGCAGCTTCCTGCAAGTCCCACCCTGGGGATCCAGCCTGCAACCTGGGCATGTGCCTTGACTGGGAACCGAACCGTGACCTCCTGGTTCATAAATTGACGCTGAACCACTGAGCCACGCCTGGCTGGGCTCAAAACTAGATTTTACAATAACAACAGCTGGGATGGAGGAGAAGGCTCAGCCAGCACAGGCCCGTGCACCTTGGCAGTGCTCGAGAGAAAAAGATGGCCCACCTGCCCAGGAGATTGGTTTCATACAAGAGGACTAAGCAAATAAGTCAATACACTGAGGATAATGGGAATCAGGTTTCTCACTATCGGGGGAAAGAGGTAAAAATATGAAAACGGGAAAGCCTAAGATAAAACATATAACGTTGGATTATAATCGGAAGTACCGTGTTTCCCCGAAAATAAGACATCCTCCGAAAATAAGACCTACTTAACGGTTTCCTTCTGAGTGAAATATAAGGCATCCCCCTGAAAATAAGGCCCCCAGACCCTGTCTCAGAATGAAAATTAATTTACCGTAAACTGGTCACTAGGGCCGCCCCGACTGGCTTCTAGCAACAAGTGATGTTACGCAGAGTCCTGACGTCACTGCTGTGTGAATGGAGAGAAATCAACGTGGAAACTTTGTGAAACCTAAACTGCAAGAAGTTGTGACTTGGGTGAAGAATTCATGGGAGAAAATCACTGACAGTTGCATTGCAAATGCACTGTGAGCAGGCTACCTTGACAAGAAGTACTCATTTAAAGACAATGCTATTGCTAAACATGAGAGATTTGGTCCACTGATTCTGAAAGAAATGGAGTCACAAGAAATTCACCAGGACATTCAGGAATTGGATTGTTATGATGATGTTCCAGAAGATGATGACATGATTGTCATTGAATAAATGAGTAAATTCTTGATACTGTAGGATTCAGTTTGTCTGGTTTGTGTTGACAACTACCATACTACCGTACCGTATACAGGTAATAAATTTCCTTTATTTTCATTTAACAATAAATGTGTACCGTATTCTTCTTCATGGAAAAATAAGATATCCCCTGAAAATAAGACATAGCGCATCTTTGGGAGCAAAAATTAATATAAGATACTGTCTTATTTTCGGAGAAACAGGGTATCAGTATGAACTCCTGGTTTCTCATAGATAGATGATAAATAAAAAGATATATCTGCATACATACACACACACATGCACACTTAGATGTGTGTGTGTGTGTGTGTGTGTGTGTGTGTGTTCAAACACAAGTCCTAACTGTCCAGTGAGAGTTCAAAGAAGCAAGTGAGTACACCAGCAACAATGAACATATCCAACACCCAACACATGATACACAGCAGCTCCTTGGAGAAATGACTTATTCCATAGATAAGACAGGGAGAATCTGGAACCTAAAAGTATATAAATTCTCAAGAAATGATAAGGATATGTCAAAATGACACAGAAGCCAGTCAAAGTGCTCACACTGGCTAATTCTGAGATAATTGGGGCATCAAAATAATGGTAGCAATTGATTATAATCTAGTGAATAAACTAGGAACCCATGAGCTCATACTGATAAAGTAAATAGATAAATAAATGGGGAGACAGGAAAGTTTTACCTGACAGTAGAAAGTCAATTAATAAATGTGAAAGGGCCCTAGCCAGTTTGGCTCAGTGGACAGAGTGTCCAGTCAAGGGCACAAACATGGGTTGCAGGCTCCTCCCTGGCCAAGGCCCTGTCGGGCTCCTGCAGGAGGTAACCCATCGATGCGTTCTCTCAATCGATGTTTCTCTCTGTCTTCCCCTCTCTCTTCCACTCCCCTTAAAATCAGTGGGGAAAATATCCTTGGGTGAGGATTAACACAAATGAATAAATAAATGTAAAAAGGATGACTACCATTTAGAAACCTTTATAATAACTGTTTTTGGTCAAGGTGCAGAGCGGGTAATAATATAAATGAATTAAAATGAGGTCAGGAAAAGAATATTTACTATCTTTAGACTCTCAAAGTATGTCCAGACAAAATATTTATTCATTAACATTAGACTACAAAATCTGGTTGATATTATCTTACCCAATAATAAAAAGTTAACTTCACCAGCAATGAAATCAGCATCATGGTCCCCTGATGGGGAGGATAAGCAGAAAAACTGGGTGGGGAAAAGAGTGCCTGGAACCCAGAGACCAGAGGCAGCGATGCACTGAGAGAAACGCAGAGTCACTTCTGTGGTATTCCCACCAAAAAAAGCATATCCTAAAGTCAATCAGGAGGAAACATCAGACAAATCCAAACTGAGGAAAATTCTGCAAAGTAAGTGCCTGTCCTCTTGCAAATACGTCAAGATCATGAAAAAGAGAGAGACCAGGACTTCTCCCAATAAAAGAAAACCAACAAGGCATGATAACTAAATGCAACACATCATCCTGGACTGGATCCTGGAGCTATAAAGAACTTTATTGGGAAAACATGTAAGATATTTCTCAAGGACCATTGTAGCTCCAGAGGTCTCCACGAGATCCACGGAGGCTTCGGTTGGGCTCACCACTTCTCAACGCCTCCCGTGGCCCAGTTGCTTCCTTTCCCTCCCCTTCCCAGGTGTAGGTCTCAGAAGCACTGCCTAATAAACATCCTGCATACTAACCTTCACCTCGGAGTCTGCTTCTTGGAGAACGCAACCTGTAACAAAAGTGAATAGGATTTTTTAAAATATTGTTTTATTGATTTCAGAGAGAAGGGAAAGGGAGAGATAGAAACATCAATGAGCCGAAACCGGTTTAGCTCAGTGGATAGAGCATCAGCCTTCGGACTGAAGAGTCCCGGGTTAGATTCCGGTCAGGGGCATGTACCTTGGCTGCGGGCACATCCCCGGTAGGGGGTGTGCAAGAGGCAGCTGGTCAATGTTTCTCTCTCTTCGGCGTTTCTAGCTCTCTATTCCTCTTCCTTCCTCTCTATAAAAAAAATCAATAAAATATATTTTTTTAAAAGAAAGAAACATCAATGATAAGAGAGAGTCATTGATCAGCTGCCTCCTACATGACCCCTAATGGGGATTGAGGCCACAACCTGGTCATGTGTCCTGACCAGAATGGAATCCGGGATCCTTCAGTCCACAGGCTGATGCTCTATCCACTGAGCCAAGCCAGCCAGGACTGAATAGGATTTTAACAATTGAAGGCAGGGGTAGTGTATTTTGGGCATGAAAAATAGTCTAAGCAAATTATTTTATGAGAGGATAAGCAGAAAAACTGGGTGGGGAAAAGAGTGCCTGGAACCCAGAGACCAGAGGCAGCTTGATGTGAGATGGAGCCACATGGGATGTTATCGACCATGTTAATGGTTTGAGTTTGTCTTAAATGTAATGGAAAGCCACTGGAAGGCTGGAGGGTGGACTGCGGTGCATTCTAAGATTTGTATTTGGAAGATATCGCTATTACTGTAGCACATGTGAAACACAGATGGCTACCCAAAAATTGCTACCAAAAAAAAAAGTCACTTGGTGGCACAGTGAAGCAAGAATGGCATTCCCTCTCTGGTGAACTTGGGGAAACTAGTAAGGAGGTTACTGCAGAGGTCTAAACCAAAGATGACAGTCACCTTGACTTTATGGTGGTGATGGAGATGAGAAATCTTGGGTTTAAGAAACATTGATAAGGTAAAAAAAAAATTGACATGACTTGCTGATGTGCTGGATATATAGCATAAGGAGGAAAGGGAGGTGCTAAGGATGCTTCCTATATTTTTGGTTTGCTCAACTAAATAAATGGTGCCGAGAGGATCAGATTTAGGGGAAAGATCATGCATATACTTTTGGACATAAAGAACCTGAGCTTTGTTTGACACAAGCAAATGTGGGGTTCTAGAAACCAAGGAAAGAGAAGGTTCCAAAAAGGAAGGAGAGATTAACTACGTTGAAAGCTGTAGAGAGATGAGAGAGCATACTGCTGTAAAACCTCCATGGCAGAGTTGCTTCAGGGGAGTGATGAATGCAGAAGCTAAGCTGGAATGGGTTGATAAAGTGAGTAGGAATAAGGAAACCAGAGACACTTTTCCTTCCAACACAGACACACACACACACACACACACACACACACACACACACCTTAGTTATAGCGAATGTACTTATATTGGCATTAAAAAAATAGTGTCATAGTTCTAACCAAATCAGAAATGTTGAGTTCAAGCTCCACTTGGGATGAAATTTAACTTCAACTTAACATGTTGAAATTTAACATGTCATTTTACCTAGTTCTCTCTAGGAATAGAACTAACTCCAGAAAAACATGATAGTTGTTGTTATTGTCATTCAAGTTAGAAAATAAAAATTCTACCAAGAAATTGCTACCCAAAAATTGCTACCAAAAAAGCCACTTTGTGAGACAGTGAAGCAAGAATGTCACTCCCTTTCTGGTGAGACGAGCTCCCCAGGCCGACATGCCTCTCGCTAAGAATCTCCTTCAACCCTCTCCAGAAGAGAAGAAGAGGTACCGGGTGCAGAGCCCATTTCAAACCTCACGAATGTGAAACGCCACGACCACCCTCAGCCACGCACAAACGGTAGTTCTGTGTGTTGAGTGCTCTATGGTCCTCTCTCAGCCGACCGGAGGGAAAGCAAGACTTCCAGAGGACACTCCTGCAGAAGGAAGCAGCACTAAAAACACCGGAATCAAGGAGAGTGGGGAACTGTCCCAATAAACACATTTTGGACAGAAATTAAAAAAAAGAATGCTACTCTTTGGTGGGCTTTGCTTGATCTATCCCACTCTGGGCCAACAAGTATCACCTGGTGTCTGTAAAAGATATGGACATTGTTGTACAGATTCAATAAACAAACAATGCTATGAAACATTCTGAAGTTAAAACCTCAGGACAGCTGAGGGGTATTGTATGTTTGCTCTCTCATTTGCCTCAAATGGGAAAATAGGCATCGTTAGTTTTATTTTTTAAATATATTTTATTGATTTTTTTTACAGAGAGGAAGGAGAGAGGGATAGAGAGTTAGAAACACCGATGAGAGAGAATCATCGATCAGCTGCCTCTTGCACACCCACCACTGAGGATGTGCCCGCAACCAGGGTACATGCCCTTAACCGGAATCGAACCTGGGACCTTTCAGTCCGAAGGCCGACGCTCTATCCACTGAGCCAAACCGGTTTCAGCACATCATTAGTTTTAAAAGCCAGGCCTTGCTGAAGCCGGTTTGGCTTAGTGGTAGAGTATTGGTCTGCGGACTAAAAGGTCCCGGGGTCGATTCCGGTCAAGGGCATGTACCTTGGTTGCAGGCACATCCCCGGTAGGGGGTGTGCAGGAGGCAGCTGATCGATGATTCTCTCTCATCGATGTTTCTAACTCTCTATCTCTCTCCCTTTCTCTCTGTAAAATATCAATAAAAAATATTTTAAAAAATAAATAAATAAAAGCCAGTCCTTCCTCTGTGTTCTCCACAGCGTTCGGTTTCCCACGGTGCCATGTCCAAAACGTTTTGCCAGTTCCAGGTCTGCCTATCAGTGAGTCTTTTCTGGTTATACCCGTATCACACATTATTTGGGAAACCTTCCACACGAAAAGCCAACAACATGAAATGTTGCCACCCAGGCCTTGCTCTCAAATGGCTAAATGTTCCAGGCTAAGTTATGAAGTTCCACCAGGTAGAGACTGTGATTCTCATTCTTTTGCATGTTACTGAGACTCGTTATGTGTATTCAAATTAAGAAGAGGATTGTGAACTAATCATAATTTACACCGCTTCCCCCTCCCCAAATTTCCCTGAGCAATAATAATGTATTGATCACTATATTCGATTGACTGCTCTAGAGACAGTCTTCACATATCAACACATACAATCCTCCCCACAAACCTCTGATACAGTATTACTACGTCTATTTCACAGACAAGAAAACCCAGGTACAGAAAGCCCAAGGGACACAATTATTAAGTGGCAGGACTGGGATTCACACCAAGAAGCAAGAAACCGCGTTCCTAGCATTTTAGCCACAGGAAAAAAAAGAACCCAAATAAAAGCCTGGTCCTCCCTCTGCGCGACGTACCCCCGGCGGCCCATAGGCGGCGCTGCAGGGCCAGGTAAGCGCGCCCGCCGGGGCGCCGGGAGGGGCGGGGCCTCACCCGCAGTGGGCGGGGCCGAGGGGCGGGCCGGGCCGCGCGGACGCGGTACGCAGGCGCGGGCCGGGCCCTCCCCCGGGAGCGGAGGCTGCTGGGCCCGGTGACGTGGCCTGGCGACGTCCGCGCCGGTGCAGCTCCCGGGACCCGGCGCCGCCGGAACTGCCCGCGGCCTAGTCCCGACGCGATCGCGCTGGTGAGGCGGCTCCGGGGCGGCGGCGGCGGCGGCCGGGCCTGCGGGAACCGACGAGGCCGCCGCCATGGGGGAGTGACGCGCGGCGCCCGCCGTTCCGCGGAAGCGGCGCGACATGAGGAGACCGCGCGGCGCGGGCGGCGGCGGCGGCTCCTGAGCCCGGGATGGAGGAGAAATACGGCGGCGACGTGCGAGCCGGCCCCGGCGGCGGCGGCGGCGGCGGCGGCCGCCTCGGGCCGGTGGACGTGCCCAGCGCCCGGTAAGGGATCGGCCGCTCCACGTGCCTCCCTCGCGGACCCGGGCGGGAGCCTGGCCGCCCCGACACACCTTCCCCGCCGCCGCCCCGACGGCCCGGGCGCGCGGGGACCGGCGCCCCTGCCGACCCCGACCGCCCGGAGCGCCCCGGGCCGGCGCGCGGCCCGAGCCCTCCGGCTCCGGATCCCGGATCCCGGCTCCCCGCTCCCGGCTCCCCGCTCCCGGCTCCCCGCTCCCGGCTCCCCGCTCCCCGCTCCCGGCTCCCCGCTCCCCGCTCCCCGCTCCCGGCTCCCCGCTCCCGGCCCCCGGCTCCCGGCCCCCGGCTCCCCGCTCCCGGCCCCCGGCTCCCGGCTCCCCGCTCCCGGCTCCCCGCTCCCGGCTCCCGGCTCCCCGCTCCCCGCTCCCGGCTCCCCGCTCCCGGCTCCCGGCTCCCCGCTCCCGGCTCCCGGCTCCCGGCTCCCCGCTCCCCGCTCACCGCTCCCCGCTCCCCGCTCCCGGCTCCCCGCTCCCCGCTCCCGGCTCCCCGCTCCCGGCTCCCGGCTCCCCGCTCCCGGCTCCCGGCTCCCGGCTCCCCGCTCCCCGCTCACCGCTCCCCGCTCCCCGCTCCCGGCTCCCCGCTCCCGGCTCCCGGCTCCCCGCTCCCGGCTCCCGGCTCCCGGCTCCCCGCTCCCGGCCCCCGGCTCCCGGCTCCCCGCTCCCCGCTCCCCGCTCCCGGCCCCCGGCTCCCGGCTCCCCGCTCCCCGCTCCCGGCTCCCGGCTCCCGGCTCCCGGCTCCCGGCTCCCCGCTCCCGGCTCCCGGCTCCCGGCTCCCCGCTCCCGGCCCCCGGCTCCCGGCCCCCGGCTCCCGGCTCCCGGCTCCCGGCTCCCGGCTCCCGGCTCCCCGCTCCCGGCTCCCCGCTCCCGGCTCCCGGCTCCCGGCTCCCCGCTCCCCGCTCACCGCTCCCCGCTCCCCGCTCCCCGCTCCCCGCTCCCGGCCGGCTCCCGGCTCCCGGCTCGCGGCTCCCGGGCTCCGGCTCCCCGCTCACCGCTCCCCGCTCCCCGCTCCCGGCTCCCCGCTCCCCGCTCCCGGCCGGCTCCCGGCCCCCGGCTCCCCGCTCCCCGCTCCCCGCTCCCGGCTCCCGGCTCCCGGCTCCCGGCTCCCGGTTCACGCTCCTCGGCCCCGCGGCCGAATGAATGAATGGTCTGAGAGCGGAAAGGCTGTCGGGTCACCGGAGAAAGAGCTGCGGGGCAGCTCGGGGACGGGTGTCTCTGCTCCAGGAGACGTGTCTCTGTGGCTGCTTCTCCCTAAAATGGTAGTTTAGTGACTTCTTAGCCTCTCTGACATCTTCCAGTGTGAATTGGGGGAAGCTGTCACCTGTCACCGTTATGTCTTCGGGGGAAGAAATCAAAGTTCACACAGGGTGAACTTCGGAGTTCAGTGACTCCACTCGTCAAGGATCCATCTGGCTTTCTTTTCCTCCCGTGGTTTATTGTTAAATAGGAGATGTGTGTGCTCACTGTCAGAAAATCCACAGTACAGACATTCAGAGTAAAGAGTGAAAATTCCTCTCTACCCTCCCGCCAGTGCTCCCAGTGCCCCCCCAGGAGGCGTGCCCTTGACCTGCCCTGAGTCCTGGGTGCCCAAGGTGCATGGAATATGGCCCAACGATTTGGTTGGGACCGGTGTGCATTGCCTTTCTTTTTAATGAGGTTAACGTTTTCTCATTCTTTGAGACTTAGAAGTTGGATTGATGAATGCTTTGAAACCATAGAAATGGGCCGGAACCGGTTTGGCTCAGTGGATAGAGCGTCGGCCTGCGGACTGAAAGGTCCCGGGTTCGATTCCTGTTAAGAGCTTGTACCTTGGTTGCGGGCACATCCCCGATAGGGGGTGTGCAAGAGGCAGCTGGTCGGTGATTCTCTCTCATTGATAGTTTCTAATTCTCTATCCCTCTCTCTTCCTCTCTGTAAAAAATCAATAAAATATATATTTTTTAAAAATCATTGAAATTGTATTACTAACAACTATTTTTTTGTGAAAAGAGCACAAAATGCTGGAACTTAAATCAAATGCATTTTTGTAGTACACATTTATTTTTTTATTTTTTTAATTTATTAAGGTATTATATGTGTACATATACCATTGTTCCCCCCCACCTCCTATTCATGCCCTCCCTCCCCAGAGTTCTGTGTTCGTTGGTTGTACTTATATGCATGCATACCAGTCCTTCGGTTGTTCTCTTATCTCCCCCCAGGTCTCCTTCCCCTCCCCGCTGTCATTTGACAATCTGCTTGTTTTATGGTGACTATCTCAGGACCACATGAATAGAATCTGCTCCTCATTTGGCAGTCTGCTTGTTTTATGATGACTATCTCAGGACCACACGAATAGAGGAATAGAGTCCGCTCCTCCTCTGGTTCACACCACCCCTCCCCCTGGGTCCCACGCTTCCCCCAGGACACACAGCTCTCCCGGGACACCCGGCCCGCCTGGGGTACACAGCTCACCCAGGGCTTATGGCCCCCTGGGACACACGGCTCACCCAGAGCACACGGCCCCCTGGGTGTAGTACACGTTTAATTTTTTCATCTATTTTGAGCAACACATTTTATAAAATAACAGATATCAGATGTTTGCTCTGACATGACAACTAAACACAATAGGTGATTCTAGTCTGGATTTGGTACTGGACAGGAAAAATGCTAAAAAGGACAGCATTAGGTCAATTGACAAAATTGGACTATGGGATGATAGAATAAATTACTATATTAATGTTTAAGTTTCCTGAAGCTGGTAACTGCTGGTTTTATCAGAGAATGGCTATATGCTAAGGAAATACAGGTATTTAGAGGTAAAGGAGCATAATGTATGTAACTTAAATAAATACTTCAGAAAAAATCAAGCCTGTATTTAGGGAGAGAGATAAGGTAAATGGTACAATACATTGATAGAGACTCTAGGTAAAGGGGGTACTATTCTCGCAGCTTTTCTGTAAATTTGAAGTTATTTTTAAATAAAACAGTTTAAAGTTGTTATTTACTCAAGAGCTTATTGTCTTAGGTTGATGTTGGAAATAGTTCTTTGCTTCATTTGCAGTATTTACTTAGCAGAGCTGCCCTCCTAGTGTAGTTTACTGCGTAATCAAATTCAACTCAGGACTGGTTGAATTTTGAATAGATTCCAGATTTCAAGAGTTTTTCTTGATAAAAACTAAAAAATCAAATACTGATTATAATCTGCAACAAAAACTAATTGACAAATTATTTAATGGTGGATCTTTAAATATGTATATTTTTATTGATTTCAAAAAGGAAGGAAGAGGGAAAGAGATACAAACATCAATGATGAGAGAATCACCAATAGGCTGCCTCCTGCACGCACCTCGCTCCCTCCCCACTCACCTACTGGGGATGGAGCCTGCAATCCGGGCATGTGCCCTTACCTGGAATGGAACCCAGGACCCTTCAGTCCACAGGCCCATGTTCTATCCACTGAGCCAAACAGCTAGGGCTAATTGTGGGTTTTTTGATGCATGAATTCACAAATATAAATTTTTTTTTGTTTTTTTTAAAATATATTTTATTGATATTTTACAGAGAGGAAGGGAGAGAGATAGAGAGCTAGAAATGTCGATGAGAGAGGAACATCGACCAGCTGCCTCTTGCACACCCCCCACTGGGGATGTGCCCGCAACCAATGTACATGCCTTTGACCGGAATCGAACCCGGGACCCTTCAGTCCGCAGACCGATGCTCTACCACTGAGCCAAACTGGTTTCGGCTAAATTGTTTTAAATATTTCTATTTTGGCATGTATAAGTCCTTTGCAGAAATGTGCAGAGAGTGACAACCAACATTTTTTTAGCTACTCCTATGTTCCAAATGCTTTGAGTACAGCCTCTAACTTAACCCTTATCACACTGCTGCAAACTAAGTAGCTGCGACCTTGTTTCACAGGTCAGGAAACTAAGATGCAGAAAAGTTAAGTTTCCCAATGACACACACCTAATAACTGAACAGGGAGTCAGTTATCCCAAACCCCATGCATCGTTCTTCTGTGTAGTAGACACTTGAATATTTCCTGAGTGAATTGTGTTTGAATTACACAGGTGTTTGTTTTGTTTTGTGTGTGTGTGTGTGTGTGTGTGTGTGTTGTTTTGTTTTGAAATATATACTGGAGGCCCGGTGCACGAAATTCATGCAGGGAAGGGGGGGCCCTCAATCTGGCCTGCACCCTCTCCAATCTGGGATCCCTAGGGGGATCTCTGACTGCAGTCAGACATCCCTCTCGAAATCCAGGACCACTGGCTCCTGACTACCTGCCTGCCTGCCTGACTGCACCTAACCCCTCTCCCTGCCTGATCACTTCTAATCACTCTGCCTGCCTGATCACCCTAACTGCCTCTGCCTGTCTGATCGCCCCTACCTTGCCCCTCTGACCGCCTCTACCTCAGCCCCCAGCCTAAGCCGCGTCTGGCCTCCCTCTGCCAGAGGCGACCTGGCCAGTCATGGGAAGGCACCGTCCCATCACCCACTGCTGCTGCTGCTGCCCCTGGTGGCCACCATGGCTGCCTGAGCCTTAGGCCCCACAGCCGTGGGTGCACTCTGCTGCCTGAGCTCCGTGTGTCTAAAACAGGGGTGGGCAAACTTTGACTGGAGGACCACAATGGGTTCTTAAACTGGACCGGCGGGCTGGAACAAAAGCATCCTGACCGTGCTGGCACTCTCATCTTGGGCTGCTGGTGAAGGAGCGGAGGGGAGAGCAAGAGAACCCTCCGCTCTTTCGGCTCCACGGGCCGGGTAGAACAGCTGAATGGGCCGGATCCGGCCCACGGGCCGTAGTTTGCCCACGGCTGGTCTAAAAGATGTGTATTAATTCATGGATATGCAAAGTAAAAGGTTTGGAAGGATATATGAACCCAGTTGGTCACCTATGAGAACATGCTTATATTTAATATATAAGTTTGATACAACCAAAAAGTGAAACACCAAAGTAAAATAATAACAAAAAGGAGCATTTCATTTGCAATGTATGAGAAATAGTTAACATCTTTAGTCATAAACAAGCTCTTAAAAACTAGTAACACTCTAATGCAAGGAAACTTTTTTTCTTTTTAAATATTTTTTATTGACTTCAGAAGAGAAGAAAGGTGAGAGAGAGAGAGTTTGAAACATCAGTGATGAGAGAGAAACATCCATCAGCTGCCTTTTGTGCGGTAGGGAATTGAGCCAACACCCTGCATGTGCCCTGACGGGAACGGAAACGCCTCCTACTTCATGGGTCGATGCTCAACCACTGAGCCACACCAGCTGGGCTCTTTATTTTTTCTTCCCTATCTTGTTGACAGTCGTTCCTTATGTATGTGTTTCCTATTGCCTTATTTTTACATCTAGTTAAGAACTTTAGGAGGTTTTGACTTTTCCTCTACTTAATTCCATCCTTTTCTTTATTGTGAATTTATGGCTGAGTTGCTGGTAGTTTAAATTGCCAGAAGCTTGAATGCCTCTTATGTACTATATTACTGTATTATATATATTACTGTACTAAATATTACTGCTTCACATAAGTATAATTGTAGAGTTAGCACTTTTTCATTTGGTGAATGTTTACTGAACACATGTTATGCAAGTCCCTGTGTTAGGAGCTGAATAAACAAGGGATTTCTAGCTCAACTATTATTTTCATTGGCTAATTATGAATTGCTACCACAAGAGTATTTAAATAGCATTAGTATAGTTAATTTACTTACCTCTCTGATTTTTTCTTCTAGCTTAAATGGGTTAATATTACTAAATTAATCTTAGATTCTAATATGCATTTTATTTCATATTCAAGATGATTTTATTGTTCATGTGGACCAGTGTGAATGTGTAATTGGAAACAGTTTAGAGGATGGGAACTTTCAAAATCTTTTGGATGAACTTTGATTTTCTGTGTGACATATTAAAAAGAGCATACTTACAAGTGACATGGGCTTGACCCTAGCTAACTCTGGACTTTAGCTTCCCTTCTTTGGATTTTTGATTGTTTCTTTTTTTATTTATATATGTTTATACTTTTTATAATGATCCTTACTACCTATATAATAAGAAAAAACAAAGATTACAGAGTTCCTTGTGATTTCAGTGATATTGAAACTTGTTTCTGCTTTTATTTTTCAGATTCACAAAATATATTGTGTTACTATGTTTCACTAAATTCTTGAAGGCAGTGGGACTTTTCGAATCATATGATCTTCTCAAAGCAGTTCACATTGTGCAGTTCATTTTTATATTAAAGCTTGGGTGAGTGTGTATGGTTCTTTCTTTCCTTAATGTTTTTTATTTCTTTAAAAATCCTGTTTTAACTGAGTATATTTAGGAAATTTTATGTGGAATATTTTGAAACAGAATACCTAAGGTTAGTAGTACAAAGAGATTGATTTAATTAATAAATAAATAGCCCTGGCCAGTGTGGCTTCGTTGGTTAAAGCGTCATCCTGAATACTAAAAGGTTTCCAATTCCCACTCTGGGCACATACCTGGCTTCCAGGCTCCATCCCCAGACAGAGCACATGGATACTTTCTGCTTAATTGAAGACAGCTAGATTCTCATTCTGTTGCAGCAACAATCTGTTGCAGTATCTTAATGTCAGCTGGCCTCTGAAAGCTCCCTGTATGCCCCTGAGGGAATAAGAGGCAAGCAAATAATGTATTAGTTTGTATAGAGATAGTCGTCCTAAAAGGGTCTTGGGGGCCCTAGTGATTCCCAGGCTATCCCACCGGAGTAGTCCAGCCTTCCAGCAGGCATAGAATGGTACCTGAGCCTTGTCTTGGCACAGAGGTTCCTTATTTTCTAAGATAAACCATGCTGGACTGTGTTCTCTACATGTTTTTTTCAAAGTCCAAGGTCCTTATGTAGTATAAACTTAACATTAGTCTGCATATAATAAGAAATTCTCTCTAAATTAAGATTCCCTGGAACTTGAGACTGTTAGTGATCACTTTCTGTGTTAATAAAAATATGTTAAAAACTTCTGGGGGTATAATTTTAGTAATGTTTATGGGAAGTGATACTTGACTAGGAAATTTTAAGCAATAGTTGTATGCATTTTTATGTAACTATTTTGGGAGAGTAAAAGGTAAAGACATACAATTAGCACTTCATTTCTATTACGATTTATTATTACTAAATTTTGGATAAGATTGGAATTCTCTTCTTTGGTATTTCAAGTATTAAAAAGTACCCTTTTCTTTTGTGGCTTTTGAACTGGTTCAGAAGGCAAGTGCAAAAAAAGAGTTCCCAAACGTTGCAGTGGCTGCCTTGTTAAAATAAGTATTGTCTGCCAGTGTGGCTCATAGCTGAGCACGAACCAGGAGTCAGCTCTGGGTCCGGGCACATGCCTGGGTTTCAGGCTTAAAACCAAGAAGCAGGTCGATAGGAAGCAGCTCCTTGATTCTCTCTAATCATTGATGTTTTTCTCTCTCCCTTCCTCTGTCTGAAATTAAGCACACATACACACTAAGTATTGTTCTTTAGTATAATTTCTTTAGAGGTTAACATACTTTTCAAGTTATAGTGTATGTATTTATCTAAAATAAGTGTTTTTACTTAAAACCAAATCTTGTATTTAAGATTGATTAATGTTTCAATATCCACAGGACTGCATTTCTTTTGGTTTTGTTTCAAAAGCCATTTTCTTCTGGAAAAAGTATTACCAGACACCAGGTGAGCTTTTTTGCTGAAACCTTTCTCCCTGGCTGCTTCCCAGTCATTGGGCCAGATGACAGGGCTCTTTCCTCGATCCAGGTTACTTAACCTGTAATGTAAGTGCAAAGCAGAACATTCCCAGGGTTAGCTTGTCTATTCAGAATTAGAGCATCAAGAATAAACTATGAAGCGCTAAGATAATGGAATTTTTAAAAATGCAGAAGAGGGCAGCCAAAACTGGTTTGGCTCAGTGGATAGAGCGTCGGCTTGCAGACTCAAGGGTCCCGGGTTCGATTCCAATCAAGGGCATGTACCTTGGTTGCGGGCACATCCCCAGTAGGGGGTGTGCGGGAGGCAGCTGATCAATGTTTCTCTCTCATCGATGTTTCTGACTCTCTATCCCTCTCTCTTCCTCTCTGTAAAAAACCAATAAAATACCTTTTTTTTTTTAAATGCAGAAGCGGGTAGAACATTTTTAAAACATGCATATACTTATTTTTTTTAGTACAGGATCTTTATTCTGAAAGGTTTACAAGTCAGACATGGAGACATGACCCAGAACCTATTACAAATGTCATTTGACTTGTTAAATGGAAATAATAATACCTCACTTCCATAGGAATAAATGAGTTTATACATATAAATTCTTAAAACAGTGCCTAACATATAAATTCTATAACCAGTGCCTGCAATACATACTCTGTCACCCTCATCATCATCATCATCATCATTCCCGTTAGTCATCTGAGGTTCAAGATGCAAGCCAGAAATATCCTTCGTTCTGCATAATCTTCTCATATTATCACCTGTTTGCATAGTAGTTATCCCCTATTGCATGTTTGCTTTTGAAAATCTGTACCATGATTTTTTATTAGAATGGCAAATTTAAGTACCTGTTTTAGAGACCAGGGTTGTTTCTGAAAATAGGATTAATATTTTAAACCACATCTTAACTTTTTCTCTCTCTCTTCAAATTATTGAAGCACTTACTATTACTGATGGAAAAGAATTTAAAGTCTAAAATATTAAATGTTCCTAGTACATTAGTGATAAACTAATTTGGGGTGGGGAGGGGACAGAAAAAGATTTCAAGATCCAACAGACTCCTAGAAACCAGAATACTGTCTTCAAATTCAAATTTAGTTAAAGGATCTTAACATTTTCTATTTAATTTCAAAATAATGTAATTAGCCTTTAAAATATTTGCATTGCCATTATTATATTTCCCTGTGTATTAAGATTTTCAGATATTTATGACTGAAATTTTTAATGTTTTGTTTCCATTTATAGTGGATCAAAATATTTAAACATGCAGTTGCTGGGTGTATCATTTCACTCTTGTGGTTTTTTGGCCTCACTCTTTGTGGACCACTAAGGTAAATAAAACTATATATTTTGAATGCTTGTTTATAGCTCTTCATTTTGAATATTAGTTTTATCCTGTTAGATTTTATGTCAAATATTTGTGTCAAACAGGGGTGAGTATAGGAGAGGGGGGGGCGAGTAATGGGGGGATGAGGAAAATATGTAATACCTTAACCAATAAAGAAATTAAAATGAAAAAAATATATTTGTGTCAAATACATACAAATGCTTCTATGATTTCTATAGCTTTGGGTTCAATTCAACAAATATATAGGGCTTGGTTTTCTTTATAGTTTTGCCATATATGTATGTATTTCTTAATGGTTAACTTTGCAAGTTTTTTACTTGCATGTGTTTTTCTGCAGCATGCTTTTCCCATTGGGCTGCTATAACCAAATGCCATAGATTTAGTGTCTTTTTAAAAAAATATATTTTATTGATATTTTACAGAGAGGAAGAGAGAGAGATAGAGAGCTAGAAATGTCGATGAGAGAGAAACATCGACTAGCTGCCTCTTGCACACCCCCTTTCAGGGATGTGCCCGCAACCAATGTACATGCCCTTGACTGGAATCAAACCCAGGACCTTTCAGTCCGCAGACCGACGCTCTACCACTGAGCCAAACCGGTTTCGGCAGATTTAGTGTCTTATTAACAACACATTGATTTCTCATAGTTCTGGAAGCTGAGAAATTCAAGATCAAAGTGAGATATATTCAGTATTTGGTAGGAGCAAGGGAGCTCTCTGTGGTCTCTTATAAGGGACCACATGCATGAGGACTCTACCTTTAGGATACATTAGTGATTGGGTTCAACATATGAATAGGTTGGAGGAGGACACACAAACATTCAGTCTATAGGACTTTTAAAGTGTACAATTCTGTGTTAGTATATTCATGGAATTTCATCCTTACTGCTGTATCATATAGTCCACTAAATGGATATATTCTAATTTACATCATCTATCTTATCAGTGGGCATTTAGATTATTTCCAATATTAGGCTACTGCAAACAATGCTGGTATCTATATAAATGTTCCCAAGTACACAAATACAAGAAATCGGCATGGTATAATTCTATGAGTAGTGTTGAGTATTTATAGCTTCATTTTTCCTGTGGTAGATAATGCCAAAATATTTTCTAGAACTGCTGTACCTACTTTCCTCATGATGTGTTATGAATCAAGGGGAAATGTTTCTTTTTTTCACTCTGGTTGAATTAATGCTTTTTTATAAAGACCAGATATATTTCACGATGATACGTTTTATTCTTGCAGGACTTTGCTGCTATTTGAACACAGTGATATTGTTGTCATCTCCCTCCTCAGTGTTTTGTTCACTGGGTCTGGAGGAGGACCAGCAAAGGTGGGACTTTCCGTTATTAGCTACTTGAAAATTGAAAGTATACATTTGAAATGTTATCCAAAACAAAACAAGAAATAGTATCTTTTAACATTTGAAAGAATGCAGGGGCTTTTTCTATTAATTTTACATTTTTCTTACAACCTTTTTGTCATCATCATATATTCCTAGGAAGTTGCATAAATAGTAGAGCATTCTTTGTGCCCTTCACTCAGTTTCAGTAGTAACTTCTTTCCCAACTCAATTATACTGTCAAAACCAGGAAATTGAGATTGGTACAACCCATAGACCTTATTCAGTTTTTACCAATTTTAAATACACTCATATGTGGGTTTGTATATGTAGATTCAGGTAAATACTGCCACAATCAAGATACAGAACTGATTGATCACCACAAACATCTCCTTTATGCTGTACCTGAACCCTTTCCCACCTCGTTTTTAATCCCCAGACATTTTTGGAAAATACCTAAGAACTTTATTTAAAGTTTGGTGAACATTTTTTATGAATATTTATTCAACATTTTGCCAACTAGGCATTCCTATTCAACTTAAATAATTTAAATATTATTTGTTTTTAGTAAATGAGTCATCCATCTGTAATTCCAATTCTTACAACTACAATATTTCTATTTACCAAATTAAATATTTCCTATGCATGGTACACTATTCTAGTTATAGGGGAAGGAAAAATAAAGTATAATAGCCTCCTTAGACTTTCAGGCTAAGTAAAGGAGACAAGATGAATAGAATAAAATAAACAAAGTAATGTGCCAGTACAGAGTGAGAGACTGTACATTCCACATTGGATCATTAATATTAAAGAATATGCCATTGTATAAGCTTCTCCCCTAACTTATAGAGTGCTCCAAAATAAATGTCTAGTGAATTGAAGAGTTTGGTGGAAGATATTTGTAAAAACATAAAATTAGTAGGGAAAATATCACAAAGTCACTTTGTAAGGTATATAAATATCTAATCACTGTGTTGTACACCTGAAACTAATATAATACTTCATATCAATTGTAATTAAAAAATAAATTTCAAAATAAATAATTTAAAAAACCACAAAGGGAAAATTCAATACATTTAACTTTATAATGATTATATATCAGAAATCACTGTGCAAACAACAAACTAACAGCAGCAAATTGCCACACACACAAAAAAAGCTTTACACTTGTTTAAAATATAAATCAATTAAGAAAAATGCTTAAGCCGAAACCGGTTTGGCTCAGTGGTAGAGCGTCGTCCTGTGGACTCAAGGGTCCTGGGTACGATTCCGGTCAGGGGCATGTACCTTGATTGTGAGCACATCCCAGCGTGGGGTGTGCAGGAGGCAGCTGATCAATGTTTTTCTCTCATCGATGTTTCTAACTCCATCCCTCCCTTTTCCTCTCTGTAAAAAAAAAAAAAAGAAAAAGAAAAGAAAAATGCTTAAAATCCTCAACAGAAATGAGCAAACAGGGAAAAACAACTCATAAAAGAATATAAGGGACTCAAAACATTTTAAAAACAACAACAATAAATTTTGCTGCACCAATAATCAGAAATGAGTATAGATCTTGCATATCCTCACATTTGTGTCAGTAATGAATCTCGGCATTTATCCAGGACTCAGTGGGTTTTTTCCTTAGCTATGACTAAAGCATTACAAAATTCTGTTGCCCTCTTTGTTAATAAAAGATTAGATTACATGCTCCATATTTGAGTGTTGTTGATGTTGCCATATTCTGATTCAATAAAAATTATAAAATTTTAAATTGTATGGTTTATGTATACTGACTTTTGTTAAAATATCTACCACAGCAATAATTTATCAAGTGTAGTAGTAACACATAATAAGTAGAATAGGATCCTCACTTTTCATTTTAAATTTTTATTTAATGAAAGTATCTGGATACCTGTTAATTTGTAAATATAGACTGTATAATAATGCTATTTAAATTGCTTTTGTATAATTGAGTATTTATAAAAACTAAGTATGTCCTTTCTATAATTTTCTTTTGTCAAAATCCTTTCCCTGGAATGAGAACATAAAATGTTTGTCAGCTTTAAAGTGCCTTATACCTTTTCTAGATATTAAAAATAACTTTGCTAGTTTTCTTAATATAGCTTTTTAATTCTTTCCCCTCGAGGAGTGGTACCTAGAATAGTGATATTATTATAAATTAATTGTTAAGTTCTTACTAATTATTCTTTATCTACTTGGGCTTTTCAGTCAAAAGCAAAGTAACATTTGTAAAGATTAATTCTGTGAACAATAATTGTTTGTGTATGATATCATGGCTAGCCATATTAGTAAGTAAACAATTGAAGTTGTCATTACTATGTGTCTTAAGTGCCCTTAAAATATCCTGCAGAATTTATTAGAGCTCTTTACTTTTACCTTACTGTTAATACTGTAAATTTATATTGTACAGTATAAGGGCTCTAACATCAGGTATTATTTTACCTTAAATGTTTATTTGCAAAAAAAGTTTTTTAGCATTTGTGTAATCATGGTCTTAAAAATCAATTCTTAAAAAAGCCATTGTTAAGATTTTTCTCTTCATTTCCAGACAAGGGGGGCTGCTTTTTTTATTATTGCTGTGATCTGCCTATTGCTTTTCGACAATGATGATCTCATGGCTAAAATGGCTGAACACCGTATCCTTTTATAACAGATAAGAGTTATTTATTGTTGTAGAAAAATAAAAGACTGGCAGAATGGGAAATGGAGTGACTGAATTAAACTCAGAAATTTAGGGACAGTAAAAGTATTTTACGTTGACCTCATGCTAAATAAGTGATTTGACACTCAACAAAATCAATCTATTTGCTCCTTGTAATTTAATAATTTAAATGGTTGTTTTAGAAGTCAGTGGCAATTATCTATATACTACAGGCCCATTACACAAAGATTTGTGCAATAGGCCTTCCTTCCCCTGGCTGGCGGCACTGGTTTTCCTCTGGCACCTGGGTCCCAGGCCTTCACTCTGGCCGCAACAGAGAAAGCAAGGCAGGAATATTCAGTCTTTGCTCTGCACCTGCGTATGCAAATTAACCTGTCCTCTTTATTGGGTTACTTTGCATACTAACTCCTGATTGGCTGGTGGGTGTCATGGAGGTACTGTCAATTTGCATCTTTCTCTTTTATTAGTGTAGATATATAAAAGCCTAAGCAACTGTTCGATCGGTAGCTATGACACACACTGACCACTAGGAGGCAGATGCTGAACCCACAGGCATGGAAACAAGGAAGTTTTTAAATTAGATATTCACTTTCTAGCTCTAAATTATTATCTCTGGCTCAGCCCCCAATTCTCTCTTATGTAAACCCAACTTTTGAGTCAAATATGTCTGTTCACTTTCCTCTATGGATATAATTTGTTTTATTTTGTATCCATCCATCTTTTTTTTGCCTACTCCATTTATCAGAACTTAGAACACCATTTTTTTAGTTTCCTAGTTACAGCTACTCACTGCCCAAAAACTTCTTAGTTATGTCAGTTTACTTTGTTACAGTAAAAGAGGGTGCACTGACTTTGAAATGTTTGCAATACAGCTGTCTCCATACAACCTCATTTGTTTTTTGCTTGCTTTGATGAGGGCTATGTGGTCAATGACATAGAAACAGATTTAGGACTGATTTTTTAAAAAATATTTTATTGATTTTTTTACAGAGAGGAAGAGAGAGGGATAGAGAGTTAGAAACATCGATGAGAGAGAATCATCGATCAGCTGCCTCCTGCACACCACCCACTGGGGATGTGCCCGCAACCAAGGTACATGCCCTTGACCGGAATCAAACCCGGGACCTTTCAATCCGTAGGCCAATGCTCTATCCACTGAGCCAAACCAGATTTGGCTAGGAATGATTTTAAAAGTCATTCTAGCCCTACTGGTGTGACTCAGTGGCTGAGTGTCAACCCATGACCATAAAGTCGCAGTTCGATTCCTGGTCAGGGCACATGCCTGGGTTGCAGGCTCAATCTCTAATAGGGAGTGTGCAGGAAATAGCTGATCAGTGATTCTCTCTCATTGATACTTCTCTCTGTCTTCCTCTCCTTCCCTCTCTGAAATCAATAAAAATGTATATAATAAATAAATAAAGTCATTCTAAAAGAGCAAGTCCATGGATAGGAGTTGTCCAGGGAGGGTCTTTGCTCTTGTCCCTTTGTTCCACTTACAGTATATATGTATATGTCTGCCGGAGGTTAAGAATTAAAATTTAGCCGAAGCCGGTTTGGCTCAGTGGTAGAGCGTCGGTCTGCGGACTGAAAGGTCCCAGGTTTGATTCGGGTCAAGGGCATGTACATTGGTTGCGGGCACATCCTCCATAGGGGGTGTGTAAGAGGCAGCTGGTCGATGTTTCTCTCTCATCGACGTTTCTAGCTCTCTATCTCTCTCCCTTCCTCTCTGTGAAATATCAATAAAATATATATTTAAAAAAAGAATTAAAATTTAACAGCTATATCTCAGACACTATTATAATTGTTTTGGAGATGAGGAATACAGATCAGCCAAATTATTAGTCATATCCCAAAATTAATTTTTAAATTTTTTTAAGGGAAACTTCTGAGGGTAGACAGGTTTGGGACTCCAGACTAATCTATAGTCAACCTAAAATAATGTACCAAAAATTCCAGGAGGACTTCAGGGTAGTGAGTTAATATTTGCAATTTTTTTCCTTTACTCCAACTCACTTAGCTGAAGGACATCATGACAGTGCTCTAACCCATATGCTTTACACAGCCATTGCCTTCTTAGGTGTGGCAGATCACAAGGTATGTTCTTTTCTTTGTTGCTAATGTGATCAAAGATTCTGAAAAGTTACAGCAACTATAACTGTTAAAGTGTTTAAAATAAGTTACCAGTAGTTTACATTAATGCCTGCCATTTAAGTAGTTCAGAAATTTGGGATATGGAAAAACTAATTCATCTCTTCAAATATTATGTATTTAAAGCCTGAATATTGGACTGTGTATATTTCTAATGAGAATTATCTAATTTTGCTCATAGGGTGGAGTATTATTGCTAGTTCTGGCTTTGTGTTGTAAAGTTGGTTTTCATACAGCTTCCAGAAAGCTCTCTATAGATGTTGGTGGAGCCAAACGTCTTCAAGCTTTATCCCATCTTGTTTCTGTGCTTCTCCTGTGTCCATGGGTCATTGTTCTTTCTGTGACAACTGAGGTAAGATCAGGAATTTATTGGTAATAAGTAAAATTAATTGCTATTACTTATAAATTTTAGTTTGGTACATTGTATTTTATTTCAATTTGAGGTTGCAAGTGCCTTAAATTATCTTTGCTTTTTCTTTGTAATTTTTGAAAACTTTTTAATTTTATTGTTTATAGAGAAATCAAATCAAGTACCATTATATTTATATACTTTCCCATGCATATGGCTCAAAGGAATAAATATATTTTATTTGACTTAATAATTTAATACCCACCACATGTTAGGCACAAGGATTATGGGTCACCTATTATTTTAAAAAGTATTGAACTCAACTGCCATAGTTTTTAATATTTGGGGGAATATTGTGCCAGGGTCTTACAGGTCTTTATTTGGGCATTTTACAAATCATATTGAATCATGAGAACATTTGTTAAACATAAAGAGATTAACTTAAACATCTTAAAATGTGAACTTTATATGATATAATATTGACACACACACCCCAATTTTTTTTTTTTTTTTAATTTCTAGAGTAAAGTCGAGTCTTGGTTTTCTCTCATTACACCTTTCACAACGGTTATCTTTTTTGTCATGATCCTGGATTTCTATGTCGATGCCATTTGTTCAGTCAAAATAGAAGTTAACAAATGTGCCCGCTATGGATCCTTCACCATTTTCATTAGTGCTCTACTTTTTGGAAATTTTTGGACACATCCAATAACAGATCAGCTTCGGGCTATGAACAGAGCAGCACACCAGGAGAGCACTGAACATGTCCTGTCTGGAGGAGTGGTAGTGAGCGCTATATTCTTCATTTTGTGTAAGCGTTTTTCTCCTTAGCAAATTTTTTCTTGGATTCTGATAATTGCATCATTTACTCAATTTGGAAATTTATTCAGTGCTTGTTTTTAGTGCTGACAGATACTGTGTTGGGTTTTGATAGCTTAAACTTTTATAATTTTTTTTTCTCTTTTTAGCTGCTAACATCTTATCATCTCCCTCTAAGAGAGGACAGAAAGGTACCCTAATTGGATACTCTCCTGAAGGAACACCTCTTTATAACTTCATGGGTGATGCTTTTCAGCATACCTCCCAATCCATTCCTAGGTTTATTAAGGAATCACTAAAACAAATTCTCGAGGAGAATGACTCTAGGCAGATCTTTTACTTCTTGTGTTTGAATCTGGTAAGATTTTAAAATGTAAGTGGTATATCTTAAAAGCTTAGTCTTTTAATTCTGACAATTCTGGTATGATTTTAGTAATTCCCAAATTTCTGGTAATTACAAATGAGTTAAAATTACATAAGGTGTTATCTGATCCTTGTAGGATCTCACTACAGACCAGATGCTAATATGTTAAAGTTTAGTTTATTGCATTCTACAGACCTATAAAGAAAACTATAAAACCATCTCCTTTTAAATTTATGAGATGACATATCTGATTAGTGTAGTTTCTTACAATTTATATGACATGCAATTTTAGTAGAAATACCAGTTAAATAACTAGAGGCAGCTATATCTTCAAGTAAAGATTGGGTACAATTAAGGTTATAATGTGGGTTAATTGGGGTAAAATCCTCATGACTAAATTCTGGTGACTCTCTCTTGAAACAGTATTTCCCAACACACTCCCCTATATATATCTTTTTTTAATATTTTAGCTTTTCACCTTTGTGGAATTATTTTATGGCGTGTTGACCAATAGTCTGGGTCTGATCTCAGATGGATTTCACATGCTCTTTGACTGCTCTGCTTTGGTCATGGGACTTTTTGCGGCCCTAATGAGTAGATGGAAAGCAACTCGGATTTTCTCCTATGGGTAGGTACACTACAAGGTGATGTAGTACAATGAAAGTCTTAAGTGCACATTCCATCTATAAGGGACATGAATATTTTTTATTCTTAATACAAATAATTTTTCAGAGTTTTGTTTTTCTTTAATTTGAACTATGTAAGAGGAAATGAACCAAACATTTAATAAATACTAATTGACAGTAAGCTCAAGATGGTAATCCCTGGCAAATCCCTCTTATAGGCAGAGAGCAAATAGTTAAATATTGAGTTCTCTGCTTAACATATTTCTTTGAGGCAATGGAATGTACATGATCATCCACATCTTTGCAGTTAGGAGAATTAAAAATGAAGGGGCTATACATTAAATGTCCTTTCATTAAATGAATAAGTCAGTTCAACAAATATTAGAATCCCCTGTTGGTACAAGGTATTTTGGTAACACCTACTCTAAATAGATTAATAAATTCAGCTCTTATTTTCAACTGCTTATATTGTGAAAGATAAATGAGCCAAAAATACAAATGATTTTGGTATAAAGCAGAATCTATGTGCTGAGACAGAGATATAGAGCATATTAGGGACTTAAAGGAAAAATAACTTCTTGCTAAGAAATTAGGAAAGGCTTTGGGTAAAAGAGGGAACAATTACATATTGATATGATAAATATATAAAATTTCAACAGATGTATGTCCAGAAAGTACCTTGGAACATTAGTATGATGTTTAAAATCTTGGTAACTTTGGACTTGTTTTCTCATTTGGAAAGTAATAATGTTATACTTTTAAACTATTTGTCATTTCCTTTTCTAAAAATATCTTCTACATTTTTAGGTATGGCCGAATAGAAATTCTCTCTGGCTTTATTAATGGACTTTTTCTAATGGTAATAGCTTTCTTTGTGTTTATGGAGTCAGTGGCTAGATTAATTGATCCTCCGGAACTAGACACACACATGTTAACAGTAAGTCTTTATTTTTCTATTTGAATTACTGCTCATATTCATATAGTTCTTTCATGCTAAAGTATAACTATTTGTAGTTACTGATCTAAAAAGATTTTATTTCATTTTTTTATTTAAATCAAGGTAACTTCCTATCTTGTTATTTACACTGCTGACTCTTACCAAAAATGTCCCCCCCCAGGCTGTGCTGGAGCTCCAGGAGCCTGGCAGATTCTTAGCAAATTCACCAATCCCTGATAAACACCCTGCCACCCTTCCCTCACCCGCCCAGGGAAGACCGTATCTGTGGCCCTGCCTCCTGGGCTGCTGAAATGTTCTTCTGGGCACCGTCTTTTTTGGAATGAGCCTCCCCCCCACCCCTGTCCCTCCTCTTTCCACCCACCAGTGCCCAGATACCTCACTGGTGTTCAGGGGAAATTTTTAAAATATAAGTTCCTATTCTCTCTTTTTTAAAAAATTTTTTCTCGTAGAATTAATCCTCTTCTCTAATATTTTAGTAGGCAAAATATTAGATGACATTCTAAAACATAGAGATCTCCTTCAGACGTATTAAATGTTTTTGTTTGGCCCTGGCTGGTGTTCTCAGTAGTTAGAGTGTCAGCACCAGAACCCAAAGGTCACAGGTCGATTCCAATCAAGGGTACCTGGGTTGCAGGTCTCCTGCCCCAGTTGTGATGTGTGGAAGGCGGCCAGTTGATGTAGCTCTCACATGATGTTACTCTCTCTCTTCTCTCCCCCCCACCCCACTCCCTTCTACTCTCTCTAAAATCAATGGAAAAAATATACTCCAGTGAGGATTAACCAAAATAAATGAATAAAATGAAATGCCTTCCAATATTAAAAGCGAATACAACTTCCTTTAAGGAATAAAAAAATAAATGTTTTTATTTGAAAGTGTGTTTTTAAGTACCTGAAGAAATTTGTTAGATGAAAGAAATTTTTTTTTTCCAATATGTTTGTATTGATTTCAGAGAAGAAGGAAGAGGGAGAGATAGATAGAAACATCAATGATGAGAGAGAATTATTGATTGACTGCTTCCTGCATACCCACCACTGAAGATCAAGCCTGCAACCCGGCATGTGCCCTGACCGGGAATTGGACCGTGACCTCCTGGTTCATAGGTCAATGCTCAACCATTGAACCACACTGGTTAGGCAGAAGAATATTAATTTTACTCCATAGATTATAGTACTGCTATAGCAACTTTTAATGTTCTACCTATACCTAAAGACCTACCTTTATATATGCTGCTTCTTACAGTTGGCCAGCCCTTCCCTTACTTCTGACATTCAGACTTCCTTAAGACTTTGCTATATGTCTCCTCTGGTGGCATACCTTCCCTTAACCCTCTCTTTTCTCTGGAAAGTTTGTTAGATATCCCTTTCTCAGTATTCCCATAGCATTGTTGAGTTATAACTAGTGTTTAATTTGTCATTATTCTACAATTAAGATGTAAGTGAAGTGTTTTCAGGACCTGAATTGTGTATCATTAACTCTTAAATTGTAGCACCTGACTTGTAGGAACTCAGCAATTAATTGATGAATGACTAAAAACATGAGTCTTGTTGGTAGAAGCATATATTAGTAAAATGTTTTTGGATTACAGTTTGGAAATACATCTTGAATTTTAAGTGCTCATAT
The DNA here is from genome assembly GCA_963924515.1 of Vespertilio murinus. Classification (NCBI taxonomy): domain Eukaryota; kingdom Metazoa; phylum Chordata; class Mammalia; order Chiroptera; family Vespertilionidae; genus Vespertilio; species Vespertilio murinus. The sequence goes on from OZ004705.1 coordinate 34,273,392, forward strand.
ACTTTGATCTTTAATATTTAATACAGAAATATTCACTCAAGTGTATAGAGATGCATGATTCATTATATCATTATTTGTAACTAGAGGCCTGATGCACAAAATTTGCACAAGGGCCTTGGGCCTGGCCACTGCCATGGCCAGGGGCCTCTGCCACAGACCCCGCCAGCCGCTGCCATGTCTGGGGCCTCTGCTGCCTCTGCCTCAGCCCCCACCTGCTGTGGCTTTGTCCAGAAGGACATCCACTCTAATTAGCATATTACACTTTTAGTATTATTTACTAGTGTTCCAATGCATGAAATTTGTGCACATTTAAAGGGAATTAATTAGAGGAAATATTTTAATATTATTATCTGCCCTTTCTCTGTAATAGAAATGTCAAAGATGAAAGAAAATTAGTAAAATGTATATGAAAATTTTCCTCCTGTCAGAGTCTGGGGCACGCTGCAGGACCTAGAACAGGGGTGGGCAAACTTTTTGACTCGAGGGCCACAATGGTAAACTGGACCAGAGGGCCAGAACAAAAGCATGGATGGAGTGTTTGTGTGAACATTGCCATGTTAACACTGCTGCTGGTGAAGGAGCGGAGAGGAGAGCAAGAGAACCCTCCGCTCTTTCGGCTCCGCAGGCCGAATAGAACAGCCAAACAGGCCGGATCCGGCCCACAGGCCGTAGTTTGCCCACTGCTGACCTAGAATCAAGTCCCCGTCACCCATTCACACACGCTTCGAAAATGCAGGAAACCCAGACCCAGCCGGACCCACCCCTATCAAGTCCCTCCAGGCAGGGGGCCACAGACTCAGGTTTCCCAGCCCAATGACCAGGTGTTTGGGGGTTCAGTCTCAGGTCCCCTGTCAAGCCCCACTGGCTGGGGGGGCCTTGGCCCAAGATCCCCTATCAAGCCCCATTGGGTGAGGGGTGCAGCCTGAGGTCCCCACAAAACCCTGAGTCCCTCACCCCAGCCAGGCGCCATGCACCCTCAGGTCCCTGATGTTCAGTCATGACATTATGGCATCCTGGCTAATTTGCATATTCCTCTATTATATAGATAGCTAGATAATAGGGAGTGGGAAGAATGGCCACTAATGAAAGGACTAGTTAAATTTGTCATTCATAGAATACTCTGCAGCTATTAAAAAGAATGAGTTAGGGAAACCAAGATGGCGGCATAGGTAAACACCTGAAATTGCTGCCTCTCACAACCACTTCAAGACTACAACTAAAAGTCAAAAAGGACATCATCCAGAACCACAGGAAGGCTGGTTGAGTGGAAATTCTACAATTAGAAGAAAAGAGAAAAGCACAGAGACTCAGAGGAGGTGCAGAAGTAAAGTGCAGAGGTGCTGAGGACGCTGTTGTCTTTTTCATTCGGGAGGGAGTCACAAGCTCCTGACTGCTCTGAACTCCAGTTCCAGGCGAGACTCTGGGGACCCAGACTCATATGGGGAGAAACTGCACTGTCTGGCTTTGGGCGGAACTCGGCAGCTTTCTCTCAGAGGTGCTTGCAGTGATTACTGAGGGACACTGAGACGGGGGGGGGGGGGGGGGGGGGGGGGGGGGGGGGGGGGGGGGGGGCCTCTAAGGGAAGGGCTGAAGATCAGCCATAGCTGTTTGCTCTGCCCTGTTGATTCTTTGAGACCCCACCCCACCCAAGCTGTGTGCAGAGGCTTTTGCATATGAATGGCCTGGCCCTTTGCAATCTAAAATTACCTAACTGCAGCTGGGTCAGAGAGCACCAGAACTTACAAAAGAAGGCCCAAGGCCCCACAGCAGCTTGCATTGCTTCAGCTGGGCCTCATCTGGGCACCTCCAAAACCAAACAAAGAAGAGGAATCTGCAGATCTCTCCATAGCTCCTGCTGGGTGGCCTCAGACAGAGGCTAAATATTGCACCTCCTTGGAGATCCAAGATGCAGTCTACACAGTGGTCAGAGTGGGACCATCCAGATTACAACTCCTCAGATCCATAGGGCCTGAGGCAGACTCACTGAGCACCAAAGCCCCACTGAAGCAAGTCTTGCCCCATAATGGTATCTTCAGCACAGAAGTTCTCCCATTGTAGACACAGGTGATCCTCACAGCCAATTGGCATGGACTTCAATTCCTCCCAATGATACCACCAACAATCAAGACTTACCTACAATAAGACTTGCACACAGACCACAAAGGGGTGCACAAAGAGTGTACACCTCAGGTAATTGAGGCTGAGCCACTGGGCACTATAGGACACCTAGCACACAAAGCCACTTTATCAACACAGGAAAGCAGCCAAAATGCGGAGACAAAGAAACAGGTCACAAATGACAGAAATAGAGGAAAGCAGACTACTGGATATAGAGTTCAAAACCACAGTTATAAGGTTACTCAAAAATCTTCTAGATTTAGTGAGACCCTCAAGGATATAAAAAAGGACCAACTAGAAATTAAGCATGCACTGACTGAAATAAAGAATAATATACAGAGATCCAACAGCAGACTAGAGAATCGCAAGAATCAAGTCAAAGATTTGAAATACAAAGAAGAAGAAAACACCCAACCGGAAAAGCAAAAAGAAAATGAATCCAAAAATATGAAGATAGTATAAGGAGCCTCTGGGACAACTTCAAGCGTACAAACATCCAAATTATGGGGGTGCCAGAAGAAGAGAGAGAGCAAGATACTGAAAACCTATTTGAAGAAATAATGACAGAAAAATTCCCCCACCTGGTGAAAGAAATAGACTTACAAGTCCAGGAAGCACACAGAACCCCAAACAAGAGGAATCCAAAGAGGACCACCCCAAGACACATCATAATTAAAATGCCAAGAGCAAAAGACGAAGAGCAGCAAGAGAAATACAGTTAGTTACCTACAAGGGAGCACCCATATGATTGTCAGCTGATTTCTCAACAGAAGCTCTGCTGGCTGGAAGGGAGTGGCAAGAAATATTCAAAGTGATGAATAGCAAGAATCTACAACCAAGATTACCCAGCAAAGCTATTATTCAGAATTGAAGGTCAGATAAAGAGCTTCACAGATAAGAAAAAGCTAAAGGAGTTTATCACCACAAACCTGTATTATATGAAATGCTGAAAGGTATTCTTTAAGAAGAGAATGAAGAAGAAAACGATAAAGATAAAAACTGAGCAACAAATACATATCTATCAAGTGAATCTAAAAATCAAGTGAATAAAAAATTTGATGAACAGAATAATCTGTTGAATATAATAGAATCATGGGCATAGACAGGGAGTGGACTGACAATTCTCGGGAGGGGGGAAGGTTGAGGGGGGAGTGGACAAAAATCATACACCTATGGATGAGGACATGGGGTGGCGGTAAGGGCAAAAGGTGGGGTGGGACCTGGGTGGAGAGGAGCTATGGGGAGAAAAAAGAGGAACATCTGTAATCTGAACAATAAAGATTTTTTTTTTTTAAAGAATGAGTTATACCTATAAACACATACTATTGAAATTTACCTAGTAATGTAAACAAGATTTCAGGTATAGTGTATACTTACTCTAAGTAGTATTTCCAAACTGTTTATTTAAATAAAAGAAAACTTGAGTATCGTTTATTTATCCATAAGTCATGAGCCAAGTACATATTCTTAATCACTTAAAATTTGGATTTACTTAATGAATATAATGAGGTTTAATTATGAATACTTTCAAAACTATAAACAGAAAACATATACTAACTTTTAAGTAACAAGCTTATTTTTTAAATTACAAATTTAAACGTTTTCTTTTCTCCCTCTTGCTAGCCAGTCTCAGTCGGAGGACTGATAGTAAACCTTATTGGTATCTGTGCCTTCAGCCATGCCCATAACCATACCCATGGAGCTTCTCAGGGAAGCTGTCACTCATCCGAGCACAGCCATTCGCACCATGTGCACAGCCACAGTGACCATGGGCACGGTCACAGCCATGGGTCTGCAGGCGGAGGCATGAATGCTAACATGAGGGGTGAGTCCTTGCCAAATATTGACCTACTTTTCAACCATGTTGTGATTTGACAGTTTATTTATATTGGGCTCTGGTACAGTCATTTTTTTTAAATATATATTTTATTGACTTTTTTTACAGAGAGGAAGAGAGAGAGATAGTTAGAAATATCGATGAGAGAGAACCATCCATCAGCTGCCTCTTGCACACCCCCTACGGGAGATGTGCCCGCAACCAAGGGACATACCTTTGACTGGAATTGAACCTGGGACCTTTCAGTCCTCAGGCCGACGCTCTATCCACTGAGCCAAACTGGTTTCAGCACTCTGGTACAGTCTTATTTTGGAAAAACAATCTGTGGCTAAAAAAAGGTTCAAATTAATTACTGTATAATTTATAGAGTTCTTTTCATAGTAACAATTGCATAAATATTATTTCTAGGGGAAATACTGAGTATGCCATTGTGAACTTCCACTACAAAAACAAAACAAACAAAAAAACCACGAACAGATTTTTACTGTACTATAAAGAAAATTGAGAAGTATTTAGCACTATATTGAATTATTCCAAATGTTTAATGTAAGTTATTTGGGTAATGTTAAGACTTGGCTCGTACACGATTTCTAGGAAGCCTTCCCAAGGTAAACAAGACCGTCATAAAACTCACCACACTGTGGTGTAGTAGCCCACATCCATACCTTCTTACTCCTGGCTCCTGGGTTGTAATTCCTTGAGGGTAGTAACTATATTTTAGTCATTTAAAGTGACAAGTGAACAGTATGCAATCAGTAATATTTGTAGATATTTTATGGATAAAAGAACTACATTAGATGTGATTTAATTTTTAATGTTTTTATATATTTTACTTACAGGTGTATTTCTACATGTTTTGGCAGACACACTTGGGAGTGTTGGTGTGATTGTATCCACAATTCTTATAGAGCAGTTTGGATGGTTTATTGCTGATCCCCTCTGCTCTCTTTTTATTGCTATATTAATATTTCTCAGTGTTATTCCACTGATTAAAGATGCCTGTCAGGTTCTACTTCTGAGACTGCCACCAGAATATGAAAAAGAATTACATCTTGCTTTAGAAAAGGTACTGTGTGAAATTTCTTCACCATTTTTTTCCTTTTAAAGTAGCATTTAAAATTAAATAAATCTAATAAGAAATATGCAAGATATGAATGAACAAAATACAGTTTTATTTAAAGGACATAAAAGGAACTCAATAAATGGAGATACTTTCTTGGATGAGAAACTATATTATGAAGATGCTGATTTTCTTTCATTTAAATCCCAATGTAGTTGCCTCTCATTTGGATTTGTTTGTTTTTGTTTTGGTAGAGCATAGATAATCCAATATTATTTGGACGCTTATTGGAAAGAATTAATGCTTGAGAATAAAAACATATAAATTTACAGAATTAATTTTTAATTAAAAGTATTCTATCCTGTTATTATAAAATTGCAGAGTTTACTAACAATTTTGTTCTTGCACAAGAATAAGCACATAAATTAATTTTGATTTTAAAAATCAGAAACAGGCCCAGGAGCTTTCGAACTTCAGTATATACCAAAGATGACATTTCAGACCAGTGAGGAAGAAAGGGTTGACCCTAATTAACATTTCCACTTGATGGAAAAGAAAAGCTATATATATATATATATATATATATATATATATATATATATATATGCACACACACACACACCATATCATTTCCAGTGAAAAATGATAAAACTGCTAAAATAAAATAGAAGAATATAGCAGAGAGGTAGGGAAAGGAACGCCTTCTTAATATGATGGAAGTAAAACTTTCTGTCTTTCCCTCTCTCTTCCATTCTCCTTAAAAATCAGTGGGAAAATATCCTTGGGTGAGAATTAACAAAAGGTATCGTCCATATGCAACAATTGAGGGCTGGTTAAATAAATTAAAGACTATCCATACATTGCCACCTCGTTGTCATTAACAATGTATTACAATGTAGCCCTTGTGGGTGTTGCTCAATGGTCAGACTGAAGGGTCTCAGGTTTGATTCCTGGTCCTGGTTGGGTGTGTGTGGGTGTTATTAGAATATTTATCAACATGACATATCTTTACCATATTTCCAGTGAATGAAAATATTACTTGACAAAATGATAAAACTGAAGAATATAGCAGAGAGGACTCCTTCTTAATATGATGGAAGTAAAACCAGAAGCCAAAAAGGGGGGGAAATCTACAGATCGGACCAATTGAAAAGTATCCATTGTCAAAAGATTCCATAACAAATGTGAAATACAAAAGTCAGGCCAGGAGGAAATATTTGCAGCATATAAAACAGGAAAAGTATATAAATAGTATAAGTTATACTATTTATAATTCTTTAAATCAAGAAAAAGTCTTTGATAACATAAACAGGCAGTTTATAGTTTTTGCTGTGAATTAGAAAAATAGAATGTCTTTCAGCTGTGGCTTGCCATATCATATTAAAGTAATTAGGATCTGCTGATGAAATTTTAGCAGCTTGAATATTTAAAGTATAGCATTTAGCCCACTATTTTCATAAATAATATTAGTCTGGTTTTCTCATCTTCTCATTAGTGAATACTACATCCTACTAAAAATAAAAGTTTTTCATGCCAAAGTAACATGTCTATTACAGAAAATATCAAAGTACAGAAAAGTACAAAAGTGAAGGGACCACATATAATACACTACCTGGAAAGAAACAACTTTTAAAAGTTGTTTTTCTATATAGAAATATTTTTTAAAATAAAAGTAGCAAAAAAAAAGCCTGCTTTTAAATTTTTTCCTCATTTAAGTATGTCATGTTGACATTCTAATAACATTTTTTTAAATCCCCACCCAAGGATATTTTTCCATTAATGTTTAGAGAGAGTGGGAGGGAGGGAGGAGGGGGAGAACGAGAGAGAGAAACATCAATGTGCCTTCTGCACAAGCCCCCCAGGGCGGGGCCAGGCCGGAGCCTGCAACCAGGTACATGTCCTTGACGGAACCCAGGACTCTGGTCCACAGGCCAATGCTCTATACACTGATCCAAACGAGCTAGGGCTGGAAGATATTTTTTGAATGTGTAATAACAAACTATGCAAATGTATGTTCAGTTTAAAAGAAACGGTAGTTTATTGAATGTATCCACTGTTTAGAATAGGCAAAGTACATCTTACATAAGTGAAAAGTGGTGTGCAATTGTTGAGTATAAAGGCACCTGTATCCTATTAATTTCTTCTCCAGAGCTACCTTTCATGACATCACTCCTAGATCAAAACATTTTTGGCACTTTCATTTTATGCTAGTTGGTTCTCCTATTCCTTTCTCACTCTGGACTCGCATTATTACCTTCTTTTTTTTTTTTTAATAATTAAGTTTAATAGTGATTCCTGGACCAAAAAGATTGCTTTGTGTTAAGTAAATTATAACCTTTAAGTCCATTTATATCACTTCAGCTTTTATTTGACAGATACAAAAAATCGAAGGATTAATATCATACCGAGACCCTCATTTTTGGCGTCATTCTGCCAATATTGTGGCAGGAACAATTCATATACAGGTGACATCTGATGTGCTGGAACAAAGAATAGTACAGCAGGTAATAATCTTTTGTTTTTAAAGTAATTTCAATTGAGGTAATGTATAAAATTGCATACATTATAATTTATACAGTTTGATAGTAATTAAACTGCTTGAAAATATCAGTCTTTCATCTGAGGATAACAAAACTTTTTACTCCTAGGTTTTCTTTATATCCAAAACTGGTTAAAATAAAATCAAGTTTTAGGATTTAGAGGATCAGTTAAGTTAATGTAAAATAAAATTAATTTATGATCCACCTTAATTCCCAATAGATGATCAATAAATAAGTTATTATAAATGTAGCCCTAAATTAATTATAATATTAACACTGGCAGGATATATGTTATGGTTGAAGATAGGGATCAAACAGTTCTTATATCCCTATTCTGAACATACTGAATTGGAAGCAATAGCTGTTTCTTTCACTATTGTGAAAGTGAGACCAGAATTTACTCATTGTCTAAAATCCTATTTTTGTGCTCCCTTCGGCAGCACATACACAGATAAGGTTAGCACGGCCCCTACACAAGAATGACATGCAGATTTGTCCAAGTGTTCCATATTTTAAACAAAAACAAAATCCTATCTAACATTTGCCCAAATAAATAATAAACATTATTTTGAGGATGTATCTTTGACTATCTGTAGCTATAAAAAATGAAATATCAATTATTTAAGACATGTACATTAAATGTATTAACCTAAATGCTTTAAAATATATGGATTTTTTTTTTTTTTTATAACAGGTTACAGGAATACTTAAAGATGCTGGAGTAAACAATTTAACAATTCAAGTGGAAAAAGAGGCATACTTTCAACATATGTCTGGCCTAAGTACTGGATTTCATGATGTCCTGGCTATGACAAAACAAATGGAGTCCATGAAATACTACAAAGATGGTACTTACATCATGTGAGATAACCAGGAATTACCTCTGGAATATAAACAATGAAGATTAAATGACTAAGTATTAGAATATTGCCAGAAGGAAGAAAATTGGACACACTTGTACAGAAACATTTTGCCATATTTGGGGGGGAAAAAATTAAAGTTCCCTACTACTGAATCAAGGAATCTTAAAGGAAATTTAAATACAAAATGGAGCATTCATTGTTCAAGTAAAATCATTATTTGAATTATGTGTATAACAAGAATCTTAAAATTTGAGTGAACATGATATATCACATCATCTTTGAAAATGAACATAAAATGACGGAATCAAGTGAAGACCAAAATTACTTCTGTGTTTACTTTGTGCCAGAAAGCATCTCCATTGTAAATAATGTATGTACATGTTTATTACAGACCCCAAATGAAAAATTTTAGTCGATTTTTTTGCATAGCTCTAGGATAAAGAATGTTCTATATTTATGGATTTTCTGTATATAAAACTAGTTTCTAATTAAAACTTAAATCGATTAAGTAAAATCTGTATTGCCACTTTAAATGTAAAGTAAATTATATGGGAGAAACTTCAACTGACAATGAGACAAGCAGTGAGAATAGGGAAGTATAACTACAGTTTTTGATGTATTACAAAAACCAACCACTCTGTAAAATAAATTTTTTTTACTTTTGGTAATATTTGCAAATGAATATTACTTTATTAGGGTGAAGAACTTATACTAAGTTGTGTCCATGTTATTCAATCACTTCTGCCTCTAAAGTAGAATACTACATTTCTTATTATGCATCTGGCATTCCTAGTTGTTTATCAAGCTGGTATCCAAGCAATGTTAGGCTTTTCATCTTTTCATTTAGTTTCATATGTTGTGGAATAGCCATATGAGAGAGTCATAAATAATTGTCAACTCAGTTTAATTTTCTGCCCATAAATTAAATGTTCTTTTTTTGGTACATGTAGATATATATAAGAAATATCAAAATATAGATAATCATTTAAAGTCTATGAACACTCGGGCACCATAAAATCAAAATATCCTATAACTATTTTCTATAAATATATCTAATTTATATATTTTTTAATTTCCAATTTAAAAGGCATATACATTCTGAAAAGACTGTATAATAGATATATAATAATATATGCAGTTTTATAAACACCAAAGAACATTGTCCAAAAGAAACTTTTGAATACCTGTCTATTTATAAGAATCTAAATATTTTCATTCTTAGACTAGAAATTTTGATAAGTAGAATGAATTAATTTTAGTATGGGTACTATTTTCTTATCTAACATAATGGCAAATATGTAATGTAAATCATATTTTTGTCTTACTAATTTTAATATGTGAGAGGTTTAGAAATTTGTTATAACTTATTTGGATAATCCTTGTCTTCTCTTTACATATTACCTGGTCCAGAATCTTCAAAATTAAAACTTTATGAATGGTGGGAAAATAAATGCATATTGGCGTTTCAATGCAACTTTTGTACATTAAAAATTTTTAAGTAGATAGGTACAATGAATATTGCACCATAATTAAACTTATCATTTCCCTTAGAAGGCATATAAACAACAGGAAAATAAAATTAATGTGACTGAGAGAAGACAGAGGCTGAAGATTAAGGGGGGTCCAGGTAGAAAGCAGGAAACTCCACATTGAAGAGCACCTAGTACTGGTTCCACCTCATACAAACCATGTGACTTTACACAAATCAGCCTCTCCGAGTATCTTTTTTTTTTTTAATTTATTGATTTTTTTTTTTTACAGAGAGGAAGGGAGAGGGATAGAGAGTTAGAAACGTCGATGAGAGAGAATCATCTATCAGCTGCTTCTTGCACACCCCCCACTGGGGACGTGCCCTCAACCAAGGTACATGCCCTTGACCGGAATCGAACCTGGGACCTTTCAGTCTGCAGGCCGATGCTCTACCACTGAGCCAAACCGGTTTCGGCCCAAGTATCTTTTTTCTCTCTCTCATACATAAAATCAAAATTCAATCTCGATTCACAGGGTTATGAGGAGCAAAAGGAATAATGTAAAAAGAAATTGAAAGTTGAAAAGGGCTAAATAAAGTTAAAGGATTTTTAATATTTTAAAGGACTTCAGAGATTGCTTTTATTTGTCATTTTTTTCTAATGAAATCAACATTTGAGAGATTAATTAATATTAAGTGAACAAAAGTTTAAAATAATACCCAAAACAAGCCTGTTTATAGTTCATTTGCCCCAAGAAGGGTGGTGGTGGTGGTGGTGAACAAACCTATTGATTTCTCTTTTATCCCTTCCCAATTCTCTCCTTTCCCTTCCTTTCCAACTATTGTTTTCCCATCTTACAATTTAGGCAATGGTGATTTCCACTTAGAATAAATATTACATCTGTTAAGATTCAGATTGTTTCTATTACATGGTAATTGATCAAACTTTGTACTTTTCTCATTACTGCAGAAGAATGAGGCCATACTAGTATATAGTTAGATATCTCTAAAGGATCCTAGCTTTACTTTAAGTTTAGATTATGATTCTCCCCTAAAATATCCACTATATTAATTCAGAAATGGCCAGGCCCGTGTGGCTCAGTGGTAGAGCATCGACCTATGAACTAAGAGGTGACGGTTTGATTACCAGTCAGGGCACATGCTTGATCCCCAATCATGCAGGAGGCATCCAATCAATGATTCTCTTTCATCATTGATGTTTTTTTAAAATATATTTTATTGATTTTTCACAGAGAGGAAGAGAGAGAGATAGTTAGAAACATCAATGAGAGAGAATCATCCATCAGCTGCCTCTTGCACACCCCCTACTGGGGATGTGCCCGCAACCAAGGTACATGCCCTTGATCAGAATCTAACCTGGGACCTTTCAGTCCGCAAGCCTGTGCTCTATCCACTGAGCCAAACCGGTTTCGGCCATCATTGATGTTTTTCTCTCTCCCTCTCACTTCCTCTCTGAAATCTACATATTAAAAAAAAAAAAAGCATGTACTCATGATAGCTAAAAACTGGAAACAATCCAATGTCCATCAGGAGAATGGATAAATTGTGGTGTAGTTTATTCATAATGGAATACTACTCAACAGTTGCTTTTTTAATTAGTTACAAACAATATAGGTGATTCTCAAAAACATTTTAAGTGGCCCTAGTCGGTTTGGCTCGGTGGATAGAGCGTTGGCCTGTGGATTGAAGGGTCCCGGGTTTGACTCTGGTCAAGGGCACATGCCTGGGTTGGTGGCTCAATCCCCAGTAGGGGTTGTGCAGGAGGCAGCCGATCAATGATTCTCATCATTGATGTTTCTATCTCTCCCTCTTCCTTCCTCTCTAAAATCAATAAAAATACATTTTTTTAAAAAAAAACATGTTAAGTGAAAGAAGCCAACAGAATGGAAGGAACCTGGAGAGTATCATTCTAAGTGAAATAAGTCAGAGAAAGACAAGTGTCACATGCTCTCACTCATATGCGGAAATCTAATTCACAAAATAAACTGATGAATGGAGGGGATTCAGAGACATGGAAGCATGGGAGAGTGCAGAATCTCAGAGGGAAGACTGGCGAGGGTGGGTGTGTGGGAGGTAATCAACCAAAGACCTTGTATGCACATATGTATAACTCATGGACATAGACAGTGGGGTGGTGAGGGCCTGGGGCAGGAGCTTGGGTGGGTTGGATGAGGTTGATGGGGGGCGAGAGGGAAAGTGACATATGTAATACTTTCAACAAGGTTTTTAAAATAAAAAGACGCCAAACACAAGAATTCATACTGTATGATTCCCTGTATATGAAATCCAAAAGCAGAGAAGTCTAGTAATTCGAGCACAGAAAATGGTTTGTATTTAATAGTAATTAACTATTGCTGTCATAACAAATTACCACAAACTTCCAGTTCTGAAGGTCAGTCAGCCAGTATGGGTCTCACAGGGCTAAAATCAAGGTGCTTGCAGAGCTGCATTTCCTCCTAGAGGTTCTAGGGGAGGAGCCATTTCCTGGTTCATTCAGGCTAATTGAATTCAGTCCTTGTGGATGTAGGACTGAGGTCCCTGTTTGCTGGTGCTTCCAGCTTCTACCGGCCACCTACATTCCTTGGCTTGTGACCTCCTTCCTCTCTCTACAAGGTCAGCCACAGATGGACATACGCTTCTCCCACTTCTGACATCTCTTGACTCTCCTCCCACTATCGCATCTTTCTCTGACCACCTCTTCTCCCATCCTCTGTTACCTTTAAAGCCTCACGTGGTTGCAGTGGACCCACCCAGGTAATCAGGGTAATTCCTATCTCAAGGTCTTCCAAGCCTCTTTTGTCGGGTAAATTAGTCTGGTGTTTTCATATTCACAGGTCTAGGCGCTAGGGCAAGAACATTTTTTTAAACACATTTTATTTGATTTCAGAAAGGAAGGGAAGGGGAGAGAGAGAAACATCAATGATGAGAGAGACTCATTGATTGGCTACCTCCTGCATGCCTCACCCTGGGGATCGAGCCCACAAACTGGGTATTTGCCCTGACCAGGGAATCAAACTGTTTTATAGGTCGGCACTCAACCACTGACCCACATCTGCCTGGCTGTTCTTAATATTATATGCCAGCACAGTGTGCCACAGAATAAGTTTTTGTTCACTTATTATACAGGGCACTCCGACATCAATAAAATTCGTGTCCTCCAGATTTGGGAAGTTTTCTTGCATTATTTCTGTAATTTCCTCCCTGTATTTTCTCAGTCTTTTTTTTTTTCTCCTTTTATTTTCATTTTAATATTTTTTTATTTTTCAGTTACAGTTGACATACATTATATTAGATTCAGTTGTACAACATAGTGGCTAGACCTTTATATAACTTACAAAATTATCACCCCATAAATCTAGTACCCTTCTGACACCACACATAGTTATTAAAATATTAACTGTATTCCCTATTCTATATTTTGCATCTCCGTGACTTTTTTATAACTAGCAATTTGTACATCTTAATCCCTTTTCCCTTTTCACTCTTCCCTTCAACTCCCACTTGGCAACTATTGATTTAGTCTCTGAATCTATGAGCTTGTTCCTATTTTGTTTATTCATTTGTTTGGGGGGTTGTGTTTTTTTTTGTTTTTTTGTTTTTTTGTTTTTTTGTTTTTTTTTAAATAAATCTTTATTGCTCAGATTATTACAATTGTTTCTCCTTTTTCTCCCCCATAGCTCCCTTCCACCTGATTCCCACCCCACCCTCTGCCCTCATCCCCTCCCCCCACTATTGTCCTCATCCATAGGTTATACAATTTTAATCCAGTCTCTGCACCCCACACCCCTTTCACCCTGATAATTATCTATCCACTCCCTTTCTTTGCCCCTAATTCTATTATATTCAACAGTTTATTCTATTCCTGAGATTTTTAATTCACTTGACCTTCTTCCTCTTCTTAAGTAATACCTTTCAGCATTTCATATAATACTGGTTTGGTGGTGATGAACTCCTTTAGCTTTTTCTTATCTGTGAAGCTCTTGATCTGCCCTTCAATTCTGAATGATAACTTTGCTGTATACAGTAATCTTGGTTGTAGGTTCTCCCTATTCATCACTTTGAATATTTCTTGCCACTCCCTTCTGGCCTGCATGGTTTCTGTTGAGAAATCAGCTGATAGTCGTATGGGTGCTCCCTTATAGGTAACCAACTGCTTTTCTCTTGCTGCTTGTAAGATCCTCTTTTTGTCTTTTACCCTTGGCATATTGATGATGATGTGTCGAGAAGAATTTTTCTTTGGATTCCTCTTGTTTGGGGTTCTGTAGGCTTCCTGTACTTGTAAGTCTATTTCTTTCACCAGGTGAGGGAAGTTTTCTGATATTATTTCTTCAAATATGTTTTCAGTATTTTGCACTCCCTCTTCTTCTGGCACCCCCATAATTCTGATGTTGGTGCGCTTGCAGTTGTCCCAGAGGCTCCTTACACTATCTTCAACTTTCTGGATCCTCTTTTCTTCTTCCTTCTCCAGCGGAGTGTCTTTTGGCTCTTTGACCTGATTCTTGTGTTCTTCCATTCTGCTGTTGGATCTCTGCATAATATTTTCCAATTTAGTCAGTTTATGTATACTTTTTAGTTGGGTCTCATGAAATTTATCGAGCTTTTCTAGGATATTGTTGCATAACCTTAGAACCGTAGTTCTGAACTCTATATCCTCCATCTCTTTTGTTTGAGATCTATTTCCTTGTCTCGGCATTATCACTATTTTTCAGAGTTGGTAGGATGGCTTTGTGTGTTTGGTGTCCTATATAGCACAGTGGGTCAGCCTCCTCAGTTACCTGAGGTAGACACTCTTGGTGATCCCCTTTGTGGACTGCGTGCACAGCCTTGTTGTAGCTAAGTCTCTATTGTTGGGAATTGACCTTCAGGCCAATTGGATGTGGGTATCAGCTGTGTCTACTCTGGGATAACTTCTGTATTGGAGACAGTCTTATAGGATCAGACTTGAAAAACTGCAGAAGCCTCTGCTCAGCTTGGATGGGGCGGAGTCTCAGGGCTGAACTGACAGTCTTGGCTTCCTGCCCTTGTGCGCTCGCCTGAGTTTCCGCCTGACTGGCCCAGTTTCCCCAAGCAAGAGCGTGGGTGCCCCAGGGGCTCACCCGGACTTGGGCTGGTCTCTGTAGTCTGGAGCTTCCGACTCCTTCCGCTACAGAGAGGCCGCCACCTTGTACAGAGAGGCGGCGGCAGCCTCCGCGGTCAGACCTGGAGCTTCTGACTCCTTCCGCTCCGGAGAGGCGGAGAGGTGGAGAGGTGGCGGTCAGACCTCAGCGCGTACTTGCTCGTGCACGCGAGTCTGTAGACCCTGCAGACTGCGACTGCGGCTCCCGGTCCCCGGTCTCCCAGTCTCCGAGTCTCTGAGTCTCTGGGTGCCTTTCTCTGCAGTCCAGACTCCACCCGTATGAGCCTGGGACCACGGAATTTCAGCCGGGGTTGGGGTTCGGTACAGTCCGAAAGGGTTCTGTGCAATTGGGGATTCCTCCCCTCCCACCGCCAGGCAGGTATTCGGCGGCCGCGTGCGCGAGCGTCTCCCTACCTCAGTGCTTTTCGGCTCCCAGTCCGATCCGTGAGCCTCTCTCTTTCTTTCTAGTTGTAGCTACTCCACTCCGCCAGCTTTCCTGACGTTTTGGTGAAGTCCTTTTTTATTTTAGTTGTTTTTTTAATTAAATTGTTGATGAGGCGGCAGCTTAGGAGACTGCCTAGGCCGCCATCTTGGATGTTCTCCTGTTTTTTTGTTTTTTTTTAAGATTTTTTTTTTAATTTTATTTTATTAAGGTATTTTCTGTGTACATAGTTTACCATTGCCCCCCCACCCCACCTCCCATTTATGCCCTCCCTCCCCAGAGTTCTGTGTTTATTGGTTGTACTTATGTTCATGCATACCAGTCCCTCGGTTGTTCTCCTATCTACCCCCAGGTCTCCTTCCCCTCCCCACTGTCATTTGACAATCTGCTTGTTTTATGGTGACCATCTCAGGGCCCCATGAATAAAATCCGCTCCTCATTTGGCAGTCTGCTTGTTTTATGGTGACTATCTCAGGACCTTATGAATAGAGCCCGCTCTTCCTCTGGTTTACACCGCCCCTTCCCCTGGGTCCCACTGCTTCCCCTGGGACACACGGCTCGCCCGGGGCACACTGCACCCTGGGACACTCGGCTCGCCCGGGGCACTCGGCCCCCTGGGACACTCAGCTCGCCCGGGGCACTCGGCCCCCTGGGACACTCGGATCACCTGGGGCACTCGGCCCCCTGGGACACTCGGCTCGCCCGGGGCACTCGGCCCATGGGACACTCGGCTCACCCGGGGCTCTCGGCTCACCCGGGGCACTCGGCCCCCTGGGACACTCGGCTCACCCGGGGCACTCGGCCCCATGGGACACTCGGCTCACCCAGGGCTCTCGGCTCACCCGGGGCACTCGACCCCCTGGGACACTCGGCTCACCCGGGGCACTCGGCCCATGGGACACTCGG
This sequence comes from Vespertilio murinus, assembly GCA_963924515.1. Classification (NCBI taxonomy): domain Eukaryota; kingdom Metazoa; phylum Chordata; class Mammalia; order Chiroptera; family Vespertilionidae; genus Vespertilio; species Vespertilio murinus. The sequence goes on from OZ004705.1 coordinate 34,289,763, forward strand.
CTCACCCGGGGCACTCGGCCCCATGGGACACTCAGCTCACCCGGGGCTCTCGGCTCACCCGGGGCACTCGGCCCCATGGGACACTCGGCTCACCCGGGGCTCTCGGCTCACCCGGGGCACTCGGCCCCCTGGGACACTCGGCTCACCCGGGGCACTCGGCCCCCTGGGACACTCGGCTCACCCGGGGCACTCGGCCCCCTGGGACACTCGGCTCACCCGGGGCACTCGGCCCCCTGGGACACTCGGCTCACCCGGGGCACTCGGCCCCCTGGGACACTCGGCTCACCCGGGGCACTCGGCCCCCTGGGACACTCGGCTCACCCGGGGCACTCGGCCCATGGGACACTCGGCTCACCCGGGGCACTCGGCCCCCTGGGACACTCGGCTCACCCGGGGCACTCGGCCCCATAGGACACTCGGCTCACCCGGGGCACTCGGCCCCCTGGGACACTCGGCTCACCCGGGGCACTCGGCCCATGGGACACTCGGCTCACCCGGGGCACTCGGCCCCCTGGGACACTCGGCTCACCCGGGGCACTCGGCCCCCTGGGACACTCGGCTCACCCGGGATCCCCTTCCCCTTTGGGGGGGTACGGCTCACCCGGGGCACATGGCTCCCTGGGACACTCGGCTCACCCGGGGCACTCAGCCCCCTGGGACACTCGGCTCACCCAGGGCACACGGCCCCTCTAGGGTGTTGGGGTCGCATATTGGAGGCGTCACGCTAGCTCCTTGATAGCATGGCGGGCAGGCTGGGACAGCTGCAGTTGGGCTGAGATGGTTGCAGGCAGGGGGACCACCTTCAAAGGTGTCTCGTTCGGTGTGGGAGCGGAGCAGCTGCAGACATGGAGGCTAAGTTCTGAGGTCGCCCACTAGCTGAGCCCAAGGCGTGGTGAGCTCTGTTCTTGTTGGATTTCCTTTATTCTCGGCAGCAGTGGCGGGTGGCAGTGCCAGGTGCAATATTGACGGTCGCTCCTGTGGTTCAATTACCACTGTAGTTTTAAAGTTCACATGGCGGTGGTGGTGAGAGCTTCGGTTTGGCCATGTGGCATCGCAGGATGGGCTCGCCTGGGTGGGTAATGGAAGGCACTGTGCCATTTCCTCACCAGCGCGCTCCATTTCCCCCCCAGCATGGTGGGTGTGCTGGGGAGATTGTGGGCGGGCTGTGATGGCTGCATGGGGAGAGTCCGCCCTCAATGGTGTCCTCTTTGTTGCGGATGTGGAGCTGCTGTGGATGCAGAGGCTAATTTCTGAAGCCACACTCTCTATGAGCCCGGTGTGTAGTGAGCTCTGATTTTGGTGGATTCCCATTCTTGGGGGCGGCGGTGGGAGGGGCAGCGATGGTAGCTCCTGTGGCTCAATTTCCCCTGTAGTTTTAAAATCCGCATGGTGGTAGTGTCTGATGCTTTGGCCTGGCCATGTGGCAGCGGAGAGAGGATTCTCCGGGTCTGCCAATGGAAGGCGAAGCACCAGCTCAGCGCGTGTGAAGGCCTGGCAGAGCAGGCCGCGGGCAGTGGTGGGGAGTCCCTGCGATGTCTTAGTCTTTCAGACTTAGTGGAACGCTTCCCCTGAGCCAGGACAAGCAGCACCACCACAAATATTGGCCAGCTCAGTGCTGCCCCTCTACAGGTGACAGTAGGGGCATCCTCACCTCGGTAGGCCTTTGCTCTTGGAGGTCTTAACCAGTGGAAGGCAGCACGGTACAGAACTGCCCCACCTTCTCAGTCCTCTGTGTTTTTTTTTTGTTTTTTTTTTGTTTTTTAGCTTCCACTTATAAGAGAAATCATGTTTCTTTGCCTGACTTATTTCACTTAGCATAATATCCTTGCTGTTGCAAGTGACAAGGTTTCATTCATTTTTTTTTTTTTTTTTGCTAAGCAGACAGGTTTATTAAAAATAATATAGTCTGGGGCACATTGATTCCAAGAGGGTGTTTGCAGCAGATTTTGTTACAATTAAGAGCTAAATAATAAAGGTGTTTTCTTTTTACCTTACAAAGTTACTAAATAAAGGGAAAGGAAAGAGGAGGGCTAATCCGGTAGAGACTGAAGACAGTATCAATCTTCCCTAAGCACTGTGGTCAGCAGCCTTAGGCAAAGCTTGTCTCTTCAGGATTAGCCCAAAGTGATTTTTGCACTGAGCTTCTCTTGCACCTTTCATGCCAAAAGGCATGGGATTCAAGATAGAGCAGAACCAGTTTATTAAACTGTTCAAATTATTAAAAATGATTAAAAGCTAGTTAAAGGTTTTCATAAACACTATTCCAAAATGTTAGTTTTAAAAATGTTATTAGCAATGTATGCATTCCCCTTATGTTCCTCCCCTCCTCCCTACCTCTTAAAATAAACTTGAACACTTCAGGGAGAACTAAAAAGTCCAACCATTTGAAAAGAAAGGTGAAGAGGGGAGCAGACACTGTGTAGCAGACGCTGGTACTGCTTGAGGGGCTGCTGATGCAGGCTCTGCTGGCATTAAATCCCCCAGTAAGGCATCAGGTGTCGGGACTCTTTCTCATATACATCTGGAACTATGCCATAAGGTGTCTGTACCATTTTAACCGTCGACTTCCCAAAGAGCTGGCGCTCGTAGTCTATCAGCTGCCTCCAGAAGCCTACATTGGGCCTGATGACAGGCCTCCGGGCTTTCACCCAGTTGTATGCCTCCAGCAGGCACACGCTGTGGAATTTCATCAGGTAAGCAATGCAGAGGGTGGCGGAGCGGCTCACCCCTGCTGCGCAGTGCACCAAGGTGGCCCCATGCTTCCTGCTCACACTGTGGATCTTGTCGGCCACAGTGTCAAAGTACAGTCCGATGGGGGCATGAGGCATGTCCGCCAGAGGCACTTTAACATACTCAAACTGGGGCCAGTTGAAATTGGGTATCTCAATGGTCGCATTAACAATGCAGGTGATGCCACGAGCCTGGAGGAGATGCCGGTTGGAGGCCACACTGCCTCTGCCCAGGAAGAGAGAGGAGGTGATTTGAGCGATGCCTCCTATGTCTCCCTCAGCAATCATCCGAGGAGCCATGAGAGTCCGTGGTAGTGTGCTGTGACCTCTGGAGCTCATGAAGACACTGACAATCACACTTGCGTCATTGGAAGCGAGACCAGTGCGTTTTGTTTTCCTCCACCAGGGAATCCGAAATTATAGTCTCCGTCTTGGGAGGGGTCTGGTTACTCTGGAATCCTGGGTCTGGATCTGGCAAGTTATGAGAGAGCTGATCACAGTGGATATAAATTAGATCGGTTCCGACGGGCTCGCGGCGGACACTCCGTCCTCCTGCGCGGCTCTCGCCTTCTGCGGGCTGGCCGCAGCGCGCGCCCCTCCTTCTCCCCTCCGCCCGCGCCGGGCCGGGCCGCGCGCATGCCCCCTGCGCCCCGCCGCCCTCTCCCGGGGCGGGGCCTCGGGCTGGGGGCGTGGTCTACTGGCTCGGTTTCATTCATTTTTTATGGCTGAGTAATATCCCATTGTATACATATATACCACATCTTTATCCATTTGTCTATAGGTGGAAGAGGGACGCTTTGGTTGCTTCCTTCCGTAGCTTGGCTTTTGTAAATCATGCTGAATGGTGTATTTTTTAATTAATGTTTTGGTTACTGCTTTAATTTCATTGATTCTTATCTTAATCTTCTTCCCCAAACCTGCTATCCCTTAAAAGCTGCTCATCTTTTAGTCTTTGTTTCAGTTACTCAGGCTAAAACCTGAGTCATCCTTGATTCCTTTTCTCTCACTCTAACCATGCAAGCCATCAGGACCCAGCAAGACTGTCTATAAAATATTTCTAGAACCCTTCTGTCAAGCACTACCAGAACCATCTAAGCCATCATCTTTTGCCTGGCCTCTTACAAGAGCCTCTTCGTGTTTCCCCTTGCTTCACTTTCTCTGGTTTCTCCTCCTCCTCCTCACTTACATACATTACCTTACAGTGATTAAGGTTATCTTTTTGAAAGCTAGATTATGCCACACCTTGGTGTAAAGCCCTCCAGCCTGGCCTCGGTGGCTCGGTAGTTGAGCATCGCCCTATGAACCAGGAGGTCATGGTTCAATTCCCAGTCAGGGTTCATGCCCAGGTTTGTGGGCTGGTCCCCAGTGGGGAGGGTGTAGGAGGCAGCCCATTGGTTTCTCTCTCATTGATTTCTTTCCTCTCCTCTCTATCCTCCCTTTCTTTCTTTAAAAACAAAACAAAACAAAAAATCAGAAAAAAAACATTTAAACAAATGTATGTCAATTAAAAAAAAAAAAACCTCTAAAGACTTTCACTTCACATATAGTCCAGATTCCTTATCTTAGTTTACTGGTCTTGTATAATTTTGCCCTTTCCAAATTTCTTTCATCGCATATACACTGCTACATACCACTATATATATAACATTTATTTTTTTAAATATATTTTGTTGATATTTTACAGAGAGGAAGGGAGAGAGATAGAGCTAGAAACGTTGATGGGAGAGAGAAACATCGACCAGCTGCCTCCTGCACACCCCCCAAAGGGGAATGTGCCCGCAACCAAGGCACATGCCCTTGGACCAGAACCGAACCTGGGACCTTTCAGTCCGCAGGCCGACACTCTACCACTGAGCCAAACCGGTTTTGGCTATATATATCATTTAACAAATCATTAAAATAAGTTAAAATATAGATATAGATATAGATATAGATAGATAGATAGATATAGATAGATATAGATATAGATATATAGATATCTATATATATGAGAGATAGATGCGGTCTACATTATATTGAAAGTGTGTTAACCATAAGTAGAATTAGAAACATACTGTTTCTCTTGCTTCTCAAACTGCGGCTGCGTCACTGTCACTTTCCGGGCCACAGGGCCCGCCCCTCCGCGACACCTGGGGGCGCACACGCGCACCACGCGCACCAGGCCCGCCCCGCCTCGCCTCGCCCGGCCGGAGGGCGCAGGCGCAGGGCCCGCCACCTCGCTCTGGCCCCGCCCCGTCTCGAACTCCGTCGCGGGATCGCCGTGGAAACGCATTCTCGGGAACCGGCCGCCGCCAATGGGGAGGGAGCGAGTGCCACGAACCGGCCAATGGGGAGAGGGCGCCGCGGAGTTTAAACCTGCGGCTGGGCCGGCGGCCCGGCGTGCTGCGGCGGGACGGTTGTCGGTCTGGTCGGGTCTCTCCCCCGCTCCCGGGGGCTCTCCCGTTCTCCGCTTCTCCCCTGAGCTGCGAGCAGCCCGGTGAAGAGGACGCCATGGCGCTCCGCGTCACCAGGGTGAGCCGCCGCGGCCGGCCGGCGGGGGCCGCGGCCTTCCTCGCTCCGCGCTCCCTTCCTCTCCCCTCCGCCGGAGCCCCCGGGGGGAGCGGGCCCCAAGGAGACTGGGGGGGAGGACGCGGGTGGTGGGGGGCCCTGGGGGGGGCTTGGAGGTCTGACCGACCGGAGAGGAAGGTGACAAAGAGGTCTGGGTGGGCCTTGGGTAAAGACTGGGGGAGGGGCGGCTGTTGGAGGGGATAGAGGGAGGAAACACTACCAACAATTTTAAAATATATATTTTTAATTTATTATTTTTAAAGCCTATTTTATTTTATTTTTAAATATTTGTTTGTTTATTTTAAAGCCGAAAGGTCTCCCGCAATTGGAGACCTTCTTTATTCCCTTTTAAACGTGAGCTCGTGGTAGTTTCGGGCCAGCCGGGACCAATCGGCAATCCCTCGATGCGGGAGGGAAGGGCTTAGGGAAGGAAACTGGCTGGTCACGGTCTTAGCTGGGCCCCGCGGCCCGGGTTTCCTCTGGCTCTCAGCCTGCTTCCGGCCTAAAAGCCTCTTTGGGCTCATCTTCACCCCCCCTTCCCCCTTCCCCCCGCCCCGGCCAGCTCTCAGATTGTCTTGCTTCTTTCAGAACACGAAAATCAATGCCGAAAATAAGGCGAAGATCAGCATTCCAGGCGCCAAGCGCGTGCCTGTGGCCGCCACCGCCACCTCCAAGGCCGGGCTGAGGCCCAGGACGGCCCTGGGCGACATCGCCAACAATGTCAGCGAACAGCCGCAGGCCAAGCTGCCCCTTAAGAAGGTAACTAACTATCTTCCCAGCCTCTTCCAGGCGCATCTAAACGTCCGCTTTCCAACTGTGGCCCTGATAGAAAAACGTTCCTTCCTCTCCCATTCCTTTACAGGAGGCGAAAACATTAGCTGCTGGAAAAGTTATTGCTAAAAAACTACCAAAACCTGTGGAAAAGGCACCGGAGCCCGCATCTGTTCCTGCTCCTGCGACTGTGCCCGTGCCCGGGCCTGTGCCTGTGCCCGTGCCTGTGCCGGAACCAGCACCGGAGCCAGAACCTGCGCCTGTTAAAGAAGAAAAACTTTCGCCTGAGCCTATTTTGGTAAACTTACTTTACTATTTTAGAGTCTGTTGATTGTTTCTTTTTTAAAATATATTTTATTGGTTTTTTTACAGAGAGGAAGAGAGAGGGACAGAGAGAAACATTGATGAGAGAGAAACATTGACCAGCTGCCTCTTGCGCACCCCCTACTGGGGATGTGCCTGCAACCAAGGTACATGCCCTTGACCGGAATCGAACCTGGGACCTTTCAGTCCGCAGGCCGATGCTCTATCCACTGAGCCAAACCGGTTTCGGCTGTTGATTGTTTCTTTACGAACCTCATTTTATATTCCAATGCATGGAATAGCATTTGAATAAATGGTGATAGTAACATTTATAGAGTACTCTGCTAAACATTAGATGCGTTAATTCACCTAATCTTATATTCTGTTAGCTAGTATTCTACTTTATAAATGAGCATGTTCTAGAGTCATGTCTAATCAGTGGCACATATTGGATTCAAACCCAGGCATGTCTGGCTTCACAACTTGTGCTTTTTTGTTGTTGTTAATCCTCACCATAGGATATTTTTTCCCATTGGTTTTTAAAGAGTAGAAAGGAAGGGGAGAGGGAGGGAGAGACGGGGAAAGGGAGAGAAAGCAACATTGATCATTGATGTGAAAGAGATGCACCTGACCATGCCAGGATCAAACTTGCAACCCAGATACCTGCCCTTGAATCCAACTGCAGCCCTTCCTGCGCTCTAATGAGCACCACTGGCCACGGCACAACCTATGCTTTTTTATATAAATATGTTTTTATTGATTTCAGAGAGAGATAGAAACATCAATGATATCAGAGAACCATTGATTGGCTGCCTCCTGCACACCCCACACTGGGAATCAGCCCAGGCATGTCAATCAGCCTTGACTGGAATCGAACCCTTAACACTTCAGTCTGCAGGCCGGTGCTCTATCCACTGAGCCAAACCTGCTAGGGCACAACCTAATGCTCTTAATCGGTTTGGTATTGATATTTTGCCTGGACCAAAGATCGAGTTGTCTTTGATACAAGTCATTTCTGACCAGAATTTATTGACTGAAATACAGATTGTTCTCTTGAATATTTTTTCACTCACTAATTAATAATAAGCCTGTAATATATAATGGTGTAAAGCAGAAAGAAAAAGGGACTCTCTGAAAATAAGTAAAAAGATGAGTTAGCCTCAAAAACCAAGAATTAATGTATTTACTGTGAAGGAAAAACGGGTCATCTGGAAGAGGCTGCTTTGCTGAAATTACAATGAACTGCATTCTGCAGCTCTTGTTTTTTAAAAATTAGTAAAACCAATTGGGAAAACTCTGTAAATGTCATTCAGCCTGACTTCTTATATCGAAGGGTTTTGGTTTTTTTTAATATATTTTATTGGCTTTCTACAGAGAGGAAGAGAGAGGGACAGAGAGTTAGAAACATCGATGAGAGAGTCACCGCACAGCTGCCTCCTGCACACCCCCTACTGGGGATGTGCCAGCAACCAAGGTACATGCCCTTGACCGGAATCGAACCTGGGACCCTTCAGTCCACAAGCAGACGCTCCATCTACTGAGCCAAACCGGTCTTGGCCTTATATAGAAGGGTTTAAGATTTAAGGCTCATGTACCAAACTGCCTGAGGTTTCCTTGAAAGTCTTATACTGATTCTTGCCTTTCCCATTCCCTTTCATTTAGCTAGTAATCTTTTCAGCCTTCAAAACATCTCCGAGCCCTAACCGGTTTGGCTCAGTGGATAGAGCATCAGCCTGCAGACTCAAGGGTCCCAGGTTCGATTCTGGTCAAGGGCATGTACCTTGGTTGCTGATCGATGTTTCTCTCTCATTGATGTTTTTAACTCTTTATTCCTCTCCCTTCCTCTCTAAAAAAATCAATAAAATATGTGGCGGGGGGGTGGGGGGAGAATCTCAGATATTAACTCTTGAAGCTTTACCTCACTTCCCCCGTCTCAATTACTGTTCCTAGAATCACTCTCCTTGCTTCTTTTACTTCTCTCTTCTAAGTTTAAAGCCCCATTAGGACACCATAAAGTCAGTGCCTACCACAGAGCCAGGCTTGAAGAAAGTGCTTGATAAATGAACAATGAGGTAACTGGAATTTGAAGGAAGTCATTAATAAAGTCAGTTAATAATTAGTGGTCAGGACAGAGCCCCTGTTCTCTGGAGCAGTGACAAGCAGTCTATATTTTGAGACAAACAGGAAAAGACTGACTTGTCATTCATTTGGATTAACTTCACTGACATTGATACTTTATCAAATTTCCTTTGGAGGAAGGTCCAGAATAAGTTTGCTTTCTGTTTTACCTGTTAGCATTTAGGCTCTGCTGATTTCAAATTGGCTCACTTTTCATATTAATCACTTCCTAACAAGATATTGAATAAAGCCACAACCGGTTTGGCTCAGTGGATAGTGTCAACCTGTGGACTGAAAGGTCCCGGGTTCGATTCCAGTCAAGGTCATGTACCTTGGTTGCGGGCACTTCCCCAGTGAGGGGTGGGCGGGAGGCAGCTGATCAATGTTTCTCTTTAATCATGTTTCTAATTCTCTTATCCCCCTCCTTTCCTCTCTGTAGAAAATCAATAAAATATATATTTTTTATAAAATATGTTGAATAAATGAAAAAGATGGTATTTTTTCTTTAAGGAAATGAATTACATAACTATCAGCAAATGATTTCTTGAGTTGGTACCAATAATCTGTTCTTTATTCCCAGATTTTAAGTTCCTCTTTGCTATTACTTTTAAAAGTCTCTCTCTCTCTCTCAAGGTTGATACTCCCTCTCCAAGCCCAATGGAAACATCGGGCTGTGCCCCTGCAGAAGAGTATCTGTGCCAGGCTTTCTCCGATGTGATGCTTGCAGTGAATGATGTGGATGCAGAAGACGGAGCTGATCCAAACCTTTGTAGTGAATATGTGAAAGATATCTATACTTATCTGAGACAAGTTGAGGTCAGTATTAGAGTCTTTGAATCTTTGTGGGGTTTTTTTTTCTAAACTGCATCTAAATTTATTAGATATTTTCCATTAATAGTTTACAATAATTTTAAGTTGAATGTGAGAAGAACATTTAACAATAAATTCCACTTTCAAATTCTCCTTCATTGAATTAAAAAAAAAAGTCACCAACCTAGGAAGTCTGTATTTGACATTTTTTGACATTTTGAACAGAGAGAGTTGAAGTAAAAGATACTACCATGGCTCTTTCTAACAAATTACACAGATTGGATGATGTATTTATTTATATCTGTCACAGTTAGAAACTGGCAAGTCCCAAACGCTGGGTTTAAGCGGGTAGATGGTAAAAGAGAAGATGCTGGAAAAGCTATAGCTGCCTCCAGCACAAGGCCTTTGGGGTCTATGTGGCTGATGTGCATGTGATATCAGGGAAATGTTTTTGTGTTCACGAAGTTTTATTTCATCCCACTTCTGAAACTTTTAGTGGCATCGCCTTTATCCCTTCCTCCACCCCAAAAAAGGGAAAACCTTCTGTATGCTAACATAAGCTATGCATTACCAGATTTACCCAACTTTTGGTAATGCATACTCTTCCCTTGGCACCATGAACATCTTAATTCTCTTGCCTGTTTCTTTGTGGCATCTCCATTTTCTACATGATTTTCCTGCAAGATGACTTCCTTGCTAGGACCAGCTTTCTGTTTTGGGTTTATTCTCCCTTCTTAAAGCTCGTGTTCTAACTTTGGAGGAGTGGATTTAGCAGACATATGTGCCACTCCTTGATAGTTCATTCTTCACCTTATCTGTGAGTGTTTTGGGGGTTTAAACCCTGGGGCAGGAAAATGGTAGTAGCACGAGGGTTCCAGCTGATCTGAGAGCTGCTGCTATTTTTCTCTACTTGATAAAGCTCAGGTTCTGGGTGTTAGAGTCCTAGGTGGAAAGAATGGAGATAATAGAGCATCTTTAGTTGGGAACAAGTGGGTTCAGGGTGTGGGCCAATGGCAACGATGGTGAATCGAACTCAGATCTGCCAATACAAATTGTCGCACTGTCCTACTAATATTGGTGTGCTTTTTCCCTTCAGTGGTATGAATGATTGAGCTAAGCTAAGGACTGCTTGAGATTCTAAATGCTCCAGAGCTATTATGTGGTGACTAATATTTCTGGTCAGAAATGTCACATGGAGTCTTGCTTTTAATAATAATCAGCATTTCTTTTGCAGGAAGAGCAAGCAGTCAGACCAAAATACCTACTGGGTCGTGAAGTCACTGGAAATATGAGAGCCATCCTGATTGATTGGCTGGTTCAGGTTCAGATGAAATTCAGGTTACTGCAGGAGACCATGTACATGACTGTGTCCATTATTGACCGGTTCATGCAGGTGAGCATCATTCAGTAATTGAGAATTCTTCCCTCCGGGTGTCTTCCCCACCTTTTTCATAACTGTCTCCTTTTCAAATGCACATTACTTATTCATCCCGTTGAAATTTCCGCTGCAGAATAATTGTGTGCCCAAGAAGATGCTGCAGCTCGTTGGCGTCACTGCCATGTTTATTGCGAGCAAGTATGAAGAAATGTACCCTCCAGAAATCGGTGACTTTGCCTTTGTGACTGACAACACTTACACTAAGCTCCAAATCAGGCAGATGGAAATGAAGATTCTGAGAGCTTTAAATTTTTGCTTGGGTCGCCCTCTACCCCTGCATTTCCTTCGGAGAGCATCTAAGATCGGAGAGGTACAGATATCTTGAGAAACCTTTGGTGTGGTGTATTAGAGAATATTGCTGACCACGCAGGTCTAATTCAACTGACACCTAACTACATGGGGAAGGGACATTCTTTATTTCTAGTCTGGCTGTATGTTAATATTATGAAGGCCTTCCATGGGCAATTGCACTGAATGAGTTTATAGGCAAATATTTGTAGTTACAGTTATGGACATGCTGGTTATTGACGAAGCAAATTTTTCTGACAGAAGCTCAGTGATCTATGTGTGGATTTCATTCCAGGTTGATGTGGAGCAACATACCTTGGCCAAATACCTGATGGAACTCACTATGCTCGACTATGAGATGGTGCATTTTCCTCCTTCTCTGATTGCAGCCGGAGCTTTTTGTTTGGCTCTGAAGATTCTCAATAATGGTGAATGGGTAAGCTCTGTCCCACAGACCTAGGTTGCCCTAAGCTTTTACATTGTAAATAGTATTTACCTGAATGCAGAACTGTCTTAATTAAAAGACAATTCAGATGATTCCTACATGTGGCATCTATGGAGGGACTGATTAAAAATGATGTCCTGTTTGTGAAGTCTTCATAGAATGCTTTCATTTAATTACCTAATTTCATCTTTCTCTATCCCCTTGGGAAAAGCAGAACAGCTGCTACTCTTTATAGATGGAGAAGTACAAGCAGGAAAAATGACATACTAGAAGTTTATTCATATTGGTTGATTCAACAAGTATTTCTATGTGCCATGTGCCACCCTCAGCCCAGGAACAGAATTATGAATGAGAAGGTGGGCCTCGAGGAGTTTGAAGTCTAGGTTTGGGTTGGACAAGTCAGCAGTTACAAAAGTATCAGTTTGAGCACATTAGTGTATGATCTGACAGCGGATCTGACAAGCGTGAAAGAAGAGTGCCTGGGGAAGAAGGGGTCTTAAGCTTGTCTTAAATTTCAGTGATAAGCAGTCATACAATAGCAGTCTTCCTACCATACTCTTGAATAATATCTAGAAACTTGATGAAAACCATTGTTGATGAGCATTATTAACTTATTGCCATAGACACCAGTTCTACAGCATTACCTGTCATACACTGAAGAATCCCTTCTCCCTGTTATGCAACACCTCGCTAAGAACATAGTCATGGTGAATTGTGGGCTTACAAAGCATATGGTAAGTCAATCGGTGACACTTTGGGATGTTGTGGGGAAAGTGAAAATAAGACTTCATAGCCTGTACGGTGTGGCTCAGTGGTTGAGCACTGACCCATGAACCAGGAGGTCAGGGTTTGATTTTCCCTGTCAGAGTACATGCCCAGGTTGCAGGCTCCACTTCCAGTAAGGGTCATGCAAGAGGCAGCAGATAAATGTTTCTCTCTCTGAAATCAATAGAAGTATATATATATTTTAAATAAAATAAAAAATAAGACTTCATGCCTGCAAATGCAAAGCTGATTTTTAATGATGCGGTGATCTATGTAAGTGATGGGGAATGCCAGCCATTGAGCCCTATAAGGGCCCACAATATCATTTGGCCTGGCCCGGCCAATGCATTAGGGGTGAGTTAATTAAATGTTCACCCAAATACAGCAGGCTAATTTATATATATAAATTTTTTATATTAAATATATATAGATTTTTTACAGAGAGGAAGAGAGAGGGATAGAGAGTTAGAAACATCCATGAGAGAGAAACATCGACCAGCTGCCTCTTGCACACCCCCTACTGGGGATGTACCCACAACCAAGGTACATGCCCTTGACCGGAATCGAACCCAGGACCATTCAGTCTGCCACTGAGCCAAACCGGTTTCGGTAGCAGGCTAATTTTTAAGTTGATAATTTAGTGTGGCCCCACAAATGATGTTATAAATATCCAAACAGCTCTTGGCAGAGAAAGGGTTCCCCACCCGTTTTACATGAATACCTGTACCACTACTTTTTATGTTTTTCTCTTTTCCTTCATTAATTACTGTGCTTTTCTCTTCCAGACTATCAAGAACAAGTATGCCACATCTAAGCATGCTAAGATCAGCACTCTAGCACAGCTAAATTCTGCACTAGTTAAAGATTTAGCCAAGGCCGTGGCAAAGGTGTAACTTGAGTTGGAATACTGTGATACCTGCAGATACAATTAGCACCATGTGCTGTCTGTATATATTATATGTTACATTTACTCACTTTTAATAAAGCTGTGGTCCTTTTTACTTCTTATACCTTAATTCATTTGAATGTGGCTACTTTCTACTCTAGGGTACCTTAGAAGGTGTGTGAAAGATATGGTGGGGAATATAGAATATAAAAAGTGCTTTCAATTAACTTGGGGACCCAACTAATAATACATATATATATACTGTTGCTTATATGGTTTTTGTTTTATGTATCTGGTACCTGGTTTTTACTTTAATAATACAAGTTGCTGAGATCATGAAGGCATTCAAAATTCTTACTTCCATAGAGCACACTACAAGTAAGCCCAGTGATCATGGAGCATCTACCTGCCTGGTTCTACTTAAAAGCCTGCCACCTCATCCCTGGTTCCCCTGTTTTCTGTTTCTTCCGGTGGTTGATTCCAGTAATTCTCATCTACTTTTACCACTGTTTCTTAGATCACCAAATTTAGTGTCAACTTTTTAACTGGAAAAAATAACTTTATATTCTAAACCTAACCTACTTGACTTTTTGTTTGTTGGTTTTATTGGTTGAGAAAATAAATGGGGCTCCTTAAACATACAAAAGTATCTTTAAAATTTTAATTTACCCCTCCCCCAACTTTCCTACACCTCAATCCATCCACCTGAATGAAGGATGTCAACAGTTGGAATGTATCCTTACATGATTTCTATAAACATAATAATGCATGTAAATGTTGATATTTTAAAAAATAGGACTGTTGTACATACTCAGCAATTTTCAACATGTAAAGGCCTTCACCTGTGCTTGTGTATTATATTCCATATACTATAATGTATTCAGTCATTCTCCTGTTGACACTCAGATTGTTTTCTTCTCTTTGTCTCTATAAGCAATGCTGTTTAAATGTCATTAAATACCATGTTTTGTTAGTGTACACTGGGTTCTCCCAAGAGTATGTGTAATCTCATTTCTAGTGGGTGCTGCCAGCGAACTTTCTCAATGTCATTGGCAATGTGCAAAAGTGTTTGTTTTCTCTGCAGTTTTGCCAGAACTAAAGGTAACTATCTTCTTCAATTTCTGTGAAGTTGGCAAAAAAATATTCTACCTTGCTTGCTGTTTTAATTTATACTGTTTAAGGCTACTTGAATAAATTTTTGTCGTCTACTAACTTGTCAATTTGTAAGGCTTTCCCAATTTGTCATTTGCCCTTTAACTTTATTTTGTCATATGCCATGCACACTTAAAAGTTATATTGTTAAGTCTGTTTTTTTCTCTTGTTGCTTTTGGATTTTCAGTGTTAAGGTCAACTCCATCCCCAAACCATAAATATTTAAGATTTCCCATTTAGATTTTTAATCACTGTGGTCTGAGGTAGGAATCTTTAGATAGGTTCCTATTCATGCCATCACCACATGGTTAAAATCCTGTCCAACTAAACTGAAACATCCATGTCCATCTATTGCTTCCTGATCTACTTGTTTTTTCCTGCGATAAAATGTAAAACTGTATTACCTAGACTTAGAATACCAAATCTAGACTACCACTATTTTTCAAATATGTGGGAGCAATTTTCAAACACCTGCACTTTAATATGTTGTTACTAAAGTGTTAGAATTTTTTTTTGGAGGGGGGGTGGGAGATGTGAAACATCAACCAGTTGCCTCCCTATGAATCCTATCTCAAATCTTAATAAAGCTTCTTAAAGAGAGAGGGAGAAACTAAAGCTCATATAGGTTAGATAACTTGCCCAAGATCACCGAGGCATGAAGTGGGAGGATATTGTTACCATGAAAGAAGCAGGCAACCTGCCAAAACTGGTTTGGCTCTGGTTGAGTGTCGACCTATGAACTACTAGAAGGTCATGGTTCCATTCCCACTCAGGGCACGTGCCTGGGTTGTGGGCTGGATCCCTGGTTGGGGGTGTTCAGGAGGTAGCCAATCAATGATTGTCTATCATTGATGTTTCTATCTCTCAGTCTCCTTTCCTCTCTCTGAAATAAAAATTAAAAAAAAAAAAAAAAACATTGAGAAAAAGGGAGGGAGGGAAAGGGAAGGAAGGAAGCTAAAGTGTTAGAATTTAATTATGTAACTAGAGGCCAGGTGCACAATACTCATGCACTGGGGTGTGTGGGAGGATCCCTCAGCCAGGCCTGCATCTCACAAATCAGGATCCCTTTGGGGATGTCAGCCTGCGGGCTGAGGCCTGCTCCCCACAGGGAGCCTAAGCTGGCAGTTGGATAGCCCCAGAGGGGTCCTTAGCACTGCAGCAGTCAGGAGAGGCTCCTACCGCCTCTGGGGCACTAGCCAGCAGTGAGCCCAGCTTCCGGCTAAGTGGCCGCCCTCCTTTGGGAGTGGACTGAACAAGGTGCAGCTCCTGCATTGAGCTTCTGCCCCCTGGTGGTCATTGTGTGTCACAGTGACTACTCATTTCACTAGTAGTTTTCCATATTAGGATTTTATATCAGACCAGAGGCCCAATCCACAAAGATTCCTGCAAAAGGCCTCCTTGCCAAAACCGGTTTGGCTCAGTGGATGGAGCCTCTGCTTGAAAACCAAAGGGGCCCAGGGTTCAATTCGGGTCAAGGGCATATGCCCAGAATTGCAGGCTCAGTCCCTGGTGAGGAGCATGCAGGAGGCAGCTGATTAATGATTCTCATCATTGATGTTACTCTCTCCCTTTCTCTCTGAAGTCAATAAAAATAGAATAGCTCCCCACCCACACCTTCACTTTTGTTTATTCTGGATTTTTTTTTAAAGTTACTCTTAAGATCCATTATTGCAGTGGTTCTCAGAGTGTTGTTCCCAACCAGCAATACCAATATCACCTGGAACTTGTTAGAAATGCAACTCAGTAATTTAGACACCTAATGCTTAACCAGCCATGATTCTGATGAATGCTCAGATGAATCATCCATGATTCTGATGAATGCTCAGATGGGAGGACTGTATTGTCCTTGTCCCTAATTTGGCCAGTGGACACCTGATAGGCAGATGCTTAAGAAGATGAGATTGACTTTGGAAAACACCCGGGGTAAAGTGGAGAAAACGCACAATAGGACCTCTTTTGTGTAAAAAAAAAAAGGAAACAAGATGTTCTAGGAGTTTGGGGGCAGGAGTGGGAGACTAACATTTATACCCTACAGTGCCTTTTGAGTCTTTTACCAGAAGCTGTATTTGATAGTGGAGAGGAAGGAAGGGGAGCTATGTGATCAAGTATAGCTCAGGGGAAACTAGCCACAGAAGGGAAAGCTCCTCATTCGGACTGGGTGCCTTGTGCTGCACGGGCAGCGTCTCTTCCTCTGCCGTCCATAATGAAACACTGGCTCCACCGGCGTTTCTAGGCCCTGCCTTTCCTCCATTTCCTGCTCGCTGCCTAACGAAGAAGGCTCCATTGCAACCTGCCCAGTCAGCAAGCTGACACTCGGAGGCCCCCCACCTCCGTCGTGAGTGCGAACTGTAACCGATCGACAGCGGAGTTTCACGCCGGAGGTCTGGGGGTCGAGTTCTGTGGCTCTGAGCTTGGGCCCTCCCCCCAGTATTTCTCCTCGGCTACCAGGCACGCCGGTTCTCCAGGGCCAGGGGTGGAAGGGGAGTAGCGATGCCCCGGCCCGGCGCCGAGGCCGAAGGAGCACTTCCGCCGGGGTCTTCCCCTCCGGAAAGGCTGCGGCGGGGGCGCCCCCAGCGGCTACAGCCCCGCCTCCAGCCCGGCGCTCGGAAGAGCTGACAAGGGAAGCTCTCCAGCTTTTTGAGCCAGCGGTTTGTGTCCATTTCAAACCGGCGGTAGAGCCAGGATGAAAGGGACGGCGGGAGCGGTGGCCGCGGAAGGACGAGACGGAAGGGGCGGGCCTTAGGGCGGAAGGGGCGGGGCGGAGCGCGCCGGGGCTCCACCCCTTCCGGTTTCCGGTTTGGTGGCGGGAAAAGGGACCCCTCCGGAGGCTGTCAGCCGGTCCCACGCGGGAGGTGTGCGCGCGAGCCAGGATGGAGCCGCAGCCCGAGGAGCCGGGCGCCGCCGAGCGCGGGGGCTCCGCGGAGGACGCCATTCCGCTGCTGCTCAGGTTGTTCCCTCCGGCCCGCGGGCCGGGGCCCCGCCTTGGGCGCTACACGGCCCGAGGATTTCAAGTTCAGCCTGGGGCCCTGACGGGCTGCGTGACAGCGCCGTTAGATTAAGCTGCTTAGGCCCTGCTCTTGGTCTGCGAAAAGGAGAGAGAGAAAAAAAATGACAGCTCCTATCGCGGTTGCTAAGGGGGATAAGTGAGAAGTCAGGGACAAGCGTCCAACACGGTGCTCTGGGCCCTAGACTCAGCCTTCGAAGCTGTAATGTTCCCTTCCCTTTCTTTTTTTTTTTTTAATATCTATTTTATTGATTTTTTACAGAGAGGAAGAGAGAGGGATAGAGAGTTAGAAACGTCGATGAGAGACAATGATCCATCAGCTGCCTCTTGCACACCCCCTACCGGGGATGTGCCCGCAACCAATGTACATGCCCTTGACCGGAATCTAACCCGGGACCTTTCAGTCCGCAGACCTACGCTCTACCACTGAGCCAAACCGATTTCGGAGACCCCTTCCCTTTCTTATCCCCTCACCCTCAGTGCCCCGATTTCTAGAGGGTTGGGGGTTGCATCCAGACTCTGAGCTACTAGAGGTAGGCTGTCTGCCCCTTTATTTTATAGCTGTGAGCCTTTCGATCCACAAGCTTCATTTGTATTTTCTGCCAAACAGGGTGTTTGTTTTCTTTTATAGTGTAACAGTGATCATTTAACTTTTTTAAAAATATTTTTATTGATTTTTTTAGAGAGGGAGAGAGAAAAAAGACATTGATGTGAGAGAGAAACATCCATTGGTTGCCTTCCGCAGGCACTTCTACTCGGGATCCAACCTGCAACCTGGGTATGTGCTCTGACTGCAATCCAACCAGCCACCGTGCAGGAAGTTCAGCCAATTGAGCCTGCAGGCCGAGGACAACAGGGTGATTTTTATACCTTTCCACTGAGCCGTCATTAGGGGGAGATTTGATGAGAAGGGACGTCAGTCTCTAAACTAGTGGGCAAACCATAGCCAGGTCCACCTTACTACCTGTTTTTGTGTGACAACCCTCAAGCTAAGAATAGTTTTTATTCTTTAAATTACAAGAATAATATTTAATAACATGAAAATTAAATAGGATTCAGATTTTATTGCTCTAACTAAAGGAAAGTATCATTGAAATACTAGAGGCCTGATGCAAGGAATTCGTGCAAGAGTAGGAGTTCCTTCCCCTGGCTGCCGACACTGGCCTCCCTCTGGCACCTGGGACCCAGCTTCATGCAGAAGGATGTCAGGAATGACGTCCGGTATAATTAGTGTATTACCCTTTTATTATTATGGATAGGTTTCCTGCTACAAGGGCTGAGTAAAGTATTTACAACAGAGATCATCTAACTTACAAAGCCTGAAATATTTGCTTCTTAGTCCTTTACAAAAGAAGTTGGCAGATTCTTCTAAATTATAACAAGAGGGTTTTTAAGCACTGAAACTTTTTCAGGTTCACCACTGCTTTGAAAGGCTTTGGCTAATAAAGCTTACTTTAACAATTCCTACTTGCAATGAAAAATGCTAAAATATTAAAGATATAAGAGCTTTCCCATCTCAGCTAAAAAGGAACGATTCTTTCAGTGTGTCTTAGAAATGCTAACCTGATTAACATCTAATAAATTGCTCTTTTCATTTTGAAACAATGTACTGTGCATGGAGCTTTAGGAATCTGTCTAATGTTTCTTAGCTTCTTTGTGACTCAAAGAGAAAGCAAGTTTCAGATTTATGAAACTACTATGAAGTATGAAACATCTTGTTAAGTGCATAGCTAATTCCCATTTACCCATAGCTTTTCTACTTATTTTAAGTCTGATTTTGAATTAAGTAGAATCCAGACAAGAAACCTTGAATTACTTATTTATCCAGAGGTTAGTATTCTTGTTGCTTTTCTGGATCTCCTAAGCATATTCCAATCTGGTTGTAACTCATTAGTGTTTGTGATTTCCCTGTTTTGATCTAGTTCTTAGTGAGGCAGTTCTCACTAACCCTCACTTCACTGTGCCCATTAAGAATAAATTAAGCCCTGACCGGTTTGGCTCAGTGGATAGAGTGTCCGCCTGCGGACTGAAGGGTCCCAGGTTCAATTCAGGTCAGGAGCATGTACCTTGGTTGCGGGTGCATCCCCATTGGGGGGTGTGCAGGAGGCAGCTCTTCGATGTTTCTCTCTCATCGATGTTTCTAACTGTATCCTTCTCCCTTCCTCTCTGAAAAAAATCAATAAAAAATGTATTTTTTTAAAAAGAATAAATTAAGCCCAGCCAGTTTTGGTCAGTGGATAGTGAGTTGATTCCATTCACCATCCACTGAGGGTCTCGGTTCAATTCCCGCCAAGGGCACACCTTACCTCAGTTGCAGACTCCATTTCTGCCCTGGTTGGGAGGTGTGGGAGGCAACCAATCAGTCTGTCTCTTTCACATTGATGTTTCACCCTCTCCCTTCCACTAAAAATCAATGAAAAAATATCCTCAGATAATGATTAACCAAAAATATAAATAAAAATAAAGAATACAGATGATGCATTCTAGAGTTGTACCCATGAAACCTATATAATTGTATTAACCAATGTCCCCCCAATAAATATACTTAAAAAGTGAAAAATAAATAAATTTAAATATCAAGCTTTTAACTTTTCTTCACAGGTGCTGTTTTCCACTATATTCCATTTTGTTGTTTTTCCCTGAGGCCCTAAAAGTTCTGTATGCCATTTTAAATAAAATGAGGCCAAACTAGGAGACTTTAATGCTGAGTTTATTTATATTCATTTTGTTGCATTAGCTCCCCCCAAATGAGTTGCTTTATCATACAGTAATGAGTAAAATGTCAATAAATATATGACTTTCTCTTTTTTTAAATCCGTTTTCAGGCTGAGAGCACAGACAAAACAACAACTCTTGGAATATAAATCAATGGTTGATGCAAGTAAGTATTTGCATTTTCAGATCAAGTTTTGTGAGTTTGATGATGAGCAGTACCCTAGGGAAAAGAAAATCAACTTTACAAAAAATTATTTACTTGGGGATTAGGAGTGACATCATAATGCTATATTATACCATATAAAAAGGCAAAAATCAGCTTGCCCTACCCATCGGAATTAGTTAGGGATTTGGGAAATAGATATTAAACAATTAAATAACAATACAGGACAATTAAGTTAATCAGAGAATTGAGAAATCATGGTGGGCTTAAGAAATCAGAATTTGCTATACCATCAACAACTTGAAGACTGAATTAGCAGATAATTATGAAGCAAGTGCTCTGAGACCTATACTTTTTTTTTGTGGGGTTTTCTTGAAACCTACACTTTTAAAAGCACTGGAAAATAGGGATTTTTTAAAAAATGTGTTTATTGATTTGAGAGAGAAAAACATGGATTGGCTGCCTGAAACCTGAGCATGTGCCCTGACCAGGAATGGAACAGGTGACCTCCCTATGCATGGGACCGTGCTCAACCCATTGAGCCACACTGGCCAGGGCTAAATTGATAAAATTTTAACTGGGATTTGATTAGTATCTTTAGATCAATATGGGGGAAATTGCTACATTTCTCCCAATACATGTACGTTGTATATCTTTCCATTAAAATATTTGGTAGTGTTCAATGTAGAGGTCACACATAATTTGTTAGATTGATTCTTAACTATTTCATGTTTTTTAATATAATTGTCCATGATATTTTTAAACTTTAATTTGTGCCGAAACCGGTTTGGCTCAGTGGTAGAGTGTCGGTCTGAGGACTGAAGGGTCCCAGGTTCGATTCTGGTCAAGGGCATGTGCATTGGTTGCGGGCACATCCCCGGTGGGGGGTGTGCAGGAGGCAGCTGGTCGATGTTTCTCTCTCATCGATGTTTCTAGCTCTCTCTCTCCCTTCCTTTCTGTAAAATATCAATAATATATATATATTTTTAAAAATTTGTACAAAAATACAGTTGATTTTTTAAAAACCTATTTTATTGATTTTTCACAGAGAGGAAGAGAGAGGGATAGAGAATTAGAAACATTGATGAGAGAGAAACATTGATCAGCTGCCTTAATTCAATCTTCAAGTTGTTGATGGTATAGCAAATTCTGATTTTTTAAAAATATATTTTATTGATTTTTCACAGGGAGGAAGAGAGAGAGATAGTTAGAAACATCGATGAGAGAGAATCATCGATCAGCTGCCTCTTGCACACCCCCTACTGGGGATGTGCCCAAAACCAAGGCACATGCCCTTGACCAGAATTGAACCTGGGACCTTTCAGTGCGCAGGCCAACGCTCTATCCACTGAGCCAAACCGGTTTTGGCAAATTCTGATTTCTTAAGCCCATCATGATTTCTCAATTCTCTGATCAACAGAACTTAATTGTCTAGTATTGTTATTTGTTTAATATCTATTTCCCAAATCTCTTACTGGGGATGTGCCTGAAACCAAGGTACATGCCCTTGATCGAATGGAACCTGGGACCTTTCAGTTCGCAGGCTGATGCTCTATCCACTGAGCCAAATCAGTTAGGGCAGTTAATTTTTTAATATTGCTCTTGTTAATTTTTTACTGACTTATTTTCTATAATTCTAACATTGTTCCGTCCAATATGGTAATCACCTGCTCTGTGACTGCTGATCACTTGTAATGTGTTTAGTCCTCATTGAGAAGGCCTCTAGCCGAAACCGGTTTGGCTCAGTGGTAGAGCGTCGGTCTGCGGACTGAAAGGTCCCAGGTTCGATACCGGTCAAGGGCATGTACCATGGTTGCGGGCACATCCCCGGTAGGGGGTGTGCAAGAGGCAGCTGGTCGGTGTTTCTCTCTCATCGACGTTTCTGGCTCTCTATCTCTCTACCTTCCTCTCTGTAAAATATCAATAAAATATATATTTAAAAAAAAAAAAGAGAGAGAGAGAGAGAGAGAAGGCCTCTAAATATAAAATAAGCACAGAAGAAAAACTTGTGAAATATTTCATTACTAATTTTAAATTGACTACCTGTTGAAATGATACTATTTTGCATGTATTTGGTTAAGTAAGGTATATTAAAATTATTTTTACTTGTTTACTTTTGTAATGTGGAAACTAGAAAATAAAAATTACATACTTGGTTTGTATTTGTGGCTTACATTGTTTTAAATTGTTATTAACTTCAAATTATTTATTTGTAGATGAAGAAAAAACTCCCGAAGAAATCATTCCAGAAAAGCAAATTGAAACGTAACTTTGTGGTTTTTACTAAGATTTAATAATAATATCTGTCTTATAACTTTACTCCCCCCTTTCTTTCCCAAGTAATTTGTCATGCATGTATTGAGAACTTTTTTTTTAATATATTTTATTGATATTTTACAGAGAGGAAGGGAGAGAGAGAGAAAGAAATGTCAATGAGAGAGAAACATCGATCAGCTGCCTCTTGCACACTTCCTACCGGGGATGTGCCCGCAACCAATGTACATGCCCTTGACCGGAATCGAACCGGGGACTTTTCAGTCCGCAGACCGATGCTCTACCACTGAGCCAAACCGGTTTCGGCTGTATTGAGAACTTTTGACAAAGGATTACATCCAGTGATCCTATTAGTACTTTTGGCATTTCCCTTAACAAGATATTTATCAAAGTATTACAGGAGGCATCAGTCTACCAAATCCGTAAGTGTATTGGTGTGGCAAGTCTATAGTAAAATACTTTTATTTAGATAGAGGCATTTTACCTTTTTCAAAGGTTTACTTGAACATTTATTACAATAATGACTTTTACTGATATTGCTGAAATTCTTTTGTTTATGCTTCTTTGATAGTAAAATTGAAGACCTAGAAAATGAAATCGAAAAGGTGAAAATTGCTTTTGAAATGAAAAAGCTTGCATTGGACAGGTAATTTTTAAATTTCAGGTATAAGCATTGGGAACTGAATGCAAAATAGTTCAAGGTAGAGAAAAGAATTTAGTTTAAATGAGCAAAATGATGATTAAATAATGGTCACATAAATTTTGATCCTTGAGAGAAGTTAAATCATTCATTAATATCTTTATTTGAAAAAGTTACATAATAGAGGGTTAATAAGGAAATATTGATCAAGGCAATAGAAATTTGAGGTTAAATCCCACTCAATGTTGAAAGGATTACATGGATTTGATTATTCCAGTAACTGTTGAGTAAAAAAATTGTCATCAAGTTTAAATAAAGTATATTTTTAAGTTTTGAGACTATATTTAAAATTTATTCAACAAATATTTGAGTGCTTATTATGTCCTAAGCTTTACACTAGGTGTTGGTATGCCATTGTTTTGTTTTTAAATATATTTTATTGATTTTGTACAGAGAGGAAGGGAGAAGGATAGAGAGTTAGAAACATCGATGAGAGAGAAACATTGATCAGCTGCCTCCTGCACACCCCCTACCGGGATGTGCTCACAATCAAGGTATATACCCTAGCCCGGAATCGAACCCGGGACCCTTCAGTCTGCAGGCCAACCTTCTATCCATTGAGCCAAACCGGCCAGGGCAGCATACCATTGTTAATCAAATAAACATGGTTTCTTATAGATTTTGTGATCTGACTAATCTCAATTAAGTGAATAACTTTTAAAATTACTATCTTATATTCCTGGTCTTCTCAGAGGAATTTCTTTATATATTTAATTGAAAAGTAGTTGAAGACTTTTCATTGTTTTAAACAGTGAGCTTTTCCCCTAGGCTCACATGCTGGCTTGTTATATAGATCATATTTTTTAACTAAGGTGACTTCAGCGGTATTAAGAGATCTCCTTTTAATGAACTGAATTTTCTTGTATGTGACATAAGGAAATGGCTCTAATACTGCTGAGCTGATTGCCTTTTACTTTTACTTATTTAGTAGCTGCTTGAATTTGAAAGTGATTTATGGAGCGTGTTGGTATGTAGGCATATGTCAAATTCACAGTTCAGTGTAGCTTTGTCCCCCTGGCTCTCCATGCGGGCCCCGTTGATCTCTGGTGCTGTAATGCTGTGTTGCCTCCTCCTGGCACCAAGGTGGATGGCTTGGGGAACAAAGCCCAGGCTGGATCACTCAGCCCTCAGCCTGTCAATAACAACCACATGCAACAGTCCCAACTACCTTAGTGTTATTTCATATTTCTGTGATTCACTTACCAAGTATTTACCATACAATACTACTTGTTTTTAAATCTACTTGTTTTACGTTATATTTAAACAGAAATCAATCTTTAACTTGTCACATTTTAAAATTTTCTTTTTCAGTGTATCATAAATGTTACCTATGTTTTGTAACTCAAGCTTTTCCTTTCTCATAGGATGCAGCTTTCAACGGCACTTAGAGAAAACCTGGAGGACAGTAACATTCAGACTAGGTACTTATTTTCCCCCTGTATTTGGTAAGGATGGGAATAAGAAGGAGCATCTGCATAATGAGTTTGATTATTTAAAATTGATTTCAGAAAGAAAGAAAGAGAGGTTGTCTTCCATATGTACCCTGACCTGGAATCAAATACTCGACCTTTCAGTCTGTAGGTCAGTGCTCCAACCAACTGAACCACATCAGCCAGGGCTTGTGATATTTTTAAAAAATTAACTATCACTGCCAACCACTTTTATCTGGGGAATAAGAAAAGTAACGGAATTTTTATGGACCTTCATCACTCAGCATTACAACAATTTTTACATCCTGCTGACATCTTGTTCATAATGCAATGCTAAGAAACAAATTAGGTTTTAACCAGATTATTTTGAAGGAAGATTTGAAAGTTAGTTTTGTACACTATTTACTGAAAACCAAGAACAATGCTACCTCATTTAATCTAGTAGCAACCCAATGATAGATAGAAAGTATACTCTTTATTTTTCATTGGCAGAAATGAGCTTGTATATGTTAATTTGCCAAGGAATATATAGTAAAGACTCTGTCTGGCAGTCAAGATACTCTATAATCTGGTCTAAATATCTTGCCATAGGAGCCTTACCTGTGATCTCTCCCAAAGGTCTAAAATTCTTTGATGCAAAATCCCCTCCCATGAGAGTAGAAAAATACTACGATGGATCTGGGCACTTCTATCTTAGTTCAGACTCCTACACATTCTCCCCATATTCCATTTAAATCTAGGGTTACAAAAATCCTAAAATCTTAATTTGAGCTCATTAACAGTTGGTACCCCATAAATGAGCTTAAAACATTTCTTGGGGGTGAAGAGAGCAGACCACCTGAAGAATGGCTCCTCTGTGTATAACACATCCAACAGCAACTTGGGCTTAACTCCTCATGGGTGGCAGGATGCTATGAGCTTCCTGTGACATTACGCCTATATATATTAAGTTGTGGACCAATCATGAGGATTCTCGTGTTTTCATATTACACAGTGTTTTGCAAAGTATCATACTTTATTTTTTTAAAATATATTTTTATTGATTTTTTACAGAGAGGAAGGTAGAGGGATAGAGAGTTAGAAACATCGATGAGAGAGAGACATCGATCAGCTGCCTCCTGCACACCCCCCACTGGGGATGTGCCCGAAACCAAGGTACGTGCCCTTGACCGGAATCGAACCTGGGACTTTCAGTCCGCAGGCCGACGCTCTATCCACTGAGCCAAACTGGTTTCAGCAAAAGTATCATACTTTAAAAAGATATTAGCTTGTAAGAATATGTAATAAATAACTTTAAAATGCAATGGGTATTTAACTTTAAGGCGTGCCTTTAATTTTTATGTAAAATGTTTTTTGTACTCTTCAATAGAAACTTATCTGCCCACTGGGTAAAGCTAGCAATAAAACTACTGTTCCGCAATGTGTTAAAAAAAATAAATAAATAAATGCTTGAGTTAAAGGGGCACAGGATAGGTTCATCATAAACCTTAAAACCAAGTACAGTTATAACCAGTAGAAAATGAGTTCAGATCTTCCACATCTGTGTAAACATTCCTTTTTCAGCCTCTGTACTACACTCCTACAATATCAGAATAATTAGTATTTTCACAGTGACCACATTGCTGGTCCCATTCAGTCCTACTGACTCTGAATCTAAAAACCAGGGTGTGGCCCTAACCAGTTTGGCTCAGTGGATACAGCATGGGCCTGAGGACTCAAGGGTCCCAGGTTCGATTGCGGTCAAGGGCATGTACCTTGGTTGTGGGCACATCCCCAGTAGGGGGTGTGCAAGAGGCAGCTGATCGATATTTCTCTCTCATTGATGTTTCTAACTCTCTATTCCTCTCTCTTCCTCTCTGTAAAAAAATCAATAAAATATATTTTTTTTAAAAGAAATATTTGTTGAAGAAATGGGGATAAAAAGTAGCTTATTCAGTGAACTATTCTGTATAATACTATAGTGGTGGAGTCATGTCATTGTATACTTGTCAAACCCATAAAAAGTACAACATTCCCTCCCACTGTTTCTATAAAAATCAGTGGAAAAAAACATACTCAGGTGGGGATAAAAAATAAAAGTTGTTTTTTTTTGTTTTTTTTTGTTTATTTTTTTACAAAAAGCAACTTATTAGCAAGTTTTTGGAATTTTTTGTCCTCCCTAAAAATAACATTTTTAGAAATATTCTTACATGCTTAAATTTCACATTTTTTTTATTGTCCATGACCAAACTTTTTCCTAGGAAAATGCATCTTTACTTTAAAAAAATTTGCTGGAACCGATTTGGCTCAGTGGTAGAGCGTTGGTCTGCGGACTGAAAGGTCCCGGGTTCGATTCCGGTCAAGGGCATGTACATTGGTTGCGGGGCACATCCCTGGTAGGGGGTGTGCAAGAGGCAGCTGGTCGGTGTTCCTCTCTCATCAACGTTTCTAGCTCTCTATCTCTCTCCCTTCCTCTCTGTAAAATATCAATAAAATATATATTTTTTTAAATTTTTATTTTATTTTATTTTTATTTAATTTTTTTAAATTATTGAGAGCTAGAAACGTCGATGAGAGAGAAACATCGACCAGCTGCCTCCTGCACACCCCCCACCGGGGATGTGCCCACAACCAAGGTACATGCCCTTGACCGGAATCAAACCCGGGACCTTTCAGTCCTCAGACCCACGCTCTACCACTGAGCCAAACCGGTTTCGGCAAAATAAATTTTTTTTAATATATTTTTTTTTCAGAGAGGAAATAAAGGGAGAGAGAGATAGGAATATCAATGATGAGAGAATCCATTGATCAGCACACCCCCTATTGGGGATCTATCTTGCATCCTGGGCATGTGCCCTTGGTCAGAATCGAACCTGGAATCCTGCAGTCTGTAGGCCAATGCTCTATCCACTGAGTCAAACCAGTTAGGGCTGCTTCTCTACTTTTAAACAAAAATTTAGTTTACATCAAGTGATGACTTTCTATTGAAATATATTAATGAAAATGAATATGTACTACTTGAGTCCTTCATTGATGAGATTTATTACTTTTAACTAAGGTTCATCTATTTTTTATTCCTTTTCAGTGAGCTCATGGACAACATGAACCACGTATTAAAGCTAAATAAAAAAATAATGAACTTACAGCAGGTAACTTTAGGCTACTAATGCATTCTCATGATTTCAGTAATACTTGCTGGTAACTGCATTACGTATGATTAAATAGAATAGCCCAAAAGAACAGGTACGGTTGGAATTCACTGTCCTTAAGTTTTCTCTCTCTTTCATAATTCTATTATTTTTCACTAATATTGCTAAGTATCCACTGAGCCAAACCGGTTTCGGCAATATTGTTAAGTATTTATAATTTAACACATTAAGCACTGTCAGTCACCGGTGACTAACACTAGACTTTCCTTCTGAAAGACAAAACAGGCTGGGCGCTTAACGTGTGAAGCTACTGTCCCCTCTCTTGATTTGTGGAAATGAAGGAATTAGTAACAGGAGTTTTAGAAAACATGAACTAAGATAAAATTCAGTAATGTAGTATTATAGGTTTGTTCTTAGGTAATGTCTCTTAATTTTTTTTTCTATTAATAGGAATCTTGGGATTTGGAGGAAAAATTGCTTGATATTAAAAAGAAGAGATTTGGTATGTAGGAAAGTTTTGGTCGTTTGTTTTTTATATAACACGTTTTTACTTACTATGGAGATTGATGAGCTGCTGAGGTCAGCTACTGAGAATTTTTATTTATTTGTTTGTTTGTTTATTTATTTATTTATTTATTTATTTATTTAGAGAGAAGAAGAGAGAGGGATAGAGAGCCAGAAACATTGATGAGAGAGAATCATCGATCAGCTGCCTCTTGCACACCCCCTACTGGGGATGTGCCTGCAACCAAGGTACATGCCCTTGACTGGAATCGAACCAGGGACCATTCAGGCCCACACTCTATCCACTGAGCCAAACCGGTTTCGGCAGAAATATCTTAATAATTTTAAATTTTCCTTAAATTTTAGATGTGGCAATTTTTTTAAAAAACAATTATTTGTTGATTTCAGAGAGAAAGGAAGAGGAGAGATAGGAACATCAGTAATGAGAAAGATCGCTGCCTCCTGCACACCCCCTGCTGGGATTCAAGCCCGCAACCCTGGCATGTGCCCTTGAACAGAATCAAACCTGGGACCCTTCAGTCCACAGGCCGATACTCTATTCACTGAGCTAGACCAGCTAGGGCTAGATGTGGCAATTTTAAAAATAGTACATAAAATGCATTTTGCTTGATATATTTTTGTTGTTTAGAACATTAAATCATGAAATTATTAAATTCTAGGAGGGGAATCAAATGATACAGAAAAGTATCATGGGAAAGTCATGGCCTGCATGTGTGATAACAGACATATTATATATACATTATTTTTATTTTTTTAAATATATGTTATTAATTTTTTACAGAGAGGAAGGGAGAAGGAGAGAGTTAGAAACAGCAATGAGAGAGAAACATCGATCAGCTGCCTCCTGCACACCCTCTACTAGGGATATATCCACAACCAAGGTACATGCCCTTGACTGGAATCAAACCTGGGACCCTTGAGTCTGCAGGCTGATGCTTTATCCACTGAGCCAAACAGTTAGGGCCTATACATAACTTTTAAATGGTTGGTAATACATATGACTTTACAGCTTTTTAACTTTTTAACATGAGATGGCTTTTTGCATTGAAATTATTGAAATATTTCAAAAGTAGAGCACGTTCTCTGTAGAAAATTTGGAAACAAAAGTCTACATAGGAAAAGTTAAATTTATTTTACCATCAAGAAATAATTAGTCTTGCCCTGACCATTTCGCTCAGTGGATAGAGCGTCGGCCTGCATACTGGAGGTTCCCAGGTTCGATTCTGGTCAGGGGCATGTACCTTGGTTGCGGGCACATCCCCAATGGGGGCTGTGCAGGAGGCAGCTGATAGATGTTTCTAACTCTATCCCTCTCCCCTCCTCTCTGTAAAAAAAAATCAATAAAATTTTTTTTTTAAAAAAAGAATCACTACTTTCAATGAACATCCTGTGTTTTTTTTTTAAAAAATCAGTCTTTAGTGCTTATTTTTTAATAAAAATTGGTATCGCTTTATTCTGTGTTATAAAATGCTTATTTTCATTTAACATTGTAGGCATGATTTATTATTTTTAAATATACAGACTTGCTGTATATTTAGCTAATATATAGCTAATGCCAGGGCCAGACATAGTTTTGGTCATCTGATCTAATTACCCTCTGGATGCCTAATATGTTTCCACTGCATTCCAACCTACTTTTGACACATTAATGTTAAGGAACCGAGCTCCTGAGGCACGCCCATTTATGTTTTCAAATAGTTTTTCTTAGAACATACCAGGAACTCCAAAAATGGTTGATGTTTATCCCTGGTGAAGGGAACCTTGTCATTGGAAATTTTTCTTGGTGATATGTCATTTTGAAAATGAAGGAGGGAAAACTGTTTGCATATATATATCTTGCCTGTTTTGGTACCCTCTTTGACACATGGCACTTCAAACACTTATCAACAGCTATTATAGTTATACATACAAACCTTGAACATTTGCATTACTAAATATAAAATTACGCTATTGGTATTTTTTACCAGGGAAGCCATATTTAGATCAAAATAGAACTGCAACCTAATATGCTCCTCATTAAAAAAATTTTCTTTACTGAAATAACCATCATTTTTAAAGGTTCTTGTTTGTAGGATTTATCATATATAGTATATTGTTTTATTTTTAACCTCACAGAATTAAAACGAGCTTCAGAAAGTAAATTTTTAGAAATACAGACTGAAAAGAACAAACAGAATGACAATTTGGCCAACATGGAAAATTCAGACAAGATGAAGACCTTAAAACAAAAGCTGCAGAAGGAGATACAAATTACCACAGTTATTCAACACGTCTTCCAGGTACGATGTATACAAACTAGGAAGGGGGTAAGGACTTTAAAAAAAAGTGATTGATGCTGTTACTTTCAGACTTACTTTCAGTTAGTCTTTGATCTTGACAAAATAATTCCATACTGCCCTGGCCAGTGTTGCTCAATGGATGGACGTCTGCCTGCGCACCGAAGGATCTTGGGCTTGATTTCTGGTCAAGGGCTCATACCTGGGTTGCATGCACATGTTTCTCTCTCTCTTCCTCCTTCTTCTCCTTCTCCTCCTCCTTCTCCCCCTCCTCCTCCTCCTCCTCGTCGTCTCTCTTCTCCACCCTCCCTCCTTTCCAAACTCTAAACAATAA
The DNA here is from genome assembly GCA_963924515.1 of Vespertilio murinus. Taxonomy (NCBI): domain Eukaryota; kingdom Metazoa; phylum Chordata; class Mammalia; order Chiroptera; family Vespertilionidae; genus Vespertilio; species Vespertilio murinus. The sequence continues at coordinate 34,320,564 of OZ004705.1, forward strand.
AATAAAATCAATGGAAAAAATATCCTCACAGTAAGAATTAACAAAAAAATATTCTGTACTAAAATTAGTCTGTTTACATATATCTGGAATACATGTGTATTTAATGTTTAAGGCTTTGATTTTTCATTATGGCAGTTTAATGGAATGGTTTTTAACAGCTCTGTGGGAGCAGAATGATATAATGATTGCGAGCACTAGACTGAGAGTTGGGAGTTGGGGGAAACATGGACAGGTTGATGAGAACCTACAGTTAAGATCCTGTCTGCTACTTAATAGTTGCTGACCTTGAACAAATTACTGACTTCTAAGCATCAGTGTCCTTGTTTAGAAAGAATGGTTGTGAAAACTAAACACATTCATGTTAATAAATGTAGGTAGTTATCATGTCAAGTTTTAAATCGTAAGTGTCCTATTTCTTCTGGAGGGTTTTTAAAAAATATATATTTTATTGATTTTTTACAGAGAGGAAGGGAGAGGGATAGAGAGCTAGAAACGCCGATGAGAGAGAAACATCGACCAGCTGCCTCCTGCACACCCCCTACAGGGGATGTGCCCGCAACCAAGGTACATGCCTTTAATCGGAATCGAACCTGGGACCTTTCAGTCCGCAGACCGACACTCTATCCACTAAGCCAAACCGGTTTCGGCTGGAGGGTTTTTTTAAATTATAAAATGTCTCTGGAACTGCTGAAATACTTAAATTACCAGTTTAAAATTATGAAGATGCATAGTTAAAACTATTATATGTGAAACAAGTACCTATTATGTGTAAAGCATGTCCTTGTAGAAAACGAGGTCTTAACGTCTCACTATAAGAAATTCATTCCCAGGTCTTTGTGTTTTTTTGTTAACCCTCACCAGAGGCCATTTTTCCATTGAGTTTTAGAGAGAGTGGAAGGGATGGGGAGAAACAGAGAGACACATCGATTGGTTGCCTCCCACACATAACTTGATCAGGAACAAGGATTGAGCCTGCAACCAAGGTACATGCCATTGACCAGAATCGAACCCAGGACCCTTCAGTCCAAAGGCCAGCACTCGATCCACTGAGCCAAACTGGCTAGGGTTCTTCCCCAGGTCTTAACCTACTTTTTAGTCGCAGTGGATGATTCAATTAGAAATTATCAAATCCCGTAGATTAACCTCAAGTACAAGATTGCATAAGTAAAGAATCGTTTTCATTTTCTTTGGCACGTATTCCTTCCTACTGCTTTGTAGCTTCTGTTATTCTGCATTTCTTAATTTTTATGTTCTCAAAATTGGTGTTAATCTTGGTTTAATGAATTTATTGAAATGTTTAATAGAACATAATTTGGCCAACTTGGGAACTCTTTATTCCAAAAGGAAGATCAGCCTTCGGGGGTTGTCATGTTTGAATGCTTACTTCCATCTGCCTTAGTAAATTTGACTGAATTTATATACACAAGCTCTTTTATTCATTTCTAGCAAGAATTTGCCTTACATAGGCCAAAGTTTTATATATTTTATATGTATTATTTACCACTTATTCTCTAAAATTGATTTAACAATATTTCATTTAATAACTCAGTATCATTGAGCTATAGGTTTCAAAGAATAATGACCAGAATTTTCATTAATTATGGCCCTAATCATTCCTCCATTGTCTACCACAAGAAAATGTTCTTCACCTTTTTCAGGGTCTTGAAACTTTGCAAGGACTAAGAACTAAGCTCTTCTTTTACCTCTTTTTAAAAATAGGACATATTACTTGGGCTTAAATTGTTGTTCATCATAGAAGTATAAAGTGAATTCTGAACCACAGTTGTTATCTTTTCCCCATAATGTAGGCTGCCACTGCAAATATCTTTAATAGGTAAAACTACCCACAAAAATGGGTAAAGCATAAAGATTGCTCGCATTATAAATTCTGGCATTATGGGGATCAAGGTTGAAGCCTTGCTGAAAGTGCAAATGAGGATACAAGAATGTATTACTTGCCCTGGTGTGGCTCAGTTGGTTGGACATGGTCCCATGAACGAAAAAGGTTGCTGGTTCGAGTCCCAGGCAGGACACATGCCCAGGTTTTGGACTTGATCCCTGGTAAGAATCCTGCAGGAGGCAGCTGATCAATGTTCCACTCATATATCAGTGATTCTCTCTCCCTACCTCTTCCTCTACAGTAAAAAATAAAATAAAAAGAATGTATTACTAGTTTTTCTCATGATCAGAGAGTAAATCTTCATACCTAGTTTGGTAATTATGGAATAAGATCAGTGAAAGAGGATTTTTTAAAAGCTTGTTAAATTTTTAAAAATAAGTTTTTATTGATTTCAGAAAGAGAAAGGGAGAGGGAGAGTTAGAAACATCAATGACGAGAATCACCAATTGGCTCCCTCCTACACACCCATACTGGGGACGGAGTCCAAAACCCAGGCATGTGCCACAATTGGGAATCAAACCCTGACTTCCTGGTTCCTGGGTCATTCATGGGTCAATGCTCAACCACTGAGCCATACCAGCTGGGCAAAGCTTGTTAAAATTTTAAAAGTACAAAGAACATATAGCCGAAACCATTTTGTCTCAGTGGATAGAGTGGCGGCCTGCGGATTGAAAGGTCCCAGGTTCGATTCCAGTCAAGGGCATGTTACCTCGGTTGTGGGCACATCCCCAGTAGGGGGTGTGCAAGAGGCAGCTGATCGATGATTCTCTCTCATCAATGTTTCTAACTCTATCCCTCTCTCTTCCTCTCTGTAAAAAATCAATAAAACATATTTTTAAAAAAAGAACATATATACATAGCCATAGACATAGGAAACAGTGTGGTAATAGCGAGAGGGAAAGGGGAGGGCATGGGCTGGGTGGAGGTGCGAAAATTGTGGAGAAATAGGGACATCTGTAACTCTCAAAAATAAAGTTAAAAAATACTTAAAACTTTAATTTCAAAACTTTTTTTATATTACAGAACCTCATTTTGGGGAGTAAAGTCAACTGGGCAGAGGATTCTGCCTTTAAAGAAACTGTTCTGCAGCTTGAGAAGAATCTCACCATGATCTAATAAGAATTCTGTTTTAGCATTATTTGTTTCTGTCTTTGATGTGTCATTTAAATAGTAAATTTCAGGTGAAATGTGTGATTTTCAGTGTTTTTGTAACTATTATATGCAGCTTTTTAAAAAAGCTTACCAGTATAATATGGAATATATTGCTTTAAATATGATCATTAAAATGACTGGCATCCTCAAAAAGAATCTGAAGATCTTAGCCTTGCAAGGGTCTGGAAAGACATCAACTAATCCAGCTTTCCGCTCAATGTGGACATTTTTTCTACATCCCTATAAGTTCCAACTCCTCCATGCATTTCTTTGTCAATCAAAATACAAAAAAAAATTAGAAAACTATACCCACAACTTTATTTTCATGGTTGTCAGTTGTATTTTATTCAAGTAAAACTTATTTTAAATTACCTCACTACAAACTTTTAAAAAATATATATTTATTGATTTCAGAAAGGAAAGGAGAAGGAGAGAGAAACATCAATGATGAGAGAGAATCATTGGTTGGCTGCCTCCTGCCCGCCCCCTACTGGGGATCAAGCCTGCAAGCCAGGCATGTGCCCTGGCTGGAATGGAACCTACCCTTCAGTCCACAGGCTGACACTATCTGTGAGCCAAGCCGGGTAGGGCTACAAACTCTTTTTTTTTTATTGGGATATAATTGATATATAACATTGTGTAAGTTCAAGGTGTACAGCATGTTGAATTGACCACTATGGGTCTAGCTATCATCTCCATCATGTCACATAATTTTTTTGTGTGGTAAAAATATTTAGGATCTAGTATCTTAGCAAATTTGAAGTATGTAATACAGTAGTGTTATCAGTAATCACAATGCTATGCATTATATATCCAAAACTTACTCAAATTCTACCTGTAAATTTGTACCCTTTGACCAAAATCTCAATTCCCCAATCCAGCTATATATTTAAAGAGACTCAAATGCACCTCAGCCTTGAAGAAAAACATATTTAGAAGAATTGTGCTTTTTTCTTTTGTATTTATATTTATCATGCATAACTTTTATAAGTTAAAAAAACAAATATTGCTTTTCTAATTCAAAAACATAACTTGCCATTTTTTATTCATCCCATTCCAACTTTTGTAAATTCTGATTTGAGCTCTTTATTAAATTTATATAATTTGATCATTTTTATAGACAATGTGTTTTTAGCATTCTTTAAAAGACTAAACAACTTGAGAAGATGTGCTGCAGGTGTAATAGCATTTGAAATCTGTTCTTTAGGTCAATAATAAAAATACAGAGATTTGCCTACAGTTGTATACTAAGCACTTATTTGGAATATTTATAGTGTTACTTCATTTCTTTTGATAAATCATATTTATTTGTAATTTTGTTCTTTTTGCCACAGCATATTCTTGGAAATTGTCAACATAAACTGTAAAACAATATTTTTCTTCTAGAAAAACATTCTGGCCCAGCTGTTGTTGCTCAGTAGTTGAGCATGGACCTATGAGGGCAGATGCATGGGTTTCAACCGGATCCCTAGGGGATGTGCAGGAGGCAGCTGATCAGTGATTCTCATCATTGATGTTTGTGCCTCCTTCTGAAATCAATAAACGTATTTTTTTACAAAAACGACTCTGTCCCTGGCTGGTTTGGTTCCATGGATAGATAAGAGCGTAGGCCTGCGGACGGAAAGGTCCCAGGTTCGATTCTGGCTATAGGCTGGGTGGGGAGGAATTTAAAAAAAAAAAAAAAAAAGATTAACTCTAATAACATGTTTTAGTGTTAGTTTCCCAAGCTTTTTTCCCCTCGAGTTTAAATGGCAGCCTGAGGGAACACACATTAAACCACATACCCAAGTTTTGGGCTCAATCCCCAGTAGGGGGTGTGCTGGAGGCATCCGATCAATGATTCTATCTCATATTGATGTTTCTTATCTCCCTCTCTCTTCCTCTCTGAAATCAATAAAAACATTTTTTTAAAGACTTATGTTTCTATCATTAAGAAAAAAAAGCATTCTGTTAAATGTCTTCCTGGTCCAAAATTACAGCATTAAGTGAATCACTATGTTAGTGATTCCCAAATCAACAGATTATCAGTATCATCTGAAAAACTGCATTTTCCTGGGATTGGATCATCCTGTGTTCCCTCCTAAAGTCCAAGTCAGAAATAATTGGCTGGATAACTGGATTAAGCTCTACACTGAAGTTAGAGGAAACGGCCCTGTATTACTCAGGGCTAACGGGCCAAACACACCCAACCCCACTAACCCTCGCCTGCGATGGGGAACCCGCGGGTTCTGGGCGGGAAGGGGAGGGCCGCCCGCTCGCCCCGCCTCCGTGACGCCACATAAGGGCCCGCCCCGCCGCCCGGGCCCGGTTCTCGCCGCGCTCCCGAGCGCCCCGGAAGCCGCCCCTGCCCGGGGTCGCGATGGGCAGCAAGATGGCGTCGGCCGGCAGGGTCGTGCAGGTAAAGCGGGCCGGTCGCCTTTCCGCACCGGAGGCGGCAGGGAGGGTGCCGATGTGTAGAGGTGAGGCGCCGGGGGGAAAGCGGCGGCGGGGGCCGTGCGGGGGCCGCGGCCTGAGCGGCGCCGCCGGGGAGCGAGGATTAGACCGGGGCCGTCGGGTCGGGCAGCGGACCGGCGGCCGGAGCCGGGGGCTCGGGCCGGGCGGGGGCGGGGGGGCCGCGGCGCGGCGGGTGGGCGCACGGCCGCGGTGGGCCCCGCGCCGTCCTCCGCGAGGACCTGGCAGCCCCGGGAGCCGGCGGGCTGGGCTGCGGGCCGTGGTCCGGCCAATGGGCGTCCGGTATGGTGTGCGACGGCCCCGCTCGGCCAATCCGAGGGAGGCGGCGGCGGGAGTGCGAGGAAGCCACCCCGTCCTGACCCCGGTGTCCCTTCAAGGTCTTGGGAAGAGGCCGAGAGCTAGTGGTGCCCTTGACCTGCACTGGGTCTCCCCCACCCACTCAGATGTCTGCTTATAGGGAGGGAATTAAAAAATATATATATTAACTGTAATACATGTCCCAAGCTTTTTCTTCCTCTTGAGTTTAATGGCAGCTGGAGAAACTACACGTTAACCCACACGTTAATTAACTCCTGATAGCTTTTCTTCTCCAGCTGTGGTCTCTAGCTTAAATAGGAAAGGTGAAATTGGATATAAAGAGACATAAGCTCCACTTTTGTGGTTGGTGTACATGATCTTTTTCAGCTCTGAAAGTGTAGTATTGTATTATTAACTTTGATATGAGAAGTGCTTTTCTCTTTGCAGAAGTGTACTTCTTAAAATTGTGTCAGTCTGCCTTAGCCGGTGTGACTGAGCTGCCCCAAAAGATTGTGGGTTGGATGGTTCCAGTCCTGGTCAGGTCCCAGACTGGGTTGCTGGTTTGATCTCCAATGGGTACCCTCAGGAAGTGTAACCATCTCAGTGTTTCTCTCACCTCTCTCTCTCTCCCTTCCCACCCCCTCTCTCTAAAATCAATTAGCATGTCCTCAGGTGATGATTTTGAAAGTCTGAAAGATAATCCCAGATCCCAGTCGTTTAGTCCCATTGCATCAAATGATCCTCATTTACTCATTTACTGGGTAGTTATTGAGCATTAACTCATTAAAGATTGTAGTGATGCGGCAAATATCTGTCAAAGAACTGGTATCATAATATATATCCCAATTTTAAAATGAGGTAAAAAATGATTCTGCACAAAAGAAGATATCCAAATGAGCAATAAGCCTGTGAAAAGATGCTCAATGTCATTACTTGCCATGAAATGCTACTGTACCCACCTAATGATTAAAATAGAAAAGACTGACAATACCAAGTCTTTTCTGAGTATGTGAAGTTCCCAGACCCTCATACACTGCTGTTAGGAATAAAAAATGGTACAGCCACTTTGGGAAACTTTTATCAATCTCTAATAGTTAAACATACCTATTTGACCCAGCAATTCTATTCCTATGTTTATGCCCAAGAGTAATAAGTACATTTACCTATATAAAAAGTGACTCATATTAAAATGTCCATAGCTACTTTATCCTTAACAACCCCCAAACCAGAGACAATCCAAATGTCCATTAACAGGATAAACAGATTGTGGTAGATGTGTTAAAATGGAACAGTACACAGTAATAGTTAAGAACTAACTACTGATATTGTAAGGCCGGGGAAGGACCCCCTTCCCCTTCTTAACTGACTTTTCCAGTAAGCCCTGGTTAACTGACCTTTCCAGCAGACTCTGGTTTGGTCACCGTAGAGGTATTTTATCTGTTCCTGAAATCAGCCTGAGGGATCAGCCTGCTAAGACAGACCATCCAGCCTCCCTAACCGCAGGGCCATAGCTATATTATCTGTTTCTGGGAGGACTATAGCTGTATTTTATCTCTTTCTGGAATCGGCCTGCAAAAACAGACCATCTGGCTTCCTCGGGAAATGAGTCAACTGTCAACTATTATGAGCCAAATATTAACTGTTAACATAGTTCCCTGATTTACAGACCACCTGCGTGTGGTTTTTGCCTTTATAAACTCATGTCTTGCAATTACTCGGCGCTCCCAGTCAGCCAGCACTGTTGCTGTCTGAGAAGCCCCTGCGCTGCGCTTGTACTAATAAAACCTCCCGCTTTTTGCATCAAGTTTCGGTCTCGGCGTTTGACTTGGGGTCGTCGCCCCCTCCGTCGGACTCACGGGGGGTCTTGGGACCTTACAATATATGAAAAAAGAGATACTTTGAGGTAAACAATAAGGAAAGAGTTGCAAAGACTTTGACTCAGATATTTATGATACAAAGCAGTACATGCTAATATGTACTAGCATCCCTCGAGGGATGTCCACCTGCTGGCTTACGCCCACTCCCCTTCTGGCTGAGCAGCACTCCCTCAGTGGGAGCACACTGAACACCAGGGGGCAGCTTCTGCGTTGAGCATCTGCCCCCCCAATGGTCGGTAGTTTTGCCATTTAGTCAATTTGCATATTAGGGTTTCATTATATAGGATGCATTCTTATAGCAATGAGTGAATGCCTGCTTCCCTACAGCCTTCCCAACAGTCTTGTGTTATCCAACTTGTACATTAAAATCTAATTGATGGCCGAAACAGGTTTGGCTCAGTGGATAGAGCTTCGGTCTGCGGACTGAAAGGTCCCAGGTTCGATTCCGGTCAAGGGCATGTACATTGGCTGCGGGCACATCCCCAGTAGCGGGGTGTGCAGGAGGCAGCTGGTCGATGTTTCTCTCTCATTGACATTTCTAGCTCTCTATCCCTCTCCCTTCCTCTCTGTGGAAAATCAATAAAAAATATATATATTTTTTAATCTAATTGATGGCCCTAGCTAATTGGCTCAATGGACAGTGTCAGCATGCGGAAAGGGCATGTACCTTGGTTGCAGGCTCCTCCCAATTGATGTGTTTCACATCAATGTTTCCTCTGTCTTTCCATCTATTCCACTCTCCTTAAAATACAATGGGAAAATAGCATTGGGTGGATAGAGCGTCAGTCTGCTGAGTGAAGTCCCCGGTTCGATTCCGGTCAAGGGCATGTACATTAGTTGCGGGCACATCCCCGGTGGGGGGTGTGCAGGAGGCAGCTGGTTGATGTTTCTCTCTCATAGATGTTTCTACCGTAGCTCTCTGTCCCTCTCCTTTCCTCTGTAAAAAAAAAGTCAATAAAATATATATATTTTTAAAATAAGCAGATGAAAGGGAAGGCATGGAAATGGGTGGGATCGGGCAGAGATTGAATGGGTATGGAAATGGCATGATGAACTAGGGCAATGAAAAGTATGTATTTCTATAGGTAGAGGAAAAAGACTAAAAGGATTATTAAATGTTTAAACCTGTTTTATATGGGTTTTGGGATCATAGTTTTCCTCTGTGCTTTTCTGCATTTTTTCCAAATTTTTTACACAGAACACATTACTTTTTTACTCAGAAAAAAAGTATTTTTTTAATTACCTAATTTTTAATATGCTTTTTGTCCTATTCTAAGTTAGACAGTAATATAGTAGGGAAACAACACTCAATTCAAGTCAGGAAACTTACAATTCTTATCAATCAAGAGGGTGATATTAAGTCACATAACATAAAGTCCATCTTTTTCATAGGGTTGTCTTTGAGGTCAGTTGGGAGTACAGTAAAATGTCTTGTGATGTATAAAGTACAAAGTTATTATGAAAAGCAGATAAGATAAACAAGTTAATAATTCATAGACCAGCTTTCCTGGTTGGGGAAGAGTAAAATAGTAAAATTTTAAATTGCTAACAAAATAAAAATTGCTATCAAATACTAAGGTATTTTATTTTAATGAAGGTGTCTATGTGATGTGGTTCAGTAGATTTTCTTGTATATATAGTTAATGAGTTTGTTTTAGTGTTTCATCTTTTTTACGCATTTTTTTTCCCTTAGGTAGTCAAGCCACATACTCCATTAATAAGATTCCCTAACAGAAGAGATAATCCTAAACCAAATGGTAAGTTGTACTTTAGATTTTTAAATGTTTCATTTATTGACTTTAAAGGGAGGGGGAGAGAAGGAGAGAAAAAACAAACATTGATTCTGTTGTTCCATTTATTTATGTATTCACTAGAGGCCTGGTGCATGAAATTCATGCATTAGGAGGAGGAAGTGGGGTCCCTCAGCCTGGCCTGTATCCTCTCCAATCCGGGACACCCCTCAAGGGATGTCAAATGGGATCAGCCCTAAACCAGCAGTCAGACATCCCTCTCGCAATCCAGGACCACTGGCTCCTAACTGCTTGCCTGCCTGGCTGCCTGATCACTCCTAACCACCTCCGCCTGCCAGCCTAATGCCCCTAACTGCTCCCCTGCCAGCCTGATCACCCCTAACTGCTCCCCTGCCGGCCTGATTGCCTCTAACTGCCTCGGCCTCTGCCACCGTGGCTTTGTCCAAAAGGACATCCGGAAGGCTGTCTAGAACAGGGGTGGGCAAACTTTTTGACTCGAGGGCCACAATGGGTTCTTAAACTGGACCGGAGGGCCAGAACAAAAGCATGGATGGAGTGTTTGTGTGAACTGATATAAATTCAAAGTAAACATCATTACATAAAAGGGTACCGCCTGCTCTTTCGGCTCTGCGCTGGCCGGATAGAACAGCCGAACTGGCCGGGTCCGGCCTGCGGACGTAGTTTGCCCATGCCTGGTCTAGAAGGTCATTCGGTCTAATTAGCATATTATGCTTTTATTAGTATAGATTGGTTGATTCTTTTATGTGCCCTGACTGGGATCGAACTTTAGCGCTCTAACCAACTGAGCTACCTGACCAACATGTATTTTTTCCCAAAGGTGTATATATATATGAATGTCCTATTTTCATTTTAAAATCAAATAGATTCGGTAGCTTAGATGAAAATGGTACATACCGCCCTAGCTGGTTTTGCTCAGTGGATAGAGCATCAGCCTGCAGACTGAAGGGTCACTGGTTTGATTCTGGTCAAGGCCACATGCCCAGGTTGCGAGCTCCCCAGTAGGGGCATGCAGGAGACATGCCCCTATCTCATCATTGATATTTCTCCTCTCTCTCTCCCCCTTCCTTTCTGAAATAAAAAAAAAAATTTTTTAAAGAAAGAAAATGGAAAATACCTTAGGTTCCATGCAAGTAGAAATTAACTTACTTCCATTTAAAAAGGTAATGGCTCAATAGTAGAAGTCTCTGAATTTTTAATGATATTGAGTTTTTACATGGGAATTTTTGTTCTACCTTTTTTTCCTTCTATCCTTTAGAATAATTTCCCACACATTTGTAGATATTGTGAGGAATAATAACCATTTCCATATTTCTCTCCCAGCTAACTTTTTCTTTCATTGACTCATCCATTAAATCAGTAAATGTTTCTTTGATTGCTATAAACCTCAGTAATCATAAAGTAACTAAAGATTCTGAATAAGTCGTGTTTTTTTTTTTCTGGCCTCTCCTTTTTATCAAATCCTCTGTCTCTGTCTTTATTATAAGCTATTTGGTCCTTAATTCAGGGAGAATTTTAACAAATTTTATACAGATGTTTTTAACTTATTGTAATTCTTGAATTAAGATACATGTGTTGAAAAAGTACTGAGAAAACTAATCTCATCTATAGTTACCAAAATTCTTATTCCCCGTTGTAAGATATCACCAGTAAATTCCACCATATGACAAAACTTAAGTAATGTAGGTTATCTATATAGGTTGAATTCCACTATCTAGAAATTTCATTATTTTATAAATTTGTTCAATTTAGTAACTCACTCATTTAACATTACCTCCTTTTAAAAAAAACTTGATGAAATTATACATAGCTATTCAACTAAGTTACTCTCTAATACTTCTCAGAATTATAATAATTTTAAGAATGACTAGGTTTTTCAATAATAGAGAACACAAAATAGTATTTTAAGACACCTGAACAATTTCTCTAATTACACTTTTTTAAAATTTCAGTAGCAGAAGCTGTGAGATCAACAGGAGTACCTTCTCACTCTTCAATTTCACAGCATTCTAAGGGAAGTAAATCATCAGATTGGCTGATGCATCAGGGTCCACCAGACACTGCAGAAATAATAAAAACATTACCTCAGAAATACAGAAGGAAACTTGTCTCTCAAGAAGAAATCGAATATATCCAAGTATGTTGTTGGTCTTTATCATAGTATTATGCAAAACATCTTAACGTATTGGCTTTTGGAATTTCATATGCTAATTTACATGCCTTCCCCATTGTCTTGTCTTGGTGTGTCCATAACTAAGATACGGATGGTCTGATAGGCCACGATTATGAGAAATAAACCATGTCCAAGCCCTCAGTTACATGCATGAAGAAAATATGTGTAGAAGTATGATGTGTAGAAGCAATCAACATAAGGACATAAAAAAAGCTCAATTAGGGTTCTCAATTGTTAAGAGTGTAAAGACCAGGAAATTTGAGGACCACTGATCTGGTTTAACCTGAATCCCTTCCAGAACTGAAATTATAACATTTCTATGAGTGCCATAAAACAATGAGAAAACCTGAAATTGTTTTAAAAAACTAAAGATCATTTACTTAAAATAGTATAATTTGTATAGTGGCCATGAAACATTTTTTCTGTAAATTTGACACCTAATCTTGTTTTTATTTCTTATTTTTCAGCGTGGAGGTCCTGAATAATCACTGACACTGGCTGCTGTTTGTTATCAAACAAAGAATAATAGTCTTTACAATAAAGGACTTCCAAAATGACTAATGAGAAATTATACATTAACAAGTTTAATATTCTAAAAAAGAAAGAAAGATAGAAAACTTAGATAGATACTTGTATTTCTTAATTTATGTATCTTGGCAGCTTTTCCACAAGCTTACCTAATTGTTTATATACTTTATACTTATTAAAGTACACATTAAAGAATGTTAGTCTATTAATTTACTCTTGGTTCTCAAGTATTACCAGTATTGAACTATTAAAAGCACACAATGTCTAATAAACCATTATAGATTTCCCATTATTTCACTTTCTTTCGGTTTCTGTTTAAACGTTAATTTATCAGGCAGAATTGCTTTTTGGAAGTGATTTTCCTGAAATAGAATGAGGATAGGTGAAATAGTGACTCTATTGTTTGTTCTTAATTCTTTTAGCATTTTTTTTCCCCTTCACAAAGTTACTGGAGTATAACTGGCTTAGTAAGCACATCCTGCTCTAAACAATAATAATAGAGCCAAGCATATCCAGTGACTTTGGGGTATGAAGAGTTAACACAGAAGATTATTAGTAACCTATTTTCAAGGGGGGGGGGGGATAAACCAGTATAAAATCAGACATCAAAATTAATATAGCAGAAGTATTTGAATAGAAATTGCTATTTCTTATGTTTCTCGGGGTGTTAAGAAAATCTTGTTCTTTGGTTTACTTTACTGTTTTGATTGTATAATTCGTGCAAATTGTGCTAATCATTAACTTTCTCAAACTTCAAGTCTGAAAGCTTCATAAAATCAACATAAATATTTACTTTGTTAAGGCAATTTATGAAACTTTAAAGGGTCTTCCTGTGCCAAGGGTATATTATTATTGTGAAAGCGAAGCCTCACAAAGCTAAATAAATTCTCTTTCATACCTTTAGTGATTTCTAGAATATGCTTTAAAGAAGTCATCTCTAATAGTAAAGGTAGCTTGTAAGCAATAAATGAGTAGAATTGTTGAGTATTGCCCAATTGCCTATGACTTAATCTTTGCTTCCTCTCCCCCTCCCCCTATTCTAGAGTTGATATTTCTCTTGCAAATTCTGTGTTGTAGTCTAATAAAAATGTTGCCCAACTCAAATTTGAGTTCGGGGTTTGGGGCTAACAATACACTGGTGACTCAAAAAATACAAAATTCATGGGTTTTTTATGTTATTTACATTTATTTGGAAGATTTTCTTAAAACTACCAGTTTTCCTACCCCACCCCCCTTAACTTCTATGTTTCAGTAAAAGGAAGCCCAGTGCAACTTATTTTCCTTTTCAGAAACAGTAGATCCAGGTAATAAAGTGTGGCTTGAGTAATACTGGGAGCCAACAGTTAGAAACCCTAATACTAGATCTGCTGAAGGTTTTCCTTACCAGTACTATCTATTACTTTGTAACAAGTCACCTCAAAACTTAGTGTCTAAAAGCAACAATACTCACTAGCTTATGTTTCCTCTGGGTCAGGAATTCCTGAGCAGGTTGGCTGGGCAGTTCTGCTCAGTGTCTCTCTCATGAGGTTGCAATCAGGTGCTACCTGGGGCTGCACTTATCTGAAGGCTTGACTGGGGCTCGACGATCTTGGCTTACTAGCATGGCTGGCAAGCTGAATGAAGCTGGCTGTGGACAGGAGGACTCCGTTCCTCTCCACAAGGCTGCCTGGGCAAATTCACGACATGTTGGCTGACTTCCCCCCACAGTAAGTCATCCAAGCATCCAAAGACAGAAGCATGAATGCTTTTTATGACCTAAATTCAGAAGTTACATTTTTCTGCCATATTCTACTGGTCACACATAACAGCCTGTTTCATTATGGGAGGAATCTACTCGGTTCATTAATACTAAAAGGCAAGAATCATGGGGGCCATCTTAGAAGATGGCAACCACCAATGTGTGCAAGTGCTTTTATGCCATAGCACACTCAAGCCTCACAGGTGTACCATCAAATTTAGCTCACTACTTAGCTTATTTTTACTGAAAGTGAGGTTAGCTGTTACAGTGATGTCTTTCAAAAGGAACTTTGGCCTAAGTCATGTAACACCATGGATCATTAGGTATCACTTGCCACAGGTAAAAAATTAAGAATTAAGTGATAGCCGAAACCAGTTTGGCTCAGTGGATAGAGCGTCAGCCTGCTGACTGAAAGGTCCCAGGTTTGATTCTGGTCAAGGGCATGTACCTTGGTTGTGGGCACATTCCCAGTAGGGGGTGTGCAGGAGGCAGCTGGTCAATGTTTCTCATCTATGTTTGTAGCTCTCTATCCTTCTCCCTCCCTTCCTCTCTGTAAGAAATCAATAAAATATATTTTTTAAAGAATTAAGTGATAAAGATGGTGTGTTTTCTGCAATGTATGAGAAGTTTGCCTATGAACATATCAGAGCTCAATAAAGACCCAAGTAGTGAAAAGAATGAGGAGGTGACCAACAATAGTTATGTAATGGTTAACAAATTGAGCACTGTCAGACACTTTTCTAAGGGTTTTTGGAGTGAAATTAAGCCTTGCAGCAACCCAATTATTAGGTCCTATTATGGAGGAGGAAACTAGGGACAGAAAGGTTAAATAATTTACCTAAGTTATATATCGATTGAATACTTAGCCCAGGAGTCAATGTGAACAGTCTATACCCACAGCAAGGATCAATCCTTACACTATATTATCTTTACTAAATTATGAGCCTTGGTATTCTGCCTTTGGCAACATAACTCTGAAAATCAGGATTCTCAACTCTTATCAAATGCCCCAATTCAAAACTTTAGAATTAAGCTATCCTTATGCCCTCACCCAACACCGAGTTTGTCAGCAAATCCTTCTGGCTAGAAGTCATCTGGTACCATCTAATGCAGGCATCTGGATTACCACAGTAATTCCTTACCTGGCCTTCTTGCTTTTCCTTGCCACCTCCCTCACCCCAAGTTTGATCTCTTTCACAACAGCCAGAGTGGACCTTTGGAAACACGGTTGAATATCATTTGTCTGCTCAAAAGTGATGTTTGTCTTGTCCCACCCTATTTAAAACTGAAAACCCTAATCTCTCTTTTTTCCCCTGCTCATGTATCATAGCATTTTTTTTAAACCCTATTTTACTTGGTTGTTAACTACTCCCATTTGAAGGCAAGCATCTTTGTCCTTTTTCTCAGGCTCATTTCTCAGTCTACAACAGAGTCTGGCATATTCAATAACTATTCACTGAATAAATGCATGAATGTGTATAATTCGTTGATTTGTACGAAAACTCATGGGAAAATCGGGCACTGCTCACGGCTAACACTTCACTGAGCGTTTACGACGACTAACCTTTCTGCCTGTCACACGGAACGCTCACAGCCACCGGCGATGCCGTCTACTCCTTGCACTTCCCGGAGGAGAAAGCGGAGGACCGTTAGTCCGTTCCACAGCACAGAAGTCAGTCTTCCGGTGACTCGGGTTTTGCTTCCCTGGGCGCGCCTCTTCGTAAGAGCACCGGACTAGGAAGAACGCCTCGGGCCCAGCCAGCCCTCACCAAGCCCGCAGGCGTCTTGGCAACCCGAGGCCGCGGGGCCCGGCGTCCATAGGAACCGCCGCGGCGACGGAACGCCCAGACCCAGAGCCGGAAAGGGAGGCCGGGGAGCAGGCCGAGCCTGCCACCCGCGTACACACCCACGGCGTTCCGAACTCGGAACCGGAACCGCGGCCGAACGCCGACCCGTCGCGGCAGGTCAGACAATAATCGAAGTTAAAACGCCCACCAGGCGACACACGTGGGCGCCGCCACCCCGCCGCAACCAGGCTTCCGGCACCCGCAGGCCGCGCTGCGCCCGGCTTCCGCGGGGCCACGCCCACCCCGGAAGTGGGGCGGAGCCAATACAGCGCCGGAGCCCGGCGAGCGGAAGTGGCTGTTGGACGCTTTAAAGTCGCTTTAAATTCCCTGCGTCCGGGGAGCTCGCCCTTTACGGCCGGCCTCGGGCTTCGCGTGGCGGATGGCTGTGGACGTGAAGTCGCGAGCGAAGCGCTATGAGAAGCTGGACTTCCTCGGGGAGGGGCAGGTGCGGCCCCCGGGGTTCGGGGCGCCCCGCGGGGAGGGCGCCGGGTCGCCGCCCCGGTTTCCTCGCGCCCTTAGGCTGCTGGCCCAGGCTCCCCGGACGCCGCTGCCCCGTGTCCCTCTCCCCCTCTCCTTTCCCGGCCACATAGCATTTTTTAAAAAAATCATAACATATTTCACTTGGTTGTTAACTGCTCCCAGGCAGGACCGGGACGCGGGCCGCCCCGCCACGCTTCCAGCCGCCGGGAGTCCGCCCCTTAGATAGAACCCTGGATGCTTGGCCTCCCAAAAATCTAAAGTCAAAAGGCAGACACACAAATCAACCAACCTTCCCGCAAGCTTAGGTTGTTTTCGTTGCTCTCTCTAGTTTGCCACGGTTTACAAGGCCAGAGACAAGAACACCAACCAAATTGTCGCCATCAAGAAGGTGAGTGGCACTTGGCGGTCTCGGGGTCTCGGGGACGACGGAGGGATGTGTGAGTTGGTGGCTGGCCCATTTTACCCACCGAAGCCTTGCTCTGCGAATGAGGAGTGCCCTACGTCATTTCCAAAGGAGGCAGAGTTTGTTAGTGCCTTGGGTTCCGGGATAGAACTCGGGTGGAGCTGGTTTTTGATTGTTAGAGAGAAGAAGGGAGAGGGAGAGAAACATCAATGGGAGAGACTTGGGTGGGCCGCCTCCTGCCCGCCCCCGGCCGGGGATGGAGCCCGTAACGGGTCCTGTGCCCTGACCGCGAATCCCACTGGTGACCTTGTCTTGCTCCGGAGGAAGAAGCCCAGTCAACAGACTGAGCTGAACTAGATTTTTGTGCCATTAACGGACATTGAAATGAAAAGGGAGCCGGGTGCCGGCTTTATAAACTCAGAAGTTGGCAAAGGGGCTGTTAACTGCCAATCTGTTAGGTCCTCGGAACAAACCATTTCTTGTCATCATCTTCCTGGATCACCGTTTCTGCCTCACCTGCACCCACTCTATCCATCATATCCGTTTTCTGTGGGCAGACTTACCATAAAAGGCTTGCACCTACATTAACAACATTGATGTGCGTGTGTTTTTTAAAACTGGTTTTAGTATCTTTTTGTTTGCATTCACTCAAGAAATTTAGGTTCTATTTAGCTAACTTTCTATATGCCAGGCACTTTCACCACTGTTTTTCATTTAACCCTCAAAATAGTCTTGTAAAATACGTAAAGTAAGTGCCTTTATTTTACACTTGAGGTTCTTGAGGCTGAGAGACGTTAACTGGCTTGTCAAGGTGATGTGGGTAGTAATGGCTAAAAGCTGGGCGTTAAGTCCAGGCGTCCTGCTGCCAGGTTGATCGCTCTTTCCCATGCTACTGAAATCAGTAACCTCGTTTTTCTCACTGCCCAAGACCTGCTGATGTGGTAAGTGACCTCCACCTTACCTTTCCTCACTTCTCTCATCTTGTTTTCCAGCTTTTGTTCTACAATCCAGCACCAGCTGCTCCTTTGTAAAAACCCTTTAACTCTCCCGACCCTTCCTAAAGTTCTCTCTTCAATTCTGTTTTTCTATACTCTGGCCACATTGACCTTTCTGTTCCTTGAACCCGTGAAATTCATTCCAGCCCCAGGATTGTTGCATTTGCTCTGCCTTCGGGCTAATAACATTTTTCTTCTAAAATGTGGCCTGGCTGGTTACTTATCCTTTAGATCACACTCAAATGCCTCTTCACCTGGAGGCCTTTGCTGGACATTGTAGCTAAAACAGGCGCGCCTCCCTCCCCCCCCTGGTGTTCTTTACCATATTTCTCTGGTACCTTCATAGTATTTGTCAAAACCTGAAATGCTTTTATCGATGAGTTTATTGTCTATTTACCGAATTTGCCGGCGTATAAGACGACTTTTTGGCCCTGAAAAATATGCCTCCACGTGGGGGGTAGTCTTATACAGCGAGTATATAACAAACTCTGTATTTTTAGTGGAAATGTTAGGGGGTCGTCTTATACGCCCAGTCGTCTTATACGCCGGCAAATACATATTTTTCAGGGCCAAAAAATCGTCTTATACGCCGGCAAATACGGTACTTCCACTCAAATCACACTTGGACAGTATGGCTAGTACATTTATAAACACATTAAAAATGTATTCACTTAACTGACTGATACAATCTCTTCAAACTATTGGCATATTGAGTTCTATAGTTGTCTGAAAGTCCGAGTGGGGTTTTTTGTTTGCTTGCTGTTAACATAAATTAGGGTAAAATCCATCCTATTTCTCTGTGATAGACTTTTACCCCTTCAGGGTGACTCAGTGAAACCAAGGGTTCTACTATGTAGTGCCAGCACTCGACTCAGCTTCTTTATAGAATGGCCTGCAAGCTTAGCCCTTTCCTTACTAGCCATTAACCCTCTGAAGCAGCCAGAAACGAAGGTCAGTGTTTCCCAAACTTCTCTCCTGATGAGATCACCTTGATTCTCATCAGGAGAGAAGTTTGGGAAACACTGACGATGGTCATACCTTGATTAAGGGTTACAAGATACGTGTTTCTGTTACCGTAAGCTGAAGATAATATCTTGACCTAAATTGTTTCAGCTGAGGCCTAAGGTGGAACAACCCCCTGGCTACCTTTCCATGAAACTAGAGGGATCCCAGAGCAGACCTCAGAGCTCTCCTCAAGACCTGAAGAAATTATTTATTAACCCTTGCCTCTCCTCCGGCCAATCAGCTCCCAACACCATCCTTAACTCCTAACCCACGGGGTCTTATCATTTTGCCCTACATAATCTGTAACCTACATGCCATCGTGGAGCTTTTGAGTATTAGTTACCCTCTTTCTTGGGTGGTGCCATTCATAATAAAATAGTCTTTCTAAACTGCAGTTCTTCTTTAAATAAATAAATAAGTAAAATGTTTTTATTGATTTGAGGGAGAAGGAGAGAGTGAGAAATATCAATATGAGAGAGAAACTTCAGTTGGCTGCCTCACAGGCATGTGCCCTGACTGCAAATCGAGCCAATGATCTTTCAGTGCATGGGACAAAGCATCAACGAACTGAGCCACACCGGCCAGGGCTTTGAATGTCTTTGAATATGTATTTCAAAAACTTACAGGACAGGGAATAGTAGGTACTTGATTCTTTATTATTATATTACTTTTGCCTTTTTGATTAATGATTACCCACTTCCTTCTTGTTTACTAATACTAAATACATATGAGTTGTTAAATGTTTTTGCTCTAGCTAAGTAAGTATGCATGTGTGTGTATTACCTACACAAACATTCATTAAGTCTAACAACATATTTTTAATGTTTTCTTTTTTTCCTCTACCAGATCAAACTTGGACATAGATCAGAAGCTAAAGATGGTAAGCTATGTCATTTAATTTGACAGAACAGGAAAGGTTTTTATAGAGTTAACAGTGGTCTGGGTAGAGTCATTGCAGGGTCCCAGGAGAATAAAGGAACACTCAGGATAGAGGCTGGGTATTTGTGACTTCAGGCACATTCAAGTCACTTCAGAAAATGGGAGGCAACAAGGTTATTAGTGGGTTATCTAGTTGTCTTCATTACCGTTTTAGGTGTTGTTACAAGCCATTGTTTCTTCATTTTTCTGAGCTTCTAATTACTTTGAAAATTCAGGCTATCACTTCATGGAAGTACACAGAGCTCACTATGGAACTCTTTATCCCCCTTCCAAAGCCTTGTTTTCTAGAATGCTAATTTTGAGTTCTAGCCTTTGCATTGGGAAAAATGCTATCTTATCACTAGTTTGCTATTGGCATAAAGAATCTGCTGCTAATATTTATAGGGCAAGAGAAAGGAAGCTATAACTTAGTGTCTATATGCTACACACTTATATGTGTTATTCCAGCACTGATATGCCAGGTAAATGAGTATTTTTTTCACCATTTATCATGGTCTATGTAAGCTATTTATTATTTTTTTTAAATATATTTTTTATTGATTTCTTACAGAGAGGAAGGGAGAGAGATAGAGAGTTAGAAACATTGATCAGCTGCCTCCTGCACACCCCCTCCTGGGGTTGTACCCGCAACCAAGGTACATGCCCTTGACTGGAATTGAATCTGGGACCTTTCAGTCCACAGGCTGACACTCTAACCAGTGAGCCAAACCGATTTTGGCATACATAAGCTATTTTTAAAATAAAGCAATATAGCCCAGATTGTGTTGCTCAATGGATTGTATTGCCCAGGTTCGATTACTAATCAGGATGCATGCCTGAATTGCTGGCTCGATCCCCAGTAGGGGCTGTGCAGGACGCAGCCATTCAATGTTTCTCTCTCATCAATGTTTCTATTTCTCCCTCTTCCTCTCTATCTAAACGTCAATAAAAACACATATTTAAAAATAAATAAAGCAATATAAGCCCAGCCAGTGTAGCTCAGTTGTTTGAGCATCATCCTGTGTATCAAAAGGTTGCTGATTTGATTCTTGGTCAGGGCACACGCCCAGGTTACAGGCTTGATCCCTGGTAGGGGGCATGTAGGAGGCAGCCAGCCAATGTTCTGCTCTCACATCGATGTTTCTCTTTTCTCCCTCTCCCTTCCCCTCTCTAAAAGTCATTTAAAAATTTTTTTAAAAGGCTATATAAAGATTTTCGCTTATTATTTTTCACTTTTTGTTTTGTGCTTTTATATAGGTATAAATAGAACAGCCTTAAGAGAAATAAAATTATTACAGGAGCTAAGTCATCCGAATATAATTGGTGTAAGTATGATCCAAGTTGTTTCTGGTATGTTGACTGAAGGCCCAGCAAAATGAATTGTGGTAAGCAAGCCTTGCAGAAAAGCTTAAAAGTTTATCAGGTTAGTATTTCCTATCCTAATTGTTCCTGTAGGCCCTATCTTTTAAAACTATGCAACGGATGAAGTAAATTAAATGTTGGCTTACAGGCTAACTTTGTGAGAAATCATTTTGAAGCCTAGAGAGCTCTAGTATGTGTGAGACCCTGAGCACAACCTTGGAGGGCTGGGGTGAGACCAGCTACTTAAATACACGTAAAGTACCTGGAATGGCGCCTCGCATAGAGAATATGCTCATTCCGTAAATGATGGGTGCTACTGTGGTTTATAGGATTTTTTTAGGTAGGAATTTTTCTGAATTAGAGACTGAGGTGAGGTTTTCATCAATTCATTTCTTAATTAATAACTTACAAAATTTTGGGGGAGAGGTTAAATAATGAGTGACTTTTAAAAAAATAATAAGTATTTTTGTGCCTCAAAGTACAAATTCCTAGCAAACAAAAACAAAATAAATGTCAAATTTTATTAAAATTACTTAAACTTTACAGGGAATTATCAACTGTCAAAATGCTTCTTTAAATTTTTAAAAAATTACTTAGTTGGTGTAATACTGTCAAGTATTTCATAGATAATCACATTTTTATTTTTTTGAACTTTTGCTTTGCAGCTCCTTGATGCTTTTGGACATAAATCTAATATTAGCCTTGTCTTTGATTTTATGGAAACTGATCTAGAGGTAAGGTTAAGATTCCTAGAGGAATTTCTTTTCTCTCTTTATCAAAAGAGAACCTAAATGTTTATTCCACTTATGAAGATACTGGTAATCAAAAGAATACTTAACTTTGAAATCTGGATATATTCTCAAATCTAGGATCTTCTGATCCATTTAGCTATATTCACAGTATTAAATACAGAGATTTGGATTTCATTAGCATTGGTCTACCAATTTACCCCATCCTTACTGACAGTATTTTTAGAAAAATTAATGTTAGGCCTTTGAAAATTCAGAGCTTTTTTCCTCATATTGTAAAATATCAATCAAGTTTCTTTTTGAGAAAAATAAAGTTGTATGCTTTTCATTATTATTCATTGAATCTCAAAAACTGATGATCCAAAGGTATGGAACAACTGGAATTCTCATGCTGGTGAGAATGCAAAATGGTGTAGCTACTTTGAAAAACAGTTTTTCAGTTTCTTATACAATGAAACAATACATTTAAGCAATAATGCTGTTAGGTATTTACCCAAGAGAAACAAAGAAACCAACTGGTACACAGATGTTTAGCTTTTCATAATCACCCAAAGTGGAAACAACCCAAATATCTTTCATTCAGTGAATATATAAGCTATGGTACATCCATACAGTGGAATACTATTTGGGAATAAAAAGAAATGCTAATATATATACAACAGTTTAGACAGATCTCAAATACATTATACTAAACTAGAGGCCCAATACACAAGCCCGATGCACAAAGATTCGTGCAAGAATGGGCCTTCCTTCCCCAGGCTGCCAGCACCACCTTTGCTCCAGCCTGAGCCACCTTCCCATGCTGGCCAGGAGCTGTTCAGTGCCTGTGTATGCAAATTAACCTTCCCTCTTTTGTGGGCTAATTTGCATACTCACTCCTGATTGGCTGGTGGGCACTGTGAAGGTATGATCAGTTTGCATCTTACTCTTTTATTAGTGTAGATGAAAGAGGCCAGGTTCAAATGCTTTGACCAGAAGGGGCTATACATCCTGGGGCAAGTGAAAAAAAACAAGCAATAGGAGACAAACCACTACTTTCTTTCCAAACCAAAGATACTTCCCCTAACCCACATGACTGAACATTCTGACTATCCTTCCTAAGGAGAGTTATACAACCTTTCTTGAGATTCTCCTGTATGAATAAATTCATTTTATATCTGTAAATGGTTTTATGTGATGGTATTTATTTGTGAAAATAAAGTTACCTGTATCTTTTTTACCTGTTTTACAGGTTATAATAAAAGATAATAGTCTTGTCCTAACACCATCGCACATCAAAGCCTACATGTTGATGACTCTTCAAGGGTTAGAATATTTACATCAACATTGGATTCTACATAGGGTAAGGTTTTTAACCAAGTATGATAACTTCTTTATGTTTTTAAGTTTTATTTAACTGGTTTATTACATAAGTGATCTAAACATGTAGATTGTTAAAGATGTAGCTGATCTAAACATGTAGATTGTTAAAGATGTAGGACTATTTTATCCTTATTTAGTGTGTTCCCTCCATTGTCCACCAGGTGGTGCTGTGAGGACTGTAAATTACTATGTGAAATTTAGAAATGGAAGAGTCCTTAATATTTTTCAAAAATTAAGAATTTAAAAAAAAAATTAAAATCCTGAGTGACCTGACCATTGTTATATTATTTTTTTCAAGGTCAGTAGCTGATAATTAGAACCTAGCTTTTTTCTTTTTTGGCCTTAAGTCCAGTGTTCTTTGTGCTATACCATTGTGTGTGTGTGTGTGTGTGTGTGTGTGTGTGTGTGTGTGTGTGTCGGGGGACTGGGAGGGAATACAGTGAGAATCTGGATTAATTATACAATGCTAAAATACCATTAGGAAGATAATTCTAGTACTGTAAAGTTCTATGAAGTAATGAAATGAAATTTCTGAAATGGTCAGGTCATTGTTCCAAAAGAGCAAGACGGATAATTTAGGTAGGTAAATGTTCTTAGGTATCCTATTTAGGTGAATAGTTAAGAGTATATAGTTTCTAGTTGATAGTTCTCATATCTTAAACTTAGAATCCCTTTTAGGTTGTTGATACTATCTTTTTAATATAGATTTTGAGGCTGTCTCTTATCCTTTATAAATGTATAATGTTTTTATTTACTAAAATTCATATATATTACTGTTATTGAATTAATGGCAGCAGTCATTTATTGAGTGCTTACTATTAGCCAGTCATTATAATAGGCTCTTTACAGAAAATATTAAAATAATCCTCACAGCAACCCTGTAAAGTAGGAAATTTAAGTTCAGTGAAATTAGGTACCTAGATCCCTGGTCAATGAAAAAATACTGATTGTTGTTTAATTTCGAGTGTTACTCTGTTTTTGCTAAGTTTATAGTTGAGCCAAATAGATGCCTTGTTATGGTAGTCTCCCCCATCCTGCTTACATGTTTGTTTAAAACTTCTATATCACAGGATCTGAAACCAAACAACTTGTTGCTAGATGAAAATGGAGTTCTAAAGCTGGCAGATTTTGGCCTGGCTAAATCATTTGGGAGCCCCAATAGAGCTTATACACATCAGGTTGTAACCAGGTAAGAATCCCTGAAATAGCTGAAACTTATATTGTGCAGGATATTTACCACAAGTGAGCATCATTTGGCTTCTCTTGGCATCATCGTTGGTGTTTTGATGAAAATATAGCTGTTTTTACGTTATGTATATCTTACCACAGTGGGAAAAAAATACAGCCCTTCATTCAAATAAGAATTGAATTAATTCGATTCTCAAACATTTATCTAGTAATTTTTCAATATATATCACTGTTTTTTTAACTTATTGATTTTTAGAAAGAGGGGAGGGAGGGTAGAGAAACACTGATTTGTTGTTCCACTTAGTTATCCATTCATTGGTTGCTTCATGTATGTGCCCCGACTGGAACTTGCAACCTTGGTGTAAGGCAGTGGTTCTCAACCTTTCTAATGTCTCAACCCTTTAATACAGTTCCTTAAGTTGTGGTGACCCCCAACCATAAAATTATTTTCGCAACCCACAGGTTAAGAACTGCTAGCAGGGTCACCTAAGACCATCAGAAAACACAGATATATTTACATTACAATTCATTAACAGTAGCAAAATTACAATTATGAAGTAGCAACAAAAATAATTTTATGGTTGGGATCACCACAACATGAGGAACTGTATTAAAGGGCCGTGGCATTAGAAAGGTTGAGAACCACTGGTTTATGGGGATAACACTCTAACCAACTGAGCTACCTGACTAGGGCTAGTAACTTTTTTGTTTTGTTATTCCTCACCAGAGGATAATTTTTTACATTGCTTTTCAAAGAGTGGAAGGGAAAGAGGAGTGGTAGAGAGAGAAAAAGAGAGAGAAACAAATATCAGTGTGAGACACATAGACTGGTTGCCTCCTGAACACACTCTGCTGGAGGTAGGGAGGTGAGCAAATCCACAACCTAGGTATGGGCTCTTGACAGAATCAAACCCAACACTAACCACTGAGATACCTGCCAGGAGGGGCTAGTAACTTTTGAAACTAATTTATACTTTTACATTTCAGTTATATAGTTTTTGAACTTTAATGGCTATCTTACCTAATAATAGACAAACATGTAAATTGACCATACCTCCGCCATGCCATCAGCCAATCAGGAGTGATATGCAAATAAACCCAAACAAATATGTTGGTTAATTTGCATACACAGGCACTGAGTGATGTGGGCAGACCAGGTGACAACGCAGATGTTATGCCTCTGGATAGCGCGGGAGGGTGGGGCTGGAGCAGAAAGAGTCTGCTCCCGGAGCAGAAAGAGGTGGCTTTGGGGCCTGAGCGGAAAGGGACTGGGCTGGAGTGAAAGGCAAGTGCCAGCATCCAGGGAAAGGAAAGCCCATTCTAGCACGAATCTTTGTGCAGTGGGCTTCTAGTTTTACATAATAACTTAATTTAGAGGGGGGCATATGTTTACTTTATTGGTTACTCCTGATTCCATATTTTATATCATTCAGTGTGAGTGAAAATTCCCTAAACAAAACAGTGTATTGATATTTGTGTTTTTCATGTTATTATACTTGTATTTTATGTTTTTACTTTTTTTAATATTTTATTGATTTTTTTACAGAGAGTGAGGGATAGAGAGCTAGAAACATCAATGAGAGAGAAACATTGATTAGCTGCCTGCTGCACACCCCCTTCTGGGGATGTGCCCACAACCAAGGTACATGCCAGAATCGAACCTGGGACCCTTCAGTCTGCAGGCTGACGATCTATCCATTGAGCCAAACTGGATAGGGCTGTTTTTACTTTAAGTAAATAAAAATTAAAAATCACATTAAATAGATGGAGACGGTAGATTTTATAATTTTTATCAGGGGGGCATTTGTTAATTTCCAAGTCTTTTTTTTTTATCTATATATTTTTTATTCATTTCAGAGAGGGAGGGGTAGTGAGAGATAGAAACATCAATGATGAGAGAGAAATCATTGATTGGCTGCCTCCTACATGCCCCCTTTTGGGAATCTAATCCTATCCAGGGGATGTGCCCTGACTGGGAATCAAACCATGACCTTCTAGTTCATAGGTTGATGCTCAACCACTGAACCACCCTGGCCATACCCAAGATTTTTTTAACAATCTGATAAGATCTTCATTTTATTTTATCTGTTCCTTTAAATTACTTTGTCACCTTCCATATCTCATTGTCAGTCACCTAAAGCCTGAGTAAGAGGTAAATGGATATAAATAGTTATTCATGTAATTGCTGTAAAGATTAAGACTGTCATTCAGGAACTTGGGCAAATAGGGACCCACATAAGAGCACTGTACACAGTGTTTTTCATTTCTCATATTTTCTCTTCAAATCAAATGCTACTAATGGGTGAGGTAAAATGAGGACTGAGAATTGAGACAGATCAATGATGTGGATATCATTGTTAACCTTGACAAGAGCCATCTTAGTGGAGTGATAGGATGAAAGCCTAATGGAAAAGAATTTAAGAGAGTAAGAGAAGAGGAATTGCAGACAATAAGAGCACACAACTCTTCAGACTACCAGAGAATGAAGATAACAGCTACTAGGGGGAAATAGGGTCTAAAGAAGTTCTTGTTTCTTTTCTTTTTAATACATTTTTATTGATTTCAGAGAGAGGAAGGGAGAGGGAGAGAGAGAAGCATTAGTGATGAGAGAGAATCATTGATTGGCTGCCTCCTGCACTCTCTACACTGGGAAGCAAACCAGAAACTCAGGCATGTACCCTCGCCAGGAATCAAACCATGATTCATGGGTTGACGCTCAACCACTGATCCACTCTGGCCAGGCTATTTCTTTGGTTGTTAGTTTATCTTTTAAAGCCAAAGAAATAACAGTATGTTTGTATATTGATGGTAATAGTTTAGTAAAGAGCAAAAAGTTGATGTAGGAGAAAGAGAAGAGAATTACAAGAGCAGTACCCTTGAAAATAGGCAAGAGAGCATGGTATCTAGTGCCTAGGTTAATAGATTGGCTTTGAAAACAGTCAAGGATAACCCTGGTTAGTGTGATTCTCTCTCATTCATACTTGTTTCTCCCCCTCTCCTTTTTCTCCTCCCTTCCCCTCCCCCTCAAGGATAGTTACAGATGGGACGGCAGATTGAGTAATACAAATGACTAGGTGAGTCCTTGGGGAAAAAAGTGAATTTCATCAGTAGGATAATGTTTTGCTGAGTTTTCTCTTAAGAAATACTTTAGCCAAAACTGGTTTGGCTCATTGGATAGAGAGAGTGTCGGCCTGCGGACTGAAAGGTTCCGGGTTCGATTCCGATCAAGGGCATGTACTTTGGTTGCGGGCACATCCCCGGTGGGGGTTGTGCAGGAGGCAGCTGATCAATGTTTCTAACTCTCTGTCTCTCTCCCTTCCTCTCTGTAAAAAAAAAAAATCAATAAAATATATTTTTTGAAAAAAGACAAATACTTGAATACGGTCATTGTAAAATTACAATATTTCTTTTTGTTTTTCAGGTGGTATCGGGCCCCTGAGTTACTATTTGGTGCTAGAATGTATGGTGTAGGTGTGGACATGTGGGCTGTTGGCTGTATATTAGCAGAGTTGCTTCTAAGGGTAAGTCTTGAGTTACTGTACACACCTCAATATTGTTATAGGTATTTGTTTTTATTATTGGTGGAGGAATTACCTTCTTAGAGATAATTTCCATAATGTAGCACCATCCATAAAAGAAAAAGCTAATAATCAATTAAAACAAAATCCCCACCCCTAATACAACCTTTTTATTAATGCTAATGAGAGATAGGAAAATAAAGGTTTTATTATTGATCATTCCTATGTTCTGAAATATAACTATAATAAAACCCTCATTGGACTGTTAACATGGTAATGTCTCTGCAGTAACTAAATGTGTCAGGATGAACTTTTGTACTCATGGGACTTTGGGATGTTTAATTGTACGCTTTAAGAGCTATGTAATACCAACCACGGCAGCTACCACTCTGTGTTACTAACGTAAACCTTAAACCTTGTGTGAGAGGATTGTTTTAGTTCTCTTCAAGCAAAGCAGACACGGTGATCCAATACCATTTTTCTGAGTGAGACCACACTAGGGATGGAGCCCACAACCTGGGTATGGAACCCACAACCCTGGGCATTTGCCCAGACTGGGAATCGAGCCATAACCTCCTGGTTCATAGCTCAATGCTCAACCACTGAATCACACTGGTTGAGCAGTGTTTCATATTTTAAGTTGTCTCTTTGTTCTTTGAAATTATCATTGATGGAAATGTTTTCCATACAGTTCTAGACCTGTGGTGAGATCTGTAGTTCAAACAGATAATAATTGAAAATAGAATAGTTACATAATATTGTTATATTGTATACTAGAGTCCCTGTGCATGAAATGTGTGCATGGGTTGGGTCCCTAGGCCTGGCCAGTGATCAGGGCTGATTAGGGCCTTCTGGCTAATGACCAGGGCCTTCCTTCATTTCGCGCGGCCTCTAGTGGGCTGTGCACATCATAGCAAGTGATGGAACTCCCAGTCTCCTGATTGAACTCCCGAAGGGACACTCTGCATATTAGCCTTTTATATATATTATATATAGAGAGAAGATAATTATAAATTATATATTTTAACTATATAATTGTATGTTATACTGTATTGTATAATATTGATAATTATATACTATTGAAAGCAGAATAGTTAATAGATTCACTATTATAAGCATTCAACCCTTCTTAAAGTTTTGTTTTTCTCTTATTTAAATTTTATAAAAGTAGGTTTAAAAAACTACTTAATCTAGAAAAAAGAGGAGCAATAAGTAACCCTATATTCAACCAAAGTAATCAATGTAGTTCAAGTAATTTTAGGAGAAAATTGGTCTGTATGCTGAACCTCCTGTTATTGTTAAATGGGGGGGGGGGCAAGGAAGAAAGAAAAGAAATATTTATACCAGTGATAACTGTTTATTTGTGGAGTGATAGTTAACTTGGCAGGGCAAGACTTACCCATTTCACCCCTGTGATTTCCCCAAATGTGGGAACTCAACTGCATAATTTATGGTATGGAGGACTGCATTCATGGGAAAAAATAAAAGATTTGTGGAATGAATAAAATGGGAAGTGTAGTGCTGTTTACTGTGTTAGCAATGACAGACCTAATGCCACATCCAGTATACCTCAGACTATGTTTTAATTTTTGTTATAATTTCGTTTTTCTTATTAAATGTATAGTTTTATTTGCAGAATGACTATTATAAACCACCTTGAAATATCTGCCTCTCTCTTTCAGGTTCCATTTTTGCCAGGAGATTCAGACCTTGATCAACTAACAAGAATATTTGAAACATTGGGCACACCAACTGAGGAACAGTGGCCTGTAAGCGTTCATACATTTTCTTTGAAATTTGGTTGGGTTTATATATAGAGCTATCATGTAAAAATTCCTTAAAGAAATGTGTTCATTGTCTTTTACTTTACTGGTGATTATATTTTTAAAAGAAGTTTACACTTTAACAGGGAAGGCAAATAGTACTCTATACTTAGGAATAATTAATCACCTGAGTGTGACAAGTCCGTAGCCTTGGAGACTGCCCACTCTGGGAAGACAGGAACTGTGCATGGAAGCTGCCCTTTCCACTGTCTTTAGAAGCTAGAACCAAACGACAAAAGATTTTTGATTAATTTAGTAATTTAAGTTGCTAAATGTTATATGCACAGTTTGTTAAAATATCCTCACTTGTTTATTCATAAATTAAAATTATAGATCTTTTTATTTTCCTTCTTATTATAGCCCCATCTCCTGGGAAATAACTACTAGAAAAGGGAAATTTTAATTAGACTATTACCTTCTGCAATGAAATTAACTGAAGCTGATTTTAGGTCAAATGAGTTTATTTTCTGCTATTATTTCCTCAACTTTCTAATTGAAAGTTTGCTGTGTGTTCAGATTATAAGACCTGTCCTAATACTTATCATTTATTGATAAAAGTTATTTATAGCTGTGATTCTTTTTGAATTAGTTTTTTGTTTTGGTTTGGTTTGGTTGGGTTTTTTTTAATCTTTATGTTGAAAGTAATACTTTCAATACTTTGAAGTAGTTTTTGTATGAGATGTGATACTTAGGTCAGGGTCAGTTTTTAAGTCTTGAAATCAGATAGCATGATTCTGCTCACTTTTTCTTTTTTTAATACTTATTTAATCTATTTTAGTTCCTTTGGCTCCTACGTAAATTATAGAATTCTCTCTCTCTCTCTCTCTCCCTCTCCATATATATATATATATATATATATATATATATATATATATATAAATATATATATAAAAGGCTAAGTATCTGTCTGTCCGACCGGTTGCTATGATGCACATTGATCGTCAGGGGCCAGAAACTTAATGCAGGAGCTGCCCACTGGTGGTCAATGCGCTCCTATAGGGATAGTGCCGTTTAGCCAGAAGCCAGGCCCTCTCCCGCCTCCACAGCTGCACTAAGAAGCAGCGAGCAGGTGGACAGTAAAGAGCAAGGGGTCCTAGACTAAGAGTGTGTAGGCCAGGCCAAGGGGGAACGCCCTGCCCAGTGCACAAATTTTGTGCACCCGTGCCTTTAGTCTATATATATATATATATATATATAAGCCTAAGTAACTGGTTGACTAGTCGCTATTATGCACAATGACCACTAGGGGGCAAACACCCAACGCAGGAGCTGCCTCCTTGTGATCGCTGTGCTCCTACAGCCAACCTCCGCAGCCCCTTCCCCTGGCTTGCCAACCTCCCATGGCCCCAATCAGCCCCAATCACCGGCCAGGCCAGGCACCTTTGTATGAATTTGTGCACTGGGACTCTAGTTTAAAAATAAGCGACAACTCAGACCTGGCACCGATAAACCAACACTCGCCTTTCCCCAAGTGGGACACAGGCTCCACCACCACACCGGAATGACACCCCACCAAATTGCAGCCAAGGCTGCCAAGACCCCATGGCACAAAATGTGGCCCACAACCCAGCCCAGCCTGAAAACGGTAATTGTGGGTGCCGGGTAATGATGTCCCGTAGCAACACCCGGCTTCCTCTCCCTAGTGACTAGTATCCTTGGAGTTTCTTCAGCCTAGGGAACCCCCCCTGCTTGCTTTATAACCAGGTGCAAACATTTTACAGTTTAACCAAATGTTTGTGAAGCATTTTCCTCTTTCTTATTTGATCCATACCTTGAA
This sequence comes from Vespertilio murinus, assembly GCA_963924515.1. NCBI lineage: Eukaryota > Metazoa > Chordata > Mammalia > Chiroptera > Vespertilionidae > Vespertilio > Vespertilio murinus. The sequence goes on from OZ004705.1 coordinate 34,351,876, forward strand.
TAGGTAGATAGGAGACTCAATAGAATCCTATTTTCTTTTCATTAGCAAAATGTGAATAGTGCTATTAAAATATTTATTCTAATTAATTTCCTTTCAATGTGAATGAATTCATGCACCGGGACACAGTCTTATATAATAATTTTGCCAGAATGTTGGTAAGAATTGCATTAAACCTATATATAAATTAGAGGAGGAATAACATCTTTATGGTTATGAATCTTCCAATCCATGAACATGATAGGTCTCACCATTTATTTAGAGCTTTGATCTATTTCATCAGTGTTGTGTAGCTTTCCGTATAGTTCTACACATGCTTTATTATATTTTTACCTAAGTTTTTCATTTTTCTTTTTGAGTGATTCTAAATGGCATTTTTAAAATCTCATTGGTAATATATAGAACTACAATTGATATTTGTACATTTATTTTATATTGTGCAACTTTACTCAGTTATTCTAGGAGTTTTTAAATGTATTTCCTGGGATTTTCTACATAGATTATGATATCATCCATGACAGTTTTGTTTCTTCATTTGAGATCTATATGCCTTTTAATTCTTTAAGTTTGAATTATAAAAATATTTTTACAGGACATGTGTAGTCTTCCAGATTTCGTGACATTTAAGAGTTTCCCTGGAATCCCTTTACAACACATCTTCATTGCAGCAGGAGACGACTTGCTAGCTCTCATCCAAGGCTTATTCTTATTTAACCCGTGTACCCGAATTACAGCCACACAGGTATGTTAGCATGTCTTTCTTGTATTAGGAAATATGAAGGGCATCTTAACTGTAGCACTGATAAGATAAAAATAGAATTTCGTAAGATTGTCTAACATTCTTTACTAAACTGGAAAGATGTGTTTTTGTTTTAAGGAATAACATTTCATCTTCAAGTTACAAGCACTATTCAGATTGGTATTAAATTATGTATGCACAACTACAGGACAGTTTATTTGGAACATATATATATATCAATTTCATAATTAATTGGCTTTCAAGTAGTCTTCCTAGAGAAGAAAAAATAACAAGGTTTGTGTTAAGACACTGGTATTTTGTTTATTTCAGAGAGAAAAGGGAGAGGAGAAAAACAGAAACATTAATGATGAGAGAGAATTACTGACCGGCTGCCTCCTGGAAGCCCCCTACCAAGGGATCAAGCCCACAACCAGGGCATGAGCCCTGACTGGGAATTGAACTGAGAGTTCTGGTTCATAGATTGATGCTCAACCACTGAGCCACAACCAGCTGAGCAAGACACTGGTATATTTCAAGGAGATGTTATATGTAATAGAAATGTGCCAAGCCTAATGCCTAAAGCGTTTTGTTGTTTCCCCTAAAATACAGTCCAGATATGCACACTGGCCATTATTACAGTCAGAATGTGATAATGGGAGAAAATGGTATAGTTCAGTAAAACTGTGCTTACAAGAGATTGGAAAATAGAACAAACACTGAAACTGGCAGTTATTTAAAGAAAATAAGAATCAAACTACCCTAGCTGGTTTGGCTCAGTGGAAAGGTTATTGGCCTGCAAACTGAAGGGTCCCAGGTTCAATTCCATCAAGGGCACATGCCCGGGTTGTGGGCTTGTGCAGGAGACAGCCAATAGATTATTCTTTCACATCATTGATGTTTCTATCTCTCTCTCTCTCTCCCTCTCCCTCTCTGAAATCAATAAAAACATAATTTTTTTTAAAAAAGGAATGAGGCACTAATACATGCCACCACCCGAATAAACCTTGAAAACATTAAAAATAATCACTCAAGAAAAATTGAAAGACCAAGTATATCTGCTCTTATAAAAGAAGAGAGAAATGTTACACATCACAAAAATATAAGAACTATAGATTTGAGCAAAACAAAACACATTTTCCTTGTTAAAAACAAGCACACAGCCCTAACCGGTTTGGCTCAGTGGATAGAGTATCAGCCTGTGGACTCAAGGGTTCCAGATTCTATTCCAGTCAAGGGCATATACCCGGTGGGAGTGTGCCAGAGGCAGCTGATGGATGTTTCTCTCTCATCGATGTTTCTAATTCTCTATTCCTCTCCCTTTCTTTCTGTAAAGAATCAATAAATATATTTAAAAACAAGCACACGATCAGAAAGGGTAGCATCACAAACATTTAAAATCCGGGCAGGGATATGTAGAACTGTAACAGCACAATGATTTGGCTTCATAAAGGAAGAACTAATTAAAATGAAATGTCAAGTCTTCCGACATAACAACACTTGTTAATGCACAATATGTCAAGGATACAAAGTGGCTTTTCTTTCACTTGTTTATTGCAGATTACCAAATCACTTTAGTGCATTTACTTCTATAAGCCTTCTCTTTTTATGTAAATGCTAAATGAATACATACAAGTAACTACCTTTTCACCATATGTATATGCACATTATCTATATCATAAGAAGCTTCAGATCAGGTCAAATTATCTAAAAAGTTGTTTTCATTTATAGTAAAACTGTTGTGTTTTGAACTATAGAGCCCATAATGCATAGAGAGCCGAATTACATAAAATCTTATTAAGGATATTTCATATGTAGTATAGACTGTAATTGTGGAAAATTAAAAGATAGTGTCTTTCTTACAGTGATAGAATTATCAGTCAATCTTGGGTTCCTAGATGTTGGTTTATTTGTAATAATTTGCTTGTCTAAATACTTGGCATGAATTTCATTTTTTGGAAGCAGGGGGCTTCACATAGCACTTTTATTTTTTTTATTTTTATTTTTTTTTAAATATATTTTATTGATTTTTCACAGAGAGGAAGAGAGAGGGATAGAGAGTTGGAAACATCGATGAGAGAGAATCATCGATCAGCTGCCTACTGCACACCCCCTACTGGGGATGTGCCCACAACCACGGTACATGCCCTTGACCGGAATCGAACCCGGGACCTCTCAGTCCGCAGGCCGACACTCTATCCACTGAGCCAAACCGATCCCGGCCACATAGCACTTTTAATATCCCAACAATTTTAAGGTCAGATTTCCTTAAACACAATCCAGATATTCATTTAAAAGTTTACTTTCTCTGCTATCTGTTCATTTAAAAGGCATTGAAAACTAAGTATTTCAGTAATCGGCCAGGGCCAACACCTGGATGTCAACTGCCTAGACCAAACTGTCCAGTAGAAACTTTAAAGGAGCAGGCTAATCCATCTCTGGCAACAAAACGGAAGAGAACCGAAAACTTAGAACAAGGTAAAACTCTCATTTTTATAAGAAATGCAGTGAATTCAGATAGAATGTGGTGTTTTCAGCTGCATTTGCTGAAATTCCATTAAGAATAATTACATCATGCTCTTTAAAAGGGCAAGAACACTTTTGAGTGTATCTCTGAGTAACCAGAACTATCAATGTGTACCTTCTCTTCATGAATTCCTACTGTTACACTGTATGCTTAATGTTTAACAAATGCTATTGGAAAAATTAAAGCAAGTAAAATAAATATAAAGGGAATGCAATGACTGCTTAAAATTGCCATAAACTTAAATGTGAACAACCTCTTTTTCTTTTTTTCTCACCTAGGAGGATTACCCAAGAAGCTAATTTTTTAGTTACAGATTACACTGGACAGTATTTCACTACTGAAGGAAATAGTAAAAAAGGCAAATAATAAAAAAAAATAGTAAATATTAAGTAAATGCTATAGAAGGAATTGTAAATATTCTACACTTGTAAAATATGTAAAACAATTATTTTTATTAAATGTATTTTACAACAAACTTAATTTTGATTTTTCTGATTAGAGTGCACAAATAAGTTCAGTTCTCTGAAATGCATTAAGAAAATAAAAATAATTTCTAGTTATTTTGATGATCTGGTTCCTATAACATCACAAAGTTGTAATAAGGACAATATAGTAGTAATGTAGCAAATACTTTAGCTAATATGCTAAGTAGGAAAAAAAAGAAAAATTATTACAGATAAAATTGAAGTCTCTAATATGTCATTCTATTCAGTTTCTTCTTTTTTCACCTTTCCCAAAGGAGAATGACTTGGGAGATGAGTGTGTCTTCTCTTGATTTTATACTGCTATTTTATAAAATTACATGTAGTAATACACAGCATTGTTTTGGGTCTCAAAATTTTATGTAAGTGATAGATTGTACACCTCATCCTGCAAATTTTTTTACTCAAAACTTTTAAATTCATTTTATGTTAATATATATAAATCTACTTTGTTTTAACTGTCATATCATATAGCATACTAGAGGCCCAGTGCACAACATTCATGCACTCGGGCAGTGGGGGTTCCCTCAGCCCAGCCTGCGCCCTCTCACAGTCCGGGTGCCCTCAGGGGACCTTAGTGCTGCTGCTGAGGTGGGAAAGGCTCCCGCCACCACCTCTGCACTGGCTGTGAGCCTGGCTCCTGACTGAGTGGCGCTCCCCTGTGGGAGCACACTGATCACCAGAGGGCAGCTCCTGTGTTGAGTGTCTTCCCCCTGGTGGTCAGTATACATCATAGTGGTCATTCTGTCATTTGGTCAATTTGCATATTATTTTTTTATTATATAGGAGGATTATGTCTGATATGTGTACAATACTAACATGCTCTATTTATTAGACTTTTTATTTTGCTGCATTAAAAATTACCATAAATATAGCAGCTTAAATTAACAAAAATTTATTAGCTCACCGTTTTGAGGTAAGATAGGCTAAAATCAAGGTATCAGTGAGACTGGGTACTTACCTGGAGATCTAGGAAATAATCTGTTTCCAAGCTCATTTATGTTGCTTTAATGAGTATGCCGTCTGTCCTTCCCAGCTGTCAGGGGCCTCTCTCAGGTTAAGGCAGTGCACGTGCCTTGTCATATGGCACTTTCCATCTGCAAGCCAGCAACAGTGCTCCAGGTTATCTGTCTTCCTCATCAGCTACTAAGAAATCTCTGCTTCTTAAAAAAATGCGTGGGGGAGCTGCTCACCTAATTGGGTTATTCATATATTAAGGTCAACTCACTTGGATTGTAAATACATCTTAAAAAATCTCTTCCGTGACAGTTGCCTACACCATCCCTTAGATGGGAATCATGAGAAAGGTTGTCTTTAGAATTCTACCATGTGGTTATTTAGGTTATTTTCAGTTTTTCACAATTATTTTTAAATATATTTTATTGATTTTTTACAGAAAGGAAGGGAGAGAGCTAGAAACATCAATCAGCTGCCTCTTGCACATCTCCTATTGGGGATGTGCCTGCAAACAAGGTACATATCTTGACTGGAATCGAACCTTGGACCTTTCAGTCTGCAGGCCAACGCTCTATCCACTGAGCCAAACCAGTTAGGGCTTCACAATTATTTTAAAAATAGAGCATTTATATGCATATGCATTTTTATTTTTTTCTATTTTTTTATTTTGAAATTTTAGAGAGGGAGAAAGAAAGATATCAGTGATGAGAATCATTGGCGGCCTCCTGCATGCCTCCTATGGGGGATCGAGCCTGCAACCAGAGCATGTGCTCCTCATCAGAATTGAACCTGGGACCCTTCCGTCCCCAGGCTGATGCTCTGTCCACCAAGCCAAACCAGCTAGGGCTCCTTAACCTTTATGTTATATGAAATTCTTATATATACTAGGTCTGCTTATGGTCTTTATCCTATTCCATTGACCTGCTGGTACCACATTGCGTTAAGTAGCTTTATATTATTAGGATAATATATCTTAATATCTGATAATTATAGTTCTTCATCCTTTTTTCAAAGTTCATTTGCCAAGTTTTCAGCTTTTATTATTTATTAATGCCAATTAAATACTCTTTAACACAACTATAAATGATTTATATTATTACCTTATACTCTGTTGTTACCTATTTAATTAGTACTCAGTGAAGCCATATATCTTTTCACTAGAGATCATAATTAGATAAATTTTATTATAATTGCTGATAATGTAATACATTTCCTTTGACATAATTGTGATGCTTCTAATATAGCAACATTCCCAAAAGATATTAAAGATTATTACTATGTAATATTTATAGAAATATAAAATTTAGTGGCCTAAAATTTAGCATCAAAACTAAGAAGTTCTCAGACTGGTCTGAATACCAGAATTCTGTGTAGATTTGGCTACAGAATGTCATTACATCAACCACAGAAACAAGGAAGGTTACTAGCTGTGACTTTGAATATACTTCTGCCAAAGTTCCACCATAATAACTTTTCATTGAGATTAACTTAAGGAAGTTTTAAGAAATATTACATGGCAAATGAAAAATACTGAAAACACACACAAATAAAACATGATAAATGTATTTTAAAAATTAACACTCCATCACTCCTAGGCATTGTTGTTTCTTAAAGCATTAATTTACATTATATTCTTGCTTGAGCCGGTCAAAGGATGCCATAGTCATTCTAAATAATTAAAATAATTTTTTGTTTTTCTCAAAATAATGATTTTGTTTTTAAGATGTTGGCAAATAAGATTTTATAAAATATAATAATATAATTTATAAATATGTCACTACAGAATACCAACAAATTTCTTATAGAAAATATTTGAGTATTTAAGCTGCCTCCTAGCATTTAGAAATACCCGGAAAATCGCTTCTCGGCCTTTTGGCTAAGATCAAGTGTAGAAATACCCGGAAAACATACAATTTCTGAAGATGTGGCAATTTAAAAGTCCCTTGACATAAACAGTTCTCGGTTCTAATTTCAACTGGTTTATCTTCAAAAGATGATATTTCGTGGCAAAGAATGAGATCTTTTCAGAGTTCTTCTATAGTTTTGATCTGTATGAAGATGCTGGATTGAACAAACACAGCCCACAGAATTAAAAATGTGAACACTTGAATGTAGAGGATCGTGCAAAACAGAGAATTCTGAAGTTTTCTGCTTGGGGTGTTTTAATGGAAAATTGTTTTTCATGGGATTTTTTTCTTTATTCTCTCTTGAGCCTATGTCTTTGTCTTCCAGTGCCCGGGCAAGCATGTAGCTAACTTTTCTCTGATGAGCCAAAGCTTCTTCTTTATCATTCAGCTGCATTCACAGGAATTAAACATGTGCCAGTTAGTCAACAAGTAACAGGATAGAACTATAATCAGAAATATTTTATCAAAATGTTCAATCTGGCCCTAGCCAGTTTAGCTCAGCAGATAGAGTGTTGGCTTATGGACTAAAGGGTCCCGGGTTTGATTCTGGTCAAGGGCACATGCCTGGGTTTCAGGCTCAATTCCTAGTATGTGGTGTGCAGGAGGCAGCCAATCCATGATTCTCATCATTAATATTTCTCTCTCCCTCTCCCTCTCTGAAATCAATAAAAGTACCTTTTTTCAAAAAATTGCCAAACTGTTTTTAAAAAAATGTCCAACCTCTCAAGTCAATCAGTATGAATTTATTAGGTATCCACTCATTCCCAAGCTTCATGCTACAAGTTATTGAGTATATTTTTTTCAAGGAAGAAGAGAAAACTATTTTTTCTGCTAAAAATTGTAAGTCATCAGAAGGGAGGAGGAAATATATATAGAAGTATATATGTATATAAAATCAATGTGCTTATCTCTGTAAAAGAAGGTGAAGTTATATAAAATTGTTTTTATATTTATATGCAAATAACACTCTCCTATAGATAAACATGTTTGTATAATGTGAGTCTCTGGTCGCCTGAAATGGGGATAACGGCTGGTTTCAAGCATGTGGCAGTGATTAGAGGAGCTCTGAGGAATTGGATAAGTACAAGGTCCTGTCATAAACTGCATTTTAGTGCAGATGACAGATGCCCGGAGTTAATTATGGAGTGCCCTTTTTCTCAGAGGTGGAGCTTATGTAGAGAGTATAAGAAGAAGGGACATAAAGGTTTAAGTGTAAAGAGGAAGAGTTGAATTAAGCAAAAAGAAAGCAAAGATACTAACCAAATCTATTAGCATCTTAAAGACTTCCTGAGGATTATCCTGGTCTTCGGTCTTCTTAGAATTGTTCTCTGAAGGGAGCATACCCAACAGTTTCTGCCCTAAGCTCTTCTTAGTCCTTTGTGATAGTGATCCTAAAATTGAACATGAAAACCCAGCTGAGACTTAAAAAGACACGATGTAGTACTGCCAGGAAAAGATGTACGCATGACCCAAGGCTGACTCACTCCTCAGGAGTCCGCTAGCACGGGTGAGTCAGGTAGCACAGTGGGGGGGAGGGGGAAGAGCACAGGCTTTAGCGTCAAGATCGTAAATACAAGGAGAGGGCCACAGTGGAATCTAGAGCAACACGCTGCCATTCTGTTGCACCACCGCTCCTCAGCTGGCTACCATGGCTGCCCCAGGGAGACAGCGCAGCCCGTGCTACCAGATCACCTAAGTCCTCCAGCGGAGCCAACCGTCCAGATTTGTATGTGATATCTCCCAATTTTAGATGTCAGCCACTTACCCACATTATTTGAGAACACCATGCAGACCTCACAAAACATCTATAGGCCAGTGGCCTCTGAACCATGTGAACTCTGCTTTAGAACCAGAAAGACCTGGACTTGAATCTTCACTTAGCCACTTGCTACCTGCATGACCTTGGACAAGCTCTGAGCTTCACTTCCTCACCTCTGGAACGGGAACAGTGCCTGTGCCTAAGGTTGCTGTGGTTTAGATAATAGAGCATCCCCTGCTGGAGGAGAGCGGGGAGTCAGCATTCAATGGGTACAAAGTTTCTGTTGGGGAAAATGAGAAAGTTCTGGAGATGGTTGGTGGTGATGGTTACACAACAATGTGAATATGCTTAATGTTACTTAAAAATGGCTAAGTGGTCATTGTTTTACCACCAAAACAAAATCCACAGTTGTGAAAGCAAATAGCCCAGTACTGACAAAAAATTCACAAACTAAAGTATGTGAACTAATGTTTTTCATCCATAGAAAGACTGGACTTTATAGTACAAGGTACAAAATTAATACTGTATTTGCCGGCATATAAGACGATTTTTTGGCCCTGAAAAATACGTATTTGCCGGCGTGTAAGACGACTGGGCGTATAAGACGATCCCCTAACATTTCCACTAAAAATACAGAGTTTGTTATATACTCGCCATATAAGACTACCCCCCACTTGGAGGCATATTTTTCAGGGCCAAAGGGTCGTCTTATACGCTGGCAAATACGGTAGATTTAGCCGAAACCGGTTTGGTTCAGTGGATAGAGTGTCAGCCTGCAGACTGAAAGGTTCCACGTTCGATTCCAGTCAAGGGCATGTACCTTGGTTGCAGGCACATCCCCAGCAGGAGGTGTGCAAGAGGCAGCTGATCAATGATTTTCTCTCATCGATGTTTCTAACTTTCTATCCCTCTCCCTTCCTCTCTGTAAAAAAAAAAAATCAATAAAATATTTTTTAAAATAATAAAAGCCACACAAAAAACATTACCGTATTTGCCAGTGTATAAGACGATTTTTTGGCCCTGAAAAATATGCCTCCAAATGGGGGGTAGTCTTATACGGCGAGTATATAACAAACTCTGTATTTTGGGTGAAAATGTTAGGGGGTCGTCTTATACGCCGGCAAATACAGTATTTTTCAGGGCCAAAAAATCGTCTTATACGCCAGCAAATACGGTAATAGATTTATACAGAGAAAATGTCAAGATTGTTTTTGGAATGCTTTCCAAATGGTCTGCTGGGAAACCGAGAGCAGATAAACCACGGTGACTGGGGCTCACACCTGATCTGTTCTGTGAGCAACTGTGGCAAAGTGGAAACACGGGACCAGCTGACCCACTTGGCAACTTCGATGAGTGGATGAATCTATCTCTACATTCAGCCTACAAAAAGGACCCGTGCTTGTAAACTATCAGAACTTGTCTCACAAAGAAAAGTTGATGCCTTAAGTGTTGACCACACAAAAGAAAATGACCTGTAATAATCATCCTATACCTGCTCAGATTATTGGAATATAGTACTAGTAAAAGTAATCAAAATCTTGTCACTAAGAAACTCACAGTTACTGAAACTCGTAAGTACTTGTAAAGTCTTTTCAGAGATGAATCAATTATTTAAATTCTGCTTCTAAATCTCTCTGCTTGAAGGAAAGGCAAAGACTGGGAGCACACCTATCAAATAATCTATGGAAAAGTTCCTAAGGTTTATTACTAGCTAAGAAAGGCAGGAATTCTGGAATATAAAATGAGTCCAGCCCTAGCTGGTTTGGCTCCGTGGATAGAGTGTCAGCCTGTGGACAGAAGGGTCCCAGTTTTTATTCCTGTCAAGAGCCCGTACCTCGGTTGTAGGCTCCTCCCCAGCCCTGGTCAGGGCCTATGCAGGAGGCAACCAATCGATGTGTTTCTCTCACATAGGTATTTCCCCCAGTAGAGGGCGTGCAGAACGCAGCCAATCAATGATTCTCTTTCATCATTGATGTTTCCCTCTCTGAAATCAGTAAAAATATATTTTAGGGGAAAAGTATATATATCCTTGGGTGAGGATTAAAAAGTAAATAAATAAAATGAGTCCAGCCCAATTGGTGTGGCTCAGAGGTTGTCAACCTATAAACCAGGAGGTCACAGTTCAGTTCCTGGTAATGGGCTCCATCCTCAGTAGGGGGGCATGCAGAAGGCAGCCAATCAATGATTCATCATTGATGTTTCTCCCTCTCCTCTTTAATAAAAGTATATATTAAAATAAAAATAAAATGAGTCCACACTCAAGTGCTGAAATGAGTACCAATCTACCTCTTAAAAGCCCAGCTTGGTCTACATAGCACTACCCTTATAGCCAATATCCATACATAGTTAGCGGGCCTTCTATGCAAGTGACAGAATCTGACAAGCTTTCATAAGGTCACTTTTTAATCGTGTCTTCCCCTCCTTTTCTTTCATCACGCTTCTTCCTACAATGCTGCCCTTAAAGAGTATATCTTTGAAATAGTTGCAGTGTGGCTCCTATCAAAGGCATAGCAGAGAGAAGAGATGCCCAAGGATGATTGCCCTCACATTTGTTATCCACGGTAGAAATAGATACTCTTGATGTTTCCCACTGATTCCTAACAGGCTAAATACATGGACTTTGTTTTATTTCCCTGGAAAAATCACCTACCTTGAGTTGGACAGTGAAGTTTTTGTCAAGGAATTATTATAGAAAACCATATAAATATTGATTTTGTACTTCCTATAAATTACTGTTGAGGACTTCATTATATTTGCTTAATGGCCTCTATAAGTCTCATGTCACAAAAACTTTTAGGAGTTAATTTCAGGACAATGTGGAATGCCATTAGAAGAGTACTAAAGATGATCGTGTTATTTTATGGCTTTGTTAATCCCAATAGCACATCTGTATATATAATATCCAGTGACGCCTTTCTTCCAATAGATAATAAATTTTAAATCACAACTGTATGCAAAATTTTTTATATTATTAATTGTATTAAATATGCTCAATCAACTTTGCTTATAACCAAGAACTTCCAAAATTATACCTGGTTTTGTCATTATAGTTCATATTTACCCGCCTCTTTAAGGTGCTTCCAATTTATCCATTTTGTTTCTTTTTTACACATTTTATCCATTTGTGTCAATCTTAGTGCCTGGTCATTTTTCCTCATTAATTGTTGCTCAAATGCAATTCTGAATGCATCTGCCATTATGTAAGCTTCTTCTTTTCTCTTCTGCAAAAGTTCCAGCTGGTTTTGAAGGAAAGTTTGAAAGGTGTCAGAGGCAAAACCAGAATAATTCTTCCCTGAATGCTGAGTCAGATTAGCAAATGCAATCTCCCTGCCTCGCATGGGACTACTGTCTGTCTTTGGTCTATTTCATCTGCTTTAGTTAGTAAATGCCAGTTCTCGCTGGCAGGAGCTGCCCACTCTAAACTGGATTACCAGAAATTCCCCTTGTGGTGCCTGTCCATTCTCTTGGACTTCATTATCGTAGACAGGCCCTGTGTGTATTCTGCCCCTCTAGGGAGAAGGCAGGCTGCCAAAGGCTGCATTTCAGTACTCCGGTGGGCCATTCCAGACCATACCACTGAAAATGATTTTTTAAAATATATTTTATTATAACAGCACAATTTACAATAGCTAGGATTTGGAAACAGCCTAGGTGCCCGTCAGCAGATGATTGGATCAGAAAACTATGGTCTATCTACACAATGGAATACTATTCTGCCATAAAAAAGAAGGAATTCTCATCATTTGCAGCCACCTGGATGGAATCGGAGAACATCATGCTGAGTGAAATAAGCCGGTCAATGAAAGAGGAACACCACATGACCTCACTCATTTACGGATATTAAAGAACATTATAAACTAATGAACAGAAAGATAGATATACTGACAGTAAAACAACAAGCAGACTGTCAAATGACAGCAGGGAGGGTAGGGTGATCTGGGGGAGATAAGAGATCAACCAAAGGACTGGTATGCATGCATATAAGTACAACCAATGGACACAAAACTCTGGGGGGGAGGGCATGTATAGGAGGTGGGGGGGCAATGGTAAGCTATGTACACATATAATACCTTAATAAATTAGAAAAAAATAAAATAAAATAAAATAAATTGCTTATAAATATATATATATATATATATATATATATATATATATATATATAAAATTGATTTTTTTTAGAGAGGAAGAGAGAGGAATAGTTAGAAACAATGAGAGAGAATTATTGATCAGCTGCCTCCTGCACACCCCCACTGGGGACGTGCCCGCAACCAAGGTACATGCCCTTGACTGGAATCGAACCTGGGACCCTTCAATCCGCAGGCTGACGCTCTATCCAGTGAGCCAAACGGGTTTTGGGATGAAAATGATTTTGAATTACCATCTTTCTGACACCTCCTACAGTTGACCCTTACTCTGATCTATGTAATTATATGCTTCTCCTGATAAATTCTTAATATTTAGCTGTTAGGCTGACCCATTGAGCCATATAGGACACCAAACACACAAAGCCATCCTACCAATTCTGGGAAGCAGCGAAAATACCGAGACAAGGAAATAGATCTCAAACAAAAGAGATGGAGGAGAACAAAAGACTGGATATAGAGTTCAAAACCACTGTTATAAGGTTTTTCAAGAATTTCCTAGAAAAGGCCAATAAATTTAACGAGACCCTTGAGGATATGAAAAAGGACCAACTAGAAATTAAACATACACTGACTGAAATAAAAAATACTCTACAGAGACCCAACAGCAGACTAGAGGAACACAAGAATCAAGTCAAAGAGTTGGAATACAAAGAGGTAAAGGACACTTCTCTGGAGAAGCAAGAAAAAAAGAGAATCCAGAAAGTTGAAGATAGTGTAAGGAGCCTCTGGGACAACTTCATGCATACCAACATCAGAATTATGGGGGTTCTAGAAGAAGAGAGAGTGCAAGATACTGAAAACCTATTTGAAGAAATAATGTCAGAAAAGTTCCCCCACTTGGTGAAAGAAATAGACTTACAAGTATAGGAAGCGCACAGAACCCCAAACAAGAGGAATCCAAAGAGGACCACACCAAGACCCATCATAGTTAAAATGCCAAGGGCAAAAGACAAAGAGAGAATCCTACAAGCAGCAAGAGAAAAACAGTTAGTTACCTATAAGAGAGCACCCATACGACTATCAGCTGATTTCTCAACAGAAACTATACAGGCCAGACTGGAATGGCAAGAAACATTCAAAGTGATGAATAGCAAGAACCTACAACCAAGATTACTCTATCCAGCAAAGTTATCATTCAGAATTGAAGGGCAGGTGAAGAGCTTCACAGATAAGAAAAAGCTAAAGGAGTTCATCACCACCAAACCAGTATTATATGAAATGCTGAAAGGTATTCTTTAAGAAGAGGAAGAAAAGATAAAAACTATGATCAACAAATACATATATATCAACAAGTGAATTAAAAATCTGAGTAACAGAATAAACTGATGAATATAATAGAATCAGGGGCAAAGAAAGGGAGTGGATTGATAATTATCAAGGGGAAAGGAGTGGGGGTGGTGCAGGAAAAGACTGGATTAAAATCGTACACCTATGGATGAGGACAATGGGGGGGAGGTAAGGGCAAAGGGTGGGGTGGGAACTGGGTGGAAGGGAGCTATGGGGGGAAAAGAAGAAACAATTGTAATAATCTGAGCAATAAAGATTTATTTTAAATATATATAAATAAATAAATAATATTTAGCTGTTAGCTTTTCCATATAGTCTGAAGACTTTAAATTCCATACCTTCAGTAAAGGTAAAATATTATAATGCCCCATGCACTGTATTTGTTATTAAAGCCTAATTAAAATGACAGCTACCATTTGATTAAATGCTGGGCATGTGCTAAACATATACCTGCTTCCTCTATTTCTTACAACCACCCTCAAAACTATTTATTTTGCTTTGTCTAACATACATGTCCAGAGCCAGAGCTAGACAGTGATGGACCTAAGATCAAAGCTAGGTTTGGTAGCACAAAGGCTCCTCCCACTGAACCTCACTGCTCTTCTAATAACCTTCATGTTTATCTCATTAATCAGCGATGCAAATCCTAGTAATTTTAAGTATAAGTGCACCTTTTCCTTCAATCCTATATAATAAAGGGTAATATGCAAATTGACCCTAACAGTGGAATGACCTGTCGCTATGACATGCACTGACCACCAGGGGCAGACGCTCAACACAGAAGCTGCCCCCTGGTGGTTAGTGTGCTTCCACAGGGGGAGCTCCACTCAACCAGAAGCAAGCTCATAACTGTCCAGCGCAGCGGTGGTGGCGGGAGCCTCTCCTGCCTCCTTGGCAGAGCTAAGGATGTCCAACTAATGGCTCAGATGTACTGCCCATGGGAAGCAGGCCTATGCCATTAGTCAGATATCCCCCAAGGGCTCCCAGGCTGCCAGAGGGATGTCTGACTGCCAGCTTAGGCCCACTCCCCCAGGGAGTGGGCCTAAGCTGGCAGGTGGACATCCCCCAAGGGGTCCTGGACTGCGAGAGGGTGCAGGCCAGGCAGAGGGACCCCCCCCCTCCCCGAGTGCGCAAATTTTCATGCACCAGGCCTCTAGTGTATAGTATAAACAAAACACAAAATAGAATTTAGGAAGTATTAACTACAATCTTCAGCAAACAACTTTATGTGGCTACAGTATCGTGCCAAATACTATCTGTATTTGCAACCATGTCCAGTTTATAAGTTAATGCTATTGTATAAAACTAAGCATAAGATCCACCGCCAATGACAACTAAGATGAAGCTAATAATTGCAGATACTTCCATTTATTCTATTAATAGAGAAACAAAACCAAAGCTTTTACTGTTCTGATAATACGATACCTCTTGCTTGAGCTGCAGAAGCCTTTTCTGAGCAGATGCCGCCGCTCTGGCACAGGAACAGGGGCTCCCGCCAGGACCATGGCAGAGGCAGGCTCCAAGGACCGCCAGCTTCAAATCCAAAAGCATTACCCCATCACTCAGTGTCACTTTGCTCAGCTGGACAAAAACGCAGGGACACACCCACACATACCCACGCACATTTCTAGCCAAGCATCTTATTCGAAGAAACTGGAGAGGAAACCAAAAATAGAAGAAAACCAAGACCAGCATTTCAGGACTCAAGAGAAGTCCTGAAATTTGCATTACATGCAAATGAGAAAAGAATGTTGTTACTTGGAACAAAAACATAATGGAATTCTAACTTCCTTCTTTTCACTCTCCACCTTCACCTTTAACCTGGCACCAGTTTCCTATAATTTTGAATCCTTGGCAGACCTTGGCCTAGTAAAGCCAATATTAACATCCACAACGTGGACTTCCTGTGACTGGCCTTGGCCATTCCTGCTGGCTCCCGTCAGGGAGAGTCAGTCGCATGCTCAACAATGAATGGATTTTAATGTCAATGAGAAAAGCAATCATCTCTCCACTCCTAAAAAAACAATATATGATGATATACCATGAGACCCTCCTATCATAGCTAAAACTGTAAAACTAAGGAATAAAAGGAAGGAAGTGGCTAACATATCCCTTAACCTCCAAGAATGACATGCATGAAGGGTGTGGTACCAGCAAGACAAGAGCTGAACTAGACAAACCCAGGGGCCTCTCAGTCTCAGATTGTGAGTAGGATGCTGTAACAGGGAAATGTGTAACAGACGGTGACGGTGGGAAGCAGAAAATTTCCATCCTTCTAAGCTTTCATACCTGCTCACCTACCTCAAGGCCCGAAACCTCTGTAAAGTCACTTTTAGCATCACACATGTTTTCCTGAGCCGTCTTCGGCTGTTTGATTTCCAGCATCGCAAGGGCTTCCAAATACTGTAGATTCAAGCCTAGGAAGGGCCATACAAAAGAGTGTTAGCTTTGAGGGCTAACTCTGGTCTCACCTAATCTTGTTACATCAACATCTGTACTCTTTCCTTACAGGCAATGCATATACATCAGGCGTTGCCCACAAAATGTGGCCCCCTCCAGAAAATCGGCTAGAATAGTGGGAATGGCTGGAGTGAGAGAATACATGTGTAACACTAGATAAAATGTTATTAATTCTAATGTGGAAGTATCTTAACTTTGCAACCTAAGTCTGGTCTTCATTTACCTGGAAATTTTGATTTGTAGTATTTTCAAAAGAGAAAATATACAAAGGCAAATTATTCACAGACTTCGTAGACAGATAACTAGATGATGGAATATCATTTTTTTTTTTTTTTTTTTTTTGTCAAACGTAACAACAATCTGTCCTAGCTGGTTTGGCTCAGTGAATAGAGCATCAGCCTGCAGACTGAAGGGTCTCGGGTTCAATTCTGGTCAAGGGCAAATGCCCAGGTTGTGGGCTCTATCCCCAGGAGGGGGTGGGCAAGAGGCAGCCAATCAATTATTCTCTCTCATCATTGATGTTTCTCTCCCTCTCTCTTCCTCTCTGAAACATATACACACATATATATATATATATATATATATATATATATATATATATATTATATTAGG
This sequence comes from Vespertilio murinus, assembly GCA_963924515.1. Classification (NCBI taxonomy): domain Eukaryota; kingdom Metazoa; phylum Chordata; class Mammalia; order Chiroptera; family Vespertilionidae; genus Vespertilio; species Vespertilio murinus. The sequence goes on from OZ004705.1 coordinate 34,368,745, forward strand.
CTAACACTCTATTCACTAAGCCAAACCGGGTAGAAGAGAATTGTTCATTGTTAGATGGTAATTTTGTTACATGAATTTTACCTAAAACATTTTTTAACATTAAAAACCCTAAAAGATGCATTTCTTATATTATTCTTAAAATATATTACTTCTAGCCAAAACCGGTTTGGCTCAGCGGGTAGAGCGTCGGTCTGCGGACTGAAAGGTCCCGGGTTCGATTCCGGCCAAGGGCACGTACCTTGGTTGCGGGCACATCCCCAGTAGGGGGTGTGCAAGAGGCAGCTGGTCGATGTTTCTCTCTCATCGACGTTTCTAGCTCTCTATCTCTCTCTCTTCCTCTCTGTAAATTATCAATAAAAATATATTAAGAAAAAAATAACATACATATGTATATTTAAAAATATATATATATATATTACTTCTAAATATTAGCACTTCATCTCTATTGATATGTATGTTATTCACATAGAACATTAAATAAAATGAATCTTTTAACATAACATTTTAAAAGAATCATCAAAATACTATTCTTACTTGCATTTTCAGACTTCAGCATTTTAATTTCTTCTGTTTTTAGTTTCAAAGTTTCTTTGAGGACTTCATTTTCACAGTTTAGCCTGGGGAAAAAGTGCCCACCAAATAACTAAAACATTAGTGCTTTGTATTTATATCAGAATGTTTTTTACCCGATAGAGCACAAAAAATAAATATAATTTTTCCTACTTCAAAGTCTAGAATTTAGATGTTACAAAATAAAGACAGTTTAAAGGAGTGTGGAAAGGTTTTGAACATACTCTAAACCCTTAAGTATAGCTCATAAAAAATCAGAACCGAAATAGCTCTAAGACATCCATTTTGAATATTCATTCTCTTTACTAAGTTTTAATTTAGCTTAATAAACATATCATTGGACATCCACAGACAGCTTATACAACTTAATAAAAGGAAGATAAATGATCCAATTAAAAAATGGGCAATGGACCTAAATAGAATTTTTTCAAAAGAAGACAGAAGGAAGGCCAAGAGACACATGAAAACATGCTCAAAGTCACTAATTGTCCAAGAGATGCAAATCAAAATGACAATTTGGTACCATCTCACACCTGACAGAATGGCTATCATCAACAAATGACAAGTGCTGGCAAGGATGTGGAGAAAAAGGAACCCTCATGCACTGCTGGTGGGAATGCAGACTGGTGCAACCACTGTGGAGAACAGTATGGAGTTTCCTCAAAAAACTGAAAATGGAACTCCCATTTGACCCAGTGATCCCACTTCTAGGAATATATCCCAAGAAGCTAGAAACACCAATCATAAAGGATATATGCACCCCTATGTTCATAGCAGCACAATTTACAATAGCTAGGATTTGGAAACAGCCTAGGTGCCCGTCAGCAGATGATTGGATCAAAAAACTATGGTACATCTACACAATGGAATACTATGCTGCCATAAAAAAGAAGGAATTCTTATCATTTGCAGCCACCTGGATGGAATTGGAGAACATTATGCTGAATGAAATAATCCAGTCAATGAAAGAGAGACACCACATGACCTCACTCATTTATAGATAATAAAGAACATTATAAACTGATGACCAAAAAGATAGATACAGAGACAGTAAAGCAACAAACAGACTGTCAAATTACAGCAGGGAGGGTAGGGAGATATGACGGAGATAAGAGATCAACCGAAGGACTTGTATGCATGAATATAAGCATATCCAATGGACACAAAACTCTGGGGAGGGAGGGCATGTAGGGGAGGGGGGGGTGGTGGTGGTAAGATATGTACACATATAATACCTTAATAAAAAAATGAAAAAAAATATCATTGGGTGAGGATTTAAAAAATTAAAGTTAAATTCACACTAATGAAAGAGTTGATCAAAAGATTTTGTTTGAAAAAATAGTGTCAATGCTAAAATAATTTGGGAAACAATGACTCTTACATTGTTTTTAAAAATGCAGTTAGCCCTAGCTAGTTTGGCTCAGTGGATAGAGCATCGGCCTGTGGACCAAAGGGTTCGATTCCAGTCAAGGGCACGTACCTAACTTGCAGGCTCCTCCCTGGCCTGGGCCCTGGTCAGGGCTCGTGCAGGAGGCAACCAATCGATGTGTTCCTCTCACATTGATATTTCTTGATAGTTCTCTCTGTCTTCCTTCTCTCTCCCACTTTCCCTAAAAAATGAATGGAAAAAACATCTTTGGATGAGGAATAACAAAAAAGAAGTAAAGAAATAAAAATATAGTTTATGCTGAAACCGGTTTGGCTCAGTGGTAGAGCGTCGGTCTGCGGACTGAAAGATCCCAGGTTCGATTCCGGTCCAGGGCGTGTACATTGGTTGTGGGCACATCCCCAGTAGGGGGTGTGCAGGAGGCAGCTGGTGGATGTTTCTCTCTCATCGACATTTCTAGCTCTCTATCTCTCTCCCTTCCTCTCTGTAAAATATCAATAAAATACCGTATTTGCCGGCGTATAAGACAATTTTTTGGCCCTGAAAAAATACGTATTTGCCGGCGTATAAGATGACTGGGCGTATAAGACAACCCCCTAACATTTCCACTAAAAATACAGAGTTTGTTATATACTCGCCGTATAAGACTACCCCCCACTTGGATGCATGTTTTTCAGGGCCAAAAAATCGTCTTATACGCCGGCAAATACGGTATATATTTTTAAAAAATACAGTTCAGCCCGGCCAGTATGGTGCAGCACATTGAGATTCGTCCCATGTACCAAGAGGTCCCCAGTCCGCTTCCCAGTCAGAGCACATGCCCGAGTTTCAGGCTGGATCCCCAGTAGGGGGGGTGCAGAAGGCAGCCAGTTGAAGTTTCTTCCTCTCTCTAAAATACACTTTATACTATTTTTTAAACAAGAAAATTAAAATTAACAGAAAGCCATGGAGCTGGTAAGTGGACAAGCAATGAGAATTTTATAATACAGTTAGCCCAAGGAAGAAGGCCTAAGCTACATTTGAATTACAAACATTTTAAAGATTCACAAAGAAAAACTATAGAATAATAATATGCAAACCTGTCATATTTTTGGGTCCAAGTTTCCTCTATATTTTTAGTTCTATTCTGATCAAATTCTATTTTCCACTGCAAGGCATTTATTTCCTATAGAAAAAAAAAAGTAGCACTTCAGGACATTGTGATTAGCTAAAATAAATAATATAATCACTTCACAGAAATAGGTTCAAGAGGAAAAAAACTAAGTATTGCTCAAAAAGAATATGACATTTGTAAACCCACATAACATACCACTTTAACACTCAAAAGAGCTTTCCCAAAGCTTGCTCACTATAGGAGTTATTTAAAATTGTTTAGCTTAACAATTTGCTGGTCCAAACCTGGATTTCTCATCATTCCCCCGAATCCCCTAACCAGTGGTCAGCAAACTCATCAGTCAACAGAGCCAAATATCAACAGTACAACGATTGAAATTTCTTCTGAGAGCCACATTTTTTAAACTTAAACTTCTTCTAAGGCCACTTCTTCAAAACAGGCTCGCCCAGGCCGTGGTATTTTGTGGAAGAGCCACACTCAAGGGGCCAAAGAGCTGCAAGTGCCTCACGAGCCGCAGTTTGCCGACCACGGCCCTAACCCCTGCAGACTCCACAAGCAAAATACACTCCTGGAAGTCTGAAGCAGGGCCATCGCATCAGGGGAGAGTATTACCGGCACAGGGACAAACCCCCGAGGGTGATGCCTAACTACTGTTTTAGTGAAGATGAGGTGGCCAGACAAAGGCAGGCTCTGGAGGCAGAGAAAGAAAAGAAGAAATATAGGAAGTGTCAACCTGGCAGGCCTCCTCCTCTCTTAAAATAAGGAAATAAAAGAAACCTAGTTCTTTGTCCACTTCACGGTCTGGCTTATAAGCTCCAAAAGGGAAGGAACCACACGAAGTGAAGCACGCCTAGCAGAGGGTGTGCACGAACAACATATCCACTCATCAGGTGGCCGCTAGGGAAATTCTGCTTGAGAGCTGGTTGGATTAACAACATGTGCTAAAAATGCAACTACCTTCTCCAAGGATCTCTTTTCGTCCACTGTTTTTTGAAATATTGCCTGGGTATGGCTTGTGGCTTTGTCAAATATTGCCTAAGAAAAAATAAAAAGCATATCAGTACAAATTAAATTTCGAATCACTCCTATATGCATGATGAAGTTAACATTTTTATTTTAAGGCAACGGAAAAGTGATTTGAGATGAGAAGTTCCACAGAAGGCTACCTTTTGTGGAGTGTTTTGATAGTTCAAAAGTCAGAAGATCTTGGGATGGGTCTTTCCCAATGAATGTGAGCATGCACAAAAGGATTTCCACACAAACATTCAAAATGCCCAAAAAGTGGGAACCCAAATGCCCATCCACTGGTGAATGGGTAAAAAAAATAAATAAATAAACAAAATGTGTTATACCTGTATAATGGAATATTATTTGGCAATAAAAAGGAAGAAAGTGCTGACAAAGGCTATAGGATGCTTAAACTTCGAAGACATGCTACCTAAAAGAATCAGGTGCAAAAGAATCCAGACACATATTGTATGATTCTATTGATATGAAGTAGAAAGACAAATCTATACAATAGAAGGTAAATTTATGGATGGGAATGGGAAGTGACTGCTAATGTGTACGTAGTTCCTTTTTGGGGTATTAAAAATGTTCGAAAATTAGATTATGGTGATGGTTGCACAAATTCAATTTTAGTAAAAATGATTTGTGTGCTTAAAATGAGTGAATTTTATAGCATGTAAATTATACCTCAATAAAACTGTTAAAAAAAAATCTAGACCTCAAAAAAGAACCTCAATTATATTGAGCACTGCTACTTTTCTTTTAAAAGCTAAAACCAGCCGAAACCGGTTTGGTTCAATGGATAGAGCTTCGGCCTGCAGACTGAAAGGTCCCGGGTTCGATTCCAGTCAAGAGCATGTACGTTGGTTGCGGGCACATCCCCAGTGGGGGATGTGTAAGAGGCAGCTGATTGGTGATTCTCTCATTGATGTTTCTAACTCTCTATCCCTCTCTCTTCCTCTCTGTAAAAAATTCAATAAAATATATTTTTTAAAAATAAAAAATAAAAGCTAAAACCATACCACTTAGTACTGAAATGTGAAAGTGATGGAAGTTTAAAAAAAAACTTCTTACCATGCTTTGAAGAATTTTCAGTGCTGCCTCTTTACCTTCAAGTTGTCTTTGAGATGCCTCCAGTTCGGTTTTTAAATTTTCTACCTCCTGAGGAGAGAAATAAAATGAGTCTTCTTATCGGCAATCCCAAATGATCAGTTTGATAGTCTACATTTAAGCTCCACATCTAGTTTGACTGAATGCACTCTAACCTTAAAAATGAGGTTGGAAATTACTATGGGCTCTATACATGGACCAGACAGACCAAAGTTGAGAGCCTCACTATCAGGTGCCATTTGTAACTCAAAACCCAAATCTTTTGCTTTTACCCATCTAGGACACACAGCTAAGAATTTGAAAGAAAGAAAAAAAAATTCCTTAGGCCACATGAAAGAAACACTAGTATTCACACAGCTACAGTCGTTATTATGAGTTGAATTGTGTCCTCCCCAAAAGATAGGTTCAAATTCTAACTCCTGATACTGTAATTGTGACCTCATTTGGAAATAATCTTTGCAGATGTAATCAAGTTAAAATGGGTGAATCCCAATGACGAGAAAAATCTGGACACAGACACAGGGGACAAGGCCAAATGATGACAGAGGCGGAAACTAGGGTGATGCGGCTGCAAGCCAAGGAATGCCGGGAGCAAGCAAGCATTGCTGGGTTCCCCTCCAGACCTCTCAGGGGGAATATGCACCCCCTCACACACCCCTTGATTCTGGATTTCTGGCCTCCGGAGCTGAGAATAAACCTCTGTTGTGTTAAGAGTATTTGGCACATTGTTTCAGCAGCCACAGGAAACAGTACAGCAGCTTTCACAGGAGTCACAAACATACACCAAGAGGGGCTGCCTGCTTCCCACAGGAAAGGCACCCTCCCCTTCTCCCCCCAAACTCCTACCCCCAGCAGGCGGAGCTACCTCCGAGGGCCACCTGGCAAACTTTCTGGTCTTTTGACTTCAAAGAGGTTAAAGCAAATCAGGTTATTTCAAGCCATATACACAGGAAAAACAGATGGGAAGAAGTGGTAACTATTTTCTCCAGGAGAAGATTCGAGAAGTAGTAGGTGAGAGGGGGTGGGGATGGAGGGCATATTCCCGTAAAGAGCCTTTTTGAGAGAGGAGGAGGACAAGAAACCGGGGAGGCCAGCTCATAGTTTCACCCCACAATACCTGGAAGGCCACCATTTGCCTTCCACTCAATGTTAGGATTCCCTAAACAAAGTACCTGCCAGGGGACCTCTATCCCCATGAGAGTTTCTATATTCACCGGAGTACCTACCTCCAGTGCTTCATCCAGACGCTGCTTTAAGTCTACATTTGACAATTCCGAATTAGAATCTATTAGGGGAAAAAAAAATTTTTTTTCTTTAACTAGTAATATAAGGACATTTGTTTACAAATTATCAAATGTAGATTTCCCCTAAATTGCAAAGAGAAATGAATTGTAATAAACCAAAAAATGATGAAAATAGGTAGCTTAAAATATTTCACAAATGAAGAGACACATACTTTGAATAAAAAGACTTTTAAAAAAGACTCAAAAATAAAACTTGTTGCCCTAACTGGTTTGGCTCAGTGGATAGAGCATCGGCCTGCACACTAAAGGGTCCTGGGTTCGATTCAAGTCTAGGGCACATGCCTGGGTTGCAGGCCCAATTCCCAGTAGGGGGCGTGCAGGAGGCAGCCAATCAATGATTCTCATCACTGATGTTTCTATCTCTCTCTCCCTCTCCCTTCCTCTCTGAAACCAATAAAAAAAATATTTTTTAAAAACTGTTGTTAATAATTTGGTCAGTTACTACATATTACTACTATACGAACGCAATACAAAAACACATGAATGTTGGTGAGTGAACTAAATAAGTTTTGGTGTTGGCTTAAATCTGATCAATGTAGTGATATGAATAGCTAAGAAATAACCTGAATTTAATTTCTTTCCAACGAGAATGAATAGCAGTCTCCTGTGACCTCAATTATTCTCTCCTTATGTGACCAACTGAGACCTCACACTGAGCTTTCCGGGAGCTCATTTTCATTGCGGTCTCACTGGCAACAGGAAAACGTGAAAGTGGCAAGTTACAAGCAGGAGGAAAAGAAGAAGAAAATTAGAATGTTTTGATGAATATTAAAATTTTCTCAAAACAGCCGAAACCGGTTTGGCTCAGTGGTAGAGCGTCGGTCTGTGGACTGAAGGGTCCCGGGTTGGATTCCGGTCAAGGGCATGTACATTGGTTGTGGGCACATTCCCGGTAGGGGGTGTGCAGGAGGCAGCTGGTTGATGTTTCTCTCTCATTGACGTTTCTAGCTCTCTATCTCTCTCCCTTCCTCTCTGTAAAATATCAATAAAATATATATATATTTTTTTTTTAATTTCTCAAAACAATTTTTTCCTTTGCTATTCTGAATTTCCATGAACACAACAGTATCCAAGGTAAAACCTACGTCATGTTTTTACTCTTACGACACAACATTTCAAAGGAGAGATAAAAGTGACATTGGATTGATGATGACAAGCTCTGTTTTATTAATACTCGTGGTGGGCAGAGCAATGGCCGCCGACAACGCCCACATCTTGATCCCCATAACCTGTGAATGCACAGCAAAAAGGACTTTGCCGATGGGATGTACCTGGAGGTGGAAGAGTACCCTGGGCGACCCCGGTGGGTCCAATGTACTCACAGGGCCCTGGTCAGTGGAAGAGGAGGGCAGGAGAGTGGGTGTCAGAGTGACACGGCAGGAGAAAGACCCACCAGCCACTGCTGGCTTTGCAGACGGAGCAAGGTGAGCATGGCCAAGAATGCAGGCGGCCCTCGAAACTGGGAAAGGCTAAGGCTCTCTCGGAGCTTCCAGAAGGAAGGCAGCCCTGCCGATGGCTTGGTGTTAGCCCGGTGAGACCTGTTTTGGACTTTTGACCTACAGAATTGTAAGATAATAAACGTGTTTTGTTTTAAACCGTTAAATTTCTGGTAATTTGGAAATAACCTATTAGGAAACTCACATAACATTCTCACCTAGGATTGGGTCAGCTTTGATAAAAGATAAAAGTCCATAACCCAACAAAACAAGAGCTCATGCTATTACTATTGCATCTTGTTTCTATCCCAGTGGTTTCCCCATGTTTTTACAAAGCATCATATTCAGTTTTTCAACATCTAGCTTGCAAAACAGTATGCACTCCTATGCATGATAAGAAATTGGAAGAAAAATACATAAATAATCCCATCCTAATTTCAAGAAGGGTTTTGAGGGATAGGGATGGATCCCCAGCTACATCATGTTGTTTGTAAATCTAAAATCATGTTTCTTAAATTACTTGGGTGTTGTTCTAATGTGTGCTGGCTCCACTTGGGCGGGGAAGTTTTACAATGTGGATTACAAAAGATACAGTCACAAAAGCTGTGCCAAGGCGTAAGCATGGCCTCATCCTTGGGTTTCCAAACGCTGTGGAGGTGTATCACTCTATCACAGTGTGGTCTGCATTTTATTCTTTCCTTAACGTACAGCATCATTTATTTTTAGTCATAATAAGTGGATATTAATTTTTTGAGATTTAAAAATATGTTTTTGTTTATTTCAGGGAGAGGGAGAGAGAGAGAGAGAGAGAGAGAGAGAGAGAGAGAGAGAGAAACATCAATGTTAAGAGAGAATCATTGATCAGCTGCCTCTTGCACACCCCCTACTGGGGATCAGACCCACAACCCAGGCATGTCAACAATGCTCAACCACTGAGCCACATCAGCTGGGCAAGACTACTTTTGTTTTGCTAATTTTCGAGAATTTTGTGACATCCCTAAAATAACCAGAAACTTGTGTGTTCTGCTGGTAACACTCCTTCCCCACATAAGCACCAGGCATGCCTGCTCAAGTGTCACCTCCTTAGCAGGCCGCCCCTGACCCTTGTCTAAAATAGCAGTGCGCCAGCCCTCCAATCACTCACTGTCCCTTCACTTACCGCTACCTGATGTTGTACGCTTATTCCATCTCCTAGGCTACCATTGGGGACAATTTTGTTCAATGGTGTTATCCCCAGAGCTTAGAACTGTCCCAGGCACCTAATAGGTACCCAGTGCAATATTTGTTGAATAAGAAAAAAATAAAAAGGAATACATGAAGTATACCTCTGTATCACACACACACACACACACACACACACACACACACACAACAAGGTCAGTCATTATTCACTGGTATAACTAACATATGTGTATGAATGCAGAATAGCTAGCATACTTTGCAATTTGAACAATTCTTGGAAACAGAAGCATGAATTACTTTTGAGCCATCACCAATCTCGAGAGGTGAATAAAGGGACATTTCTAAAATGCTCTCTGGGGACCACCGTCCTGAGTGGGGAGGCGGAAGCACTGACGGACCTCACAGAGGACTGGGGGGCGGGGCCAGGGCATCCTCACCTGTGCTGCTGTGTCGCCCGTGATGGGGGGTGCTGGGCCCTTCACGGTTCGTGTCTTGAGGCCTGGAATGCAGAGGAATAGCACCACTTCTTTCCTCCCCCTCCCTGGGAAACGGGGGAGGGCCAAAGGTCGCCTCATCTGACCTTTTCCGAGAAGTGAACAAATGTGAAGCTTGCCCTTCATAAATCCCGCCGGGCCTTCTTCCGAGGCCGTACCCTAAATCGCCGTCTGCCATGTCATCGTCCTCTGCCTCCCCGGCCTGCGCCTCGGCCTCGCTCGGCGGCCTGGACGCCCGGCTCATCGGGGACCATCGGAGAAGCGGCTCTCTGCGGGTGAGACAAGCAGCCGTTAGCAAGCTGGGCTTCCCAGGCCAGGAGAGCGCCTGTCTGTGTGAGCACCAGCACACTAACGCCGTCCAAGTCAACATTTCAGGATTTACGGGTGAGGAGAAAATTCCCACTTCTTGTTTCCAACGAGCAGCAAATGTGGGAGGCAGGAAAGGCAGTTACTGAATAACCTACTGATGAGGATAAAGCAGGTGGGACTTTGCCAAGCTTATAAAGCAAAAGGTGCTGTTTTCACAAGACTAAGAGCCACATAAAATTCAGACAAGACTCTGGAAAAACAACAACAACCCGAGCCTTGCGATGAGGGACTAAGATCGCCCAGCCTCTGTTCCCTCCCAGCCCTTCCTTCCATTCGGGTGCCCAGGGCTCCTCCGGTTCCTCCTGCAGCCCCACCTGGCTCCTTCCTCCTCGGCCACCTCTGTGCAGACTCTGCTGGCAGAGGTTTTGTCTGTGGGCCAGCGATAGGCGGGAGGGGGAAGCTGCCCACCTCCCTCTCAAATCAGATTGCCTCCGTTCAAAACCCATTTCGCAATGCAACCAGCTTGGCAAACCGCAGAGCCTTTCAGTGGCTGAGGGCCTGATGCCCACCTCTGCCCGCCCGCGGCCTGGGCTGACCGGCCTGGCCTCCGGGGCTGTAGACCATGCGTGCCAAGTACTCCTGCCCCTGCCCGGTGGCCAGGGTGGGGGTGGGGAGAGGGAGAGGAAGGAGGGTGAATGCGCTTCCCCCAGAGAGAGAGCTGACAGCTGATTCCTCACGTCCTGTGGGTCCTTCCTTCAGTCTTACCCTCTCAGCGGGGCTTTTCCTGGCACCCCATCTAAAATCGCAAATTTCTCCCTGTCCCACGTATCTGCTTTATCCTTCTCCTGGGCACCATGACCTGCTAGCAGACCATCGTTTACACCATTTTCATATCACGCGTCTAAAAGGGGAAAGGGAACACTAAAGAGGGAGCCGGTGGATTTTATGTAGCTCCTGCCCAGGATGCCTCTCAGGAGCTGGGCACCCTGAAGACCCCCCCCCGCCAACCCCCCCTCCCCCTCACCCCCCCCCCCCGAGCCCAGGCCGCTGTGGAGGCCCCACGAGGGAAGGGAGCTCCACCGGGCAGGGCTCTCCTTTGTTTGCTCGCCGCTCACTCCCGGCGCCTAAAACGGAGCCATAACTGGTGTTCAGGAAGCACCTGTTTCGTAAAGAACAACCCAGCGGGAGTGGCTCAGTGGGTGGAGCACTGACCGGTGCACTGAAAGGCTGCCAGTCTGAGTCCCAGTCAGGATGCATACATGGGTTGTCAGTTCGATCACTGGTTGGGGGCACATATAGCAGGCAACCGATCGATGTTTCTCTCACATCAATGGTGCTCTCTCCCATTAATGTTTCTCTCTCTCTCTCTCTCTGTCTCTCTCTCTCTCTCTCTCTCTCTCTCTCTCTTTCTCCCTCTCTCTCTTCCTCCTCTTCCCCTCTTTAAGCATGTCTTTAGGTGAGGATTAACACACACACACACACACACACACACAAAAAAAAAACACACAAAAAAACAAAAACCAATGACAGCAAAACGAATAAAGCAAAGAAAGACTATGGCAACTGAGCCGAAAATGGTTTGGCTCAGTGGATAGAGCGTTGGCCTGCGGACTGAAAGGTCCCGGGTTTGATTCCAGTCAAGGGCATGCACCTTGGTTGCGGGCACATCCCCGGTAGGAGGTGTGCAAGAGGCAGCTGATCGATGGTTCTCTCTCATCGATGTTTCTAACTCTCTATCCCTCTCTCTTCCTCTCTGTAAAAAAATCAATAAAATATATTTTTTTTAAAAAAGACTATGCCAACTGAAATGAACATGCCTCTAGGGCAGAGAAACAAAACCACCACCTCGGCAAGGCTGCCCACTGGACACCATGGGGCTAACTGCCTACCCTTCCTCCCAGAAGAAAGCATTTCCGGTAGCAATGCCCCACAGGGGATCATCCCTGAGCCTTCCCAGCTGACGGCCATCTGGGCACCTACCTGGTGGCGTGGCCTCCCTGGTGGCCGGAGAGCACCTGACATCTCAGCCCAGAACACACGGCGGCTACGGGGGGCTTTCACCACCACTGTTACCTAACAGCTGCTTTGCTGTAGTTATTTAGAAATATTCCATCCTTTTCACAAGACTCATTTAAAAAACAACCACCCACATCTGACATATTTTTCTAAATATCCTGCTGTTTAAGCAGTTGCTTACCAGGACTTTCAAAAATAAATCTCATATATGCAGTCTTTCAAAAATAGTTACATCTCATTTTTTACTGATCTCTCTCTCTTATTCTTCCACTATTAAAACCATACATAGATGCCAAATAGATCTGATCACCTATGAAGGGTTTTCTGTTGTTTTTAGGGTCAAAGTACCATATATTTTTCAATGTGTAAAAAGTAAAGGCCCTTAAGCCCTAGCCAGTGTGGCTCAGTTGGCTGAAGCATCATCCCCTACACCAAACGGTGGTGGGTTTGATTCCCATTCAGGGCACATACCCATGTTGTGGGTTTGATCCCTGATCAGGGTGCATATAGAAGGCAACTGATCTCTCTCTCTCTCTCTCTCTCTCTCTCTCTCTCTCTCTCTCTCTCTCTCTTCCTCTCTCTCTAAGGGAAAAAAAAGGTTCTTAGAAGATTTGAGGTAATACATCATAAAAAAAGATACAAAGATGGAAAGACACTCAACATCATTAGTCATCAGGGAGTTGTCAAATTAGACTACAATGAGATTCAATCACCTATTACTGCCAATTGCAAGTGTTGCCAAGATGTAACAGTGTCTGTTACATCCGCATATGCTATTGGTGGGAGTATAAAACAGTACAGACACTGTGAAAAGTTTGACAATTTCTTTTCAACAGTGACCCAGCAATTGCATTCTTGTTATTTATCCAAGAGAAACAAAAACATATGCTCAGACAGAGATGTGTGCAAGAATGTCCACAGCATTACTCAAATTAGTCCCAACCTGGAAACAACCCATATGTCCATCAACAGGAAAACAGACAAGTTACAGTACGTCCATACAATACAATACCATATAGTCAGCAATAAATAATAAATTTCTGATATTTGCAATAACATGGGTGAATGTTACTGACATTTAACCGAAGAACCACACACAGTATGAAATCCTAGCAAAACTAACGTTCATAATAGACCATAGATCAACAGTTGCCTGGGATGGGAAGGTGAACTTCAAAGGGCATGAGAGAACTTTTTTAGATGATGGAAAAGTCTTACATCTTGACTAGACTGATGGCTGCCAAAATGAATCCAACTGTATTCTTAACAATGGTCATTTTAATATATGTAAATTTTACCTCAATAATATAATATTCCCAGAAAAAAAATAAGGGACTTTTAACTGGATTAGGGGACAAGATGAGAAGTGTATCAATCAGTTGTGCCCTCCAATATAAGAAAATAATTAAAATAGGTGCCTTGACTAAAATAATTAAAAAGAAACAATTTTTAATAACATAATAATAGCAAGCTAGTACATATTGCTTGCTTTCTGTGTTCTAGACACTATTTTAAGTGCTTTACTTAGATTATTCTATTTATTCTTTGCAAACACTCTGTAAGACAACACTGTTAGTAAGTACAGTTACACTGAAGTGCACACAGGTTAAGTAACACAACTAACAAGAGCCAGAGCCAGATTCTGAATCCAGATCCCTGATGTCAGAGACACTGTTACACTCAGCCACTGCTTTGTATCATTTGGGGAATTTCAGAGTTAATCAAATTTCTATTACTACATCTAATAGAACTGAAAGTAAAAGCTTAAAATAGCTAATTTTATCAACACTCAACAGTCCATTTTTATTTATTTATTTATTTTAATATATTTTATTGATTTTTTACAGAGAGGAAGGGAGAGGGACAGAGAGCTAGAAATATCAATGAGAGAGAAACATCGACCAGCTGCCTCCTGCATACTTCCCACTGGGGATATGCCCAAAACCAAGGCGCCCGCCCCTGACCGGAATTGAACCTGGGACCTTTTAATCCCCAGGCTGATACTATTCACTGAGCCAAACCAGTTTCAGCTATTTATTTTTATTTTTTAAAAAATATATATACATTTTTTTTTTGCCGAAACCGGTTTGGCTCAGTGGATAGAGCATCGACCTGTGAACTGAGAGGTCCCAGGTTCGATTCCGGTCAAGGGCATGTACCTTGGTTGCGGGCACATCCCCAGTAGGGGGAGTGCAAGAGGTGCCTGATCGATGATTCTCTCTCATCGATGTTTCTAACTATCCCTCTCTTTTCCTCTCTGTAAAATATCAATAAAAAAAAAATAAAAATATATATATATATATATATATATATATATATATATACACACACACACACACACACACACACACACACATATATATAGAGATATAGATTGATTGATTTCGGAGAGGGAGCGATAGAAACATTAATGATTGGAAAGAATTATTTATTGACTGCCTCCTGCATGCCCCCTACCTGGAATCAAGCCCAAAACCCTGGGCATGTGCCCTGACCGGGAATCAGACTGTGACCTCTTGGTTCATAGGTCAAGCTCAACTGCTAAGCCACACCAGCCAGGCAGACCCATTTTTTCCCAAAAGAAACTTTAATAAAATCATCTTGGTTCCTTTACAAGTTTACTTCCTAAATAAGTAAGTTCTATTTTTATTTGTCAGGGTAGATAGGAAGTTATTTGTTGCCTAAGAGGCTGTGTTTTACCTCTAGTGCTGCCGATTCCTGTTTATAACCTCATATCTCTGTTAAGGAAGGTGTGGTCAGGGTTAGGCAGCCAGCAGTGAAGAAAATGGAATTGGTCAACACAAAGTAAAAATGCAATAAGAGGAAAGAATATGCAACCACAGGATTAGCTAAGAATATTTTTTAATGCACCCCATAGATTCAGGCATCCTGAGAACATCTTCCTGCTGTTAAATAGTTTAACATAATAGTAAGCTTGGTTCAATGCACTACTGTTTTTTAAAATGTAATTCAGAAACTGTTGGCTGTGGACCCTTTTTATATACTAATAATATTAACATGGAATGCAATCAAATTAAACTTGACTTTTGGAACATATCACTAACATTCCATTTGACTAGTTTTATTATTTTTAAAATATATTTTATTGATATTTTACAGAGAGAAAGAGAGATAGAAAGCTAGAAATGTCGATGAGAGAGAAACATCTACCAGCCGCCTCTTGCGCACCCCCTACCGGGGATGTGCCCGCAACCAATGTACATGCCTTTGACCGGAATTGAACCCGGGACCTTTCAGTCCGAAGACCGAAGCTCTATCCACTGAGCCAAACTGGTTTCGGCTTGACTAGTTTTAAATACATTCAACGTTGACAACCAGGGAGGCAGTAGATGTGCAGCAGAGAAGGCCTGGCCTCGGGAGTTCTGGGTTCCAGTTTCATTCCACTGCTGCTATTCTGTGGGCCTGGGCAAGTCATTTAACTTCTCAGAGCCTATCTTCAACTTTCCAAGATGGGTTTAAGCATAACTACTTTTAGAGAGTCATGCTTAGCTCTATCAACCCTATATTTGGGCACCACTAATATATTTGAAGTCAATGTTGAATGAATTAGAATTTGAGTATTAGTTTTTTCATTTGCCAAATGGAGGAATTGGACAAGATCTTTTTGTTCTTTAGAGCCCTAAAATCCTAGCTCCGAATCAGCATTTCCCAAAGTGCCCCATGGAACCCTAGTTCTATGAACTGTGAAGTGTTACCAAGAATGAAAGAGCCCTTCTGGTTTTATTTGGAGCGGTATTTGACTATGCCAGTCCAGGCACAGACGCCTGGCCTCAAACTACACAGGTAGTGGCAGAGCCAGAACTTAGGTTCCTAAGTTCTCTCTGCTCCTTGTTCTGTGGTCTGGTCACTCGGGAAAGGCCACAGGATGAACAGATTGCAGACTGAGCAATCATCCTACTTCTGCACTAAAACAACTCCCTGAAAAGAGACCATCGACTTCCTAGCCACTAAATCTAAGACCTAGTCTCATCCCTCCACCACTTCCTCTTAATCACCCAGGCCCCTGGTCCCACAGGAATCCTGGGGGGGTGGAGGGGGTGGCGGGCTTGGTTTTGAAGACCCAACAAACCTTCTCCTCCCCCCACCCCCATCACTGACTCTCTCTTATCTGCCCCCTCAGGCTCCTTTCCTCTTCCTGTCCCTTCAGTATATGTTTGGCTTCCATTCTGAAAGGCACATCTCCCGCAGGATATCCTGGCAGCAATTCAAACACAGCTTGTTTAAAAAATTCATTCCTCTCCCCAGTTCCAGCTGTGTCTCTTCCTGCGTCCACTATTTCTGCAAACGTGGCAACCCATGCTCTAAAACACCCAGGCCCAAACTTTGGATTTTTTTTCCTTCTCTTTGGTACCTTCAGTTGTCAAGTTCTCTAGGCCCACAATCTCCTAATGCCTGGTCCTTCTTTGCGCCTGAATGTCACAGGTCTGGCTGATTTTCTTATGCCTTCTCCTGGACTAAACCAACAATTCCCTAACTGATCTACTCCAAGCTATCCTACACACTGTTGCCAAGCACAGGTCCAGTGATACCTGTCCATTCATGGCTCCCATGGCCTGTATTATAAAAGTGTCGCTCTGTTGCTCAGCCAGTGTGGCTCAGCGGTTGAGGTCACAGTTCAATTCCCTGTCAGGGCATATGCCTGGGTTGCGGGCTCGATCCCTAATGTAGAACATGCAGGAGGCGGCTGATCAATGATTCTCTCTCGTCATTGATGTTTCTATCTCCTTCTCCCTTCCTCTTTGAAATCAATAAAAATATGTTTGTTTTTAAAAAGTATTGCCCTGCCGAAACTGGTTTGGCTCAGTGGTAGAGCGTTGGTCTGTGGACTGAAAGGTCCCGGGTTCGATTCCGGTCAAGGGCATGTACATTGGTTGCAGGCACATCCCCAGTAGGGGGTGTGCAAGAGGCAGCTGGTCGATGTTTCTCTCTCTTCTACGTTTCAGCTCTCTATCTCTCTTCCTTCCTCTCTGTAAAATATCAATAAAATATATTTTAAAATTAAAAAAAAAAAGAATCTTGTTTTCACTTCCTGTTTCAACTGTGAGTACTCCGTGGGCATGCTCTGTGCTTCCAGTGAGGGCCTACGTCTGCTCCCAGGGAGCCGCAGCCGGGCCACCTTCAATTCTCTACGGGGGCCAGTCCCACCCCAGCGATGCTTTCTCCCTCCAGGTCAGCCAGGCCCTCCGGCCTACCCTGTGATTTCTCCTACTTCAGCCCTTCTAGCTCCGACTAAACCTTTTACTAGTCCTTACTTCTTTTTTTAACAGTCCTTATTTGTTACCTAATGTTTCTACTGGACACACCCCTAGTGCAGGGAGTATTCGTATCTCGTTTGCTCGTGCACAGCAAGTGTTCCAAAGATATCCGACAGGCAGGTTTGAAACAGAACACGGATTCCTGCCTGGAACACTGGACGGGGAGCATCCACGCCCGGCGGCCTAACAGCCCGGCCTCGGCAAACAAGCTGGTCAAACAGACAGTTCCTGTGGGCCCGCAGAGCCTGAGCTGGCTCCCCGCCCGCCCCACCGCCCCGAGGGTTTTGCTCGGTAACTTTTCCCGTTAAAACACCTTCAGGTGGACAGAGGCTTGCACATATAACACGGAGAACTCCTGTACGTCCTTTACCTGGGTTCCTCTGGGGTTAACATTAGGGTACGTGTGTCAAAATTAAGACTGAACTAAAGCACAGACTTTGGCCGAAACCGGTTTGGCTCAGTGGTAGAGCGTCAGTCTGCGGACTGAAAGGTCCCGGGTTCGATTCCGGTCAAGGGCATGTACCTTGGTTGCGGGCACATCCCCAGTGGGGGGTGTGCAAGAGGCAGCTGGTCGATGTTTCTCTCTCATCGACGTTTCTAACTCTCTATCTCACTCCCTTCCTCTCTGTAAAATATCAATAAAAATATATATTAAAAAAATAATAAAGCACAGACTTCATCAGAAGCTCCCAGGTTTCTTCCGCCGCCTTTTCTCGGTTCCAGGACGCGATCCGGGACACGGCGTTGCCTTTAGTGCGCGGTCACCGTTAAGGTTCAGAATCAATAGGACACAGTAAGGAAGGGAGGGAGGCGGAAATCCTAATCCTTGTACGTCCGCGGTCGGACCGGCCAGGGAGCCGGCGGGAGCGGGAAAGGCCAGCTCGTCCACAGCCCGCCGGCTTCCCCGGCGGCGCCACCCCGGTCCGCCCCGCCCCGCCCCGCCCCGGGCCCCGCCGTCCGCGAGGGGGGGTGCGGGACCCGGACCCGCCAGCGATGGGGACCCCGCCGCCCCCGCGCCCCGCGCCCCGCGCCCCGCGCCCCGCGCCCCGCGCCCCGCGCCCCGCGCCCCGCGCCCCGCGCCCCGCGCCCCGCGCCCCGCGCCCCGCGCCCCGCGCCCCGCGCCCCGCGCCCCGCGCTCACCCGGCGCTCAGCCTCCACGTCGCGCCGCCCCTCGGCCACGTGACCGCGCGGGAGGCGCCGCCCGGGCAGCACCTGCGGCTCCCCCGGCACCGCCCGGCTTCCCGCTCCGGCAGCCGAGCTCTGCGTAACAGCCCGGGGCTCTGGGGGAAACCGGCCCAGGTAACGTTAGACGGTTCATGGCTATCTAAAAAGCGCATAGCACCGATCTTGTCCTAGTATCAGGAGAAACTTTTAGAGTCGCGGTTCTGTCCACTTTTCCATTTATCTGGGTATGTTTGCTTTTGAAAAGCAGCTGGTTAAGGGAAAGGTGGAGAAACACTTAAGTTTTTGTGTTCAGAGCATCGGTGGTTACTTTCTGAGTTTTTTCTTTTTAAAAGCCTATTTTATTGATTTTACACAGAGAGAAATTGAGAGGGATAGAGAGCTAGAAACATCAATGAGAGAGAATCATCGACCAGCTGCCTCCTGCACACCCCCTACTGGGGATGTGCCTGCACCCAAGGCACGTGCCCTTGACCGGAATCGAACCTGGGACCCTTCAGTCCGCAGGCCGCCGCTCTATCCACTGAGCCAAACCGGTTTCGGCACTTCTTGAGTTTTTAAGGCCCACCGCACAAACTTCTCTGGAGATTGTCAGCTTTAGTAGGTACCCCCTTTTTGGTGCACACTTGTGTCTGGGAGTGCCCTCATGGCAGGAAGGAGCTGAGCTGAGCTGAACTTCAGCGCTGGAGACAGACCTTGAAATGCAAACTCTCGATGCTGGGAAACGGTGAGGGCACTGCAGGGCCGGGGCGGGCAGAGAGAGGGCAGAGCTAGAGGGAGTGGCCTCCAGGGCCCGGGAAGCGGCTACTCTGGACCACCTATTCCTGTGGGTTTCCTGAAATGGACCCTGCCTCCACCTGATCTCACCAAAACGTGTTGGGTCATGACCTTGGTGAAATTATTTTGGCATCATTTTCTAATACCCAGGGCTGATGTAAAATATGTCCAAATCTTTAAAAACAAATTTATGAGTTTAGTTGAGCCAAACTGACAATTGTCCGGGAGCAAAATCCCAACTGGATTGAGAAAATGCTCCGGAGAACGGGAGTTTTGCAGCTTAGTTAGATATTAGAACACAAGGAGGACACCTGAGGAGGGTTCCGTAAAGTCCTTTGGTGATAAAGGGGCAGGAGAAAGCACATCGGGAAAATCTCTGGGATTGGATATAAAGGCAGAACAGAGAAACATCTGGTTCTTTTACATTGGTGGGTACAGGAGAGTTCGTCGTCAGCATTACAGCACATACAGCTGGTATGTGGGGGGACATGGTAGCAGTGGGGGGTTCTGTGAACTCTCCTCTGGTGCTGCTGTTGTGCCCTGAGGGGTCTGGAGAAAGAGATTATGCTGACCTCCCAAAAGGTATGTTTCTCAGATGCAGAAAGATAATACTCAGACTCACCGAGGTAAAGACTGACTTTGTCAAGGAAGCTACAGACCTGGGACGTGACTATACGACATGACGCGCTTTTAGTTAGGAATTTTTGTGTTCAGAACATCCTATGTGGTTACTTTCATCTCTGAGCTTTTAAGGCCCACCATGCAAACTTCCCTTGAGATTATCACGTTTAGTAGGTAGCCCCTTTTTTGGTCACAACAACATCCATGAAATAGCCGAAGGGACTTTGTGGTGGTGAAAAAAACTTGGCTGGATTTAAAGATGACTTCGGTTTGGAAATAAACTAATAAACCCTTTCCTCTCGGCAGCCAACTTCTTTTTAGTGTTTCTCCACATTTTCCTTGACCAGCTGCTTTTCAAAAGCAAACATACCTAGATATATGGAAAAGTGGACAGAACCAAGACTCTAAAATTTCTCCTGAAAATAGGACAAGATCAATGCTAATCGCTTATTAGATGCTTAGGGATTTACAATTATCATAGAAGAGTAATCTATATATGTAAAAGCCTAAGCAATCAAATGACCAAATGACCAACCAGTTGCTATGATGGACGTTCAATGTAGTAGCTGCCCCCTGGTGGTCAGTGCGCTCCCATAGCCAACCTCCCACGATCCCTCCCCCTGGTTGGCTGTGCCCCCATCCATCGGCCCTACCCATGCACAAATTTGTGCACTGGGCATCTAGTATATTTATAACTGTAAAGACAGTTGTGTACTATCTCATTTAGGATGGTAAACATATTCAATAGTTTTGCAAACCAAAAATAATTTTTCTTTAATTAAAACTTTTAAAAACACATTTTGAAACTTCAACCTATTTTATTTAAAAAATATATTTTTTAGCCGAAACTGGTTTGGCTCAGTGAATAGAGCGTCAGCCTTCAGACTGAGGGGGTCCCAGGTTTGATTCCAGTTGGGGGCATGTGCCTTGGTTGCGGGCACATCCCCAGTGGGAGGTGTGCAGGAGGCAGATGGTTAATGTCTCTCTCTAATCGATGTTTCTAACTCTTTATCCCTCTCCCTTCCTCTCTGTAAAAAACCAATAAAATATATATATATATATATAATTAAAGGATTAAGGAACTAGTTTTGTCACTAGTTTTACATTAAATCTAGGCTGAAATTAGTTTGTATATTATTATTTATAAAATTCATAAATTGTGTGTAGCTCAGTATTAGACTCCAATATCTTCCATCTGTTGAAAGGAAATCTCATTATTGAGTCGATATTAGTATTAATGAGCAATCATTTGATTAGCAAGAGAATTTAATGAATCCTAGTAGTGAAAAGACAAGTTTTCTCAAAATAACCTAGTTTTCTCAAAACATGCCCACCAACCAGAATGGCTCAGTGGTTAAACACATGAAAAGGGGCTCAACATCATTAGTCATTAGGGAAATGTAAATCAAAACAAAATGAAATATGATAGTATATTTACAGGATGGCTATTATGAGAAGTAGCAAGTGTTGGCAAGGATATGGAGAAATTAGATAACTAAAACATAAATGGTGGGAATGTAAAGTAATGCAACCACTTCTGAGAAAATTGGTATTTGCTCAAAAAATTAAACTCAGTTGCAATATAGCTCAGCAATTTCCTTCCTAGAAATATATTCAAGAGAATTGAAAACATATATCCACATAAAACTTGTACACAAATATTCAAAATTCACCATACCAAAAGGGGATACAACCCAAAGTGTAACTGATGGAATGGATAAATAAAATATGGTATAGCCTACAGTGGAATATTATTCCACATAACTAGGAATAGAGTACTGGTAACAGGCTACACCATGGATGACCTTGGATACATTATGCTAAGAAGCCAGATACAAATGCCACATATTGAATTGATTACATTTATATGAAATGTCCAGAATATGCAAATCCATGTAGACAAAGATTAGTGATAGCAAGGGGCTGGAAGAAGGGAAGAATGGGAAGTGAGTGCTAGCAGGTATGGGACTTATTTTGGGTTGGGTAATGAAAATGTTACAATTAGTTACACAGTCTTTTGAATATGACAAAAATTAGTGGATTATACTCTTTAAAATGGTCAATTTTCTAGTATGTGAATTATACCTTCATTTATTTTTAAAATATATTTTTAAGAGAGAAAGGGAAACATCAATGATGAGAGGATCATTGATTGGCTGCCTCCTGCATCCCTCCATTGGGAATTAAGCTCAAAGAAACTAGGGCATATGTTCTGACCAGGAATCAAACTGTGACCTATGATACATAGGTCACCACTCAACAATTGAGCCACACCAGCTGGGCAATTTTTTAATAAAGGATAGGGAGGTATGTAGATTCTAAAATGGTATAATCTCCAAAATATATTAAATGAAAAAAAATAGGGAACATGGTATGCTAACACTTATAAAAAAATGTGTATGCACACTGTATAGGCATAAAATATCTGAAGAGAAATATAGGTAACATTATTTCCTAAAGGGAGGTGATATGGGATGGGTGAAGAACAGGGATGGCCTAGAAGAGAAACCTACCTTTCCAGTATACTTTGTACCTTTTGTATTTTATAGAGCACTAGAGGCCCGGTGCACAAATGCATGCACATTGAAAGAAAATTAATTAAAAGAAATATTTTAGAGACCAGGGAGGAACCACAGGAGGTTGGCTCCAGGGCATGTCTGGCCCATCTTGCCTAGTCCCAATCAGCCAGACCCCAGCAGCAAGCTAACCTACCGGTAGAAATGTCTGCCCCCTGGTGGTCAGTACATGTCATAGTGACTGGTCTAGCAGTGGACTGGGTTGGACACTTAGCATATTAGGCTTTTATATATATAGAATAAATATTACCACCCCTCCTTTCCTTAAAAGAGAATAATAAAAATGGAAGCTCTGGTGCTTTACCTTTAGACTTTAATTTTATTTTACGAGATCATGTTCATTTTCTTCTTTAATAAACTTAAACAATATCCTTCCACACATTTGGTCAGGTTTATTTATTCTTTAGCAATTGAAGCATTAAACAATGACAGTTTTTATTCTCAGCCTTTAAAAGAGTTATATTCATTATACTTTCTTATGGGGAAAAAACACACCTAAATATAAACCTTTATACTATCCTCCTACTAGTCCTGCAGCACAATTTTAATAAAAAGGTTTCCTAATAAATGGATAATTTACATGATGTGGGCAGAGAAATATTAAGAGTGATTATAAAGTGGCCAGTCTTGTAAGTCAAGAGCTATGATCTTTGGTCCATTGCTCAATCCATTTCAATATTTGATTGATATTATCCTCTAGATCTTCTGGTTTATTGCTGGGCAGTTGATGCACTATGTCTTCGCTGTAGGATGCTAATGCTTCTTCATAAAGAATTTGAAAAATTTCACACTGAATATTATCTTTTAATTTCTTCTCATTATAACCCCTAGAAAACAGAGAGAAGATAAGCAAACAAATAGCATTAATTGGAGTTTTAGGAACATACCAGAAACTGGACACTTTGGAATATATGAAAAATCATGCAAAAATACTTTTTGCAGTCTCCTTACCTATAGAAAATAGCCTGGCACCTATAATGAGGGACTTCTTTGCCAAGAGCATTAAACTAAAACCAATGTTTAGGTTTGTCTGAAATTTATTTCCTCCTGACTTTATGTCAGTCACTCAGTTAGCAAAAATATCTATCACAAGCCAGATTCTGAGCTATGAGATAAATAAGAAGTCTATATATATGGTCCTAGATTTTAAATAGAATTAGAGGAGTTAAGATATAGACAGATGAAATAAATAGATGGTATTTAATAAAATAAAATGCATATGATTGAAATACTATCTACTAATTTGGATACTTGATCACAGATGTAGTTCTATTTTACAAATTCCAAAGACATAGAAAAAATAAACAAGTAATCTTTAGGCAGTATATAAATTAGCCCATCAATTAGCTAGTGAAAATTATAAAGAAAATTCAAACTTGAATTAGTTAAATCTGTAGCAATAAAAATTAAATGGAACTACTTAGAAGATGATTAATTTTATGAAAAGATAGCTTTTTTTAGGGGGGTGATGAACATTTTTGAAAATTGGTTGTAGTGCCCTAGCTGGTTTGGCTCAGTGGGTAGAGCATCACCCTGTGGACTGAAGGGTCCCAGGTTTGATTCAGGTCAAGGGCACATGCCCAGGTTGCAGGCTCAATCCCCAATAGAGGGCATGCAGGAAGCAGCCAATTAATGACTCGCTCTCATCATTGATGTTTCTATCTCCCTTCTTCTCTGAAATCTATAAAAATGTATTTTTTAAAAAGAAATAAGAAAATTGGTTGTAGTAATGGATGCACATCTCTGTAATATATTAAAATCCATTGAATTGCACACTTCAAATGGGTAAATTGTACGGTATGTGAATTTATCTCAATAGAGCTGTCTTTTATAAAAACAGTAATTTATTATAACTTTTTCAAAACAAAATGACTAGCTCTCATAGTTTTTTCATGCCTTTATCTTTGGCTATTTATAAAAAATAGTAAATGTTTTCATTGATTGGGGGGAGAAAGAGAGGGAGAGAATCATTGATTTGTTGTTCCACTTATTTATGCATTCATTGGTTGATTCTTGTATGTGCTCTGATCAAACCTGCAACCTTCGTGTATTGGGAAGATGCTCTAATCATTTCCTCAAAAATGGTTGTTCTGTTTTTTGTTTTTGTTATCTGGATTGTGACTCTCTCTTGGAGGACTAACTCAAATATGTATATTTTTAAAATATGTTTCTATTTCAGAGAGGAAGGGAGGAGAGAGAGATAGAAACAGCTTCCTGGACACACACACCTCCCCCGCCCCCGCCCCCACTGGGGACACAGCCTACAACCTGGGCATGTGCCCTGACCGGGAATCAGACCGTGACCTCCTGGTTCATAGGTTGATGCTCAAACACTGAGCCACACCAGGCCTCAGATATAATAATTTAGGTAACGTTCATTCAATAGCAAAGACTATGTTATTGGCTTGGCTGTTTTCCTAGCAAGGTTTTACATTAAGGAAAAAGCATATTAAAAAGCTGCTGTAGTACACTTCACGTATATCCAGCTGTCAGCTGAGGTATTCATTCAGTTACACAAACGCCTGTGTTACACAAGCATTTGTATGTATCTTCTATAAGCATCTTTTTCTCTTACATTCAAAATGTTGGTAGAGACCAAATAAAGTAGTCACATTGGCCAATTTCAGAATCTGAATAAAAGTTTATATTATACTTTTAAGAATTCAGTGTACTCCCTTTCTTACCTTGTTTCAAGTCTTTTGTACAATATACTGTTATCTGTTTTCAGCACAAAAACTATATGAAACCAGCGTTCAGGGAAGAAATCACAACCATGGTAATCAACAATAACTCCACCTTCACTCATTTGGTTTTCTAACTCATCAACTACCTATAAGAAAGGTGGAGGAAAAAAGGTGAGTGCTGCTTAAAAATATTTGTCAACTTTCCAATTAAAACTTTTAAAATGTGTTATTTTATCTTAAAATTCATACTTACTCTATCTTCATCTAAAATAGGACAGTCATATTCTTCATCATAGCCATCATATAACTGTCCTGAAAGAGATTTGCATTGTCTTGTTAAAGTAGTATTTTCTAAGTAACTTTCAGTAATATTCAATTAATTCTAGACTTTAGGAAGGGAAATATATCACTCTTTTAGAGATAATGAAGGACACTAAGATAATAGATGTCACATGAATACTGTGAAAAATACTAATAAATTAGAATTTTGTTTAGAGGGAAACTTGGATGGCCTCAAATCTGAAACTGTTTTAGTTATCAAAATTGATGCCAATTAAAGTATTAATAATAGCTATTTCTGAATTTTTAGGGCTATCAGAAGAGAACAGCATTAATTTTGATGACCTACATATTGGCAGGAGGGGACACAGGCATACAAACAATCTCACACACAGCAACACAAGATTAAGTTCCAAACTTATTTGGCCAAGGACATGAAACTTTTTTTAAAACAACAGGTTCTCAAATTCAGAAATAAATCCTATTGTCATGGAGGTCACACCTTCATAGTTTGGGAAAAGAGTCAATATCCAGATACTCCTGAACAATAGCTTTACTTCTACATTTCCAATATCCCCAAAAGTCAAAGGTTAAATGTCTTATTTCGGAAGGCAAAACAAGAATGATGGACAATCTAAAGAAGGCTGATTTAAATCTGACATAAGAACATTCCAGGAAGTATTTGAGATCTTGCTTCCCAGCATGTCATCAGCTTGGTTCAAATAAACTCATTAAAAAAAAAAAAAAAAGAATCCCGCCAAAGGAGGTTTGGCTTGGTGGATAGAGCATCAGCCTGTGGACTGAAGGGTCCCAGGTTCAATTCCGGTCAAGGGCATGTGCCTTGGTTGCAGGCACATCCCCAGTGGGGGGGGGGGGGGTGTGTGTGTGCAAGAGGCACCTGATTGATGATTCTCTCTCATTGACGTTTCTCTCTATCCCTCTCTCTTCTTCTCTGTAAAAAATCAATAAAATGTTTTTTAAAAAAAGATTCCAACAAATCAAAGTTGGCTTTCAAAGTGAGTCTTACCTTCGGCAGGTGAGACATACAAATTACACCTTCACCCGAATCCCTAGGAGGTATGTAATAAAGCAGGCTAAGATCGTCCTTTTAGCCATCTTTGTCTAAAGGCATGCTAAGGTCTTCCCACTTCTTCCCCTTTAATATTTTGGCATGCGTTGAAATAGGTTAAAATGAGCATAAGTTCTGAAGCGAAAGAGTAGTCCTGAGAGTCAGTGGAAGGCCAGAGGCGGTGGTAACTCTTTGTCTTGCCTGGAGGGTATGTGGACTGAGTCATGGTACATGAGCCACACACCTTTCAGCACCCTAATGTGGCCTCTGCCTCCTTGGACAGAAACTCTGTAAGCCTATAAAATTAAACTATCTTGGTGGAGGGAACATTGGTGAATAATTTAGAAAATCTATATCTTTATTCCACAAACTGGATTAAAGAGCTAATTTCTTAACTCTAAAGATAACTAGTGGAAACTGTATCTAATCTGTAAAGAAATGATTCATTTGAGGTTGTGACGAAATACAATGATTAATTAAAACATGTTAGCCCTGCCAAAACCGGTATAGCTCAGTGGTAGAGCGTCGGTCTGCAGACTGAAAGGTCCCAGGTTCAATTCCGGTCAAAGGCATATACATTGGTTGCGGGCACATCCCCAGTGGGGGGTGTGCAAGAGGCGGCTGGTTGATGTTTCTCTCTCATCAACGTTTCTGGCTCTATATCTCTCTCCCTTCCTCTCGGTAAAAAAATCAATAAAATATACTTAAAAATAAATATAAAAAAAATAAAACATGTTAGCCCTGGCTGGTTTTGCTCAATAGAGCATTGGCCTGTGGACGGCAGGGTCCCAGATTCGATTCCCGGTCAAGGCATATGCCTGGGTTGCAGGCTCGATTCCCAATAGGAGGTGTGCAGGAGGCAGCTGATCAATGATTCTCTAATCATTGATCTTTCTCTTTCTCCCTTCCTCTCTGAAATCAATAAAGATACATATTTTTTTTAAAAAAAGTTAAATCTCTGTTCAATGAAAAATATAACAAAAAATGAGTGGGAGAAATATTTTGTAGGACAAAGTACTGAAATATGGATTATACAAATATCTTAAAAATCAAGATAAAAAATAGTAGCTTAACTAAGAGTAAGAATTCACACAGGATGGAGAGTAAAAATACATGAAAAAAATGTTGGACTTTCTCAGCTATTAAAGGGATATAAATTAAAATGACCCTTTATATGCCTGTTGTTAGCTGTTTATGTACATTTATAGTAAATCAACTCTAGAAATGTATTTTTAAAATAACTTTAAAAAGAAAAATATACCTATTTGGATTTCCTCTACCATTTAATTTCTAATCAGAAAAAGATAGTAGGTAATAAAGTGATTTTAAAATGTTCACCAACAAAAAAGTTCTAATAGTTAAATCTTGATACACTACTAGTAACTTGATGAAATGCTATGTAATTAAATAAAGTTCAAGAAGTAAGTATGGGGGGGGGGCAATGGTAAGCTATGTACACATATAATACTATCATAAATTTAAAAAAAAACAAGTTGCAGAAAGAAAAAACTAAGTATAAGTACTATGTAATATAGACTAAGTAGCAACATGATAAGTTGCTACTTATGCTTATAAGTGGTAAAACATAAAAAGCAGAATTCATGGTTATCTCAAACAGATACAAAGATTGGAAGAAAAATAAAAGATGGAAATAAATTAGAATTGGGAGTTTTTCTTTGTATTTTTATAATTAGAAGTGGGAGTTTTTCTTTGTATTTTTATACATGCCACAAAATATAAGAATAGCTATAGCTGATTCTCTACTGTGTGGGAGTCTGGAGTAGGCTGAGGTTCCTTCATATTTTAAATCCTTGACTCTTAAATTATTTTTATTTTTCCTCACCAGAGGATATGCTTTGTTTTATTTTTATTGTTTTAGAGAGAGGAAAAGTACAAAGCTCCAACCAAGTCCACTGGTCAGTATTAAATCCTTGACTATTAAAGGACTAGTGAAATATTTTTAAATATATGCTGTTTAAAATAGACAACTATTGCAACATTAATTAACTTTTAGAATTAGTCTATACTGCAATACTGAAATGTAGGATTTGTTAAATCATGTTAATATCCTGTACCTTAATAGTGTCATACAAGCTTTCAAGCATTCATTTCAAAACCCATTTATCAAACATAATGTACCAGTGACTTGGGGGTAATGAGGATATAATAGTGAATAAAAAGAACCAGAAAAACTAAGTCCTTCCCTCATAGTTTATAATAAGATGATAAGTAACCTGAAAATTTTAATAAAAATATATACATATATATTTTAATTTTTATTGTTGAAAGTATTGTGCCCCTCCCCCAATGACTTCTTCTAGCCAGCCCCGCACCCTCCTACCCACATTGTCTGTGTCCATGGGTTATGCATACATGCATACAAGTTCTTTGGTTGATCTCTTCTCACCCTCCCACCAATACTCGCTATATATATATATATATATATATATATATATATATATATATATATATTTTATTGATTTCAAAGAGGGAGAATCATTGGTGAGAATCATTGATCTGCTGCCTCCTCCATGTACCCCCACTGGGGATATAGCTCACTGGGCATGTGCCCTGACAGGGAATTGAACATGACCTCCTAGTTCTTAGGTCTACTCTCAACCACTGAGCCACACCTACCAGGGATTTTTCAGACAAACTATCAAGATTTAAAGGTTAAATGGATCCTTGCAATGTGTGCATGTGAGTGGGGTAGGAATCAGGAGTGCGCAAGAAGAGTCAGGGATAACTCCTGCATGTATTTTTTAAACACAAATTTAAGAGATATCTGGAAACTATCCAGATGGTCCATTTAAGTGTTAATTATAAACTTAAAAGTCATCATTAAAAGGGCAAGACTATTCCTGAGTAAGATTACTACAGGGAGGGTTAGAATTACAAGATGGCTGCAGTGAAATCACCAGGGAAAGAGGTATATGTATATGGTGGGAGGGAGAGGATCAGGCACAAAAATTGAGAGAGAACAGTGTTGGAGAGGCCAATGAAGTTCCTTTCAAAGGGTTCCAGTAGAGGGAAAAGATGGAACACATAAGAGGTCACAGGGAGGATGACAAACTTCTGGAAAAGACAAGACAGTAAATACTGCAAGCTTTGTAAGCTTATTTTTAGCTAGTGATTCCTATAAAAACAGCAGCAGTTTGCCATCAGTAGATTCTAAGTGTTGAGGGCCCAGCTATGTTTTACAATCTCTAATTGAAATGAACCCAATGTCAATATAACATTACTTTGTCTGGACCTACAGACATCCTGGGGTTAGGAACAGATGCTTCAGACTGATAACTGGTGGCAGGAAAATTAAGGATGCTGGTAAATGTAAATGATTGTTACGTGGGAAAGATATCAAAGAGGAATCTGAGGGACTGGAAGAACAGGGATAAGAAAAGCATTCTTAGCCATATAATAGTTTTATCAACCTTAATTTCCCAACTAATTTTTCCTGCTTGGATTCCAAATGGCATAAAGATGGTCTCTTACGGTTGACCCTTGAACAATGCAGGAATTAGGAGGAACAATCTGCCTCAAAGTAAAAAAATCCATGTATAACTAGCCAGCCCTCCACATAAACAGATTCCCAACCAGAGGAATTGCACACATCAATTGAAAAATTTGCATGTAAGAGGACCTGTGCAATTCAAAACCAAGTTGTTGAAGATCAACTATAATAAAGCAATTCAATGATTGTTAGTAAGGTAATTAACCCCCATTTAGACAGTTGTTTAAAACAAGTTTTTTTCTTTAGTCTTAATTAAATACTACTGACATTTTGAACTTGGCAATTCTTTATAGGAGTAGATGTGACCTGTGGAATGTTCAGCAGAATCATTGCCCTCTACCCATTAGATGTCAACTAGCAACTCCCTCAACCCTAGTTCCCTGAAGGGCAAAATCACCCCTAGCTGAGAGCCACATGGCTTTACAGATGGCACTGTTTTCCTTAAAACATATCACCATTTGAAAAATACGAGGCTGAATATCTCAAAGTATTTTCTAACTAGAGGCCTGGTGAACGAATTTGTGCACCAATGGGGTCCCTTGGCCTGACCTGTGAGTTCAGGCCGAAACCAGCTCTCCAACTTCCTCAGAGGGATTCTGGATTGTGAGAGGGTGCAGGCCAGGCCGAGGGACCCACAAGTGCATGACTGGGGCTGGGGAGAGATGCAGGAGGTTGGCCAGCCAGGGAGGGACAGCACAGAAGGGCTCCAGGGCACATCTGACTATTCTTGCTCAGTTCCAATCAGCTGGACCCTAGCAGCAGGCTAACCTACCAGTCAGAGCATCTGTCTCCTGGTGTGGTCAGTGCACATCAAAGTGAGCGGTTGAGCAGCCTTAGCATATCATTAGCATACTATGCTTTGATTGGCTGAATGGCCAACCAGACAATTAGCATATTATGCTTTTATTATATAGGATAAGATACAGTCCAGCTGATATGAGTAAGTGGACTGAGCATCATCCCATGCACCAAGAGGTTCAATTCCTGGTCAGGGCAGATGCCTGAAGGTGTGGGACCAATCCCCAATAGGCAGCTGATGTTTCTTCATCAATATTTCTTTCTCCCTAAAATCAATTAAAAAAATATATTTTTAAAGACTCTCAAGTATATTCAAATGGCATGAGAAAAAAAATCTGGTACATTATGAGAAACTTTACAAAGTGCCTCATTCAACACCATTATCAAGTCAGGAGAGAAATCCTTTACCTTGGCACTATGAGGAGGAAAACACTTTTCCTTTAAGCTTAAATTCTATCTCATCAATAAAAATACTAAGAGAATGGTTGAGACTATATGGGTGGGGAACATTTAGGGCCCAAGAAATCATTTGATCTGGCCCTGCCAAGGCATTAAGGATGAGTTATTTTTTTAAATGTATTTTTTAAAAATATATTTTATTGATATTTTACAGAGAGGAAGGGAGATAGTTAGAAACGTCGATGAGAGAGAAACATCGACCAGTTGCCTCTTGCACACCCCCTACTGGGGATGTGCCCGCAACCAATGTACATGCCCTTGATCGGAATCGAACCCGGGACCTTTCAGTCTGCAGACCGACACTCTACCATTGAGCCAAACCGGTTCGGCTAAAATGTATTTTTTAATTGATTTCAGAGAGGAAGGGAAAGGGAGAAATAGAAACATCAGTGATGAAAATCACTAATTGGCTAGCAGGCTTATATTTAAATTGATAACTTTGTACAGCCTGCAAATGATGTTATAAATATACAAATGGCCCTTGGCAGAAAAAAAGATTCCCTATCCGCTATACACCATGAGATGGGTACACAACTTGCTAAAATAATGTGAATATAAGTAGGAGAGGATCCAATGGTCCACTGTTACTATTTGTTGCAATGCCATTCATGATCGATTATACCAGGCATGGGCAAACTACGGTCCGCAGGCCAGATGGCTATTCTAAACTGTTGAAATAAAAAATAAAAAGACCGTACCCTTTTATGTAATGATATTTACTTTGAATTTATATTAGTTCACACAAACACTCCATCCATGCGTTTGTTCCAGCCCTCCAGTCCAGTTTAAGAACCCATTGTGGCCCTCGAGTGAAAAAGTTTGCCCACCCCTGGATTATACAGTAACTTCATTGTTTAGAAATGTTAAATTGAGGTGAGATCAAACTCGATGACTTAAAATGACTCCAGTATGACTCTGAAATCATTTTTTTTTAAATATATATTTTATTGATATTTTACAGAGAGGAAGGGAGAGAGATAGAGAGCTAGAAATGTCGATGAGAGAGAAACATCGACCAGCTGCCTCTTGCACACCCCCTACTGGAGATGTGCCCGCAACCAAGGTACATGCCCTTGACCGGAATCGAACCCGGGACCTTTCAGTCCGCAGACCGATGCTCTACCGCTGAGCCAAACCGGTTTCGGCTGACTCTGAAATCATTGGTCAAAAACTGTCAAGTTCAACAGGCAAAGAAACAAAACTAGATTTCATATAGTATAAATTGGAAACTTAAAGCTAGATACAATAGCAAAATTATGACCTAAGTTTTACTAACTTAAATACCAGACATGGATTAAAAATATGAGCATGGCGCTAACCGGTTTGGCTCAGTGGATAGTATATCAGCCTGCAGACTGAAGGGTCCTGGATTTGATCCTGGTTAAGGGCATATGCCCGGGTTGTGGGTTTGATCCCCAGTAGGTGGCATGCAGGAGGCAGCCAATCAATGATTCTTTCTCATCATTGATGTTTCTATCTCCCTCTTCCTTCTTCTCTGAAATCAATAAAAATGTATTTTTAAAAATATCCTATATAATAGTATGCAAATTGTCCCCCCCACCAGTTCTTTTGGGAATTCGACCAGAGGGGGGTACCCAGCTGGCAGCCGCCAGCCCTAGAGACCCTACTCCTGCACAATTTTCATGCACTGGGCCTCTAGTCTATATATGAGCAGGGTAGTCCTGGCCAGTGTGGCTTAGTTGTTTGGAGCATTGGTCTGTATGCCAAAGGGCTTTGGTTCAATTCCCAGTCAGGGCACATATCCAGGTTGCAGGATTGATCCCAGGTCGGGGGACATGTGAGAGGCAGCTGATCAGTGTTTCCTTCTCACATTGATGTTTTTCTCTCCCTTTAAAAATCAATAAAAGCATGTCCTTGGGAGAGAATTAAAATATATATATATATATATATATATATATGAGCATGATAGTGACTTATATCAAGACTATGGTAAGCAAGAATGAACTGACATGCAAAAGTGATAATGGAAAAAAATCAACTGGAGAGATACTGGGAGACACACCAGGGTCCTTAAATGTAACAAAAGGGATAGAAAAATAGGACCAAGAAGAATTTGGGCAATTGAGGACAATAATTCCAAACAGATGAGGATTCACTATGAATAAAAGTCCTAACCAAGTGTTCTCTCCAAAAAGGAAACATGGCTATACTTCAGTAATTTGAGAGAATGGCCCATAAAAATGACTTATATACGAGAGATCATACTATGATTTAAACATCTGAAGACACTAGAGATCATATTCTAATGGTATTAGACTGCAACAATTGAAGTTGTTAGAGCTATTATTCCTGTTTGTGATAATAAGGAATAAAATTGTTTCTAAAAATGTAATTTCCAAAGTACCAACAACCAAATTAATGAATGACAACTTTATTTCTTAAAGGCTGATGAAAAACCATTACGATTTCTAGTAAAGAAAATACAACATCTCAATTAAAACTATAACTATATTTTCTCATTAAATACTGTTTTCTAAAACACAGCTTGAAAATATCTGGCATGCATGTTTAATTTCAGTACAGTGGATTCAAAATCAAGTATACATGTTACATGCATCAAGGCTAAATTACAAATTATCATAGTCATCATCATCATCATCGTCATCATCATCATCTTCACGTTTTCTTTTCAATGCATTTGACTCATTGGCAGCATTTTGTGATGACACCATGTTAGTTGTAATAAGAATGTTTTTGGACCCAATTAATGATGGATTAATCAGAACATTCTGAACAGCTGAAGTTGCAGGAATTGATGCCTTTACAGCGGGGGACTGGGAAGTGGGCATCTGCACTGTAAACCTTTGCCCTGTGAGGGACATTGGAGTCCCTACTTTAGTTGAAACTGACATGGTTTGTGGGGTTGGTGTGCCAAGTGTGGGAGTACTTGGTCTACTAGTAACTGAACCAACACTTAACCGTGGAACTGTTATTCTTCCTGCAGAAGTGGATGCCTTTTTTTGTAAAGACTTAAGTCTATAGTTTGGAGCAGTCAAGCAGTATCTATCAGGTGGCAATCTAGGACCTGAATATGGTTTGATCAATGGCAAAGGGGTTTGATTTCGTTGCCTTGCAATATCTAATAAAAAATCTCTTGGGGGAGGAGAGGTAAAAGACTGGTCAGCACGACACTGGATTGCCAATCGCACATCATCTGCATCAACAGTAGCTTTCTTAGCATGGCTTGAATAAATTTTTGCATCATCTAGAATTGTGGTCACGTATCGGAAGGCAAACTCCAACATCTGATTTATAACTCTTGGCTCATATTCTGTAATCCCCATATCCTTCAGGATTTGTGCCATCATCTGTGCATCTTTCGGCATGCTCTTGGGAGAAGCCATCTTCCCAGACTCCATGATATCCGGTGATCAGACTTTAGATCATTTGAAAAAAATATGTACATTAGATCAAACCTGAAATAGTTACTTTAAGTAGCAACTGTCAGGAACTTAAAAAAATTTAAAATGCCATATGTTTAAAAATATATTTATATTTTAAAGATATATGTTAAATCTTTTTAATTTTAATGAGGCACATTTAAAGTTCCCTTTAGTTGAATTTGACTTTCTACCTGTACAAATCATTACAGAATATAAAAAGTTAAAGACAGAATAACAACAAGACAAAGATTGAGGGGAAACTGGGTAAAATAAATAAAAACATGTATCATTTTAGGGTATGTGCAGTTTCATGCAGACATGCAACTATCAAGTTACTATAAGAAAATACCATAGGACAGTCATGTCCTACGGCTTGAGTTCAGAATAATCTTTTCTTCCAGTGAGATCAATATAATCACTGACTCCACAGATATGCTTAGCACCCACCACCCTAGCCTTTATGTGTTCACCCATCTCAAAACATTCTCCCTCAGCCCCGGACAGTGTGGCTCAGTTGTTGAGCATCAACCTATGAACCAGGAGATCATGCTTCCATTCCCAATCAGGCCACATACCCAGATTGTGGGCTTGATCCCTAGTTGGGAATGTGCAGGAGGCAGCTAATCAATGATTCTCTCTCATCACTGATATTTCTCTCTCTCCCTCTCACTTCCTCTTTGAAATCAATTTTAAAAAAATATCAAAAACAAAAACAAAAAACATTCTTCCTCATATTCAGTTTCTACCTATCCTAAGTCCAAT
This sequence comes from Vespertilio murinus, assembly GCA_963924515.1. Taxonomy (NCBI): domain Eukaryota; kingdom Metazoa; phylum Chordata; class Mammalia; order Chiroptera; family Vespertilionidae; genus Vespertilio; species Vespertilio murinus. Next base: position 34,404,073 of record OZ004705.1, read on the forward strand.
CAATCTTTTCATCACCTTACCAATTATTACTATCTACAAGAACTGCCAGGCAACTGTGGGGGAGGCAATGTAACAGCCAAAATAACCAAAACACAGCTTTAGATACTTAATAATTTCAATTTTAAAAAGTATATAAATTCCTTAATGGCTATCTTTCTCTGCTTTTTTTACGTTCTCACAGTACAGTACTAATACTATATTATTTCTCTCTTTTTTAAAAACAAATTCAACACCAAAATGTCCCTTACCTTCTCGAGCTAAATCACCCACATTAACGTATTTCATTCCCGATCTTGCTGCAAGTTCTTTGCCCAGTGTGGTTTTTCCAACCCCTGGTGTACCTGTAAGACAGCCACAGAAAATATTGTACATTAATTACTTACCAGACCTGACCCACCCATCAGCCCCTCTTAATTTTCTTAATAACTGAGGCCCTGGCCAGGTAGCTCAGTTAGTTAGAGCATTGTTCCATATGCCAAGGTTTTGGGTTCGATCTTCGGTGAGGGCACATACAAGAATCAACCAATGAAAGCATAAATAAGTGGAACAACAATCGGTATTTTTCTCTCTCAATTAAAAAATGTATTCTTACAATTGGAATGACAAGTTTTGTAATTAGCCATCCTATGTGAATAACATACACAAAGCCAGTTTAATGACAGAACCTCACCCGGTTTATCTGATTTTATCAGAAAAGGGGCTTGGTCGACTCTTGATACCAATTCACAGAATGCCTGCCACCACCATGGAAATTTCCAGAATAAAACTCAAGTAACCTAATATCATTATTTTGTTTAATATCTATTGCATTTCAAGGAAAACAATCAAAGGCATTATTTTCAGCTCTTTGGGTTTAATGCCACTGAAATAACAATCATAATCCAAGATAACAGAGATAAATCAAGTCTCTATATACAAGACAGTAACCGTAAGTCCACTATAATACACCACGTTTGAACCCTGGACTCACCCTGTTTGCAATAAGATGCTCACATTCAGGTTTTTGACAACATGGCTTAATATTAAAGACCAGGTCACCGACCCAAACAATTCAGATGTACAATTTTCTACATTTGTTTGTCCTCAGAAACAGACCAAAACTGTGGGTGCCCAACAAGGTTTTGTTAAAAGGCAAAACCTCTATGGCTTTCTTCCCGCAAAGAGAGTCTCAATTTCGCCATCTACACCATTAGACTTTCCCACGAATGCCCCACAGTGCTAAGTAACGGATACAATTTAACAAACATTGAGCCGGAGTCGTCATGCGGCATTTCAGTGCTCCTCACATATAACAGGCCCCCGAGGGTACGGATCCAAAGACCCAGAAGGGACCCTACGGGAACTTGACCGCAATCCCTACGAGAAACGACCAGCTCTGCTCAGATGTCTTTTCTCGAAAGAAAGAAAAAAAAAAGTGGAAAGGAGTTGATGTTAACTCAGCAGCCATACATAGCAAATTAATCACCCTACGCCACAAACATCACCGAACTCTTCTTCCCGGAAGCTGCTCCTCCGCTACAAAGGGAAAAAGAAAGACGGCCCAGGGAGGCCTGAGGACTAGGCATCCACCGCTACCTGAGCTACTGACACGGTCTCGCTACAAGCCAAAGGCGACCCAGGAAAATAAAAACACCAACATCCACTCTATACACACAAATACCAGATCCAGGAAAACAGGCCGGGAAGGGGAGCTGGTGGGTTTACCTCTCTCCGACCTCACCGAGCAGCCCGGCGCCGCCAGCGGCGAGGTTCCCCGCGCCCCTCCCCGCAAAGGTCGCGAGGGCCCGACCACGGCCTCGCCGGGCGGCCCCCGACCGGCCTCCAAGCGGAACACGGAGCGGCCCCCCGTTCGGCCGCCCCGAGCCCCGGGCGCTCGGCGTCGCCCGCCCCGCCGGCCCGCCCCTCCCCGCGCGCGGCCTGACCCGTGAGCAGGATGTTCGGAAGCAACATGGTCCTCGACGCGAAGGCTCTGGAACCTCGGCGCGAGGACCCTCAGCACAACGGGGAGGAGCCGGAAGGGGCGGGCGGCGGCGGCAAGCGCCTGTGGCCGCGGAGTCAGCAAGGCCCTGCGGGGCGCTGGCGACCCATCCCCGCCGTCCCGTCACCGACTATTGGTTCCTTCGCCCTTTATGACTCGCTGTCATCGCAGGGTTCAAGGCAGGAAAATAGGGGGAGTGGGGGGGAGGACCGCGATTTGAGACAGGCAGTGCTCTGGTTGCCTAAGTCCCGCCCTCCTCTGAGGCCCCCGCCCCTCGGGCGGCGTCGCGGAAGCGCCGAGCGGTCGGGAAGGTCCCGGGGGGCGGGACCTCGGAGGGGCTCGGCGCGGAGCCCCGGTAGGGCCGGGTGGCTGCCGTTCCTTCCCCCGGGAGTAGAGCCCGTGCGCCTCCGCTCCTCTTCGCCCACGAGGGCATGCAGCTCCCGGCAAGTAAGGCCGCCGCGGCTGCGGCTGTGGTGGGTGTGTGGATGTCCCAGAGACGCGAGCCCGTCTCTGCCCGCACGCCTCCCCGGGTCCTCGCCGCCTCTCTCCCGGACCTGCCCGTCCCCGTGGGAGATCGGAGGGGTGGGGTGCGGGCCGCCGGCCTGGGGCCGGGGCGGCGCCGGTGCACCGGGGCCCGAGCTCATTGTCCCCCGTGCGGTAGCGAGGGGGGTGGTGGGTCTGCTAGGAAAATTCTCCAAGGTCTCTTCTACCTCTGACGTCTCATTTCAGGAACGCGGCGTCCTCAGGGACGGTTACTACCTGCTTCTTAAAGGAGGTAATTGTCAGTCTTGTTTTCAAACAACAACCAGTTTCCGGGGACCATAGCTACCGTCTGCGCCTTGTATGGCGACCTGGCAACTGTATTTACTCAAATAGGTGTCTGTGTGTTTTTCTCCCCACCAATGTACCTCTTTGGAGCTCCATAGCAAAAACCTCTCTGATCGTGAATGATTTGTGTGTGTGTGTGTCTTCAGCTATAAAAGAGTCTAACATACCTTCCAATTTACAAGTTTATGGGCCTTTAGGAAAACTACTATCCTTCTGGCTAATTAAAAAATTGGTGAATTTACTAGTTTGTATAAGTATTGGAGAATTCTGAAAGTCAGAAAGCAGTGCTGCCAAAAAAATTCCTAATGTGTTCAAATAAATAGTACAAGTACAGGAAAATTTTGCAGTTAGGTTTAAGTCTTTAAAGTGAATAAGTTTGGATTTATTGTATGGTGGAGATTTTTTTTTTTTAATTTTTGGTAGTAAAAAGCTGCAACTGTAATCTAAAAGGAGGGAAATTTTAATTTTCTGTGTAAAAACTTTGTATAAACACTGGACAAATAAAATTGCCTAGTTTTAAAAATATATATATTTTTTATTGATATTTTACAGAGAGGAAGGGCGAGAGCTAGAAACGTCAATGAGAGAGAAACATCGATCAGCTGCCTCTTGCACACCCCCTACCAGGGATGTGCTCGCAACCAATGCACATGCCCTTGACCGGTTTCGACTGCCTAGTTTTTCTTAATGACGAAAGATATATGTGATTTTTTTGTTTTCTTTAATTATTGAGTTCATATGAAATACTTTTATTGATTTTTTTATTTTTAGAAAGAGGAAGGGAGACAAATACCCACTTGTTTCACTTACGCATTCATTGGTTGATTCTTTCAAATACTTTTATTGATTTCAAAGAGTAAAGGAGAGGGAGATAAAGACAGAAACATCAATGATGAGAAAGAATCATACATTGGCTACCTCCTGCAAACCCCCTACTGAGGATCCATCTCGAAACCAGGGCATGTGCCCTGGTAGAGAATCCAACCGTGACCCACTGGTGGTTAGGTCAAGACAACCACTGAGCCACCCAGCTAGGGCCATTGGTTGATTTTTGATTGTGCCCTGAAGGGAATGGAACCCACAACCTCGGCATATGGTGGGCTGCCTGGCTAGGATGAAGTATTTTCCACGTATAACACCATAAATAGATTATTTGGCACAGGTTATAGACATTAAAATTAAATTTTATTTTAGCATTTTGATACTTGCTTCACCTATGTTTATATTGTATTCTCTTTCACTGGTCTTGAGCTTTAACTTTATTATCATGTTGATTATATCTTATATATTACCTTTTTTTTAAAAAATAAATCTTTATTCTTCATATTATTACAAATGTTCCTCATTTTTTCTCTCTCCATTGCTCCCCTCCACCAGGTTCCCACCCCACCCTCTGCCCTTTACCCAGCGACCTGACCATGCTGGCACTCTCCTCTTGGGCTGCTGGTGAAGGAGCGGAGGGGAGAGCAAGTGGGCCGGATCTGGCCCTCGGCCCGTAGTTTGCCCACGGCTAGTCTAGTCTCTCCCCCAATGAGCCCGGAACTGGGGTTTGTGCAGTTGGAAGTGGGGTTCAGAGCAGTCTGGAGCTTTTGTCTCTTTCCCACTAGGGCAATCAGCAGCACAGTCAACAGTCCGTCCTCTGCCCGCAATGTGTGCGCCTCCAGGCTCTGCCTTTCGCCGCTCTCCTGAGTTTCTGCCTTATAGCCTGTAGATTCCCTCTGTATGAGGTCCCCAGGGTCTTGCCCAGAACTGGGGTTCAGTGCAGTCGGAACTGGGGTGCAGCACAGTCCGGAGTTTTTATCTCCTTCCCGCTAAAGAACACCAGCCAGGCACTCAGCCGCCCCTCCTCTCCGGCTCCGTCCTCTCTCTGCTTGCGCACCGTGCCTCCGTACCTTAGGCTTTTACAGCTCCTCTGATTTTCCTTCTGGTTTTCTCTTTCCTTCTAGTTGTAGAATTCCCAGTCAGTCAACTTTCTTGTAGTTCTGGATAATGTCCATTTTGTATTTTAGTTGTATTTTTTTGAAATTGTTGTGCGAGGCTGTAGTTAGGCGGTTACCTATGCCGCCATCTTGGTTTCTCTATATTACCTTTCTTACAGTTTGTCTTAATTGAGAAATTTCTTTTTTCCTCCTAGGTGAATTATACTTCAGTGTACTACCGGTTGTACACTACGGATGGGAACTATCAAAGTCTATAATGTCAAAAACTTTTCTTAGGCGAAAAGTATCTTCCACAAAGGTATGATACACTGAAATGGTCATGTAATCATTGCCTGGATATAATTACATTTTGTACGTGTTCTCAGTGATTTATTACTGCTATCAGTGTAATGGTGCTCAGTATCTGTTGTAATTAAAAAGTCTAAGATTAAGTTGTGAAACAACTGGACACTGGAAGTACAACCTTAATTTTGAAGAAAAAATATTATAATACCAGTCACAAAGAAAAGGCTAACCATTCTAGAATGAAAGAACAGTAGAAGAAAAGAATTATATAAGTTGTAGTTGGCGTTAAAGTTTAACGACAGGCCCTGCCTCTTAGAAATCATATGGTTCAGTGAGCTAGTCCTCAGCAAAGTTAGGAGGAAGAGTAGACTAAGGTCAGACAGACAATATGATACTCACATGCAAAATAGCCATTTTCCTAGTGTTTGGTCTGATATATCTTTTTTAAAAATATATTTTTTTATTCATTTCAGAAAGGGAGAGAGAGAAACATCAATGATGAGAATCTTTGATCAGCTGCCTCCTTCACGCCCCCAGTTGGGGACCAGGGCACGTGCCCTGACCTATGAGCTATGACATCCTAGCTCATAGGTCACTGCTCAACCACTGAATGACACAGGCCAGGCCTGATTTATCTTATTTTAAAAATATATATTTTATTTATTTATTACGGAGAGGAAGGGAGAGGGATAAAGAGTTAGAAATATCATTAGCTACCTCCTGCACACCCCTTACTGGGGATGTGGCTGCAACCAAGGTACATGCCCTTGGCTGGAATCAAACTTGGGACCTTTCAGTCCGCAGGCTGACGCTCTATCCACTGAGCCAAACCAGTTAGGGCTATTTTATCTTTAATTTTAAATAAATTCTGTAACTTTGCTATTTCTCCTTCTCTTTTCTTGAGTAAATGGGAGTCTACATTTAAGTAAGAAATAAAACCATAAAATATATAAGTAATATGTAGATCAGAATTGGTATCAAAAGAATTATAACAGATATATATATATATATATATATATATATATATATATATATATATACACACACACACATACAGACATACATACACACACACACATACTGTAGAAGAAAGTGAAGTAAAATTGAAGTAATAGTGACAGGCTTTTAAAGCGGAGGAAAGGAATCAAGTATCTATGACTGAAATTTTTCCCAGAGGTTTTCATTTCTTCATCCACTATTGATAATATTCCTACCCCTCTTTCCTTAAAAGAGTGAATATAATCAAGTTATAATTATAAATTTTTTTAGTATCAGGATTCTTAGATTATCTTCACAAAGTCTTAAAGATAATAGGGATTATTTTGATGTATGAAATGTAATGTGTTAATGTGGTTAAACAGAAGTATTACTCTTCTCACTTTATACACGGGTAAAGTAATTTTATTTATTTATTTGTAATATATTTTTATTGATTTCAGAAAGGAAGAGAGAGGGAGATAGAGATAGAAACATCAATGATGAGAGAGAATCATTGATCAGCTACCTCCTGCATGCCCCTTATTAGGGACCAAGCCCGCAACCTGAGCATGTGCCATCGAACTCGGGACCTTCCAGTTCGAAGGCCAATGCTCTGTCCACAAAGCAAAACCAGTTAGGGCAAGTAATTTTATTTCTCTGTTTTGTTTTGCTTCTTTTTGATAGGTAATTTAAATATTTAGGTTTCAGTCCTATAAATGAGTTTTTTTTTTATATATATATATCTTTTAATTGATTTTTTTACAGAGAGGAAGAGAGAGGGACAGAGAGTTAGAAATATCGATGGGAGAGAATCATCGATCAGCTGCCTCTTACACACCCCCTAATGTTGATGTGTCCACAACCAAGTTACATGCCCTTGACCGGAATTGAACCTGGAACCTTTCAGTCCATAGGCTGACGCTCTATCCACTGAGCCAAACCGGTTTCGGCTACAAATAAGTTTTAAAAGAATCAGCCTATTCTTTATCCTGGGAAGATTACATTTGTAAAAAGAATTAAATTTGTATTTGTATCCATTTATATAGTATTCATCATTACCATGGTCAAGTAGGCAAGTTATGAATTTGCACTTGTAGTATATAAGTACAAAAATAACAAATGCAGAATCAGTTTTATTTAAAGGGCTAACTTGTGAGCTTTTTAAAATATGTTAACGAATATACAATTTTTTTTTTACAGAGTAGTTCAATTACAGGGAATAGATGCAAAAAATATAATAGTATTTACATGATTTCTTTCCTCTTTAGGTAACAGATTGGGTAGATCCATCATTTGATGATTTTTCAGAGAATAGAAGCATCTCTAATATTGCTACATCATTAAATGTGAATAACTCAAGTCATAGAAGAAAACACGTGCCTTCCACATTAGAAAGCAGCAAATTTCCAACTAGAAAAAGAGGAACACTGTCTTCCTCGGAACAGATACACGGCCTAGAAAATTCAAAAGAAAGTCTATCTGAAAATGAACCATGGGTGGATAAATACAAACCAGAAACTCAGGTACTAAATAGCATGCAAACATAATTTTATTTCAGGAAGGAATGTTCATTTTCAGATTATTACTCATAAAGTCTTTCTAAATGAATTATAAAAAAAACAATGATTTCCAGATTTTTTAGATATCTCAAGGCTCAGCTTTTTGCCAAGTTTTTCTGAAGTTGTACCATTGATTATTTGTCTTAGATTAAATTTAATCCCAACATAGGATTTATCTATTTTTGTTGTTGTTGTTTTGTTATGCTAAGTGTAATACACTTCCCTATTTATTCTCTTCCCAAAATGTATTACAGAATTTTAAAAAATTATATAACCCCAAACTTACCCAAATTTTTATATAATGGTATCAGTTAAGATCAGATTTTTTATAATGATAGAAAATATTAAGTGTAATCAACCTTTTTTATTGCTATATCATGTTAGTCGTGTGCTACTTTTAAAATGTTTAGATTAATCTGTGCTGATGTACCAAAAATCCTTGAGTTAAAATGTTTTATTTTAAACTTGACATTTTTAGCATGAACTTGCTGTGCACAAAAAGAAAATTGAAGAAGTTGAAACATGGTTAAAAGCTGAAGTCTTAGAAAGGCAATCAAAACAGGTAATTCAATAAAAAATATATTTTAAATATTTAACACCAAATGTCTCTCTGTCTTATAGGTGGTTTTAAGAAATTAAACTTTTATGATGATTTATTCAAATAAATCCAGATCATTAGCTATAGAAAGCTTTCTGACCTTACTACTTCTGGCCTCACTAAAAGATTCTGAGACTGGCTTTTCCCCTGTACTTGTACCTCTTTTCCCCTCTTTTTTCCTGGCATCAACATAAAGCACAGCAAACCAGTACAGGTGCTAATATATATAGCACATAAGATTATCTCATCCTGAAGCAAGCAGGCAAATTACATACTAGTTTTGGTACTAAATATAGCCTAAAACAGTCATCATTCATTTAAACTGATGTTTTTTGTTTCACTTCCTAATACCACAAATACTGTCAGCCACCAAGCTGAATATTCTCTCTCTTTAAGTTTTCCTAATCTAGAAATTCCTCAAACATAACAATAGGATGGTAAATTAATACATGGATTTGAAGTTTTGTAAGAATACTTTATAAGTTGTATTATTTTATATTGCATCATATCAGAAAATATGTATGGTTCTGCTGTGGGTTTGCTTTTTTTTTTTTTTATCTTTACTGTTCATATTATTACAAATGTTCATTTTTGCTCCCCTCCACCAGGTTCCCACCCCACCCTCTGCCCTTTCCCTATGCCCCATTGTCCTCATCCATAGGTGCACAGTTTTTGTTCAGTCTCTTCCCAAACCCCCCACTCCCCCTTTTCCTGGAGAATCGTGAGTCCACTCCCCTTCCATACCTCTGATTCTATTATATTCACCAGTTAATATTGTTCAGCAGATTTTTTAATTCCCTTGGTTTTTAGATTAACTTGTTGATAGTTACATATTTGTTGTTCATAATTTTTATCTTTATTTTCTTCCTCTTCCTAAAGAATCCCCTTCAGCAATTCATATAATTCTGTTTTGGCGGTGATGAACTCCTTTACCTTTTTTTATTTGTGAAGCTCTATCTGGTCTTCGATTCTGAGTGATAGCTTTGCTGGTTAGAGTATTTTTGGCTGTAGGTTCTTATTATTCATCACCTTGAATATTTCTTGCCATTCCCCTCTGGCCTGCATGGTTTCTGTTGAGAAATCAGCTGACAATCATATGGGTGCTCCTGCTTTTGTCTTGCTGCTTTTAATATTCTCTCTTTGTCTTTTGCTCTTGGAATTTTTTTTTTTTTAATATATTTTATTGATATTTTACAGAGAGGAAAGGAGAGAGATAGAGAGCTAGAAACGTCGATGAGAGAGAAACATCGACCAGCTGCCTCTTGCACACCCCCTACCGGGGATGTGCCCGCAACCAAGGTACATGCCCTTGGCCGGAATCGAACCTGGGACCTTTCAGTCTGCAGACCAACGCTCTACCACTGAGCCAAACCGACCTCGGCTGCTCTTGGAATTTTAATTATGATGTGTCTTGGTGTGGTCCTCTTTGGATTCCTTTTGTTTGGGGTTCTGTGCGCTTCCTGGACTTGTAAGTCTATTTCTTTCACCAGGTGGGGGAAGTTTTCTGTCACAATTTCTTCTAATATTTTTTCGGTATCTTGCTCTTTCTCTTCTTCTGGGACCCCTATAATTCTGATGTTGGTTCGCTTGAAGTTGTCCCAGAGGTTTCTTACATTATCTTTAACTTTCTGGATTCTCTTGCCTTCTGGCTCTTTATATTCCAAATCTTTGACTTGATTCTTACAATCTTCCATTCTGTTTTTAGGACTCTTAGGCTTTTATAGCTCCTCTGATTTTCCTTCTGGTTTTCTTTTTCCTTCTAGTTGTAGAATTTCCAGTCAGTCAACTTTTCTGTAGTTCTGGATAATGTCCATTTTGCATTTTAGTTGTATTTTTTGAAATTGTTGTGCGAGGCTGCAGTTAGGCGTTTACCTATGCCGCCATCTGATTTCTTTGAGTTTGCTTTTTTATCTTTATTGGTTTTATTTTATTTTTATTTTTTTATAGATTTTTAGAGAGAGAGGAAGAATAATAGAACAGAAACATCAATGAAAGAGAAACATGATCAACTGCCTCTTGCATGCCCCACACTGGTTGTTAAGGCTGTAACCCGAGCATGTGCCCTGACCAAGGTTGATGCTCAGCCACTGAATCACTTTGGCCACGCTCTTTGTGTAATTTTAACACAAAACCAAAGGTTTAGATACCAAATAGAAAAGACCATAGTTCAAAAGAGGACCTGTTTCTATTGTAGGCAACTTGAAACATTAACTGCTTCATCTCAAAGTTTAAAATTAAAGGAAATGATATTTTAAATCAGATTTACTGTATGAGGGAATATTCCTGGGACCTATTATCTCTAGTCTTTCTTTAGAGTCCTATCTTCTAAATATGTTTCTTAGTATACTTTTCTTTAAAAATCTGATGTACAAACTGAGGTCTTCCCATTAGAATATTTAGTATTTGTGTAGTAGTAAAGTATATAATCCAAAGAGTTCTGTATTAAGATTGAATTTTATAAATGTAAGTAACCTCTAAAAATGTTTGTTTCAGATGTTATCTCCTTAATTTAGTTGAAATTTAGTTGTTTTAATTTGGCTAATAAGTAGTCCTTGGGAGAGGCATAAGTGCAAAAAGTGAAGCATTACTAGAAGCTACACTTAAAGTTCAAGAAATAAATTTAACTTCTTTTATCTAAAGCTGGTTTATTCCAGCTAGCATGATTGTGAAATATAGTCTACTTATACTAGACCAGCCGTGGGCAAACTACGGCCCACGGGCTGGATTCGGCCCATTCCACTGTTCTGTCCCGCCCGCAGAGCCGAAAGAGCGGAGGGTTCTCTTGCTCTCCCCTCAGCTCCTTCACCAGCAGCCCAAGATGAGAGTGCCAGCATGGTCAGGTTGCTTTTGTTCGGGCCCTCCGGTCCAGTTTAAGAACCCATTGTGGCCCTCGAGTCAAAAAGTTTGCCCACCCCTGTACTAGACAGTCAGTAAATATAGAATTAATTAATATTTAGAAAGAAAATTCAAACATAATATTCTAGTATTTCAGTGAATTTGATTCTTTATGTTTGTGTTTGGTTTTAGGGTGGATCTATTTTATTAATAACAGGGCCTCCTGGGTGTGGAAAAACAACAACTATAAAAATACTGTCAAAGGAGCTTGGTATTGAAGTACAAGAGTGGGTTAATCCAGTTTTATCAGATTTCCAAAAAGATGACTTCAAAGAGATATTTAATTATGGTAAGGTTTCCTGTGAAGGAAATGGAAGTACTGGGAAAAGTCTGTGCTGCACAGATATTTGAAACAAACTACTTAACTATATATATCCTTAAGATTCCTGAGATCCTTTTTTGTTTAAGTTTTTGAGACCAAGGTGTACATTGCCTCTCCTAGATGGGCATCTAACCACTACCAACTGCTTTACAAAGTCAGAGTAGCAATCAAATGAAACTATGTGAGTGCATTTTCTCCCAGACTTCCCTATGTACAGAGAGAAATAGTCTCAAGAGAAGGAACGGCATCTCCAGTAGAGGAGAATGGGATTATTATTATTGATTTCAGAGAGGATGGAGAGAGAGACAAACATCAATGATGAGAGAGAATCATTGATCGGCCGGCTCCTGCATGCCCCACACTGGGAATTGCGCCCACAACCGAGCATGTGCCCTGACTGGGAATCCAACTGTGACCTCTTTTCTTGGTTCTGGGCTCAATACTCAGTAGAGGGTGTGCAGGAGGCAGCTGACCAATGATACTCTCTCATCATTGATTTTTAAATATATATATTTTTTATTGATTTTTTTTACAGAGAGGAAGGGAAAAGGATAGAGAGCTAGAAACAATCAGCTGCCTCCTGCCATTCCCCACTCGGGATGTGCTCACAACCAAGGTCCATGCCCCTGACCAGAATTGAACCTGGGACCCCTAAGTCCGCAGGCCAGTGCTCTGTCCACTGAGCCACGCCTGTTTTGGCATCATTGATGTTTTTTATCTCCCTCTCCCTTCCTCTCTGAAATCAATAAAAAAAATACATATTTTTAAAAAGATGTTGTCTTTTTAAACTTGTCTCCAAACTAGAGAAGAGAACTTAAATCATACCTGTGAGAATCAAATCAAAGCATAAATCAAAGACTATCTTTGGAATTGGGAAGGAGGCCTTAAGACAAACATCCAAAAATAATGATATCAATTTAAAGATGTGGTACATAATAAACTTGTATGTATGTTTATATACTCCAGCACAATCTTTTGTAACTTTCATAGTTTTTCTTATTGTACTATACTAAACTAGGGGTAGCGGAATCTCCTAGGCCATTTTGAAGTGAAAGGGATTCTGTAGCAGGGACATTTTTTTTTTTTTTTTAATGTGGAATATTCCTCAAAATCCCTTTTTTGGGAATATGCTCTGTGCGTACTGTATGCTTACTATACAAACCTTTATGTTGCTAGCATCCTGTATTCCTAAAACTTTTACTGTTTTTTAAACAGCAACATTACTTTTGAAAATCTAGTAAGTTTTTATAAACAGTCCTCTATACCCATGGTCTGCGAGCCACATGCGGCTCTTTGGCCCCTTTAGTGTGGCTCTTCCACAAAACAACATGGCCTGGGTGAGTCTATTTTGAAGAAGTGGCAGTAGAAGAAGGTTAAGTTTAAAAAAATTGGCTCTCAAAAGAAATTTCAGTCATTGTACTGTTGATATTTGGCTTGTTGACTAATGAGTTTGCCCACCACTGCTCTATATGAAATATGTTTTTGGAGAACTTGCTTTTATTCTCAAGTTCATTAAATAGTCATTCTGCTTTTGATGTTAAACCTTTATTATTGAAAAAACTTTATTTGTAGTCACAAACTCATTTGGAGAGTTTTCATTGTATAGGCAAAGTTATAAGTATTTTTACCAATGGTATAGAATGACAGATATGTTCTGAAGTCAGTTGACTCAATACATACGTTCACTGATGTGAAAAATTGCTGATTCTAGCTTAAATTTGAACAGTTTGCCTAATTAGAAAACAATGTATAGTATTGTGAGCTGTTCTTGCATATGTAAATGTCATTAATGTATATGTATATATTATGTACATATGTGTAATATTGCTGTATATATATAAATTGTTGAAAATAAAAGGGTTAAATATATTTCCTTTCAGAATCAAGCTTCCATATACTTCCCTACCAGTCTCAGATAACAGTTTTTAAAGAGTTTCTACTAAGAGCAACAAAATATAACAAACTACAAATGCTTGGAGATGATCTAAGAACTGATAAGAAGATAATTCTGGTTGAAGTAAGTTCAGCTTTTGAAATCTGCAGTACCTATAGAGTAAACAATTGCAAGATATATTTTATGTGATAATGACATTAACTCTCTTCGTAGTATTAATAGTGGTAAAATATAACATAAAGACTTGATAATAGAAACTTAAAAACCTATTTAGTGGACTTGAATAGAATAGCTATCGGTGAGTGGACTTTAAAATTTAATGGCTTAAGTGTAGAAAAGCAAAATTAATATTTGGAAAATGATATCTTTGTGAAAATACTGTAACTAGTAATGACCCTAAGAAATTTAATGTGGCCCTGGCTGGCTTGGCTCAGTGGATAGAGCGTCAGCCTGCGGACTGAGGGGTCCTGGGTTGGATTCCGGCCAAGGGCACATGCCTGGGTTGCGACTTGGTCCCCAGGGGAGGGTGTGCAGGAGGCAGCTGATCAATGATTCTCTCTCATCATTGATGATTCTCTCCTCCCTTCCTCTCTGAAATCAATAAAGAAATATATATATTTTTTAAATGTGAAAATTGGGGTGTCCCACTAATGGACATTACTGTTGAGGATATCAGCTATTTCATATTCCCCTTCTACAAAAGTTCTGTCTACAACACATTAAATAGATAGCATTTTTTCCTATCTTGGTAAATATAAATCTGAACATAAATTTACATGGAATAAAACTGAGCAAGTATTTATTGTGTATTTTCAATAGGATTTGCCTAACCAGTTTTATCGAGATTCTCATACTTTACATGAAGTTCTAAGGTGAGTTTCAGTGAAGTTTTCTAAAATTTCAAATTAAATGTAAAGTGGCTTAAATTTCAACATTGCTGTATTTTGTTATTTTAGGAAATATATACAAATTGGTCGATGTCCTCTAATATTTATAATTTCTGACAGTCTCAGTGGAGATAATAATCAAAGGTTACTGTTTCCCAAAGAAATTCAAGAAGAGTGTGCTATTTCAAACATTAGGTAAGAATTAAATTTCTGTCTAAAATGTTCACATACACATTGTATTTTAAATTAATCATTTAACCATTTTTTTGTTATATAAAACTTTGACAGTTTCAACCCTGTGGCACCAACAATTATGATGAAATTTCTTAACCGAATAGTGACAATAGAAACTAAGAAGGTAAGTTTCTTAAGAACTGATTAATTTGAATCTAACATTCTAATTATACAAAACCAAATTTAAGTGTATTATGTAAACTTGAGTTGGAGTATTACACTTACAAGGCATGTCATTTTGGAAAATATAGGAAATATTGATTTAAAAGACCCTTAACCTTTTTCTTTTAAAACTTAGCTTTCTCTTTCACATTAGGTCAATTTCCCTTTGTTTCAGTGTTTTACATTGTGTCTGTAATCAAGAAACCGTTAATAGGCATCTAGGTACATTAGTCATAAATAGTACAATTGTACTTAGTTCATTGTCAATTTTTTATTGTTGCGGTAAAAAACAATAAAATTTACCATCACAAATATTTTTATTGATGATATAATTGATATAACACCGCATAAGTTTAAGGAATACAATGTGCTGATTTGATACACTTACGTATTGCAGAATGTTTACCACCATAGCATTACCCAACACCTCCATCACATCATGTAATTCCACTTCGTTTTTGTGGTGAGAACATTTAAGATCTACTCTCTTAGCAATTTTCAAGTATATAATATAGTATTATAACTATACCACTGTAACTACTTTTAAGTATACAGTTGAATAGTGTTAGGAATATTAACATGGTTATAAAACATCTGTCACTTAATTATCATTTTTATCTATCTTTCAAATCATCATGATGTTAAAATAAATTGATGGAATTTCTCCTAGCAGCATGGTTCTAGATATTACATGAAACATTTATTTATTTTTGCACTGCTGGGATCACAGGAATTGAAGAAAATCTCCAAGGAAGAGATTATTTCAAATATTAAGATAATGTATTTGTGTAGAGCACTTAACTGAATAACAACTTTTTTTCTTCTTTTTTTAATTGAATTATTGGAGTGACAATGGTTAACAAAAGTATACATGGTTCAGGAGCACAATTCCACAACACATCATCTGTACACTGTCTTGTGTGTTCACCACCCCTAGTCAAATTTCTGTCCATCACTCTTTGTCACGTCTATCCCCTCTTCCACCTCCCTCTACCTCTCCAGCAATTACCACAGTGTTGTCTGTGTTCTTATATTTTGTGTGTGTTTTTTCTTTCTTACTCAATCCCTCCACACCCTTCCCCAGTTGTCAGCCTACTCTCTATCGATGAGCCTGCTTTATTTTGTTTGTTAGTTCATTTTGTTCATTAGATAAGAATATGGCATTTTCATTGATACTTCTAGCAACAGGAGAAGCAGGATGAAAGGGTGGTAACAGCACATCTTAAGCAGTAGGAAAAAGAAGTTTCAGGAAAAGCAGGGTGTATGATACTAGCTATCCAGGTGTGTTACTCATCAAGTGATAAGTCAAAATCCTGGACTTACATTCAAAACCAATGACTCTGGAGACCAGAAACTGTAAGGCAGAGTTCAAGGCCAAGGGGGAAGGTGATACTCAAAAGGTTACTAGAGCCTTGAAAACAAAGATCAGAGTAGGAGCATATTAGCAAGCTGAGGTTGGGTCAGTCCTGGGTGACAGTTGATTTGATGTTGAGCCACCAAGTATTGATCTAAACAGCTCAAGATCCTGAAAAAGGATGTGCTTGGCCTTGAAATAGGTTTAGACACAAGACTTGCAAAGAGGGGAAGGCAGAGGCTTGGAATTGACTTCTGAAGCTTTCTCTTATCTTATGACGTCCATCATAATTTCTTGTCCTGACCCCAGGGCCTTACTTTCTGAATAACAACTTTTAAGTTATGAAATATTAGGAACAAACTGAGTCTAACAATAATGAAGCAGCTATACAGTTGAGCTGTTATGTCATTAGTGTTTTTTATTTTATTTTATTTTTATTGATTTTTCACAGAGAGGAAGGGAGAGGGATAGAGAGCTAGAAACATCGATGAGAGAGATACACCGACCAGCTGCCTCCTGCACACCCCCCATCAGGGATGTGCCCGCAACTAAGGTACATGCCCTAGACCGGAATCGAACCTGGGACCTTTCAGTCCGCAGACTGACGCTCTACCACTGAGCCAAACCGGTCTCGGCTCATTAGTGTTTTGAGAATATTTAATGACATAGGATAATACAATTAAATGCCAAGTTAAAAATAACAAGATATAAATTTATATGATAATACTAACAGTAGAAGTATCTTTAGCTCTTTATATGTGTTAGTCACTATACAAAGTATTTACATGCCCGATCTTATTAAACCTTGTCATAACCATATAAAATTGGTACATTATCCCTATTTTACAGGTAAGGAAACTGAGCTTTGGGGCAAATAATTTGCATAATATGCCACAACTGTTAAGTATCAGACAGGTTTGAAATTTGTTCTGACTCCAATTTACTGTGCAAAACAAAATAAGCAATTGTCTGTAACAAGAAAATGTACACATATGTATAAACCTGCACATATTAGAAAAAAGTACATATAAATGTTAAATGTGATTAGTTCTGTATGTTTGGATTACTTGTGATATTTTAATACCTTCTTGGGAAAAAAAATCTACTACATTCTTTACTATGAGCATAACTACAAATTAATAAGGGAGTTTTTGGTTGTGAGTTTTATTTTATTTAGGAAAAGATTTTTAATTTTCTCATTTCAGAATGGAGGAAATTTTACCCTCCCTGATAAAACTTCTCTAGAGTTGCTCTGTCAAGGATGCTCTGGTGATATCAGAAGTGCAATAAACAGCCTCCAGTTTTCTTCTTCAAAAGGTAACTATGGAAGATACATTCTTACAGCATTGTATAGGACACCTTTTCCTCTTGCACTATTGAAATTATGTGTTAGAATGACAAGTGGGCCACTTTCGGTCCTAACATTTTTAACATTATTGCTCTGAGCTCAGAAATTGTAAAGGGGAAAAAAATAAATTTTTTTAATAGATCAGGAACTGTATCAGCAATTATATGTTTTTTAATTTAATTCTTGGATCAGCCTAATGAAAGAAACAATATTAGTATTCAAACCCATATCTTGTGTTCTTTCTACTATTCCAGGCTGATTTTCTTAAATGATATATTTTGAATTTTAAACAATAGAATTATCAATAAAATTTGAACACAAACGTACTCAAAATTGGAGACTGTCCACATCAGAAGAGGTAATAAAGAATAGTTATCAAGAATGGGTTGTAGAACCAGGCTGCCTGGATTCAAATCACTTACTAAATAATTACCTGAGCCAGTTACTTAACTTCTTTATATCTCATTTCTTTAACCTGTATAATAATAGTTCTTTTCCTAATAGTAGTTCTTTCCTGATAAGATTTTTATGAGGATTAAATTAGTTAATACATATTATGTACCAAGAACAGTATCTTGCACAAAACACTGAGAAATCAAGGTGATATGGGTATGACTGTATTAAAGAATGTGTCATTTATGTGAAAATTTGAAATGTGTCATGAAATACTTTTAGATGACATTTACTCGGTTTTAATAGTTTAGTAACTCAAAGAGGACTGACTCAGTTCAGATATTTCATAATTATTGTTTATTAGAAAAATATTTTTAAATTAGAATACTAAAAAAAATAGAATACTTAGTATATCTGAAGTGTTGTCAGTTTTAGCTTTCATATTTTAATTTTATTTTAAATATTGACACGTGGGTGTATATTCTTTAGGAAAGAACAATTTATGCCCAAGGAAAAAAGGAATGTCTTCATTAAAATCAGATGCTGTGCTGTCAAAATCAAGACGAAGAAAAAAATCTGATAAGGTTTTTGAAAATCAAGAGGTCCAAGCTATTGGAGGAAAAGATGTTTCTCTCTTTCTCTTCAGAGCTCTGGGGAAAATACTATATTGCAAAAGTAAGAAAACTTATACATTTTTAAAAAGTTTGTTAGATATTATTCTTACAACTAAAGTAAAATACCAAAAAATTTTAAATATCATGTGTTTGGTTCTTTTATAACAAAGAGTTAGGGCTAGATTAGATGCTGTTTGGCAAGGCCTACACAGGAAAATGTATTTACTCAGAGTATTTTTGGAATATGAGTGGAATTAAACCCAAAATTGAAGTACTCTAGGCCATATCAATATCTGTCTTTAAAATTATAGTTTACTGAAAGTTAGACATCAATCCACCTAGATCTGGGGTGGGCAAACTTTTTGACTCGAGGGCCACATGGGTTCTTAAACTGGACCGGAGGGCCGGAACAAAAGCAACCTGACCATGCTGGCACTCTCATCTTGGGCTGCTGGTGAAGGAGCTGAGGGGAGAGCAAGAGAACCCTCCACTCTTTCGGCTCTGCGGGCCGGATAGAACACCCAAATGGGCCGGATCCGGCCCGTGGGCCATAGTTTGCCCACGGCTGACCTAGATATTTAGTGGCAAGTGTTGGTTGCCCAAGTCCTCTTAGCACTGAGCTCTGGCCACCAGGCCCTAAGTAGATTGCTAGGTAGCTTTAGGTTTCTTTGGATTCTCTTGCATTTCTCTGGTTTCTTCACTAGCAGCTCTGTCCCCAACCAGAGATGTTCTTCCTTTCCCTATTCTTTTTTTTTCTCCCAAATAATTCTTTACTCTCTTCTGTTTTTAATGACTGCTTCTCCTTAGCCTCTTCACCTCCATTCCCCATATCTAAGCTCCCAAATTGTCTCTTCTTTCAATAAAATCCCCAACTCCTCTTCTTTATGTGGAAAATATCAGTTTTCCGTCTTATGATCCTGAAGGAAGAAAATTGAGATTTCTTTTTTTTAATGTTTGTATTAAATTTATATATATTTAATATTGATTTCAGAGATGAAGGGAGAGGGGGAGAGATAGAAACATCAATGATGAGAGAGAATCATTGATTGGTTGCCTTCTGCATGACCCCTACTGGAGATCAAGCTCATAACTTGGGCATTGTGCCCTGACCAAGAATCAAACTGTGACCTTCTGGTTCATAAGTCAGCATTCAAGCACTGAGCCACTGTAGTTGGGCTGTATCGATTTTAGAGAGAGGGGGATGGTCAAGGAAGAGAGAGAGAGAGACAGAAACACCTATCAGCCACCTCTTGCATGCCTCCCACCAGGGATTGAGCCTACAATCTGGGTCTATGCCATGACAGGGAATCGAACCAGTGACCTCTCGGTGCATGGGATGACACTCAACCAATGAGCCAGACCAGCCAGGGGAGATTTCTTCTTTTTCATTTTTTAAAAATTGTTCTGGTGCACTTTTTTTTTTTTTTTAATATATTTTATTGATATTTTACAGAGAGGAAGGGAGAGAGATAGAGAGCTAGAAACGTCGATGAGAGAGAAACATCGACCAGCTGCCTCTTGCACAACCCCTACTGGGGATGCGCCCGCAACCAATGTACATGCCCCTGACCAGAATCGAACCTGGGACCTTTCAGTCCGCAGACCGACACTCTACCACTGAGCCAAACCGGTTTCGGCTCTGGTGCACTTTTTATAGAAAATAGTTTACACAGATTTTTAGAGAAAAACTCATTGTTATAGTTTAGCATAGTTTTATATGTTATAATAAAAAATAATTCATGATGGCCTAACCGGTTTGGTTCAGTGGATAGAACATTGGCCTGTGGACTGAAGGGTCCCAGGTTCGATTCTGGTCAAGGGCATGTACCTTGGTTGCGGGCACATCCCCAGTAGGGGATCTGCAGGAGGCAGCTGATTGATGTTTTTCTCTCATTGATGTTTCTAACTCTCCCTCTTCCTTCCTCTCTGTAAAAAAATCAATAAAGCCGATACCGGTTTGACTCAGTGGATAGGGCATTGGTCTGCAGACTGAAAGGTCCTGGGTTCGATTCTGATTAAGGGCATGTACATTGGTTGCAGGCACATCTTGTCGATGTTTCTCTCTCATTGATGTTTCTAGCTCTCTATCCCTCTCCCTTCCTTTTTATAAAAAGTCATTAAGATATATATATATATAAATATATATTTTTTTAATTTAATAAAATAGCTGAAACCGGTTTGGCTCAGTGGCTAGAGCGTCAACCGGTGGACTGAAGGGTCCCGGGTTCGATTCTGGTTAAGGGCATGTGCCTTGGTTTCGGGCACATTCCCAGTGGGGGGTTTGCAGGAGGTAGCTAATCGATGATTCTCTATCATCGATGTTTCTAACTCTCTATCCCCTCTCTCCCTCTCTGTAAAAAGTCAATAAAATATATATTTTTTTAAAATTTAATAAAATATATTGAAAAATAATTCATGATTAACAATAAAAAAGTCTTATGTGTACAGTATCCTCAACATTCTCTCAGTTGTCCAAACCTCTTGTAAAATAGCTGCAAATAACTGTGAATTGTAAATGATGCAAATAATTCACTGAAACCTCATGCTATCATGCCCGTTACTATTTGAGACTGTTTTCCAGTTGCCAAAAAACCATTTGTTTCAAACTACTGTTTTTCATCTTCCTATAAAACTCTGTGAATGCCTTTTACACCTGCTTTTTATCTATCGTTCTTATAAAAAATTGGATTTCTAAATGGAAACCTTCGTGCCATCTGAGGAAAATGAAACAGGCATCACTTAAGTGGAAACGAAGACACTCTGTCTCTTGCTTCTCTGACCTCGGAGCTTAGTGGCCATTCACTAATTCTTTTCCTTCCACCTTTTCCCTCCTCAACACTCTTTAATAACCTTCTGTATTAGGGAGTGGAGTTTCTTCTTCTCTCCTGCAGAGAATATCATCCAACAGGTAGTAAATAAGCTATAAAGGCCTCTATATTGAGATAAGAATTAAAAAAAGAAAGCAACTTAGAGCTGGAAAGGTGAAACGTGGAGTGCTTTAATTCTAGAAATGCCATAATCCAAACATCAGAATTCTATTTTTTTCTTAATAGTGAGGCAACTCACATAAACTTCCATTTATTTTTAACAGTTCAATTAGAATTTTTGCATTTATGTTCCTAAAGTGTTGCAAAACTTTTCAAATGAGAGGTGCTATATAATTATAAAGATGTTTTTGATTTGGAAATTTTTTATAGGAGCATCTGTAACAGAAATAGACTCCCCTCGATTGCCCTCCCATTTATCAGAGTATGAACGGGATACATTACTTGTTCATCCTGAGGTAAAGTATAAAATCTTTAATAACACTAAGTACTACTTACAAGACATATATTATTTACATTTGTGGGCATATACATTTGGCCACAGCATTTTTACCAAAATTATGTATGTATGTTGTTGTTTTTTTATATTATAGGAAGTAGTAGAAATGTCACACATGCCAGGAGATTTGTTTAATTTATATCTTCACCAAAACTACGTAGATTTCTTCATGGAAGTAGATGATCTTGTGAGAGCCAGTGAATTTCTGAGTTTTGCAGATATCATCAGTGGTGACTGGAATGTAAGACCATTTGACTTAAATGTCTTTGTTTTTTATTACTGAGAATTGGGGGAACATTTTTGCTTTTATTCCTAATTACTTGACATGACATGACTTCTTAATAGCTATGAGAAAATTAATTCATACAACTCAGTGTTTGTAATGAAACTTTAGCAGTTAACTTGATTTTCCTGGTGATAAAATGACATTAATTTTTTAAAAAACTTTTCTGATTATAAAATTAATATATAGAAATTTTGACAACCATTGAAAAGTATATAGAAGGAAAATAACTACTTCTTTCTATACTTTCTGATAGTTTTTCTAATGGTTTCTTTTTTACAAATTGAAATTATTCACTATAAAATTTGTACTTTTAAAAAAATATATCTTTATTGATTTCAAAGAGGAAGGGAGAAGAGAGAAAACAAACAAACATCCTTGTTGAGAGAGAACAATTGATTGGCTGCCACCTGCATACCCAAAACTGGGGATCGAGCCTGCAACCTGGGAATTGAATGCGGCTTCCTGCTTCATAGATCAACACTCAACCACTGAGCCACACTGTCTGGGCTTTCTTAACATATTTATTTATTTATTTATTTATTTATTTATTTATTTATTTTTAATAAATCTTTATTGTTCAGATTATTATAGGTGTTCCTCCTCCCCCCCTTAGCTCCCCTCCACCTGATTCCCAACCCTGCCTCACACCCTTGCCCCCACTACTGTCTTCACCTATAGATGTAAGATTATGGTCCAATCTCTTCCCACACCCCTCAGACCCCTTTCCCCCTGTGAATTGTTAATCCAATCCCTTTCTATGTCCCTGATTCTATTATATTCACCAATCCATTTTGTTCTTCAGATTTTTTTTTATTCTCTTGATTTTTAGATTCGCTTCTTGATAGGTATGTATTTGATGCCTTTTTGCTGTTCATAATTTTTTACCTTTACCTTTTTCTTTTTCTTCCTCTTCTTAAAGAATATCCTTCAACATTTCATGTAATCCTGGTTTGGTGTTGATGAACTCCTTTAACTTTTTCTTGTCTATGAAGCTCTTTATCTGACCTTTCATTATGAATGATAGCTTTGCTGGGTAGAGTAATCTAGGTTGTAGGTTCTTGTTGTTTATCATTTGGAATATTTCTTGCCACTCCCTTCTAGCCTGCATAGTTTCTGTTGAGGAATCAGCTGACAGTCATATGGGTATTCCCTTGTAGGTAACTAGTTGTTTCTCTCTTGCTGCTTGTAAGATTTTCTCTTTTGTCTTTTGCTCTTAGCAATTTAATGATGATGTTTCTTGGTGTATTCCTCTTTGGATTCCTCCTGTTTGGGGTTCTGTGAGCTTCCTGAACTTGTAGGTCTATTTCTTTAACCAGGTATGGAAAGTTTTCTTTCATTATTTCTTCTATTAAGCCTTGAATATTCTGCTCACTCTCTTCTTTTGGAACCCCAAAAATCTGGATGTTCGTACGTTTTAAGCCATCACTGAGGCTCCTTACACGATCCTCACACTTTTGGATTCTTCTTTCGTTTTGCCTCTCTGGGTGATTTTTGCCTTCTTATATTCCAGTTCTTTGGTTTGATTCTTGGGGCATATTGATCTATAGTTGGGTTTCTGTATATTCTTTATTTCAGACTTTGTATGCTTAATTTCTGGCTGGTCCTTTTCCATTTTTTGGTATTCTCATTAAGGTCCTTGAAGGTCTCAACAAGCTTCTTGGAGGTCTCATCAAGTTTCTCAAAGGTTTTTAGAAGATTCTTGAATAATCTTATAAATGTGATTCTGAACTGTGTGTCGTCCAGTAGCTTACTCTCCTCCATCTCTCCCATTCGTGTCATATTTCTGTGTTTCCTCATTTTAGCTGTCTCCCTGGAGTGGCTTTGTGTGGTCGCTGACCTATAGGGGGTCAGTAGCTCGGCTTCCCCAATCACCTGAGGTGGTTGCTTTTCTATATCCCTTTGTGGGCTTAGTGCAAAGTCTTGGTATAATTAAGCCTTGATTGCTGTTGGTACACTGGGAGGAATTGACCTCCAGGCCAATTGTCTGTGAGGATCCGCTGTGTCTATAAAGGAAGAACTGCTGAGCTGGAGACACACCTTGTTTCAGTGGGGCTTTGGTGCTCACTGAGACTGTCTCCCAAATGTGTCACTTAGGGTGTGAGGGATTGAAACTGAGCACTAGAACTCTGGTTTCTGGGTCTCAATGAGGTACAGTTCAGCTACTGTCTGAGGCCAATACTGTTACAGAAGCTATAGTGTGAACCACAGTCCTGTCCTCTTTGTATCTGTTTGCCCAGGTTAAACTGCAACAGAGAGGGCCATTCATATGCAAAGTCCGGTGCTTGTAGCTAGGATGTGTTGTGAGGGGCGGAGTCTCAGGGCAGAGTCTAGGGGCATTGTGGCCGACAAAGATGGCTGCTGGTCCCCTGCCTCTGCCCCTGGCTCGCACCACAGCACAGTAAGCAGTCCCAGATCTGCAAGCAACGTGCCTCACTTTCTGACCGGCTAGCCTCTCCCTAGAAACTGGGTTTCAGAGAGATCGGGTGCTCGTCTCTCCTTGGGTTGAAGAAAGCACCGCCCTTCCCAGTCTGGATCTGCCGCCAGCCCTTATCGCATCCACGCCCTCCTTACCTCGGTTTTTCAGCGCTTGTGTCCTGGATTCTCCTCTTTCCTTGCAGTCTAGATGCAGGGCTTCCTCTCAGCCAGCTTTCGTTTGGTTCCCGAGAGATAGATGTTTGTTTTATAGTTGTTTTCCCTTGGACTTGTTGTGCCCAGCAGCCGTTTAGGAGTGTTTACCTACACCGCCATCTTGTTCCTCCCCTTTCTTAACATTTTAACAAATGACCAAGCTAGTAGCAACTAGCCACATGCAGATAATTAAATTAAGTGAAAGTTCAGTTCTTTAGTCATAGTGGGCATGTTTCTAGCATTTTTTAGTTACATGTGGCTAGTAACTCTTGAACAGCCCATATACAAAACATTCCTATCATAGAAAGTCCCATTGGTTAACACTTTTGATATGTCAATATTTCTCTGTGTTATAAATGTTGAAATAGCAGTAATAATTAAAACTAGGAAAGATAAAAACGTTTTTATATAGTATATCATATTTAGAGTTTCATTATTCAGCAATTGTATTTGTTTAATTTGTTTATACTTTTTTATTTTAAAATTTTTCAATTTATAGACAAATTAAAAGAATAGTACAGCCCTAACTGGTTTGGCTCAGTGGATAGAGCGTCGGCCTGCAGACTGAAAGGTCCCAGGTCCAATTCCAGTCAAGGGCATGTACCTTAGTTTTGGGCACATTCCTGATAGGAGGTGTGCAGGAGGCAACTGACCAACGTTTCTATCTCATCGATGTTTCTAACTCTCTATCTTTCTCCCTTTCTCTCTGTAAAAATTCAAATATATTAAATTCAAAAAAGAAGAACAGTACAATAAGTATCTGTATAACTTTAACTGTTGCTTACCAGTTTTTCACATTTTGCTACATTTGTTTAACCTCTGTATATTTACAGACTGATTTTAGCTGAATAATTGGAAAGAAATTGCAAACATCATGACACTTATTAATACTTAACTATCCATAATAACATTACTCAGTTACAAGCATAATAGCCTCCCACCTAAGAAAATTAACATACTGTCCTTATTTTGATTTCCCCAGTTGTCTCAAAAATGTATTTAAAGTCATTTTCCCCACTCTCATCCAAGATCCAATCAGAGTTTACACATAGCATTTGAATGTTATTTTTTAGTTGGATTTGTTTTAAATAATCTTGTAGCATATTATTGATAGATCCTCCCTTCCCCCAGTTGATTGACAGATGCAAACCCCACCTGTGGCCAGACATACCTGAGCTCTGAACCACCAATCAGTGTGTGCTGTGTACCCTAAGCCCCGCCCCCTGTCTTCCCCTTAAAAGCAGGCCCCCGGGTGTTTTACAGCCTCTTCCACTCTCTCCTTCTGGAAGCAGGCGGCAGGGGTCCCACCCATCTCCAATACAAGCCTGTGTCCTGGCCTCCCAGTCTCAGCTACCTTCTTTAATTAATCTATCAGATGGTGCCGAAACCCAGGAACCTTCTTCTTTAACTAATCTATCATATGGTGCCGAAACCCCCAAACCTTCTTTAATTAATCTATCAATTATTTTTAGGCCTGCAGTGATGTTGAAAAGGCTAATTATGGTTAGTCCTTTTTTGGTGTCAGAAATACCATTAGTACTATTTTATAAATCTCATGTTTTCTTTATTTCACATCTTTTCTTTTTTAGACACGCTCTTTACTCAGGGAATATAGTACGTCAATAGCTACAAGAGGTGTGATACATTCCAACAAAGCCCGAGGATTTGCTCATTGCCAAGGAGGAGGATCAAGTTTTCGGCCATTGCACAAACCCCAATGGTTTTTAATAAATAAAAAGGTAAAAAAAAAAATAAAGGAGCCAAAACAGGTTTGATTGAGCTCAGTGGATAGAGCGTTGGCCTGCAGACTAAAGGGTTCCAGGTTCGATTCCGGTCAAGGACCCGTGCCTTGGTTGCGGGCACATCCCCAGTGGCGGGTGTGCAGGAGGCAGCAGTCGATGTTTCTCTCTCATCGATGTTTCTACCTCTCTATCCCTCTCCCTTCCTCTCTGTAAAAAATCAATAAAACATATTAAAAAACAAAACAGTGATGAGAGAGAATCGATCAGCTGCTTCCTCCACACCCCACATTGGGGATTGAACTGACAACCTGGGCATGTGCCCTGACCGAGAATCAAACTCTGACCTCCTGGTTCCTAAGTTGACACCCAACCACTGAGCCAGCCCGGCCAGACCATAAACAATTCTTTTGATTTTTAAGTGTATTTTTCATTCTACCTAAAGTATTTTTTTAAATCACTATTGCTTTCTTTTAAATGTATGTTTATTGATTTCAGAAAGGGAGAGGGAGAGATAGAAACATCAATGATGAGAAAGAATCATTGATTAGCTGCTACTAGGGATCAATCCTGCAACCCAGGCATATGCCCTGACTGAGAATCGAACCTTGACCTCCTGGTTCATAGGTTGACACTCAACCACTGAGCCATACTTGTCGGGCATAAAATTTTTTTATTGCTGTTATGTCAAATGTGACATTTTTGTGTTGGTAAATGCTGTACTAGATAATGCTAGAATCATTTTAAACAACTCATTAGATAAACTGTTAAAAGTATATTTGTAGTACATAAGCCTACATACTTTTGTAATGTAATAAACTTAGTGTGTCTAGGAATACTAATTTTTTTTTCCTTTCACCCCCCCACCCCCCATACAGTATCGGGAAAATTGCCTGGCAGCAAAAGCACTTTTTTCTGACTTCTGCTTACCAGCTTTATGCCTCCAAACTCAGCTGTTACCATATCTTTCTTTGCTAACCGTTCCAATGAGAAATCAAGGTAATAACATGGGTTTTTATTTTCTCCAAGAAGTAGTGTTTTATAACATTAGCATTTCTGTAGGTCAACTCATCCTGTATAATAAAAGGTTAATCTGCAAAATGACCAAATGGCGGAACTTCTGGTTGCTATGGTGTGCACTGACCACCAGGGAGCATCCGACCAGTAGGTTAACTTGCTGCTGGGGTTAGGGTTAGGGTTAGGGTTAGGGTTAGGGTTATCAGGACTGGGTGGAAACAGGCCAGACACGCCTTAGAGCCCTCCCACGCCAGCCAACCTCCTGTGGTCCCTCCCTGGCCAGTCAGCCCCAATTGGAACTGGGCAAGTCGGGCCAGACACGCCTTGGAGCCCTCGGGTCCCTCCCTGGCCCTGGTCATGCACCAGTGGGGTCCCTCTGCCTGGCCTGTGCCCTCGCAATCCCGGAGGACCCCTAGGAGAATGTCAGAGAGCCGGATTTGGCCCAGTCCCTGTAGGCCAGTCATAGGGACCTCACTGGTGCACAAATCCGAGTACTGGGCCTCTAGTTGCTATATAATACTGAGACTAAGTTTTTCCCCTTTATTTTTTAATTTATTATTTTAAAATCTTTATTGTTGAGATTATTACAGATTTTCCCCCTACTTTCTCCCCATTGCCCTCCTCCACTCAGATCCCACCCCACTCCAGGCCTTCACCACCCTATTGTCTGTGTCCATGGGTTAGGCATATATGCATACAAGTTCTTCGTTTAATCTCTACCTACTCTCTCACCCTCGCTTTCCCTCTGAGACTTTAAAAAAAAATTTTATTGAATTTATTGGGGTGACATTGGTTAAATTATGTTTCAGTTGTACAAGTCTGTAATACGTCATCTGTATATTGTACTGTGTGTTCACCACCCCAAGTCAAGTCTCCTTCCATCTCCATTTATCCCCACCGTGCCTTTGTCTACCTTCCCCCCCCCTTTGCTTATTTAACATGGTTTCCTTTTGTTCTTTGAACATATTTGTAATGGCTCTTTGAAGTCTCAGTTTGATTTTATTTCTCCTTGCTTTATTTCTTGTTTAAACTGTCTGCCTTGTTCTACATCAAACCAACCTATTACCCTTTACTAATTACTAGCTGATTGGTTTATCAGTTTCAACAGTTCCAGGGACATAAATTATTCCATTCTGATAGAATTACATTGGGCAAGTGTAGACTTGGAGGCCTGGTATCTCATGGTTTGACCCCAAGAGGGCTCTTCTTAGTTCCTTTCTCTGGTTCTTTCAGATGAAGTGGCTGGCTTATGTTTGACTTGTTGCTCTTGATTAAGAGGAGGCATTTATTTTAAGACGTCCCTTAAGTTTGGGCTTCCCCACCCTCTTAAATAAAGTCAGTCCTTTGGGCAGAGCTTCGGAGCTCTCCCTTCATCTGGAATGCTGTTTCCCCCTGGGCAAATTCCTGACCACTATTCTGGTGGGTGTTCAACTGGAGCTAGTCTCTGATTGGCTTGGCGTGGCTTAGCTTTTCCAGGTAAGGACCCTCTGCTCTAGGAATGGCTGGGGCAGTGGTCAGCAAACTGTGGCTTGCGAGCCACATGTGGCTCTTTGGCCCCTTCAGTGTGGCTCTTCCACAAAATACCATGTGGTGGCACACATGTACAGTGTGATTTAAACTTCGTGGCCCATGCGCAGAAGTCTGTTTTCGGCTCTCAAAATAAATTTCAATGTTGTACTGTTGATATTTGGCTCTGTTGACTAATGAGTTTGCCAATGACTGGGCTGGGGCAAAGGCTATTGCAGTTTGAGGAGGAGGGAGTATTCACCAGCTTGCCACTGGAGTAGAGTTCCCATCCTCTGGATGGGGGCTGACCACACTAACCAGGAGGGAGCCCTATGTTCGTGGCTGCACCCAGCTGGAGTGAAGTCTCTCTAGAGCTGAGGAAGAGAGGGAGCAGGTCTTAGTTCAAATGCTGCAGACTCCTGTTACATTTTCTTTTTGTTTTGTTGGCCATACCAGAACCACATAATTAGAGAGTTGGTGTTTTTTTTTTTTTTGTTTTTTGTTTTTTAGTTTCTGAGCAGAAGGGAGAGGGAGAGAGAAATAGAAACATCAATGATGAGAGAGAATCATTGATCAGCTGCCTCCTGCACACCCCACACTGGGGATTGAATCCGCAACCCAAGCATGTGCCCTGACCGGGAATCAAATTGTGGCTTCCTGGTTCACGGTTCCTCATAACAAAATTTACCATCTTAAACCATTTTTAAGTATACAGTTCAGTTGTGTTAAGCATATTCCCCTTATTGGGCAGCCAATCTCCAGAATTTGTCATGTTGCAAAATTGAAACTATACACATTAAATACTAACTTACCCCACCCTGTCAATACCACTCATCTTCTATCTATGAATTTATTCTAGATACCTCACATGAGTGAAATCATACAATTTTTTTATTGGTGTATTTCATTTAGCAAGGCTTACTCATGTATAACATAAATCAGAATTTTCTTTTTAAGGCTGAATAATATTGTATGTACCAGTATATACCATATTTTGTTTATCCATTCATCTGGACACTTAAGTTGCTTCTGCCCTTTGGCTATTGTGAATAGTGCTACTATATAAACAAGGGTATACAAATAACTTTTTAAAAATTCTACTTTTAGTTCTTTTGATATATACCCAGAAATGGAATTGTGAGAACATATAGTAATGCTATTTTTAATTTTTTGAGGAACTGCCTTACCATTTTTCACATCAGCTACACCACTTTATACTCTCAGAAGCAGTGCAAAAGTATTCCAGTTTCTCTACGTTCTTGCCAAATCTTTTTGTGTTCTTTTTTAAAAATAATAGTCACCTTATGGAGTATAAAATGGTATCTAGTGGTTTTGATGTACATTTTCCTAAGGATTAATGACTTTGAGCATCTTTTCCTTTGTTTATTGGGCACTTATATATCTTTGGAGAAATATCTAAAGCTTTTTTAAAATCTCTGTTTCAGCTCAGATTTCTTTTATCCAAGATATTGGAAGGCTTCCTCTGAATCGACACTTTGGAAGGTAAGCTGATGATTTTAATTTTCAAAGAACTGTTACTGAAATGTCCACTGAATATGTTATTTTTCCAAAATACAATCAGTAAATGTTATCTGTATAATCCAAGAAATACATTTTGGGCCCAGTGATTAAAGACCATGATTGCATTGTAGACCCATCATTTCATTATATACAAAAGTGTGTTTTCACCAGCTTACAATGGAATATCAGACTAAATAGAATCATGGAATCACAAAGGCAGAGAATCTTTAAAATCATCTAGTTGAACAAATTTTACATTTCTGGAAACACCTTTTCAGCTTTCCTATCAAGAGATTTTCTTGCCTATGTTTGAAGCCTGCAATGGCCAAGCACTATATTTTATTTATTTATCATAGAATATCCAAACAATTGATAAATACAGATACTATAGAGGGAAAAACCTATATCTATACTGCTCATTTTATTGCAAAATTGTTTCTGTGCTAATATCAGTGATTAACACAATATTTTTAGTTCATTTCTTCTTAGCTTATTTGTAAGGTCAGATTATACACTCAGGCATTTATTTATTCATTTTAATCCTCACCTGAGGATATGTTTTATTGATTTTAGAGAGACAGGAAGGGAGAAAGAGAGGGAGATAGAGAGAAAGAGACAGAGGAAAGAAACATCGATCTGTTGCCTCCCATACAACCCCAACTGTGGATCAAATTCTTAAAACTTTTGGTGTATGGGAAGGCACTCCAACCAACTGAGCCACCAAGCCAGGGCTGCACACAGGCATTTAAAAGAATTAAAAAGAGTTAATCGCTGTTACTGGTTCAAGTACTTTATCTGACTTTGTCAGTGCTATTTATTACAATGACTAGTACTATTATCTTTCATTTATGATGACCACATTTAACATTATCTTTGATTCATATTGATGTTAAATATTAATATTTAGCTTCATATTTTAATAGCTGCATAATTTCTTTTTAAAAATATATATTTTATTGATTTTTTACAGAGGAAGAGAGAGGGATAGAGAGTTAGAAACATCGATGAGAGAGAATCATCGGTCAGCTGCCTCCTGCACATCCCCCACTGGGGATGTGCCCGCAACCAAGGTACATGCCCTTGACTGGAATTGAACCCGGGACCTTTCAGTCCACCGGTTGATGCTCTATCTGAGCCAAACCGGTTTCGGCGCTGCATAATTTCTTATAATTTACCTGCACCTTATTTTTCTACATTTAGCTTACTTCCTACTTTTATCACAGCCTTTCTTATAGCTAAATCATCATGCACATAAAATACTATTTATAGAGGATGAAATGAAATAGCTGAATCACCAAATATACATCTTTCTGAGTCCTTTGCTTTATATTGCCAGATTGCTTTCAAAAACATGTTGACAATTTTAATTTGTAATCCTTGTACCGTGAATTAGCATGTTCTT
Organism: Vespertilio murinus; assembly: GCA_963924515.1. Lineage (NCBI taxonomy): Eukaryota > Metazoa > Chordata > Mammalia > Chiroptera > Vespertilionidae > Vespertilio > Vespertilio murinus. The sequence goes on from OZ004705.1 coordinate 34,435,765, forward strand.
TTCTCCTAATTTTTGCCATCACTGGTTCTTATTATTTTAAAAGGTCTTTGCCAGTTTAAAAGATGAGAAAAGTAGTTTGTTTGTTTTTTAAGGGAGGGACATAAAAAGGGAGAGAGAGAGATTTGTTGTTCCATTTACTTATGCATTCATTGGTTGCTTCCTGTATGTGCTCTGACCAGGGATCAAAGCCAAAGCATTGGCATATAGGGCATATAGGGATGATGCTCTAGCCAACTGAGCTGTGGGTTCAGGACTAATAGCTTATTATTTTCATTTCCATTTTTAAAATTATAAACCAGGTTGAACACTTTATTTAGTTACTTTTGGTGCTTTTTTCTGTAAGTTGTTCCATGTTTTATGCCCATTTGTCTTCTATTTATTTTTATTAGTTTGTAATAACTCTTTATTAAAGAGATTATTCAACTAGTTTATATCATAAGTTGTAATGGTTTATTCACAGTTTTTCATTTACCTTGTACTTTTGTTTATTTGTTAAATAAACTAAAGGGCCTGACTAAATAGTGAATAGGATGAAGGTAAATGAAAGCATCAGGAGATGGTTTCATAATCTTCATACTCGTGTGCAATTTAAAGAAATCTTTGGTTATTACTAATGTCTCATGTCATCAATCTGGTAGGTTAAAAATGGAAGCCCTGGCGGACAGGGAGCATGGACTGATAGACCCAGAAAGTGGGGATGAAGCCCAGTTTATCGGAGGCCAGCCTTCAGAGGAATCTACTCAAACCCAGGATCCTGAAACCTGCTCCCTGCCTTTGAGTCAGAACAGTGGGAGTGAACTGCCTGCCAGCCAGCCTCAGCCCTTTTCAGCGCGGGGAGACCTGGAAGAGGAGGACATGATGATAGAAGACTATGAGAGTGACGGGACGTAGAAACCAGCCCACCGTCATCCTGCTGCTTGACAGATTCACATCAGTTTACTCAGTGATACTTGAACAGAGATATAATATACATTTCAAGTGAATTACAGCATAAGACTTCACTTATATTTCAGCACAAGAAACTGACTCTTCTCTCAAAGTATATAGAAAAGCCTTCAAATATATCTTTTTTCTCTCTAGTATTTATTTAATCTTGTGAGTGGTATTGGGAGAAGAGGCCAGTGTGTGTGAAGTATGTTTGGACATTATGCTAAGTATCTCAAAATGTGAAGTCAGAGTACAAAAGTTTATGGGATTGTAAATATGAATTATAAAACAGCTTAGTATGCAATTATGAGTGTAAATAAACTTTGTGCCTTAATTACAGTTTCTCTGAGGGCTCAACTTCTTGGATACCTTTTTAATATGTTGTACAACGGAATATTTTGGATACTTTTTGGAAAGTTACATAATTTATATCAAAATTAAAGTGTTTAATTTCTTCCTGTTTCTCCTATCTTAATATATCCCAACGTGTACTGTCTGCCGTGTGTCATTGGGCATACTATATGAAACTCCCTCATCCAGAGTCAGACTTTTTTAAAGAACAGGGAAGACCGTGGCTGCCTTGCCATGAGAGCTCCGGAGGGGTTGGTCACAGCTTCCCTGCCAGCCGGGGCCCTCACCTTTGCCTCGAGGTGCGGGCGGGGAGGGTGGGGGGCGGGCACCTACCGGCTGGGGCTCCTAGCGGGAGCCCCGACCGAGCCGGGCGGGGCGCGGCGAGGCGAGGCCCCGCCCCGAGAGCCGGGCGGGTTTCGGTGCAGCGGCGGCGGCGGCGGTGGCTCTTCCGGGCGCAGGTGAGGAGGGCGGGGGCCGGGCCGGGGCGGGGGCGCCGGGCAGGTGCGCGGGGGGCGTGAGCGGGGCGGCCGGGCCCCTCGGAGCTTCCCGGGCCCGCGGCGCTGACTCCCGCCCGCCGCCGTCCCCTGCGGCCGAGCCCGGACGCCGGCGCGGTAAGAGGCCGGAGGGCGCGGGGGCCGGAGGGTCCGGAGGGTTCGGAGGGCCCGGCCCCTTCGGGGACACAGGTGCGCGGGGGCCGGAGGGGACCCAGGTGCGCGGGGGCGCAGTCCGCGTCGCCGCCGCCGCCCTTCCGGGCGCGGGGGTCCTGCTCCCTGGGGGTCGGGCATGGCCGAGCCGCTCGGTTCCGGTCACTTTGGGGCGGAACCTCCCCGGGCGGAGCGTGGCTTCCACTCCGAGGCCCCGCACGGAGCCCACGCGGGTGGGCAGAGGGACGGGACGAGGCGGCGGCACCGGCGGCGAGCTCGGGAGGCACCGCCGAGCGGAGAGGCGGGGTGGGGTGAGGTAAAACCCCGGGGCCTGACCCGGCCCCCTGGGAGCCCCAGGCGCCCTAAGTCTGCCCCCTGCTCGGGCCCAGCCACACCTTGAAGCCCGCCGGCGCTGTGGGTGGCTTGTGGAAAGGTCGCCGAGCTCGGTTCCTGGGACACTTTGCCGTCGGTGGGGATGGGGAGGGGAATATTGCTCCCCCTCGGCCATGGCTCCCCCCCCCCCCCCGGGATGGGGGTCCCCAGGGATCGCAGGCAGGCCCCGGCTGGGAGGAAACCCAAGACCCAGGGGTCTGTGTGGGCGCCCTGGACCCACACCCTAAGACGAGCTCCCAGACAGCTGAGCACTCCCTTCTGACACGAAATATTTTGCTATGACACAGTTCTTCAGACTTATACTTTTTTTTTGCTTTTTTATTTAAACATTGATAAGGTGGTCGAATTCCAATAAGCCACCTTTCCCCGGGGAAGATAAATCCACCACCTTTTTGCTTACAGCGAGTTTAAATTAAGCGATGGAGTCCGTCTTTTAAGTGCAAATATAGTATAGATGTTGAGGGGTATTGTGTAAAACTTGCTAAACTGATTCTTTTGCTTCTACCCTTAGGAGAATATATTTCAGAACTGTAGGAGTACTTTGCATTTCTAGAATTTAAACTAAAGTAAAGGTAAAAAAATAAAGAGGCAACAATTTTTATCACTTCTAAGAGTGCCTGCTCTGCATTGGGCACCGTGCTAGGACGACCCTAGTTAATTCTTTAACATGGGAGAGTCCCGTCAGAAGTGTAGTGTCCCAGCCTGCACTTCTTTATCGCCACCCACTTCTCGGGGGGTTCTGTCTGGTCTGTGGCAGTACATGCCCTTCTGTACGCAGACTGCATACGTGACATCTGCAGCTGGATTTCACACTTTGAGGCTGCTTCTCCCCACGGCTAACCTGGAGGGATGAAGAAATTGTTGCTTCCAAGTAAGGTGTTGCCAGAGGGAATGAGGTAGGAGATACAGATGAAACAGGATTGGTCATAAATTGCTAATCATTGGAGATGGTTGATGGGTACATTGGAGTTCATCATACTAGTCCTTCTGTTTTTATTAGGTTTGAAAATTTACATTTAAAAAATTTAATTAGCCAAAACCGGTTTGGCTCAGTGGTAGAGCGTAGGTCTGCGGACTGAAAGGTCCCAGGTTCGATTCCCGTCAAGGGAACGTACATTGGTTGCGGGCACATCCCCGGTAGGGGGTGTGCAAGAGGCAGCTGGTCGATGTTTCTCTCTCATCGAAGTTTCTAGCTCTCTATCTCTCTCCCTTCCTCTCTGTGAAATATCAATAAAAAATATTTTTTAAAAAAGTTTAATTAAATAACTTAACTTCCTGTATCTAGAATTTGACCTCTTCTTGCTCTCTCTGCTGCTACCGCCATGGCCTGCTGGATTATTTCCGGGACCTCCTAGCTCGTCTCCCTGGCCTCTATGCCTTAATAGCTCCACACGCCAGGCGCTCTGACAAGACATTTGCACTAGCTGCTCCGTCTGCCTGGGATGCTTTCTCTGGAATACCTGCCTCACTTCCCCCTGTATCTCCTTCATCTCTATATTCAGATACCTTCTTCCCTAGGAAGACTTTCCTGGTCATTCTGTTTAAAATTGTAACACCCTGCTGAAACCGGTTTGGCTCAGTGGATAGAGCATCGGCCAGCGGACTGAAGGGTCCCGGGTTCGATTCCGATCAAGGGCATGTACCTTGGTTGCGGGCACATCTCCAGTGGGGGGTGTGCAGTAGGCAGCTGATCAATGATTCTCTCTCATCGATGTTTCTAACTCTCTATCCCTCTCTCTCCCTCTCTGTAAAAAATCAATAAAATATATTTTAAATAAAAAATAAAATTGTAACACCCTGCCCGGGGTGCACAGCTAATCCCCGTCCTTAGCTTGGTTCCTGAGCATCCCATCTATTTCTCTTCCCTTGTCTACTATCGCCTGTCCCAGGGGAAGGCAAAGGTTTCAGTTGGCTTCCGTCGCTGATACACGTTCAGCATGGTTCACAGCACTGACACCCCGAGGACATAGCAGGTGTTCGGTAAATATTTGTGGAATGATCAATCTCCATTCTACAAAGTAAAATGAAGCAAGCCTTAGGGATGTCTAAATGGTTCGATATTATAAGGTGGGATTAGCCTTCTTTAAGTTTAAGATGCCACACGCACAAATAAATTTTAAAAAGTAAAAACAAAAAATAAATGTTGGTACTACCTCCATAGTGCCAAGTACAATGGCATGTGCCCAGTGGGTCTCCAAGGAAATATACATGTAAGCAATTTGAGGGAGACATTCACATGCTATAGACCTAGTTACATTAGCAAATGCTTTCATTCTTTTTGTATTTGTGTCCATGGAGGGAATTAATAGCTTTAGTGAAAGTACTTTTTCTGTGCCTTACTTTTTGGGTGGATTGAATACCTTGTAAGGTAGCTTCTAAGTCTCTCCAACGTGACAGCACTGGCATTTATTTATTTATTTATTTGTTTATTTTTAAAAATTTTAAAAATATATTTTATTGATTTTTTTTTTTTTTTTTTTACAGAGAGGAAGAGAGAAGGATAGAGAGAGAGTTAGAAACATCGATGAGAGAGAATCATCGATCAGCTGCCTCTTGCACACCCCCTACTGGGGATGTGCCTGCAACCAAGGTACATGCCCTTGATCGGAGTCGAACCCGGGACCCTTCAGTCCGCAGGCTGACATTCTATCCACTGAGCCAAACCGGTTTCGGCAGCACTGGCATTTAGATAATTGTTCTGAAAAGAGTGATATACATGGTCATTTCTGCTGCTCTGTGTTGTGCTTTTGGGGAATCTATACTTTTGGTGATATTTTTTTCTCTGAGAAGTCGGTTTTTAAAATCTAGTATCAAGTATTAATATTCAGAGTGGCAGAAGCAATGCCCCTACCCTGGCTTTTCTGACGTAAGAAAGAAAGGGGCTCTTCATGCCCTGTGTTTAACAGACTGCTTCTCGGGGCCATTCATTCTAAGGCAGATTTGAGATAATGAAAATGAAGAGTATGTACTGACTTATCCATTTTTTGTTCGCTCAAACTTAAATATTTAGATTTAGGTGTTTGAGGAAAGGATTCTGCTTGGAAAATGGTAGCATCCTGTCTTGTTAAAATTTAGTCCTATTTTTGTTTATTTAGATTTTGTTGTTTACAGAGCTCATACATAAGTTAGACTTATCAATGTTTTAATTCAGCGCTAAGATTTAAGTTTTTGATTGCCCTTAAAATTGTATAGAATGATGCCTATGTCCCTGGCTAACATAATTGTCATATATGCTTAAAATATACATATGTATGTTATTTTTTTCTTAATATATTTTTATTGATAATTTACAGAGAGGAAGGGAGAGAGATAGAGAGCTAGAAACGTCGATGAGAGAGAAACATCGACCAGCTGCCTCTTGCACACCCCCTACTGGGGATGTGCCCGCAACCAAGGTACATGCCCTTGACCGGAATCGAACCCGGGACCCTTCAGTCCACAGACCGACGCTCTACCCGCTGAGCCAAACCAGTTTCGGCATATGCATGTTATTTTATATATCATATAATAGACATGATCCTATGGGCTCCCTAAATGTGATCATTTGCTATTAAGTAAATAAAGTCAGCATTGAAATAATAAAAACAATAAAAAAAACAAAGCATAAGTGATATCTGATCTTGGCCACAGGTGTAGAAATCCCCAATGTCTTCCAAGGATGGGAGACCCAGGAACCAAGACAGGCACCACAACGAGGCCCCGAGGGACTTGGCCCATGACGATGGCACCGCAAGGAGCCTCCAGACTCTGCGTGACAGTGAGCTGGCTGTGAGCGCCGATCCCCTGCCTCCACCCCCTCTCCCGTTACAGCCACCCTTTGGCCCCGACTTCTACTCAGGTGACACCGAGGAGCCGGCAGTGGCGCCAGACCTCAAACCCGTGAGGCGCTTCGTGCCCGCGTCCTGGAAGAACTTCCTCCTCCGAGGGAAGAAGAGGGACCCGCAATGGGATAAGCCCGCGTCCGACATCAGGTACATCTCCGACGGGGTGGAGTGTTCGCCTCCCGCCTCTCCGGGGAGACCCAACCACCACTCCCCGCCCAACTCCTACAGAGACCCCTTCGGGGGCTCCGGGGGCACCTATAGCTCCCGGAAGGAGGCCGAAGCCATGCTCCCCCAGGACCCCTACGGGTCGCTGGGCCGCCGCACGCAGACGGCGCTGACCTACAGCGAGAAGGTGGAGGCCTACCGCCTGAGGTACTCCTACATGAAGTCGTGGCCCGGCCTGCTCAGGATCCTCGGCGTGGCCGAGCTGCTGCTGGGGGCCGGGGTCTTCGCCTGCGTCACGGCCTACATCCACAAGGACAGCGAGTGGTACAACATGTTCGGCTACTCCCCGCCCTCGGCCCTGGGGGGCCTGGGCGGCCTGGGCAGTGCCTACGGAGGCTACTACTACAGCGGCCCCAAGACTCCCTTCATCCTCGTGGTTGCCGGGTTAGCGTGGGTCACCACCATCATCATCCTGGTCCTCGGCATGTCCATGTATTACCGGACCATCCTGTTGGACTCCAGCTGGTGGCCCCTCACCGAATTTGGAATCAACATTGCCTTGTTCGTCTTGTACATGGCCGCGGCCATAGTCTACGTGAACGACATCAACCGAGGGGGGCTCTGCTACTACCCGGTCTTTAACACACCCATGAACGCCATGTTCTGCCGGGTGGAAGGAGGGCAGACGGCGGCCATGGTCTTCCTGTTTGTCACCATGATTGTGTATCTCGTCAGCGCTTTGGTTTGCCTCAAGCTATGGAGGCACGAGGCAGCTCGGAGACACAGGGAGTACATGGAGCAGCAGGAGGTAAGGAATGTCGCAGGCTTTCATTCTTCCTTTTATTTACTCCCTTGTCCAATAGGTATAGTTCTCAAAACAAGGATTTTATAGAATCCTTTAAAAAAAATTTTAATAATGCCGAAACCGGTTTGGCTCAGTGGTAGAGCCTTGGTCTGCGGACTGAAAGGTCCCCGGTTCGATTCCCGTCAAGGGCATGTACGTTGGTTGCGGGCACATCCCCAGTAGGGGGTGTGCAAGAGGCAGCTGATCGATGTTTCTCTCTTATCGACGTTTCTAGCTCTCTATCTCTCTCTCTTCCTCTCTGTAAAATATCAATAAAATATATTTAAAAAAAAAATTTTTTTAATAATGATCTGAAGTTCAGAAGCTCCGTATCTGACGTGGTAGGACTAGAATAGCCCGCCCTGCAGGGTCACTGTTGTGTGCCATTGCAAGTGGACACCAGGTGTGTAACATAATACAGAGTTTGTTGGCTGCATCATGTTGTCTCTCTGATGCTTAAGGGAAAACATAGCTACTGAATTCCTGCAAAGGAGAATACCAACATGCTCAGGAAATGAAATGTCTCATTGTTAAAGTAAGTTAGAGGACGGTCTTGATTCTTTAGTTGTTAAGACAATTAAAAAACTATAATTTTTCAGTTGCAGGAGCAAAGTGCTCATTTAAATCTGGTATCGTGAGTCCCAGTTTCTTCCAGGGAGTTAAAGTCAAGTAAGAATATGGTGAACCACGGATGATTTTTTAAGTATCAAGAAGATAAGTTGTAATAAACCTACTCTGAAAACTTACCCAGGCGTTTTGATGTTTCATCCTTACTTTAGGGAGATTAGTGTTCCAAAATTAGAGTGGGGTCCATGTACTCTATTTCATTTCTAGGATTTAACTAGTTAGATACACGAAAGAGAAGGAGGAGGAGGAGGAGGCTATAACACTGAAAATGTCATATTTAACTTTTTTCTTTATTTCAAGTTAACTATATTTGCATCTTTTCCCGCTTTTCTAAAGATCACCTAGATGCTATATAATTGCATATAGTGTACAGGGATGGGCAACAGTAGGTTTACAGTTGTAATACAAATAAAAAATACAATAATTAATAATAAAAGAATAAACTGTTTCAAGCACTCACAACTGTACACTTACTTTTGCCCACTCCTGTATATTGTGCAAAACTATCGATAAAATGAAATCCTGTCCTTATTTACTGGATGAATATTTGTTTACTCGTTGACTTATATAGTTTGTTTTTATTCTTTTGCATGAATTTTATGCATAACAACTACAAAAAACATAAGTTTATATCAAGAACCTTCTTCTTTAGTTTTAATTGGTAAAATTTTTATCTGGGAAAAATATAACCAGTACCTTATGTAAAATGGAGAACCTAGGCATGTTTCAATGTGATCCACACTCCTTTGTCACAAAATATATTAATCTTACTAGAAATTGACCTTGATTTAAGTTTTTATCTAAAAGCTTATTTGGGCATTGTTAAGCATATTTCTTTCTTTCTTTTTTTTAATACATTTTATTGATTTTGTACAGAGAGGAAGGGAGAGGGACAGAAAGTCAGAAACATCAATGAGAGAGAGTCATCGATCGACTGCCCCCTGCACTCCCCCCACTGGGGATGTGCCCGCAACCAAGGCACATGCCCCTGACCAGAACCAAACCTGGGACCCCTCAGTCCACAGGCCGACGCTCTATCCACTGAGCCAAACCAGTTTCGGCAAGCATATTTCTTAAATTTACATCTGTGTATACAAAGTAAAGAACTTGTATACAAAGAAAAGAATTTCTATCAGTTTGAAATCTAGATAGTGAAACATACATCTTCATAATTTTAGGTAAATGTAATAACAACCGAGTTCTTATTATTTCAAAATTCTACATTCTTAGCATCTGTAATTATCAGCATAATTCTTTCATTTTCTGATAAAAGCTTGTTCCTATCAGACTTTTCATAATGGCTGATGGGACTTGAATCACCCCTGATGTTACTATAACTTCCTAAAAGGTAGAAGATGTAAAGGCCTGTGGCTTTTTTCTGTTAACTTTATAACATAACTGCCTCAGACTCTTTAATTGTGCAAGGTAATGGGAGGCAAGAATAAAGAACATCTCTAGGTGATTCAAAGGAACTTACCTAAGAGACTCTACTACCTCCCTATTTCCAACTCTGCTCTTTGCTCCTGATTGACAAGGAATTACCCCATCTCCTCTGGCTCTCCACTGGCCCATCGACATGAGGCCAAAAGTAAGAGGAGCATCGGAAAAGTAGAGAATCAACCTCGGTAAAATTGAGATTGGGCTATAATTGCAAATGGATGAAAATGTTTGCAAAGTAACTTTACATGCCTTTCAAAAATCATGTGAACTCTCTTTGTTCCAGATAAGTGAGCCATCATTTCCTTCAAAAAGAAAAATGGTAAGAAAACAGTTCACATTATATTTTCTCTCTATAGTTTCTCTCTTGTCTATAAGTCTGCAGAGCAGATCCTCTTTCTGTGAAGGTGTATCTATTACGCTGAGTTCATAAGAGGACGTCCAGGTTTTTTCTACCACGTAAAGGACCAAGTTAGATAAGGCTAGTCATAGCTTCTTTTACTTTTGTTAGATGAATAATTATGCAAGTGAACTCTTGGTTCTTGTAGTTTTAAGTTTGTTTTTAAATATATATATATATATATATATATATATATATATATATATATATATATATATTATTGATATTTTACAGAGAGGAAGGGAGAGAGATAGAGAGCCAGAAACATCGATGAGAGAGAAACATCGACCAGCTGCCTCTTGCACACCCCCCACCGGGGATGCGCCCACAACCAAGGTACATGCCCCTGACCGGAATCGAACCCGGGACCTTTCAGTCCGCAGACCGACGCTCCATCCACTGAGCCAAACCGGTTTCGGCTATTTTTAAGTTTTAATCTTTTAAAATAAAGGTAATTCTCCCAAGCTTGGGAGATTATTTACCATCTCTGAACTTCAGTTTTCTGTCACTGTAAATCTTGGAAATAGGGAAAGACAAGTAAGGGAAATGAGTCGTTCCTGCTTGAAGAAACGTCACCAGGAAAAAGCCAAACCTCCTGGGACTGTCCTGCCCGATGGGAGGGCCCGCTCAGAGGCGTCTGGCTCCCTGGGCTGCAGACTTTCCCTTTCCAAACCCTCCCCTGGTGAGCAGCCTCCGAGTCTGATCCTCTCATCTGGCTGCGCGGTTTTTAGAAGGAGCTAATGTTAGACCAAACCTCAAAGGCAGCCTTAGAGATAGGAAATCAAGAAACAAAGGATTTTAAAAGCTGCCTGGCACGGTTTTAAAACCTCATTTTACATTTGTTTTCAGTGGAGTAGGGGCCCTCCCAAGCTACTCTCAGTTTGGTTTAATTTAACAAGCATGAGCCAGGGGCCATGTGGCCCGAGGAGGGGAGCCGACCCCTCTGGGGAGGAATCAGTGTGCCAGCTCACGTTCACTCCCCCAGCAGGATGGCACTGCCCGCCCCGCCCTGCCAAACTCCTTTCTGGCGTGCTACCGGAACGTCAGGGAACTTAGCGATTGAACAACATACAGTTAAGTAGACCAATTTCCTTGTTACTCATTTGAAGTACCGGTATCAGAGAGCCAAAAAGTTCTGGGTATTAATTGTGGCCTCTGCGCGTCACAGCTGTGGGACCTTGGAGAACGTACGAAACCTCCCTGAACAGGGCTCTTTTACGGGTAAAGTGGAAGCCCCTTTCCTGGCAGCCACCAACCTCACCGACTGGTGTGTGTTCCGGGCACTGCTCAGCGGAGTCCTGGACTCTCTTTTCTCAGCCCCAAAGCTGCATACCGTCTTAGTCGGCCTGGTCTAGAGCAGGTTCGCCTGGCCCTCCACTCCCACTGCCCTTCTTTCGGCTATTTTAGCTCGTGAGGCTTGTCCCCTGTACTTCCTCCCTGGGCCCTTCACCTTGTGTTCTTTTCCTGTCTTTTGAAAGTGCCATTTTTTATTCAAAAGGCCTGTAGCGCTCTCCAGGGTAGAAACCAGGGTGACTTAGACCACCTCCTCCAGGGTCCTTACAGCCGCTTCAGGGAATCGCAGGTTAGGGCACGTGGGCAAGTTCAAGGCATCCACACCTCCCTCTGGATTCTTTGCTCTCCTTTCAGACAATGAAAGCAATGCAACACGCATCCCTCTCTGACCTGCTCAGTGGCTGCTTGTAATTCGTTCATCTCAGGTTCTGGTGCCATTCTTTCTTATTCCACTTCGCTAGACTTGTTCCATTTTTGGTCCCTGAATTTCCCATTTTGGACTACATTTTTTATTCTCTTACCATTAGTTAGGGGTAAATTAATCCTAAATAAATAAAGTACTTAAGACACCCACACCCACCGTGTCATCGTCCATCTTGGACGTCCATGTGATTGGGGTTGGAGGGTGTTGTACACGTAGGTGCTCGCCCACGTCTCAATGTGTCCCTTCGGCTGTTACAGAAACAGAACAACTTTGTGACTGTAACACATGTAATTCTAAAGTGACACGTCCATTGTTGTTCCTGCTTTTATTCTTCTTGCCCCTCCATTTTCTTCTAAGAATAAAATTCTGCTGTTTTGGTGTGTTTTTTTTTGGCTCCTTCTGTCTCTGTTTATAAACAAATCTTTTTCTCCCTAAACGATAGTGTGAAATGGCTGTCGGCGGTGACAGACAGAGAGACCAAGAAGTTCATTTCAAAGAACTGAGACCAACAAATATGAAACCTGAAATTCTGAGTGGACACATCCCCTCGGGCCACATTCCCAAACCTATCATGTTGCCTGACTATGTGGCGTGAGTATCAATATAAATCCTCCTTCCAGGTAGAAATTGAGAGTTTCCATTTGGGCTTTTCATTTTTCTTTTTGTCTCCACGTTAATCCTCTCTGTTTACAATCACTTCTGTTTGAAGTTGTTTATTTATTACCTCTGAGGTAGCATATTGAGTTGGAGGTGCACAGTATGGTCAGTGAGGAATAAGCTACACTGATTTCGAGTTCGGCTTGTTTTAGCGAACAAGTTATAACTCGGGTTAATTCCTTCCCCTCTCCCCCCAGGAAATACCCGGTGATTCGGACAGACGACGAGCGCGAGCGCTATAAGGCGGTGTTCCAGGACCAGTTTTCAGAGTACAAGGAGCTCTCTGCAGAAGTCCAGGCCGTGCTGAGGAAGTTCGATGAGCTGGACGCAGTGATGAGCAGGCTGCCGTATCATCCGGCAAACCCGCAGGTCAGTGTCTGCGGCGGCCGGGGACACCGAGCGACGAGAGGATAGTCTGACCTTTTTTGAAATACAGAGAAGTCATAACCACATGCGTCTGCTGTGTGTGTCTGGGGAAGTAGGTCACTTGAGGTTGTCAAGGCGACTAGTCAAGGTTACATTCAAATGATAATAATGTCTTTGGCCTTACATTATTAAGGAGGGATTTTATTTTCTTATTTAAGTAAAGTATAAATTGCACATTTTTATATAAAACTTAAAGTGAGAAGGAACATTATATTAGCTGTTTTCAGAAGTTGAATAATCTCAACCTCTCGATCACAATATGTGATAACATGAAAAAGAGCTTTCCAACGAGGCTGAAAACGATGCCCAATCATAGCGAGTGTGACCATCATGTGCCAAGCACTTTACAGGGGCCATTTCATGTAAATGAAGTTTCTCTCCACCCTGTGAGGTACGTGCGTATGGTTATTGTTTCCATTTTGCCAATAAGAAAACTGAGTCACACCGCGGGCAGGCGGTGCCGCTGGGACTCGCTCTGGCTTCCTGCCGGCGGGGCCTCCCCTCCGTTCACGCCTCCCCCGGTGCCCGGCACATAGCAGGCCTCACACGTCCGGGGATTGCATTTTTGTGTATCAATATAGTGATTGCAGTCTTAGGTAACAATTGTTTTCTGTTCTAATTCCCTGTGTACTTTGAGACACGTTCTTGAGATAGGTTGTGAGTAATTGCAAGTGTTTTAATTCAAGTATACCATATGCTATTTCTAGGAACATGAGAGAATTTCAAGAATCCATGAAGAATTTAAGAAAAAAAAGAAGGTCAGTAAAGTTATTTTCTTCAAAGTATGTCCTTATCCAGGCATATCCTGGAGACAACTGGCAGATTTTAGATTCTTTTCGCTTTAAAAGTAGTTCTTTTTTTATTGATTTTTTTTTTTGAGAGAGAGAGAGAAAAAAAAAGGGAAAAAGAGAAAGAGAGAAACATCAATGGGTTGCTTCCTGTGTCCACCCCAACCGGGGATTGAACTTGCAACTCTGACTGGGCAATTGAACTGTCAGCCTTTTGGTGCACAGAACAATGTGCAACCGACTGAGCCACACTACCAGGGCTTTTTTCCTGTTTTTTAAGATTCCTCTTGTTAGGGGATCAGTGCCTGCTGGACACCTTTTCTCCTCCTCTTTGTTCTGTTCTGATGGCATCTGCCGTGTCCTGATTTAGTCACCCACATTTCCTTCTGAAGGTCACGTTACATGTTTCTAACTCCATCCTTCACTTGTTTGCACAAATCAGTAGAGGCCAAAGAGAGCTTTCATTAAACATTTCTGTAGTTATTATTTACTTTCATGTATTTTAAACTACTAAAGTTATAGGTAGCTCAGCTCTTTGGATTTCTCAACTTTACTGTGAACCTAAAACTATTCTAAAAAAATACAGTTTATTAGAAACCTGTGGAGAGCTTAGCTGGTTTTCCTACTAAGCAGATTTTGAAATCGGTTGCAGGAAAATCTGTTAAGAAGGGAGATTTTCTGGGTGGTGATGTATGTTTCTGAGCTCTTTGCTGAGGCAGCACAGGCTGAATAACCACTGTGTTTCTTTTCCAGGATCCTACGTTTCTGGAAAAAAAGGAGCGCTGTGACTATCTAAAGAATAAACTTTCTCACATAAAGCAAAGAATTCAGGAATATGATAAAGTCATGAATTGGGATGTACAAGGTTATTCTTAAACCTTATTCGAAACCACTTTTTTTAAATACCAAACTTAATATTTATTTACTGTCTTTTTTTATGTTAATCTCTGTGATATTCGAGAAGCAAGTGCTTCCTGAATCGGCTTTCGGTTGGTTAACCAGTCTGCAATGTTAGAACAGTATGGTTTCACATCAGACATTTCAGGAAAACCTCAACTTCACTAAGCATGGAAGACATACTGAATTCGTCCGTGTACAATTTATGTTTATCTTTGTTGAAATTGAAAGTGATTTAGAGCTCACACCCTGGGGTGTGAGAGAAGACGAGTATCAGTTCTGATGTTGAGCAAGTCTGGATTCTGGTGCTGTAGAGGATCAAGTTTTCCTTTTGCACTCAGGCCGACTCCCAAGATTTTCTAGGACAGATTTCTCATCCTAGCCAAACGTGTCATTTTTCCCCCTCAAGAGGGTTTGAATTCAAGCCTGACGATCTTGGGCAAGTTTGTGTAATCTCTCTCTGCCTGTTTCCCCGCCTGTAAAATGGGGCTAAAATAGTACCCACCTCATAGGGTTGTTATGAGGATTAAGTGCACAGAACAGAGCCTGGCACATTCTAAGCACTATATTAGTGTGGAATCTATAGAAATGCTTGTGAAATTAGTAAACTCCCTAGAAAGTCTCTGGAAAGGTCCTTAATGAGCCAGCCCTGCCAGCTAACCACAGGCCATGTGTCTCCTGACCTTCTCGGTTGTGTTGTTAATAACTCTAACCACATGCCTAACCACCCGTAGCCTTAAGTCAGTGTTTCCCAAACATATGTGTACCCCTTCTATAATTTTCGTAATGCTGAGTACCCCTCGTCAAAAAAAAAAGAAAAAGATGTATTTTAATAACAATCAAAATATATTTATTTTTTCTTTTTTTGGTACATACACAAAATAATAATAAACAAAAAATAAAATTATTCATAATAAAATATAAATAAAAGTTATATAACATTTATTTGCGCACCGGACCGTCTCACGCCTCACAAGACTGTCTTGACTTGACTCATGAGAACGTAGAATTAGGCGCAGCTAAGCACGGTGCAGTGCATATCCCCACCAAACTCCGGTGCAACGCGTACCCCCACCAAACTCTTCCCGTACCCCTGGGGGTATGCATATCACACTTTGGGAAACACTGCTTTAAGTCAATGCTTTCATTGTGGTTCTGTGCCCAGTGGGGTCCAACACAGCCTTTCCATCTGTTTTGTTTTGTTTGCTTGTTTTGCTGCAAAAAGCTTTATTGTTTCCTTTGGTCCAATGCATGGGAGAGGTCTCCAGGGTGGTTAAAAGAATGGCTAGTAGTTTGGGGAAGAGGCTCAGGTAAAAGCCAGAGACACCAGGGGGATGCAGAGGGGCCTCTGAAAGACCTCTGCACCCACAGGCTCCTCGTTGTGCTTGAGGGCCAGCCTTTCGAAGAGATGCTCCCCGGCCCAGCCTGGGGGTGGCCAGCTGCAGAGGTGAGCCAGGTGTCACCCACCTTCTTGATCAGTTTCACCTCCTCACCCAGGAAGTGGTTCTCCAGGAAGTCACAGAGCTGAGGGTCTGCACGGGTAGAAGCTCCAAAAGGGCCTGGTCCAGGCTCTTCTCCAAGGCCAGGGTGGCTGCCTTGCATCCTGAGTTTTGCCCCAGACGTCTTGGGAAGGTTTGTGCATGTCTTGGAAGACAATGCGGCATCCAGGCTTGTTTTGCAACTTTAAGAGATGCTCAGCGCCTTCACACTTCTTCTCCGCCAACTCGTGGAAGAAGTGGCCCACACCCTCCAGAGCCACATCGTCGTGGTTGAAATAGAAGCCCAGGGAGAGGTAGGTGTGGGTGTAGGTGTAGATGTAGGTGTGGGCGGCCCGCAGATGCAGGTTGGCCAGGCGATTGACCGCGGCCTCCACCTCGGTAGAATAATTTTGATGAATTTGGGAGCTCATGGTTGTTCAGCAGTAAGGAGTTAAGGTAGAAAACAAAACAAAACGGTGTGTTGGTTGGTCCTGGAGGTGGTTCTGAAGGTGGTGACGGGATGAGATGCAGGGGAGTGGTTGGAGTGGAAGAAGGGGCTTTCCTGGGTCTGTTCCAGGGACCGAACACTGCTGAAGCGAGAGACAGGTCCGGGACCTCCAAGTGCACTGCCCATCCTTCCCGCCTTTAACCAGTCTCACTGTGCTCACGTCTCCACAGCCCAGCTGTTCCTGTGCACATCCTGTGCATGATTATAGGATCATGTGAATGTTGTTTTGACATTTTCTCTGCTGTTTGGACGTTTATCCTCAGGCCTCAGGACATTACATTTACTTAGAATCCCCCTTTCATTTATTGGGATGCTTCGTCTTCCCAAGAACTATCTTGGCTTTGGGGATTTACTAGGTGTACCAGTTAATAATGTGGATTTTTGTAATTAAAAACACAATGATTTTAAGAGAAACATCAGAAGTGCTTTATTCAAAGTAATGTCCATCGCTAGCTACACATTTCCCCCACCTTTCAGGTAATTTGTGGATACTTTCCGCAAAACAATAGAACTTTTCTGGTTTTGAGGCAAACCATTCAAAGACCCAATTTCCCACTTCTTTTTGTATATTTTTAAGTGCTGCTCAGAAAGTGCATGTGCCATTGATCAGAACAAGTAGGAATCTAAAGGAGCAAGGTGGTGAATACAGTGGGTGGGTTAATACTTCCCAGGCATGATCTTTTAACCTGTCTTTAACTGGTTTTAAAGTGATGGTGCATTATCATGAAGCAAAAGCACTTTTCCTGTCTTCTGAAACATTCTGATCGTTTCATGAACAGAGTGTGGTTCAAATTGATTATTTGTTGTTGGTAGTGATCAATATTAATGGTTTCACCTGGTTTTAGAAGCTCATAATACACCACACCTTCCTGATCCCACCAAACGCAAAGCATTGTCTTCTTTCCAAAGCAATTTGGCTTTACATATTGATGGTTGACCTTAACCCATGATTTTGTGCGCTTGAGATTCTCAAAATAAACCCACTTTCCATGCCAGTCACAATTCGATGCAAAAAAGACTTCCTTTCTTGCCGTTGAAGCAACATTTTACTGATGACATTTTGGTGTTCCATTTGTCTTTAGTTCAGTTGATGTGGCACCCATTTTCCTTCCTTTAAAATCTTTCCCATTGCTTGTAAATGATCAGAAATTGTTTGCTGAGCAACGTTTAATCTTTCTGCAAGTTGTTTTTGAGTTTGACACGAATTTTCATCTAATAATGCTTGTAATTGTTGGTCTTCAAACTTTTTCGGTTCACCTGGGCATTGTTTTGTTTGTCTTTCACAACGAAATCATCACTTTTATAACATTTAAACCAGCATTAACAATTATCTTGAGATGGAGCATGTTCACCACAAGCTTCCCAAAGTATACAATAACTTTTTCTTCAAAATAAAGTAATGAGTTAAAACTTTCCGCAAATGCTCTTTTTTTGGCACGAAATTTAACATTTTTAAGTGTAAAAATAACTATGATGTTAACACCTTCAGCAAATTTGACATACGAAGTTTTGAAGCTTGTCAATACAACAAAATAGAATACATATCAAATTGCATATATATCAACATATGGGTAACTCCATCTATTGAAAAAAATCCGCATTATTAACTTGTACTCCTAGTATTCATGAGAAATGTGTTATTTTTAATAGCATGAATAATGAACTGCCTTAAAATATTTTTGGAAATTTCTTGTTATTGGATCCTATTCAGCAGCATATATTTTGTAATTTCCCAGGTATAGAAATACAATTTCCTCAATATAGCTGCCATTCAAATAATTGGTGTCCAAAGAATTTTCTAAAGTGAAACTGCAGAAAAAACATGGGAAAGCAGAGGGTTAAAAGTGTTGGTTACTGAATGAACCTCCTAGTTTTTCTTTGTCAATGAAATCTTATTTGTTTGTTGTTATTTTAATACCATGGTGCTCAGACTGTGCTTAGGGCCCTAAGAGTTTTAAGAGGTGACATGTAGCCCTGACCAGTTTGGCTCAGTGGATAGAGCATCGACCCGTGGACTGAAGGGTCCCAGGTTCAATTCTGGTCAAGGGTACCCTTGGTTGCAGGCACATCCCCAGTAGGAGGTGTGCAGGAGGCAGCTGATCGATATTTCTCTCTCATCAATGTTTCTAACTCTCTATCCCTCTCCCTCTTCTCTGTAAAAAATCAATAAAATATATTTTTTTTAAAAAGAGGTGACATAGAGAAGTGTGATCCCCCTCTGGAAGCACATCCCCCCTCCCCCAACTAGAACAGCATCCCTTTCTATTTTATGTTTTGGGGTGCCATGCTAACATTTCACTGAAGAGCACCAATGTTTTAAAAAAATAGATGAAATAATACATTTTGGTAGACTGTAAAAATGTTAATATTGAAATGAAGTGTTTAGGGAGTTTACCTTTGTGAGACTTTATTTTACTACAATTGTAAATGTTAATTTTTGAAAAGCGGAATTGTAACACTGATTTTTTAAGAATTTTATATCAGTACCTGACATTAAAATCTGTTACCTGTTGTTTTGCTTCTCTAACATTCCTGTGTTGACTGGGCATGTTCTTGAAAATATTTTTCATGATTATAAAGTACACTGGGAAATCATGGAAAACCTGTAGGTCATGACATTCAGGTGGCTGTTTACTCCTCCCCCATTGCCTGTAAGAATTCAAAGTCAAGGCCACTGTGTTGGTTTCCACAGGCTCCCATAACAAAGTACCACAAGCTGAGTGGCTTAAAACAACAGAAGTTTATTGCCTCTCAATTTTGCACCCTAGGAGTCTGAAATTCTGATGTCAGCAGGCCCAAGCTCCCTCTGAAACCTGTGAGGAATCCTTCCTGGCTTCTGGTGGTTTCCTGGCAATCTTTGGCATCCCTGGGCTTGAATACGCATCACCCAGATCGTGCCTTTACTCAGCTGTCTTCCTATAAGGACACCAGTCATATTGGATCAGTGACTCACCCTCATTAGGATGACCTCATCTTAACTAATTACACCTGTAAAGTCCCTGTTTCCAAGTGACGTCACATTCTGAGGTACCAGAGGTTAGGACTTCAACAGTCTCTTAGGGGTTGAAACCACAATTCAATCCATAACAGCCACCTCTGGCAAGGTGTAAAGATTTGGAAGCAAAGATAATTCCCTGTACATTTTTATCTCTATCCCACTTTAACATACATGCTAATCTGGAAGTTAATATGAGAATATGTCAGTGTGTCTACAACTGGGAAAGAGGAAAGTGTATGTTCTTTACTTACTCATTTGCCAGTTGTGTGCCAAATGTTTTCACTGAGCGGTTGTTGTAGCTTTGAAGATACAGTAGTCAGTAGTCAGAGACCTTGGATTGCAGTTTGACAGGAGTTGGGAATGAGAAGACAAGAGGTTGGTGATGCAATACACATTTTGATGTGCATTTCTGGAAGTGATTTGTGTAATAAACCTGATATGAGATGCAACAGTGGTCAGATAAACGATACAGGCAAAGTCAGTAATTTTTCTCTGACTCATCTATTTAAAAAACGATTGGAAAGTTTTTTAAGGGAAAAAAAAACGACACAAAAGTGAGTATAAAAGCTTAGAAAATAAAAGTTCAGGAGAAACCAAGATGGTAATGCCTAACTGCAACCTCACACAACAATTTCAAAAAAATACAACTAAAATACAAAATGGACACTATCCAGAACTACAGGAAAGTTGACTGGGAATTCTACAACTAGAAGGAAAGAGAAAACCAGAAGGAAAACCAGAGGAGCTGTAAAAGCCTAAGGTACGGAGACATGGTGCGCACGTGGGGAGAGGACGGAGCCGGAGAGGAGGGGCGGCTGAGTGCCTGGCTGGCGTTCCCTAGCGGGAAGGAGATAAAAGCTCCAGACTGCTGAACTCCAGTGCCTACTGCACTGAACCCCAGTTGTAGGCAAGACCCTGGGGACCCAGCCTCATACAGAGATATTCTAGGCTGTAAGGCGGAAACTCAGGGGAGCGGCCAAAGGCAGAGCCCCAGAGTCGCGCACATTGCATGCAGAGGACAGACTGTTGACTGTGCCGCTGGATTGCCCTAGTGGGAAGGAGACAGAAGCTCCAGATTGTGCTGAGCCCCAGTTCTGATTGCACTGAACCCCAGTTCTAGACCAGACCCTGGGTACCCAGGCGCATACAGAGGAAAACTGAGCTGTAAGGCGGAAACTCAGGGGAGCAGCGAAAGGCACAGCACCGGATAGCGCACAGACTGTTGACTGCCGCTGGATTGCCCGTGGGGGAAGGAGACAAAAGCTCTGGACTGCACTGAACTCCACTTCCAACCCCACCTCCAACTGCACTGAACCCCAGTTCCGGGCTCATTTGGGGAGAGACTAGACCAGGGGTGGGCAAACTTTTTGACTCAAGGGCCACAATGGGTTCTTAAACTGGACCGGAGGGCCAGAACAAAAGCATGGATGGAGTGTTTGTATAAACTAATATAAATTCAAAGTAAACATCATTACATAAAAGGATACAGTCTTTTTTAATTTTATTTCAATAGTTTTATTCATTTCAAACATTTTAACAAGAAGAATGTAAACACTAATTATTATAATTTGAAACTTCAAAAAATGAAGGAATCATAGCACAATAGCATACCTTATATTGAAGATGGCAAAGGCAAAATAAAATTGCCTAACAAAGGAAAGGTATAAAAGCCGTTCAAATTAAACTTAAATATAATAAAATAATTTAAAACTAAAACAAATAGAAAAGAACAAAATGTGTAAACAGGGTTTTGTGACAAAGGACAGGCCACCAGTTGAAGGGACTGGTCAATTTTTTCAACACCAGAAAACCGATGACAGAATTCTGCATGCAGATCATCCAGTGATTTGCTGTATTTCTTCACGTTTTGGATGGCCTCCTGTGTGGCTAGTGTGGCAAAATGAGTGAAGACTTGGTCTGAAATTTGTCTGGAAAAGAAAATCAGCTTCGATTTAAAGGCTTTCACATTAGTGTACATGTCACGTACATACTGATCTTTTCCCTGTAGCTTCACATTTAGCTCATTCAAATGTGAAAATATATCTACAGCAAATGCAAAGTCACACAGCTAATTCTTGTCACTCAGCTCAGTAAATTTATCAGACTTCCCCTTTAATTTAAAAAATGCACCAATCTCTTCTTTGAGCTCCCACACTCGTTGGAAAACTTTGCCCAAACTCAACCAACGGACACAAGAGTGGTAAAGTAAGTCATGGTGATCCGCTTCAGTTTCCTCCAGAAACTTAATAAACTGATGGTGCTGAAGTGTTTATGGTAACACACATAACTGCACATTGCTGTGTCTTCCAGACACACTTGTATGGGAGGTGCTAGGGTGGTACAAAACATGGGTAACCAGTAGTTACCACTAGCACTTCCTTTACTGGCAAAAAACAGCCGCAGTGCACATAGTGCGAAAGAGCCCATTATCAATGTCAGATTGCATCCACTGGACTCTATAAAAACAACCAAGTGCCACTTTTAAATGCCCATTGCAACAGTTTTTCTTATTAAACAGCTGGGATATATATATATCCCTACTGTAACGGCCTGGCAGAGCATTACAAAGGAGAAAACCCAGCATCAGGTGATGTCCAGAAGTATAAGACTTCAGGCTGTCATTACCAGGAAAGGGTTTCATCCAAGTATTAGATATGAACAATTGATTTTCAGTTTTTCATTTGTCCAATTACTTCTGAAACCCTGAAATTAAGCGATTTTGTAATAAAATCTTTAGTTCATCACATTTCTATACAATCTTTTTGTTCAACCCACTGAATTAGGGTTCGTTCACGCTAGCCGTACTGCCGTTGCAGTGTGGTGCAGTACTGCAATGCAGCGCAGCTAGGGTTAATGCAGGGTACACAGGTTTCCATCATGTTTGTGTTGATGCTAATGTGCAGTGGTGCATGTTAACACAAATGCCCTTAGCACACATTTTTACAGAGGCAAGGGGGAGAAGCAAACGCAGTGCAAAATGCATTTGTTTTGCCACTAACACATGCGGTTAGTGGCCACAGTAGCGTTACTGATACCGCATCCGTATCAGCAAAAAAATGCAGCCTCAGCATGGCTAGTGTGACATGTCCTCTGTGAATAAGCCTGTCTCCCGGGATAGACACAGCTGAGCCTGATAACCAATTGGCCTGGAGGTCAGTTCCTCCCAGTGATACCAACAACAATCAAGACTTAACTACAATAAGGCTATATACACAATCCACAAAGGGGTGCACCAAGAGTGTCCACCTCAGGTAACTAGGAGGCTGACCCACTGAACCCATAAAGGACACCTTAACACACAAAGCCACCCTACCAACTCAGGGAAGCAGCGAAAATGCCAAGACAAGGGAACAGGTCACAAACGAAAGAAATGGAGGACAACAAGCAACTGGATATAGAGTTCAAAACCACGGTTATAAGGTTTTTCAAGAATTTCCTAGAAAAGACCAATAAAATAAATGAGTCCTATGAGGATATGAAAAGGGATCAACTAGAAATAAAAAGGGATCAACTAGAAATAAAGAATACATTGTCTGAAATAAAAAAAATATTATACAGAGTCCTAAAAACAGAATGGAAGATCACAAGAATCAAGTAAAAGATTTGGAACACAAACAGCCAGAGGACACTCCTCTTCAGAAGCAAGAAGACAAGAGAATCCAGAAAGTTGAAGATAATGTAAGAAACCTCTGGGACAACTTCAAGTGAACCAACATCAGAATTATGGGGGTCCCAGAAGAAGAGAGAGAGCAAGATACCGAAAAAATATTGGAAGAAATTGGGACAGAAAACTTCCCCCACCTGGTGAAAGAAATAGACTTACAAGTCCAGGAAGCAACAGAACCCCAAACAAAAGGAATCCAAAGAGGACCACACCAAGACATATCATAATTAAATTCCAAGAGCAAAAGACAAAGAGAGAATATTAAAAGCAGCAAGACAAAAGCAGGTAGTTAACCTATAAAGGAGCACCCATATGACTGTCAGCTGATTTCTCAACAGAAACCATGCAGGCCAGAGGGGAATGGCAAGAAATATTCAAGGTGATGACTAGCAAGAACCTACAGCCAGCCAAGACCAGTTTGGCTCAGTGGATAGAGTGTCGGCCTGCAGACTGAAGGGTCCTGGGTTCGATTCCGGTCAAGGGCATGTACCTTGGTTGCGGGCATATCCCCAGAGGAGGGTGTGTAGGAGGCAGCTGGTCGATGACTGTCTCTCATCAATGTTTCTAACTCTCTATCTCTCTCCCTTCCTCTCTGTTAAAAAAATCAATTATATATATATATATATATATATATATATATATATATATATATAATTTTTTTTTAAAAAGAACCTACAGCCAAAAATACTCTACCTAGCAAAGCTATCACTCAGAATCAAAGACCAGATAGAGCTTCACAAATAAAAAAAAGCTAAAGGAGTTCATCACTGCCAAACCAGAATTATATGAATTGCTGAAGGGGGTTCTTTAGGAAGAGGAAGAAAATAAAGATAAAAATTATGAACAACAAATATGTAACTATCAACAAGAGAATTTAAAAACCAAGGGAATTAAAAAATTTGATGAACAGTATTAACTGGTGAATATAATAGAATCAGAGGTATGGAAGGGGAGTGGACTGATGATTCTCGGGGGAAAGGAGAGTGGGGGGTGCAGGAAGAGACTGAACATAAACTGTTCACCTATCAATGAGGACAATGAGGGGTGGGGAAAGGGCCGAGGGTGAGTGGGAACCTGGTGGAGGGGAGCAATGAAGGGGGTGGGGGAATGAGGAACATTTGTAATAATATGAACAATAAAGATTTATTTTAAAAAATAATTAAAATATAAAAATCCAACCACTATCAGTTCCACTCCCTGGCAATATATACTATTGGCAGCATATCCTTCTAGTCTTTTTGTTTATTTTGTCTTGTTAATCCTCACTCAAGGATATTTTTCCTGTATGTGCCCTTGTCTGGAAGTGAACCTGGGACCCTAAAACTGCTGGCCAAGGCTCTATCCACTGAGCCAAAACAGCTAGGGCTCTTTCTAGTCTTTATGATACTATAATCATTTTAAAATTACCAACTTTAATACTTCAGATGTGTTTTAAAGAGTATCTGAGAGACTGTACCAAGCCTGTAATATTACAGGAGCAATTCCTGTAAGATCTCTATGGGGACAGTCAAAAGTAGGGAGGATAGATCAGCCCAGCAGAAGGAGAATGTGGGCTTTTGAGCTCACAACCAACACATCTCCTATGTATGATTTTGACTAATGAACCTCTTCAAGCATCTGCTTCCTTAACTGGGGATGATATTAATGCCTGATGAAAGTGTTGTGAAAATTAAATGCAATAATGTACGGGAAATACCAATTGCTCAATACGTGGTGGTTGGACATTCAAATATACTTTCATTGAGTTCAATAATGAGTTGACTACTTAAAAGGTAGAATATAAAAATAACTAATAACAATGACAAAAGGCTTTTTTAGAAAGTATATAAGTAATGCATTTATTGTAGAAATTTTAGAAAATGAAGATAAGCTTATACTCTTCCAAATACACACAAAATTGCTCATAATCCTACCCCTCTCAGAGGTAGTCACTATTAATATTCTGAAACATATTCCATTCTCGTCTTAATTATATACAGGGTGGGGCAAAAGTAGATTTACAGTTGTGAGTATTCGAAACAGTTTATTCTTATATTATTTTTTAAAAATATATTTTATTGATTTTTCACAGAGAGGAAGGGAGAGAGATAGAGAGCTAGAAACATCGATGAGAGAGATACATTGACCAGCTGTCTCCTGCACACCCCCCACCAGGGAAGTGCCCGCAACCAATGTACATGCCCTAGGGAATCGAATCTGGGACCTTTCGGTCCGCAGGCCAACGCTCTATCCACTGAGCCACACCGGTTTTGGCTTATATAATTTTTTATATTTGAAATATGTGTATTTTCATGTGTACATTATCAAATTCCAAGTTTAAATTTAACATGACCAGAAAACAAATTATCCTTGACAATTTCCAGAGCACTCTAAGTTAAGACATGCATTTGTGTCATCATCAGCGAAGCTCTGTAATCCTCCCTAGAGAGTCCTCGGAGGCATGCTCACACACCGGGTCCCAGGGAATGATGGACTAGTAGTAAGTGAGTGGCGTTAGGGACCATCCTCGCAGACTTCAATAAGTTGTTATCTTCTTGCCGTGAAGGGTCTTGCCTTGATGGTGATGGCTGCTGACTAATCAGGATAGTGGGTGACTCTGGCAATTTCTTAAGACAATGAACTTCGCCACACTGATTGAGAAGTGATTCATGAAAGGAAGTCAATCTGTAGCACTGAGCTCTTGTATTATTATTTACTTTTCCATATTCACAACTGTAAGCCTACTTTTCCCCCACCCTGTATTTACACAGGCATCTATAATAACAAAAGGGTAATATGCTAATTAGACCAGACATCCTTCTGGATGAACTTCCTGGTCCTGGGTGCCAGAGGGAAGCCAGTGCCGGCAGCCGGGGAAAGAAAGGCCTACTCTTGCATGAATTTTGTGCATTGGGCCTCTAGTATTAAATAAAGGACAATTTGGGGTATTAATAAAATGTTTTTAAATTATATATGCTGTGTTTTGTGTTTTAATTAAATAATGAGACTAGATCATGTGATTTTCCTGAATTTAGAGTTTGTTTTCTACTTATTTCAATTTAATGCAATTTAGTTATATTATTGTTTTAAAGTCACTGATGTTCATATTGTGTGGTGGAAAAAGGAATGGGAGTTAGGTCTGGGGTCAAGCTGTGTGGCCTCACTTAACTCCCCTGAGCAATGCGAGCAGATGAGATAAAAGTATCTGAAATCATGTTGTCAACCATAAAACTCTTAACATCCTTACATTTAGTTTCACATTCTTTGTTCTGATGCTAAAGTACAGTGCATTATTAATAACGCGAGCTGTTAGTGAGTGTTTATTATATAATCAGGCTTCTTTAGGGGGGTCTGTATATTCTGACAGTCTATTGGCTACACACTGGCATTGAAACAGTCAAATTCCATTTCCATTTTCATTTCAACTGACTGATTTGTTGATTTGCAAGGTCCCATGCTAATGTGAAGGGAGGAAGGAGAAGGGAAGGCTTGGGAATGGGCAGCACTTTCCAATGAACAGGACACGGATCTGGCATCGTACTCTCTTCTTCATAAAGACGAGGGAAAGCTCCCCAGATATAAGCAGCTTATCGTGCGTTCTACCTGCAGGTATGTAGTTAAAGACTTAATTCTGTTTGCCCTGTAATTTGTTTAATGGATAACCCTACCATTTACTTGCTTTGGAGGAACTAAAGTTATTGCAAGATGTTAGACCCACAGTAGACAACTAACAAGACAGTAAGATTTATAAGTAATATTGCTCTTTTTTACACACACAAAAAAAATTTTGTGTTACCATCTAATATAATAAAAGGCTAATATGCAAATGACCTAATGGTGGAATGACTGGTCACTATGATGTGTGCTGACCACCAGGGGCAGACACTCAAGGCAGGAGCTGCCCCCTTGTAGTCTGTGCACCACTCCCCCCCCCCCCAGGGGAACGCCGGTAGGCTCAGGGCTGGTGAGCACAGCGGCAGTGGTGGGAGTCTCTCCCGCCTCCGTGGCAGTGCTAAGGATGTCTGACCGAAGGCTTAGGATGTCCAACTGACTGACTAAGCTGTCATTTGGACATCCCCCAGGGCTCCCGGACTGTGAGAGGGCACTGCCAGGCTGAGGGACACCCCGACACCCCACACACACACATCACCAAGTGCACAAATTTTGTGCACCGGGCCCTCTTGTTAAAACAATAAATATTTGTGATCATTATTTTGTAGGGAATTTTGCTAGGAGGATTTAGCAGTCAGGATTCTTAGTTATAAGTCACAGAAACCTAAGCTGTGTGATGAAGGAGAAGAAGAATTTATTGCCGTCTACTATGTAGCTTACAGAATTGCTGGGAGGGCGGGAGAACTGAGCTGGAGGCTTGGCAGCAGGGACAATGTCCAGAATCACACCTCCAATCCCAGCTGGCGAAGACAGCTCTCCTGCTGCCTTCTGTGCCACATGCTCCACCTGCCCTCCCATCCTATGATGCTGGTGCCCTTGTGACTCAGGTTCAGATGACTCAGTGGGAAGTGGACTGCCATAACCCAGGTTACTTCCCAGATTCATCATTTGGGGAGTTCCCAAAGGTGTGAAGGGATTTGGATGCTGACAGCCAGAAAGAAAACAAATAATTACGTACAGAACAGTAGTTGTCCTAATTGTGAATGTAGTCAGGAGTTTATCTTATTCAGTTATGAATAGGCCAGATATACAAATGGCAGCCAAGGCTAGAATATCCTTAACCTTAATGCTTCCAAGACTAAGAAAACAGCCAGGAAGGGTCCCCACTAGCGTCCTAGACGTAGGAAATGTGTTCCTGGTCCCCACGGTTAAGATTCAGAAAACACCACCCAAAAGCAATTGCAATACAATAATTTCTGGGTCTTTCCAGATTAGGTCAAATCCTCCTATTATATGCTTGTATACATCTGCATCCCTTACTGAAATGGGTACAAATGTTACCATTTGTAAAGGACCATTCTAGCAGTTTTACTCATAATAGCCCCAAATTGGCCATAAATCAGATGTCCTTCAACAAAATAGTAGAAATGAAAAGTAAACTGTGGTTAAGTCATAGATACCACAGGGCGGGGGGGCGGGGCAGAGAAGAGAACTGCTATTAACACAAAACATAACACAGTCCTGAACAAAAGCCAGATACAAGTATATACTGCATAATTCCATTTATATAAAGCCCCAAAGCAAAATTAAGTGATGGTGATCTAAAAATAGTGGTTATTTTGAGAGAGCTAATTATTAACAGGAAAGGGGTATGAGGTAGTCTTCTAGGGTACGAAAATGTTTTATTTACTGCGCTGGATAGTAGTTATATGAGCATATACATATTTAAATATTTCACTCTACCCTTGAGATTAGTTTTTTATTGTTTTAATTATTTATTTTATTTTTATTATTATAATAATTATTTTAGTTCACTTTATGCACTTAAATGCCTGTTCTATATCAATTAAAAAGTTGTTCTATGCCCTAGCTGGTTTGGCTCAATGGATAGAGCGTCGGCCTGAGGACTGAAAGGTCCTGGGTTTGATTCCAGTCAAGGGCATGTACCTTGGTTGTGGGCACATCCCCAGTAGGGGGTGTGCAAGAGGCAGCTGATGGATGATTCTCTCTCATCGATGTTTCTAACTCTCTATCCCTCTCTCTTCCTCTCAGTGTAAAAAATCAATAAAATATATTTTTTTAAAAAAGAAAGAAAGAAAAAAAGAAAGGAAGGAAGGAAGGAAGGAAGGAAGGAAGGAAGGAAGGAAGGAAGGAAGGAAGACACGCCTCAGAAGTTTTGTCAAAGCCCTGGAAGACATGGTAGCCATATTCCCAACACCAGCATCCTCCCTGGTGTAGAAATGGACGACGCTCCTGTGATACCTCAATTTTTAACAATCATATGTATGTTTTAAGAAAAGTTATGTTTCCAGTTTAAAACAATGTAAATTTAGAAACACAATCCTTTCAGAAATTAAGACCACTGCCTACTGTGCTAGTGGTCTTTGGAAAACATTTACAAAATTATAGCTAAGACAAGAGTTTTCCAACTGTTGGTTTAATGACTCCTATTTGAAACCCAAGATTGTGTGTTTGTGACTTTGAACCAAACTCCCCAGCTAAGATGGCAGATTATAACCATTTTCTTCCCCTTTCTCTCTGTGAGCCGTCCCCAAGCAGAACATCTACAAAAGAATGAACCTGAAGATTATTTATACCTGTTCAAATGCTTTTATCCTAATGCTGTATTCATGCCTATGAAGTCTCTTCGTGGTTATGGCAGGAAAGGGTGTGTGACAGGCGAGGAAAATACTGTTAGTAATGTGTGAAAAACAGCAGCCCTGACCTATTTAAATCTTGTGTGTGACCAGGAAGCCTGCCAATGTTGTTAATAGTCAAGGGTATTCTGGGGATTGTTGTTGCTGAAGGGCAAACCCAAGTCAAACCGTGGGACAAAGCTATGCAGAACTACCCTAGCGAGTATTTGGAAGGTGCCTGCCATGTGACTCAGCCACCCAGAGGCAACAGGGTTGTGGGAAATGGTCTGCTGCTTTTCATAGAAGCAGTTGGTGTTGTCCAGGGTTTTCTTAGAAGCCCTTGGGATGAAAATCAGAACATGGAGAGATTACATACAACAAGAATGTTATTGTAGGTGTCTGATGTCAACACGCCATCTGTCAATAATCCCTCATGAGTCACTTTTATAGGATCACTGTTTCCCTCCAGGTTGCTCCTTCATTTTCTTCTACTCTCATGAGAACTTGGTGCTGACTGACTGGGCCACAGTAATTCCTCTTCATCTTTGCGACACTCAAGTCCTCAGCTGCTCACATCCAGGCTGGAATGGCCACCTACCTGGTCTTCCCAGCTCTGTTTGGTGATGTAAGTTGAACATGCATGAGCCCCTCCCATGTGCAAAGCAGACTCTTTGCTTATCCTACTCGTGAGACCTAGCCATGCTTTTCTTTCACAGCAGTCACCGGTGTGCCAGATGGCCTTGAACTTGGTTAGGAGCTGTGGAGTAGAGTGGTTAGGAGTGCTGGCTCTGGAACCAGACTTCCGGGTCCAAATCCTGACTGTGCCACCTACTCGCTGTGTAAGCTTAGATCAGTTACTTCACCTCTTTGTGCCTTTGGTTCCTTATTAGATAATGGGAATAATAATATCATCCCCCTCGTAAGTTTTTTTTGACGGTTGAGCTAAAACATGTAAAAACACTTAGGATTGTGTCTTAGCCCACAGCATCATAGCAGACATTCACAAATTACTCATGAAATGTGCTTTTATTTTATGTTGCATTTATATCAATGAATTGTTTTTTGCTTGTGCTAGGGTGGGAGGCTGAAGGATGTGGACAGGTGAGGAAACTACTGCTTGTTAGTTATGTGGGAAAAAACACCAGCCCTTCCCTATTTTGTGCTGTGGTCATAGAATGCTACAGGCCAATATGAATGAACCATTCTTACCTGAAAAACGTGACAGAATATGGAATAAAAGCCAGACAAAGGTAGATACTACTAGACAATCCCATTTATCTAAAGCTCCAAAAACAGGCAAAACAAAGCAATGGTGATGTGTCAGAGAAGGGCTCTTTTTCTTTCCTTTTCCCTGAAACCCCCAGCCTTTAAGTGGTTGACCAGGTTATCAGAAATACCTGGGCTGCTAATTTCCCCCCTTTTTATTGGATTTATTGTGGTGACACGGAGCAACAAAATGATACAGGTTTCAGGTGCGCAATTCCACAACACATCCTCTGTATACTTGCATTGTGTGCTCAGGTCAAGTCTCCGGTGTGCCATTCATCCCTCCTATGTCCCCCTCCACCTACCCCCACTGCTCCTCCCCCCAGCAATCACCACACTGTTGTCCGTGTCCATGAGTTTGATGCTTTTATTAATTTAAATTCTTAGTTCTCTCCCTGGGATTTTTTCCCCCACCAGTTTGGAGTGGGGGCCAGGAATTTGTATTTACATCTAGCCCATGGGATACCCAGGGAAGAATTCCAGAGAACACATATTCCAACCTCCTCCTTCTCCTCCTCTTTCCATATCCTGCTGGTACCTCCCATTGTCTGAACCCAACAGAAGGCAGAGGCAAGGAGCCTGTTGATGTAGCCTACCCAGGCCGGCTTCCTGGGTCAGAGTGGAAAAGGGAGGTGAGTAGATGGGGAGGAATCCCAACCAACATCAACTCTATGATTTGAATGAAATTCTTATCCCATTTTACCGTTGAGGAAGCTGGGGCCCAGAGGTAGAGCCTCAAGATTCCTACACAAGCGATGCTCACTTCTACCTACAGGGCGTTACTCTTAATAGGATTTGCATGGAAATTCTTATGGCCTGGATGCCTCTCCACTGAATGCCCGGCTTATCTAACTCTTCGCCCTTCACATCTCCACCCTTCTTCTTTTTAAAAAAAAAAAAAAATTTATTGATATTTTACAAAGAGGAAGGGAGAGAGATAGAGAGCTAGAAACGTCGATGAGAGAGAAACATCGACCAGCTGCCTCTTGCACACCCCCTACTGGGGATGTGCCCGCAACCAATGTACATGCCCTTGACCAGAATTGAACCCGGGACCCTTCAGTCCGCAGACTGATGCTCTACCACTGAGCCAAACTGGTTTCGACTCTCCACCCTTCTTCTACTGCACCATTTATAGTCAGAGCTGCATAGGGCACAATTCATTATTCTCCTGGTTCCATAAATGTATAGACTATTGGAGTCAGAAAGATAAAGGATATAGATATAGATATATAGATCTATAGATCTATATATCTATATCTATATCTATATCTATATCTATATCTATATCTATATCTATATCTATATATATATATATATATATATATATATATATATATATGTTGTTGTTCTACTTAAGTATGCACAGGATTGAACCCAAAACCACATATTGGAACCATGTTCTTAACCAACTGAGCTACCCAATCAAGGCTTCCTGGTTGCTTTTGTAAGCTGGGGACAAGGTAGGTATTTTGGAAAAGGTGGGCATTTAGAATTTTCCATGTCAGAGTTGAGCTACTTTCTCCTTCTGTCGGTTGCTTAGGAAACTATTGGTTAGAAGGGAGATAAGAAAGGCTACTTCTGCACTCTCGGGCCAGGAGTGGAGGAGTGGTGACACTCTTGTGGTTAGCTTATCTGGTGTTTCTTCTGACCATTTGGCATCCTTGGGTTTCTGGGTCAAGGTCCTTACATGGTATCAACAGCATCATTATTGCATCATTATTCACAATAGCCACCTTGAATGGTATTTACAACAACCCAAGTGTCCATCAACAGATTAAAGAATAAGCAAAATATAATATGTATATATAATATAATATTATTTAGCCATAAAAAGGAAGGCAATACTGACTCATGCTACAACATGGATGAATCTTGAAAACATTATGCTAAGTGAAGTAAGCCGGATACAAAAGGACAAATATTGTATGATTCCGCTTCTATGAGGTATATAGAATTCATATATATGAGTCAGAAAGTAGGATAGAAGTTACCAGGGATCATGGGGGAGTGAGAATGAGGAATTATAGTTTAATGGGTACAAAGCCTCTGTTTTGGATAATGAAAAAATTCTGAAAATGGATAGTTGTGATGTACAACATTGTGAACGTGCCAATGAACCTGTGCCAAGTCAGCTTCTGAGTCAGTTCAGAGGACCTTCCTTTCCTCTGTGCTGCTTCCCTTGTGCTGGAGCATAAGCTTAAGAAAATCTGACTGAAATTTTCTCTGGGGTTTCCTCTTGATTTTTATCTTGGGGAACCCAAGAACCCCAACAGTGGTAACACTATGAATATTAGTATCTGTTTGAGTCCCCACTTTGAATTGTTTGGGGTACACACCAAGAAGTGAAATTTCTGGATCACATGGTAATCCTATGTTTAAAATCTTGAGGAACCACAAACTGTTTTCAACAGTGGCTGCACCATTTTATATTCCCACCAGCAATGCATGAGGGTTTCAATTCTTCCAATACTTGTTATTTTCTTTCTCTGTCTTTTTAATTTTTAAAAATATTTTTTATTGATTTTTTACAGAGAGGAAGGGAGAGGGAAAGTTAGAAACATCGATGAGAGAGAAACATCAATCAGCTGCCTCCTGCACACCCCCTACTAGGGATGTGCCAGCAATCAAGGTACATGCCCTTGACCGAAATGGAACCCCTCAGTCCGCAGGCCGACACTCTATCCACTGAGCCAAACCGGTCTCAGCTCTTTTTTTTTTTTTTAAATAATTTTATTGATTTTAGAGAGGAAGGGAGAGGGAGAGAGAGATAAAATCATCAATGATGAGAGAGAACATTGATAGGCTGCCTATTCCATGCCCTGCACTTGGGATCAATCCTGCAACTCAGGTCTGTGCCTTGACCAGAATCAAACCCAGGACCCTTCAGTCCGCAGGCCAACGCTCTATCCACTGAACCAAACCAGCTAGGGCATTTCTCTGTCTTTTTAAAAAGAGTCACCCTAATAAGAATGAAGTGATATCTCATTATGATTTTGATTTGTATTTCCCTAATGATTAGTGATGTTGAGCATCGTTTCATGTACTTATTGGTCATGTGTATATCTTCTGTGGGAAAATGTCCATTCAAGTCCTTTGAGAGAGAGAATCAACCATCTCTTGACTCCCACACATCCCCCTAATTGGGAATCTGCCACTTTTTGGTGTACAAGACAATGCTCTAACCAACTGAGCCACACTGGCCAGGGTGTAAGAGTTCTTTATATATTCTGTATTTGATTTAGTTTTGAATTTGACTAAATCCATCTCTTTATTAATCAGAAGACTTATAAATATAGATCCAGCCCTGCCGGTGGGGCTCATTTGGTTGACCTTTGGCCATGCACCAAAGGTTGTTGGTTCAATTCTTGGTCAGGACACATGCCTGGGTTTCTGGCTCAGTCTCCAGTAGTAGGCCTGCAGGAGGCAGCTGATCAATGTTTCTATCTCTGTCTCTCTAAAATTAATTTTAAAAATATTAAAAAATTAAATATACTAGAGGCCCGGTGCAGGAATTCATGCACAGGTGGGGTCCCTCAGGGTGGCCTGTGGAGATCGGGCCCCAGCTTGCACCCCCAGCCTCACAGCCCCACAGCCCTGCTTGGCACCCCACCTTGGCCTGGCGCCACCCCCTGGCCTGCAGGGAGATCAATCGGAGCTGGGCCCCTTGCCTGGCTCCCTCAGCACCTGGGCACTGGGCAGCAGCCCTGCCCCCCACTGCCACTGCAGCTGGTCTGGTCACTGTTTGCTGGTGATGGGCAGGGCAACTGACCCCCCCCCCCACCTACTCACGCCCTCTCACCTACTCCACCATCCCGAAGTCCACTCTCCTCAGGGCCCATTGGGGCAGCCAGCACCTCTACTGCTGCGGGTTGCCAGCGCTGCATCGCCAACACCCGCCATGTTCCACACCGCCTCCTGGTGGTCTGTGCACGTCATTGTAAGCAGTCGAATTCCCAAACGACTGCCCACCAGAAGGGACAATTTGCATATTAGACTTTTATTATATAGGAGGATATTATATATATATCTGGAATATATATATATATATATATATATATATATATATATATATATATATTCCAGAATAATCTGAACTAAGTTTTCTTCAGAAGCATACATAATATGAAGTAATATAATCTAATGGGGTTTTTATAATAGTGGAGTGTACTTGGCACAGAAGGATGCCAACAGAAGTTTCTGCTGGACTGCCCTTCTGGGCTGGCCAAATTAGTTCAGAGCAGTAAGCCAGAAAAAAAAATGTTAAGCAACAAAAGAGGAGACTTGTTTCAGACCTGTGTTTTCTGTGTACCTTTGTACCTAAGCCTGCTGCTGGCCTCTCTGCCTTGGTATCCAAAAAAAACAAAAACTGGTGGAAAATTAAAGAGATAAGTTTCAGAGATGTTTTGGCTTGTCGTGGAGGAAGGAATGCTCCAGTAAATCGTTCGGGGATCGTCTAGGTAAAAAAGACTCTGAAGAAAATGGAGTCTGTACTTGGGGGACATACGATGAGAACAGGAATGACATTAGGAGTTCATTATGGGAGAGCACTTTCAGAGACGCCAAGGGAAGGACCCTGTAGATATGAACATTGAGTTAAGAGAATATGAAACTACTTATTCAGCAGTAAATACTGGGGGCCAGGGTTTTTACATTAAAACAAACCACCCAGCTATGCGTTTCACCCCCCCAGAACTGGTTTTAGAAACACTATCTTGTGGGAATCCTGCAGCTGGGGAAGTTACTTTAAGAGGAAATCTAAATATTTACTTTCATGCTATAACCTTTGCCTTGTTTGTAGTCTAGTTTAAGCCTTTAGACTGAAGACAAGATACAGGCATTTAGGTTTTGAGATAGTTACATGAGTATTAAAAATAACTGGAGCCCCATGCTAACAAAAATCTACCTTTTCAAAATAGAAAGATAAAAATTGGTTATATTTAGTTTTAGAAATAAGTAGAAAATAAAGTAAATAGAAAGTATTTTTATGTAGTATTTCATTATAATCATTCAACGTCGTATATTCCAAACAAGAGGAGGGAACGCTATTTTAAAATTCTACCAAAGCCTGCTAACAAGTTCTTTAAAATTGTGAATAAGTAACTTTTAAATTTCTGGGTTTTATTAATCTATAAACTAGCTTTTTAAAAAGGGGCCTAAATCATATATATATATATATATATATATATATATATATAGTATATAGGTTTAATTTACTGTTATATTATATATAAAATATATAATTTAATTGAGAGAAAAGTGGTGCAGAGTGGTTTATTATAAAAATTAAAGGAAGAGGATATAGGGTAAATATTTTCTTATTAAATCAATGCCTGGAGTTAGGCCAAGGAGTGGAGAAAGGTTTGTAAATGTTTGTTTTTGTTTCCATTGAAAAATTCAAACTTTGTTATTTTGCCAGCTTTGAAAGTCTGTCTTTTTTTTTTTCTGAGGGGCCGGGGTGGAGGCAATTGGAGGGTATGGCCTAGGAGCTCAACCGACCAGGAGGAGTGTTACTTCCTCTTCTTCAAGTTTTAAAATCCGTGGATAGCTAAGACCAGTCTCCAAGGATAAGGGAAGGATGTGGCCTCATTACTTTTAGTAACCTGGAGAGCAGGGCCAGATCAATTGCAGTCCTGGATTCAGTTCATTATTACTTTTAATCCAGGAAGGGGGGAAGGGGCAAAGTCTGCGGCTCCGATTGACACTCGACTTCAAAGGGCCCGCCCTACGAACAACCCACTCTGAGATGCTCTTTACCAGGAATGACCCTGTCCTAATCCTGTGGAATACTGGAGAGCAGAGGTCTCAGAGAAACTCTTTGCTTCCTTAAATTAAACAAACAAACAAACAAACAAACAAACAAACAAAACTGGGATGGGGTAAGATCTATTTTTCTTCCCAACACTTGCTTCTAAGTGTTGGAATTTTCCTCCCAGTGAGAAGGTTTTATATTGTGAAGGCTGGTCAAGGGAGCCCCACCCACACGAGGAAAACACTCACGAGGAAAACACTCACGAGGAAAACAGCCTGCTGCTCTCCTCGTGGCCCCCCCTGCACATCCTTCACTCCCTCCAACGTCCAATTCGTCACCAGGCTTTACACCAGCCGTGGGCAAACTATGGCCCGCGGGCCGGATCCGGCCCGTTCGGCTGTTCTATCCGGCCTGCGGAGCCGAAAGAGCGGAGGGTTCTCTTGCTCTCCCCTCCGCTCCTTCACCAACAGCCCAAGATGAGAGTGCCAGCATGGTCAGGTTGCTTTTGTTCCGGCCTTCCGGTCCAATTTAAGAACCCAGTGTGGCCCTCGAATCAAAAAATTTGCCCACCCCTGCTTTACACCCTAAGTAGCTCTCAAAGCCCTTGTGTCCAGAGCCCTTCCAGTCATGTATTCAACAGATTTATCAGCCATCCACGGTGTGTCTGACTGCAGATACAGCAGTAAACCAAACTCCAGTTTGGTTTGGATTGGGATATCCAACCATGCACATCTTAAAGTCTGGCTCCTTGAAAATTATGCCTGAAACATCCTATTGATGCAAATAAGCACTGTAAAAACCACGTGGTTACCAAATGGGTAATCATGAAGCTAAACTAACAATAACTGAGATTAAAAAAAAAGATTAAGGCAACCTAATACTTAAAGACCAACCTGAGTCAGCATTGATAATGCACCTTTAACAAGCCTTTTGAGCTTGACAGCTGAGGAATTCCAACTCTCTGGGTATTTACACAGTGGGAAGTGTGCAAATTTGCTGGCCAACTCAACTTCTCAGTACAATGCTGGATCGATTCCTGTGTAAACTTAAAGGCCAACACTCTGGTTTACGAAGAACAAAGATGAGTTACCTGAATAACTTCTGAGGAAGGTGATTAGTGGTCTTTAGTATTTTAAAAAAATATACCTCTTTGATTTTTTACAGAGAGAAAGGGAGAGGGGTAGAGAGTCAGAAACATCGATGAGAGAGAAACATCGATCAGCTGCCTCCTGCACATACTGGGGATGCGCCTGAAACCAAGGCACATGCCCCTGACTGGAATCGAACCTGGGACCCCTCTGTCGGCAGGCCAATGCTCTATCCACTGAGCCAAACCGGTCAGGACAAGGTCCTTAGTACTATATAAAAGTTTACTCGTTAAGCCCTAGCCAGTTTGGCTCAGTGGATAGAGTGCCAGCCTGTGGACTGAAGGGTCCTGGGTTTGATTCTGGTCAAGGGCATATGCCCAGGTTTCGGGCTCGATCCCCAATAGGGGAGTGCAGGAGGCAGCCAATCAATGATTCTCTCTCATCACTGATGTTTCTATCTCTCCCTCTCCCTTCCTCTCTGAAATCAATAAAAAACACACACACACATATATTTTAAAAAATTAGAAAATAAAAGTTTACTGCATTTTTTAAACAAAAACCAAGGGAAGGACTTCCAATTTTTGATTAACAAAGCCCTTAGGAGAACAAAAGCTAACCCTGGGAGAGTGTGTGATGTGGCGGAGAAGAGGGAGTGAAGGTGACGGCAGAGGGATGACCCCAGATACCTTTGAGAAAGATAAAAAGTGGCAGAGATTTTCTCAGTAGAAGCACAGCTCCCTGAGCCACGCTGGAAAGAATGTGAGGAGCATGGTGAAATGCACTGGTATAGTTAAGTACGGGGCTCTTTAGAATTCAAAGAATTATGACAAGCATTTTTTTGCCCTTCAGGAATTTTCCATTGGCCTGAGGGTGGGAGAACATGTTTATGTTGAAATAACAATTTAAGATACACTATACTTGAACATTTATAAAATCCTTATCCTTTCTTAACCATTTTTACATAGCTTATCTCAGATTGACAGACCCCAGAATGGGGAAGGGGCATTCTGTAGAGGCTACAATAGCTTCGAATGGCCAGAAAATGCTGGAGAAAGAGGTAAGGTTGGAGTTGAACCCTGAGCTGGGCTTAAAAAACAGGGTGTTTTAAGAGGCTCAACATCGAGGTGACAGAGATACATCAGTCGGTTGCCTCTTGTGTGCACCCCAAACAGGGGTCAAACCTGGTACCTAGGTATGTGTACCAACCGGGAATCAAACCCTCGGCCTTCAGGGGCACAGGATGGTGCTCCAACCAACGGAGCAACCCAGCCGGGGCAAGTTAAGCTTTACGTTGCTCAGAAACACGGAGGGATTTGGAAGTAAGGAAAACGTCAGTTTAAAAACAAAACAAAACACACAACAGTAATCTCGGTCATCCATCTGAAGCCTCAGTCTTCCCCAATCCTATTCTCCCCGTGGTCACCAGGGGTCTTTAGTCTTAATGCAGTTTTGTTTGTGCAGCCTCCCTCCAAAGCTCCCTCTCCAGGCCCATGTGGGGTCAGGGCCTCCCAGTCTGGGGCAGGAGACAGGCATCCGCATAAGAGGTTTATGGGGGCATGGATTTGGGGCCGGGAAAACGTGTGTTTTAAAACCTCAGTTTTATCCTTTCTCGTTGCGTAACGTGAAGCGAGTTTTTATGATGTATGAAACTCAGTTTTGTTATCTACAGAATGGGGGTAATATTTAACTTATGATGCAGGGATGCGGAAGTTACTCCGTAAACAGTCCCTTCTCTTTCCTTTCTTACAATGTAGGACAGGAGCACGTCCTCTGGCTGCCGCAGGGGCCGGGTTCCCGGACTGCAAGTTTGATAGCAAGCCAGCTTCCAAATACCCCTGTGGATCCCGGGGGCATTCTGTTAAAAGGCTGCATTTTAACTTTACTGCATTTAGATGAAAACAACCAGATCGCTATACGGGATTCCTTAAAGCTCAAAGCAACCTTGATTCTTTCAAGTGCTACTACGATAACCTAATATTTTTGTTTTGTTTTAAATTTTATTATATAGTAGTATATATGTCTCCCTTTCTCCCCATTGACCTTCCCCTGGCTTCCCCTAACCCCTGGCACATTCCCTCCCCCCACCCCCACCCCCTCACCCCCTATAATCTAATATTGCGCATAACTCCTCTTGTACAGAAAGGAACAAATATTTGCTATTCGTCTTCATTGTTTGCTGCGAGTTGGTTTCCTGTTTTTTCTTCCCCCTCTGTCTAGAGGAAGGGAGTCAAGGAAACTTCCTTATTAACCTGCTACTTACTGTACAGAACATGTTTTGGGGGGGGGGGAGCACAGAGGGCAAGAGTAGAGTTCCTCATCAAGATTATTACCAGCATAACTCAACCCCAATGTACTACCTGAGCGACAGTTTATTGAAGCTTTGATGACTGTTCATTTACTCACTGAACGCAGCACAAGTGCAAAGTGCCAGAAGGAGGGGCCCCCAGTGAGCCCAGGTAAGTCAGGAGAGCTCACCCCGAGGGTGCGTCCAGGAGTCCCACACACAGATGTAACCCAAGTTAGAAAGTCAAAGAATTGGATAAATTGACTTTGGAATAAGTGCAGAATTGGGAGGAACCGCTTCTCAGAGAAGAAGAGAGATGAAAGAAGGTTTGTTGTCATTGTTGTTGACTAGAAGAAGTGGTGGCTCGGTCGGGAAGCACTGGCAATAGTATAGTTCAGTGGTCGGCAAACTGCGGCTGGAGAGCCACATGTGGCTCTTTGGCCCTTTGGGTGTGGCTCTTCCACAAAATACCATGGCCTGGGCAAGTCTATTTTGAAGAAGTGGTGTTAGAAGAAGTTTAAGCTTAAAAAATTTGGCTCTCCAAAGAAATGTCAATCGTTGTACTGTTGATATTTGGCTCTGTTGATTAATGAGTTTGCCGACCATTGGTATAGTATATGAACCTGCAAACACAAAGGTAGAAGGAAGAGTATAATACATAATCTTATCTAATATACAGCATAGAGTCACATTGCACCAGTTGTCCCAAAACGGTAGAGGAAGTGGTGTGAGGAAGAGATGAGTGACAGAGACGGGAGTGGGAAGAAGAGTGACAGCCAGGTGAGCGGTTTCATTTCGTCACAATAGAGAGCATTCATCTCACCACCCATCCACCACTTACCCGGCCTTTATTTTTATGAGGGTATGCCTCATCTCCTGGACTACGTAAGGGAGGAGTGCTGTACCAAAGCATGCTGTGCCTTCTCTCCACATGACCTCCCCTTCTTAGTAAATAACAATGCCTATATTGTACCTGTGAATGGATTGGTTGACTTCTTAAAGGCAAAACCGAAGGAAATTGTATCATCAAAAGGAAAATATAAGGTCAACATTTGAATGAATTAGAATGTTTTCTAGCTTCTTTTTTCTCACACTTTAAAATTCTTTGTTTTTTGTTTTTATGTATGGATTTTACAGAGACATAGAGGAAGATGGGGGGAGGGAGGAAGGAGAAAGGGAGAGAGAGAGAGAGAGAGAGAGAGAGAGAGAGAGAGAGAGAGAAAGAAGAACATCAATTTGCTGCTCCACTTATTTATGTATTTATTGGTTGCTTCTTGTACGTACCCTGACCAGGGATCAAGCCTGCTGCCTCAGTGTACCAGGATGATGCTCCTCCAATCAACTGAGCTACCCGGCCAGGGCTCTTTATTTCTTTCTTGAGAGTACTAGATAATGTTGAAATGAATATTTAATAGTATTAGAAGAAAAATTATATACCAAAGGATGCAACACTCGAGTCAGGCAAGAATCAGCAATGGACACTAAAAGCTTTCAGGGGATGCAAGGTTGTTGGGGACTAAGACAGTCGCACAGAATCAAAGCATCACCCGCACGGAATGCTGATTCACTATAAAGGGGAAAGGAAGATCTGAGGGTACCATCCGGTTCAAACTTAGCATCACTCATCCCAGGACAATGCGATCCGTATGTCAGCCTCCTGACATGGTGCAGGACAAAGTCCACAACATCACATACGTAGTATTCTAGCCAACTGTGTTTCCTCCAAAGCTAATTGTGGGGCGAGGGGCTTACAAATCCAGACGATGGGACCTTCAACAGGACGACTGGACTGGATTCTGTTAAAAAATGGCAATAGAACTGTTCAGGAATGAAGAGTGCTAAAGAGATGTGACAATGAAATGCAAGGAATGACCCATGGCTGGCTCCCCGATAAAACACAACAAACCATAAGAGGCATTTTTGGGACAACTGGTGCAATGTGCCTATGTGCTGTATATTAGATAAGCTTATGTATTACCCCCCATTTTGTGAGGGAATGTTAATGGGATGGCAGTGATGGACTGAATGGTGTCCCTCACCCCCACTTCACACGTTCAAATTCTAACCCCAATGTGATGATATTAAGAGGAAGGACCTTAAGGGAGGTGATTAGGTCTTGAGGGTGGAGCCCTTGTGAATGGGGTTAACACCTTATAAAAGAGTTCCCAGACAGCTCTCTTGCCCTCTGCACCACAGAAGGAGAAAACTGCTCTCTGCAACCCCAAAGAGCATTCTCACCAGAACCTGCTGTTCAGGGGATCCTCCCCTAAAACTGTGAGAAATAAACTTCTGCTGTTTACAAACCACAGTCTATGGCATTCTATTATAAGAAGCACTAACTAGCCGAAACCGGTTTGGCT
Source organism: Vespertilio murinus (assembly GCA_963924515.1). Taxonomy (NCBI): domain Eukaryota; kingdom Metazoa; phylum Chordata; class Mammalia; order Chiroptera; family Vespertilionidae; genus Vespertilio; species Vespertilio murinus. The sequence continues at coordinate 34,477,487 of OZ004705.1, forward strand.
CAGTGGTAGAGCATCGGTCTGCGGACTGAAAGGTCCCGGGTTCGATTCCGGTCAAGGGCATGTACATTGGTTGCGGGCACATCCCCAGTAGGAGGTGTGCAAGAGGCAGCTGGTCGATGTTTCTCTCTCATCGACGTTTCTAGCTCTCTAGCTCTCTCCCTTCCTCTCTGTGAAATATCAATAAAATATATTAAAAAAAAAAAAAAAAGAAGAAGCACTAACTAAGACAGTGGCTAATTAGGAGAATGTCTTGGTTCTTGGGATATATATGCTGAAATATGTCATCATATCTGCAAATCACTTGTAAATGGATGAACCAAAAAAGTATAAATGTTTGCATATAAATGGTTGAGCAAAAAGAATATACTATGTACTGTACACATTGTGTGTGTGAGAAAACAAGAAAATGTGGACAATGTTAATAATTGGTGCATTTAGGTGACGTTTATAGTTCATACAGTGCTATTTTATCAGCTTTTCTAAAGGTTTGGGTTTTCCAACATAGTAAGATAGAAAAAAGTAAAAACATGTCTTCTTCCTAATTGTCAAACATAATATATGCTTGTTCATTGAGGAATTTTACAAAATCTAGGGGAAAAAAAACATGTAAAATAAAATAATCATGTGCTATGGTAGAACTTGTCTTACCATCTCCCTTTCTAGTCCTCCACATCTTGTATGTCTTAGGCAATCCTCCTAATTAAGATTCAAGTAGGAAGATGAATAGGAATCATTTACATTTCTCCAAGATCCTATCAGCCGGGTTTCAGATTACTTTGGCTCTTTCTCAGGTTTAATCCTTTCTATTCAGAAGCTACACACTTTAAAGATAAATCCTCAAGTGTTAAAAAAAAATTACTTTAAGACAAAGGACAATTCTTAGGTTGACACTAAAAACACCACAAAATTCAACACATTAACTCATCCTTATGAAATGGCTAAAACCCTCTGACGCGTGCCCATTGCGGTTAGAAGAGAGCACGCACCCTGGTGGCTCAGCTTCCGGGATCCAGCTGCCGCCTGCCCCAGACTTCATGGCCCGCACTCTCCCTTTCTTCTGGCCTGCTGTACTTTGAATCTCCAAAATTATCCTAGATTTTGCCCCGCGGTGTTCTTGGCCCAGATTTTTGCTGGGCTGGCTTCTTCTCATCATCAAAGTCTCAGTTCAAATGTTATCTCTTCACAGGGGCAGCCGGCAACCTTTACCTCAGGCAGCTCCTCCCCCGCTGCCTCTCCCAGGCCTCTCCGCACCCTTAGCCTGTTTCGTTTTTTTTCAAGTCTATCTGAAGTTATCTTGTTCATTTTCAGGTTAAGCATCTTTGTTTCATGTCTTCTCCCAACTAGAATATAAACCTCATTCATGAAAGACGCTATCTGTCTTAACTCCCCTGTATCTCCAGGACTCAGATAGGTCAGGGCTCCATACATATCAGGTACAGGGTAAACACTTTTTTTTTGACTGAATACATATTGCTTTTCATATACAATTCACAGATGGGCCACTCTGACCACACTCTGTGGGTTAGCAACAGCATTTTGATATAGTAGTCAGACAGTCAGACAGGAGCAGAGTAGGAATGATCAGGTTGCCAGGATGGAAAGTTTCAGGTGCTTAGCAACTAGCAAGGGACCACTGTAAGGTGGGAACTTGCCCCCAGAGTGGCCTTTCCTTCCCTGGCATGTCGGTGGTCATGCCCTTAAAGGAGGAACAAGGGGACCAGAGATAGCCTCATAGGATTCCCCTATAAGCCCTTGCATGGCTACCCCCTTCCACATTAAGCCTAGAGTTAACAACTAGGTCTCAGCTGGTTTTCAGCTCCAGGCCCAGAGAAGTAGCTACATCAAGCAGGGTGACACCATAGCTGCCATCAGGACCGGCTGCCCTGGCCCCAAAGAATCAGTAGAGACCACCCTAAAGGGACAAGGCACACCAGGAAAGCTGATGAATATTCTAGAGCAGGGGTGGGCAAACTTTTTGACTCGAGGGCCACAATGGGTTCTTAAACTGGACCGGAGGGCCGGAACAAAAGCAACCTGACCATGCTGGCACTCTCATCTTGGGCTGCTGGTGAAGGAGGGGAGGGGAGAGCAAGAGAACCCTCTGCTCTTTCGGCTCCGTGGGCCCGATAGAACAGCCAAACTTTGCCCACGGCTGTTCTAGAGAGATCTTCCCCTGAGACCAACCACCAGATAAAAGCCGTAAAAGCAAGGACCCAGCCTGGTTCTCTCTCTCTCTTTTTCCCTTAAGGTACATACCTTTGCTCTCATTTTCCTAAGCTCCAAAGCCCCTTCTTTTGCCTCTGTAACTTGTTTCCTGAGCTCACGTAGCCCAGCCGGCTCACTTCATCCGTGGCTCACTTCTTCTGCCTCCGTGACTTTCTAAATAAACTTTTGCTTGTATTTGAGTCTTGGCTCTGAATTCTTTCTTAGCCAGAACTCAAGGACTGAGGTCTAACGTCTTGTGCCATTTGCCATTAACAATTGCAGGAGATACACTGAGTTTCTCTGTGTGGGCTCCTAACAGCCAGGTAACCTGAATCCAGGTGAAGAAAGAGAATATTGCCAGCACCCAAAAGCATCTCCACTCTTCTCTTCCCATCTTTACCTTCTCTTCCCTTTTGGAAGTAACCACTATCTTAACATTTATGATAGTAACTTCCTTGCTTTTCTGTGTGGTTTTGCCACTTACATATAGAATCTCCAAATGATGTAGTTTAGTTTTGCCTATTTTTGAACTTTATATAAATGGAATCATACTGTATTTTGGGTGTTCTCGTTTATTTTGTTCAATATTATGTTTGAATGATTCTTTAGGAGGAGCTCTAATTGGTTCATTCTCATCCATAACACTTGTTGTACTCCAATGGAAAAAAATTTAACTGATTTTTAGAGAGAGAGGAATCGAGAGGGGTTGAGAGAAACAACAGTGTGAGAGGAAAACATTGATCAGCTGCCTCCTACACCACCCTTACTGGAGACTGAGCCCTAAACCCGGGCATGTGCTCTGACCTGGAATCAAATCAGCTACCATTTGGTGCATGGGAACCACATGGGCCAGGGAGGTTTTTTAAAATTTTTTATTTATTGAGGGAGAGAGAGAGAGAGAAACACTGATGTGTTGCTCCACTGATTCACGCATTTATTGGTTGATTCTTATATGTGCCCTGACCAAGGATCGAACCTGTTAGTCTGCTGTATCCAAATGAGGCTCTAACCAACTGAACTACCTGGCCAGGGTGAGATTATTTTTTTTATGGCTGCATTCTGAAATCTTTCTATAGGTAGTTTAAAGACATTTGGGTATTTTTACTTTTTCAAAATATATTTTATTGATTTTTTATAGAGACGAAGGGAGAAAGATAGAGAGATAGAAACATCCATCAGCTGCCTCCTGCATACCTCCCACTGGGGATGTGCCCGCAACCAAGGTACATGCCTTTGACCGGAATTGAGCCTGGGACCCTTCAGTCCACAGATTGACGCTCTATGCACTGAGCCAAACCAGTTTCAGCAATTTGGGTATTTTTAAAAAGAGACAAAAAGCAGTAAAATTGTTAAGAATATTAATTTGGGAATTATACCTCTGTTTAAATATGGACTCTCTAATTTAGTAGATTATCTTGAGTACATGATCAAACCTTTCCGAGCTTTAGTTTTCCAGAAATGGGAAAAATAACATTACATCATAAGCTTGTTGAAAAGAAAAAAGAAAAAAAAGTCCATAAAGCACTTAGCACAGTGCCTAGCGCCTCTGAGTAAATGATGATGGTTACTATTACTCTTGGCCTGCTTGCTGAAGTTCCAGTAACCTTGGCTCCTCCTTGAGGATCTTGCTTAATACTTAGGAATTGAGGAGATAGAACTTTACTCTCCACACGTCATCCTCCTCTCAGATATTGCCTTCCTGGTAACTTCCTCATAAACGCCTCCATGAATCTGTCCAGGAAACTGTCCTGTGTGGACGAGGAGCCTCCCACCTGGTCATCGGGTGGAGAAACTACAGGCCCTTCCCACAGGCCCTCCCAACTCCAGACTGAGTTGCTCTTGAACAAATAGCAACCTTTGGATTCATTCATTAAGCAGGTGAGGCAGAGTGGAAGTGTTCTAATCCCCTTTCTTTCCTCCTCTAAAACCTAGTACTTAGAGATGCAAGCCTCCAAATTCTATTAGGGAGTGTGCTCTTTTCACAGCGGCAGGAGACTATCCGAGAGACAGACAAGACTCCACAAGTATGTTGGCTGCAAGAATCAGGGTTATAATATGCTCACTCAACAAGTCTTTGTGGAATAACTTTGTGACAGGAACTGTTTCAAGCTACAGTAATGATTTGGCAAATTTATGGAGGCTTGTTTGTGGCCCAGCACATGGTTATCTTGGTCCATGTGCCTCTCATCAGTCTTATGAAAAGAGTAACATTTATTATCATCCCAAATTGACAGAAAAATGAGGTTTATGTACTTCAACTTCCCTTAAGGATTAATCCTATCCAGCTAATATGTGGCAACATGATATATGAACCCAAATTTCTGACATCATATTCTGAGCTCTGAACTTTCTCCTTTACATATAAAACTGAAGAAAAACTGGTTCTATTTTTAAAAATATATATTTCTTTATTGATTTCAGAGAGGGATAGAGAGATAGAAACATCAATGATGAGAATCATTGATCAGCTGCCTCCTGCATGCCCCCTATTGGGGATCAAGCCCACAACCCGGGCATGTGCCCTTGGCTGGAATCGAACCTGGAACCCTTCAGTCCGCAGGCCGATACTCTATCCACTGAGCCAAACCGGCTGGGGCTGGTTCTATTTTTTTTTTTTAACATGCATTTGCCTGCAGGGAAAATCAACCATTTCTAATCATACCTCTAAGAACAATATTTCCTTTGTTTGAGTCATGAGTATTTTCATCAAATAATGTTCAATAGTGGATCAGAGTCCATAATTCCACTGAGTTGCCAAGGAATATTTGATTAAAAGTAATTAAATATTTGCCGTAACCGGCTTGGCTCAGTGGTAGAGTGTCGGTCTGCGGACTGAAGGGTCCCGGGTTCGATTCCGGACAAGGGCATGTACATTGGTTGTGGGCATATCCCCAGTAGGCGGTGTGCAAGAGGCAGCTGGTCGATGTTTCTCTCTCATCGACGTTTCTAGCTCTCTATCTCTCTCCCTTCCTCTCTGTAAAATATCAATAAAATATATTTTAAAAAATAAAAGTAATTAAATATTTGCTACAATTTATGATTACATAAGATGATTGCATTGAGCACAGCATCAATTAGCATCCAACAAATTTTGTTTTGCTGTTGAAGAATGATGTGTTTAGGTTTTGAAGCTAGATTTTCCTTCTGAACATTTTCAACTAGTACCTAGTATGCACATTATTAGGCAATAGTTAAAATAACACAGTTTTTAGATTATTCAGTTTTGTGAGCATCATTTGGAAAATTAATCTGAATGGAATAAAAAATGCATAGAGCCCTAACCGGTTTGGCTCAGTGGATAGAGCATCAGCCTGTAGACTGAAGGGTCCCAGGTTCGATTCTGGTCAAGGGCATGTACCTTGGTTGCGGGCACATCCCCAGTGGGAAGTGTGCAGGTGGCAGCTGACTGATGTTTCTCTCTCATCAATGTTTCGAACTCTCTATCCCTCTCCCTCTCTGTAAAAAAAAAAAATCAATAAAAAATATATATATTTAAAAATGCATAGAACATTTCAACAAAAATTTAGCTAGTATTAAGTTAACCTACATGAAACTGCCATTTTGTAGTTAAAAATGATCAACTGTTTCTAATTTCATATGGTTCATAAATTCTCATATTCCATATGCATGAATTCAGCAGGAAAGTAAGCTCTGCTAAGGCAGGACTTTTCCTGTTTTGTTCACTATTGTACACATGGTAGTCACTCAGAAAATGGATGTTGAGTGAATGAATAAGGAGAGCAAATAAAGGGGGCAACCTTGCATTCTTTTTTAAAATAAAATTTGTTTTTATTGATTGTTTTTTAGAGAGAGACATCAATGTGAGAGAGAAACAGCCATCAGTTGCCTCCTTGAACCTGCAACCTTGCAGCGCCTATGAATTGGTGCTCAACCGGGCCACACCGACCAGAGCTAACTTTGTTTTCTAATACAACATGCCTTTGGGTTTAGGTTTGGTGTGGAAGAAAGAAAAATATCATGACATGCATTAGTTAGAGTAAAATGCATTTTAAGAGTAAAATGATAAAAATTCTAACTAAAAACCCTGCCCAAGAAAATTAAAAACAAAGGCCACGTGAAAACGTGCCCATGATAGTATTCATGTGTTCATAATAGCCCAAAGTGGAAATAACCCAAATGTCCATCAACTGATGAAGATTTAAATAAGAGGTGCTATATTTATTCAATGGAATAGCATTCAGCCATAAACAGGAATGGTAGGCACTGTAACATGTATGGATTTTTGAAAACATTATGCTCAGTGAAAACAGCCAGACACATATATTATTTATTGACATAAAATGTCTAGAATGGGCAAATCAATACAGACGAAAAGTACGTTAGTGGTTGCCAGGGTCTGGAGGCAAGGGAAAATGGGGAGTGACCGCTGAGGGACGAAGGGCTTATTTTTAAGGTGATGAGAACATTCTGGATTCGATAGTAGAGATAGTTGAATATCCTTGTGAATATACTAAAAACCACTAAGCTGTATGCATACTTTAAAATTAAGGTTGGCCCTGGTCAGTTTGGCTCAGTGGATAGAGTGTCGGCTTGTGGACTGGAGGGTCCTGGGTTCGATTGCACATGCCCTGGTTGTGGGCTTGATCCCCAATAATTGGTATGCAGGAGACAGCCAATCAATGATTCTCTCTCATCATTGGTGTTTCTATCTCCCTCTCCCTCCCTCTCTGAAATCAATAAAAATATTTTATAAATAAATAAAATGAAATTAAGGGTGAATTTTAAGGTATGAGAAACATTTCAATTTTAGCAAGTAGGAAAAAACACTCTTAAGTTCTTTGCAGAACACGTCAACATACACTATAAAATAATAAATATGTGTTTATAATTAATCGCATTAAGAAATGTTCCCCTGTTTAATTATAAACCGAGTGGAATGTTTGGGGATTTCAGTAATCTGACAGGGAGCATTAAGAGGATTAACCTGGCCCCCAGTGTTAGCACCACCAATTTAAGCTGCATCGCTCAGAAACTGCAGTCATATTAAAATAACTGCAGAAATGGCTTCCTTGAGAACAATACCAATCAGCTTAATTACCCATTAAGGTTGTCATCACTTTGTTGTTGTTTTTTTGTCGTCACTTTAAATACCTTATATTTATATAATGCCTTTGCTTCCTCAAGTACTGAATTATGGCTTAAGCCCCATTGTATGGGAGAGTCACATCTCTAACCACTTAATTAAAGGCAGAGAAGAGGGTGGGATTGGACAGAAATGTATTAGCAATGCTGACATTCCAGACTGGAGCACAAAGCGAAGCAGGATTTAGGAAACCTAAATTCTAGCCTTCAGTGCAGATGGTTCAATAGCAAGAATTAAAATAGTTACATTCTAGTACTAGTTAAAAAAACAACACCACCATATTAGGTGGGAGGGGGGGCAATGGTAAACTATGTACACATATAGTACCTTAATAAATTAAAAAAAAACACCATATTGAAATACAACAGCCTATATAAGAAAGAGGCAATATGCAAATTAACCCTCATGCCCTCACAAGATGGCTGTCTACAACCAGGCCGGCAGCGGGGGGATAGTGAGGGAAGACCAACAGGTGACTGAGTAGCAGGCTGCATGGGGTGACCAGGTAGGCGGGGGTGGTGGGGGAGCAGTTAGGGGCGACCAGGCTGGCAGGGGGCAGCAGAATGGGATGACCAGGCTGGCAAGGGGGAGGGGTAGTTGGAGGTGACCAGGTGGGGGTGAGTGATTTAGGAGCCAGAGGTCCAGGATTGTGAGAGGATGTCCCACTGCTGGTCCGAGAGGTCCCGGATTGAAGAGGGTGCAGGCTGAGCTAAGAGGACCCCCCCCCCTATGAATTTCGTGCATCAGGCCTCCAGAACACATGTAAATATGTGTACATCCTGAAGTGTTGACTATGAATTTTCCTAAGTGAACACTTCTTTGGAAACAGCCTCCAGGTGAAGAAAGGAACAACAGCAGACAAAACTAGTTTTTGTTTTGTTTTTAAGCCGAAGAGAATATTAAAATTGTTTCAATCACGCCCTCCCCCGACCCTCCTCCCCCTCCTCCAGATTCCCCATCAACCGTAGTCACATTGGGGAGGGCGCAGGGACCCTGCAGTGGTAATACTGTGTGCCGCGGGGTGGATTTCCACGACAAACCTACCGGCACGGATATCTAGTGGGTACTTCACCTTCATTTAACTACTCTTTTTCTTTTTTCTGGATCCAGAGATTTTAAAAAAACAGCTCCCACATTTTCGCACGGCTTTTGAAAACCTCCACATCGGGATTTCCAACAAAACTTGAGCCACATTTTTGGAGCACGAAAGCGCTGTGCGAGACGCGGTTTTCCTGCCCGAGCGCGGAGGAGCCGCCTCGGCCGCTCCCCGTCCAGGAGGAAAGCAGCGCCCCCGGCCGCAGACCTCACCCCACGGCTCCTTCCCAACCCCCCAAGCTCCCAGCGCGCCTCCGGGTGGCTCACGACCACCCCCGAGGTCCCCCGAGAGCCCGATCCCCGGTCTCCCGCTGGGTCCCCGCACCCCCGCCCGAAACAAGGAGCTTTTCCTTTAACTCCGCGCCCGGCCAGGGAGTGCGGAGCGGCCGGCCCTCCGCCTCCTCCTCCGCCTCCCCTTCCCCCTCCCACCCGAGTTTCAGGTGAATGGGTCACGGCGGGAGGAGGCTGCCACTCTACACCTCCACCTCCGGCGGGACGCGGCCTCCGGGAGAGCTGGTCCCAGCGCCGAGGAGCCCGCAGGTGGGGTCGCCCGGGCGGGGCGCCCACCTCCCGCAGCCCGGCCCGGCGTTGGTGCGCATGCTCGGGGGCTGGGCGCCGGGGTGGGGTGCGGTGGGGTGGGTGGGGGGACCCTAGAGGAGGAGGAGGAGGAGAAGGGCTGAGTCCCCTTCCAGGTCCCCGGGTGAGTGCGGGCGGTCCGCGCGGCGGCAGGTGCGCCGGCCAGGTGAGCGCGCCCCGGGGCTCCCGCCGGCCTCGGAGGGTCTGGCGGGCCGGGCCGCGCTGCCGTGAGTGGGTGAGCGTGGGGCGCGGCGCCCGGGGCGCACGGCACCCCAGGAGTCCCCCCGCTGGGGTACCCGGCGCCTCGGTCGGGTAGGGCAAGCGCGGGGGAAGGGCGCTCGGCGCTGGTTTCGGTGGCGGTTTCGCCCCGGGACCGGGACGCGCGGGAGCCGGCGGGGCGCGGGGCGAGCGGAGCGGGGCCGCCCCGGACGCTGCGCCCCGGAGCCCGGGAGGCGCCGCTTGGAGGCGCCGATCAGCCCGCTGGGCGGAACCGCGTCCCCGCACCTGCCCGGGCGCGGGCCCCTTTTCGCTTTGGGGAGGCGGGGGGCTCGCGAGGGAGACTCCCGCGCTCCGCTCGCTCTCCGGGCCGCCGTTCTTGGGGGGTTCTCAGGGTGCCGAGCCCCAGGGCTGGAGCGACGGGGGCGCTCGCTGGCCAGGGGGCTCAGATCCCGGGGTGGGGAACCTCTCTCCTTTCGGTGTCCCCGGGGAGAGAGGCTGGCTGGGTTGCAAACTTGAAACACTGTCTCCCTGGAGTGACGGGGAGCGCGCCGAGCGCACGTTGTGACTTTTGAGCCCACCGAGTAAGGAGCTGGCGGAGCCCCCGCGGATCCGAGCTGGGGGGACGGGGGTTCCATGTCGAGGGAGGCAGGACTTCGAGGGAATGTGCTCGCGCACCCGGGTTCTCAGCCGTGACCGGAGGCCCCGGGCGGTCCGCGCTCCGTCCGCGCCGGGCCAGCGCGCCCCGCCGCCGGGGGGAAGGGGTGCTCCCGGGCGCGGCGGGGCGCGCGGATCCCCGACCTGCCCCCGGCCGGCCGCGGGGGTTTCGGACCTGCGGGTCCAGCAGACATGTTCCCTTTGTCGGAGGAAGTGCGCGGGGCGGGGGAGGTGGGTTGAGGGGCCAAAATGGCCTCTGCACCTTGGGGCTGGGAGAGCGGTTCCCAGCCCCTCGCCGCGGCCCAGGTGAGGCCGCCGGGCGGGAGCTGCCCCGGGGCCGCTGGCGGGCCGCCCGCCCGGGGAGCGACCTGCCCTGCCGCGGGGAGGAGGCCGCCGTCCAGGTCAGTGTGTGGCCCTCGGGCACAACAGGTGCATTATCGGGATCCCTGGAAAAGAGAAGCCCTTACCTTTAAGGCGGTGCTGGCCGCTCCTGCCGTGATTGAAACGGGCTCCTTTTACCCCGGAGCTGGATTTCTCACTGCTCGCTCCCACCCGTAACACTGTTTCTTTTGCATTGCACATTGGATCTTCATTTTGAATTTCTGACATTTTCAAAAATAGATAGTATACATGGTGGAGCCGCAGTAATAGACAAAGCAACACTTGTTTTTTGTGGTGTTTTTTTTTTTTTAGTTTTGCATTTATTGAGCTATTAGATGCCTCCTTTGTTAGGTGATGGAGAGCAGAATAGTGAGATGCAGACAATTTGCACGTTATTGAAAAAACTTCTTGAAGGCAAATTAACTATTGCTGTATGAGGTTGAAAAGGAACAGACTGCCCTTCAATATAAAAAAAGTTTATTTTTTTATTTTTTGACAATTTGCTTTAAGGAATAATTTTGGATTTAGTATTTTCAAACTTTTTTACTTCATCTTATAGCGTGTGTGTGTGTGTGTGTGTGTGTGTGTGTTTCTTTATTAGGACAGCTTGTGACCAGTCCACATTTTCACGAAAGGAGCTTTTGTTTTATGTTAACATTAGCTGGCTTTCAGCACAACATTCTACAAGTGTTTGCTGCTTCTCTTTTGCCCCTGACTCTTACGCAGCTGTTTGACTTAGGTCCCTTTCGCTGTGACCACTTGCTGTGCTGGACACAGGACAACAGTCTGCTGTGTCTCTGCTCAGTGGAGAGAGACCTTTTAAGTCCTGCCCAGTCCCCTCAGATATCAAACAACCTAAGCTTTGCATAATTGGCATCAGATCATATTGTTAGTTGTTATTTTTTGGAGGGCGTGTGGGATCAGGGTGAGGGAGATACTTCCTAACATTGAGAGGGAATCTGACCCTGGTGTTTTGTGTGTGTGCGTGTGTGTGTGCGTGTGTGTGTGTGTGTGTGTGTGTGTGTGTGTGTGTGTTTCAGAGAACCATGTCTAGGACTACAAGGACTTCTTCAGGTATTTGAAGGTTGCCATCGTGGTCCTTCTAATGTTGAGTTCTCCAGGCCAAGCATCTCCTGTTTTTCCAATCGTTTGTGTGAAGCATTGATTTTTCTAGATCTTCAATTATCTTAAATCACCCTCTGGAGAGGGTCTTAGTTGGAACATGATGCACACATTTTAAGATGATGCAGAGTTTTGCTTCTTTTTATTTTATTATTATTATTTTTTAAGTATAAATTTTTTTAATTTAGAATTAGGCAGCTGGACTCAGTTTAGATGATTCCAATTTTGTTGGCCACATCCAAAACATCATAGTCAGGAGCCGGTCGAACATCTGCCTTCTTCTCGCCATCGGGCCTGATCGGGGCGTTGACCTTGGCCACATCAGTGCTTAGAGCTTCCTCACAGCCTGTTTGGTCTGGTGCTGGCTGGCCTTGACGTCCACAGTGAACACAAGTGCATTGTTGTCCTCTGTCTTCTCCATGGCGGACTCGGTGGTCAGGGGGGACTTGATGATGGCGTCGTGGTCAAGCTTGTTTCTCCCGGGTGCGCTCTTCCGGGGATAGTTAGGCCGCCTCCGGAGCCTCAGTGTCTTTGGCCGTCGGGTGGGTGACATGCGGATCTTTTGTGTGTGTGTGTGGCTGGCACGCCTTTCACCACTGCTTTCTTCGCCTTCAAAGCCTTTGCTTTGGCTTCGGCTTTGGGAGGGGCAGGGGCTTCCTTCTTCGCTTTTGGCGCCATCTTCATAAAAAGAGTTTGCTTCTTTTTAATAACTGTGTCATTCCTACAGTCAAGCACTGTCTCTGTGAGTGCTATCTGAGTTTGGAATAATATGTTAACTTTTGTTGAAATTACTTGCAAAAATGGACAGTTATTAAGCCAGCTCTCCTTATCCAGTACTCATACTATTAGTTTTTTAAAAAAATGAGTTTACATTTTAAAAATGTTTTTATTTTATTTTTAATTTTTAAAATATATCTTATTGATTTTTTACAGAGAGGAAGGGAGAGGGATAGAGAGCTAGAAACATCAATGAGCTAGAAACAGCCGCCTCCTGCACACCCCCTACCGGGGATGTGCCCGCAACCAAGGCACATGCCCTTGACCGGAATTGAACCTGGGACCCTCCAGTCCACAGACCAGCGCTCTATCCACTGAGCCAAACCGGTTTTGGCATAAAAATGTTTTTACTCATTTTAGAAAGAGGAGAGGAGAGGGGGAGAGAGAGAAAAACATCTATGAGAGAGAAGCATTGACATGGAGAGATGGCTTCCCGTATGCCCCCTCCTCGGGGATTGAGCTGCAGCCTGAGCGTGTGCCCTGACCTGGAACCCAGCGGTGGCCTCTGGGTTCATGGGTGGATGCTCACCCACTGAGCCAAACTGGCCAGGCTTACTTCATTGTTCTACTAAGTTATCCCACCGAGGTTAGGGCTATCCCCGCTTGGACAGAGGATGGTAGTGAGGCCCAGAGGTGAGGAATTTGTGTCAGGCAGTGAGTTTTTACAACTATGTTTCTTTCCTTCATCCTTTTGACCTTACCGAGAGCTTGATCAGTGTGATAGACTTGTAGCGAGTAGAGTCCCTCGCTGCAAATCCGGATAAGCTTGTTGCCTCCACTTTGTGTGTAGCAACCACTAGAGACCTCCTCCGGGTGGACATAGATGCTCCATTCTTTCATCTTAGATTTTATTACTCAGTGTCTTAGAAATCCGCCCAGCACAGTCCGTACAGCAGGGATGTGCTCAAGGTTCTCAGGGCTCCCTCTGCGCTTCCTTCATCTACCAGATTGGTAACCTCAAAACAGGAGGGGAGTTGGTGTGGCGCAACTTGTTCTTAATTAGCTTTCTAGAATTATTTGCTCCACAACTTAAAATCTCTGTTCCTAGAGGAGTCATGACAACTAAACTCTGAATCTAGGAAATAGTAGTTTAGAAAGGGATTTTATTGTTTGGGTTGTTGTTGTTGTGGTTTTTTAAAATATATATATTCCATTGGTCTTTTATAGAGAGGAAGAGAGAGGGATAGAGAGTTAGAAACATCGATAAGAGAGAAACATCGACCAGCTGCCTCCTGCACATTCCCCTCTGGGGATGTGCCTGCAACCAAGGTACATGCCCTTGACCGGAATCAAACCTGGGACCCTTCAGCCGCAGGCCGACACTCTATCCACTGAGCCAAACTGGTTTGGATTTTTGACAAAACTTAAACTGTGGTCTGGGTCTGGATTAATTTAGAATGTTTAAAAGCCATCATTAAGCCTGGGGTTTTTGGCACAGTCTTGAATGAGTGAGTGAAAGGTATGGAAGGAATAAGATTTCTCCTCTCAGGTCATTTGGTCAGTATTTGACATTCAGCTTCGGAAATAGCGTCTAAATTCAGTTTTTCTTAATATTTTTTTCTGAATCTCAATTAGGGAGACATTTAACCTGGACTCTCTCTCTCTCTCTCTCTCTCTCTCTCTCTCTCTCTCTCTCTCTTAAATATTTATTGTTGAAAGTATTGCAGATGTCTCTTTTTTCCCCCCATTGACCTCTTTTAGCCCTCACCCGCCCTCCCCCCAGCACCCGCCCTCCCCCAGCGCTAGGCCTTCACACCCTGTTGTCTGGTCAGAGCTTCCGCACATATATGCCTACAGGTTCTTTGGTTGGTCTCTCCCCATCCTTCAACCCTGACCCCTGCCTTCCCTCTGAGATTTGACCGTCTGGACTTTTATAGCATCATAATATTTTGGCCTAAATTGCTCATTTATCTGTGTTTTCCGATGCTAGTTATAGGGCTTTGTATACCTACGGCTTGTGGACTTTCCTGTATGTTACAATTCAATCAAGTGGTTTTTAGAAGGAAAAGAATGTAGAGAAGTTGTCTTTCCTCTTTATGCTTGGAAAAGCTATGCTAACTGTATTGACATTACTACGTTCACTACATTTCCATCTTCGGGGTTTTATGTAATACACATTTAGGCAGTATTTCATTCTAAGACATTTGGAATTCATTGTCCTTAAGGATGTAGGCAATAGCTGCCATTGCTTTTAAAGAATACAGTTTTGTTTTTTTTAATATTCTTACTGATTTCAGAGAGGAAGGGAGAGGAAGAGAGATGGAAGCATCAATGATGAGAAAGAGTTGTTGATTGGCTGCCTCTTCCACGCCCCACACTGGGATCGAGCCTGCACTCTGGGCATGTGCCCCGACCAGGATTTGAACCGCAACCTCCTGGTTCCTAGGTCATCGCTCAACTGCTGAGCTATGCCGGGTGGGCAAGAATAAAGTTTAAAGAGTTTGAATTGATTCAGTTTCTACCATAGTGATATAAGAGTACCCATACTTTATTTGAGAAGAAGAAACATTAGATACTTTATATATTCATATGTAGATTTTTAAAATATTTCTTTTGAGAGAGAGAGAGAAATATCGATTTGTTGTACCACCCATCCCTCCATTGATTGGTTGATTCTTTTTTTTTGGTCAATCTCATTGTGGATATTTTTTCCATTAATTTTTAGATGGGGGTGGGGGTGGAGGAGGGGAGAGAGAGGCACATCAATTGGTTGCCTCTTGCACACAACCCAGCCTAGGTCAGGGATCGAACCTACAACTCAGGTACCAGGAATGGAACCTGCTACCCTTTGGTGCATGGGCCAGCTCTCTAACCACTGAACACACTGGTCAGGGAAGATATAGGTCTTGCTCAAGGGTCCTTCCTTTCTATTTCCTTCCTTTCCACTTCCTCTCTAAGTCTTTGGTCATCCCCATACTGCACTTTCTCGAGTAGTTTGGTCCTAATTAATGCCTGTTGTGGGCCGGGTGACCTTTGGAGAACTATGTCTCATACTTAATTTCCACAAGTCCTGTGATGTAGTGGAGGCACTTAATAAATACTTGTTGATTGAATGAAATTGGAACAAATTGAGAAATGTTAGAACAAAATCATTCTGCCTTTGCCTTAGAGGACTCTTTAATACAATGTGCATTTAATGTTTTACCCCCAGAATTTGTAAAAATTAATGCCCGGTTTGGAAGATTTAGAAAAGCAGAATGGGAAACTATCCACAGTCCCACCATTCATAGATGCATCTTGTATGTAATCATTTGTAATGAGAAAAATATACTTTTTAAACCAGCTTATTCCATAGTTAACATTGATGATCTAGTATGTGTTAGACTCTGCTAGATATGCACTTTGTTTTTCTTTTAAAAAATGTATTTTATTGATTTCAGAGAAGGCGGGGGGGGGAGAGAGAGAGGGAGAGAAACATCAATGATGAGAGACAATCATTGATCTGCTGCCCCCTGCACACCCCCTACTGGGGATTGAGTCTGCAACCCAGACATGTGCCCTGAAATGGGAATTAAACAGGGATCATATGTCGGTGCTCAACCACTGAGCCACACCAACTGGGCGATATGCACTTTCACATGCATTCTCATTTTATATGAACTTTCCAGAGGAAACAATATATTTAAATAATTTTTTTCTCATACCCATCTTGTTCTTTTTTAAAAAAATATATTTTTTTAATTGATTTCAGAGAGGGAGAGAGAGATAGAAACATCAATGATGAGAGAGAATCATTGATTGGCTGCCTCCTGCATGTCCCACACTGGGGATCGAGCCTGCAACCTGGGCATGTGCCCTTGACCAGAATCGAACCTGGGACCCTTTCGTCCACAGGCTGACGCTCTATCCACTGAGCTAAACCAACTAGGGCCCATCTTGTTCTTTGAAGAGACTGTTTTAAAAAATAAATACAATTTTTTTTTTTTACCTATGCTGTAGAAGCATTGTGAATGTTTTATTACTAGGATTTCAAAGTAAACAATATTTGTACGCCACTGATGTACAGAGCATGGTGTGAGGTGCTGTGAGGACTCCCAGGCTGAATAATTCCTGTGCTCAGTGATTTCCTCTGCTCCAGGAATTAATGGTCCAATGTATAAAAATAGCAATGGGAAGGACAAGAGAAATAAGCATGTGAGAGGTTACTTGAGATTGGTATCACTAGTTTTCTTAGTGATGCAAGGAAACTCTGAGCTCAGTAGTAATGCCATTACCCTACTTATGTTGCTTAGATTGGCTCATCTTGGGAGCGACAGGACATTGCTCATCTTGAAGATCAGGTGACCACTGACCATGTCATCGAGGCCTTTTGAAAGTCCCCCACCGTATAGACCTGATGAATTGTAAGTAAATATTTCTTCATTCTTCTTTTTAAAAAAGTCTATCACGCCGAAACTGGTTTGGCTCAGCGGTAGAGCGTCGGTCTGTGGACTGAAAGGTCCCGGGTTCGATTCCGGTTAGAGGCATGTACATTGGTTGCGGGCACATCCCCGGTGGGGGGTGTGCAAGAGGCAGCTGGTTGATGTTTCTCTTTCATCGACGTTTCTAGCTCTCTGTCCCTCTCCCTTCCTCTCTGTAAAATATCAATAAAATATATATTAAAAAAAAAAAAAAAAAAAAAAAAAAAAAAAAAAAAAAAAAATAAAAAAGTCTATCACATGTTAAAAAAAAAATGTACCTATTGTTGAAATTTTCATCTACCGTATTTGCCGGCGTAAAAGACGATTTTTTGGCCCTGAAAAATACGTGTTTGCCGGTGTATAAGACGACCCCCTAACATTTCCACTAAAAATACAGAGTTTGTTATATACTTGCCGTATAAGACTACCCCCCACTTGGAGGCATATTTTTCAGGGCCAAAAAGTCGTCTTATACGCCGGCAAATACGGTACTTTTTGTTTGCTTTCAAAAATAAAATATGTGTATTCAGTGAAAAATGAGTTTCCCTCTTACCCATAACTTCCAGGATGAGTTTTTCTCTGCAAAGACAACTGTTGTTACCTGCTTCTAACATTTACTTCAATATAGTTGAGGCTTATATTTGTGTGTGTATGTATTCCTTTTGTTTTCACAATTGGTATGATACTTCCGTATTAATGCCTTGTTTAAATGACCATTGGCAACATGGCATCACTTTTCTAAATAACACTTTTATTGAGGTATAATACACACGTCATACAATCCAATCGTTTAGATTGGACAGGTCAGTGATTTTAATGTATTCACAGAGTTGTGGAAGCATCATCACGATTTTAGGAAATTTTTATGACTGCCTCTCCAAAGACACCCTGACCCATTAGAAGTTGCTGCCTCTTTTACCCTTGTCCTCAGCAGCCACCGGTCTACTTTTCTCTTCTAGGTTTGTCCATTCTGGACATTTCATATAAATGGAATCATACATGTATGTGGTCTTTTAATATATTCTTATTGATTTCAGAGAGGAAGAGAGGGAGGGGAGAGAGAGAAACATCAATGATGAGAGAGAATCATTGATCAGCTGCCTTCTGCAGGCCCCCAACTGGGGATCAAGCTCACAACCCAGGCATGTGCCCTTGACAGGAATCAAACCCGGGACCCTTCAGGCCAATGCTCTATCCACTGAGCCAAACCAGCTAGGGCTGTGATTGACTTCTTTCCCTTAGCATCATGTGTTCTACATTGTCGATTTTAAGAGTGATTCTTGCCATTATGTAAAAGAAGCAAAATTGATGGTTCTTAGTGAAAGGTTGTAAGGTCCCGACGGAGAGGTTTGCAAGATCCCAGCTGAGAGGTAGGCGGCGCAGAAGCAAGACACGGAATCCAGGCGATTAAAAAGGGGGCTTTAATCTGCACTCCCGGGCGAAGCTCCCTGGTCCGAGGGTGGGCCAGGGAAGTTCGCGCCCAAAAGCAGCATAGGTATCTCTTTTATACAGCTGTTTAGGGAGGGGAGGGGGGAGGACATGAGAGGTGTGGAATTCCTGCCTCAGGCCAGGGGTCTAGGAAGGCCCTAGGAAGGCGCCAGCTAGCCAGTTATCTTTGTCACCATCCATCCTGCAGATGCTTGCATCTGCTCTGGGCTATACCCCCTGCCTCAACCTAACACTTAGCATCCCTAATTATTTGGGGATTTAACAGTGAATTCTTCCGTTTTAAATTTGTTAGCAAGCATTGCTAGGGATTGCCTCCTTTAAGTAGTTTGTGGCTTTAATTCTTTGGCAATTTTAGTGGGGCTGTGTTCGTATTACTAGTACATAACCTCCTGACTAATACTTGAATATGGTATGGACACGGTTGTTTATGACAAAGTGGTCATTAAAATGTTAGAGGGTATAGTTACTGAGTAGTGGTCCATTAGCCTGATGTTTACTTTGTGTTGCTTTTACAAACGAAGGTGAAATATAATATACAGATAGAAAAGGGCACAGAACCTGTGTATGAGATGATAAGTAAAGATAAAACAAAATCGCCCTGGCTGGTTTGGCTCAGTGGAGGGAGCATCAGCTTGCAGATTGAGGGGTCCCGGGTTCGATTCCGGCCAAGGGCACATGCCCGGGTTGTGGACTCAATTTCCAATGGGGGCGGCAAGAGGAGGCCAATCAATGATTCTCTTTCATCATTGATGTTTCTATCTCTCTGTCCCTTTCCCTTCCTCTCTGAAATCAATAAAGAAATATATTTAAAAAACAACAACAAAACAACAAAACAAAAACAAAATCATCACCTAGGTCAAAAAACAACACCTCAAAGTCCTGTTCTGACAGGACTAGCTTTTCTCTGTTATCTCACCACTTTATGCATCCCAAAGAGTACATAAGTTTTACTTGTTTGTAAATTTTCTTCATTTTTGCTTCAAAGCAGTACTGTACAAATATAATGTGAGTCACATATATAATTTGGTGTTTTCTTCTAACCATATTGAAAAGAAAAGAAATTAATTTTAATAATATATTTCACTTAACACAATATATCCAAAATATTATCATTTTAACACAAGATTCATATAAAGACTGATTCATGGGATAGTGTACATTCTGGGTATTTTTTAAGCCTTTATATTTTAGAGCAGTTTTACAATCGTAGCAAAATTGAGAGGAAGGTACAGAGATGTTCCATATTCTTCCTACCCCCACACATGCATAGCATCACCCATTATCAACATCCCCTGCCAGGGCAATAACACTTGTTATAATTGATGAACCTACACTGACTGACACATCATTATCAGCCATGGTACATGTTAATGTTAGGGTTCTCTCTTGCTGGTCTTACATTTTCCTTCATGTTGTGATCACTGTGTATTTTACACTGAAAAGCACATCTCAGTTTGGACCGGCCACACTTGAAGTGGTCAGTAAATCCATGTGGCTGGTGGCTGCCATATTAGAGCGTAGCTTTGTAGCTCCAACATATGGATATATCACAGTTACCCAATTAAACTGGGCTCCTGGATCCAGTTCTAATGTGTGTGTGTGTGTGGGGGGAGTGTTCCCCACACACCAACCAACAATTCTCAGGATACCAGCAGAGTGCCCTCAATTCTGACACTGGCTACCTGGAGATAAGAGTTCGATTCCACTAGTTAAGGGTTCAATCCTGCAAGACTGCTTCCCTCCACCCCACTAACAATTCTCAGATAACAACAGGTTGTTCAAGAATTCAACTCCCTTTACCCAGAGGTAGCATGAGATGCCCTAGGTTAATGGCTGCCCCACCCCCAAACATCCCTGCTTCAGAGGCTGTGGGTGCTTCTGACCAACCGGCTACAGATGGGAGGTTCCAAGGTCCCTCCCCACCTCAGAATGCCCAGTGGTTACCTGCACTTCCGACTGGCTATAAATCAGAGGTTCCCACAGCTCTCTCCTTGGGTTCAGTTAGTTTGCTAGGATGATTCACAGGACTCAGAGAAACATGTTACTCACTAGATCACTGGTTTATTGTAAAGGACATAGCTCAGCAACGGCCACATGAGAGAGATTCATAGGGCAAGGCGTGTGGGAAGGGACTCGGAGCTCCCAGGCCCTTTCCAGGTGCACCCCTCTCTCTGAATTTCCACGTGTTCACCAGCCCAGACGCTCTGCACCCTTCTCTTGGGGTTTTGTAGTCTTCGTTACTTAGCAATGATTGATTAAACCGCTGGCCTTTGGCCAAGGATTTCTCTCCCCTCCCTGAAGGTGGTGTGTGTGGTTGGATGGAGCTTGGAAAGTAGGGGTGAGGACTGAAGATTCCAACTCTCCCCTATCCTTAGTGCTTTCTACAGATCACCTCATTAACATAACAAAGACACCCTTTTCCCCTAACTTCTAGGACATTCCAAGAGGGCCTGGAGTTGTGAGCCAGGAATTGTGGAAGGCCAAATACAATGAGAAAAATATATTTGGTCATCTGAGTGAGTGACCAAATATATATAATTCTTATAAGTATAGCACCCATTTGGACTGTTTCTTGTTTTGGGTTGTCACAAGCAATGCTTCTATGAACATTACACTGTTACTGATGGGCGTGTAAGTTGATTCAGTCATTTTGGAAAACAGTTTGACATTGTCTGATGGAGCTGAAACTAAAATAAGAGACCCAGAGATTCTACTTCTGGGTCTACATACCCTAGAAGAATTAAGTGCTGTGTGTGCCAGGATACAAGATGCTCAGGATGTTCAAAGGTACACTGCCCATGACAGCCCCAAATATTCAAGTAGGATAGGCTATAGAGCTTTCATACTTGACCTTCTCAAGGACCAGGATATCAGTTTTCATGCTCACATACTCAGGTAATTCCTTGGAAGCACCTAGCAGTAAGATGTGCCCTGGGGTGAGGAAGGTAGACTGTGGGAATAGTGGAAAAAGCAAAGGGGCTGAGGTCAGCTTGGGAATTGAATTTGTTACTCCCAAGGCATGCAGTTCTAGAATGCAGTCTGTCCACACATCAGTGTGCCTTTCACAAGCCATGCTTATACATTACCCACCGGAGTTTGCAAGATGTTTTTTATGAAGGAGACTCAAGATCCAATTAGGTATCACCCTGAGGAGCCCTCGTTACATATTTGATTTACTTTATAACACCGTAACTATTTATAGATCATGTAGGGATTAATGTCTTCCGGCCCTGATAGAGACTCAGCTCTGGACTGAGACTGTGCTGTTCATTGTTGTATCCCCGGTACCGAGCACAGAGCCAGCCTGGTTCCAGGAAATAGCTGTCAGTTGGATAAATGAATGAATGTGCCTCCTTAGGAGAGTGAGGCTACCGGGAATTGCACGTGTGTGTGGGTAGGTCGTTACAGGTGTCATGTCTGAATGCACTGCTCTCAAGTCGCACAGGCAAAAGGGTTGGACACTGTTGTTTTAAACTTCATGGGTTCCATCCCCAGGTATCGTGATTTCACTGGTATGAAGTTCTCCATCAGGGGAGTTTGCACATTCCCAGGTGATTCTAATATGAAGCAAAATTTGAGAACTTCTGTTCCATAGGTAGAAACTAGAGCAGAGATTCTCAAGCTACGGTTCCCAGACCAGCAGCACCCGCAGCACGGGGAGAAGTGTCCGACCCCAGGTCTGCAGACCCAGCAACTTCTGGGGCGGAGGCCCCCAGGCCCCCCAGGGGTTGTGACGCACAGGTGTCTTGACTGTTCGGTGGGCACCTGAGTCGCTTCAGGCTGATAGAACAGAGGACTATAGACTGGGTAGCTCCTGAACAACAGACATTTCTTTCATTTCTGGAGGCTGCAGTTCCAAGATAGGGTGTCACCGTTTCCAGGGACTGGTGAAGGCCCTCTTCCAAGTTGCAGACCGCCAACTTCTAGTTGAGTCCTCACTTGGTGGGCAAGGGGAGAGAGCTCTCTGAGACCTTTTGTGTACGAGCATTATTCCCAACAGGGAGGTCTCTACCTCAGGACCTGATTTCCTCCCAAAGGCCCCACCTCCTACTACCATCACACGAGGACTGAGGATGCTGACGTTTTAATTTTGAGGGACATGTAAATTGCCCCACGGCAGTTGGGGCAGTACTAACATTAGGGTTTCTGTTTGTTGTATTATTTTTGGCCAAGGGTTTGTTTAAGTTCTTCTAGGTATGTTATACTTTCTTACCTCCCAAAAGGGCTAACTTGAAATTTGTTTTCATGTGCATTTCAGCAAACCAAGTCATTACGCCCCAAGCAATGACATGTACGGCGGAGAGATGCATGTGCGACCAATGCTCTCTCATACGGCGTATTCCTTCTACCCGGAAGATGAAATTCTTCACTTCTACAAATGGACCTCTCCTCCAGGAGTGATCCGGATTCTGTCGATGCTCATCATCGTGATGTGCATTGCCATATTTGCCTGTGTCGCCTCCACCCTGGGCTGGGACAGAGGCTATGGGAGCAACATACTAGGAGGTGGCCTAGGCTACCCTTATGCTGGCGGTGGCTTCGGAAGCTTCGGAAATGGCTACGGTTATGGTTACGGCTACGGCTATGGAACAGGCTACACAGATCCCAGGGCGGCAAAGGGCTTCCTAATATCCATGGCGACCTTCTCTTTCATTGCCGCATTGGTGATATTCATTACTAGTGTTATAAGATCTGAAATATCTAGAACACGAAGATATTACCTGACGGTGATCATAGTGAGTGCCATCCTGGGCTTCCTGGTGTTTATTGCCACAATCGTCTACATAATGGGAGTCAATCCGACCGCCCAGACTTCCGGATCTATGTACGGTTCACAGATTATTGCCCTCTGCAACCAGTTTTACTCACCTACAACTTCGGCACTAATCATGGACCAGTACTTGTATCACTACTGTGTGGTGGATCCCCAGGAGGTACGAGCGATTTTGTTTTTTTCACACCTCGCGTCAGAGGCTCTCAGCTCAGGATGCTAATAATAGAACCACGTTGGGGACTTTTAAACAATATGGTCGCCAAGACCCCACTTCTGTTTTAATCAGACCCTGGGAGAATGGCAAGGTGTCATTATTGAGATATCATTAACGTATCACGTAACTCTTCCATTTAGAGTTCAGTTTGTTGGTATATATATATATATATATATATATATATATATATATATATAATTGATATTTTACAGAGAGGAAGGGAGAGAGATAGCTAGAAACGTCGATGAGAGAGAAACATCAACCAGCTGCCTCTTGCACACCCCCTACCGGGGATGTGCCCGCAGCCAAGGTACATGCCCTTGACCAGAATCGAACCTGGGACCTTTCAGTCCACAGACCGACACTCTACCACTGAGCCAAACCGGTTTTGGCAGTTTGTTGGTTTTTAGTGTATTCACGGCGTTGTGCAACCATCACCAGGATCAACACTTTCCCTTTTCCCTAAAGAACATTTCACTAATTCATCCAGTCAGGTGTCATTTCCCTAACTCTTCCCAGACCTATTGCACAGTTTTGCCTATTCTGGATTTTATATGAACAGAACCACACAATACGTATGCAGGTTTTCATGATTGACTTCGTTTAGCACCACATTTTTAAGGTTCATGTTGTAGCAGGCACCAGTACTTCATTTCCTTTTTATTGCTGAATAATATAGTAGCCCTTTATTTGGATATACCAAATTTTTTTTATTCATCAGTTGGTGGGGGCATTCAGGCTAATTCCATATTGGCTGTTAGGAATAACGCTCTGAACATTTGTGTGTAAGTTTTTTGTGTGAACCTGTGTTTTAATTTCTCTTGACTCTATAGCTAAGGGTGGAATTGCTAAGTCTTATGGTGACTTTGTGCTTAACCTTTTGAGGAACTGGCAGACTTTTCCAAAGTGGCTAAGTTACTTTAAATTTACCAGAAACATATAGGATTCCAGTTTATGCACATTCTCACCAACAGTGTTTTATCTGCCTGGTGCCAGCCATGCTAATGGGTGTGAAGTAGCACCTCATTTTGGTTTGGTTTTGCATTTCTTTGACAGCTAATGAATGATGTTGAGCTTGTTTTCTTTGTGCATATATCTTCTTTGGAGAAATGACTATTAGAATCTGTCAATTTTTAAATTGGGCTACTACTTGTATTTTTATTATTGAGTTGTAAGACCTCTTTGTATATTTGAATACATACAATAGATGTGTGATTTGCAAGTATTTTCTCTCATTTTATCGTTTTCATTTCACTTGCTGTATATTGTTCTGTTGTTCTTTGCACAAAAGCCTTTCATTTGGATGAGGTTTGATTTTTTTCTTTTGTTTGTGCTTTTGGTGTCATATCTAAGAACCTGTAACCTAATTCAGAGTCACAAAGATTTACTCCTGTGTTTTCTTCTAAGACTTAATGTTAGCTCTTTCAGTTAGGCCTGTGATCCATTCAGTTAGGACATAATATAAGAAAGGAGTCCAGCCAAATCAGTTTGGCTCAGTGGATAGAGCGTCGATCTGTGGACTGGAGGGTCCCGGGTTCGATTCCGGTCAAGGGCATGTACCTTGGTTGCGGGCATATCCCCAGTAGGGGATGTGCAGGAGGCAGCTGATAGATGATTCTGACTCTCTGTCCCTCTCTCTTCCTCTCTTTGAAGGATCAATAAAATATTTTTTTTAAAGAAAAAAAAAGGAGTCTAACATTCTTTGCGCAGTTGTATTGGTATTATTTATTGGAAGGACTATTTCACCATTAAATTATCCATGCCTTAGTCAAAAATGAATTGACAATAAATATCAGGATTTATTTCTAAACTCTCAATTTGATTCTATTCATCTATATTTCTATCCTTATGCTAGTATCTCACTATCTTGATTACTGTACCTTTGTATGTTTTGAAATCAGGAAGTGGGAGTTTGCTAGTTTTGTTCTTTTTCCAGATCATTTTGGCTAAATTTTGGGTCCCTTGTGTTTTCACATGAATTTGGGGATCTGCTTGTCAATTTCTGGAGGGGAAAAAAAGCCAGCTGGAATTTTGAAGGATTGCATTGAATCTGTAGATCGATTTGGAGAGTATTGTCATCTTTACATCAAGTCTACTAACACATGAACATACTATGTCTTTCCATTTACTTAGGTCATCTTTCATTTCTTTCAAAGTGTTTTGTAAGTTTTAGGGTGCAAGCCAGTATTTTTAAAAGCTATCCAGGCGATTCAAACGTGCAGGCGGGGTAGAAACCTCTGCCTTCAGGAGCCATGAATCACCCCCTAATTATATTCAGAAAATGTTTCTGGGTTAGGAATTCTCATGCTTTTGCCTCTTTTGAAGTCTGAGATGTTTTTCCCTGCAACTGTAGGTTTTCGGAATGTTTGTGGTTGACATTCAGATGTATCTGTGGTTAACGGGGCTGAGGGTCAGTACTCCTATCTGACCACAGCCCCAGCCTTTTTGGTCCTCTGACTACCCACACCTGTATTCTTTGAGAAAGGACATCACTGTTAGACTGCTGCGGAGAGATCCCCCTGCTACCCACATATCCAGGGCAGAGTGCTGGTGCCTCAGCTCCAGGTGCCCCTGGGCCAGCGTACCACTTAACACATCTGCCAGGCCAGGGGTGGGCGAACTTTTTGACTCGAGGGCCACACTGGGTTCTTAAACTGGACCGGAGGGCCGGAACAAAAGCAACCTGACCATGCTGGCACTCTCATCTTGGGCTGCTGGTGAAGGAGGGGAGGGGAGAGCAAGAGAACCCTCCGCTCTTTCTTCTCGGCGGGCCGGATAGAACAGCCGAACGGGCCGGATCCGGCCTGCGGGCCGTAGTTTGCCCGCTGCTGTTCCAGGCCCTCGGAGAACAGTCACGGGTAGGGTTTCCTCGTCACAGAGCCCTTTCTAGGAAGTCCATGAGAGACTCCAAAACAGAAAAACCTGCCGGACTAAATGAGTCATTAGTCAGGTTCCTCTAATTTATAGCTCGGTCAGATTATGTCTGCCTAATTACTGGTAGGGCCCATCCTCTGTAACACACCTCCCCTTGGTGCTCAAGCTTTTGCTGGGAAGAGTTTCCTGTAAAATTCTGAAATGGGGATGATGCTAGTACCTCACGTTAATTAGCTGTATCCTAAGGAGGGAATGAAGGGGTGTGTGTTTTGCTAGCGTTAAACGAGTGTGGGTAGGTTTTACGGTTCTAAAACGCAGCCATTTGCATCAGTTTCGTATCACTTACGCTGTTTAGTAGGGTATTTGTAAAGGGTGGATTAGGTCCTTGCAGAGGGGGCATTGGGCTGAAGGAAGCGATTAAAATGTAATTGTATCATTATCTCCACTCTCTCTAGGCCATTGCCATTGTGCTGGGATTCATGGTTCTTGTGGCCTTTGCTTTAATAATATTCTTTGCTGTGAAAACTCGGAGGAAGATGGACCAGTACGACAAGACGAATATTTTGTGGGACAAGGAGCCGGTTTATGATGAGCAGCCCCCCAATGTTGAAGAGTGGGTAAGTATTTTAAAAAAACCAGCAAGCATCCGATCTTTCATTAAACCCCTAGGTTTCTGTCTCTGAACTTGACCTTTCCTGCTTTGTGAAACTCTGTCCTTAGAATTATTGTCTATGTTGCAAAAGGTTTGGTCTCAGGTTTTACTTTAAGAAGTTGGGATAAGGAGAAATTATTTTACTACAAGGTAAAAATCAGGTTTCCATTTTCAAGAAGTAGATCTAGGCACTTGTCCCGCTGCTTCTCCAGTAATCATGTGAAAAAAAGAAACAAACTAATCATATGGAAGGAATTAACACAACTCCCCCTCCCCCACCCAGGCACCTTTTACTTTCCTGCTTATTCCCTGGAGGGAAACACTGTTACCCAGGGTACTCATGATGGACCAAGGGTGTTTTTGGAGTGGTAGCAGGTGGCAGACTTAAGCTTTTTACATGGAGAACAGGCTGGTGAACCACAGTGTCTGGCTCTACACTAATATCCACAGTATCTATGAACTACTTAATGAGGTCTAGAGAGAGAGTAGAGCAATTTCCTTTTTTTGTATATACTGTTAACCCGCTGGTAGGTAGCCTCCGAGGTGGTATGATTTGCTGAAAGCTCACCAAGTCCCCGTCTTCAAAAGTTTCTCCCCAGTGCATGCTATTGGAAACCTAACCTGTCTTTGGAGATGTTTGGAGTGAGGCTTTGTTTCTTAGAAATCGTCTGTTAGGATGATGTCGGGAGCAACCCCAGAAACGGCCATCATAGGGTTCTTGGAGCAGGTCGGTTGCTGCCACGAGGGTGAGTGAGGATCCCGGACACTGGTTCCAGGAGACTGCTGGCCAGCGGTGAAGATACTGATCATCCCCCAGGCTCGGTTAGCTGCAGCATCGTGGACAGCTTGTGTTGGAAGAATTCTAGAAATGTAGATGAAAGGTATATTTTTACTGATTTTACAGAGAGAGGAAGAGAGAAAAACATCAATGTGAGAGAGAAATATTGATTGCCTTCTGTGTGTCCTGATCAGGATTGAACCTGCAATCTGATTAAGTGCCCTGACTGGAAGTTGAACCCAAAACCTTTTTGTCTTTTTTTTTAAATTTTATTTTTATTTTTTATTCTCCTCCGCCCCGCGCCTCTGAAACCTTTTTGGAGCACAAACTTTTTTCGTGCTCCAACTGAGCATGGTCCAGGACTGAATTTTTATTTTTATTTTTATTTTTAATTAAGGAACAAAAATTAAGCAGTCTTAGGAAAGTCGAAAGGTGGGGGCATATGCTGTGGAAATGATAGTTCTATATCCCTGCCCTTGAAGAAATCCTCTGTTAGGATGGATTGTTTTTTGTCCCTCCCCAGTTTTTCCACCCATAAAGTGTGAAGGTGTTAGGGAATGTTTTCCTTTAACCTTTAGCCCCAGGCAAGGCCAACGCAGATGGAATAGGACAGTCCATTGTGAACTATGAAGTAAATGTTTCTTGGGAGTTTCTGGGCGTGTCAGTTTTCACTGGCTGTTGGGTTTATTTACTTAAGGTTTCGAGAGCCTTTAAAAAAAAAAAACTGACTTAAGAGAGACCAGAGCCAGTAATAATAGAGTCCCAGTGAACTTTGGGCTCTCGTCTGATTTTACTGTCATGAATGTTTAGTCAGTTCCAGGTGCTTCTGATAATTTGGCAAAGGCTAAATCATAACTCACAGAGGTGACCATATGATGAAGTGGAAAGGATTTAGCTTATTAAAAGGCATTGATTTTATTATGCTTCCTCACTGAATCTGTAGAAAAATTGATAGCCCAGATGAGGCTGTTTGATGTATACTTAGTAATTTCTCTGTAGAAATAACTGTTTCACTGTACGACACTTAAAGAATCATCTGATAAATAGCAGGAATACAATTTTGGCATGCTAGTGTTTTATGTGATACTTGCAAATTCTTCACTTCTTTTCCCTTCCCCTTCTTTTCTCCAAATGACCGCCATAAGGAAGGCTAGTATTTGAAACTAGAGGTTTGGTGCACGAAATTTGTGCACTCAGGGGGAGGGTCCCTCAGCCTGGGCCGCACCCTCTCACAGTCCAGGAGCTCCGAGATCAATTGTCCCGCTGCAGCCCGCTGGTCAGTGACCTGGGCCTCCCTCTGTGGGGTGATCGTGGGGCGATGGTGAGTCCCCCCACCCCAACCATTGGCTGGCCTAGTGCCAGTGTGTGTTATAATGTGGTCGTCTGGGAGGCTGTTTGGCCGTTTGGTCGATTTGCATATTGCACTTTTATTATTAGAGATAAGCTGTTTAGAGGTGGTTTTAGCCACAGGTGTATTGCTTTTCCTTTCATTCTCCCCCCACCTGCCCAAGTGTGCTTTGCTAAACTCAAAACCAGCACCTTCGGCCTTGCACCCTCGATTTCCCGCCTTCTCTGTTGTTCAGCATGCAGCCCTCTGCTGTCTCAGGAGCACTTGATCCGCACATAGATGTGTATCTCCGTGTCTTCCTGGGAGGGGCCAGTTCGGCATCCTCCTGTCCCGTCACCATCTTGGACCTCCTCAGGAAATGTGCAACTTTCTAATTTCCTGTCTCTGCGTCTTTTAGCACAATGGTTTCTCTGCCTTCCTAGGGAATTTTATTATTTTTTTTCTACCTCCCCTTTCTGTATATCTTGTACTTTGTAAAATAAACAGACCATGTTTGCATACTGGGTGTTAGCCTAGCTCTTTGAAGTTCACTTAAGCTTGTGCCAACATTGTTGTATTTTAAATGCTTAAAGGTCCTTTTAATAAATATACAGACCTTTATTTTTTTTTCTGCATGTCCTCAAACCCCAGAACTAATGGGTGCTTTTTCTGAATGAAGGTACAGCCAGTCATTGATGAACCATGGGGACTAGTGCTGAGAAACGCCCCTTGGGCGATTTCTTCATTGTGAATATCATGGTGTAGGCTTACTCAGACTCAGTAGTGTAGCTTACTGCACAGCCATGCAGGAGAGGAGAGGAGAGGGGAAGAAAGGGGAGGGGAGGAGAGGAGAGGAGAGGGGAGGGGAGAGGTGAGGAGACATAACACATGGTATGGCCTGTTACTTCTAGGCCACAGGCCTGAACAGCATGTTTCTGTGCCAAACACGGTATTAAATCAATTACTAGAGACAGGGCAATCAAGAGAGACAGCAAATGCAAGACCTCTGAGGCTCCTGCCAACATAAAACAGCATACTGTTTTACAGCAAACATTGTTTTATAAGTAGAAAGAGGGCACCCAAATAACAATAAAAGGTATAGTGTTGTAACTAAATAAACCATTAACATTGTTGTTTATTGTCAAGTATTATGTACTATACATAATTCGGTGTAAAGGTATGTGCTACGCTTTTATACAACTAGCAGTGCATAGGTTTTTTTTTTACACCACAGCATCATCACAAACACGCGAGTAATGCAATTCGCCACGGTGTTACAAGTCACTAGGTGATGGAAAGCTTTCAATTCCATTTCAGTCTCCTAGGCTAGCCACCTTGTTAGCATCCTAACTGCAGTACTTGCTGTATGGACTCTCATAGGAGAGACTGAGGTTTGCAGATGACCTAAGTAATTTGTCTCAGACTTGACAGTGTAATCTGCAGGACAAGCATTATGTTTGCTGTTATAACTTGTGTTTGTTGGTGTGTGTGTGTGTGTGTGTGTGTGTGTGTGTGTCTGTCTTTTTTCCCTCTGAGACCCAGTTTTCTTTGTCAATAGAATTGGAGAAAATAGTATATTTTTGATCCATAGTTGGGAATCTGAATATGGGGAGGGTCAACTTTTAAGTTTTACATGGGGTCTGGCACTCCTAAACCCTGCATTGCTCAGGGGTCAACTGTTTGAGTATAACTAACAGATGACAATGATAATATATGTGTCAAATGCTTATGTGAAAAATCTCTACCACAGATCAGCATACCAGCTGTCAATGAGTGTTTTCTGCCTGTCTGCTAATTTGCACCTTTTCTTATTATCGCCACATGATTATGTCAGAAGCAGGTATAGGCTAAGTTTGGAGACAGAATGCCTTAAACTTGTTTCTCCATTGTAGCAATTTGTTTGAAAATATTCTGTTTTTAGCCCTGTCCAGAGTGGCTCAGTTGGTTGGCCATCATCCTGTGCACCAAAAGGTTGCCAGTTAGCCTCCCGGTCAGGGCACATGCCTGGGTTGCGGGTTAGATCCCCAGTAGGAGGCGTGCAGGAGGCTGCCCATTGGTGTTTCACTCTCACATTTATGTTTCTCCCTCTCCTCACTTCCTCTCTCTCAAAATTAATTTTTAAAAAGTCCTGTTAAAAAATAGATTTTATTTTTAAGCAGGAAATACTTAAAGCTAGGCAGCTTTAATAAATACTTGTTATCTAGGCAGCTCTATTTCTAGAAGTTTCTAAGCCTTTGACATTGTGACACAACATTTATGCGGCATTGCTCCCAGGATTTACATGACAAGGTAGGAGCTAATGAGGATGAGCTGGCTGGGTGTGGAGACAGGACAGAGTTCCTGATTGTTCTTTGTGGTGGTGAAGACTGTCACTTTGTCTGTTTATTTAATAGGTTCCTCTCGTATAAATGGGGGAAATACAAGTTCCACCTACAGACTGGCTGATTCTTTTTAAAGAATGTATATATTTTATTGATTTTTTACAGAGAGGAAGGGAGAGGGATAGAGAGTTAGAAACATCGATCAGCTGCCTCCTGTACAACCCGCCCCCTCCCCACCCCCCCGATGTGTCCCAACCAACGCACATGCCCTTGACCAGAATCGAACCTAGGACTCTTGAGTCTGCAGGCCAACGCTCTAGCCACTGCTCAGTTTCGGCAAGATTGGCTGATTCTGTAACAACTATTATACCAATATAGCAACTAAAGTGTTCCGGGCCCGGGCCTGGTGGCATACCTGGTGTGGAGCGCTGGCATATGATATACATGAGAATTAACACACAGTCTGCACCAGGACTTCCGTTTCTGGAGCACGGAGGCCTTGAATGTCATCACTCACTGAGGATAAGGTTTCTCCAGCTCACCCGCTTCCAAGGCTCTGTTAACAATCCATCGACTCCCAGGGAGTTTCAGAATTCACCTATGTTGGAATATGTTAGTATTTCCCAACCAGCAGCATGGACTTCGGTGGGGACACTGTGTTTGCTGACTCCTGGGTGCCATCTCGCCAACAGTAAATGAATCAGAGGGGCTCAGACCTGGTCCCCGAGCTCTTCCTCGTGGGATTGGTGCCTTTGGGAACCTCTGCCTTCAGGAGGCCCAGGTGGAGGAAAGTCGAGGGAACTTGCCAGAGGCAATTTTGAGGCTCCTGTTGGGGGAGCATCTTGTGGGTATAGTCTCAGAAAACAGGAAAAACAAGTCGGGCCACGTCCTGGTCTGAAAGTGGACGCAGGTTGTAAAACTGGAGATGGTACTTTGAGATTAAGGGACTCCTCCCTCCGGTGTCTGATCTTTCTCCACTGTAATCACCAAGCCGGAGAGGCCCTTCTGTCCCCTTCCGGGTGTGTGTGTGTGTGTGTTTCTACACTCAGACCTGTGTGTGTGTGTGTGTGTGTGCGCGCGCGTGCGCGCACTCAGACCTAAACAAATTGTGTATGTGTGTGTGTGTGTGTGTGTGTGTTCTGTTCCCCTTCCGGGTGTGGTGTGTGTGTGTGTGTGTGTGTGTGTGTGTGTGTGTCTACACTCAGACCTAAACAAATGTGTGTGTGTGTGTGTGTGTTCTTTCTCCACTATAATTACCAAGCAGGAGAGGCCCTTCTGTTCCCCTTCTGGGTGGGGTGTGCGCGCACGTGTGTGTGTGTGTGTGTGTGTGTGTGTGTTTCTACACTCAGACCTATGTGTGTGTTGTGTGCCTGTGTGTGTTGTATGCCTGTGTTTTTACACTCAGACATAAACTAAGGCACCTGGCGACTGAAGCACTGGTTCGCAGTAATTTTGTGTCAGGAGCTGCTTTCACTTCTGTCGAAAAGGCAGGGAGGGCTCCTCAGAATGGATTTACCTCACCTCTCATGAGGGCGTGGCGGGGAGTGGAGGCAAAGAGACTGACTCCATTGGTTACAGGGACCAGTCAGTACCCAGACTAGACAGGCACCCCAAGCTGTATTTATTTGTTAAGTGAGAAAACCTTAGCCTTTGGAGCCAGGTGGACTAGGGTTCAAATCCCGCCTACCACGTCACCTCCTGTGTGACCTTGAGCAAATTAATTTAATCGGAGAGGCTCGGTTTCCGCATCTGAAAGCGGAGATAATTGTGCCTGCTCGGGCAGTGGTGAGGAACAGGCGGGCCATAAACACATCACAGGTGAACTTTCCTCTTGTTCTTAGAGGCAGGTGACCTGTCGGATTGCTATGTGAGTTGGATGCAGGTGGAGCTGCCTCTTTTCCCTCCTGTGAACTGAGAATGAACACGGGGAATGGCTGTGAAATCTCCTTTTTTGCTTGTACTAATTCCTAATGACATGTGAAGTTGTTTTGCATGGAAAGAAGAGGTTTCCCCAAACTGTGTTTTGCGGGAGAAAAGACTTTCTTTCAGAGGGCCCTAGAACATTATTTTTTTAATCCCAGCTGTGACTTAGAAGGGTCAGGGTGGGAGGCTGGGCATGACTCAGTGGCCTGCCCACACAGGGTTGAGTAGTCTGTCTTGGCGCCCTCGGGGTGGGGGGGGGAACCTCCCCCACGAAGGCACAATGCTGGCAGTGTTTGGAGGCGGGTTGAACAGAGCCACCCCCAGCTTTCCCTTTAGCACCCCACAGGGATTTAGGGTATTTTCATGAATTCCCCAAGGAGTGTTAGATGTGGTTACAAAGGTGTGTTCCCCCCCCCCCCCACAAGTGGCATAATCAGAGCTCTTATGAGTACAATTAAATTTTGAATAAAATTTAGTCCTCATAATTACCTCTTGTGAAGACCTTTTGAAAATTATTTTATTTGAATTTATCTCACGTGGCCATTTCAGAAACACTTTTGTTCTTCTCTGGATTGAAATTCAAACCTCCCCTGTGCCTCACCTGAAGTCCTTGTTCATATTCCTTAAACAAGGCCGGAGTGAGTGCTGGTCCTGCTGGAATATAGTCTCCAGAGTGAGTCTGAGTCAGTTTTTGTTGTTGTTGTTGCTGCTTAGGTGTCTTTTTCCTCAGCATGTCTTTCCTTCTGTTGTCTTATCTTTCCCTCCTACGATCTGTATGTGGGAGGTGGGGGAGGTGGGTGCCTAGGACCAGGCCTCCCCCCCCCCCCCCCCCCCCCCCCCCCCCCCCCCCCCGGGCAGATCCCAGATAAGGGGAGCTGGCCGGCCCTGCTGGGTGGGTTCTGCTGCCCGCAGCTCCCCTGCCTCCCCTTCTCCTGGGCCTCCGCCCTCTGCCAGGCCCTGGAGGGAGGGGCAGCCTCCAGGCTCCTCTGTGCTGCTGAGCAACAATTGCAGCATTTGGTTTCTGGAATGATTGGCACTCAGACTTTTCCTCTCAGTGCTTAGTAGAAGCCAAGTCTTTCTTAATTTGTGTTTTTACTTCTACCTCTGATTGCTCAGAGCTGTCTCAAGGTTACTTGAGGAAAACTGTTCGCCATTTGCGGCTTGGAATTAAGCCTAGTTTTTCTCAGGTTCTAAAACTTTAAACAGATTTTATTTATTACAATTATTAAAATGGTGGGGTTTTGTTTGTATGTGGGTTGTTTTTTGTGTGTTTTTTTTAAACCAACTTTAACTACATCATTGAGTCTTGTGGGCTGGCTGGGTGGGGATCATCTCAGTAATAACCATGAGGCTCAGAAATCCTTTTTGTCCTGGGACGCACAGGTTGAGGACTCCCTATAGAAATTACTAACACTGGTCACTCCACTCCTGGGCTTTCCCCTTCCTTCTCCCGTCCCTTCAAAACAGTAGGTTTGTACTCATTTTGCATGGGTACTGTGAGAAAAAGTAGTATTTTAGCTCTCCTCCTCCCCCATAAAAAGTAAAGTATAAAAAGGGGAAAAAATGACCTTACTCTTAATATTATACATATATTTTACTTCTGCCTCTATACCCTTAAGCTCATTTTAAGGACATGGTCTGCTTTTTATTCTTCTATGAATCTGTGTGGGATTTTTTTAAAGTTAAATTTATTGGGGTGAGCCCTGGCTGGGTGGCTCCGTTGCTTAGAGCATCGTCCCAATACACCAAGGTTGCAAGATTGATCCCCGATCAGGGCACGTACAACAGTCAACCAGTGGGTGCATAAATGAGTGAACAACAAGTTGATGTTTCTCTCTCTTCCTCTCTCTCTCAAATCAATAAAAATAATAAATGAAACATTTATTGGGGGGACATTGGTTAACAACATCTTACAGATTTCAAGCGTACAATTCTATATACACCACCTGTATATTGCATTGCATGTTTGACATGCTTGGCTGGTTTTTTTTTTTTTTTTAATAAAAATATGAACCGTCACAGGTGTGCATGCCATCCCTTTGCAGAGACCATGCTAATATTGAATTTTCTTTGTATTATTCCAATTTTAGTATATGCTCTGCCAAAACAAACAGTACCTTGGAATTTTTTTGTGTACATACGTGTAGAAAAGGTTTAAGTAGCCAAAGACCTGCTGGATGGTGAAGTCAGTGGACTAGTTAGTCCTGTCCTGCTGCGTTCATAAAGGCACTGTGCTGAGTGTGATGCCTTGTCCTGTCGTTCAATGTAATGTTTGGATATACACAGTGTAGAGCAGCAGGAAGCGAGTTAACCTCTGTGCAGCCAACTCTGGGTTCCTGGTTTGTGCCAGGTACCGTGCTGGGCTTTGGAGACCCCACGAGAAGGTAGGGGACGGGCCCGGGAGAGGAGGTGGATTGTAGCAGAAGCTTTCCAGTGAGCCCTGCGGTTAAATCCCACGTCACCATTTACGAGGGAGAGGTCCCTGGGAAAGCTGTCTGGCTCTCTGAACCATAGCTGCCTCGGGTCTGAAAAAGGAATCCTAGCATTTACCTCTAAGGCTGTGCTTACTAAATAATGCATGCGCTCAGTGCCTGGCACGTCGCAAGCAGGCAGACCGTGGTGGCTCTTAGAACGGTCGACTGCCTGCTGAAGTTAGAGACACGGGAGCCAGCCCTTAGACTGCGTGCAAACAATTGCTCCCACAGTGCGTGAGCGCTGGGTGGGTGGCGGCTTGTGGGCACAGGTGCTCGAGGCGATGGGAGGACAGATAGGTGCCTCACCCCGCAGGGACGCAGGTGGAAGGCCTCCAGGAGGTAGTGGCATCACTACTCCTTGGGAGGGAGCCAAGACTTGGAGCCCAATTAAGGATTAGCTGGCAAAGAAAGGAGGAAGGACATTCCATTCCAGGCAGTAAGAAGTCTCTACCGGGGACACCCAGGCACCTGCTGTCGGGTTTTGGTTTCTGGTTTGTCAGAGTCCGTAGGCAGTCTCCAAGCGTCGAGCCCTCTGCTCAGGTTGCGAGGGGGGAAGGAACCTGGAGGAGTGTGGGGCACGGGCTGTAAAGAAAAAGGAAGCCTTTTTGCACCCTGAAGTCTCCAGCGTAAGAATAGGCCTTTGTCAAGCCCCGAGGAATTCATCTGGGGAGCCAAGAATGGTTCCCACCCGCGCCCCCTGTGGTGGGATCCGAGCACACTCCTTGGCAACCCACCCACCGGCTTCCCCGCCGCTGCCAAACTCCGCTCCCGGAGGAAATGATCCCATTCTTTTCTGACTCACAGGACTGACTATCAAACAGTCACGGAGACCTCTGCGGCCTCGCAGGGGTGGGTAAATAAATATTTCGGGCTGTGGAGCTGCAGTGATAGGAAAAGAACAAACAGGTCATGTTGTAACGCCGTCCTTAACGGGAAACAAGACGCCAAGAGTGTGTATGTGTGTGTGTGTGTGTGTGTTGCGAGGAAACACACTGGGAAACAAGATGTCCAGTGGGTGTGTTGCGAGGAAATGCACTGCACTGACAGTGAGCCTGCCTGCCAGGATGCCTAATAGCAGAGTAATCCAAAGGAACGTCCGCTGTCACATTCAGATACTTTAAAAAAAAATGTTTCGTCTAGATCCAATGGCTTTAATTCCAACACCCATCATCTGCCGAGTTTCTACTGTGTTCGTAAAGGCACCGTGCTAAGTGTCATACCTTGTCGCGTCATTTAATTGTCAAAACAACTTTATGAAGTAGGAAGCTCCTGCACTTCTCCCAGATGAGCAGACGGAGGCTTTCTAGAATGTACAGTTGGCAGATCTGGAGTAAGCCCAGCTAATCTGATGCTATCGCCCAGCTAAAGTAGTCCCACCCTACCTAATTTTGAAAAGTTGTTCTCCCCCCCCCAGAAATAGCTTATGGAGTTTTAAAATTTTATTTATGGATTGATTTGAGAAAGAGAGAGACAAACACCTTGAGTTGTTGTTCCACTTACTGATGCATTCATGGATTGATTCTTGTATGTGCATTGACCAGGGATGGAAACCTGCAATACTGGCTTATCGGGACAATGAGCCAACTGAGCTACGGCCAGGGTCTATGGAGTTATTTTTAATGTTTTTTCCATACCTTATTTTATCCCTTTGCTTTGAAACAACTCAAAATTTAGCAGTTACTTTTAATCAATTGTGCTAAGATTTTTAGGTGAAATTTAAAGTGTGTTGGCTCTGCTTCATGAACTCTAACCATGTTGAGAATCTAATTGTTTATGCTTATTGTATTTAAATTTTTTCTCCCCAAGGTTCTGTGGGAAACCTTTTATGTTAACAAAGCATAATGTCTAATATATATTCCTTCCTAGTACAAATTCACCTACAGGAGAGCAGAGAGGGACAGTAACATGCGACTATACTGTACAGGCCATTAATAGTACTATTGGGCATGTACGTCAAGGGAGGATACACAAATCTCAATAAAGAATTATAGCAGAAAACAGTTTGTGCTTCTTAATTTCTTCCGTGGTTTTAGTGGTCCGTGTTTAGGGTGAAAGGGTTAAGAAGAACAATGTCCTTTGCCCTCGCTAAGAGGTGTTCCAAGTGTGGTCCTGAGAACTTGTGAGAAATGAAAATTCTCACCCTAACACAGACCTGACCTACATAAAATGGGACTCGCCTTCCTAACGTGGGGGAGAAGCAGTTACCAGGGATAATGATTCCACCTACACACACCAGGATGAGAATTGGGTAATTGGTGTGGTTTCTTCTTCTTCTTCTTCTTCTTCTTCTTCTTCTTCTTCTTCTTCTTCTTCTTCTTCTTCTTCTTTCTCTTCCTCTTCCTCTTCTTCCTCCTCTTCCTCCTCCTCCTCCTCCTCCTCCTCCTCCTCCTCCTTCTCCTTTTATTCATTATGGACTTGTTGACTAGCAATAGCACCTCCTTTGTGTGTTTGTAAAAATACTGATTTGACAGCGGCAATTACAAGGCAGTCATGATGGGTTAATCATATTTAATGAGCCCAATAAATACTAGATCATTTTATATGTATTTTTTTCTTCCCCCTTTAAATTACAGGCTAACTAATACCCGTGTCTCTTTGGGGCTGTTTCTCTAGGTTAAAAATGTCTCTGCAGGCACACAAGACATGCCTCCTCCCCCGTCGGACTACGTGGACAGAGTGTACAGTCCCGTGGCCTACTCTTCCAATGGCAAAGTGAATGACAAGCGGTTGTATCCAGAATCGTCCTATAAATCAACCCCGTGAGTAGCAGCTTCTTTTGATAGGATGAGTCTAAAACACAAACACTTGCACTTTTATAAATCTGTTCCTGTTTTGTACCATTTACCTTAAAAAAAAAATCCAACAGTTTGCATGAAGGCTGGAGAGTGATCTTTGCCTTGTAGGTGGAAGCCTGGGCTTACTTGGGAGGGAAGAAGGGTGGGACTGTGCGGTGGGGTCCTCTTCTTCTGAGCAGAAAATGCTCTCCTCCTGATGATTGAAGAGGTAAAGGTATTTGGAAATTTGTGCACTTGGGGGGTGGGGGAGTCACTCAGCTCGGCCTGCGCCCTCTTGCAGTCCAGGACCCCTTGGGAGACAAACACTTACTTACTTACTGACATCCACCAGACATCCACCTGATCCTAGGGGATCAGGCCTAAGCTGGCAGTCAGACATCCCTCTGGCAGCCCGGGAGCCCTCTGGGGATGTGTAACTGCCGTTAGTCGGACATCCTTAGTGCTGCAGAGGAGACAGGAGAGGCTCCTGCCGCCTCCGCTGCTATGCTTGCCTCCGTCAGCCCTGCCCGTGGCTGAACAGAGCTCCCCCTGTGGGAGTGTACGGACCACCAGGGGGCAGCTCCTGCATTGAGCGTCTGCCCCTTTGTGGTCAGTGTGCATCATAGCAACTGATCATTCTGGTCATTCGGCCATTAGGGTCAATTTGCATATTACCCTTTTATTATATAGGATAGAATTAGGCTTCATTTGAGTTCAGGAATTTTGAGATCTCCCTTGCTGTGCTAGCGCCTCCACATTGCTGGTGAAACCTCTAGGTTTTGTTATATATACATAGTGTAAAAAACCTCAAATTGAGTTTCTGGCCTAGAGTCGGTATGCCATTATAGTTTTTGAAATGGTATCCCCATTGTGGTTTTAGTTTATCCTGAAACCTAATTCTAATTCAACCTAATTCTAATGAACTAGTGAGAAATGGATATTGGAGGTTTTATTAAGGACTTGGATGTCATTTTTGCCTGAGGATGATAAGTTGTGTTGCTATATTTAATTCTAGAACTCCAAATTCCTTTGTAGACCAAAAAAAGAAACCTTCCCTTTAGTTGGTTGGATTGTTCTTAGTCACAGGTGTATCTGCTGGAAAACTTTTTGGGATTCCAAAGTGTCATTTCCACCCTGCACCCTCATTCAGTGGGACGCACTGTGAGTGCACAGGGTGACCACCTAGAGCCCCATAGGTTGAGGGTGACACCAGCAGCTGAGTTAATGATGGAAGCCGTGTGAAGGCAGTAAATTTATTATCGGAATGGAATTTGGAAACAGATGGGCCTTACACTCCATCTCTGTCGCTTTGGTCTGCAGAATCAACCCTGCTGTTCATTCCAGTTGTGAGTGATGGGGAGGAAGAGCATTTTCTCTGTTCTTCTTCTCTTTGGATTTTAACAAAAAACAGAGCTCTTGAAGCTGTTAGGATAAAGGTACATAGTAGGGATTCAATCCTTGTGAAAGTTTTAAGCTGTGATTTATAGGACTTTCCCACATGCAATATACCTATAATGCTTGCAACCAGTTATGCTTCTAAGTTAATTTGTACGACCTGCATGGTTTCATAGCATTCCCACATGTCCCTTTTCATGAAAACCAAAATATTTTCAAATTCATTTTGAACAATTAAACATCTTACTTATTCTTAAGTAAGCCAATACTATTCATAAGTAAAACTGAAAAGGGACAAAACAGATCTCTGATTCCTCTCCCTGGAGGCAGCTGGTATTACCAGTTTCTCTTACCTCCTTCCAGAGGTTATTTTTATTTTATTTTTTTAAACATATTTTATTGATTTTCCACAGAGAGGAAGGGAGGAGGGATAGAGAGCTAGAAACGTCAATGAGATAGAAACACCGACCAGCTGCCTCCTGCACACCCCCTACCGGGGATGTGCCCGCAACCAATGTACATGCCCTTAACTGGAATCGAACCTGGGACCTTTCAGTCCGCAGACCGACGCTCTATCCACTGAGCCAAACCGGTTTCGGCCAGAGGTTATTTTTAAATAAAATATGCTGGCCAAATACGAATATTGGTGTGTTTTTTCTTTAAAAAAGACTAGCGTATTAAATGCCTTGTTAGCACTGTATCTTGGAGAATGCTCATATTGGTATACAAAAGTTTACTGATCTCTTTCATAGCTGCATAATATTCCAGCAGTAACTTCTTTTGTTATTCCCATATCGATGCACAATTGTCCCCCAATGTTTTGAGATTACAAACCGCTACAGGGAATAAACCTGCACATCTATCACTCTGCACACATGTGAATGTATCTGGAGGAAAGTGTTAAAAGTAGAATTGCTGGACTAAAAGAAATTGCATACTTCATTTTGATGGATGTGGTCAAACTGTATCCCATAATGGTTGTACCAGTTTATACTCCCGCCCTACATCCTAGAACTTTTTTGAAGGTCTTGGCAATGCAAATATGATGGTTAATTTTAGAACCCAGAGGGGGAGGATGGGAATGGTGCTAAGGGATACGAATGTGACAGCGAATCCCACCGCCTGATGTGTGCGGTAGTGATGGAAGGAACTGGCCTCTCTGGGGAGCAATGGAAATTGTTGAGTGTTGACTGTGGAGGATTCAGAGTGCGTCTGCCATGGAGGCAGAGATGCACATTAAGTCACAGTCTGTTCTTCCACCGGCTTCCTGAGGTGCCAAGAGCCCATGAGCACCTCTCCTTGCTATTCCGGTAGGCAGAGAAAGTATTAGAATAGGAGCGTTGTGTCTGAGGGCCACGGTTCCTCAGTACTAAGATTTTCTTCCCCCAAAAGCATAATGTACATTTAGTAAAGAGCACTAATTTTGAATATACAGACTGATGAATTTTCACAGAACACTGAAGTCATCACCACCGCACCAAGAGAGACATCTCTAGCACCCCAAAAGGTCCTCTGATGTCCTTCGGTCATCCCCCCGCCCCCCTATTTTGATGCCTATCACCATGGAGTATTTATTTAATGGAATCGTAAACATACTCTCATGTCTGGCTCCTCCTCATCTTAATGTCCTGTGCGTTAGAATTTCAGGGTAGATAGAATTAATTCTGGATTAGGTGACAGCAGAAGGTGGTTGCCTCTTGACCCCTCCTAAGTGAATTGGGAGAGCCCTGTGAGGTACACTCCCTCGTGTACTGTCCACACCCAGGGTGACTGAACCCTAATAAATCAAGGGAGCTGAGTGTTGACACTACAGAGAACTTTCAAGGCAGGATGACACCCTAGGGCGACAAGTAAGACAGCCCGTTGTTTGGTGGTAGCCGGTGGTAGCAGATAGGCTGACGGAGTACTCTGATAGGACTTTTATGCAAGTTGTAGGAATTCACTGGCCCAGGGGTGGGTCTGTGTCAGGCATGGCACATCCAGGGACCCAGAGGATATCAGGGCTCTTGTTGCTACATAGTCTTTATTCTCAGTACAGCTTCCCTTGGAACAGGCTGGGTTATCCACGTTCCCATCAGAAAATTCCTCCTTGGCAGGTGTGTCTCAGTTGATTGAGCGTTGTACTGGGCACTGAAAGGTGGCCTGTTCCATTCTCAGTGAGAC
Organism: Vespertilio murinus; assembly: GCA_963924515.1. Taxonomy (NCBI): domain Eukaryota; kingdom Metazoa; phylum Chordata; class Mammalia; order Chiroptera; family Vespertilionidae; genus Vespertilio; species Vespertilio murinus. The sequence goes on from OZ004705.1 coordinate 34,519,138, forward strand.
ACATGCCCAAGTTTTAGGTTTGATCCCTGTTCCCAGTGCTTGTGGGAGGCAACCAATCAATGCTTTTCTCTCTCCCTCCCTCCTCTCCTCTCTTTCTCTCCCCCTTCTTCTCTCTCTAAAATCAATAAAAACATATTTTAAAAAAGGAATTCTCCCCCCCCCCAAGCTTGCATATCAGTCTATTGGAAAGATTCTGACTGGCCCTAACTGGTTTGGTTCAGTGGCTAGAGCGTCGGCCTGTGCACTCAAGGGTCCCAGGTTTGTTTCCCATCAAAGGTATATGTGTCTATATATATAATTGATTTTTTTACAGAGAGGAAGGGAGAGGGATAGAGAGTTAGAAACATCAATGAGAGAGAAACATTGATCAGCTGCCTCCCACACACTCCCTACTGGGTATGTGCCTGCAACCAAGATACATGCCCTTGACCGGAATAGAACCCGGGACCTTTCAGTCCACAGGCCAACGCTCTATCCAGTGAGCCAACCCGGTTTTGGCAATAAAATAATATATTTTTTAAAAATATTCTGATTGGTCTTTTGGATCATCCCAAGGTCAGGAAGATGAAGTTCTGTGATTAGCAAGGATGGGAATAATGGTATACATATACTTTCAAAGTGTATATACATTTTGGGGGGACACCCTATATATGTATATACACTTTGAATAATTATTCATTTCAATGAGTAAAATCTGAGAAGTAAAACATCAGATGACCTATCAGAAAAAAAGAGTGCACAGTTTTTGGGGGACACCAGAAAAACAATGGGTATCATTCTGACAGTCGAGACACTGGTATTAATTATGCATTGTTTCTCCCCCATTGATACTGGGTGTCATCAGAAAGCAGGACTCATGTGACTGCTTTTAGGTGAGTAATTACCTTGAACACCTGCCATGTACCCAGTCCTGGGCCAGATGCCCTGGGAATACCAAGTCCATGCGCTCATGGAGGTGGCAGACTAACAGGGTGGAAGAAAGTGCACAATAAATACATTGAGAGTCAAGATAGCAGCAAAGGCATGTGAGGGTGTGTGAGAGAGAATAAACAAGTGAGTAAAAAGGAACAACCCAAAAGCTATAAAAGGGGCACTTCCAGACCTGGGAGACTGAGTTGGATACTGAGGAAAGTATGCTGCTGGGTATTGTTCTGGGTTATGTGGATTTTGACCTAATAGGACTTGCATCTAAAAGTAGGTTAGAAGCCCTAACCGGTTTGGCTCAGTGGATAGAGTGTCAGCCTGCAGACTGGAAGGTCCCAGGTTCAATTCCGGTCAAGGGCATGTACCTGGTTGCGGGCACAACCCAGTAGGAGGTGTGCAAGAGGCAGCTGATCGATGTTTCTCTCTCATCGATGTTTCTAACTCTCTATCCTTCTCCCTTCCTCTCTGTAAAAAATAAATAAGTAAATAAATGTGTTTTTTTTAAAGTAGGCTAGAAGATTATAGAGAGTACACATATTCTCTAGTTCTTAAATTTATATATTCTTTTACTACTAAGCAAATTGTTCTTAGCTTATGCTATATTAAGTATGTTACTGTTTAGTATTTTGAAGAGTGTGGGAAGAGGAGAGTTGGAAAACTTCCAAGGTATAATATCAATAACTAATAAAAAATTAGGGGGGGAGCCTGCTTTAATGTTTCCTTTTTTTTCTAATTTCTCTTGCCCTTTCATTTCCTTCCCTTCTGGCCCTCAGCCTCTCAAAGCCAACGAATGCTAAAGGTTTTGTTTGTCACCTCAAAGCAAGAAGCGTGCATGGTGCCCGGCACTTTTGGCAATGTGTCTAGGAACTTGATTAATTATTAACTCATGGAGAAAGTCACATTTTCCCTCCCTTTAGAAGTAGCATTCACTTAGCACCTAAAGCCATGCTAACCTGAATAAATTTGGAAAGAAAAAATAAATACTACCGCCACCCCCAACTACCAACACACACACACACCTTTAGACTTTGACAACAGCGTCAGGCAGTTCTGGGTCACCTAGGAAAGAGAGTAAACCCTATAGATAACGCTCAAGATTACAGCTGTTGCAAGGTGAAAGAAGCAAGAAGTGAAAATCTTCGAACGCCTTTAGTGGTTGGTTTGAACAGCAAGGCTGATGTTGGGGAGTCTCAGATGCTTTCCTTGCCTTCCTTTCCTTTCTCTTGCCCTTCTCCAGCTTGGCTGCAGGTGAAAGGGAGGGTTGGCGTTTCTGTTACTCAGACGTGGGATCCAGTTGCCATCTCGCTCTTGGTATTTTATTCCATGCTAGGCTTCAATTGTAAGCTTGTGGCTGAAACATTTTGGGCAATGAAAACTCTGACTCAATACTGAACAACTGCATTAGAAAAGTAAGTGTAGCCCTAGCCGATTTGGCTCGGTGGATAGAGTGTCAGCCTGTGGACTGAAGGGTCCAGGTTTGATTCCAGCCAAGGGCACATGCCTGGGTTGTGGGCCTGATCCCCAGTAGGGGGCATGAAGGAGGCAGCCAATCAACGATTCTCTCTCATCACTGATGTTTCTATCTCTCCCTTTCTCTCTAAAATCAATAAAAACATATTTTAAAAAGAAAAATAAGTGTCACAGTAACCCCTCCGTTCCATTCATTCTGTGTGGCTTCACGATTAAAAAGCAATTTTACCACAAAAAAAAAGTCTAGATGAGCCTTTTCATCTATTACTGTATAAAGCTTTTCAGTTTTTTTTTTTAATTTTTAGATTTTTTTTGAGATGTTTTGAAAAGGAAATGGATATAAAGGAGTCTAAGATTAATACAAAGATCTGTCTCTGTGAGTCAGCTTCCAAAGGTAGAGATGCGTGCGCATCCCTCTTCTCTACTCAGCATCCCATGGAACTGGAAGAACCTGTAGAGAAGAATCATGGCCATTGTTTTCCTGACAGCCTTTCCTGGGGTAGATCCCCGCTCAGGCCAGGTACACGTGTCTTCCAGACCAGCCTAGATTAAATGAAAGCTTAGATCCATTTTTACTTAAAAGGTTTACAACCGGGCTCCTCTTACACAGGAACCTTAATGCTTCTCGCGTGTATCGGAGGATCTGAGCGGGTGCCGCCTTGAATGCAGGACGCCAGGGGGTCCACTCGGTGTTGAGCACATGAGCCGTTGCTGCTCTTTGTGCTGGCAGCGCACTGGCAGAGGCTTGTCGTGTACCCAGCGATCACTGAGAACCCACTCCTGTTTGTTAGGGTGCCGGAGGTGGTGCAGGAGCTGCCAGTGACTGCCCCCGTGGATGACTTCAGGCAGCCCCATTACGGCAGCGACGGCAACTTTGAGACGCCGTCCAAGAGGGCTCCCGCCAAGAGAAGGCCGGGAAAGGCGAAGCGGCCGGAGCAAGACCACTACGAGACCGACTACACGACTGGCGGCGAGTCCTGCGATGAGCTGGAGGAGGACTGGATCAGGTACACGCGCCTCTTTTGCGGGCACCACCTGCACGTTTGGGAGCTGTTGCATCCTAAACCGGGGTATAATTCCATTCTTTGCCAACCGGGACTGGAGACTGGTCTTTTATGGTTGTTTTTTTTCTTAGTACTCGTTCATAACGAAGATGGACCATGGATGGGATATGTTTGGCTGTAATCAAACATTACAGGGCCCCCACGCATGGCCGATAAACTTCTCCAGGGCTCTTACTTTTGTCAATAATTACTCAAGAAAGGCCTTTGAATAAATAACATACACATATAGAGGAACTTCATTTTACTGATTATAAGTTTCCTAGACGTGGTGCCGTGGCTCTGCTTTGGCATTTACTTTTAAGCTTCCACGATCACACCAGAGATTCTTTTAAAAGTTTATCCAAAGGATTTTGGAAAATAGTTCTGTAAAAGGTTGTTAACAGTTTAGTGTTCTGGCCAAGGTTAAGGTTAAGTTACTTTGTGTATGTGTCAGCGGTTTTGTCATATGCTGATGGCCTATACCACGTGTTTGATGTAGCCCTTTTATGCCCAAACATTATGAGGAATGGGACAAATCAGAAACATTTGTGGTGTGAATGGGGATGAATGAAAACATTGCTTCTCAAGGTGTTAGGGATGCATGGTGTGTATATGGTTTGAAATCCCCCTACCACAGTGTTTCTTATACCTCATTTCCCCTCTCTCCTTAAGAGTATTTGGCCTAGCCCTAATGCAGTGCTCGGCAAACTCATTAGTCAACAGAGCCAAATTTTATTTTATTTTATTTTTTTATTTTAATCGAACCTGGAACCTTTCAGTCCGCAGGCTGACACTCTATCCACTGAGCCAAACCGGTTTCGGCCAAATTTTTTAAACTTAAACTATAAAGGTAGGTACATTATTATTAACTTAATTAGGGTACTCCTAAGCTAGCCTTTGCTAAAAACTCAAGGGGCCAAAGAGCCGCATGTGGCGCCCAAGCCGCAGTTTGCCGACCACTGCCCTAACCAGTTTGGCTCAGGGGATAGAGCGTCAGCCTGCAGATTCAAGGGTCCCAGGTTCGATTCTGGTCAAGGGCATGTACCTTGGTTGCAGGTACATACCCAGTAGGGAGTGTGTAGGAGCAGTTGATAGATGTTTCTCTCTCATCGATGTTTCTAACACTCTATCCCTCTCTCTTCCTCTCCGTAAAAAATTAATAAAATAAAAATAAAAAAGATAAAAAATAAACAAAAACAAGATCAAGATAAAAAGTAAACAAACATACAAACAAAACCAACAACACACCAACCCACATACCCCAAACAGTCTGAAAACGGTAGGAGGCAGCGGAAAACAGCCAGCGGCCAGTGGGCTGCTGCCCCCGCAATGAGGACAACGCGCCTCGGGTGCCAGAATACCAATTCTTAGACGTTAAACATAAGTTGCATTATCATGTTGTATATGCAGAATAAGTGAGTTCTTATAACTTGAACCTTAAATTTCATAAGTTACTTTTAACTTTATTTCCCAAAATTATGTAGGAAGTTTTTATTTAAAAAAATACGTACAACATGACCAGTGATGTATAAAGTATAATTCTTCTTAAGAGAACTCGTTGTAGCCTACCTTCCTCTCCCCATCAGCTACCAAAAGGATGTCATTCTCCACATCCCATCAGCCCTATTATTTTTGAGGGAAGAAACACTGGATTTTATGTCTGCTAAGGGCACGTAGTCATTTTTTCACTCCATTTTTTAGGGAATATCCACCTATCACTTCAGATCAACAAAGACAAGTCTATAAGAGAAGTTTCGACACTGGCCTGCAGGAATACAAGCGCTTACAAGCAGAACTTGATGAGGTCAGTAGAGAACTCTCTCGTCTGGATAAGGAACTGGACGACTACAGAGAAGAAAGCGAAGAGTACATGGTAAGTTCAAATAGGATAATTATATATTACATATACTTTACTCTTATCTATGGGGATCCAGTATCCTTTATACTGATGTTAATACAAAATTTGTTAGTAATTATAAAATGTAATTTCATTGAAGAATAATTGAAATTGAATCTTGGATGAAAGTCTTTCCAAATTGAAGAGTATACTATATACTAATTTAGTAAAGAATTACAAAGCAGCCGAGACCGGTTTGGCTCAATGAATAGAGAGTCGGCCTGTGGACTGAAAGGTCCCAGGTTCGATTCCGGTCAAGGGCATGTACCTTGGTTGTGGGCACATCCCCAGTTGGGGGTGTGCAAAAGGCAGCTGATCGATGATTCTCTCTCATCGATGTTTCTAACTATCATCCTCTCTTCCTCTCTGTAAAAAATCAATAAAATATATTTTTTTTAAAAAGAAAAGAAAGGGTGTTGGATTTTGTCAAATGCTTTTTCTGCATCAATTGATATGGTAATGGGATTTTTTTTTGTCTCTCAATTTGTTTATGTGATGAATCACATTTATTGATTTTCGGGTATTGTATCACCCTTGCACCTCTGGATAAATCCCACTTAGCCATGGTGTATGATCTTTCTAATGTAATCCTGGATCCAATTTGCTAGGAATTTGTTGAGGACTTTAGCATCTATGTTCATCAGGGATATTGGCCTGTAATTCTCTTTCTTTGTAGTGTCTTTATCTGGTGTTGGAATTAGGGTAATGCTGGCTTCATAGAAAGGGCTTGGAAGTGTGCCTTCCTCTTGAATTTTTGGAATAGTCTTGAATTTTTTAGTTCTTTGAATGTTTGCTAAAACTCCCCTGTAAAGCCATCCAGACCAGAGCTTTTGTTTGCTGGAAGATTTTTGATTACTACTTCAATTTATCGGTAGTTACCAGCTTATTCAGGTTTTTTAATTCTTCCCCAGTGAGTTTTGGAAGCTTGTATTTTCCTAAGAATATGTCCATTTCATCTAGTTTGTCCATTTTGTTGGAGTAGAGTTGTTTGTAGTATGTTTTTTACAATCCTTTGTATTTCTGTGGGGTGGGGTTAGTTGTTACTTCACCTCTTTCATTTCTGATTTTGTTTATTTGGGTCCTCTCTCTGTGTTTTTTGGTGAGCCTGGCCTGTGGTTCATCAATGTTGTTTATCCTTTCAAAGTACTAGCTCTTGGTTTTATTGATCTTTTGTCTTGTTTTTTGGTCTCTTCTTTTGTGGCTTTTGTCTGGTGTTATAGTGTTGTCATAAACTTTCATCAATTCAGTAAACAGTATTGATCATTATTATGTAGAAATATGGAAGTTAGGTAAATGAAATCCTGTGTCAGCCCTCAAAGAATTCATATCCAAGAGAGAAACGGACAGCTAAACAACCTAGACAATGTGACTAATGTCATACTCATGTTACGTGTAGAAAGTGCTATAAATAACTGCTGAGAGAAGGAATTCGGTCTGCTGAAGGCCTGAAGAGTTTAGGAGAAGCTTCATTGAGAGGTAACCACTACAGATTCTTTGGGCAAAATAAGGGACAGGTACATGAGTACAGCTTCTGGGAGAACATGATAGAAATCTGGAAGCATTAACATGATTAAATGTTTAATTTGCGATTAAAAGGAATTGCAAATGATGAATGCTAAAACAGAATGGTTAGGAGACTAGATCAGTAGAGGGGTTAGCGGGGAGCTCTGACAAGTTGTATAATGCTATATGACAGGACCAGAACAGTGCTTTGTAAGAGACCCCTCTGGTGTCGGCGTGGCACATGGACTGGCATCAGGAAATGTAAGAAGGAAGAAATATGTCAAAAGTTTTTCTTCACCAGATTCCTCAGGCCTCCTGCTGACCATCATAGTTTTAAGAGCTTTAAAACTTCATTATTTTAGTTTCCTGTATTTTTGGCATCTTTAGCTTCAAATTATAGCATCAGTAATGTTATTTTTTGGACACAGAAATGCCTGTTAAACTTATTCTCTTGTGTTTCTCATTAATAGGCTGCTGCTGATGAATACAACAGACTGAAGCAAGTTAAGGGAGTAAGTATCCCAGGTTGTAAGATTCTCTGAGGAATAATTTTTCTGTCGCATGTTTTTCCTTTAACCTTTAGAATACTTTGTCACGCATGTACTGATTATAGACAGAAGGCCCAATAGTTGCCAGATAAACTATAACTGAGAAGTTGGAACCTCAGTTTAAGTTGTTTGGCTCTATCACCAATACTGATTTTTAAAAACTTTTTTAAAGGTTGAAGTATACATACATACAAGTACACATCATAAATGTACAAGTTGGTAAATTTTCACAAAGCAACCACATACTTTTGTACCTGGCACTCAGATCAAGAAAGAGATTTCCTTGTAACTCTGAGAATGCCCTCCTGTACAATTTTTGCTCTCTCCAGAGGTAATCACCATCCTCACCTCTAACATCGTAGATTAATATTGCCTGTTTGGAACTTCATATAAATGGAACCATAAATGTGTGATTTCTCTCTAAAAAACTATTGATTGATTTGAGAAAGAGAGAGAGAAACAACTATTTATTTTTCCATTTATTTATGCATTCATTGGTTGCTTTTTATATGTGCCCTGACCCAGGATTGAAACCCCAACCTTGGCATACAGGAACGATGCTCTAACTCAGTGGTCGGCAAACCGTGGCTCAAGAGCCACATGTGGATCTTTGGCCCCTTGAGTGTGGCTCTTCCACAAAATATCACGGCCTTGGCGAGTCTATTTTGAAGTCTATTTGAAGTGGCGTTAGAAGAAGTTTAAGTTTAAAAAATTTAGCTCTCAAAAGAAATTTCAATCGTTGTACTGTTGATATTTGGCTCTGTTGACTAATGAGTTTGCTGACCACTGGTCTAGGGGTAAATTCCTGAAATTCTACCTCATAACAAAGCACTTTCCAAGAAGCTAAAACAAGTAGCTCTGGGTGCAAAAATAAGATAATATTTTTAATTGGCTTTGAGGATCAGTGTGCTTTTCTCTTTCCTTCTAGTTATAGAATTTCCACTCAGCCAGCCTTTCTGTGGTTCTGGATGATGTCCGTTTTGTCTTTTAGTTGTAGTTTTGAAGTGGTTGTGTGAGGCAGCAATTTCAGGTATTTACCTATGCCGCCATATTGGTTTTTCCCAGTTTTGGGTTGTTGTTTTTTTGTCACTTTACAAATCATTAGAAATTCAAGCATCTTTAAAAACTCAGGTTAGAAGATTTTGTTCAGCAAAGAGCATCAACTGCCTATCTGGTTTGAGATACAGCCCGGCACCTTATGTATGTTACATCATTTAACACTTTCAGTAATCCTGGTGACCAATAGTCCCTTTTTTTGGTTGACTTCTGCCTTCCCAGCAGCTACACATAACTCATTTTTATTTTGTTAAATTCCCCTAGTTCATGTTTTTTTCCCTTTTTAGTCTGCAGATTACAAAAATAAGAGGAATTACAGCAAGCAGTTGAAGAGCAAGTTATCCCATATCAAGAAGATGGTTGGAGATTATGACAGAGGGAAAACAGAAAGCAAATTTCAGATCGTTTGAGTGATTGAGAAGTATCTGACATCTCTGCGGTGCTGTCAACATGCAAAATGACTTTGGACTCTTAACCAGAGCGGCCAAACCTTTGTGATCATGACAAGGTTTTGGTAGCTTTAATATCGTTGGTATTGAAGCGTTTTATAAATAGCTTTTGATAATCAACTGGGCTGAACACTCCAATTAAGGACTTAATGCTGTCAACATTGGTTCTGATGTTAAGAACTACTGTTTGAGGTTTTTAAACCTTTCGGGAAGGTTGCAAGAGTGTACTGTGCTGTGAACTTTCACACCCTAGGCAGTCATGTCTTAGTGCCTCACTCGTTCCAAAAGGCAATCTCATTGAACCCTCCCTTCACATAACTGTTATTTATAATCATTCCTTTTCAGATAAGGAAGCCGGGTCCCTGCCATGAAGTGAAACCACTTGTTTCCTAGCTTGCAGCTTTAGTGAAGTCTGTTTTATGACTCCGTTAGTAAACTCCCTAACCGTTCATATCTCCTGATACTGCATTCTACCAACTTCCCTATTGATTTTTTTCTCTCTGTGTGTAAATGGTTAAAAGAACTTTTTATTGTTTTATGTTATCTTGGTAATAAAGACCATATAAAAGTAACAGGTTGTGAAATTTAAAGATTGTAAATATATATTTACTTCTTAAAAATCAAAATTTAAAACCACTGGCTAAAATTTTGTTGTGTATTTTAAAATACTTTTTAATCTTTTATGGTTTACATGTTGTTTTTTTAACCAACTAAGCGCTTTCGTTATATTAGATTACCTGATTCCATTTATAATTCAGTTGTGACTTGAAATGTATCTTACAGGAATGTTCAGGTTCTGAACATATTTTATAAGGTATTAAACCAGGTGTTTTCTTTCTATAATAGACCCCCGTTTGATATCAATAGTGCTGTTAATTTTAAGCTTTGCTAAACTACACTCAGCAATTCTATCTGTTACTGTTTTAAACTCTTTGGGGCGTTATGCTGGTGGTTTGTTTCCCAATCTGTTCATTAGGAAGCCAATTCGTTTGCTCTAAAATCTCAGCACTTCCTTTTCATTCAGACTTTTCTTAGTAAAGTTAAACTAGCTGATAAACCTGGGCACGTCACTAGCCAAGTTGATTATGATTATCTCCCCCAATCTAGAACTCTGTTTTTGTGGAAATATTTTGAATCTGTAAATTGATCATCAGTCTGCAATTGAAACATTTAAGTGTGTCAACATACCTGTGGAGACTTATTTAACATTTTTTAATATTGACATTACTGCAGGGGTCTTCCTCCCCACCCTCCGCCCTCCCCGGCCTCTTCCTTCCTTGGCCTTTACCAAATTACTGTCCATGTCCATGGGGTATGCATCTATGAGATTTTTAAAGGAGTTTATTTGAGCCAAATGTTTTGACAACGTGTCAGGAAGCAAGATCTCAAATGCTCCAAGAATTACAGTTTTGCAGTTTCTTTTGTGCGTTTAGAAATAAGGAAGACTACACGAAGGGCGGAAAAAGCAAGGTAGGGATTGTATTACAAGAAAAATGATGTGTTCTCTTGGGGGTGGTTATGCCTCAGAGGAGTCTGGAAAAGAGGAATACTCTGGTATTTTAAAGGCGTGCTAACCTAGAAGCACAAGAACAGTGGACAGGGCTTACGTGAGGCAGAGGTAAACCTTTTACTAAAGAAGCTCTATGCCTGGGGTGTGACTGCCCACCATAATCGGCGCAGGAATTTATGGTCGGCCTTGGACTTTTCAGATTTATTATAGAGCCCCATTTTCATCAAGTATGTCGTTTTTTTATATACCAGTTTGAATCATTTTCCACAGATAAACTTTTTTTTTTAATTGATTTTAGAGAAACATCAACTTGTTGCTCCGTCCATTCATGCACTTATTGTTTGTGCCCTGACCAGGGTCAAACCCACAACCTTCACATATCGGGACAACGCTTTCACCAACTGTCTCGCCTTGCCAGGGCCCAAAGATAAACTTTTTTTAAAAAAATAATAAATTTGTTTATTTTATTTTATTGTTTTTTTAGAGAGGGATAGAGAGTTAGAAACATCGTTGAGAGAGAAACATCCGTCAGCTGCCTCTTGCACACCCCCTACTGGGTATGTGTCCGCAACCAATGTACATGCCCTTGACTGGATTCGAACCGGGGACCGTTCAGTCCGCAGGCCATAGCTCTATCCACTGAGCCAAACCGGTTTTGGCCCAAAGATAAACTTTTAAGTAATGTTTTCATTATAACACCGATTCATTTCTTCAAATTGAAGAAATTCTTAATTTCCCAGGTGTTTTACATATTTTTGAGTAAAGATAATAGTGCTTTTCATACCTTTTAGATTCACATCAAATGGTAAGGACTCTCTTGAGAGCCACTTAACTGATTTTTATGTGTGCTAAAATCTTAACTTTGTGCTTGGAAGTCAATGTAATTATTAGTTCATGAAGTCAAGCTTGCCAGTGTTTTTACAAAACCAATTCAGCTGAATACAGAAAATCAAATAGCATAAGTGTGCATTGTAAAATTGTGCCATAAAATTGGACTTTGAGATACAAAAACAAAATCGTTTTTCAAATGTGGTACTTAGTAAAGACCACTTCAGGAACCAGGAATAGGGTGTTTCTGATGGGATCGACATTAACTAGCTGGATAGAACTTTGAAAAGGCACTCAAACAGTTTCCTAGTCTGGAAAGGAAGAGGTTTAGATTCTATTTCTGAGGTCTCTTCCATCTCTGGCCTGTGATTCTTATGTCTGCATTCTAATGTATATATTTGTTCAAGGTTTTGTTGTGAAAGCATGTGGTTTATTTGATAAAGGTTCACTGCATAAGATTTCCTTACATGTGTGTTTTGTATTAAAAGTAGATGAGATCAACATTTTTATTTCTTTATTTTGAAAAATTTAAAAGAATATAGAAAACTATAAACATTACCTGTACCCATCACCCAGAAATAAAAGGTGTTAGTTTTGTCACATATGCTTTGTATTTTTTAAAATAAATTTAACTCTTAGTATTTAAAGTAAAAGTTACATTCTATATACACGCATAAATACACAGAATATTTAATTTATTACAACAGTTCTATCGACTTGCAACCATTTCTCATTTTACCATAAAGTAATGATCTGATGGATTCACTGGTCCACTGTCACATTCTATCAAGTGACTAAACTAGGAATGTTTGATTATGAGGTTCTACTCCCACTCTAGCTTGATTTTCTTAATAAATAGGTTGGATAAGGTGGAGTTGCTCTGTCCTTTTTAATTTTGAGTGCATTTTAAGTACTTATAATAATGTGAAATGTTTTCATATAAATATCTGAGGTTTCTATAACAACCTGAATTGGGGGTATGCATGTATAAAGGGTCAGGGCAGAAGAATTCTTTAGTCATGGTTCCAGGGATCTTAGATTCAGTTGGCTGGGGAAGGGTGGGGGAGTTCCCTAACATAAACACACTCATCCTTTTTCAGCCTTGGGATTGGAAGTATCTCAACTGGACATTTTAAAGGCTCACCCATAGAAATAAGAATTCAAACTCAATCTCCTGGAAGCTCATGGAACTCTTCTAGTATGAAGAGTTCACCTTATCCAACCTATTAATTTATTAAGAAAATCAAGCTAGAGTGGGAGTAGAACCTCATAATCAAACATTCCTAGTTTAGTCACTTGATAGAATGTGACAATGGACCAGTGAATCCATCAGATCATTACTTTACGGTAAAATGAGAAGTGGTTGGGAAGGCACCTGAGCATTCTATATTGGCCCGTCTTGCCCTTTTGGCCAAAAATGAACCTCTTCTCGTCCAGGTGCCCAAAACTGTTGCCTGACCTTTCAGTTCATGCTGAGGCTGAAGCACCATGGTGGCTGGTACCATGGATCTCTCACCCGCTCAGTGTGGGGAGCTGGGCCCTCTCTGGAGAAGAAACATGGGTTCCCAAAAATATGAGATCAACACCCGAGCCTCGCCAGCAGGTAAGGGGTTCCCGACGCAGGTGCTGGGTGTGGAGCCCATGGGGGTATAGGTTACCAAGGAGACAGAACTAAACCTCACATCACCCTGCTTGGCCCCGGAGGATGGCTGGTTAGCCAGAGACAGGTAAGATTCCTCAGGGAAGGAACAACCTAAGACAGGCACAGTCGCAGAGGGGCCATCAGGAGAGAATTTGGGTGTCAACAGAGGTGGGGCACAGACCCTTACCACCCCTGCCCCCCCTGCAACTTGGCAGGCGCATGAACTTTCTTCCATTCTGAGGGAGGTCTCCTGCCCCCATGGCTGCTTCGCTTCCCGTGCACAGCTCAAATTGGGACCCAGGTAACAGAGACTTGGCTGACAGCAGCTGCCCTCTCACTGCAACAAGACTTGTTTGAGAAGTCTTGTACCCATGTTGTGGGCAAGTGGGTTTTTAATATCCAAGTCCAGCCTAGTGGCAGGAATGCTCAGGCCCTTCTCAAGAAGGCAAATAATCAACTCCACTAATACACACATGGTAAATAAGATTGTTTCTAGAATGTTGAGTTTAACAGATGAATAGTAGCCAGTTTTTCAGAGGAAATTAATGTGGCTAATGGAAATAAATGAATATTCTAGAAAAACTACTGTACAAAAAGCTGTTCCTAAAGTGTTAACAAAAATTCTTATTGGCAGAGCGTCTCAGGGTAAAATTGCATGTTAAGTTAAAAAATGGGTTGACAGTGGAAGAATATCATGTAAGGAAAAATATATTGAGAATAATTTACATCTAAAAAAATTGTATTTAGAAAATTAACTTTCATTCGAAACGGTAACAGCAATGAAAATACACACATGGTGTCAAAACAAGCCAGAGGAAAATTATTTGGGGGGAAAAACTGACAAAGAACCCCAAGTCAAATTTAAAGAAAATATCCCTTTATTAACTTTTGGTCTAGAATATGTTTATATATTTTTAGAAAACAACTCCGAGATCATCTGGAATCCTGTAACAGAGAGGAATAGACAGAAGTGCTCCAGCCATGAAGACAAAAGAGACACAATTCAGAGGTGGAAGATGCTGATGATGCCTCACCATACCAGCAGACAGCAGCTGCATGTTACTGAAGGATGCCCAGGACCAAACCAGAGACAGTTTGGACCTGCATCACCACCATTTGTCCACCAACCAGATCTGAAATAGCATGGCTGACATGTACACATAAGAATTATTTGACATTGAAATTGGGACTCAAAAGAACTGTTGGCCCAGAAAGGAACTCACTACAGACTGATTCATTTGCCTCTCAGCATAACCATATGGCTTGTTGCAGTTTAGGTTCTTACAAGGATATTTCTTGGATCACATTATCTCACACATCTAGAGGAAATAATGAACAACATAAACTGATAAACAAAAACAGGCCCAGAGAAAGAGAAGCAGCGGTCAGACCCTCAAACCTCAGAGGGAAAGTAGGGGAGGTTGGGATAAGGGGAAGAGATCAACCAAAGGACTTGTGTGCATGCACATGGACTTAGCCAGTGGCCATGGACAACAGGGGGGTGGGGGCATATGTAGGGAGGGGTTTGGGATGGGAATGGGGGGATGACAATTATGTGATACTATAATCAATAAAAAAATGAGAAATGGTTGCAAGTCGATAGAACTGTTGTAAGAAATTAAATATTCTAGTATGAAAGCGAAAATAAATTAGATGGAAGATGATCTCATCTCTCCTCCTGTGTTTCATATTGTTAACATTCCTTCTAAAGAGACTAGTTTTCATGAATGAAATGGCCAATTACCTTATGTAGGTTTTTAAAAAAGCACTGTGTTAAAATTAATGCCACTTTGGAGTTAGATAAAGAACATGCACACAGAACTATTGGCGGGGGTGGGGGTGGGGGGGACATGTGTGCACGCGCTGTGGAAGGGTGTTCCAAAAATATCTTTATTTGCTGCCAAAAAGCCTGCTTGTTCTTTCCTGCAAGTGGTCTTGCTTTGCCCTCCAGCAATTACTTGCTGTTTATGTGTGACCTTGGGCAAATTACTTCCTGGGTCTCATTTTGCTTATTTGAAAGATATCTGTACCTAATCTAGCTAGATTAAGGTAGTTAATGTGTAATTTAGACAAATCCTTGTCAGAAAGTAATTAAGTATGGCCAGTTACATCTATTTCCCCAAGCCGGAAGGTAAAACTTTTTAAAAAGCAAATTATGTCTTAAAAGTTTATGTATTATCCCAACCCCCTATGTACTTCATCGGTGTTGGGTGCAGGTTACATTCTGAATTGTAGAATGGTAGCATTAGGCTTGGCACTGTGACTATTCATAAATGACGAACACATGCTTAAAAGAATAGAGTTTACATATCAAGGTAAGGATTATTAGCTACTGTTATAAGAAATTCCAGAGGTTTTTAATGAGTCTCTTGAATGATTTAAGTTCCATCTGAAGGTATTGGAATAGGCAGGCTCACCTCTCCCAGTCTTTGAGGTTGCACACTTTGAATATCCGCCTGATTCCACTGGCTGAGCTGTTCATGAATTTTCTAACTGTGGTTGGTGTCCAGCCACCGATGGGCAAAGAACAAATTGTTCCATTCTTTATAGTTGTCCCTTCGTGTTATACAGTGGAACATTTGAGATTATTTATTATACTAGTTTGTACATGTTAGAATATGTGTCATAATTATGGCAAGGATTATGGGTTTATGCATATTTCGGTTAGCTTTGCTTTAGTACCATTCCTACTTGAACACAGTCTAAAAATCTGTACAGAGGAGAATAACTTTATAGTTGCTAAAAGTCTGAATGATTCAGGCTTCTCTCCACAAATATGCTTTAACTTCAATTATTGGAGAGCCCAAACCTAAGTGAGAAACTTGGAGCTTGGGATTGTGGCTGTTATGCATTCATTATGTGATAAAGCATTCCAACTTGGAATAGGATGGGCCATCAGAATGGAAGGAAAGAAAAGAAAAAGAAGAAAGCATAGAGTTTATAGAAAGAAGGAAGGGGGTTTATGGAAAGATGGAAGGAAGGGAAAGGAAAAAGTGTGGTGTTTGTGTGTGAGTCCTATAGATGAGTCAAAGATGTGAGGGAGGCAAAGATGGAAGGTGACTGGCACTGAGGGAAAAATCACCAATGCTAATTTCCCCTTGCCCTTTTAAAGACAGTAAGACCTCATCTTCTGGTTATGTAGCCACTATGTGATGTACAAAACCTGTAGAGTAGGTGGAGGTATCCCCATTTTATAGGTGACTTGCTTGAGGTCACCAGGCAAGGTCTGTTCATTCCACTACTCTGCAGGATGGCTTCTGTTTGTGTTTGTTTTTGAGGGTGTAGAACGCATGGGGAAATAATTTTGGTGCCAATAAAGCAGTACCAGCTTGCCGAGGTCGGTTTGGCTCAGTGGTAGAGCGTCGGTCTGGGGACTGAAAGGTCCCGGGTTCAATTCCGGCCAAGGGCATGTACATTGGTTGCGGGCACATCCCCGATAGGGGGTGTGCAAAAGGCAGCTGGTCGATGTTTCTCTCTCATCGACATTTCTGGCTCTCTATCTCTCTCCCTTCCTCTCTGTAAAATATCAATAAAATATATTTTAAAAAAAAAAGCAGTACCAGCAACAAAGGGGAAGCATATGCTAACGGGGAAGCAAAGCAGCTCCAGACCCTGTAGTTTCTTTCTGCTCTTCCTCTCTTGGATCTAACCTTCTAAAAAAAAAATATTCTGGGGTTGCCTTGCCTCTCCATTACTAGAGCGTGGGAAATGCTAGTATTTAATTCCATATAGACTAGCAGGCATCTCAAACAACTTTTCCAAAACAACTGACCTCACCCATCCCCTACCCTCTCAGTAATTGCAACTCTAACCTTTCGGTTGCCCAACCAAAAAAGTTTGGAGTCACTAGTTCCTTGTTCATAATATGCACCCAAACTATGGACAAGATTGTGAATCCAACCGCTTCTCACTCCCTGCACTGCCCTACTTACACTAGTTCAAGCCATCTTCCTCCCCCCGAAGTTCTCGGGGTGCTCTCAACCACCCACCATTCACCCCCTGCTCGCTCACGTAGCCCCTCAAACACGCCCATGCTCTTCCACCTTTGCATTCGCGCCTCTCTTTACCAGGAGAGATCTTCCCCGGTAGCAGCATGGATAACCCCCCTCTCTCATTCTGATCTTGGCCCAACTGTCTGGGTGCGAATTCCTCTGACCACGCCATTTAATAATACACCCACCCACTCCTCCTCTCACGCTTCATTCCACTCCATGCCACTACCACCACTTGGTCGGGTGTGTTTTCCTTGACCGCTGCCTCCATAGAAGGAAACCCGCGAAGCCAGGGATTTCTGTCCGTTTTTCACTGCTGCGCTCTCAACGGTGAGCACCGTGATGGTATCAGGCCCACAGTTAGTGGTGCCAAATTTGTGTGTAAATATGTTTAGTCTTTCTTGGGGATGGGGAAAAGTTCCATGAGGATTTTGTTAAGTTTGTTCAATAAAACATTCGTTACGTGCACACCGGGAGCAGCGGAGGCCTCCCAGAAAACTTGCACAGTCAGGTCCCGGGTTAGCTGCTGCCGTTCTCACCATGCCAACCCTTAGAAATAAAACTAAGTCATGCTCCTCAGTTCCCGGATCGATAGCTATGGGTCCTCCAACCTTGCAAGAGGGAATGATGCTTTTGTCGCCTCTTTGTTAGCTGGAAGCGGGGACACTCGAAATCAGCTGAGAGAAGCTGCAGCCCCTGAATGTCAGATTCCCACCACTTGCACTTGAAGCGGTCGGAACCTTTCTGCCGCGCCTCCGCGTGCGGCGGAAGGACTTCGCGGTTGCCCTTAGAGCGGATTGGGCGGAGCTTCCGGACAGAGCGGCTTCCGGGCAGAGCAGCGTCGGGCGGGACCGGTGAGTCCACGGGTGGAGGAGCCCCGCGCAGAGCCGAGGCGTGGGGCCGGCGGCCTGGGGAGGCCGGCGGCGAGGAGGGCCTTCAGTGCCCGGGCCGGAGGCTGCACGCCCCGAGCGGCGCCCTAGGGAAGGAGGATGTGCGGGAGTGTGAGGAAGAGGAGGGCCGTTCTGGGTGGGAGCTGCGGGGGGAAAACCTCTGGGGGAGTGTCCCTATGGTAGAGCGTGAGTTTTGGGACCCAGGGTGATCCTGGGTTCGAGTGTGCGACCTGCCTCCGGCCGTGAGGCCTCGAGAGAGTTACGAGCCATTGATCCTCGAGTTGCACACCTGAGAAACGGGACAGGGATCACCCGAGCCTGTCTCACAGCGCCGGCTGGGCTCAGGGCTGAGGACGAGCTTCACGAGTTGGGTGTTTGTGCAGACCTCGGTGGTTTGCAGGCAGCGTTCTGAGCTCCTGTGGCAGGAGGCACACCTACAGGCTTAACAGGCCGGGCTTTTCTGGGCTTGGATCCCCAGGAAACAGATGAGTGACATTTTAAGAAGATGGAATATGGGGAAGTTAGTTACAGGAGTTGGATGACCGAGGGGTCCCCAAGCACATCTTTCTCCAGGAGGCATTGTAAGCATCCAACTTCCCTTGGAACGTCTGCAGTGATGGGGAGCTTCCCGCCTGTATCCTATGCCCGAAGTTTCCCGTCCCAGGCAGCCCAAATGAAAACAAACGCACTTGGACGGAGTGAGCCAGAAGTGTTCCCACTTGCAGTTTCTACTCACTTTGTTTCTGAACGTTCAGAAAATTCAGTATCAAATTAAAAGTAAAATACATTTTGATGTCATGGGTGCCGGTAGCCACTTTTCAAAGAATTTGAGTTTAAAAACATTGAAAACACTTGCTTGGAGAATCAAAATGTTCAATTTATTCACTGTATGTTATGTTACTACACATTAGAGCATCAACATAGTTAGCTGTCAAAATAGTACAAAAGTTAGAATTAAATCATTTATTTTTACTTCAAGATGTTAAAGTGGACCACCAGATTTTCCTGAAACAAACGAGTCTCTTTCAGTGCCATAGAGTGGTGAATTCAGTGAGAGACTTCCAGCTTTAGTAAATAACACCTAATTATTATAGGTGCCACAGAAAACAGTGATGCCATAAAAACACTGCACAACTTGTCAATAGATTTTTAATTCCAGAAGTCCATTTATAGGTCAGTTCTTCAAATTCTTAAATATCTGTTTTAGAATCAATATAAAAGGAGGGTAAGGTCTTGGTTATGGTCCTCATCGTAAAAATTTATCTTTGACTCTGCCAGCGATGGGATTTGTTTTGTCCTTTGTGTCCTGGCACTTGGGATTCCTTTGAGCCTTCCTTTATGCACAAAGGAGGCTGAGAATGAGAGTGTGTGTGGGGGGTGGGGGGGAGATTTCATTGGGGAGGGTGGAGGTGTGGATGTGGTGGGAGGTTTATTACTTGGTTATGCTTAATAATTCCCCCCTGCTACCTGTTTTGTCCTTGATTATTAAAGAAATGAAGGTTCATATTGAAAATATAGAAGTGAGTCAAGAAGCAAAACAATCACCCTTCATCCAATCATACAGATGAAACCTATTTATTGAATTACTAATTTTTTTCCTTTTAATAGTTGAGATCTGTGTAGGTTTCATAGTGTTTCATTTTTTGAATTATGAACTATAAGCATTTATCATTTATAAATAATAAATTTCATATAAAAAACTTGATTACAAAATGATTCACATGTATACAAAGATGGAGGGGTAGTACAATAAATCACCATATCCATCACTCAGCTATAATAATAATCATTAGTTGTAGCTAATCTTGCTTTATCTACATCTGTACCCACTTCTCATAATCCATGGTATTGTCCTAGGACACATCTACAATGCAGTTTTATTTTTTTTAAATTATAAAAGATACCATATATATATATATATATATATATATATATATATATGATATATTTTATTGATTTTACACAGAGAGGAATTGAGAGGGATAGAGAGTTACAAACATCGATGAGAGAGAAACATCAACCAGCTGCCTCTTGCACACTCCCCACTGGGGATGTGCCCGCAACCAAAGTACATGCCCTTGACCGGAATCGAACCCGGGACCTTTCAGTCCGTAGGCCGATTTCGGCAAAAGATACTTTTATTGGTGCTAAATTTGTATGTAAATATTTTTAGTCTTTCTTGGGGATGGGAAAAAGTTCCATGAAGATTTTGTAAAGTATTTTCACCCAATAATTATTGAATAAATTTCAAAGAATATAAGATGACCTTATGTTCTGATTTTTTTTTTTTACTTTGTATGTTTACCTCTCCCTCTTTACTTTTCAAATTTAATTGCATAAAAAATGTCATTCAACAACAAAACAAATATTTTTAGAAAATTTACAATGCAATGATTTTTATAGGATATTGAATAATATAATACATTTAAGAAAAAATGGATGAAGAACCTGAAAAAACTAAGCGGTGGGAAGGAGGCTATGAAAGAACATGGTGAGTAGAGCATTATTACAATGTCTCTGTTCTCTTTTAGACATTTAAAAAAAATATTTTAAAATTGGTTTTTAGAGAGAGAGAAGGGGAGAGGGATAAAGAGATAGAAACATGGATGAGAGAGGAAGTCATTGATTGGCTGCCTCCTACACGGCTCACACTGGAATTGCGCCCACAACCCGGGCATGAGCCTTGACTGGGAATCGAACCGGCAACCTCTAGTTCATGGGTTGACTTTCAACTGCTGAGCCACACCAGCCAGGCATCTTTTAGACATTTTTTTACAACCTCTTTAAAGTATATTTTACAAATGTTAAAATTGAGCTGTTTCCAGGGTGATTTTTAGAAAATTTGTTCAGTTGTGCATTCATCATCACAGATCAGTTTGAGAACATTAAAACATTTTTAGAGAAGGGACATCGGTTTGTTGCTCCACTCATTTATGCATTCATTAGTTGTTTCTTCTATATGCTCTGACCAGGGATCGAATGCAGCCTAGTTATACTGGGATAACGCTCCAACCAACTGAGCTACCTGTCAGGTCTTAGAACATTTTTTACCACCCCAGTAAGATCCCTCCTGCCCACTTACAGTTAATTCAGTTTATGTCTCTAGCCCTAGCCAACCACTAATCTACATTCTGTCTCTATAAATTTGCCCTTTCTGGACATTTCATGTAAATGTAATAATATGATATGTGGTCATTTGTGTCTGGCTTCCTTTCACTTAACGTACTGTTTTTCCTACGAGGCCAGCAGTTCGGGTGGTGAGAGTGTTGTCCTGATATGCCAAGGTAGCAGGGGTTTTTTTTTGTTTTTTTTGTTATTGCTTGTTTTTGTTAATTCAAGGATATTTTTTCCCACTGATTTTTTTTTTTAAGAGAGAGTGAAAGGGAGGGAGAAGAAGGTTGCAGAGAGAGAGGGAGAGAGAGGAAACATTGATGTGTGAAAGATACATCAATTGACTGCCTCCTGCACATGCCCTGACCAGGGCCTGGGATTGATCCTGCAACCCGGTTCGTGCCCTTCCTTGACAGGGAATGCAACCCTTGACCCTTCAGTGTACGGACCAGTGCTCTAACCACTGAATACGCTAGCCAGGGCAAGGTTTCAGGTTTGTTCTTGGGTCAGGGCACAAACAAGAAGCAATCAATGAATGCAAAATATTTGAAACAACAAATAAATGTTTCTCTCCCTCTTCTTTCTTCCCTCTCATTCTCCTTCCCTTCCTCCCTTCCCTCTTTCTCTCCTTCCCTCCTTCCTTTCCTCCCTCCCTTTCTTCCTCTCTCTCTCTAAAATAAATTTTTTTAAATGCTGTTTTCAAGGTTCATTCATGTAGCTTATATCAATAACTCATTCTTCTTTATTGGAGAATAGTATTCTATTGTTATACCGTATTTTTATTCATCCACTCATCAGTCAATAGACATTTAGATTGCTTACAATTTTTGGCTGTTATGAATAATGCACCAGTGAACATTTACATACAGATGTTTATATGGACATATGTTTTCATTTCTGTTGGATTAATAAATGTTTAGCTTATCTTTTTAAACAAGTAATTACTGCTTATAGGGAGATTCTTAAAGAAGATGAGTCAGGATCACTTAAAGCTACAATAGAAGAGATTCTCTTCAAAGCAAAAAGAAAAAGGTATGTAAACTTTTTTGTAGGTATGATACAAAAGCAAAAGTATATTTCTTTAAGCTTTACTTGTGCACCTATACCCACTCCTTAGTACTTAGTTTCACCAGTATTTCCAGGAATCTTACCTGTAACCTGAACCGGGGAAGGAACCAGCAACCTAGTGCCTCGGCAGGGAAATGGGTCTTTAGGGGCCATCCAGAATGCCTGTAATTATGTGGCTTCCATAAGTTCATAATGTACTTTACTAAATAAATGCAGGCTAGTTGAAGCATTGTATTGATTTTTGGGGGCAGTATATGGCAGTCCATTAAAATGTTTGCATAATTTTAACAGAGTATATGAGCACCATGGACAAGTTCGACTTGGAATGGTATGTTATTTTTTCTTTTACTGGTACAGAACTATTTTGGGGTTAAGAAGCATTCTGGATTGATAGAATAAACCTTTTAAAACAACATATTAAATATGTATACCCTGTTTCCCTGAAAATGAGACAGTGTCTTATATTAATTTTTGCTCCCAAAGATGCACTAGGTCTTATTTTCAGGGGATGTATTATGTTTCCTTGAAGTAGGTCTTATTTTCAGAGGATGTCTTATTTTCGGGGAAACACGGTGAGTGTGTGTGTGTGTGCGTGTGTGTGTGTATATAGTCTATGGAGTACTAAATGCTATTTTTACTCCCTGATCAAAAAAGTATTTGAATACTGCCCTTCTTTGTATTTTTTTGTAGATGCGCCATCTTTATGTGGTAGTAGATGGATCAAGAACAATGGAAGACCAAGATTTAAAGCCAAATAGACTGACGTGTACTTTAAAAGTAAAATAAAATTTTTTACATAAATCTTTTTTATTTTTATTTTGAGTTAATACAAACTATAGCTATATAGAAGTGCTACCACGTCATTTAGAAAATGATACCTAAAATAGCTAATTATAGTAGTCCCTCCTTATCCTCAGTTCAGTTACCACGGTCAACCACAGTCTGAAAATATTAATTAAAAAACTCCAGGGAGCTGAAACTGGTTTGGCTCAGTGGATAGAGCGTCAGCCTTCAGACTGAAAGGTCCCGGGTTCGATTTCAGTCAAGGGCATGTACTTTGGCAGCTGATCGATGATTCTCTCTCATCGATGTTTCTAACTATCTCTCTTCCTCTCTGTAAAAAAAAATCAACAAAATATATATATTTTTTAAAAACTCCAGGGGAAAAAGTTTAAACGTTTTATTTACTTAATCCTCACCCGAGGATATATTTATATTGATTTTAGAGAGGAAGGAAGGGAGGGAAAGAAAGACATGGATGTGAGAGAGAAACATTAGTCTGTTGTCTCCTATATGCGTGTGCCCCAGCCAGGGATTGAACCTGTTACCTTTTTGGAGTTTGGGACAATCCTCTAACCGAGTCACTGGCCAGAGCTAAATTTTATCACTTTTTATTTAATATTTTTACTACTGAACATTTTTTGAAAATCTAATAACTTAAAAATCATGCTTGATAAATAGGCTTTCCAAAATATGTTCCCTGTGGTTATTTTACTCTCACCTGGTATTTCCTTGTGTTTTATTTGAACAGCTGTTGGAATACTTTGTAGAGGAGTATTTTGATCAAAATCCTATTAGTCAGGTATGTAAAAAGTGATGGAATTCATAATTAGATTCCTGATATTACTGCCAAATAGAATTTATGTTTAAAATATTGGGCATCTGTTCTATGAATTACTAAGTAATTTAGACTGTGTACCAGCTTTTAGTATATTTGTCAATGAAAAGATAGCTCTAAAAGTTAAATTATATGCAGTGAACTCATAGATAAATTTATGTCTAAAGCATCATGAAAAAAGGTTTCTCACATGTTACTCCTTTTGTAATTACTAATTTATGTTAATGTACATTCTTACCAAAAAGTAATTTATTAAATTAATAATCCCTTTTGTTTTTATTTTTAGATTGGAATTATTGTGACAAAGGGTAAAAGAGCTGAAAAACTGACAGAACTCTCAGGTATGCATAAAATTACCTTTACAGGACTCAAGGCTTTGGCTTTATTTACTCAGCCTTGTAACCCTATTCAAAAGGTTGCCTCGTAAGTAAAATTAGACCTTCTGTATGTTCTCTATTAAATTTGGTATCAAAGATTAACTGTTTGTGTGTGTGTGTGTGTGTGTGTATCTTTATTTTTTTAATCATTACTTATGGATATGTTGTGTTTTTTTAATTGGTGAGAGAAAGAGAGAGAGAGAGAGACAGACAGACATTATGTATTGTTTCCTCACCAGAGATTGAACTCACAATCTGGGTATGTTCCAGAGCTAAGATGAACTGTTTTCTTCCCTCCCTCCCTCCCTCCCTCCCTCCCTCCCTCCCTCCCTCCCTCCCTCCCTCCCTCTCTTTCTTTCTTTCTTTCTTTCTTTCTCTCTTTCAAGTATATTTTTATTGATTTCAGAAAGGAAGGGAGAGGGAAAGAGGGATAGAAACATCAATGATGAGAGAATCATAGATCAATAGCCTTCTGCACGCCTCACACTGGGGATTGAACCCGCAATACAGGCATGTGCCCTGACCAGGAATCAAACCATCATAGGTCGATGCTCAACCACTGAGCTACATTGGTCACATAGTGAGTTTTGATTATCATTATTTCTTATGAAGTCAGTGTTAAAATAGGATAAAATGTCTGAAGAATACTATATTTCATTGAATCTCAGATTTCATCATTTGTGAGATACCATCAAGAAGAAAACACCGCCCAGCTGGACTACTAGCTCCATTGTTTGAGTGTCATCCTGTGCACTGAGAGGTTGCCTGTTCAATTCCTGGTCAGGGCACAGACCTGGGTTGTGGGTTTGATCTCCAGTGAGGGCATGTGAGGAAGGCAACTAATTGATGTTTCTCTTTCATGTCAATGTTTCCCTCTTTCTCTCTCCTTTCTTCTCTCTAAGCATGTTCTCTGGTGAGGATTTAAAAAGAAGAAGAAGGAAACACTAGCAATTAAACTTTGACACAAGGTCATTGATACGTGACTTGTTCGTATCAGCTTCTTAATGATTTAATGTGTTTGTCAGCCATTCTAAAGAATTTGGCAGTTTGTCCTCCCTTTATTTTTATTACTTGGCTTAAGATGGAGAATTTTTTCATTGATGTTATTCCATAACAGAAGATAACACAGCTTTGTCTTTTTGTGGAAATCCTCCTGAAGTTTTATAAAGCTCTTGGGGTTTTCCCTTGAAGAAAAGTGTAGAATTGCAGACATCCTTCTATCAATAAATTTTTGCTTCACTAGTAACAAATACCTCACTGCTCTGTGCCATGTCTTTCAACATAAAGATTTAACCTTTTCTATTAGTAACCTTTCTAAAAAACACTTTAAATCACAGTTAAACTTGATATGAATAGCACAATCAATGTACATAATGCAGTTGAAGCAACAACACATTGATAGCCATTCATAGGTTTCCGCATGCTGCGTGGCTGCCAGTGATGGTAAGACACATCATGATTTCAGAGATATTAAAATGTGAACACATGTTAGTCTTAAAAGTGATGAAATAGGGAAGTAGTAAAAAGTTATGCACTCTAGGTTAATATTATTTAAAACGTGTGCTAATAGGTAAAAAGCGATTTGTGCAGCAGGTCCTTGAATAACATCAAGTTCAGCATCATTTCATTATGGCAGTGATGAGATGCTGTAGGTTAAACTCTTGTTTATATCAATTAGTAAAGTCGGTTTCCTTTTACATTGTTTTGTTTAAAGTCTTAGAACCTATTGATGACGTTAGTGTGGACTTACTGTATTTTTTTTAGTGTGAAGTGAGACTCTGTATAACATCTCTCATAAATGCAAGTTGCTAAAAACATAAATTGAAAGGATTCTGTTCTTTAACATAAATATGTAAATTTTGGGAGAGATATAAATTCCATAATGTATAAATAGAGCTTAATTAAAAGTAAATTAACAGGGGATACACTTTGTTAAGTATATGATTGTCTAACAACTATGCTGTACACTTGAAACTAATACAAAATAATATTGAATGTAAAGTGTAACTAAAATAAATAAAATTAAAAATAAATAAAAGTAAATTATTCCATTTCTATTTTAGGAAACCCTAGAAAACACATAACGTCTTTGAAGAAAGCTGTAGACATGACCTGCCATGGAGAGCCATCTCTTTATAACTCCTTAAACATGGCTATGCAAACTCTAAAGTTAGTGTTTTACATTTCTTACATATTTGATCTCAAAGTGTTTTGAAAAAGTTGTTGAAACAATAATATGTTAATATGTATCTCTATAAACCCAGCTATAATGAAATCATTAAGAGAAATATGTAATGTCATTTATGATGTTTAGTGTGGTTTTAATTTTTATTTTATTTCAATTGGTGGGGTTTTAGAAAAATATAGTTAAAATTATAGCGACATTAGTATTACAAAAAATATGTTGTTGAAAAATTATTTTATTGAAAAGTGATTGTATATGGAATTTAATGTGGTATAATAATTAGAGTTTGTTGTGTATTTATTGCCTTTTATTAGCTTACTAGAGGCCCGGTGCACAGATTTGTGCACCAGTGGGGTCCCTTGGACTGGTCTGTGGGGATCAGGCTGAAACTGGGATCCTGGATACGACATCCCCCAAGAGATCCTGGATTGCTAGTGGGCACGAGCCTCTAGTATACATATAAGATCTTTGGTTAGCCGAAACTGGTTTGGCTCAGTGGATAGAGCATCGGCCTGTGGACTGAAGGGTCCCGGGTTTAATTCCGGTCAAGGGCATGTGTCTTGGTTGCGGGCGCATCCCTGGTGGGGGGTGTGCAAGAGGCAGCTAGCTGATCGATGTTTCTCTCTCATCGATGTTTCTGACTCTCTATCCCTCTCTCTTCTTCTCTGTAAAAAAGTCAATAAAATATATATCTTTTAAAAAGATCTTTGGTTAATCTCTTCCCGCCTTCCCTTCTCCCCTCTTCCCTCTGAGATTCATCAGTCTGTTCCGTGTTTCCATGCCTATGGTTTCCTCTCTTGCGTTGAACGTCTGCCATTGGCGGTCAGTGCGCATCATAGCTGCTGGTTGGCCAGTCAAACATTTGGCTGGTTGGCCAGTCGCTTAGGCTTTTATATATAGAGATTTTGTAATCTGTAATTAATAGCACTCTTTTCCAACAAGTTCAACTATATGGAATATAACTTAGACTCAAGAAGAAGTATTCAGTATAGTTAAAGCTCATATATTTTGTCCCTGGCTAATCTGTCCTGACTCAGGTTTTTATACCTTTATGTGATAGATATTTTTCTAGTTTCAAAGTAGATGAGAAGGTAATATGTGTAATAAAAGGTAGGCACCGTAGCAGCATTCACAAGTGAAAGCTAAGAGCTTAATATGGAAGATATAAGCAGGTAGGCTATAAATAACTGATAAAATTGCTCCTAAAAGCATAGAAGTCTCTATTTAGCATAGGGAATCACTGCTTATCACATCTTAAAAGTCCATAAGCCATCATTTAATTAAATGGTATACAAAAATTAATGTTTATTATGATAATTATGACTCTGAATCACCCTGAACTTTAAAAAAGAAGTACATTACTGTTGTCAAGCCACATGTATACACCTTAAAGTTGATCCATATGGTATTATTGTACTTTCTAATGTACCCTTTAGATTTTGTATGAAACTAATCTGGAAGATAAGATTCATGATGTCAAGAACCTTTGTCAGTCTTGTTTATCTCTCTATCCCCAGAACTTAAAATAATTTTCAGTTCCTTTCTTTGCAGTGTTAAAACAAATGAGATATTTTGTAGTCTAAATTTATAAACCATGAATACTGTCCTTTTTTGGGTAAACTTTTCATTAGTGTAATTTGTTATATCTAATTGGATTGTATTTTATCTTTCTTTAGGCACATGCCTGGGCATACAAGTAGAGAAGTTCTAATCATCTTTAGCAGCCTCACAACTTGTGATCCATCTAATATCTATGATCTAATCAAGGTAGATACAATTTTATAATCACAACCAAAATTACAACTCTAAAGGAAATTCTGTAGTGAATTTATTACAAGTTTTCAGAGCATTCTGTTTATTTTTCAGATATTAATTGTTCAGTGTTCTTTTTTTCTTCCCCCCAAAACCATCCATTTCCTTGGATTTTATGAAGACTCTAAAGACAGCTAAAATTAGAGTGTCTGTTATTGGATTGTCTGCAGAGGTTCGTGTTTGCACTGTACTTGCTCGTGAAACTGGTGGTATGTATCTAGAATCTTCAATATTTACTCATAATTACAATGTAAGAAGCAACAAGCTATTACTTAAATTACGATGTTTTAGCCTTTTCTTAAGCTAAAATTAATTAAAATTAAACAGTTCATGTCCTGAAGTCTAAAATATGGGTAGTCATTTTAAATATATCATTGATT
Organism: Vespertilio murinus; assembly: GCA_963924515.1. Taxonomy (NCBI): domain Eukaryota; kingdom Metazoa; phylum Chordata; class Mammalia; order Chiroptera; family Vespertilionidae; genus Vespertilio; species Vespertilio murinus. Next base: position 34,547,441 of record OZ004705.1, read on the forward strand.
CTGTTTATATCTCAAAATGCAAGGAATTTTCAGAAATTATGTCAATGTGCAGAAGCAGTATAACTCTTGAAAAGCTAGAAATTTCATTAGATGTAATACTTTGTATAGATCTTACAACTTGACTTTAATTAAATTGTAATTATAATTATTCCTAGAAAAGACAAGTAAAGATATTATTTAAATAAGATTTTTGAAAAATGATAATTTAACTTAAATGTGTTTATAGAAATACATAGAAATTATATAATTCATTGTTCTCTCTGGAAAGCAGATTTTATTTTATTTTTATTCTTACCTTGTCAGGCACATACCATGTTATTTTAGATGAAAGCCATTACAAAGAATTGCTAACACATCATGTTAGTCCTCCTCCTGCTAGCTCAAGTTCAGAGTGCTCACTGATTCGTATGGGTAAGTGTTTATTTTAAAATAGACATTTAACATATATATACTTTTTGGCTTAAAATAGACTTTCTATTTTCATTAGCACAAGTTATTTTAACATTTAAGATTTTTTAAACTCAAATATTTTATAATTAGAAAAAATTGTGCTGTTGAAGCAATTTTGGAAAATAGAGCGATATAAAAAGAAAATTAAAACCATTTGTAGTCCTATCACTCAGAGAACACTACTGGCTTTCTTTTTTTATGGTGTGAAATGTATAAAGACACTGCGTTTATAGAAAAATTCTTATACTAGGAAATTTAAACAAATAAGTTACAAAACCCTCAGTACTGTTTGATAAAAGCTGTGTCATACAAATTGAAAATACACAGAAGGTGGTAGGAAGTTATATCAAATTGCTCAATGTGATTTTTTCAGGAGACAGAATGATGGGTTTTGCATCTTGTAAACAAATGTTTGTTTTCCTTTATTTCTTTAGTTTTGTTTTCCTTAATTTTCTAAAAATTTTATAATAAACATTTACTACATTTATACTTAAAAAGATACAACACTTTAAATATAAGAAGAATCTCCTTGCTTAATATGCTTTTTTTTTTTACCTGTAAGTGAAAATGGAATGCTTTTCTGCCTTGTTTTGGGGCATTTATAGTGCTGGTCAAGAGCATCTGTAAAATGAGATTAGTATCTATCTGTCTTCTGATTTGCTAGGATTGAGTTGATGCAGATGAAGCATTTGGAATAATGGTTGATATAAACAGCCAGTACATGTTAATATATATTTATTGATTTTAGAGAGAGGTAGGGAGAGAGAGGGAGATAGAAATATTAGTAATAAGAGAGAATCATTGATTAGCTGCTTCCTGCACACCCCCTATTGGGGAGTAAGCCTACAACCCCGGCATGTGTCCTCCTCGTTCTTGGGCCAACACTCAGCCACTGACTCACATCACATGGGCAACAATACATTTTAGATAGTATGTTGGCTAATCTTTTTTGGTATGATACATTTCCGTAGCCCATTTTAAATTTATTGTTTAATTTTATAATAATTTTTTTGCCTAAACCGGTTTTGCTCACAGGATAGAGTGTCGGCCTGCAGACTGAAGGGTCCCAGGTTCGATTCTGGTCAAGGGCATGTACCTTGGTTGTGGGCACATCCCCAATGTGCTTTTCTTTTTCCTTCTAGTTGTAGAATTTCCACTCAGCCAGTTTTTCTGTGGTTCTGGATGGTGCCCGTTTCTTTTAGTTGTAGTTTTGAAATTGTTGTGTGAAGCAGCAGTTTAGGTGTTTACCTATGTCGCCATCTTGGTTTCTCTCATTCCAAAATTTTAAACAGAGACATATATTTTATATAAAGTCAAAGTAGATTAAGCAATAGATTCCTCTATTGTGTCAGAACTATTTAAAAATTACACTTTCTTCTTTAAAAGCAGTATGTGTTGTTATTAAATTAGAAAATATAGATATGAACTTGAGGATCTGAGGCCATATGTGTGGACAGATTTTTCTCCCATTTCCTCCACTTTAATTTTTCTTGTAAAATGGAATTACACTCAGTTTGACCACGCTATATTAAACATACCTAAGGGCAGGAAAGAGAACTTGTATACAACTTTGTGGTCTTTATGGTAGGAACATTTTTAGTTTCAGGTCCTGGAATTTTGTTATTTGCATGGAAAAAATATGTAATACATTTTTTTCTATGAAGGATTTCCTCAGCATACTGTTGCTTCTCTGTCTGATCAAGATGCAAAGCCCTCTTTCAGCATGGTGTAAGTACAAACCTGAAATTGTCAGTGATGATGTTTTTATATTTTTAATTCCCTTCTATAAGTTACAAATGAAAAAGATGGGCTTGAAATTTAACGGCTTCTGTAAGATTACATTCTATATAGCTGTAAAAAGGAGAACTATCTATACTACTATGCAGTAATATTTAGGATATATTACTAAGTAAAACAAGGTAGAGAAAAGTGTATAGTATACTACCAGATATGTAAGAGAGGGAGGAAATTAGAGTAGATATACCTACTTATTTTTTTGTTTTGTTTTGGTTTTTTGTGAGTTTCTTTTAAAAAATATATATTTTATTGATTTTTTTACAGAGAGGAAGGGAGAGGAGAGAGATAGAGAGCTAGAAATATTGATGAGAGAAAGAGACATCGATCAGCTGCCTCCTGCACAGCCCATACCAGAAATGTGCCCACAACCAATGTACATGCCCTTGACCGGAATCGAACCTGGGAAACTGGTTTCTGCAGTTTCTTTTCTTTTCTTTCTTTTTTAAAAAAATAAATCTTTATTGCTCAGATGATTACAATTGTTCCTTCCCCCCCCCCCCCATAGTTTCCTTCTACCTGGTTCCTGCCCCACCCTCTACCTTTACCTCTCCCCCCCCAACATTATCCTCATCCATAGGTGTATGATTTTAATCCTGTTTCTTTCTGCACCCCCACACCCTTTTCCCCCTAATAATTATCAATCCACTCCCCCCCTTTTTTTTTAAGTTTGATCATTTTTATTTTATTTATTTATTTTTTAAAATATATTTTATTGATATTTTACAGAGAGGAAGGGAGAGAGATAAAGAGCTAGAAACGTTGATGAGAGAGAAACATCGACCAGCTGCCTCTTGCACACCCCATATCGGTGATGTGCCCGAAACCAATGTACATGTTTTCTTCAGTTGAAGAAACCAAGCTCAGAGTTTGGGGAGGCTGAAATGGCTGTTATTTTGTAGGACAGAGTACTAGAGAATAAAGAGCGTCACACAGCTCTCAAGATCTATATGAGTCACTGTGAGCAAATTCCTGGGGCTGTGGGAAGAGCCAGTGGACAGGAGCAGGCAGGACAATCCCTAGAGCTCATAAGGGGCAGGAACTAGTTTATGTCCCCACCAGTCAGTTTGGAGAGACCTTAATAAGCATTGGACAGAGTCCACAGTAATGGAGCCAAATTAACACTAGACTGACAGCTGCTCTGGGCAGCCTAATAAACTTAAAAGCAAGTTTTGAACAGATCAAACTATTCCAAGTTACTTACTACGTATATTTTAGAAAAAGCTTACCATATTTAAGGGAATACAAAAAAGTCCACCACCCCAAACCACAATTCACAATGTCTGGCAGCCAGTCAAAAATTACCAGGCATGCAAAGAAGTCAGAAAATACCCATAATGAGGGGGAAAATCATAGAACAGAAATATATGCAGAAATAACACAATTGACAGAATTAATAAAGTGTTAAAGGATAGATAAGTATGTATGTGTGTATGTGTATATTCAGTATGTTCAGGAAAGTAGAGAAGAACATGAGCATGATAAGAGACGTGGAAAATAGGGGGGAAAACAATTCAGATTTCTAGAGATGAAAAATAGTTTGTAAGATGAAAAATTTAACAGCAAATTAGTCACTGAAGAAGAAAAGATTAGTAAATCCAAAGACATTAATGGAGACCAAAACAAAAATGCAGATAGGAAAATACCCCAAAATGAACACAAGTGAGCTATGAAACAACTTCAAGATTTTAAAATCCAGGTAGCATACTTCCTTTTGCTCTAACTTTTCACATCTTTATACAGCATGTTTTTAAGGTGATGTTTTTCTTCCACAGGCATTTGGATAGCAGTACTGAGCCAGGACTTACATTAGGAGGCTATTTCTGCCCACAATGTCGGGCAAAGTATTGTGAGCTTCCTGTTGAATGTAAAATCTGTGGTAAGAAACCAACTACTTATTAATTCAGCAAACTAATTTTTAATAACCTCTCACCTATATTGCTATTAAAATAGATGTAAATATTAAGCTCTGCCTAGGTTTCTAGATTTAATGTGAGAAGAGAAATAAATTACCTACTTATTTATTTGTTAATTATTTTTTGTTGAAAGTAGTCATATGTCCCCTTCCCCACCTCTCCTATCCCCATTGACCTCTTCTGGCCCTCCGCTCACTCCCCACCCCCATTCCCCACACTTTACCACTCTATTGTTTGTGGCCATGGGTTATGCATATATGCATACAAGGTCTTTGGATGATCTCTTCCCATCCACCCTCCCCTTCCCTCTGAGACTCCATAGTCTGTCTTTGCCTGAGGATATTTTTTTAAATTGATTTGAGAGAGAGAGGAAGGGCAGGGAGAGAGAGAAGCATAACCTGCTATATGCCCCATCCTGGAGGGAACCCACCACCTACGTATGTGCCCTGACCCAGGAATTGAACCCACAACCTTTTTGGTTTACAGGACAATGCTCCAACCAACTGAGCCACCTGGCTGGGCTGGAGTACATTTTATTGAGTGCCAGTACTCCATTTCTAAGAAAAAATATGGCATTCTAGAAGAGTTTCTGATTCTCTTTCTAAATAAAGCATATTCTTTTTTATTTATTTTAATTTTTAAAAATATATATATTGATTTTCCACAGAGAGGAAAGGAGAGGGATAGAGAGCTAGAAACGTCGATGAGAGAGAAACATTGACCAGCTGCCTCCTGCACACCCCCCACTGGGGATGTGCCCCCAACCAATGTACATGCCCTTGACCGGAATTGAACCTGGGACCTTTCAGTCCGCAGACCGACGCTCTATCCATTGAGCCAAACCGGTTTCGGCTTAATTTTAATTTTTAAAAATTTCTTTATTGATTAAGGTATTGTATATGTGTCCTTATCCCCCCATTACTCATCTCCCCTCCCCCTTCTCCCACTCATGCCTTCACTCCACTGTTGTCTGTGTCCATTGGTTAGGCTCATATGCATGCATACAAGTCCATTGTCTTTATGAGGTTTGGGCTATTAATATGTCTCTCTGCTGTCATGTCAGGTCTTACTTTGGTGTCTGCTCCCCATTTGGCACGGTCTTATCATCATTTATTTCCTTTGGATGCTTTTCAAGAAATTCCCCTGGAAGAACATAATGGTGAAAGGTATATGCATTTTGATTAATTTATGTTATAAGGTAATGTTTGAATACATCGTTACTACATTTTAGTTGTATTATCCTAGGCAAAATTATTCCTAACTTTAAAAAACAAGATAAAATGCCTTGGTTATGACTGAAATGGCTCATTAAATAGATCTGGATCTCCAGAAGTCTATTCGTTTCCCTAAACCCATCTGTGTGGTATACTAGTAGACCAGCTCTCCAAAAAGATCAAAGACAAAAGCCCTGAGTTTTAGCAGGTATAAAACATTGATCCACTGCCTCCTGCATGCCCCCTACCGGGGATTGAGCCCATACCCAGGCCCATGGCCTGACCAGGAATGGAATCAGTGATCTCTTGGTGCATGAGATCATGCTCAACCAACTGAACCACACTGGTTAGGGTGAGGAAAAAATGTTTTAAAGAGAGGAAAAGTTATATTACATGTCTCAACTGAATGTTTATATAGTCATAAATAAACTAAATATTTAATATTGTTCTACCTAATATAATTTAACTACATAGTATTGAAAATGACATTAGTTTTACATGTGCATGCTGTTGGTTCAAGAGGGTTAAAAGAGAATTAAATTCTCATCTTCTGTAGTAAGAGTTTTATAGTTAATGCCTATGAAAAAACCAAGAGATAGCACTATAAGCATAGGTAACTATCAGACAAAAGTTTCTAAGGTGTTTGCTCTGGGGAACTGGAAATGAAGTGTCGTGTGGATAGGCAGGGAACTGTTATTATTTTTTTGTAATAAATTTTGAGAATTATTAACTCTAAATCATTCCTTGAAAATTAAGCCTATAAGCATCTATTATATGTAATAAAATTAACTCCTTTCCTGTTTATTTAGAATTGAACCTGCTGTCTATATCTTTGGGAGGGGTGAAAAATAGTCACTTAAATTATTTTCTATAGGGTTTAATTCCTTTGTATAATTCCAATTGAGAAAGCATCTTACATTTAACCTTGATGAAAATAAAAGTACTTTTTTTTTCTTTGCTGCTTTTAAAATATAACGTTTATTGCTTAGATGCTTTTCTTCTCATTTTGAATTTGGAAATTCTGTGCAGATGAATACAAAGAGGAACAAAAGTACCAAAACCAAACTTATGATTCTGCTCATGTGACATAAACCACTTTTATAAATAACATGTTGCAGTAATTTTTAAGTTCTCTTTAGAAACCATGAAATCTGCACATTTATATTGCCTCCTGTTTAATGCATGGGCTGAAATCACTAGGATCAACTTCCTTCTTGAAGAAAAGTAAATTTTTTTTAATGTGCAATTTTGGGCTGACTGTTAGATGACTGGATTTACCATGGAATTTCTTAAATTACTGGTATTCTTAATTCTTTCTTATAAAAAGTCATGTGTAAATTAATTGTAAGTAAGATTACTTATTAATTAAAAATTTTGCTAATGAGCTTTTGCTGAACTTTTTTAATGAGTTAATTCTAAACAAAATGATTCTTAAACTTTTTCAGATTTTGTTATGGATGTCAGGGGGAATTGAAAGACCAACACGTAAGTTTATGTACTTTCTAAATATTAAGTATTATACAAGAAATATTAAAAGCTTTCAGTAGATTATTGAAGAGCAAACTCCCATCAGGTTATTCCTCAGAAGTATAATAATAGGTAGAAATAAAATGGAGCACAATGGTTTAAACATTTGTTTGTCATTCTGCATTCTAATTTGCTACAAAGATATTGTCTGTTTACATGCTAAACTGCATTTAGTTTGGAAATAGTAAATATTTTTTCTCTGTATTGTGCTTTAAACGCTGACATAATACATTTTGAAGTGAAGTTACCAGTTAAGATGGCCACAGATCAAAGGTTATTCCCCCATTTTGCCAATAAGAAAATATTTTTACATTTTTTGAAAGGGGCCAATTTGAAGGTATAAACTTATATAAAGATACAAGTAAGATAGATAATTGTCTAGTTTTGATATTTATATTAATGTAGCTGCTTGTTCATATTTAAAACTATGCATTATCTATATATATAAAAGCTAATATGCAAAGTCTCCCCTCAGGAGTTCAGTCACTTGCTATGACATGCTCTGACCACCAGGAGGCGGCTTGGAATGAAGGCCCCGATCGGCCCTGATTGCTGGCCAGGCCTAGGGACCCTACCCATGCAAGAATTGCGTGCACCGGGCCTCTAGTAAACTATATAAAATGTTAGTGGGAACGATTGCTTGTTTATTCTACTGTCACATTTCATCAAACAATTTTATTAAGTTTTACATGCCTCTTTGATGTCAGTAGCTTCATCCTCACTGGACTCACTTTTTGAATTGTTCATTTGTTTTTAAATATATTTTTCTTGATTTCAAAGAAGAAGGGAGAGGGCTCAGAGTTAGAAACATCAGTGATGAAATCATTGATCAGCTGGCAAGCCCCCTACTGGGGATCGAGCCCAACCTGGGCATGCTCCCTGGACTGGAATCAAACCTGGGACCCTTCAGTCACAGACCAATGCTCTTACCCACTGAGCCAAACCAGCTAGGGCATATTTGACACTTTTACTTCTATGCTGTTTGAGATTTAATGATTTTTGAATTTGTGTATGATGCTGCTCTGGAAGTTTACCCAGGCAAATAATTTACTAATTAATACTAATAGAATAATGAGGTTTTTTAAAATTTGTCTCACATGTGTCTTTTGCCATATTCTTTAGTGGTTTAAAAGGGTAATGTAACTTTTGCAATTGTGAGGTAATTACTGAAGGAATAACTAAATCTGTGTTATATTGTTGTGTTTCTCGTTTTTAAAAAAAATTATTTTATTTTATTTTTTCATCAGGAATAACATGATAGGAGTTTGCTCATCATTTATTCTCCCTATACCCTCTTCCAACTCCAACTCCCACCCCCAGAGTGCTTCTCTTTTTAATTGAACAAGTCAGATGACCTCTCTAAGCATTCAAAACGTGCTAATTTCAAGCTTGTGTCTTCCCCAAATAGTTACTTAAAATGAAATAATTGAGAGTGTCCCTTAATAGAAGGGACTTTAGATCTCAAAGACAAAGTTATTTCTTTGTTTCTAAGGAATATTTTTGGAGGAAAAAAGTCACCTTAGATTTGAGAACATATAAGACATAGGAAGAAATAATGTAGATGGGGAAAAATTGATAAGAGCTATAAAAGAGCAAAGCACTTTTAGTGTCTTCTAGTTATGCTATGCTTATGTTTAGAAACTGCTTTATAAATTTACTTTTCTCCTTTTCACTACAGGTCTATCATTGCACTGTGTGCCAAAATGTTTTCTGTGTGGACTGTGATGTTTTTGTTCATGACTCTCTCCACTGTTGTCCTGGCTGTATTCATAATATTCCAACTCCTTCAGGTATTTGATTCCAGCATATAGTACACATTGTATGTGTTAAAAAGAAAGTTGCAATTGTAAATAAAATGATTCTTTAGAAGAAGGTCTAATTAAAACATGAAAAGCAGTTCAAAAGGAAAATCTGACTTAAGAAACTTTTTTGCTAAGAAAATGTAATATTTTATTAAATTTTAAAATTTGTGTCCTGCCACAGAAATCCCTGGAATTCATAGTAGTTCTTTTAGTTAATCTTGTTTTCTATTATTTTGGGTTATAATGTTTTCTTTTAAAAAAAAAAAATGTTATTGTGAAACCGGTTTGGGTCAGTGGATGGAGTGTCAGCCTGCGGACTGAAAGGTTCCAGGTTCGATTCTGGTCAGGGGCATGTGCCTTGGTTGCGGGCACATCCCCGGGGGGGTTGTGCAGGAGGCAGCTGATCGATGATTCTCTCTTATCGATGTTTCTAGCTCTCTATTCCTCTCTTCCTCTCTGTAAAAAAATCAATAAAATATATATTTTTTAAATTTGTTATTGGTGAAAGTATTACATGTGTCCCCTTTCCCCCATTGAGTTACATTATTATATTTATAATTTATAATTTTCAGTGATTTAATTTTTATTGGTTTTTAGTATAAAATAAATTAAGTACAAGTGTTAATTCAATGTAAGATAAAAATTAATCAATAGTTATGAAATTAATGCCTATTGATATATTTGGGTTTAATTCTCTCATCTCATTTTATGTTATTTTAACTGTTCCATCTTTATTTTTCTCTTCTTGCCTTTTTTGGGTTGATTTTTTTATACTATTCTAGGTTTTTCTTCAACTAGCTTGGAAATTACGTACTTTATTTTTATTCTTTTAGTGGTTACCCCAGAAATTACAATCTGCATAATTTCTTGGGACCTCTGGGGGTGGGTGGGAAAGGATTAGCCAAAGAACTTATGTGCATATATGCATAACCCATGGACACAGACAACAGTGTAGTGAAGGCCTGGGTCAGGGGTACATGTGGGCTAGAAGAGGTCAATGGGGAAAAATAGATTATCTGTAATACTTTTCAAAATAAAGATTAAAAAAATTTTTTTAAGTAGAACCTGAGGTAAAGATGAAAGTATTGTTCCTTTATTTGGGAGGTGCTGGAAAGTGAGGGAAGGGCAGGAAAAGGAAAGAGGTGGAGGTCGTGTCCATTTCCAGTCAAAGGCCCCTCTACCTGTGCTCGTGTGTGCTGGAGGCAATCAGTTGATGTGTCCTTGTATAGATGTTCTGTCTCTCTCTTCCTTCTTCCCTCCATTCCATTCTCTAAAATTAATGAAAAAAATATCCTTAGGTGAGGATAAATAAATAAATAAAATTGATTGTGATGATGATTGTTCAATTCTGTGAACATGCTGGAAACCATTGAACTATACACTTTCAATGGGTGAATTGTATGGTACATGAACTATCTCTATATATAAAAGGCTAAGTGACCGAACGTCCATCTGTCCCACCACTCGACTAGCTGATATATGTGACAGGCACTGGCTTGACTTGCGCATGTGTGATATATATAAAGCTCTCACTGGCACCATTCCACGTGTGTGTTTTGATCTGTCACTGTCAGTCGTGAATTTGGTGGTTTTGTTGACATTCTGAAGCTGAAAGAAAGAGGCGTCTTCAACAGAATGTGTCTGAAGACCAACTATTGGCCCAACGTACCTCTGAAGCCGGCTAAGGACTGTAGGGCTTGGAGATGTTTCAGACAGTTATCTCTTAAAAGAAATATGAGATCAGAGGATTTTGCTTCTAGCAAATGGTTAATAAAACTTGGAGATGGCAAACTAGATAGCAGTTTTCATTTAGGAACTAGAGGCCTGGTGCATGGCATTCGTGCGCTCGATGGAGGGGTGTCCCTCAGCCCAGCCTGCTCCCTCTTGCAGTCCAGGAGCCCCCGGGGGATGTCGACTGACGGACGTCCTTAGCGCTGCAGCGGAGGTGAGTGGCTCCCACTACCTCTGCTGCACTGTCTAGCCATAGGCTTGGCGTCTGCATTGAGCGTCTGCAACCTGTTCTTCCACCATTCAGTCTATTTTATTATTACCTTTTTATTATTTAGGATGGATATTATTGAAATCCCCCATGAAAAGATTTGTAATGGATCTATTATTGAAGCTACTTTTGGAAATAGTATATAGTATAGTATAGTATATCTGTAGTATATCTAAACATGCGATTCTTTGTCCTAAAAATGACCATGTTTATAAATTGAATGAAGAAGTTTTAGATATACTTGATGGAGATTTTCACATATATTTGAGTTATGATTCCATCGATTCAATAGATGATGCCAAAAAGGAAATTTTTCTCATTGAATTTCTTAATAGTATTATTCCTTCAGGAATGCCTTGTCATAAATAAAAATTGAAAATAGGAAAGGAAAAAAAAAAAGTACTAGGTGCAATCATCATGCTACTGAGAAATCTTAATAGTAAATGGGGTCTTTATAATGGTATTAGTTTTATCACATGATTTCGACCTAACATAATCAAAGCTGAAGTGTTAACAGGATCTGCTGAAGGAGAGGTTGTTCTGATCCCAGGAATTGATTTGTCCCCATCTGACACTGGCCTCCCATTTAAATTAATTCGAGTACAGTTTCCTGTGATGCTAACATTCGCAAAGACTATTAATAAATCACAAGGACAAACTCTAGACAGAGTAGGAATATTCCTACCAGAATCCGTTTTCAGACATGATTAGTTATATGTTGCTTTCTCTCAAGTTCGAAGAGCATGTGACGTTAAAGTTAAAGTTGTAAATACTTCATCAAAAGGAGAATTAGTCAAGCACTCTGAAAGTGTTTTTACTCGTAATGTGATATACAGAGAGATATTAGAATAAGTTTAATCAATTTATCAGTCATTGTTTTTATTTTTTATATTATGTTTTTGTTGTTATAGCCTATTGTTTATTATTTATATATTATTTTCATATACATTTTACTAATTTTCTTTCATCTCTGACACTTCTATTATAGAGAGGGCGAATAGCGATATTAAAATATTTCTTCTAATTAATTTCCTTTCTTTTTTTAAAAAAATATATCTTTATTGACATTTTTACAGAGAGAAAGGGAGAGAGATAGAGAGCTAGAAACGTCAATGAGAGAGAAACATCGACCAGCTGCCTCCTGCACGCCCCCCACGGAGGATGTGCCTGCAACCAATGTACATGCCCCTGACCGGAATCGAACCTCGGACCCCTCAGTCCGCAGACCGATGCTCTACCACTGAGCCAAACCGGTTTCGGCTAATTAATTTCCTTTCAATGTACACAAATCTGTGCACCCGGCCACTAGTATCTAAATAAAACTGTCTTAAAAGTGAAATACTGGGAGAATACAAAAGGGCAGGGTATAGAGGAGTAGATGAATGCAGGGCTGAGAGGATTATTTTTTAGCATTTTTATGTAGTTTCAATTTTTGAGACATGTAAACAAATAAAATATTCAAAAATAATAACATTGCCCTAGCTGGTTTGGCTCAGTGGATAGAGCATCGGCCTGTGAACTGAAAGGTCCGGGGTTTAATCCTAGTCAAGCGCACATGCCTGGTTGTGGGCTCAATTCCCAGTGGGGGATGTGCAGAAGGCAGTCACTCAATGATTGTCTCTCATCGATGTTTCCATCCCTCTCCTCCCTTCCTCTCTTAAATCAATAAAAATATATTTTAAAAAAACATTTATGGAATCTTGGGTCATTATGGTGAAGCAAATGTAAAAAATGTTTTAGCTCATGTTAGCTGTTAGTTGAGGGCCTGAATAGTAACACAAAAGCAATCCTGTTCGTCAAATAATGTAGTAGTAATGGGGCTGGAAGTTGGAAGGGAACTGCAATAAATTTCCTTTTCATTTATTTGGGTCATGGTTCAAGTGATACATTTTCCACCTGTGTGTGGCAATACGTGCACTGTTTCTATTTTGTTGTGACTTGAAAATAACTATATCTATACAAAATGAAGATGGCAGTAATCTTTGAAGCTCTAGATTAAAAACGTGAGTCTTATATTTAAGGACCGCAGGTGACCCACTGTATAGAGAAGGCATGTCACAATCAAAATATGTCACTAACATATTTCAAAACTGAGGACAGTAGGACTTCTTCTCAGAATGATAGTAGGAAAGAAGAACCATAAACATTTTGTAAGTTTTCTCAATGCTTTGTAACTTCCTCATGTCCCATCTGTGTTCAGCTGTCTGCTTCTCTGTGATGATTGGAAACTCCTAACATGACATGATTTCGAGTGGTGAGAAAGAAAGGGCACAGCCAGTCCTTGGGAAGTGGGGGGTAGAAATTCAGGCCGTTAATGGTGGCAGGGTTTAGGAGAAAGGCCAGGAAGTTTGAGTCTGAGGGGCCTATTCTGTTCTGGGGAAACCTATTGCAAGGTGGATTGGGGCTCTGATGGGGTCCTTACGGGATTTAAATTCGTGATTTCATCTGACTAACTTGCTCTTTGAGTCCCACCTCAGGCCAGGGCCCTGAAAATAATACAGACTTTGTTCATTTATTCACTCAGCAAACCTGTACATCTCTATCTCTCTGATAGTGACCCTGGTAGTAGGATATAGATACTAAAAAGAGGACATAAACCCTAACCTCATGGATCTGTGAATCTCCCAGCCTAGAAGGGAGACCTATGAAGCAGTCACTGTCAAAGTGCGAATAGAGTGCCAAGTGCTTTGGGAGTGCAGAAGAGGGGCTGTGAGTGGGCCGGGATGCAAGCCCAGTACCTACAGAGCCAGGCAGATAATGCAGGTGAGTGAAGGGCCAGGTTGCTGCCACGTGGCGGCCTCTGGAAGCCCTTGTTCCATCTGACAGAGGCAGCCCTGGGTGCTGGGCTCGGGGGCAGAGAGGACACAGTTTTCACTGTACGTCTTTTTGTACCTTTTGAGTTTTATCACCTTATTAAGTGACATATAATTTAAGAGAACATTTATTTGGTAAAGCATAGAGAGAGAAAAAAGTAAATCCTAAAAGAAATGGGCTTCGGAAACAAGCTGCAGAGGTAGAGGAAGGGCCCTGGGAACTTGGGAGTGAGGAAGGTGATGGTAACGTGCCTGGGGCAGGGAGGGGAAAGAGAGAGGCATGCTCCCTGGAGGGAGAGCACCTTAGTTCTTCTTTTTTATAATAATTACACAATATTTAAATTACTTTTTAAAGTATAAACCCAGGAAAAAGGAAAGCGGGAGGGGACCATCAGCACATAGACTATTTTAACGAATACTTGAAAGGTGGAAACTCAAATAGAACAGTAGTAACCAATGAAGTGGGCCAACGGAAACCACATCCTGAACACACACCCCCCCTGTGGGAGGGTCTTCGCCCTGCAGAGAGTCCTGGAGCGGCGGGGGACCCGGAGTGCCAGGTGAGGAGGAGGGCAGGAAGCGGGAAGGGCTGGAAATCGGTGGACTAATTTAAAAAATGTGCGTGGGACGGTTGGCTCCCTCCACCCCACCATCAGATTATTTGATAGGGTTTAAACCTGAGGCAAAAAATATTAGATGATTATCTTTAAACGAAACCCCGAATAAGCTGTTTCAGCTAACGAGCTGGTGTGGGCACTGGCACCCTCAAACAAGGAATCCTTCTAGAACTGGTCATTTTCTGCTCAAGGAACACCCCCAGTGTGCTTTCGGCTGCCAGCCCTGTCTCACAGGTAACTTGGAGTAGTTTTCTGAGGTGTTCCCCTGATTAGAGCTTCTCCAGGGCAAACCCTGGCCCCCAATCTGGCCTCATAAAGTACAGGGCTTAGTTCAAGTCACAAGTCACAGTGATGTGGCTTTTAATTAGATTTTAACCATAATTCTTGACCAATGAGCTTTTCTTTTTAAAAAAAAAAATATATTTTTATTGATATTTTACAGAGAGGAAGAGAGAAAGATAGAGAGCTAGAAACGTCAATAAGAGAGAAACATCGACCAGCTGCCTCTTGCACACCCCCTATCGGGGATGTGCCTGCAACCAATGTACATGCCCTTGACCGGAATCGAACCCGGGACCTTTCAGTCCGCAGACCGATGCTCTACCACTGAGCCAAACCGGTTTCGGCAACCAATGAGCTTTTCAACAGCCTACTTCTTAAACATAAATTGCAAACAGATATTCAGTGCATTTGAGGATGGCTGGAAATGTGAAAAATAAACACAAAGGTAAATGGTAATAGCCTTGGAGAAAACATAGTTTAGGAGACAGATGAACTAAACCTTAGTATTGATAAAGTTAGTTTATTTATCAAGACCTACAAAATGGAGGTCACCCCAGTGGCCTGGCCCAAGTCACAAATCTAAACCTCAGTAAGCCTGCACTTATGGGAGACACCTGTTAGGGAGACCTAACATCCACCAATCACAAGCCTCCAACTCAGCTTTAGCTAGCCTACCTTCCCCTAGGAACACGGACTGTGGTCCTCCTAAGGGAATCCCGCTCTCCTAGCCAACCCTGCCCTGTTTCCTGGTGCCTCTTCCCTATAAAACTCGCTCTTGCCCGAATCCCTGGGGAACAGTGTCCCCTGCTTGTGAGCCACCCCCTCCCCAACCCCAGGCTGTTTTCCCTTGAATCACAACAGCAAACTCCTCATTAACCTTAGTTTTATCATCTGACAGTATCGTAGGAGAGAGTCATAAACGTTGTGTTGGTTAGAAATAATAAGATTTCATGAAAATAGAGAACAAGAAAGAGCTGTGGGAAATTAAAACTCTTAATTGCTGAATTAATAATTACTATAGGAGAGTTGGAAGATACTGGAGAGGAAATTTCCCAGAAAATAGAGCAAAAGCACTAAGAATATGGGGAGGGGAGGGGAGAGGAGAGTTTGAGCGATCAATTAAATCCCCACCTAAATCCTGGGGATACCAGAGAGAGTGAAAAGAGATTAGCAGACAGTAGGAAATCATCAAAGAAAATTACAGAAAACAGGCACAAGATTTATAAGCACTGATGTCTTAGGGCTGGGGGGCCACCCCTGCGTTCAGGTGAAAGGGGCCATTGATTGCCCAGAACAATGAATGTAGAAACACCCAAACCTGTACACAACATTTTGGAATTTGATAAGCCCAAGGATAAAAGAGAAAATCCTAAAATAAACCAGAAAGAAACTGTCACCAGCAAAGAAATAAAACTTACGCCAGCACTGTGAGCACTAACCAATCTTAACTGTTTAGAATAAAACACTTCCTGTTGTGGGACTTGGCAGGCGTCATTCCCTCTGGGTCCTGACTGGCCCTTTGGAGTTCATTCTTAGAGCACTTACGGGTACTTTCTCGGTGAACTGCACTTTGTTTTGAGTTTAGTTCCTCAAATATCTTCTCACCGCTTCCCGTTAAAGGACCAACACAGCATTTGTACTCAGACCGCCCATTCTCCTTCCACTGGACCGGGGCTCGGGCTAACCCTCTCGGTAAGTAACTTACCATTCCTGGCAAAGGTGCTCTTCTCCCACACCTGAAGTAATGGCACTCTCATTTCTCTTATTTTTGTTTCTCTGGAGGTGAGAGGACAGGCATCCAGACGGGTTTAAATCCTAGATCCATGACATAGTTGCCTCAGCTGGTACTCTTTGCTTTTGTAGTCAAAGGACATGAAATCTGGAGGGGGTCTTGGAGATCTCTCATCCCCCCAAAATGGCCTCCTGATTAGCACAATGGACCATGAACCTAAAATTGATCCTAGCTGTTCCCGTGTTTATTTGTCTCTAGGGAGGCCTGGAGCCACGGTGCTGTGTCTTGGCCAAATCCGCATGGAATGTACTAACTAAGTGATTACTGTAGTCCTGTGCAGGGGTCTGAGACAGACCAGCGGCACCCTATAGCAGCTTTTCTGTTTTTGAGGCTGGTCATGTAGCCTAGTTTTGGCCTTGTGACCAGAAGGGTATAAAAGACCCCTCCTTCGAAGAGACTGTAGTTTCCCGAGACCAAGGTATCTTGCACAGGCCTAGGCTGTCCATTCCTTGAAATGCAGCACAGCCAGTGCAGCTTAGGCCGCCAGGAATGGACCTGGGATCCGAGCCCTCTGATGTTTGCCTGTTTTTTTATTTTTTATTTTTGTATCTTATCCTTTACCTGTATCAGAGTCTTATGTAAGTATACTATGAAGAGCCAAGACCGGTTTGGCTCAGTGGATAGAGCGTCGGTCTGCGGACTGAAGGGTCCCAGGTTCAATTCCGGTCAGGGGCATGTACCTTGGTTACAGGCACATCCCCGGTGGGGGGTGTGCAGGAGGCAGCTGATCAATGTTTCTCTCTCATCGATGTTTCTAGCTCTCTATCCCTCTCCCTTCCTCTCTGTAAAATATCAATAAAATAAATATATATATTTAAAGTATACTATGAAGAGTCCTGTGAGGTTTTTTCCAAGTACCCAAACCAGTGTAAATGCTAAAGATAGCACTGTGAATGGGATCATTGAAACAGTTTGGCTTTATAATATAAATAACAACTAAGGCTTTGTTTGGCAGAAAGAAAAATGAAAAGTTTATAATCACTGCCCTTGCTGGTTTAGCTCAATGGATAGAGCTTCGGCCTGGGGACTGAAGGGTCCTTGGGTTCAATTGAGAGCACATGCCCAGGTTGTGGGATTGATCCCCAGTGGGGGGCCTGCAAGAGGCAGCCAATCAACGATTCTCTCTCATCATTGATGTTTCTATCTCCCCCCTCCCTTCTTCTCTGAAATAAATAAAAATCTATTAAAATAAAAATATTTACAACCACTAATGGCAGGCTGGCTGCCGAGGAATCCCTGGTTTGAATTCATTCAAGTACTGTGACTGTTGATGGGAGGGAAAGCACAGCAATGGAATGTAAATGTGGTCCATCCAGAGCCAGAGGAGACAGCTGAGTGAATTAAAACAGAAATTCAGATAGAGGGGAAGTCAGCTGAGAATGCTGTACCTCAGCTGGTTTTGGTTGCTTTGGCAAAAATGAAAGTAACTAAGAAAGAGCCTTATCCTGCCAAGACCAAAGCTCTGGCTGGTTTCTTCTGGGAAGGGAAGAAACATGAGGCCAAAGGAGAAAGGGGCAAGTATTTCTTCTGTTCGGAATGAGACCCCATCTGATAGATACCCGCTAAAGAGGCTCTACAGGGAGAGGCAGCAAGAGAACTTGAAATAAAGGAATTCAATCAAGAAGCAAAGTAACCCCGTGGACTGCCTTAGAGAGCTACTCGGGAAACTGCTGGAACAGATTCAGCTCATTACTGACCACTGAGTGCTTTTCCTTGCCTTAGCTACTTCCAGATGAAGGGCACGCTTGGCCTTCATCAAGACCTTGTGTTTGCTGCCACTACTGCAGAAATGTGGGTAGACGGGCAAATTGCAAATCTGCTTAGCTGGATAAAGGCAGGGGGCACATAAAACACCTAATTCCACCTTCGGGGTTACATGGAATTCTCCTGAGGCTCCTGAAGGGTTGGGGATGCAAGCGAGCATTTTTGGATTTATGTGACTACACCAGGAATCCCCTATTTTATGCCTTTGATGTAAGCCAGTGTTTCCCTAAGTGTGGTACACATATCCCCAAGGGTACGGGAAGAGTTTGGTGGGGGTACGCGTTGCACCGGAGTTTGGTTGGGATATATATGCACTGCACCGTGCTTAGCTGTGCCTAATTCTACATCCTCATGAGTCAAGTCAATTTCATCCTTCTCATTGATCCAAATAAATGTTATTTATAATATAACTTTTATTTATATTTTATTATGAATAATTTTATTTTTCATTTATTATTTATTTTGTGTATGTACCAAAAAAAAGAAAAAATAAATATATTTTATTGTTATTAAAATCCCTCCATTTTTTTTTTTTTGATGAGGGGTACTCAGCGTTATGAAAATTATAGAAGGGGTACGTACACATGTGTCAAAAGTTTGGGAAACACTGGTGTAAGTGATGACTGATGCTGTGATAAGAGGGCCTCCAACCACTGGGACTGAACAGGTGACCCTTCTGCTGGGCGGACAGGATGGAGTGAAAGGGGCCGTCGTTGACCCACTAGCGTCTTCCCTCCCACTCGGGCTGAATGATGCACAGAGCAGTACTCTTCAGAAGAAACGAAACAGTAAGAATAAAAGGGTTGAAGAAAATCTCAGGACTAGTCAAACACGTGGGAATGTCTGTTAACCTGCTTTTCTTTCCCTTCTCAGAAAATGGCGCTGCAGGAGAAGGCCGCTGGCCAGAGGATTTCGCAGCGTGATGTCACTTCCATCACTGAGGTGGCTGCTCTTCTAGGCCTCGACCCAGTGCAGTTCGTAAAGAAAATGGAAAAAGAGGAGCAGGAAGATCGAGCAAAAATACAGAAAGGCTTTAACCCAGAAATGCGCAGTGAAGCAAAAAGGTTAAAGACTTTTGTGACCTATGACTCCTTCAGCTCGTGGACGCCGCAGGAGATGGCCGCGGCTGGGTTTTATTTCACCGGCATCAAATCGGGGGTGCAGTGCTTCTGCTGCAGCTTAGTCCTGTTTGGTACCGCCCTCACGAAACTCCCCATCGAAGACCATAAGGAGTTCAGCCCGCACTGTGAGTTCCTTTTGGGCAAAGACGTCGGCAACATTGCTAAGTACGACATAAGAGTTAAGGATCCAGAGAGCAGGATGAGAGGAGACAAAGCAAAGTACCAAGAAGAGAAGGCCAGACTTGAAACCTTCCAAGATTGGCCATTTTATGCCCATGGGACGTCCCCACGGGAGCTCTCAGCCGCTGGCTTTGTCTTTACAGGTAATTTGAAATCATTTTCTGAAGCATTTCTCTGGAGTTTTAAGTTTAGGTTCCATATTTCAGTTGCAATATTTTGTGAACCTTTCCTCACTCGTTAAATGTATTGTGTCAGGTATAAGGTCTAGTTTATTAAAAGTCAACTTCAGTAATTTACTTGAGCTTTATGTTTCGTATCTCATATTAATTTGTCAAATATGTATATAATTAGGCAGTTGTTTTTCCTTAAATTTGGACCTTAGACAATATTGACAACATTCTTAAGGTCCTTAAAATAAATCATGAGGGTCCTAGCTGGTGTGCTAAGTGGTTAGTGTCGGCCCATACACCAAAGGATCTTGGGTTCAATTCCTGGTCAAGGGAACATACTGGGTTTGCAGGTTCAATCCCCGGCCCCCTATATTGATGTTTCTCTCTCTCTCTTCCTCTCCCTCCTTCCTTCCCTTCTTTTCTCCCTTCTTCCCTCCCTCCCTCCATCTCCTCACCTCTCTCCTTCCATTCTCTCTAAAAATCAATGGAAAATATATCTCGGGTGAGGATTAAAAAGAAATGAATAAAATAAAATAAATCATGAGATCAGCTGGACCCCAGTCTCCTCCCCTTTTCCTTTTGCTGCTTCCTATAAGATCTTCCTTTGATTCTTTTAATTGCTGCAATATTGGAATGGCTTTCTGTTTGTTGGGTTGGTTTTAATCTTAGGGCTAATTCTAATGTATAGGGCAAACTGCATTTAAGAAAACTGCAGTTTGAATTGACCTAGGCACGCTGTCAATGTTATGATGGGTGTAAATGAGACTGGTAATAACAAAAACAGCAATCATTTACTGAGAACCAACAAACTCACCAATTACCCCCACTTCACAGTTGAGTTCATTGAGGCTCAAAGAGTTTAAAAACAAATTTCCATGGAAATTTCATTGCAGAGCTACAACTTACCTTTTCTAACCAACCGTGCTCTCTGTGGTGAGTTCTGGGGTTTCTCTGCTTCCCCACTACTGCAGCTCTGAGAGCGCAAACAGCAAACCCCAGCTCTGGGAACACCTGGCGGGCAGGTGTCAAACAGGTGTATGTGAGTATGGCCATGGCTGACGGGAGGTCCCAGGGTTAGAAAATGGTCTTTCAGGGCCCTGGGGCTGCGGATGGAGAGTCAGCCAGATGACTGTGGAAGTGCACAGAGATGTTGGAGTAAGTCCTCCTCACGTACACAGCAGGCAACTCCCAGAAACATACTTTCTGGGACTACCCATGGTGCCATTGATGGGCAAGCTAAATGTTTTCCTTCCCATGCAGGGAAACGGGACACTGTGCAGTGTTTTTCCTGTGGTGGATGCTTAGGAAATTGGGAGGAAGGCGATGATCCTTGGAAGGAGCATGCCAAGTGGTTCCCCAAGTAAGTAGATCGATATCTCTTTCTCTCTCTCTCTTTCTCCCTCTCTCTCTCTCATCTGAAACAAAACTAAAGACAAGAGTCACCTTCCTAGAGTAGAATACTCAAAACTGGAATGTTCCAGAATTTCTTCAAGCAAGACTCACATAATTTAAAAATAATTTGTTAAATGTTACTTTATCATCCTAAATATGAACACATGTTTTGTCAAGTAAAAGTTTCAGGATCCTCCCTAACTGATAAATAAGAATACTCACATAGGGATGGTGTAAAATGGCGTTTAAGGGAAGTTGGAGAGTAAAGCAATGTTTAAGACTCTTACAAATGCTTTCATGTACTGCTGATTATGTACTGAACAAAAACATTTTATTTAAAAAACTCAGAATTTTGATTGTTGCAATGCTCTTTAGTTCCCTTAGAAAATAAAGTATATTTTAATGATTTTTAATGCTATACTTACTAGTATCTGTCTCTACATTACTTTGTATCTAGCAAATACATATTCATCCCCTTTATAGTTTTTAAAACCTTTATTATGGAAAATTTCAAAGGTGGAGAGAATCTATAATAATAAAGTATAGTATGCAAATCGACCAAATGGCCAAACAGCAGAACGACCATCCAGATGACCTTCTGGACAAAGCTGGGGCTCGAGGGCCTACTCTTTCATGAATTTTGTGCATCAGGCCTTTATTGGTATAATATGAACTTAACACATGGCCAAGTCATATCCCATTGATCTTTTACCCACCTTTCTTCAGAAATAATAATAGCCAGTTTATATTAAAATCAATTTCATACATCATATAATGCCATTTGTTGATATTCTTTTTTAAAATATATTTTTTATTGATTTTTTTACAGAAAGGAAGGGAGAGGGATAGAGAGTTAGAACCATCAATGAGAGAGAAACATCGATCAGCTGCCTCCTGCACACCTCCTACTGGAAATGTGTCTGAAACCAAGATAAATGCCCTTGACCAGAATCAAACCTGGGATTTTTCAGTCTGCAGGCCAACGCTCTATCCAGTGAGCCAAACTGATTAGGGCCCTTCTCTCTCTTTACTGCTGGTTAATTTAAATTAGAATCCAAACAAATCTGTCTATTACATTTAGTTGATCTGTCTCTTAATATTTTTATTTTTTATTTATTTTTAAAATATTTTTTATTGCTGTTTTACAGAGAGGAAGGGAGAGGGATAGAGAGTTAGAAACATCAATGAGAGAGAAACATTGATCAGCTGCCTCCTGCACACCTCCCACTGGGGATGTACTTACAACCAAAGTACATACCCTTGACTGGAATCGAACCTGAGACCTTTCAGTCCAGAGGCCAATGCTCTGTCCACTGAGCCAAATTGGTTAGGGCTCTTAATATTTTTAATTTATAGGTTTCCTTCTTTCCTCTTTTTCTTATCACTTATTCTCTATAGAAGCCATGTAATCTGTCCTGTAAAATTTCCTACGCTCTAGGTTTGGCTGAATCTGTTCTGTAGACTTACTTAATGTCTTTCTACTTCCTGTATTTCCTATAACCCAGTACTTGGATCTAGCAATGTGATCAAGCTCATACTCTATTTCTTTTATATTTATATAAATAATTGATTTCAGAAAGGAAGGGAGAGAGAAAGACAGAAACCAATGATAAGAGAGAATCATTGATTGGTCACCTCCTGTACATCCCCTACTGGGGATCGAGCCCTGCAACTTAGGCATGTGCCCTTGACTAGAATCAAACCCAAGATCTTTCAGTCCACAGGCCAATGCTCTATCCACTGAACCAAACCAGCTAGGGCATTTCTTTAACAAATATTTGTCATATAGCTACTACATGCAAAGAGGTTATTGGTTGTACCACACAATACCTGGGCAGTTATCTATGTTTATAAGTCATCTTGCACATGTACAGTCATGCTCATAAAAGTGGAAGGATGTCTATGATATGGTAAGTGAAAAAAAGCAATATGCAAAATAATATGTGTAATGTAAGCCCTTAAAAATTTGTAAAGCCACTCAACCTATATACAGACTTATTTGAAAATATATAGAGCCCTAGATGGTTTGCTCAGTGGCTAGAGCATCGGACTGTGGACTGTAGGGTCCTGAGTTTGATTCCGGTCAAGGGCACATGCCCAGGTTGCGGACTGGATCCCCAGTAGCGGGCATTTACGAGACACCCAATCAATGATTCTCTCTTGTCATTGATGTTTCTATCTCTCCCTCTCCCTTTCTTTCTGAAGTCAATAAACCCAGGCATGTGCCCTACCTGGGAATTGAACTGTGACCTCCTGGTTCACAGATCGATGCCCAACCACTGAGCCATACCAGCTGGGCCACCATAGTTTAATTTAACTAACAAAATCTTCAGCATATATTATATATATATATATATATATATATATATATATAATATATATATATTACTGTAAATCAGTCTCTTTGATTGTATTATATATTTTGTTTCAAGAGAAAAAATCATTTTAAGACTTAATTTTAAATTATTCGTGTTGTCACTTATGTAAGTAAAGAATAATTATGTGAGAATAATGATCAATCGCTTACATTTTAGTATAAGTCTCTTGACAGTTTTACGTTGAAGTTGAAAAAATTCAGTTTTTAAAGTGTACAATTCAGTAAGTTTTAACAAATGCTTATTGTATAACCATCACCACAATAATAGAGATATAGAACATCTCTATCACAATATTGGTATAAATTTTAATTATGTTTATTAATTATAGATGTGAATTTCTTCAAAGTAAGAAATCCTCAGAGGAAATTGGCCAGTATATTCAAAGCTACCAGGGATTTGTTGGTGTCACGGTAAATCATAACAGCATTTACCTCCCCTCATGTTGGCTTTTCATTACCTAATAATATCTGAATTAGAAGAGGATGGGCTTTCTTTTGGGGGGGGGAGTCATGAATTCTACTTCTTACTTTTTTCTTATGGTATTTCCTTCTTTCCTACCCCTTCTTCTCATCTGGCAGAATGATGAAATCACATTCTCTTGCTAAACTAGAGCCCTTAAAAGTCCTTTTTTCCAGGACTGCCTTTTGATTGGTCAGTCTGCCTTCCTCATAGTCTTTCCCTCTTTGACTGAGGCCACCTCCCCTAGCTTTCCTTGGCTGTCCCATCTGAATCCCTGTGTGAGATTTTGGGGCCATGTCACCATCACCCTTGATTCCTGTCTCCTAGCTAGTTACTCTATAGCTATTAGTAAGAATTCCCTAATGACAGGTCATAGAAAACCCAACCCAAATTGACTTAAGCAAAAAGGGGAATTTATTGGCTAACATGACTCAGAAGATGAGAACCCTGCAGAGAGAATTTGACCTGAACGTGGAGAAGTGTTTCCTGAGAAAGAAATCCAATGCGGTTATCAGAGAAGGATAAGTTGCTTAATACCTAATGCCCTTCTCAATCTAGTTTCCTTCCTATATTTCATACTTCCTCATTAGTCAAAGTACATCTATGCTATCCACATGTAAATCAGCTCTGGAGCTAGACCTCTGGAAGCAGCCACTCTAGAAGACTTCCTATTAGGTAGCAGCACTGCATAAAAAATTCCAGCATTAATAGAAACAAATATTTAGAAAGCGATCTCTAACAACCCTGACACTCAATCCAATGAAACTTTATTTCATAGATACCTGTATCCTCTAAGTCAAAGTCAAATTTTTCATTTTCCTCAGGGAGAACATTTTGTGAATTCCTGGGTCAAGAGAGATTTACCTATGGCATCAGGTAAACACTCATTTTTTTTTTTTAAGGGAAGAAACGTTAAAATGTTTAAAACGCAGACACATTCCAAAGGCTTTGCTTGTTTATTTCTTTTTTTGTTTTTCTTTTGTCCTCACCCTTTTTTTAACCCTTCTATTTTCTTACTCATTTTATAGGGCACATGCTCAGTTGCAGGCTCTATCCCCAGTGGGGGACATGCAGGAGGCAGCCTATCAGTGATTCTCTCTCATTGATTTTTCTCTTTCTCTCCCTCTCCCTTCCTCTCTGAAATCAATTATATATATATATATTACACAATTAAAATTTCTTGATAAAATGGTTTTGAAAACATTCTTAAATGGATCTGTGTCTGTTAAGAAATTAAACATGAAGTAATAGAAAAATATATATATATAGTTCTCCACCTTCAATTCCTTATACAGGGCTTCTAAAACCCTCATAATTTCCTAAGCGATAAGAGTAGTAGGGGCATTTTTTGTTCTAATGAGGTGACTCTGGGTGGGCTCCTGGGGTTGGTCACTAGAAACATGAAACCATGATTAGGAGCTTAGAGTTTTCAGTCTTCCTTCCCCTCCTTCCACCCCCCCCCCTCCAAAAAAAATTCTCCAGAGAGAGGAGCGGGGCTGGAAGTGGAATTAATAACAACTTCACGATGAAAATCCTAGTAGCACAGGGTTCAGAGAGCTTCCAGGTGGGTGACATATTCCAACTGCATGGCGGTGGAAGCTCCGGTTCTTGGGGCCTTCTTGAGCCTCAGCCTGTCTCTTCATTCCAGCTGTTCACCTGTATCTTCTTCCAATCCTTAAAATTATATATATATATATATATATATATATATATATATATATAATTGATTATTATTAGAGTAAGGGAGAGGGAGAGAGAGTTAGAAACATCAATGAGAGAAAAACATCAACCAGATGCCTCCTCCACACCCTCCACTGGGAATGTGGCCGCAACCAAGGTACATGCCCTTGACCGGAATCGAACCCGGGACCCTTCAGTCCGCAGGCCGACGCTCTGTCCACTGAGCCAAACTGGTTTTGGCGAACTTTCTTCTTTTTAACCTCCCCCAATTATACTGAAGCAAACTTCAAGCATCATATCATTCTGTCTGTGAATATGAAGTGATAACTTGAATCTGATAATTGCAATATCGAAACTTGCTGATCTGACCATATGCCTTTTATTCCAGCTTTTTGCAATGACAGCATCTTTGCTAATGAAGAACTACGACTGGACTCTTTTAAGAAATGGCCCCATGCACTCCCTGGGGCTGCAGCTCTGGCCAAAGCAGGTCTTTTCTACATAGGTGAGTCAGTAGTTTACATCAGCCTCTTGCCCACATACATTTAATGACCCTGGTTTTATATTTATCTAGTCTCAACAATATCCACTCTTCTAATCTTTCCTTAGATATCCTTTTCCTTGCTACGTCAGAAAGCTGCTCCCAGTTTTTTATAACTAACTTAGGTAGAAAGCTCCAAACTGAAACCTTAAGAACTCGACTAACAATGAATACAAGTACATGTACCCTCCACTTTTTTAATATATATATATATATATATATATATATATATATATATATATATTTTTTTTTATTGATTTTACACAGAGAGGAATTGAGAGGGATAGTTAGAAATGTCGATGAGAGAGAAACATTGACGAGCTGCCTCTTGCACACTCCCCACTGGGGATGTGCCCGCAACCAAGGTACTCTTCAGTCTGCGGTGGACGCTTCAGCTACTGAGCCAAACCGGTTAGGGTCATAGCATTCTCTTTAGCTTCTGGTTCCCTTCAGCTAACTGCCTGAAGTACAGTAATGGTCAGAGAAAGGATATTGGGCCCTGCCTTGGTCCTTGCTGGCCTTGTTCAGACCAGACACACACAGTGAGTTACAGGTCCATGCAGATCTTTTGCTGAGAGGTCAAATGGATGTCACAAATATCACATAGCAGGGCAGAGTAAGGGAATAGGGTGGTCACTTCATTTTTATTTTAAAAAAATATATTTTATTGATTTTTTAAAGAGAGAAAGGGAGAGGGATAGAGTTAAAAATATCGATGAGAAACATTAAAAATATCGATGCTCTATCCACTGAGCCAAACCGGTGAGGGCTGTAGGTTTGGTCACTTTAACAAAAATACTCCATAGTACAAAACGATCTTAATGGCTCACAAGCTTAAGCATTTGGAAAGGCAGTGTCCCTAACTCTTTATTTTGTCTTCCTCTTGCCAGCCTCCTTCTGACCAGTGTCCTCGTCCTCTTCCTGTCGAACCTCCATCTCTCCCCACAAATCCTAATCATCTGACCCTCTAAGAGCCTTGCAAACTCTAGGACCTCATACTGTCATGCAGACACAAAGGGATGTTCTCCTCTGCCCTAGCTCTGCCATGCCTGCAGAGGTCCAAGAGCGGAAGATGACAGATGTTCCATTTCTACTTCAGTCCTTTGGTAGATTCAAATGCTAGTTTCCTTCCTAAGAAATATAGGTATTCTCACAAGGAGACTTGATTCTATTTCTAGTGGAATAAACCTGGCAATAATGTAGTAATAAGCATTTGATGCTTCATGAACTTACACAGGGCTGCAAAATTTGCTCATATTTTCCCCCCATGAGCTCCATATGTATTCTCTCTGATTTAATCACGAAAAAAAGTGCTTATAGAGTGCCTAATAAATGCAAGTCCATGAGATCCATTGGGGAGCAAAACAGACAAAAGTGTTTTTCCTTCATGGAGCTTTAATGCGCACACTGATTTGCATATCTCCTACTCTATAGGAGGATGGGACAGAGAAAGGGTGTTCATCAAAGTGCTTGGTACACAGAAGCATCCATGACTCTTTGGTCCTGTATAGAATATTGCCCCAACTTGTGACTTTGTCACAAAATCTGATTGGAAATGCAAGTAGGGTTTTGCTAATAAAGGCCTGGTAGTTACTTGTGTCAGTTGAGAAATACACGTGCCAGTTACATTGATCGATTTCCTTGCATCTAGGTATAGAGGATATCGTCCAGTGTTTTTCCTGTGGAGGATGTATGAACAACTGGGTGGAAAATGATGACCCATTAGGAGATCATTCCAAATATTTTCCTAAGTGAGTGGAATGCTTAGTGTCGGTGAATTTGGGTATACTTTAAAACAATCATTTTTTTTCACATTTTCTTATTAAATATTTGCTCAACCCTGATTCCTGCCCTGAAGAATGATGAGTCTTTACCTCTTATCCCCTTGTTCTCATGACACCCTTTCCATTTAGCATTTCTTTTATTATAGTTATAGCACAGTTTGGGTGAGATCAAGATTTTTACATTATATGTTTACTTATGACTGCCTTAATGCTATGCAGAACTGAACCTGTTGTAAATTATTATTTTCCCTCTCTGTACAAGTTTTAACTTTTGTAAAAAGTAATCATTGTCTTGTTAGTAGTTTGTTTAATTTTTAGTTTTTAAAAAAAATGAATTCATACATTAACCACTTTAAAGTGCACAATCTAGTAGTAGTGAGTACTTTTATAATGTTGTGCAAATACTTTCTCTAATTCCATTTTAATTACCCCAAAAGAAAACTGAACCCATTAAGTAGTCACTCTCTATCTTTCCACCCCATCCTACTCTAGCTCCTTAAAGCTACCAATATACTTTCTGTCTCTATAGATTTACTTATCATGGATATTTTATATAAATGGAAACATACAATATGACTTTTTGTGTCTGGCTTCTTTCACTTAGCATAATGTATTGAAGTTCATCCATGTTGTAACATGTATCAGTACTTCATTTTTTCCCCCCACCATTTTTTTAAATTAAGGTATTATATGTGTACATAGCTTACCATTGCCCCCCCCCCCACCTCCTATACACGCCCTCCCTTCCCAGAGTTTTGTGTCCATTTGTTGTACTTATATGCATGCATACCAGTCCTTCGGTTGATCTCTTATCTCCCCCAGATCTCCCTACCCTCCCCGCTGTCATTTGACAGTCTGCTTATTGCTTTACTGTCAGTATATCTATCTTTCTGTTCATTAGTTTATAATGTTCTTTATTATCCATAAATGAGTGTGGTGTTTCTCTTTCATTGACTGGCTTATTTCATTCAGCATGATGTTCTCCAATTCCATCCAGGTTGCTGCTAATGATGAGAATTCCTTCTTTTTTATGGCAGCATAGTATTCCATTGTGTCGATGTACCATAGTTTTTTTATCCAATCATCTGCTGACGGGCACCTAGCCTGTTTCCTAATCCTAGCTATTGTAAATTGTGCTGCTATGAACATAGCAGTTCCCCTGGGTCCCACTGCTTCCCCGGGTTACATGGCTCACCTGGGGCACAAGGCTCCCCCGGGTCCCACCATTCCCCCATGTCACATGGCTCCCCCAGGTCCCATGGCTCCCCCGGGGTACATGGCTCTCCTGGGGCACAAGGCTCCCCCGGGTCCCACCGTTCCCCCATGTCACACGGCTCCCCCAGGTCCCATGGTTCCCCTGGGGTACATGGCTCTCCTGGGGCACAAGGCTCTCCCGGGTCCCACCGCTCCTCCAGGTCACACTGCTCCCCCTGCTCCCACCACTCCCCAGGGACACAAGGCTCTCCTGGGACACACGGCTCCCCCAGGTCCACCGCCCCCCCAGGTCTCAAGGCTCCCCCTGGTCCCACCACTCCCCAGGGCACATGGCTCGCCCGGGTCCCACCGCTCCCCTGGGGCACATGGCTCCCCCTGGTCCCCTTGCTCCCCTGGGGCACAAGGCTCTCCTGGGGGACACAGCTCCCCCAGGTCCCACCTCTCTCCCGGGTCACACGGCTCCCCCTGGTCATTTTTTTTTATGACAGAGTTATATATATTTCTCCATATTCTCACCAATACTTTTCTTTAACTATAGTATTTGCTTAGGTTTTTTTTTTTAATGTCTTGAGCACCAGTTTATCATCAAATTTACCCAAATATTTAAATCTTCTCTCTAGTCATTCAGAACTATAAGATATTCCATAATTTTCATTTTCTTGAAGTTTCTCTCCAACATGAACTGCTTATCCTGTAGTCATCCTGGGATCCTAGGGATTCCTGTTGGCTTTCTCCTGTGTCCTGGCTCTAATGTCATCTTTTTGGTTTATCCACTCATTTGGTGGAGCACTCCCCCAAGTTCCCTAGAAAAAAATTGCACAAGAGATATATGCTTCTAGCTTGTATATAATTCATATATCTGAATATAATCTCACATTTGTTTCATAGTTTAGAAGCTGTCCTAATTTCAATTGCAAAGGCATTGCTACGTTTTTGTATAGCTTCCAATGTTGCTATTGATTCTGATTCTTAATGCTTAGATTGCAAACCACATTTCCACCCCTCATAGAAGCTTTTAGGATTTTTTGTTTGTTTCTAGTGTTCTAAAATTTCATGAAGAAATGGCCATATTTTTGTTTTGTTGTATATGTGTGTGTGTGTGTGTGTGTGTGTGTGTATGTGTGTGTGTGTGTGTGTGTGTATATATATATATATATATATATATATATATATATATATATTATTTATTTCAGAGAGGAAGGGAGAGAGAAAAACATCAGTGATGAGAGAAAATCATTGATTGCTTGCATCCTGCATGCTCCCCCACTAAGGATTGAGCGCACAACCGGGCAAGTGCCCCAACCAGGAATTGAACCATGACCTCTCGATTCATATATAAATCGATGCTCAACCACTGAACCACTCTGGCCAAGTGAAATGGCTATTTCTTTAATAATTTTTCTCTGTGAATGTTTAAAGTTTTTTGGCTTACTTATTTTTTGCTCACCAAACTCCCCATAAATGTTGGGTTGTAAGAAGAAATTAGTTGTTTTCACTTTGTAATTTGTAAGACTATTTTTCCAGAAATAAGTATTAATACATACAGATTTTAAAACAAATACTCCCATTTAATTCTAAGATTCTAAAGAGGATACTACTTTGAAGGAGTTTTGACAGAAGCAGTTGCTTTTCTTCTTTCTTATTTGAATTAGTATTTAGTAAATTGTTGAGAATCACAGGGATAGTCCTCTTAATTTTTGGAAACATAAGCTAATATGCAGTCTACTTTTGTTTAGAACTTTTTTTTTCTGGAATCTATCAACTTCCTTTTGTGTGGTTTTTCCTTTTCCTTTTTTTTTTTAAATTGAAGACTAGGATGCCTCCAAAGGAGTAACTAAAATATTTATGATTTGAAGGACAATAAGAAATGAATGTTTCGACCACAGAAGTTAAGAAATTGAACATTACATTACCAAATGCCTTAGGAGGCTACTGTATATTCACCCTCCCCAATTCCAATTATATCCTTGTTCCTCCAATCCAGAGTTAAACATAATCCTGAATTTTTGGTTAATTATTCATCTGCTTCTCTTTATATTTTTACCCACTACATATGTCACCTTAAACATATTGAATTTGGCCTATTCTTGAAGTGAAAATAGAAGCATACTGCATGGTTCTTCTGTGAATGACACATTTAGTTTCACATTGTTTTTCAGGCTCATAATTATGTATAGAGTTGTAGTCTACTTGTCTTAACTGCTATATAGTATATTATTTTTCAAGTATATAATTATCTGTTCCATTATTGATTCAACATCTGGGCTGTCTGAGGGATGTTGCAAAGTCAAATAAAGGTCCTATGAACATTCTTGTGCATATTTCCCAATGCCCATGAGCTATTCTCTAGGACTTACAACAAAATATGGAATTGCACAGTCAGAGAATTTGAACATATTCAACTTTACTAGAGTGTGCAATATTTTTTCAGAGTGGTTGTACTCGTTTACTAGTACATTTACACTAGCATAGATGAATTTTCCTTTGCCTGCTTCCATACTAATTTGGTATTTTCCAAACTTAAACTTTTGACAATCTAAAATTTTTCATATTTTCCCATATTATTTTTCTTCAGAAGTATGTATTATTATTCTTTGCCCTTTCATATTCAGAGAATATATGAACTGTGTCCCTCTTTCCCCCTCATAGTATTCTTTATTCTTAAGTCTTTATCTGATATTAATATTATAACTCCGATTTTTCTATAATTAGTTTTTACATGATACCTTTTTTGAAATCATTTTACTTTTAATCTATGGCTTTATATTTATATATATATATATATATATATATATATATATATATATATATTTTATTGACTTTTTACACAGAGAAAGAGAGGGGGATAGAGAGTTAGAAACATTGATCAGAGAGAATCATTGACCAGCTGCCTCTTGCACACCCCTTCCTGGGGATGTGCCCGCAACCAAGGTACATGCCCTTGACCGGAATCGAACCCTGTATCTTTCAGTCCCCAGGCTGACGCTCTAAACACTGAGCCAAACCGGTTTTGGCTCTATGGCTTTATATTTTAAAAAAAAATTTTTTTTTAACTCTTCACCCAAGGATATTTTAAAAAAAATATATTTTACTGCTTTTTTACAGAGAGGAAGGGAGAGAGATAGAGAGAAACATTGATGAGAGAGAAATATCCAACAGCTGCCTCCTGCACACCCCCTACTAGGTGCCCACAATCAAGGTACATGCCCTTGACCAGAATCGAGCCTGGGACCTTTCAGTCCGCAAGCCGATGCTCTATCTACTGAGCCACGTCGGTTAGGGCTATGGCTCTATATTTAAAAGTGAATTTCTTATAGTAAACATAATTGGATCTTGTTTTTATCTCTGACAATGGGAGTGTTTAGAACATATACATTTGGCCTGGCAGGTGTGGCTCAGTAGTTAAGCATCAACCTGTGGTAGGAGGTCACGGTTCAATTCTTGGTCAGCACACATACCTGGGCTGTGGGCTCAGTCTCAGTAGGGGGCATGCAGGAGGTAGCCAATTTGATTCTCTCTCATCATTGATGTTTCTCTCTCTTCCTCTTCCCTTCTTCCCTATGAAATCAATAAAAACATTTTTTTAAAGAACATGTACATATAATTTAGTTATTGATATACAACATTTTTTGGAGTGCAGGTCTCCTGGATTCAAATATTATTTTGCTGTTTGCTTTCTATTTATTACAACTCTCTTTGTTTCTTTTTCTTTTCATGACTTTTCTGAGTTTGAGTATTTTTCAGTGCTCCATTTTATCTCTATTATTGGTTTATTAGCTGTACATCTTTGTCTTTTTAGTGCCTGCTCTATGATTTATAATGTGTGTGTTTAACATTATCAGTCATCTTTAGATATTATAACACTTGACATATAATGTATGAATTATGTAACAGTATATTTCTGTTTCTCCCCTCCTATCCTTTTGCTTTTATTATCATTTCCTAGAGGCCCTGTGCACAAAATTTGTGAACCGAGGGGGGTGGTCTCTCAGCCCAGCCTGTACCCTCTATTTTGGGACCTCTTGGGGGATGTCTAACTGCCTGTTTAGGTCCAATAAATAGGCAGTCAGACATCCCTCTCACAATCTGGGACCACTGGCTCCTAGCCACTTGCCTGCCTACCTGTTTGATCACCCCTAACTGCTTCTGCCTGCTTGTCTGACCTATAACTGCCCTCCCCTGCTGCCCTAGTCACCCCTAACTGCCCTCCCCTGCTGGCCTTGTCACCCCTAACTGCCCACCCCTGCCTGCCTGGTCATCCCTAATTGCCCTCCCCTGCCAGCCTGGTCTCCCTAACCGCCTCTGCCTTGGCCCCCAGCCACTGTGGCTTTGTCTGGAAGGATGTCTGGCCTAATTAGCATATTACCCTTTTATTAGTATAGATTTTACTATCATACATATTATAGACCTCACAATATATTATTATATCTTTGTTTTAAACAATTATCTTTTAAATACTTTTTTAAAAGAGGAAAAATTTACCCACTTAGTTACCATCCCACTTGCATATTTACCCACTTAGTTACCATTCCTGGCATTTTTAATTTTTTAGGAGGATCGATTGGAATTTCTTCTGTTATAATTTTCCTTTTAACTGAAGAACATCCTTTAACATTTCTTAGAATGCAAGTCTGCTGCTAACTGTATTGTTTGTAAAAAAAAAAAAAAAGTCTATCTTTTACTTTTCTTCATGAGTCTATCTGCATAGTGACCTTGGACAAAAATATTAAAAGTCCTACTTGCTATTTTCTTATGCCTAAAGTCATCTCCAAGTCATCTAGAAAAACAAAAATGAGTGTCTTCTTGCTTTTTTCCCTGGTTTTCTGTGATTTTGAGCATGAAAACAAACCCAAGCCAGTTTTCTCATTTACCTACTGACATTTGTAATTCTAGTTCCTAGTTTTCTCATTTACCTAGTTTTTTCATTTACCTACTGACATTTGTAATTCTCACCTATCCAAGTTAATTATTTGGGGCAGAGCTCTTTAGAATTTTCTCCCTTGGTTCTTCAGGCAGACATGATACCTAAGTTTAGAGCAGGGATGGGAAACATCCAACCCTCAAGCCATGTAAGGCCCTCAAAATCATTTGATCTGGTCCTGCCAAGGCATTATGGGTGAGTTAAATGTTTGACTAAATATAATTTTTAAGTTGATAATTTTGTATGGCCCCGCAAATCTGTATTATATATACATATTATATACATTATACATAATCTGTATAATATATATACAAATTTGTATAACATATATATATATATATTATACAGATTTTTGGGGCCATACAAAATTATATATATATATATATATATATATATATATATATATATATATAGAGAGAGAGAGAGAGAGAGAGAGAGAGAGAGAGAGATTGAGTGGGGGGTAATATGCTAATTGGGCCTAATGACACTGATAGAACAAACCACTAGAAATGTCAATTTTATATTAAATTTTCCAATTAAAACTCTAGTAGTATTTTAAAAAACCTAAGGCAAAGACTTACTTGCCTACAACTAATTTTATAACTTTTAACTTTTGTGCTTAGTTGTCCCTTTCTCCAAAGTCTGAAGGCCTCTGTAAAAGTGATTCCAGACCTGCAGAACCATGATGAGCTTTCTGAACCTACGGTAATGAACACCACAATCTTGTTTATTTTAGCAGCACATGGTGTAAA
Organism: Vespertilio murinus; assembly: GCA_963924515.1. Classification (NCBI taxonomy): domain Eukaryota; kingdom Metazoa; phylum Chordata; class Mammalia; order Chiroptera; family Vespertilionidae; genus Vespertilio; species Vespertilio murinus. The sequence continues at coordinate 34,582,004 of OZ004705.1, forward strand.
ACTGTGTTTGAATAGGAATTATTTATCCTAAGTAAATAAATAAATTTGACAAATATCTATTAAGCATCTATGATGTGTTAGGTGTGGATGGGAATACTACATAAACAAGATATAATACCTTGCTTCATTAAATGTAGAGTCAGTTCCTTCTACTTTGGGGCCCAGACTCTTTTAGACTCAGAGGTGCTCAGATCCAGGCAATCTTCACTTGGAGGACAATAAGGTCCGACTTGCTACTTGGCCATTCTCAGGGCTGGAAAGATATTTCTTTTACAAAAGCAAATGACCAACAAAATCATAAACCCAAATTATAGGTTTACCCCTTTAAATGGGTCATAGTTCTCTAGGATATAAGTCATTCTCAATTTCACACACGCATACACACATACACACCTACACACCTTATTTGAGACTGTATATTAGGTATATTAGGTTTGTCACCCCACAGAAATTAAAAGTAACTGGCTATTCATTTGATTTAAGTTTATATTTGTTAGCTGAAAAAACAAAATTGAAGAAAAGAGCTTGGGAATATTTAAATGGCTTTCTTTTAAAGGAAGAACCATAACCTTCCTATACCGCAGGTATGTAATATTAAACATGTTAATAACTTAGGTCAATCGCTGTATCTAAAGATTTTTGGGGGGTTGTCTTGCTCTAGATGCTATGATTCTGATTACCTGGACAGTAATCTCTCCTTGACTCACCCATTGGGTACCACTTAGGAGCACACACACTTGAGGGGTTTGCCGATCATGTATTGCTCCATATTTATAGCATTCCTCTTTTCAACAGGCATAAACATTTGAGGGTGGGTTGTATTTTAGTGATGTTTGGTCCCCAATTGTAACATGATACCTCCCCCTCTTATATACATTTTTATTTAATAGAGGATTTTATTTTTAAAGGAAACCATAAGTGAAACCAATCTTGAAGATTCAGGAGCAGTTAGTGCTCTAGTGCCAGGTAAGGATTTTAAAATAGCTCATGGGATTATATACAGGGTTGCCCCCCCAAATAATAAGGGTAGTGTTTAGTAAAATACATTTCATTTTCAAAATGTAATAGAAATCAGCCGTTAACGTGTGTGTATACATTTTTTGGGACTCCCTGTATATGTGAACATAGATTTATATGTAGGGGATTTTAACGGAGAAAGGATTTGTATTTGTGCCGCCTTTCTTTCCTTCCACAGAGACAGCCCAGAGTGAATCCCAGTGGTTTTGGAAGGCAAAAAGCCTGAACCAGAGGCTGAAAGAAGCCTACATCGATGCCAGTTTCCGCCACATGTGTATGCTTGAGGTCTCTTCCAGACTGGCCACAGACCACTTGTTGAGTTGTGATCTGTCCCTTGTTTCAAAACACATCAGCTCGCCTGTGCAAAAGCCTGTACTGTTGCCTGATGTCTTTGCCAACCTGAACTCTGTCATGTGTGTGGAGGGTGAAGCTGGTAGTGGAAAGACAGTCCTCCTGAAGAAAATAGCTTTTCTTTGGGCATCAGGATGCTGTCCCTTGTTAAACAGGTTCCAGCTGGTCTTCTATCTCTCCCTTAGCTCCACCAGACCGGACCAAGGGCTGGCCAGCATCATTTGTGACCAACTCCTAGAGACAGAAGGATCTCTGACTGAGATGTGCCTAGGGAACATCGTGCACCAATTAAAGAATCAGGTGCTATTCCTTCTGGATGACTACAAAGAAATGTGCTCAGTCCCTCAAGTCATACAAAAACTGATTCGAAAGAACCACTCATCAAAGACCTGTTTATTGATCGCCGTCCGCACCAACAGAACCAGGGACATCCGGCAATACCTACATACAGTTCTAGAGATCAAGGCGTTTCCCTTCTATAATACTGTCTACATATTACGGAAGTTTTTTTCTCACTATTTGACCCGTCTGCGAAAGTTTATAATTCACTATAAATTAAATGAGAATTTGCAAGGAATTCAGAAAACTCCTCTTTTTGTAGCAGCAGTTTGTGCTAATTGGTTTCAAAATCCTTTTGACCAGTCCTATGACGATGTGGCTGTTTTCAAGTCCTATATGAAATGCCTTTCCTTAAAGCACAAAACTTCAGCCGAACGTCTCAAAGCAACTGTGTCCTCCTGTGGTACGCTGGCCTTGAAAGGGTTTTTCTCTTCTTGCTTTGAGTTTCGTGATGATGACCTTGTAGAAGCAGGAGTTGACAAAGATGAAGATCTAACCATGTGCCTGATGAGTAAATTCACAGCCCAGAGACTGAAGCCAGTCTATCAGTTTTTGGATCCTGCATTCCAAGAATTTCTTGCTGGGATGAGGCTGATGGTACTGCTGGATTCCGACAGGCAAGAAGATCAAGACTTGGGACTTTATTATTTGAAACAAATCCAGTCTCCCTTGATGACTATAAGTCCCTGTAACAACTTTTTGACCTACGTCTCCTGCTACCCTTCAACAAAGGCAGGGCCAAAAATTGTATCTCATTTGCTTCATTTTTTGGACAACCAAGAGTCATTGGAGAATATATCTGAAAAAGACAATCTGAAGCACCATCCGGAAGTTCTGGAGAGAGTGCACATCCTTAGGTCATTATGGCAAATATCTCCAGAGAATTACTTTTTACTGATTTCAAAACATTTACTGACTCTTGCCATAAAAATTGCTTATCAAAGCAACACTGTTGAAGCATGTTCTCCATTTATTTTACAATTCCTTCAAGGGAGAACCCTGACTTTGGATATGCTTAAGTTACAGTATTTTTATGACCATCCAGAAAGCCTGCTATTATTGAAGAGCATCCAAGTCTCAATAAGTGGAGACTTGAAAATCGTATCCCCTATGCCAGCTAATTCATTTCTGGAGGCCTATGGGGACAAATCACAGGCACCAGCTATCCATCAGGACTGTGCTTCTGCCTTTGAGGATATGATGAAATGTGAACGGGATTTAGCTGAAAAGCAGAATAAAATAATGAGATTTATGAATATGAGGGTCAAAGCACCACCAGACATCAGCACCGGCTACTGGAAACTTTCTCCAAAGCAGCACAAGATTCCCCTTCTGGAAGTCCATGTGACTAATGTGGATGGTGTGGATCAAGAGATGCTCAGGATTCTAATGGCAGTTTTCTCAGCTTCACAACGCATTGAACTTCACTTAAAGGGAAGCAGGGGCTTTATTGAAAGCCTTTGCCCAGCTCTTGAGCAATATAAGGCTTCTTTCACCAAGTGCTCCATAAACAACTCTGAGCTGAATACAATAGAACAGGAATTGCTTCTCAACCTGCCTTCCTTGGAATCCCTCGAAGTCTCAGACACAGCCCACATACCAGGTATATATATACCTGGTATATACACCTGAATATATTTTAGCTGGCTATTCTGATAGTAATTTTATTTGCTTACTCTTGGTTTTAGGTGGATAAAACTCGTGAAAGCATGAGACCATAAATGCTTGCTGATGGAATAGATATAAAATAAATCTTCAGTAATTTATTCTTGTCAATAGTATGAATTAGTGAAAGGCTTCTAAATAGAACGTTTTTCAAACAGCTCAGATAAAAATTAATGAAAATTAACTATTTCAAACAACTCAGATAAAATATTAAGTTAATAAGCAGACACAAATTACTTACTAGTAAAATAATGATCTGTATGTAAAGATGATGCCCTCACCCTATCTGCTCAATGGAAGGAAGGGTTACACTGTACTGTCTGGAAAATAAATGGGAAAGAGTATCTCCCACTTATTTATGTTTCCTTTCACTGCTTTAAGTAATGTTTTCAAGTTTTCCGTGTAGGCTTTCTATTTCTTTCATTAAATTTATTCCTAGGTACTTGTGTAAATCATATTTAAATTTTTTTCCATTTTCTACTTTTTGTTCTTGTGGCTTTGGTTTTTCAACAAAAACCTATGTCTAGGTGTGCTTTGTTTTGTGTTATCTCTTCTGGCTCTTGTAAGTCACGTTGCTATGAATATGGGTGTACATATATCTGAGACCCTGCTTTCAATTTTTTCAGATATAGACTCAGAAATGGAATTGCTGCATCATATTAATAATAGTAATTTTTGTTGTTGTTAATCCTCATCACAGATTATTTTTTTCATTGATTTTTACAGAGTGGGATGGGGAGACAGAGAGAAATGTCAACGTGAGAGAGACACATCAACTGGTTGCCTCCTGCACACCCCCTGATCAGGGCTAGGGATTGAGCCTGCAACTAAGGTTCGTTGCCTTCACCTGAACAGAGCCCAGGACCCTTCAATCATGGACCAATGCTCTAACAACTGACCCAAACCGGCTAAGGCAAATAGTAATTTTACTTAACTTTTGAGAAATCTCCAAATCTCTTAATTTTCCCGAGTGGTTGCACCATTTTTATTTCTTAAAATATATTTTTATTAATTTTAGAGGAAATGAGAGGAGAGATAGAAACATCAATGATGAGAGAGAATCATTGAACAGCTGCCTCTTGCATGCTCCCTACCGGGGATGGACCTACAATCTGGGTATGTGCCCTGACCAGGAACCAAACGTGACTTCCTGGTTTATAGGTTGACACTCAACCATTGAGCCACACTGGCCAGACATGGCTGCACCATTTTGTATTTCCATGAGCAATGTATGGAGGAGCATTGTATTGGGGGGTAGCCCCAATTTCTCCACATCCTCATCAAAACATTTTTTTAATTAAAAGGCATCCTAGTAGGTGTGAAGAGGTATTTCATTGTGGTTTTGATTTTCATTTCCCTAATGACTAATGGTTTGTGCATATTTTCATGTGCTTATTTATTGGCTGCTTGTGTCTTTTTTTCTTTTTTTTCAAATATATTTTATTGATTTTTTTTTACAGAGTGGAAGAGAGAAGGATAGAGAGTTAGAAACATCAATGAGAGAGAATCATCAATCAGCTGCCTCTTACACACACCCTACTGGGGATATGCCCACAACCAAGGTACCTGCCCTTGACCGGAATCGAACCTGGGACCTTTCAGTCCGCAGGCTGACGCTCTATCCACTGAGCCAAACCGGTTTCGGCTGCTTGTGTCTTTTTTGAGAAGACATGTCTAGTAAGTCCTTTGCCCAGTTTTCAATTGTATTGCCTTTTAGTTCTGAGTTGTAGTTCTTTGTATATTCTGATATTAAATTCTTATTGGACGTATGGTTTGAAAATATTTTCTCTTATACTGTAGAGGTTGTCTTTTCAATGTCTCAGTGATGTCCTTCGGTGCACTGTTTTAAATTAGATTAAGACCAATTGCTAATGCTTTTAGTAGCATATCTAAGAATCCAGTTTCCTTCTAAGAGTTGTATAGTTTAGTTTTTATATTTAGGTTGTTGATCCACTTTGACTTAATTTTATATATGGAGCCAGAAGGTAGGGAGTCCTACTTCATTCTTTGCATGTGGAAATCCAATTGTATTTGTTGAGATGAGGTCTGATTTTTGTGAATCCGGACAGTAGCACAAGGCTTCCCACACAGTAGTCAATAAGTGTGGGAAGATACATAAAGCAGTCTCTTCATATATGTACTTTCTAGAAAAGAATGTTTTATGGTACTGATACCACTGTAATTAACTAGTTATAAAAAATTGGAAAGAAGCAAAGACCAGACATTATAGGCATGTTCCCTAAAAAACACTGGGGAGGGATCCAACAGAGGGAAGATAGACGCATGTCCAGTAAAGTTGGGATGACAGAGGGAAGGGGCTTGTCTGTCAGTCAGGGAGAGAGATGGTTGGCCAGAATGGGTGTGGCCACTGTAAGTGCTTGGAAATTTGAGATATTTAACCCTCTTGAATAAAGGAGTTCACTGTCTTGGTTCCTCTTGGCACACTTGGCTTCCTGGCATCCTCCCAAGTGGCCCACAGATCCCCTCCCACACAATGGACTAATGAACTACCGGACTGCAGCTAGCCTTATGGCTGTATCTGACCCAGCAGCAACATGAACTATAATTCTGGATACTGGCTCTGATTTTAGCCCTACTGAAACCCCAGCTATACTTCTTGTGAGTGAAATGGGACTTTGGAAACTCAGGGATATAATTCCTCCTGTGCGAGTCTCAGAAAATTCCGTTTCTCGGTATATGGCAAGGACCCCAGTCCCATTAGCAAGGGGGTGAGAAAAGTTTTCATGTGAAAATAGTGTGATGAATCAAAATGACAGTTTCTAATTTGCTACTCTGGAACTCTTTACATAAATAACGGGAAACTGTGTGCTGCTTTCTAGATCAACTCTTTCCTAATTTGGACAAGTTCCCATGTCTGAAAGAATTGTCTGTGAATATGAATACAAAAAATGTTTTTCCAGTTATTCCTGAAGAATTCCTAAATCTCCACCATATGGAGAAATTATTGATCAAAATTTCCACTGAGGAAGGTCCTTCCAAAATAGGTAAGGATGGCACATTGATTTATTTATTTTTTACATCACTTGGTAGAGCTACTTGGCCAATGATTCATTCAAGAGTAAAAGCTGCTGTGGACCTGTGGGTAAATTGGGGGGATAGCACTTTCTCATTAAGAGAGCAAAGAGCTATTTGTAATTATTGAGCCCTTACTACATGCTAGGAAATTATTACAAGCACTTTACAGGTGTTAGCTCACTTAACCCTCATATCCATTCAAGAGGTAAGATACTATTATTCTGCCGAAACCGGTTTGGCTCAGTGGATAGAGTGTCGGCCTGCGGACTGAAGGGTCCCAGGTTCAATTCCGGTCAAGGGCATGTACCTTGGTTGCGGGCACATCCCCAGTAGGGGGTGTGCAAGAGGCAGCTGATTGATGTTTCTCTCTCATCTACATTTCTAGCTCTCTCTTTCCCTTCCTCTCTGTAATAAATCAATAATAAAAAAAAGATATTATTCTCATTTTACAACCGGGAAATTGAGGTATAAAGAGGTAATTGCTCAAGGTCACCCCAACTACGGAAATGGTAGCTTGTGATTCAAACACAGGAATTCTATTACCAAGGCTGAGCTTTAACCACTGATATATTGTCTCTCCAAAATAATTTGTACAGTTCTTTTATTTTGTCTTAAAGATACAGATACCTGCCCAATTACGTAGAAGGAAATAGGCTGATTGGTAGCAACTGGAAGCGTTTCCCTGTTTTTCCCACCAGCCTATGTTCACGGTTAACGGACTTAGGCATCATCAACTCCTTGTTCAGTACAGACTGAACACTAAGGACTGAGGAAATGTAAAATTCTATGGAACTGACATGCAAAATAATTCACTGAACTGGAAGAAGTTATTTTCTTAAATGTTAGCAGTTTTTGCATCAAATTTAAATTTTGTTTCAGAGTTGTCACTGCTTGTTTCTTTGTATAGTATTCCTATTGTGTAAATGTCATGTGCACACTTAGAAGCATTAAGTGTTAAAACTGAAGGTAACTTTACTGAGTCAATGCCCTTCTTTTACAGAAAACTGATCCCTTAAAGAGGTTCAGTTCAAGTTCACACAGCTTACTAGTTCATTGCAGAACCTGAACCTAAGCCAAAGTGGCTTGATTCGTAAAACAAAGCACATCATGGTGCTTTGTTTTAATTCAAGATTGTTGAACCAAAATAACAAATTATGTGGCTAATCCTGATAGAAATTTGCAATCTTCCCTAATTTCTTTAATCCTTGATATTTTACAGTTAAATTAATTGAGAATTCTCCAAACCTTAATGTTTTCCATCTGCAATGTAATTTCTTTTCGGATTTTGAGTCTCTCATGACTGTACTCGCTTCCTGCAAGAAACTCAACGAAATTAAATTTTCTGGAGCATTTTTAAAACCCATCCCATTTGGTAAGAGCTACAATTTTGAAATTTTGGTTTAGGGCACTTTTTAAAAATAGGCACATTTTAAATATGCAATTGATGCTAAATTGATGTAATATATATATATGATCTAAAATGAGTTATCAAATAAGTTGTGTTTCTAAAAGTTTAAATATTTCTAGTTGTCGGAATTATTTCCTGCACAAAGACTTACCTATTTAGTCATACTAATTAATTCTATCAGAATTACTGTATTATTTTCTATCACTTTAAAAATATTCTTTAGTTACATTACTTTTTGGTATATCAGTTGTAACTGAAATAACTATATTTTTATTTTCCTTTTATAGTCACCATTCTGAGAAATTTCATTTCTCTGAAGATATTAAATCTTAATCTACAGGAATTTCCAGATAAGGAAACATCTGAAAAATTTGGTATGTGTACAAAACAGTGCCTTTTACTTATTCTTTATTCTCCTCCCCCTCAAATCCTTCCATCTATTTTGCATTAGCTAATAAGGTTAATGCACAAATCACGATATGTATTAGCCACCCTAGATAATTAGAAGGAAGGGACAGGGCTGCTCAACGTTTACCCTCACGTGCCTTGATTATTCTCAGAGTGCCTTATGGGTCATTATTCCACTATGCAATTTCATTGGCAGGTACCCGTTCCAAAGATGTTAAGTCTGTGTTGTTTTAAGTTTCTGGGATATAGATAAAACAATATCTTTTAAGGTTCAGAAAACTCATATGTGAAAACCCAGATTTAACAAAATGATTAGCAATAAAAAGAGCTTAAGTATTTTTTCATATTTTTATGATTACAAAAGTATTGCATGCTGATTGGAAAAAAACATAAACTGAGGCATATTAACAATTTAAAGTTTATTTAAGTAAAAATGGATTTGAATTGGGGAACATCCTGTTTAGCAGACAGGAGCGACACAGAATGACTTTTATAGGTAGAAGGGAGCAGGAACAAGGAAGTTATATCAGGTAAAAAAGCTGGTTGGTGAATGCAAGGATAATTTCCTTTAGGGGCTGGCAGAGTTCTAAAGGCTGATAACCTAACTAGTGCTGTTCAGATGATTCCTGATTACCTGGTTTAAGATTCCATTTCTGGGAGAGCTGGAAGTCAAAGTCTGGGTTTGGTGACATGAAACTTAGCATAAGCAACTCTATTTGGGGACCATGTCTTATTTTCAACTCAGGAAAACATAAATTGGGTCAGTAGAGATATGGAGTATTGAACAGTTAGTCCCTTTTATTTATGTATGTATGTATGTATGTATGTATGTATGTATGTATGTATTTATAAAAATATATTTTATTGATTTTTTACAGAGAGGAAGAGAGGGATAGAGAGTTAGAAACATTGATGAGAGAGAATCATCGCATCGATCAGCTGCCTCTTCCACACCCCCTACTGGGGATGTGCCCGCAACCAAAGTACATGCCCTTGACCGGAATTGAACCCGGGACCTTTCAGTCCACAGGCCGATGCTCTATCCATTGAGCCAAACCTGTTTCGGCCAGTTAGTCCCTTTTAAACTTTAGCAAACTTTAGCGTGCTTAAGGATCACTTGGATCTCCTCCTCCTTTCTTCCTTGAAGGCAGCAGTGTGGGTAGGGGAAGAGCAGGAGGGCTGAATGGGGCAGAGGAAGGATCAGGGGTCAAGGAAGTGCCTGGTATATACAACAGATTGATTAAACAAATATGCTGAGTATAATGAGAGCCAAGTTTCCTCACTGAGAAGGAATTTATAAATATTGAAAGGGTAGGTTAGAAAGAACTTTATGGCATTAAATTAGAATTGGAAATATTAACGTCAACTCATGGTGTGTTTTAAAAAAAAAAGTGTTTTTATTGATTTTAGAGAGGGAGGAAGCGAGAGGGAGAGCTAGAAACATCGATGGGAGAGAATCATTGATCATCTGTCTCCTGCACACCCCACACTGGGGATTGAGCCTGCAACTCGAGCATGTGCCTTGATTGGGAACTGAACCGGTGACCTCTTGGTTCATAAGTCCACACTCAACCACCAAGCTGCTCCACCTGGGTTGAATTCATAGTTTTAACCTATTCACAAAATAGATCAATGTACACACAGATATAGATATACATTTACCTATATGTTTCTATACACAAACACACATTTATATTTCTAAGTTCAGTCAACTGAGACACTAGAAAATACCTTAATAGCAATGAGTACAACAGATGCCCAGATCTTGAGTTTTAAATATTGGCTTCTCAAAAAGGAACACAAGTTCTTATAGAAATGGCTTAAGAACTGGGATAGAGAAAGCAAAAGGCTGGAACGTTGTTGTTTTTTTAAATCCTCACCTGAGGATATGCTTTTCATTGATTTTAGAGAGAGGCAGAGAAACATCAATATGAGAAACATTGATTGGTTGCCTCCTGTACATACTCCAACCGAGGATCAAACCTGCAACCTGGGTATGGACCCTGACCGGGAATCAAACTCCCAACCTTTCAGTGTATGAGGACAACACTCCAGCCAACTGAGCCATCTGACCAGGGCCTGGGACAAGGTTTTAAGGTAGAAAGTATTCAAAACAGCTCCAGGTGTGACGCCTCAGAAGTAGAGAACTTTTTAGGGATCAAGTAATCTACTGTTACCATGTTAAGGATGGAATTCAAGTGAAAAGGAAAGATAGAGTGGTGAATTGTGAGACTTAGTGCTGTGAGGCAGAGGGAAGCATCACTGAGATATTAGCAGGAAGTAGGATCGAAAGGAAGCGGGGTGGAAGGCCTTCAGGAGCCAGGAGAGTATCCAGGATGCCAGAAGCAGCTTCAGTCCAAGAGGGAATGGATGTGTGTTAGGTATTCTGCACTTCCATGCAGGAAAGACTGGGGAGGGTGAAAAAATGGTTGTCTGGAAGTAGCAATGAAGACCAAAGTGGCCCTAGCTGGTTTGGCTCGGTGGATAGAGCATCAGCCTGTGGATTGAAGGGTCCCAGGTTCGATTCTGGTCAAGGGCTAATGCTCAATCCCTAGTAGGTGTCATGTAGGAGTCAGCTGATCAATGATTCCTTCTCATTGATGTCTCTCTCTCTCTCTCCCTCTTCCTCATCTGAAATAAATATATTTTTTTAAAAAGATCAAGGTGTAGACTTGACCTTGGAGAGGAAGAGGAACAGTCTCGATGATACATGGGGCCTCCTGGACTGTGCATGATTTTAAGGCTAGAGACTATGAAAAAGCTTTTGTTTATTTGTTTATTTATTTATCTATCTTTCTTCTGATAGCCTACACGTTAGGTTCTCTTAGCAATTTGGAAGAGTTGATCCTTCCTACTGGGGATGGGATTCATCAGGTGGCCAAACTGATCATCCAGCAGTGTCAGCATCTTCGATGTCTCCGAGTTCTCTCATTTTTCAAGACTTTAAATGATGACAGTGTAATGGAAATTGGTGAGTTACCCTCTGATAAAATTTTTCAACCTTGCCCTAGATGGATGGCTCAGTTGGTTGGAGCATTATCCTGTAAACCAAAAAGATTGTGGGTTCAGTTTCTGGTCAAGATACATATCTATGTTGCAGCTTCAATCCTCAATCAGAACGAGTATGGGAGGCAACCCATCTTTTCTTTCCCTCCCTCCCTCCCTCCCTCCCTCTGTTTTTCTCTCAAATCAATTAACATGTCCTCGGGTGAGGATTTAAAAAACGTTTCAGCTTGAATGAAAGCCAGTGACATTAGTCAAATTTTCTGCTACAAATTGTCTATACAGCTGCTTGGCTGGCGTGGCTCAATGGTTTGAGCATCAACCTATGAGCCAGGAGATCATGGTTGGATTCCTGGTCAAGGCACATGCCCCAATTGCAGGCACAAACCCTAGTGAGGGGCATGCAGGAGATGGCCAACCAATGATTCTCTCTCATCATTGATGTTTCTAGTTCTCCCTTCTCTGAAACAATAAAAAAAATTTTTTTTAAATGTCTATAGACTTTTCTCTCTCTAAAAATGTTCAACCCACTTCATTATCTCTAATCATTTGTTCCCTCTAATGTCCTGGTCAGATTTGGAAGTAAAAGATGCCCTCCCCATTTGAGACTATATACAAAGCTATCAAGTCTGTTCTTTAAAAAAAATTTTTTTTAATTTTTAAAATACTTTTGTTTAAAATATATATTTTTAAAACAAAATCGTCATAAATACACACACACACACACACACACACACACACACACACACACACACACACAGGAAGAGGGAGAGAAACATCCATGATAAGAGATAATCATGAATTGGCCAGCTCCCGCAAGTCCCCCACTGGGGATCTAGCCCACAACCCAGGCATGTGCCCTTGATCAGAATCAAACCTGGGACCGACCTTTCAGTTCACAGGCCGATGCTCTATCCACTAAGTCAAACCAGCTGGGGCAAATTTTTGTGTTTTTATTGATTTTAGAGAAGGGATGGGGAATGTCTGGTCTGTGGGCTATATAAGGCCCATGAAATCATTTGGTCTGGCCCTTCCAAGGCATTAAAGGAGAGTTAATTAAATGTGTGACCAAATACAGCAGGAAACTTTTTAAGTTGATAATTATTGGTCCATGAGTGATGTTATAAATATCCAAATAGCTCTTGGCAGAAAAAAAGTTTCCTATTTCTGATTTATATGTATATATGTGTGTGTAAATATATGTATGTATGTATGTATGTATGTATGTATGTATTGGCATTTTCTATTTCCAGTGATGATGAGAGAGGAGATTGGTTCAAATAATCTAGTCTATCATTATTGAAACAAAAGTCTTAAGATTCCCATTTGATAAATATTTTGCTTTTACAGCGAAAGTAGCAATCAGTGGAGGTTTCCAGAAACTTGAGGACTTAGACCTTTCAATGAATCACAAGATTACAGAGGAAGGATATAGAAATTTCTTTCAACTACTGGACAACCTGCCAAACTTGCAAAAGTTGACCATTTCCAGGTATTACACTGAATGTATCAGAGCTCAGGCCACCACAGTGAAGTCTTTGAGTCAATGTATGTTACGGCTGCCGAGTCTCACCACAATTAACATGTTCAGCTGGCTCCTGGATGCAGAAGACATCACACTGCTTACTTCGACAAAAGAAAAACACCCCCAATCAAAACATTTCAATATTTGGTGGAAATGGATATTGCCATTCTCTCCAATCATTCAGAAATAGAAGACTTAGCTAAAAACTGCTGCATCAAGAAAAATTTTGTCAACAATTCTAAAAACCAAATTATCCAAAAACATTTTATTAAATACTAGAGGACCAGTGGTGGTGGGGGACTAATCCCTCTCCAATCTGTGACCCCTTGAGGGATGCCGACTGCCAGCTTAGGCCTGATCCCTAAACCTGCAGTTGGACATCCCTTACAATCCTGGACTGCAGGCTCCTAACCACTTGCCTGCCTGTCTGCCCCTAACCATTCTGCCTGATAGCCCCCTAAATATTCCCCTGGCGACCTGATTGATGCCTAACTGCTCCCCTGCCGGCATGATCATCCCCAATTGCCCTTCCTTGCTGGCCCTATCGCCCCCAACTGCCTTCTCCTGTGGGGCTGAGGGGACTGGGGGATTCTGGCTGGATAAGGCAGGTGGTGCCTGCCACCCCCTGGCAGGGCTGAGTGGACTGGGAGACTGAGGCTGGATGAGGCAGGGCTGAGGGGACTAAACACCGCCATCTTGTGGCTGTGGGCGCCACCATCTTTATGAGGGTGTGACAGTCAATTAGCACAGTCCCTCTTTATTGGCTGTGGGTGCCACCATCTTTGTGAGGGTGTGAAAGTCAATTAGTATATTCCCTCTTTATTAGATAGGATTACAAGCAAAATAATATTTATAAAACAGGTAAGCCATGTAAAAAAATAACCCTGCATGTCCACCATTCAGCTTAAGAAACATTATTACCAGTATCTTTGAACTCTTAATGATTTTCCCACCTAAAGTTTATACATTTAATCTTCCATAGTCCAGCATAAGCACCAGGTTTTCAGGGTCACTGGTAAAGAGAAACAAAGCCACAAGAAGAGGGTGGAGGGAGGGAGGTACACTGATGTAGCTAAAAGTCACAATGCGGAAGAATTCAGGTTATATATGAAATGAGTAACTTAAGGAGTAAATCAGTTTCACACATAGGTGAAACAGAGTTAACTTTAACAGGGTACAGATGAGTCAGTCTTTTGTGGGCCAAGAGATATTCTTTAATCCTGGTAGGATCTGTTCTGTATATTTAACTTTGGTGTAATCAGGTTTACTTGTACTATTCCTTTATCCACTGTCAATGTGGAGAAAAAATAGGACTTAGGGGGAAATGCTTTAATTCAGGGGCTTTGATTCAAATGCTCTGGCACTCACCTTTATGTTTCTAAACTCCTTCCTTTCTCATAAAGCATAGTAACTTCCATCTTGGATAAAAACTGCTGTTTAAAATTTTAAATTCTGGCTTTTGTAAACATTTGCTTGCTTAAATAATAGGGAAAAATAAGACTACTCCCATTCCAAAGAGGCCATAAACTATGTCCCAGACAGAGCTGTCAGTGCCAGGCTTTAAGATACGGTATCATAGCTTTGCTAGCGGGTCCGGAAGTCTCATTCTAAATTTGGAAGACAGAGCTGAAAATATATAAATAGGAAAGACTTCTATCGTGTTAGGTCCCAGAATTTGAGAAGCAATATTTCCTCTGGGCCCACTAGTGCCAGTGAAATGAAAAAGACTCCAAATAAATTTGGCTTATTAAGACGTCTTCTGGTTTACAATATAACACTCACATATCCCAACCTCTCCAAATCCCGAAAATCTTTCCACTGTGCCCACATGAGTAACATGCCTAATATCCTCAGCCTCTTTTCTAAGTGTTCCCTGCACCTTATTTTAACTCCATATTTTTTCAAACTTTAAAAAAAAACTAGGGCCGAAACTGGTTTGGCTCAGTGGATAGAGCATTGGCCTGCGGACTGAAAGGTCCCGGTTCGATCCCGGTCAAGGGCACGTACCTTGGTTGCGGGCACATCCCCAGTGGGGGGTGTGCAAGAGGCAGCTGGTCAAGGTTTCTCTCTCATCGATGTTTCTAACTCTCTATCCCTCTCAATTCCTCTCTGTGTTAAGTCAATAAAATATATTAAAAAACAAAAAAAACAAAACTAGGACCCATAGTAAAAAAGAAATCCTATATTGAAAAAATTTGCACATTTATATACATATAACTGAAACAAGATTAGAAAAATAAAAGCTATATATTCTTAAGAGTTGTTTATATACACCGCTTTCAGTTGTTTATGTATACTGTTTTTTTAAAAAAATATATTTTATTGATATTTTATAGAGAGGAAGAGAGAGGGATAGAGAGTTAGAAACATCAATGAGAGAGAATCATCAATCAGCTGCCTCTTGCACACCCACTACTTGGGGATATGCCAAGGTACACGTCCCTGACTGGAATCAAACCTGGGACCTTTCAGTCCGCAGGTCGACACTCTATCCATTGAGTCAAACTGGTTTCAGATGTATACTGTTTTCTTTCTTACATTTCCTCCCATCAGGATTTTACCTCCTCCATTCCACCAAAACAATTCTTATGAGGTCACTGATGACCTCCACATTGCTCAATTCAATGAATACTTCAGTCTTCATCCTACTTTTGGTATGAGCATTTGACCCATCAGTAGCTTTGGTGTGGTCCATCACTCCCTCCTCAAAACATTTTCTTTGATTTCTAAGACTTCCCTCCTAATTCACCAAGAGTTCTGTTTCCTTTACTGCTTTTCCTCATCTCTGCTCTCTAAACACTGGGAGTACCCGAGTTCCCCTCTGACATCTCTATTTAAATGCACTTCCTTAGCTATCTCATCCTGTTGAATGGCTTTAAATTCAATATCGAGGCTAACTTCTAAATTTTCGTCATTAGTCCAAATCTTTCCTCTGAACTCTACTCATATCCAACTCCCATTAAAGAGCATCTCAAACTTCATATGCCCAAACCCAACTTCTATCCTTCCTTCCCACAAAAGTACTCTTTATTCAGACTTCTCCATCTCATTAAATTCCATTTGCCTAGGTCAAAACCTTGTCATCCCGACTCGTTCACACACCACCTGTAAATCTATTTGCAAATCCTGAGCTCCATTTGCAAAATACACTCAGCTCCAACCACTACTACCCATTGGTCCTAACAGGTTGGCTTGCTTCTTCCCTTGAAACTTATGATCTATTTTCAACACAGCAGTCAGAGGCTCTTCCTAGAAATGCAACCATGCCAACACCTTTGATTCAAAACCCTCCAATGGATTCCTAGCTCAAAGTAAATGCTGAAGATCTTACAATGGCCTACAAATGACCTGACCCCTCACTACCGTCTTACCCCTGTCTCTTTAATCTCTCCTTGCTCAAGTCCACTCAGCTGTACTGGTTTCTTTGCTGCTTCCTAAACATGCAAAACATGCTGGTCTTAGGGCCTTTGTACTTGTCACTTCCTTTGCCTGGAGGTTCTCCCTCCATTTACGTGAGCGGCTCTCATTTCCTTCAGACCTCTACACAGATGTGTCCTGACCTTTCTTTTTAGAAAGGCATCCCACTTCCAATCTCACTCTGCCGAACCACTTTCCCTACTTCACTTTTCACTACAGCATGTATCGCTATCTGCCACCTTATAAAGTTCCCATCTCTATAAGCAGGAATTGTCATGTTTTGTTCACCATAGTCTCCTAAAAGACACATTTGTATATGTGACTAGGTGCCTAGCACACAAAGTTAAGATTTAGCCAATCAATGATTCTCATCAGGGATGTTTCTATCTCTCCATTCCTCTCAAATCAAAAATATATTAAAGAATAAAAATAGCCTAAGTGTCACTCAGTGGTTGAGTGTTGACCTATGAACCAGGAGGTCACGATTCGATTCCCAGCCAGGGCATATGCCCAGGTTGGGTGACTTGATCCCAGTGTGGGGCATGCAGGAGGCAGCTGATGAATGCTTCTTTCTCATCACTGATGTTTCTATCTCCCTCTCCCTTCCTCTCTAAAATCAATAAAAATACATATTTTTTAAAAGAAAAAAAAAACAACTTAAAATGCCACTTAACCTGTATAGAAAGCTTAAGCCATAGAACAACCAATTTTGCTTAACACACAATGAATATTCATTTATTCAAAAAATATGTACTGATAATGCCGGGCATATTTGTTTTCCCCATGTAAAACCT
This sequence comes from Vespertilio murinus, assembly GCA_963924515.1. Lineage (NCBI taxonomy): Eukaryota > Metazoa > Chordata > Mammalia > Chiroptera > Vespertilionidae > Vespertilio > Vespertilio murinus. The sequence goes on from OZ004705.1 coordinate 34,598,967, forward strand.
CAGAAATAGCATTTATATATTAACATCTTCTGCAGCTAAACAGACTAGAAAATATCCCACGTGCCATGGACACCAAACTTCGGACTAAACTAAAACAATATGATCTAAGAATGTGAATGGAGAGAGAGAGATATAGTGAAATGAATGAGAGATGGAACTACAAGGTGGAGATGAAGAGAGAATAGCGTGGCCAACCATTTCAGGTGTGTGCACGATGAGCACGTGGAGGAGGTGAGAAGAGAGAGGGTCGGAAAGACAGGAGAAGGTGCAAGGAGGAACATAACAATATGACTTTCAAAAGACAATACAGCTTTGGTTCCTGATTGGTTGGGCCCAGTCCTTGTGCCACTCGGCTTCAGCTAGGGTTTCTTAACCATGGATTCTCATTAACATTGTTTTGTAATTGGTTTTATCTTTATAATACTACTCCCTTTACCCTGAGTAGTTTTCTTTCTATAGACTCTACCCGTAACCATATATCCCAAAGAAAAAATATTCAGATAGTCAAGATTAAAAAATATTTATCATTTATTTTTAAAGGCATCAGTAAAAAGCTTAACATACTAAGAAAGTTACAATATACAAATGTGTTGACAGATCAACTTTTCTGCACTATATGTGACCTTGAGTTTATTTTAATTACTCACATTTCCATTGTTCAGTTATTCAAACTGGTTATTCCCTACAAATACCTGGCTGGTTACATGAGCACAAGTCACAAACAACAAAGGTAAACGTAGAAGATTGTGCCATTCAACCAAGTGCTCATGAAGAAAAGATGAAAACTGTTCACATCGACCAGGGCATATCAAAACACCCTTCTCCTTGGGAGACAGCTGCACCTTAATTTGAAAGAAAAAAAGCCTAGATATAATTATGAAACTTAAAAACCTATTTTCTTATAAAATCATAAAGGAGAGAGGTAATGGAAAGCAATACACTCATCAAGGTAAATAAAACTAGAATAAATATATGCTAATACTAATTTCTGTCTTTATGGGACAGTTAAATGAAATAGACTAATTGTGAAATTCATTTGGAAGATTAAATGGGAATAGAAAAATTTTTTTTAATTTAAGGAGCACTGGTATTTGATGTCTTACATTATAAAACAATGGTCAAAATTGTGTGTTAGAAACAATTTGGGGATGCTCTACTTGAATTCTCATTGAAATTACTAAGTTAATTATCACATCTCTATGCTCCTGTATACTGTCTGTAAAATGAATTAAAAGGAAATACAGGTGACTCGTTATTCACAGAAGTTATGTTCTATAAAGTCACCACAAACATGGAATTTATAAATACAAAGCCATCACTCCTAGAAGAAATACTGGGCTAAATTCCGGCAAGTCTCTGATCACATTTTTATCAATCATTAGATAAATAACCTTTTTTTGTGTTTCCATTGAAACATATGTTATTAATAGATAGTATTGATGCATTAACACTGAACTCACAGCCAACAGCACTATATCTCATGCCCAGAATGAAGCTTAACTAACATATGTATTTTCGCTGCAAGGCACATCAGAGTTCTTGCACTTGGGAAACACTAGATAACCCTTCTGCATAATGCCTAAGAGCCATTTTAAAGCATGAAATCAAAAGGCACAAAAATGCAGCACTAAGATTGTGAAAAGGACACTTATATATACTATGAGTACTGAAACAAGAGAACAGCATTGCTCAACATCAGCTGAGAACATCTATGTCAGGTGACTCAAATTTTTCACCTTTCTGCGCCTGTCCATGAATTACAGCAAAAGTGCCACAAATACTGATCCTGGTGTTACAGATAAATTTTAGCAAGTAGGCAAATTTGCAAATCCAGAATCTATGAATAACGAGGATTTACAGTAGATAAAACTTTATAAGCAAAATTTATAAGAGAGCAAATATAAATATTTAAAATGTAATAGGGGGATAACATATAGACATAGGGGGGAAAATGAGACAAAACAGCAGAAAAAAATCCAAAAGCCATTAAAAAGGAATGAATTTGACTATAGAAAATAAAATAGTATGACTACATAAAAAGCAAACATTGCTATCAAAATGACAACTGCTATTACTATGAGCAAGGTCAAGCAAGATGACAAACTAGTTGTAGAAAAAAGTACCTACAACTCATATCACAAAGGGATAGTTGCCTTTACAAAGAATTCTTACAAAAGGAAAAACATATATCCAAGTTGAAAAGTGTGTAAAGGTGATGTTCATCAAGTTTTCAGAAAAGATACATAGCTCTCAAACACATAAAAAAGGCGCTAAACTTCACAATAAAATAATTATAAATATAATAAGACAATCATTTTCAACTATTAGACTGACAAAGACCTAAAAGTTTGATAAATTATTGGATTGGCTGTGGGAAACAGGAACTCTCAAACAATGTTGATGGGAATATAAACACAATTTCTAATGAGAGCATTTTAACAAAAATCGATTAAAATTATAAATGCATATCCTCTTCAATCCCAGCAGTTCTATTTATTTTGATAATTTTAGAAATGTACTCATATCTACAAAAAGAATTATATAAAAGAAGAGTGACTATATTAAACAGCAAATGATTGCAAACAGCCTAAACTTCCAAGCATAAGAGTTTAGTTAAATAAGCATGACATACACTTATACATGAGAATATCCTGCAGTTATTTAAAACAAGTTATATACACTGATATGGAATACATATACATCTAAATATAAACAAGAAATAATGTGGAAAAAGCACTTACTTCTTAAGGAATACTGTATAATTACCTATAAAAATAAAAAATTAAAAGTTTAAAACATTGATACATCTTATCACATTTATTTTAATTATGTTTATTCTTTATGTCAATAAATGCTCACAGCACAAAAATACAAAAGGGTACACTGTGAAGTCTTCCTCACATGACTTTGTCTTCTCTCCAAAGGTAACTAAAGTATCACTCTGAGATGATAATTTTTTCGACCAGTATGCTGCAGGAATTTTTAAAACATTCAATACCTGACTATTTAGTCAGGAGTACTGACCTCTTTTCCTTAGATAATTAAAAAACAAAATCACATCAGCTAACATAATAGCCATCCAGTGTGAATGAATAAAAGTTATATCTATTTTGTCAGATCAGCAAAAAATACATTTTTTGATATGTTGCAAAATTTTAGTAGTTTAAAGTGTTCCACAGGATGAAAAATATTGAAAATTGCTGCAATACCAAACTTTCAGAAAACATGCAACAATTGAAAATTCATCGTTTAAAAAAATAGTAGGAATAGCTGGTAGTATATTTGTTTTCCTGCCAGATTATAAAACTCGGCACAATATACAGGTTGGGGCAAAAGTAGGTTAACAGTTGTTTGTATAGAAAATAATAAGTAATAAATAATAATATAAGAATAAACTTTTGCATTTCACAACGGTACACCTAGTTTTGCCCTACCCTGTATGACACAACTGTCTTCAGGCACTGGACAACACAGTGGGTAGGGCTGACCTCCTTGAGAAAGGGAAACAAACAAGGTGAGCTTCACTTTCACCTCTTTTTTGGCTGGACACCATTTTCAAACGGCAGCGTGGAAAGTGAAACTTGAGTCAAGAGTACTGTTCTTCTTAGGTGGAAGAAATAGATTGTAGTTTGGGTCTTGGAATAAGGCAGCTGGAATTTGAAGAGGCAACTCTAAAGAGAGATTTGAAGAGAAGCACCTCCAGAAATTTGTATAGGATTTCCATTTAGGTCTTTGACCAAATCCTAAATTATGTATACATAGGACAAAATCCCACAAAGCCTGGAAGAAACAGTTGCTGGTGTGGGGATGGTAGGGACCTGAGAGCCGAGTAGAGAATGCAGAGTTCCATCACTTGCTGTGTGGCCCAAAGCAAGTCATTTCACCTCTATGAGCCTTTCTCATCTGTGTAAAATGGAAATAATTATAGTATCTAACTTGATTGTGCTATATGGATTAAATGAAATATCTACATCTAGCACACCCAGTAGTGATTCAAAGAAAAAGCTATTATTAGAGAAAAATTTCACATAGCAGTTTCTAGTTTCCCATACAAAACGCAAATTAATAGATACCTGAGAGTCTACTGAAACCAAGATTTATAAAATAAGATTTTTTTACTTTTAACCAGAAGTCTTTATGTAAACACAAAGTTTCAATAATACTCAGATATACTGCTTCAACTCTGTCTTTTGCCTGGAAATCAAGAACTTTTAAAAAAAAATTTTATTGATATTTTACAGAGGAAGGGAGAAAGATAGAGAGCTAGAAGCGTCGATGAGAGAGAAACATCGACCAGCTGCCTCTTGCACACCCCCTACCGGAGATGTGCCAGCAACCAAGGTGCATGCCCTTGACCGGAATCGAACCTGGGACCTTTCAGTCCACAGACCGACGCTCCACCACTGAGCCAAACCGGTTTCGGCAAGAACTTGTTTTATTTAAAATGGACTATAGCTCAACTCACAATTATATACCATTTAAAAATGTGCAAGGACAATTTATATTACAATAACTAGTAATGAAAAAAAAATCAAAATTTCAAACCTGAAAAATTAGTTTACCCAAAAGCTATTTTAATTTTGGTATCTTCAAATGTAACATATATTCCCTTACAATTAACTTTCAAAACCATTCATCTACTTGCAGGATTTGTTATAAAGAAAAGTCTTCTTTAAAGCTAAAAAAAGCAGAGTTGATATTTAATCTTTCATGATGGGTTGAAAGATTTGATCTGAAAACAACTTGGATATCTCTCCTCCATTTACCATTTCTCTCTTTTTGTATATTCCCTCCATCCTATGCTCTTTAAGCAAAAAACTGTGCCAGATATTATGTAGACATAAAGAATGAGATGTAGTGCCTTGCCTCTAATGACAAAGGAAAGACAAATATATAAACATAAAGGTAATATAATGAGCAACGATATGTAATAGAAACAAGTAGAGAGCAGATTCAAAGAGGGAAAATTATACAAATGGCATTAGGAACTCTCTTTCTCTCCCTCTCCCTTCTTTTCTCTCTAAAAGCCAATGTAAATTCTTAAAAAATAAAAAAGATGACGTTGGCCCTGGCTGGGTAGCTCAATTCGTGAGGACACAGTCCCAATATGCCAAGGTTGTGGGTTCAATCTTGAGAATACATCCAAGAACCAACTAAGGAATGCATAAATGGGTGGAACAACAAATCGGTATTTTGGTCTCTCTCAATTCAATAAATAAAAATGTTAAATGTAATGTTAAGTGGACACACACACACACACACACACACACAATAATGGCATCCAAATCAAAATATAGATGAATATGAACCAAAATTGTAAAGTAATATGTGAAAAAAAAATACAGCCCTAGCTGGTTTGGTTCAATGGATAGAAGAACAAGCCTGTGGACTAAAGGGCTCTGGGTTCGATTCCAGTCAAAGGTATACGCTGGGTTGTGGGCTTGATCCCCAGTAGGGGGTGTGCAGAAGGCAGCCGATCAGTGATTCTCTCTCATCATTGATGTTTCTATCTCTCCCTCCTTCTCTGAAATCAATAAAAAAATATTTTTAAAAAGTACATCTGGCTGTCTGACCATAGTGAAGCAGTTTTACCACTGATTGTAAGGATCTCTTTATTGAAAAGTATGTTTTTCTTTTAAAAAATATATTTTTATTGATTTCAGAGAGGAGAGCTAGAAACATCGATGATGAGAATCATTGGTTGGCTGGCTCCTGCACGCCCCCTACTGGGGATCAAGCCTACAACCTGGGCACATGCCTTGACCAAAATCAAACCTGGGAGCTTTCAGTCAACAGACCAATGCTCTGTCTACAGAACCAAAATGGCTAGGACAAGTAGGTTTTTCTTTCCACACCACCAACCAACAGGTATTTGATGAAATGATAGATATCTTGATATCATCAGAATTCTAGAGGGGATATAGATAAAGCTTTTATCAAATAGCTTTTACATCAAAATGTCTTCAATGTTGTTTTATATTAACGTTTCCAGAGTTTGTCAATTTCATATTTTAAAAATGTTTTCCACAAACTATAAAATTTACACAAAAGATTGTCTTCTATAATAATGGCATACTTACTCCTTAATTAAAATGTGAGCACCTTCCTTCTTTTTGATTTTGTTTGAAACCCTGTAAGAAAAATAAAGAAATTTAAAAGAATAGAATACAGATATGAATAAACATTTTGTTTCATGTAAGACATTTTACTAATTCTATTTAACAAAATAATATTGAAAAACAAGTTTATAGCCTTATAATGCTCTTTAAAAGTGATCAGAGCCATGGCCAGTATGGGTCAGTAGTTAGAGTACTTGCCCTTGATCCAAAGCCGGTGTGATTTCCAATCAAGGGCACATACCTGGGTTGCAGGTTCAATCCCTGGCCCTGGTCAGGGTGTATGTGTATGGAAGGTAACTAGTCAATGTGTCTCTCTCACATCAATGTTTCTCTTCCCCCGACCCTTAGATTCACTCTCTAAAAAATCCATGGAGCCGAAACCAGTTTGGCTCAGTGGTAGAGCGTCGGTCTGTGGACTGAAAGGTCCTGGGTTCAATTCCAGTCAAGGGCATGTACCTTGGTTGCGGGCCCATCCCCGGTGGGGGGTGTGCGGGAGGCAGCTGGTTGATGTTTCTCTCTCATCGATGTTTCTAGCTCTCTATCTCTCTCCCTTCCTCTCTGTAAAATATTAATAAAATATATATTTGAAACAAACAAACAAATAAACAAATAAATAATCCATGGAAAAAATATCCTCAGATGAGGATTAACCAAATTCCTCTGCCTAAAACAGGAAGAACGAGATTGAAAAATAATTTAGAAACTGTGTCATCAAATTAGAAAATGTATAATCAAAATAATGTAATAACATAAATGATTTTAAAATATCCTTATAAGCCTAATATGCAAATTGACCATCACTCCAACACATAAGATGGCCACCCCCATGTGGATACAAGATGTTACAAGATGGCCTGCAGAGGAAGGCAGTTGTGGGGGATCAGGCCTGTATGGGAGGACAGTTGGGGGGCAATCAGATCTTCAGGGGAGGGCAGTTGGGGGGGAATCAGGCCTGAAGGGGAGGACAGTTGGGGGGACCAGGCCTGCAGGGGAGGGCAGTTGGGAGCAATCAGTCTGGCAGGGGAGCAGTTAGGCATTGATCAGGCTGGCAGGGCAGTGGTTAGGGGGTGAACAGGCTGACAGGCAGAAGTATTAGGGCCAATCAGGCAGGCAGGCAGGCAGGCGAGTGGTTGGCAGCCAGCAGTCCTGGATTGTGAGAGGGCAGTTGGACATCCCTCAAGGGGTCCCAGATTGGAGAGAGTGCAGGCTGGGATGAGGGACACACCACTCCGTGCATGAATTTCATGCACTGGACCTCTAATATATATATATGTTTAGATATATTTTTACTGATTTCAGAGGAAGAGAGAGAGAAACATTAATGATGAGAGAAAATTATTGATCACTGCATGTCTCCTATTATGGATTGAGCCTGAAACCCAGGCATGTGCCCTGACCATTAGCAATACTGGCTGGGCACATGAAATTAAAAAAAAAAAAAAAAAAAAAAAAAAAAATATATATATATATATATATATATATATATATATATATATTATATATATATATATATATATTTTTTTTTTTTATTGAGTTTTTACAGAGAGGAAGAGAGAGGGAGAGTTAGAAACATCAAGAGTAACATTTATCAGCAGCCTCTTGCACACCCCCTAATGGGGATGTGCCTGCAACCAAGGTACATGCCCTTGACCGGAATCGAACCTGGGACCTTTCAGTCCGCAGGCCAATGCTCTATCCACTGAGCCAAACCAGTTTGGGCAGATTTTTAACTGTACTATAATTACATTAAACAGAAACAATAGAAGAGTAATTTAAGCCTTAGGCAAATGTTTTTTTAAACTTTAAGGTAGTTTTAAACCCTTAAAATCTGACTAATTTAACAAATTACCTTTTTAGTCACAAATATAATTAAGTCACAACCACAAAGTGTAGGGAAATGTTGAATGATCACTTACCATATAGTAACCAGTGTGATAGCCACTCATGTACCAAGAGATTAACATACTTCCCAAAGCATCAGCATCGTCAAGAGAATCTGGACATATTGGAGGAGGTGGGGGAATTAGCTGGAAATGAAGAAAAATATACTTTAAAGTCAGGAAACAAAAATGTGAAGTCTGGAGATTCATTTTATGGAGACAATGCTGGATGTTAACTGTATCTTTTCCTAAATTCTATGTTATCTATTAAAAGTTTTAAAAATCTGCCAAAACCGGTTTGGCTCTGTGGATAGAGCGTCGGCCTGCGGACTGAAAGGTCCCAGGTTCGATTCCGGTCAAGGGCATGTGCATTGGTTGCGGGCACATCCCCAGTAGGGGGTGTGCAGGAGGCAGCTGGTCAATGTTTCTCTCTCATGGACGTTTCTAGCTCTCTATTCCTTTCCCTTCCTCTCTGTGGAAAATCAATAAAATATATATTTAAAAAAATTTTTTTTTTAAATCTGACATTTGAAGAAAGTCAACCAGTAACAACAACAAAATTAAATTGAACAATAAAAAACAATAGGTCACATAAAATGTTTAAACATCTTGATTTGATTAGATGTATTTTTCTGGTCTTTTATGAAACTATGGGTAAAAGACCAAGCATAAATACTTTGATGGTTTTCCTTTAAAAAACACCTTAAGGGTATTGAAATGAAGGGGTTGGGTGAACATCTGTACTGCCCCTACCCCAACACACACAATTGGCCAAAGTGTCTAGGCTACTGTTGTTATTTAAAAGTCTACCAGTAGATATCCAAATAGTCTACTTGATCACAATCAAACATCCAAGCACACCTGGAAACACATAAATCCCTGTGTGCAGTATACTTAAATTCTTCCAAACAGGAACTACCTCCCTATAGAATAAGGGATACAATTTCTACCAGGAAGGAAGCAGGCAATATAGGGCTATGAGCTGGGGCAATAAAAGGAATGAATCAGTCTGGTAGAGAAGGGCATTAAAAATTAAAAACAGCCGAAACCGGTTTGGCTCAGTGGTAGAGCGTCGGTCTGCGGACTGAAAGGTCTGGGGTTCGATTCCGGTCAAGGGCATGTACCTTGGTTGCGGGCACATCCCCGGTAGGGAGTGGGCAAGAGGCAGCTGGTTGATGTTTCTCTCTCATTGACGTTTCTAGCTCTCTATATTTCTCCCTTCCTCTCTGTAAAATATCAATAAAACAATATTTTTTAATAATAAAAAAAAATTTAAAAACAGACCTAACTGGTGTGACTCAGTGGACAGAGCGTCAGCATGACGCGCTAATACATCTAAAAATACATCTAATCAAATCAAGATATTTAAACATTTTATGTGATCAATTGTTTTTTTATTGTTGTTCAATTTAATTTTGTTGTTACTGGTTGACTTTCTTTAAATGTCAGATTTTAAACCATCGAACTGAAGGGTCCCAAGTTCGATTCTGGTCAAGGGCATGTACCTTGCTTATGGACACATCCCCAGTAAGGGGGGGTGTAGAAGGCAGCTGATCGATGTTTTCCTCTTATTGATGTTTCTAACTCTCTATCCCTCACATTTTCTCTCTGTAAAAAAATCGATAAAATATATTTTAAAAAATTTAAAAACAAACAAAAACCCATCCTGGTCAGATGGCTCTGTTGGTTGGAGCATCATTCCATACGCTAAAAAAAAAAAAATGGTTGCAAACTTGCCCTAGCTGGTTTGGTTCAGTGAATAAGAGCCTTGGTCTGGGGACTGAAGGGTCCTGGGTTTGATTCCAGTCAAGGGCACATGCCCAGGTTGTGGGCTCAATCCCAATAGGGGGCGTGCAGGAGACAGCCAATCAATGATTCTCTCTCATCACTGATGTTTTTATTTCTCTCTCCCTCTCTGAAATCAATAAAAGTATTTTTTTAAAAAGGTTGCACACTTCATTTCTGGTCAAGTTACATACCTAGGTTTCAGGTTTGATCCCTGGTCCGAGGATCAAAATTGAAGTCGATGTTCCTCTCTCAAATCTATGTTTCTCTCTCTCTGTCTCTCTCAAAATCATTAAACATATCCTCAAGTGAGGATAAAAACAAAACACTCCCTCCCCCCGTATTTGGTTCAAATTTTTACCCATTAGAACCTATGTATGAAAGCAAAGTTTCATCTAAATTGTTTTGTACTTACTGGTGGTCCAGAAGGAAACGGAGGCAGCCAGCATGATAGGAAGGGTGGTGGTGGTGGAGGTGGTGGTGGTGGGCCATTAAATTTTAGACCTGGCTGCAAAAGTATTTTAAAGAAAGATTAATTTACTAACTTCAATATGAAAAGAGAAAAAAATATTTAATGTCAAAAGAATTTAAATAACAAGTGAAATATTAAATAGGATTGCATGTATCAAATGCTGAAGTCAAATAAACTCATTAATCTAGATTTTTCTCATTTCCTTTATATAGAGATTCAGAGAACAAAATCAAAGTAAGAAAGCATTTTAATTTCCCTATAAATCAAGAGGTAGTGTTTTAGGCAAGATATTTCAATCATAAAACAATATATCCAACAATTTCATTATGTAGATTGAGTAATCATTTTTACATCCTTTTAGTAGTTACATATGCTAATTTAGAGCATTCATTGTAAAAATTAGTAAATCTCATTCAATAAGGAAAATCAGGCCCCTAAGACCAAAAAGTATGAGTTACACATTGATATATACAAATACACACATATATTGATTTGATCATTCTAGAAACTGTAATATAATGTAAATTTCAAGAAAAACCTTACAACTCTGGTTCAATGATTAGAGCATCAGCCCACGTGCTAGAGTCTCAGGTTTAATTCCTGGCCAAGGGCTTATACCCGCTGCAGCTGTTTCTCTCTCACATCAATGTCTCTCTCCCTCCTCACTCTTTTCCATTCTTTCTAGAAATCAATGGAAAAACTATTCTCATGCCTTAGGTGAGGATAAAAAAAAAAGAAAGATCTTGAAGAAAATGTTAAGGAGAAGTTTTTTGGTTTTGTGTTTAAATATATTTTATTAATTTTTTACAAAAAGGAAGGGAGACAGATACAGATAGAGTTAGAAACATCAATCAGGTGCTTCCTGCACACCCCCCACTGGAGTTGTGCCTGCAACCAAGGTACATGCCCTTGACTGGAATTGAACCTGGGACCCTTCTATGCACTGAGCCAAATCAGTCAGGTCAGGAAAAGTTTTAATAAATCATACTTGATATCTTTATTTTTAAAATTGTATTATTTTCTCAATGCCATAACCTCCAAGGAAATCACTGCTTTATACAAAACAACTAGACAGGGACATACTTGAGTTCTGCAATATAACCTAAAATAAATCTTTTTTAAAGTTGATTTGTTACTTACAACCAAAAGAAGCATAAAGGAAAACAATATTTACATTTACTCTAACAGTTTGGCAGCTCCTTAGGATGCCCTGTAGTAGATGTAAATACTGTATTCTCTTCCAATCCTATCGAATAAAAGAAAAACATGCAAAATAACCGTACCTCCACTACGACCACCAGCCAATTAGAGTATGCAAATTAACCCAACTAAAATTGGCAGTGGCCACAGAGCTGGAGCAAGCAGGATGCTTGGGTTGCCCCAGTGATGGAGGAAGTCAAGCTTCCCACCAGCCCTGTCTGCTTAAGGCTACAAAGCTTCAATTATAGAAGATAAATCAATCCCAGATACATGCTTCCAGCTGGTCCTGGCCTCCGCTCAAGGAGGCACTGAGAAAAAAAGGAAGGGCTGGGAGCATGGGTCACCGGGAGGTAATCAGGCCAGGATGGGAAGGCAGTTGTGGGTGATCAGGCTGGTGGGGGACAGGGACATTGGGGGATAAGCAGACTAGCAGAGGGGCCAGTTGGGGGAGAGCAGACCATCAATGAGGGTCAGTGGAGGTGATCAGGACAGTAGGGGAAGCAGTTTGGAGTGAGCAGACCAGCAAGGGGGGCGGGCAATTGGGGATGAGCAAGGTGAAAGAGTGGTTAGGGGCAATCAGGCAAGCAGGCAGGCAGGTGAGCAGCTGGAGATAGCAGTCCTGGATTGTGAGAGGGATGTCCAACTGTTGGTTTAGGCCCGATCCCTGTAAATCGGCAGTAGGATATCCTTCGAGGGGTCCTAGATTGGAGAGGTTGCAGGCCAGACTAAGGAACACTCTCCTCCCCTTGCACGAATTTAGTGCATCAGGCCACTAGTTTTTACATATTTTACAAAAGTGACTTGGGGAACTATGAGGACAGTCAGCTGATAAAAGATCAAAGTTTCTAACTTAATTTCACTATATTAGTCTAATACCTAATACTCCATAAAAGTAGTTGGAAAAGCTTTTCATTATAAAGTATTCTGCATTACTATCATATTTTCTCTCTGAAGAATTCTCAAGTATGTATTTATTAACACCTACAGAAAGCCACAAGTTTCATGGGAAAATCTACAATTCTCCTAATGGAAGGTTTGAATATTTGTTGAATGTTTCATTATTATTAACTACTAGAGGCCTGGTGCACAAAATCTGTACGGGGGTGGAGGGGGGGGGCTCAGTAGGGAAGATCCCTTAGCTCAGCCTTCACCCTCTCCAATCTGGGACCCCTCGGAGGATGTCCGACTGCTGAGATGTCCCTGCGGGATTGTGCCTATAACAGCAATCAGACATCTCTCTCACAATCCAGGACCACTGGCTCCTAACACTTGCCTGCCTGCCGACTTGATCACTAACTGCTCTCTCCTGCCGACCTGATAGCCCCTAACTCCCTCCCCTGCAAGCCTGATCCCCCTACTTGCTCTACCCTGCCATCCTGATCACCCCCAAGTGCCTCCGCTTCAGCCCACCACCATGGTTTTGTCTAGAAGGATATCTAGTCTAATTAGCATATTACCCTTTTATTAATATAGATTTTCTGGGAAACCTTTTCCGTGTAAAAAATTACCTTTCCTGGTCCCAGTCCTGATCTTGGCATGGGGGGTGGTGGAGGGAGAAAATAGTTCCATGGAGCAGCTCTTGACTTGATGTTATTTGGTTTGTTTCCATGAGACCTGGAGGAGTTCTCACTTTCGTCTGTTGAAATTTGACTTTCATTCTTTAAAAAGAAAAAATATACATATTGCTGTTATATAGGTTTCATTAAGAAAAATGTAATGGCTCTGGGAGAGCCGTGTGTCCCACGGGAGCAGCGGGACTCAGGGGAGCCATGTGCCCCGGGTGACACATATACCCCAGAAAGCTGTGTACCCCGGGGGAGCGGTGGGACCCGGCGGTGTGTGTGTGTGTGTGTGTGTCTGAACCGGAGGAGGAGCGGATTCTATTCATGTGGTCCTGAGACATTTGGACAGACTGCAGCCATTTGCTACAGAACACTTTGTTGTATTTCCCTACAAAAACAAAAGGGAGAGAGAGAGTCCCACTTGAAATTCATATATGGAAAAAAAGGAAAAGAGAAGGAAAAAAAAATCTGAGGAACAGAATAAAGTGGTGAATATAGTAGAATCATGGGCAAAGAAGGGGAGTGGACTGATAATTACCAGGAGGATAAGGGGGTGGGGAAGCAGTGAGAGAATGGATTGAAATCGTACAACCAATGGATGAAGACAATTGAGGGGAGAGGGGGTAAGGGCAGAGGGTGGGAAGGGAACTGGGTGGTAGGGAGCTTTGGGGGAGAAAAAGGAGAAACAATTGTAATAATCTGAGTAATAAAGATTTATTTAAAAAAAGAAAAAAAAGAAAAATGTAATGCCTTGCTGAAACCGGTTTGGCTCAGTGGATAGAGCATCAGTCTGCGGACTGAAAGGTCCCAGGTTTGATTCCGGTCAAGGGCATGCACATTGGTTGCAGGCACATCCCCAGTAGGGAGTGTGCAAGAGGCAGCTGATTGATGATTTTTTCTCATCGATGTTTCTAACTCTCTATCCTTCTCCCTTCCTCTCTGTAAAAAATCAATAAAATACCTTTTAAAAAAATGTAATGCCTCAGTAGATCAAACTGACAAGTTGTTATATCATGTTGTTTCTCACCCACCCCGTCTCTACTTTCAAGAACTTTATTTTTTGTATCCTTACCTCTTGAGCATTCTGTTCTATATTACTAGCTACATCAGACGTTGGGGAAAGTAGATCAGACAGATTTTGCTCTTCTCTATTTCCATATCCAGTGTAAACCACAACACAGGTTTCTCTCTTAAAATCAACTGAAGCAATGGTAGCTGGGTAAATGCAGCCATCTTCTGACCAAATGGCCGAACATTTGTCACCAACTTTCCACTACAAAAACAAAAAGATACACATACACATAAAGACATTTCTTTTAAAGAGGGTAAACTATTTTCTTGTTTGGGTGGGGTAAAATTGGGTATGGGAGTAGTCTCCAGTTAACTGATCTGGAAGGCAGAATGAAACACTGAAAGACTTGGAGCCCAAACACATAAATGTGAATTCCAATATAAATATAATGTAATCCTGTCATATAATATAAATTTTGCCATTTTTATAACCATGGGCAAGTTTTTTAATCTCTTTGAGTATTATTTTCCTCATGTGTTAAGTGGACGTAATATAACCTACCTCAACTCATTTATTTGTTGTGAAGAATAGAAAGGAGGGGCCGAAACCGGTTTGGCTCAGTGGCAGAGCGTCGGTCCCGGGTTCAATTCCGGTCAAGGGCATGTACATTGGTTGCGGGCACATCCCCGGTAGTGGGTGTGCAAGAAGCAGCTGGTCGATGTTTCTCTCTCATCGACGTTTCTAGCTCTCTATCTCTCTCCCTTTCTCTCTGTAAAATATCAATAAAATATATTAAAAAAAAAAAAAAAAAGAATAGAAAGGAGGGAATGTGTGAGGTGTCCAGCACTTCTGGGCTGACATACAGCAAATGCTTAAAAAATATTAGTTCTCTTCCCCCTTGATGAAACTAAGTGATGAAACTAAAGTGACTTATAAGACACCAAAATATTTATCTTTAAGGTCCACTGTTTTAAATAGCAGAAAAAACTCTTATCTAGAATTTTAGGTTTCTGAGTATTGATAGGTTTAGGATTTTTGAAAGGAAAAAAAGGATAGCCACCTCTCAGTTTAAAAAGTAAAACACTGCCAATTCAGTTGAAGGCCCTCAGGCATTCCTCTCAAACAGCACTGCCTTCCACCCTCTCCTTCCCATATAAAGTGAACATTGTCCTGAATTTAGTATTAATCAGTCCCACCTAAGTCCTTATACTTTAATTGACAGGCATGTTCCTAAACAATAGAAAGTTTAAGAAATGTTATAATTACATGCCAATGGAAAACAGTGCACTAATCACTTAATTTAAAGCTATTTTACACTATTTAATAAAAATGGTATGAAGAAAATCTCTGAAGTTAAATCTCAGTATTTAAAAAATAACCTGCTTCAAGGGAGTTGTGGTGTTCTTTTTTTGGCTTTTATTCTTCTTAGCAGGTTTTCTTTTAGGGGTGCCTTTTGGTTTATTTGAAGCTTCAGAAATGTCACCATTCTTTAGAGCATGCTATAAAAATAAGAATAGAAATGTGCATGTTACAAAATGATACAGAAAAAAATCACAATTCAGTTATTATAAACCGCACACAGCCTCTACTTCCTATTTCCACCATCTCATATGCTACAGGCATCATATATCTAATAATCAGCTCTAAAAACCCCTTTGTCAGCAAAGGAACTTGCTTAGAGAACAGAGGCCCCAGCACACTGCCCTGGCTGAGCCCTTAGCAGAAGGCAGCACTAACCACGTGAGTGAACCATCATGAAAATAGATTCCTCTCCCCCCAAGTGAACCACTCCGGCTGATGCCATGTGGACAGATCATGACAGATGATCTGTTAACTGCTAAGATTCATCAGCAGCCTAGGCGGGTAGCTCAGTTGGTTAGTGTCATCCCGATACACCAACGTTGTAGGTTCAATTTTCAGTCAGGGCACACAGAAGAAGCAACGAAAGAATACATAAAGAAGTGGAGCAACAGATGTTTCTCCTGCTTCTCTAAAAATCAATAAATTAAAGATTCATGAAGAAATATTTTTGGGGGGAGGACACAAAACACCCATTTAATAAGTCTCCTCACTCTCAACCTTTCTGTAACATTAGACACTGTTGATCATCTTTATTTTTGATATGCATGACAGTTTGGATGACATAGAAATGTAGGGCCCAATGTAGGACTTATATTTCTCCTCTGATCAAATCTTAAACTTGGGCAGTCCCAACAAAATTTGGCCACCCTTCTTTACCTGATTATGACCACCTACTATTCCTATTATTTCAATAATAAGCACTATGCAAACAGACTTCTAAAACTATTATCTTTCTTTGACCATTCTCCTTAGCTTAATCCAACATTTCCTATTACCAATTTCTTATCTTCCATTTATCTCAAACTCAACACAACTAGAAGTAAATATTTTTTCCTCAACTCAGTTCCTTTCCTCTATTCAGACTACTTCCCTCTGCAATAATACCTACCTACCCAATCCCACATTGAGCCCCATTTTATTTTATTTTTATATATTTTTATCGATTTCAGAAAGGAATGAAGAGGGAGAGAGAGAATCATTGATTGGCTGCCTCTTGCAAGCTCCCTACTGGGGATCGAGCCTGCAACCTGGACCCTGGTTCACAGGTCTAAGCTCAACCACTGAGCTACCGCCATTGGCTTTGAGCCCCATTTTAATCTGCACTTTATAGAACTAACATGGTAACCATAAGTTAGTGTACTTCTTGTCTAAGTGCATACTGGAAAGCATGCTATTGACAAATTTAGAATTCAACTTCAAGGATGACACAGAGCTTTGATCTTTCTGCCTATGGTACAGTAATGACTGCATGAAAGAAGTGGACGCTATACTTGGTGTTCTGTATGAGCCTCTGCTGTGCCGGAACTAAGAGGGCTCACATATGGTGCTCAATAAGACCCAATACCTCAGACTGTGAGTCAAGTAATGATGTTGGACCACTGTGTAAATGTCTTATGTAGGCCACAAAAACATACTCCACTCCCCAAAGAAGTAGTACATATTCCAACCACCAGAAACACCTGATTTGGAATCCAACTAATTGGATTTGGGGGAGATTACGTTAATTTAACATATGTAAAGCAGTTAAAAAAGTGCTAAAAACTGTATACACTCTACAAATATTAATTACTGCATTACTGCTATTTATCACCATTATTTCAATAAAGACTTGTTAAATGTTTAAAAATTAAAATTCAAACTATCCTTCCATTAATCTGAATTAGATTACTTCCATACATTTATATAATGTAAACACATTAAAAGCAACCAATGTTTAAAATTCTAGTTAAATCTCCTCTCTTAAAGGGATCAAAAAAAGGATCAGGCTGCCTACCAATTTCTAAAAGAAAATATCTAATTTAACTAACCAATGTTATCTTTTAACCTTCAAAATTAGAACTAAATAATACATACTTTAATACTTTACTGTAAATGTTATCAATTAATTTTTCCCGTGACTAACATGAGGACCTAAAGAAAAATGTAAACATTTCATACCTTAAATGAAGCCACAGCTTTATCGTATGCTTTTATTAGTGCTGTATCATCCCAAATGTCAGAATCATCGCTCTGAGAAGGATAAAGAATAAAAACAATTTATGTTGGATGGATTTCATTAAAAATGTATGCCAAGAGCAACTTAAACCAAACATAAAATTAAACTAAAAAATGGGTACTTTAAATCCTAACTATAATCACAAGAAACCTACCTGCTTAAAGATTTTGCAGCATTATCCCCAAAATGAAACATATGTAAATGTACTAAGAGGTATGCCATGAAGTGAATGCTCTACAATTTAATCCCTATCTACCAACCATAAGTGGGTGTGTTCAAGAATAACTCACATTTCAATCTCGTCTAAGAGCAGATAAATGGTGTAGTTTGGCCCGCCAGATAGTATAAGATAAAGGGCGTAGTTTTAGTGGGGAAAAAATATGATATTAAGTAATCTGGAAAAGACCTAAAACTTATTTCTATTTTTAAATTTAAATTTAATGAGTACTTAGAACTTAAACTTAATTCAATAAAAAAATGTTTTGAGCACTCAAGTACCTACTAGGCATTCATCATTGAGAAGTATATGAAATTATGCTGCCTGCTCCCAAGACGATGTTCTAATCAGGGGTTTAAAACACAAACAGCCGAAACCGGTTTGGCTCAGTGGATAGAGTGTCAGCCTGCGGACTGAAGGGCCCCGGGTTCGATTCTGGTCAAGGGCATGTACCTTGGTTGCGGGCACATCCCCAGTGGGGGGTGTGCAAGAAGCAGTTGGTCGATGCTTCTCTCTCGATGTTTCTAACTCTCTATCCCTCTCTCTTCCTCTCTGTAAAAAATCAATAAAATATATTAAAAAACACACACAAAACAAAAAAGAATGTAAAACAAATATAATAAAATACTTTAATGTGAAGTACAAACATGTTTTAAATGGAAATAAATGGATTTTTTGCAGTCTAAGATGAAGATACAGAGATTCTTAACTCACCTCCTCCCACCAACACAATAAATCTACAGTTGTCTGAAACAATTTCCTCTGAAAAAAATCTAAAAATTAGTTGAGCAACTCCTACACATTGGGCAAATGAAAACAAACAAACAAACCCCACCAATAACAATATCTAAGAGTACCGGTTTATCTCACGATAAACCCCAGCCCTGCGGCAGCATCCCATATCTAAGAAGAAACTCAAGGCCAGAAGTTCCATCCACTGAGCAAAACCAGCCAGGGCTGAAAAACACTGTTAAGAGACTGAAAAACCAAGCTACAAACTGGGATAAAAAATTTGCAAATTACCTATCTGATAAAAGTTTTATATCGAGCATATATGAAGAACTCTCAAACCTCAACAAAAAACAAAGCAAATGAAACCAATTCAAAAATGGGCAAACATCTGAACAGACACTTTGCCAAAGAAGACATATGGATGGCAAATAAACACATAAAATGATGATCAACATCAACAGTCATCAGAGAAATGCTAATTAAAAACACAAGATGCTACCACACATCTATTAGAATGTTTAAAATTAGCGTAAGACTGACCATACCAAGTGTTAGCAATGATGTGAAGCAAATGAAATGTTCACATATTGCTAGTTGAAGTGTACAACCACTTTGAAAAGTTTGTCAGTTTCTTAGAGTTAAAATAATGAATGATCCAGATATTTACACAAGAGAAATGAAAGCACATGTTCACATAGTCTTCTATGCTAGTAGTCATGGCAGGTCTGTTTATAACAGCCCCAAACTGAAAACAACGCAATACTCATGAACAGTAAATGAATAAACATAGAATAAACATTAGAAAATGCAAGATAACCTATGGTGACAGAAAATGGATCAGGAGTTGTCTGGGGACAGGAGATGAGAGGTGAGAGATGAGAACTATAAAGGGGCCTAAGGATATTCAAACCAACCCCACACGGAGATCACATATAAAAGACCCGAGGCTTTAAGAAAAGATGTGACCAGCCAGTCCCTAGCTGCAGAGACTCAGCTATTGTAGCTTCAGTTACTATGTGGATGCAACCACATGAAAGCACTCAAGGGGAAATACCCATCAAAGCCTTCACAAATCCCTAACACAGAGAAACTATGAGAAATAATAAAGTGATTATTTTCAAGTTGCTGAGCTTTGAGTAATTTGTTACACAGCAACCAAAACAGACTAGGGCTGCCATTATATTTCTCAGTTGTTACCAGTAACCAAGGTCTCTCCGTCTTCTACTACTTCTCAATTACTAACACTGCCACTGTGCTCTTTTGAGTAACCAACAAACTTTCTTCCTCTCCTTAACCTCTTCTCTGAATATTTTCTTCATCTTGCTGAACTAAAATCTGGCTTTTGCCGAAACCGGTTTGGTTCAGTGGTAGAGCGTCAGTCTGCGGACTGAAGGGTCCCGGGTTCGATTCCGGTGAAGGGCATGTACATTGGTTGCGGGCACATCTCCAGTAGGGGGTGTGCAAGAGGCAGCTGGTCGATGTTTCTTTCTCATCGACATTTCTAGCTCTTTAACTCTCTCCCTTTCTCTCTGTAAAATATCAATAAAACATATTTAAAATAAATAAATAAATAAATAAAATCTGGCTTTCTCTGGGGATGCCACTTTCCTTGTCGATATCTCAAATAAAATGTTTTCTCCGCCGAAACCGGTTTGGCTCAGTGGATAGAGCGTCGGCCTGTGGACTGGAAGGTCCCGGGTTCGGTTCTGCTCAAGGGCATGTGCCTTGGTTGTGGGCACATCCCCAGTAGGGGGTGTGCAAGAGGCAGCTGATGGATGATTCTCTCCCATCGATGTTTCTAACTCTCTATCCCTCTCTCTTCCTCTTTGTAAAAAATCAATAAAAAATATTTTTTTAAAAAGTAATATGCTAATTAGATTGGAAGTCCTTTCTGATGACCTTCTGGATGAAGCGTGGGTCCTGGAGGGAAGCTGGTGCTGGCAGCTGGAAGGCCTACTCTTGCACAAAATTTCATGCATCGGGCCTCTAGTTATATTATAAACAGAAACGACAACCTCTCCATAAATCATATTCTCCAACCACCACCTTCTAGGATCTACACAACTTATTCCTTTTAGTAATTTGACAATCATTCCACTTCACGGGGACTAGCAAAACATTGATCCTCTCACTTCTCAAACTATATCTCACTGTCCTAATATCCTCCTTTCCTAGCTCAAGTTTCACAGTCAACCGTTAAGACATCGGTTCTCAACAGACTGTCTTATGTGCCTAAGACAGTCTGCATATCATATATTTACATTACGATTCATAACAGTAGCAAAATTACAGTTGTGAAGTAGCAACGAAAATAATTTTATGGTTGGGGCCATCACAAGATGATGTATTAAAGGGCTGCGGCATTAGGAAGGTTAGGAACTGCTAGCTAAGCTAATTCCCTTATACTCCTCTCTCTCATTTCCTCATACTCACTTGGTATCAACTACAGGCATACCTCAGAGATATGGTGGGTTTGGTTCCCTAACACCCTAATAATGTGAGCACTGCAATAAAACAAGCTGTAACACTCTTGTAGGTGGGGGCTCTTGCCTTCAGTTTGTAAAACACACACTACCTGTGAGGCCAATCAAGTGAAGTGCAATGAAACCAGCTGTGGCTGCACAACCCTATTAATTTCAACTCCTAGTTCACTCTGTGTCTGCCCTCACAAACTTGAAGTGAATTAGCTGATAAAAAACACAATCATGCTGTCTAGTCTTTAAATTCACTAGCACTAATTTCAAGTGGACCTTTAACGTTGCCTAGGAATATTTCCATGATATTTCCTTACTCCAACACTTATCCAGTCTCCTAGAGGCCTGCTTTCTACCATCTCTGCTCAAACCTCCAACATCTGCCCTGTCCTCACTCCTAGCTGATACTTTTTTACTGACAGAAGAGCAACAATCCAAAGAAAAGTTTCAGTCTCCCACCAGGTCTGTACCTATATAACTGTCACCACATGAACCGTCAATATTCCCAACAGAGGCCAAATCCATCCCCTCTTACCTACGCTGGAACACTAACTACTTCAGCAGTTCGCTCTCTGCCATCTTCAATTTCCCCCTCCTCACCGGATCTTTCCTATCAGCCCATAAACATACTGAAACCTGTTCCTACCATCGTAAAAACAAACCACAATACAAGAAACCAATAATCCTCTATATCCCGCTTCCCCCTCCATCTATTGGCCAATTTCTACACTTTCTACTTACAATAAAACTCCCTGAACGGAATGCCTTGAATTTCTCTTCTCCCAATCAGATCTCATTGCCACCATTTCACTCAAAATGAATTTTTGATTTTCACTCTTAGAAACCTGCTCTACTTTCAGTCTTCCCCATCTCAGCTCATCCGTAAAGGCAACTAACTTCATCATTTCAACTGTTCAGGACAATCTTGAAGTTATCCTTGACTTTTCTCTCTCAAATCTCCACTACTGAATTCATAGGCGTCACCTGTTGCCTTTGGTTTCAAAATGTATCTAAAAATCCAAGGACTCTGTTCTCTGCGAACATCCTGACCTACCTCTGGATCATTTTAATAGACTCCGACCTGGTCCCCCGCTTCGCCCTGGCCCGCCTACACTCACAGCCCCCAGTCAGGACGGACACACCAAAGTCCGATTAAGTTACGGGAGGGCCTCGGCTCAAAGCCATCGAGGCGCCCAAGCTGAGCCGGGAAGGCGCTGGCTGCTAAGGTTCCCAAAAGGGAAAATAGGAAGAAACGTTTCGGCGGACCCCAGTCCTGCAGTAAACGGACCGGCCAGGTCCTGCCCCGCGGCCGGGGAAGCGGCGCAGGGGCGGGCCGTGGGCGCCGGGAGCCCGCACGGGGCGCTTTTGGGGAAGCAGGGCCGGCCGCGCCCTCACCTGGCCGGCGCCGCGCCGGAACAGCACCGAGTCCTCCGGCTCCGGGACGCCGCCGCCACCGCCTCCCCCCATCGCCATGGCCAGGATACTACCGGTGCGCGGCGTGCGCTGCGGGCCTCGGGGAATGACCACTTCCGCCGCAAGGGCCTCTGGGAGCGGAAGAGTACGGTGGCCCGGGGACCTGCGGCGGCCCGGAGGAATCCCGCGACCTATATCTCCCAGTGGTCTACATCTTTCTTTCTTTCTTTTTTCTCTCTCTCTGTATTCTCTCAATTCTTCGATTTCACTGTTTGATTCTGCCAGGGTGTTTTTGAACATTTTCTTTAAAACGTGTTCATTGCAGTGGCTGGAGTGACTCGGTTGGAGCAGCCTCCCATACACCGAAAGGCTGCTGTATGGAGGGCACATACCTCGCTTGGGGGTTGGTTACCCTCGTAAGGGCGCGTATGGAAGGCAACCCCATAGATGTTTCTCTTACATTAGTGTTTCTCTCTTTCTAAAGTCAGTAATTCTCAGGGGAGAATTTTTTTTTAAGTGTTCATTGCAGGTGATGTAGAAAATATGGGTAAACCAGTACAATAAAAATCACACGCCCAAGCTGGTTTGGCTCAGTGGATAGAGCATGGGCCTAGGCTGAAGGGTCCCAGGTTCGATTGGGGGTGTGGGGCGCGAGACGGTGGGGGGGGGGGGGGGGAGGGCGGGGAAGCTTGACCAGGTTGTGGGCTCCATCCCCAGTTGGGTGTGCGGGAGGCAGCCAATCAATGACTCTCATCATTGATGTTTTTCTCTCTCCTCTCTGAAATCAATAAAAAAATATTTAAAAAAAAATAAAAATCACGCCATAGGTAACCGATAATACATTTTTAAAGTGCTTTAACGAGCGTTAGCCTTGCCCTGGCTGGTTTGGCTTAGTGCCTGCGGACCAAAGGATCCTGGGTTTGATCTAGTCGGGCATGTACCTGGGTTGCAGGCTCCTTCCCTGCCAGGGCCCTGGTCCGGACTCTAGCAGGAGGCAACCAAGCAATGCGTCTCTCTCACATTGATGTTTGTCTCTGTGTATTTTCCTCTCTCTTCCACTCTCCCTAAAAATCAATGGAAAATATTTTTGGGTGAGAGTTAAAAAAAATAAAATGAGTGTCAGCCTTGGCTGGGTATCTCTTTTGGTTAGAGGATTGTATTGATGAGTCAAGGTTGCAGGTTCCATCCTGGATCAGGGCATTTACAAGACTCAACCAATTAATACGTAAGTAAGTAGAACAACAAATTGATGTTTCTCTCTCTCTTCCTCTTTCTAAAAATCAATAAAAAAAAAAGTTAGATCCAGAGATATAGAAGCATCGAACAGCATCAAACCTCAGAAGGCTGGGAAGGTGGCTGGGGGACTTGTAAGCATGTATATAAGCATAACCAATGGACACAGACATGAGGACATGTGCTGGAGGTGGGAGCAGATCGGGGAGAGGTCAATGGGGAAAAAGGAGACATGTAATGTAGGGAACGGTTATAGGGTTAAGCCTCAGACTGACCTGCTGGCAAAGCCAAAAAGTTCCAGCCTTAAAGGGCACAGCATAATTAAGCTTGACTTTATGATGCTCCCTAGATCCTGCCTAGGTAGCTAATGGGCTGTGGGAGGTGCAGCAAGTTCTGCCAAAACAAGTGAAACTCTCAGGACTATTGTAAGTATGGTGACCACTACCTTGTTTACCTCTGACTATAAAATAAGCATGAGCTTGTTGTTTGGATCTGTTCTGTGGTCTCAGCCAGGCACAGAACGTCCACCTAGACACAGCTTATTCTCTTTGTCATATGATTTTTTACAGAGAAGGGAGAGGTATAGAGAGTTAGAAACATTCATGAGAGAGAAACAACCAGCTGCTTCCTGCACACCCCCTACTGGGGATGTGCCCGCAACCAAGGCACATGCCCTTGACTGAAATAGAACCTGGGACTCTTCAGTCCGCAGGCTGACGCTCTCTCCACTGAGCCAAACCGGTTTCAGCTCTTTGTCTGCCTTTTCTTCATCCTTCGCAGACCTCCCTCAGGCTCACTGAACCCTTGGCTGTGCTGGTGTAGCACAATGTAATACTTTTAACAATAAAGAATTTAAATTGAAAATAAATAAAAGCAAAAAAAATATATTAAATCTTAATTGTCCAGGGCAATTAATTGGTCCAATAACAAGCTGTCTGTGAACGTTTCATGTGTATAATGAGGGCTTTGTAAATGGTTTTATTTTCAAGAAGCAAAGTTGTAAGGGAAAGCCTGTAGTAGGTTTTAAATCTTCCTTGAATTAATAAGGAAGTGCAGCCCTCACCTGCTTGGCTCAGTGGATAGAGTGTGGGCCTGCGGACTAAAAGGTCCCAGGTTTGATTCCGGACAAGAACATGTACCTGGGTTGTGGCCACATCCCTGTAGGAGCTGTGCAGGAGGCAGCTGATCAATGTTTCTCTCTCATCCGTGTTTCTAACTCTCGATCACTCTCTCTTCCTTTCTGTAAAAAAATCAATAAAATATACTTAAAAAGCCAAAACTGGTTTGGCTCAGTGGATAGAGCGTCAGCCTGCGGACTGAAGGGTCCCGAGTTCGATTCAGGTCAAGGGCATGTACCTTGGTTGCGGGCACATCCCTAGTAGGGGGCATGCAAGAGGCGGCTGATCAATGACTCTCATTGATGTTTCTAACTCTATTTCTCTCCCTTCCTCTCTGTAAAAAATCAATAAAATATATTTAAATATATATATATATATATATATATATACACATACATACATACATATACTTAAAAAATAAGGAAGTGCATTTGAGCAATTTGTCAGTGATTCTTATTTTACCGACATTTTCATGACTTGGCCATCTGAAAAGACATCTTTCAATATGTGATTATTATAAAGCAAGTACTTTAGCAGATGAAGCAGTAGGAGGCAGTTTAATAAATGTTCTTTTTCAGATTTGACCTAATGAAAAACCATGACAATCATAAAAGTAATCAATTTTAATTGAATTTTGGTGTTTATAGATCTTCATCACCAAAGGCAATTAGGAATCTACCAAAAGAAATTGACAAGCTCCCTGCTGAGTTGCTCTCCCTGTTAAAACTATTACACAGCCGAAACCAGTTTGGCTCGGTGGATGGAGCATCGGCCTGTGCACTGAGGGGTCCTGGGTTCGATTCTGGTTGGGGACACATACCTTGGTTGTGGGCACATCCCCAGTGAGGGGGGGGGGATGCAAGAGGCAGCTGATTGATATTTCTCATTGATGTTTTTATCTCTCTCCCTCTCCCTTCCTCTCTGTAAAAAATCAATTAAAAATATATTCTTAATTGATTTTTTATTGAATATATATATATATATATATACCCCATTACACAAATGGTAAAATGTACAAATCATCATCTGATTGTCAAAGCCAACTATATATATATATATATATATATATATATATATATATATTTTTTATTTATTTATTTTTTAAATAATATATATATATATTTTTTTAATATATTTTTTTAGGTTTTTCACTTTAGGGATATATCCTCCTCCCCCAGTTTTATTGAGGTATGATTGAAAAGTGAAAATTGCATATATTTAAGGCCATAATTTTATATATAATACTATTAGGGATATATTTTTTTAATTCAGTAGTTTTGAAACAGATTGTAGACTCAAAACAAACAACAGCAGTACATCTGACTTAAACAAAAAAGCTCTCTACAAGGTGGAACTTGAAAATATAACGCAAAAATATATTGTCACTTTCCAAAATGGGTAAACTCTTCCCATCTATAAAAAACATGAGTAAGGCAGAAACTGGTTTGGCTCAGTGGATAGAGCATCAGCCTGTGGACTAAAAGGTCCCAGGTTTGATTCCGGGTCAAGGCCATGTACCTTTGTTGTGGGCAAAGAGGTGGGGGGTGTGCAAGAGGCAGCTGATCGATGATTCTCTTTCCCTCTAACTCTCTATCCCTCTCTGTAAAAAATCAATAAAATATATATTTTTAAAAAATGAGGAAAAAGAGCAAAATATATATATAGATATTTAAAGTTAGAAAAACAATGCTAGAAATCAATAATTCCTCTTAGCCCGTTTTCAAAAATGGCCTCGTTTGATAAGTGGGTAATAATTTCTTACTCTGCCACTAACAGAAAAGTCATTCAAAAGGAATGAAGTAACTGATATAACTGACCTCAGTATATCACCTTGGGAAGTAGCAGCTGTTACCTCGTATTTTCAGTAGGACTTACGAAGGTTGCTAATAATAATGCACTACCTCCTATTAAGGATGATGTAATACAGTATTTTTAATGTTTATAAGGGAGTTTCGTGGATTGTGGTAATTTTCAAATTACATTGTAAAGTTGGTACTACTTCATCTAAATAATTTTCTTTCTTTGGTAACAACTCAAAGAAATATGTAAAGTTAGTACATGAAATAACTTTGCTGACTTGTTACAATTATTCATCTGTATTTTTCCCCTTAATATTTTGTAATTAACCAGTTTCCCTCTTTAGAGGTTTAGATATTTTAATTACTTTGTTTAAATATGCTACATGAAAAGAAACTAAAGTGTCAATATAGTCCTAGCCAGTCTGGCTCAGTAGAGAGAATGTTGGCCTACAGACAAAGGGTCCACCGTAGGCCAAAGGCCTGTACCTAGATTGCAGGCTCTATCCCCTGCCCTGGTTGGCGCCCACACAAGAGGGACCCACTCAATGTGTCTGTCTCACATCAATGTTCCTCTCAGTCTCTCCTCCTTCCTTCTACCCTCTCTAAAAACCAATGGGAAAAAAATATCTTCTGATGAGGATTAACAAGATAAAGTGTCAATATAGTTCAGCAGTTACCCTTAATTTCCTCCCTCTTTTCTATCTATAAGAAATGTCTGGTGATGTTGAAGGTAAAAATCAAAACCAGTATTTTAACAGTTAATTTATTCAAGTAAATACCATAGAATGAGTAACATTCAGTTTGGATATGTCTCAACGATTAATTACAACCCAGAGATCATCTTTATACTAATATTTAGGTTCTTTTGGAACTGTAGTTTTCCCCAGATTTGTAAGAATTGTTTAACTTTTTAAAAAGTCCAAAGTTATTCCACTACGTGGGCTATTTTAAATATGAAAATCATTCACTAAAAGAAAGCAAATAAAGGATATGGCTGAAAGCATAAAAAGTTCTCTGTATTCATGGCTTATCACTCTGTGTAAAAATTCTAGAGATAGAATTACAGAAATAAGATCCCTAAAGAATCTGTGTGGTACAATTAGACTTCTTCATTATCCTTATTAGAATGTAACCCAAGCTATTGTAATCCTTTTCCTCTTGTGACCACCATCATATAACATTGTGAAGACTGCAATTAACTGAATAAGTAGAGCAAAGCTTTAACTGAAAATTTGTGCTAATATGAAGATAAAACTCAGGCTCATGTTTGCCTCATTCAGTATTCGAGACTTTGAATTCTATCCTATTTATGGGTAGTACAATTGGTTTTAGTGACCTATCACAAGATTACCAGCACCTTCATTAAGATACAAGGAGAATTCTGAAGATCTGGCCATTAGCATAGAGGTAGACATATTAGATGAGAAATAAAAAGTTGTTTAATTGTGTGATGTGAAAATTCAAGTATTTGAATAATACTTTAAAGTTATCTTATTTACTACATCAATGGCATTTTTATTCTCTTTGCAATAATTATGCATATTTACTTTAGAGAAGAACAAGGTCTCTAACCTTAGTTACCCTAAGTCAGTCAGTGGTGGGCAAACTCATTAGCCAACAGAGCCAAATATCAACAGTACAACTATTGAAATTGCTTTTGAGAGTCAAATTTTTTAAACTTAAACTATGTAAGTAGGTACATTGTTATTAACTTTAGGGTACTCCTAACCTGTCCTTTGCTAAAAACTCAATGGGACAAAGAGCAGTATGTGGCTTGTGAGCCACAGTTTGCTGACCACGG
The DNA here is from genome assembly GCA_963924515.1 of Vespertilio murinus. Lineage (NCBI taxonomy): Eukaryota > Metazoa > Chordata > Mammalia > Chiroptera > Vespertilionidae > Vespertilio > Vespertilio murinus. The sequence continues at coordinate 34,627,361 of OZ004705.1, forward strand.
CTCTAGGTTAGGTTATCATATTTTCAAATTTATAAACATCATTAAAGTCACCAGTTGTTTCTTTGTTTGTTTTGTTAATTCTCACCAGAGGATATTTTTCCATTGCTTTTTAGACCACATAGAATGGAGGGAGGAGAGACATTGATGTGAGATACAATGATTGGTTGCCATTGGTTGGGGATAGAACCCACAACCCTTTGTGAGGGTCATCACTCCAACCACTGAGTACACTGGCCAGAGAGTCACAGCTTTTTAAGGGTCTCAGAACAGACTAAAAACTGGCACTGTTGTCCAGCTGGATTGGCTCAGTTGGTTGAACATCACCCTGTGCAAGGAAAGGTATCAGTTTGATTCCCAGTCTGGACATATGGGTCCCACCTGGGTTGTGGGTTTGATTCCTGGGACACCTATGGAAGGCAACTAATCTGTTTCTTCCTCTCTATCTAAGCATATCCTCGGTGGTGATTAAAAGAAAAAAAAGAAGGCACTCTTACAACATAAAAGGTGAATCCTGCCCTGACCAGTTTGGCTCGATGGATAGAGCATCCGCCTGAGGACTGAAGGATACCGGGTTCGATTCAGGTGGAGAGCATATACCTTGGTTGCAGGCACATCCCCAGTAGGTGTGCAGGAGGCAGCTGATCTATGTTTCTCTCTTATCGATATTTCTAACTATTCCTCTTCCTTTCTCTCTGTGAAAAAAATCAGGGTCCCAGGTTTGATTCCAGTCAAGGGCATGTACATTGGTTGCGGGCACATCCCCAGTAGATGTGCAGGAGGCAGCTGGTCGATGTTTCTCTCTCATCGATGTTTCTAGCTCTCTATCTCCCCCTTCCTCTCTGGGGAAAATCAATAAAATATATATATATATTTTAAAAAGGTGACTCCTAATGTAAATCATGTACTTGTGTGCTATGATATATTAATAAAGGTTCCTCAGTTACAACAAATGTACCACTTTTGGTGGGGGAATGTTTATAATTGGGGAGACTATGCAGGGAATATATGTAGGAGTAGGAGGCATAGGGAAAAATCTCAATTTTGTTGTAAAACTAATTCTGCTAGAAAAAAAATTATTTTATTTTAAAAAAATATGTATTTTATTGATATTTTACAGAGAGAAAGGGAGAGAGATAGAGAGCCAGAAACGTCGATGAGAGAGAAACATCGACCAGCTGCCTCTTGCACACCCCCTACTGAGCCAAACCCACCTCGGCATAGAAAAAATTATAATTTTTTTTAAAGGCACTTACCGGTATTTAAAAAACGTTAAAGCTATAAGTAAAATTCTTACTAGTATTGAGACCTCATTTAGTTTATGGTCATTTACTTCCAGGTCGTTTGTACTATTTATTGTAAATTCTTCAAGCAAACCAGTTGATTAAAAAGCAGAATTAGATGAATGCATCTGAAATTCTATTATGTAATAAAGTTGACTTTAAAGACCTACCTTAACAAATTTTTAAGACAAATATTGTAGATTTATATAAGGGCTTCTATTATCTGATCACATTACCTCTAATTAGTTATATATGTGCTCACTGCTGATAAAAAAAAATGTTCACCAACATGTCACATACATGGTTAGTGTTTTATTCTTTGAAGAAAGATTCTGAAACATTATACTAAATCAAACTGAAAGGTAAAGTTTAAAAGTTTTTATAAAGATATAACATTCGTAATGACTGTTCACTCTACAAAATCTTGATCATAGAGCTTATAAAATACACCTAGTTGGCGGTAGCACCCAGGTTTTCCAAATTGTCAGTCATCATTTTTCTCTTGTCTGCATAGACTTCTTCTCATTGGCTGCTTTCTGCTTCTGTTGCATGATCTCAGAGTCTCTATAATGGGAGAAAAGACTGTCAGTTGTTACAGAAAAGCCGATTAAGTTCTCACTTGTGTTCTGTATATAACCTATTCAGTATATTAGATGATAATTTTGCTAAATGAAGTTCTAATGGTGTGGAGTTGCGTGAGGCTCTCTGCAAAACAAACTATAGCTTAAGAACTTTAAATTCTTCATCCATGAGTTGGGATGATAACTATCCATATAGTTTTAGTATGCCTGGCACAACAAATATTCAACTGTTATCCCTTTCTGCAGGTTAGGCCTAGCTCTACCAAGAATTTTTAAAAAATGCATTCCATTCTCCACAATGAAAACTTCAGTGACTTGAGAATTCCATTAGCATCACTGACCTTTGTTTTCTCTGAGAGGCAGTCAAGCTATCCTCTTTTCTTTTTCCCTTGCTAATTTCCTGGGATTTCTTCATGTTTTTCTGGCGGGCAAGTTCTCGTTGATTTCCACCTACAAAGAAAAACAGTCGTGCTCTTTACCCATCTCCAAAATTATTAATTTCAGTTTAAGGCTCTTATTGAAGTGCATCTGAAGTTTGCTTTCTAAAAAAAAAATATATATATATTATTGATTTTTTACGGAGAGGAAGGAGTGGGGTAGAAAGTTAGAAACCTATGAGACAGGAACATCAATCAGCTGCTTCCTGCACACCCGCCAAGGTACATGCATGCCCTGGACTGGAATCGAACCGGGAACCTTGGGTCTGAAGGCCGACGCTCCGTCATCCACTGAGCCAAACCTGTCAGGGCTGAAGTTTGCTTTTCAATAGATGAGCCAGCAAAGTACAGCACTGAGTGGTGGTCTCAGTCAGATCTGACTACAAGGAGGAAGCGTAAAGGTAAATACTGAAGATCTTTAAGAGTATTATACCAATCAAGGTGTTCACTGGCTGCAAATGCAAGACCTCTTAAAACCTGGCATTCCATTCCAATCGTCCCTACGTGGGTCAGTATTCCAAAGTTAAGTCCTGGCTTCTGCGGGGTGCGGGTGCAGCGAGAACGCTAGATCCAGAGACCGCACATCGCACAAGCCAACTGCGGAGCCAGAAGCTTGCGAAACGTGGCCGGCGAGAGCTAAACAAAAGAACGGGGGCGGGGACTCGGCCGGAGCGCCGGCTGTTTGTTAGGCCTGATGATGTCAGGGGCCAGCTGTGAACCTCCTCCAGAGCCGGACCCCCCGGAGCCGCCGTCCCACACACCCCGCCTCCGGGGGGGGGGGTTCTAGGCCGTGTAACCCCGCACCCGAGGGGCAGGCCCCCGTCCAGGCCCCATCGGAACCCGCCGTCCCTCTCTCCGCGGTCTGAACACGGGGGATTCCCCGCCGGCCCCCGGCTCCCCGCCACCCGCGCCTGGGTCACCCATTGGCATCCCTGCCGCTCCCCCAACCCGCCCGCACACTCACGGGCCATGCCGACCACCGCTCCGAGCCCGGAAGAGAGCGACTCGGAAAAAACACAGACTTCCGCGCGCGATGCGATCAGCGGACGTCTCTCCCCTCGGCGGGTCTGGAAGGCGGGGCCGGCCCCGCCCTCCTCTAGGCCCCGCCCTGGCTCCGCCCCGGCCCCGCCCACCGCGGACAGACCTCGGCGACCCGCTCCGCTGGCGAGCCCCTGCGCATGCGCGGCCGGGCGGGCCGGGCGTGACGCGCCGGGGCCGGGGCCGCCTCGTGGGAACTGCCGTGGGCGCCCCTGGCATCCTCTGCCTTGCACGCTGGGTAAAGTCCCGGAAACAAGGCCTTGTGTATGAGAGAGAGGTGGGTGTGCGTGGACTTTCCCCCACAGGTACCGGGCCCTGCAGCGTGACCAAGCCAGCATTTTTTTTTTTTTTTTTTGGAAACGACAAAAATAACCACAAACGCTACATCATCTTTCCGACCAAGAACGTTTAGCTTTCTTCATCTCCTGGCAGTGGCGGGACGCGGGTGAATGGGGCCGGACAGATTGAGGGGTTAACTGCCAAAGGCCGCGTCTGGCCCTTAATTCCCTTGCTCATTCTCTCACCAGCCCTGCGAGGTAGGCAGGCTTCATTGTTCTCAGTGAATTTAGGAGGAGATCTGAGCCCTAGCGGGTTCGGCTCCGTAGACGGAGTGTCAACTCTGGTTCAATTCCGGTCAAGGGCAACACGCCCGGGTTGCGGGCTCTATCCCTGGTTGTGTGTGTGTGTGGGGGGGGGGGGGGGGGGGTTACAAGAGGCTGCCAATCAGTGGTTCTCTCATCATTGATATTTTTCTCTCCCTCTCCTTATCCCTTCCTATCCCTCCCTGGCCTGGCCTGTGCCCTCTCACAATCCGGGCCGAGGGACCCATCCCCCACCCCAGTGCCAGAATTTCATGCTCTGGGCCTCTAGTAAAAATATATCGAAAAAAAGAAAAAGAAAAAGATGAGACTGAGACTCAGACCAGAAGTTACTGAGCTAACTGTTACAGGAACTGGTAGAAGTGAGATTCAAATTTAAGATGGACTTTAAAGTCCATTTTATTCCAGCGCCCTATCACAGTGGACGGTACTTTAAGAGTTTGAAGGTTAATGGTTTTGTACTTGGGTTTGGTTTATGTAATGAGGGGGTGGCAGGGGACACAGCCTTACCACAGATTTAGTCCAGAATAGCTTTGGAACCTACCTGAAAGCTGTAGAGCATCTGCTATTGCTAGAAACAGACCTGTAAGAATGCCTATGGTTATTTTGGTTGGTACTTATTTTCTTCATCTCTTCCAGTGGTCATTATAAACTGAGATGTGTAGAATGAATGAATGAATGAAATTACCTTCAATTAGCACTCAATATGTTAGCTATTATTGTCCTTTTTTCAATAACTGAGAATCTTGCTCATCACTCTCTACCTTCCTTCCTTCCTCCTCAATATAGTTTACAGGCCAAGTGTCTGTTTCCACTTAGAAAACCTCTTCTGGAATAAATTGAACAGGGCGGGAAGATTGACTTTCTAACCAGCCTCTTTTTTAGAGATAAAGACATTATGAGGTCAACAACCTCATGCACTGATGGTGGGAATGCAGACTGGTGAAGAAGCCACTGTGGAAAACAGTTTGGAGTTTCCTCAAAAAATTAAAAATGGAACTCCCATTTGACCCAGTAATCTCACTTCTAGGAATATATCTTAAGAAATCAGAAACACCAATCACAAAGGATATATGCACCCCTATGTTCATAGCAGCACAATTTACAATAACTAAGATTTGGAAACAGCCCAAGTGCCCATCAGCAGATGGGTGGATTAGAACACTGGCACATCTACACAATGGAATACTGCACTGCTGTAAAAAAGAAAGAACTCTTACCATTCAAAACAGCATGGATGGATCCGGAGAGCATTATGCTAAGCAAAATAAGCCAAGTGGAAAAAGATAAACAATATAATTTCACTCGTTTGTGGAATATAATGAACAATAAACTGATGAACAGAAATAGATCCAGAGACATAGAAGCATCGAAAAGACCGTCAAACTTCAGAGAGATACAGGAGAATGGGGGGTGGTAAGAGATCAACCACAGGACATACACAGGACTTGTATGCATGCATATGAGCATAACCAATGGACACAGACAGTAGGGGGGTGAGGGCATGTGCTGGGGGGTGAGAGTGGCCAGGGAGAGGTCAATGGGGGAGAAAAGGAGACATATGTAATATTTTAAACAATAAAGAATTAAATAAATAAAACAAAAACCTCATGAGGAAGGTCTTGAAAGAATTTGAGATTGGAAAGTAGGTGATAGAGTTGTTTATGTATATCATCTTTACAGTCCAATTGAGTGTTTTCTTTGCAGCTGAAAATACAATTTCAAGTTGTAGGGATACACATGATGTACATCATGTACATGAGAAATGCTGGGTGTGTCTTTTAGAGAAAACTGGAGACTTTTTAAGTTACTATTATGCCATTAAGCATTTACTCCATAAATTTGGGTAACAAATATTTTGACTTTAATAATAAAATTAAATCTGACTCTGTTCTCACCCCTTTACTAATGGGGAATTAAATCTTAGTCATTATTGCCGAAACCGGTTTGGCTCAGTGGTAGAGCGTTGGTCTGTGGACTGAAAGGTCCCGGGTTCGATTCCGGTCAAGGGCATGTACATTGGTTGCAGGCACATTAGGGAGTGTGCAAGAGGCAGCTGGTTGATGTTTCTCATTGACGTTTCTAGCTCTCTATCTCCCTTCCTCTGTGTAAAAATATCAATAAAATATCAATAAAAATAAATCTTAGTCATTATTGACTTCCTTAACTGCAGAATACCCTAGACTCTTAATGTGGAACAAAACACTTGAGGAAAAGCCTTGTGTCTTCAGTTTATACCAGAATATGCTGTCCAAAGCTATATGGTACTGGCAGTGGCTCTAAGATTTTTGAGATACCTCCAGAATCTTTTTAATTTCTTTTAAAACATATTTTTATTGCTTTCAGAGAGGGAGAGATGATGCACTCGCTTGCCATTTTTCCTTTATCATAGAAGTCTTCTCTTACCATCCAACCTAAAGCAAGCCAGTCTCCTATCAATCTCTGTCATACTACACTTTATATTTCTTTTGTGGAATTTAATTCATTCTTTAAAAATATTTTTATTAATTTCGGAGGGAGAGGGAGAGAAAGATAGAAACATCAATGATGAGAAAGAATCATTGATCGTCTGCCTCCTGCATGCCCCACATTGGGGATGGAGCCTGCAACCTGGGTATGTGCCCTGATCAGGAATCAAACTATGATCTCCTGGTTCACTAGTCGACAAACACCCACTGAGCCACGCAGGCCGAGTTTAATGTATTCTTAAGTTATCATGTTCATTTGTTTATTGTATTTTTTCTTCTACCAGAATGCCTTGTTTATTGCTCCACTGCTACCTCCTGAAGCAGATTAAGGATACATTGATTTACAAAGTTTTAACTATAATAATTTTTGAACAGGGAACACGTTCACATTAAACAGTTCACAAGCACATACAGTGAATGCTATTCCCCGCCATATTTCCCTGAAACTCAGTTTCCCTCCTAGGAGGTAACTATTATCAATTGCTTCACCTCTGAATTTCTAATCTATGATCTACTCAATTTAGAGTTTCCAAGCCTGGAGATGTGCCCGTAAACAGTCCCTGCTCCACAGGACCATCTAAAAAGAAAACCGGCCAGCGATTTTAGTAGTTCCCATAAAATCTAGGGCTGAGGGGTTGACTCGCTCGCTCTTCCCCTTCTTTTCAACAATTTTCTCAGGCTGAAACCGGTTTGGCTCAGTGGTAGAGCTTCAGTCTGCGGACTGAAAGGTCCCGGGTTCGATTCCTGTCGGGGGCATGTACATTGGTTGCGGGCACATCCCCAGTGGGGGGTGTGCAAGAGGCAGCTGGTCGGTGTTTCTCTCTCATCGACGTTTCTAGCTCTCTATCTCTCTCCCTTCCTCTCTGTAAAATATCAATAAAATATATTAAAACACACACACACACACACACACACACACACACACACACACACACACACACACACACAAAAAACAATTTCTCAGGACGCCTGGAGAGGGCAGAGCACACAGCCTGGCGTCTGTATTTCCGGTTCCCCAGTCAGTAACCTGGACTTTGCAGTTTGACAGTTACCATGGTTCCGGGCGTCTGACGTCACCACGCAGCGCTCGCTGATGACGCCATCAGCCTAGGCGCCGTCCAAGGGCGGGGAGCTAGGTATAGGGGGAAACCCGCCTCTGGATGTAGCAGGGTCATGAGGAAGAGGCGGCGGCGGGAGGCATCCGGAGGCGGCGGGGGCGCGAATCTCCGGTAGCTGCCCGCTGGGCCGGCTCGTGGCCCTGTGGGAGGGCGAAGTTCCTCACCCCCCTCGCGCGGCGGCCGGGGCTCGGGGCTCAGCGCGGCCGCGGGCCGCCTCCCCGGGCCCCCTGGCTCCGCCATGTTCCGCCGGGCACGCCTCAGCGTGAAGCCGAATGTCAGGCCCGGCGTGGGCGCCCGGAGCTCCGCCGCCGCCGCCAACCCCCAGCGCGGCCGGGAGGCTCCCCGGCCGCCGGAACCGGCCGCGGCCGGTGACCCGAAGCCAGCGGAGGTCGCCGATGGGCCCCCGGCGGATGTCGGGCGGGCCAAGCCGCAGGAGGAGGCTCCCCGGAGCAGGTAGGTGCTGGGAGAGGGGGCACTTTCGCCTCCGGGCCTGTCAGCTGAGAGGGTGAACTTTACAGGGGGAGTTACTAACCCGCTTGAACGAAGTTTTACAGTCGGGGCCGGAGGATATAGGTTCTGGGGGAGGGAACCATGTCTTCTAGTGGCTGTGGGAGGAATCCAGGTGTAACAGTCCGGATGTGAAGAGCCACACGTGGTATTATATTCATTAGAGAATTTGGATTGCCTTAGTTTCAATTCTTCTGGAGTACTTTTGCAGGGGTAAGTAGTTTTTTTTAAAAATTCAAAAACATTTTTGTTTATAGTTATTGACTTTTTAAGAGAGGGAGGGAGAGAGAGAGAGAGAAACATCAGAGAGAGAAAGAAACAGAGAAACATCAGAGAGAGAGAGAAGGAAACAGAGAAACATCAATTTATTGTTTCACTTCTTTATTGCAATTCATTGGTTGCTTCTTGTATGTGCCCTGACTGGGGCTTGAACCCACAACCTTGGCTTAGGCAACTTTGCCTTATCTGGAGGATGCTTTAACCAACTGAGCTACCTGGCCAGGGCCAAGATATTTATTGTTATTTTTTAAATTTGATTTTATTTATTTACTAGAGGCCTTGTGCATGAAATCATACGTGGTTGGGACCCTTGGTGTGGCCTGCTGGAATCAGGCCCCAGCTGTCGCCCCCAGCTTCGCAGCCTGCCTGGCATCCTGGCATCCTGCCCTGGCCTGGCACTGCCCACTCATCTGCTCTACCATCCTGCTATGGTTCTGCTCTCATCTGGGCCCATTGGTGCCCACAGTGCCAGCATCTCTGACGCCCAGCATTTCCACCTCGCCCCCTGGTGGCCAGGGCACATTATAGCAAGTAGTCAAACTCCTGGTCATTCAATTTTGCAGATTAGGCTTTTGTTATATAGAATTTACTTTATTTTGTTAAATATATTTTTATTGGTTTCAGAGAGAGAGATAGAAACATCAATGATGAGAGAGAATCATAGATGGGCTGCTTCCTGCACACCCAACACTGGGGATCTGTGATGGGGGAATTGAACTCTGACCTCCTGGTTCATAGGTAGAGGCTCAACCACTGAGCTATGCTGGCTGGGCTATTGATTTACTTATTTATTTTATTTGAAAAATTAAAAAAATATTTTTATTGATCTCAGAGAGGAAGGGAGAGGGAGAGAGATAGAAACATCAATGATTAGAGAGTATCGCTGATTAGCTGCCTCCTGCACGCCCCACACTGGGGAGCAAGCCTGCAACCCGGGTATGTTCCCTGACTGGAAATTGGTCCATGAACTCCTGGTTCATAGGTCCATGCCCAACCACTGAGCCACACCAATCAGCCTGATTTTCTTTTTTTAGAGAAAGGTGAGAGGGAGAGAGTGAAACATCTGTGAGAGAAACATGGATAGCCCTACCTCCTGCATGCCCCCTACTGGGGATTAAGCCCACAATGTGGGCATGTGCCTTTGACTGGAATTGAACTCAGGACCTTTTTAGTCTGCAGGCTGATGCTCTATCTACTGAGCCAAACCAGCTAGGACTTATTTTATTTTTTTAGTATGTTTTTATAGAGAGCGAGAGGGAATGGAATAGAGAAATATTGATGAGAGCTCAGCTGGTGTGGTTCAGTGGTTGAGTGTTGACCCGTGAACCAGAAATTCAAGGTTTGATTCCTGGTCAGGGCCCATGCCCTGGTTTCTGGCTCAATTCCCAGTAGGAGGCATGCAGGAGGCAGCTGATCAATGTTTCTCATCACTGATGTTTCTATCTCTCTCATTTCCTCTCTCAAAAATGAGTAAAATTTTGATTAAAAAAGACATTGGTGAGAGAGAAACATCATCATTGAGCAGCTTCCTCCTGTATGCCCCCTGCTGGGAATCGAGCCTGCAACCTTGGGCATGTGCCCTGATCAGGAATTGAGCTAGCAGCCACCTCTTGATTCATGGGTTGATGCTCAACCATTGAGCCACACCAGCCAGGCTACCTCTCTCCTTTCTCCCACCCCTTCTTCACTTACCTTGCTTTCTATCCATTCCTGAAATAATTATATCCAATGTGAACAATATCTAGTATCTAATTTGGAGTGACTGAGCACATTTTTTGGAGTGAAGCATTTGATAGCTATATAAATAGAGTTGTGCCTGACAAAAGACAAATGATTTCTGCCTCAAACAGAATTTTGTTTGATTAACATAGCTAAGTGTGTGTCTTCAAATACTGCAATTCAAATATTTCAGAGGTTTGATGTGTATATTTGGTTTAACTGACCTCAGATTGATAAAGTAAAATCCCAAAATTTAGATGGATGTCAGTGTGGATTATAAGCTTAACTTAAAAAAAATATAACTTTGTTATCTGACGATTTAAAGTAGGTTAACTAAACTTTGCTTTTGTAAGTTAGGGGTGTTTTTTTTTGAGGGACCCAGTATGAACATAATGTGCTGTAATATGATTGGGGACTTAGAATTTATATATGTTAAAATGATTTGCTAAAAATTTTTATTCCAACATCTGTCATAACAAATATACATCTCAAGTCAATGAATTTTTTTAAATAATGAGATTTTACTGTTTTGAATTTTTACTAAATTAGTTTAAAAAATATTTTTATTGATTTCAGAGAGGAAGGGAGAGGGATAGAAACATCAATGATGAGAGAGAATCATTGACTGGCTGACTCCTGCAAGCCCCCTGTTGGGGATCAAGCTTGCTATCCGGGTGTTTGCCCTGACCTGGAATCAACCATGACCTCCTGGCTCATAGGTCAGCACTCAGTCATTGAGTAACACCTGCTTGACCCAAATTAGGTTTTAAAACTAAAATATTTAAAAGAAGATCCATGATACCCTTTTTATTTTCTTTTTGAATTTCAACAGTAATGAAAAGACTGATGGTAAGAATGATGTTGAAGAATCCAGTAAATCTTCCTCTACTGTTTCACAGAGAAGAAAGCGAATATCAAGTACTCCTACTCTGGTTAAGCCTAGTGTCAATGTTCCTTCAGTGCCTCATCCCTTATCTACAGTTAATCAAGAAGATCCACAGCCACACCCAAAACCAACAAAAGAGAAACAGCCATACTCCGACAGATACCGAATATATAAAGCCCAGAAACTGAGAGAAATGTTAAAAGAAGAATTAAGAAAAGAGAAGGTAAGAGAGGAAAATCAGAATTTTGACTGTTGCCTGCCAGATTTCAGTTTTTATGTCAGTCAGATATCATTTGGAGGAAAATGATCATCTGTAGCATTTTATGGGGGAACAAAACCAAGTAACATCCTTTATGTTAACAGAGTATTCCCTTTTCTCTCTCTTTTTTTTTCCCTGAAATATTTTTTTTATTTTAATTACTAAAAGTATTACATATAACCCTCCCCCCTCTCCCAGCCTGCTCTTGTCCCAACCTTGGTGTTCACCCCAACCCCCATTGTCTGTGTTCATTGATTATGCTATTATATACATTCTCTGGTTGATCTCCCTTCCCCTTTTCTTAACAGAATGATTACAAAGCACTATGGATTTAAGCTTTTTTTCCCATTATACTAATTTCATATGTTTTATTTATCAATATTTTGATGTTTTTTGGTGAAGGCTACAAATAGAAACTTCAGCATACATGCAGATACACATACAAACATATTTATAACTTTTAAAAAATTTATTGATTTTTTTTTTTTACAGAGAGAAAGAGAAAGGAATAGAGAGTTAGAAACATTAATGAGAGGGAAATCATTGATCAGCTGCTTTCTGCACACCCCTTACTGGGGATGTGCTCGCAACCAAGGTACATGCCCTTGACCAGACTCCAACCTGGGACCCTTCAGTCCGCAGGCCAATGCTCTATCCATTGAGCCAAACTGGTCAGGGCACTTGATTGTTTTATTTAATATGTTTTTATTTGTTTCTGAGAGAGGAAGGCAGAGGGAGCTGGAACATCAATGATGAGAGAATTATCAGTCAACTGCCTTCTGCAACAACTCCTATTGGGGATTGAGCCTGAAACCAGGGACTGTGCCCTGGTGGAATCAACTGCCATATCCTGGCTCAGGAGTTGACTCAACCACTGAGCAACACTGGCTGGACTGTGTTTTTTAAAAAATTTTTATTTTAATTGACTTTTTGAGAGAGAGGAAGGGAGGGATACAAAGGAGAGAGAAACATCAGTTGGCTGACTCCTACACTCTCCTGCCTGCAACCCAGGCATGTGTCTTTTTAATTTTATTTTTAAAAAGCTTTTTATTTCTTTTTCCTTTTTAAAAAATTAATTTCTTTATTGATTAAGGTATCACATATTTGTCCTCAAACCCCCATTCCAAACCCCTCCCCCCTCATGCTCTCACCCTCCTATTGTCCTTGACCATTGGTTAGGCTCATACGCGTGCACATTAAGTCCTTATCTCTCCCTTTTATTTCCACCCTCCCTTTGAGGTCCAACAGTCTGACCCATGGCTCCTACTTCTGGGTCTGTTCTTGTTCATCAGTCTATGTTGTTCACCATTTCCCCTAGATGAGTTGAGATCATGTCCTACTGGAAATATAAGAATCAAAGATGAGACAAGCAATAATAGTTATGCTGAAAGGCATATGAATCAGTCTGTAGTGAGCTTCTTTCTGGTCCACCAGTTCTTTTGAGACCCAATTGCAATGTCAAATAGTTCCTTATGTGTACATGTCAGCAATGATATTTCAGTTCTGTATGGTGGGCAGATGGTGGTAATGCAGGCCCAGGCATGGTCTTGATAGGGAATTGAAACAGCCACCTTTTGATGTATGGGGTATGCTCAGCCTACTGAGCTACACCAGCTGGGCATACTTATAACTTTTAATCAGATTTTTATGAGGATGTTCAGGTGACATGAGTTACATTCATTTGATTTAAGGCCAGTATAGTTGAGCAAAAATGAATTGGTAATATTTTCTAAATTGACAATATGGAAAATTATAAATGGGAAAAACATTCATGTATGCGTATAGTAGAGTCCATGTCCTTTTTAATCTTGAAGTTTATTTTTCTAAGAGGGCATTGTAACAGCAGTGAAGTATACAAGCTCTGGGGTTAGTTACTAAAGGTTTGAACATTAGATTCATCCCTTATTGATTATATGACTTTAGGCAATTTAATTTATCTTTCTATGTGTATCTCCTCATCTGTAAAATAGGACTAATGATAGTATCTACCTAATTGAAGGATTGTGGAGATTAAATGCATTAATACATGTAAAACTCATTTAGATTAGTGTCTGGCAAATAATAAGAACTTAAAACAAATGTCAGTTTTTAATTATAGCATTCTCTTTTTTTAATTAAGAGGAATGCAGTTAGCTTGATGTTTTATATTTGTTATCTCAGAATCACTCTTTTACACCAGAGTATACAAGCTCAGAGAAGTTATTTTTTTTTTGTATGTTACACATTTGAATCCATATCCTCTAAAACCTAAGCCTGAAAAATGTTCTGTTTTATAGAATGTGCTTAATTAGATTTATTTTGGGTAATTAAAAATTAAACATTTGCTTCAAGAATTTTATAAAATACACAGAATTAGAATTCACTGCAGGGTAAGCAAAAGCTATGTATTTATAAATTCTCAGTAAATTATAGTTAGAAGGCATCAGAAAGCATGATTTTATACATTGGGCTTTTATCTAGTCTGAGTCACTTTAGTTTTTAAAATTCCTTAATATGCAACAACTTCTTAATGTTCAGTTTATAAAAATTTCCCTAAAATTGTGCATAATTATGGTAGGAGTAATATTCAACCATTTGCAATGAATGCAATAGTGGAATGTATACTTGAATATAGTACATTTGAAATTCTTCTATATTTAAAAATAAAAGAGGATCTCTCTCTCTCTCTCTCTCTCTCTCTCTCTCTCTCTCTCTTTCTCCATCTCCCTCCCTTTCTTTCTTCCTCCCTTCCTTCCTCCCCTCCCCCTCTCTGTCTCTAGAAACAGTGGAAAAACAAATATGCCATAAATGAAAGTCAGAGACCACCAGATCGTTCAAAAATGACTATGAGAGACTTCATATATTACCTGCCAGATAGCAATCCAATGACGTGAGTAAACTTTATTTTTATCTTACTTTCTTTGAATATCATCTATATTTTCTAAAAGCATGTTGACAAAATTTATAGCAAATGTAATGTCCTTTTAAATAGAACTTTGCAACAAAAATTAGTGATATTTCAAGTAACTGCTTTCTTGGTGGTAAATGATTCCTTTACCTCCGAGATTAAAAATAAGTTTCCTTTTGTTACATTGTTAAGATGTAGTAAAATTAGCTAAATAGCTTTTCTGTAATCATGATTGCAATTTCTATTTCTTGTACACTATAACCTGATCTGAAGAAGTAATCTATTTATTAAATGAAGTAGCATTTGATTAAGAAATCCTCCAAGAACAAAGTTTCTTTTTTTAAAAAAAACAATTGCTATGTGATTACATTAATCTTTTTAAAAAAATATATTTTATTGATTTTACACAGAGAGGAATTGAGAGGGATAGATAGTTAGAAATGTCGATGAGAGAGAAACATCGACCAGCTGCCTCTTGCACACCCCTCACTGGGGATTTGTCCGCAACCAAGGTACGTGCCCTTGACCGGAATCAAACCCGGGACCTTTCAGTCCGCAGGCCGACGCTCTATCCTCTGAGCCAAACAGGTTTCGGCCAGCGTTTCTTTTTAAAAAAATATATATTTTATTGATTTTTTTACAGAGAGGAAGAGAGAGGTATAGAGAGCTAGAAACATCAATGAGAGAGAATGAATGGTATCATAATTATTTCTACTCGGTTTTTGACTGAAGAATCGACTGTCGGGACACACCATCATTAATACTAGTGTTTGCTATGTTATTAAAAACTGCACGTTAAAATAATTCTTACCTACAGATAGAATTGACAAGATGTAAATTAATTATTTATTAAGAAGTATTCTGTTATTTTTGTTTAATAGTTCCTCACTGGAGCAAGAAAAGAAAACTGAAAAGTCATCGACACCAGTTCAGACAAGAGAGTAAGCATCTCATCTTATTCTTTTCAAATATATTCTGTCATGGATTCATTAAAAAAAAAAAGAAATCAAATGATACCTCTTTTTATAGTCAGATTACATGTGATAGCAATTTTTAAGTAAAATTGCTGGTAAGAATAAAGTTAGTTTGATTTTAATCAGTAGGAAAGCCCCAGGCTGTTTGTGTATTACATATATATGGCCAATGTTATGATTTACATTAAAGCTTTTAGAATTATAAGGGGTTTTGTTTTGCTTTAAAATAATAATGTATTCACACTAGAGGCCCTGTGCATGAACTGTCTGTCCCGTCCCCATCCCCCCGCTGGCCTGATCGCCCCCCACTATCCCCCAGCCAGCCTGGTCGCCCCACGCAGCCTGCTGTTCAGCCCTTTGGTTGTCCCTCACTACCCCCAGCCAGCCTGGTCGCCCCACGCAGCCTGCTGTTCAGTTGTTTGGTCGTCCTTCGGGCCAGCCCTGGGCATCTGGGCAGCTGCCATCTGAGGCTTGCTTGCGCCCTGGGCAGCTGGGGAGCTGAGGGGCCTGGGCTCCGCCATCTTTGAGGCAATTAGCATATTCTTTCATTATTGGCTGTGAGTGCTGCCCTCTTTGTGAGGGCATGATTGTCAATTAGCACATTCGCTCTTTATTAAATAGGATGCTACAAAATTCAAAAGGAACAAAGATATCATGTTACCAATTTTTTAATGTATTCTAAATCTAATCTATGTTTATTCAAGCAAACATGTATGTAGCATTTTCCTTTTTCCTTTCCTTTCCCCCCCTTTTTTTCTTTTTTCTTCCCTCTTACTTTCCCTTTTGTTTTCTTTTTTTTAGCATTCTGTGTATGCCATCCTGCAATGGATGTATTTTGATGTCACTAACGAGTCTTTTTTTGTATAAACTGCCTGTTGCCTTCCACATTGCACTGCCATTTTAGTTTACCAAAAAGAAAGCCCTGTAAGAGACCCCGTAGGAAGTTATTGTAGCCTTGTAATTCACAGTGGGGCGATTGTGGAAAATTAGCACAAACATTGGGGTTTTCTGGTTGGTACTTAAAGGCTTATTAAGTAATGATTATAGTTTTGCTTAGATAAGGTGACCAGATCGTCCCGCTTTTGGCGGGACAGTCCCGATTTTCAACAGTTTTTCCTGCGTTTTAAAAAAGTCCCGATTTTTAAAAATGCCATGAGACACAGGAAAAATTGTTAAAAATCGGGACTGTCCTGCCAAAAGTGGGACGATCTGGTCACCTTAGCTTAGAATCCACATTATTTTAAAGCAGAACTCTCAAGCTTTACAAATGCGTTATGTTTTTATAGATTTATAGGTATGTTTGCTTTAGTACTACTTTAAGGAGACAATGTAATTAAATGGAAGGTATAATGGATTTTTAGTCATATTCAGAAAATTGTGTTTGGCTTCTTGGTGTAGCCTACACAAATAGTCATGTTTATATAAAGTCTAGAGCAAAAGTTATTTCTTCTTCAAGCTTCAAATGAGTATGAAAATACCCCTAAATCAGTGGTGGGGAAGCTGCAGCTCGTGAGCCACATGCGGCTCTTTGGCCTCTTGAGTTTTTAGCAAAGGCCAGCTTAGGAGTGCCCTAATTAAGTTAATAACAATGTACCTACCTATATAGTTTAAGTTTAAAAATTTGGCTTTCAAAAGAAATTTCAATTGTTGTACTGTTGATATTTGGCTCTGTTGACTAATGAGTTTGCCGTTCACTGCCCTAAATGTTTTTCTGAGAATTAATAAAATGATTTGGGAACTAATGCTATATAAATGTAAGGGTTATTTTAGTTACCTCTAAAATACATACAAGTTTTACTCTGTCTGATACTCTTTTGAGATAAAAAAGAAGAGCATTTATTTCTCTTTTAAAAAAATGTATTTTATTAATTTTTACAGAGAGGAAGGGAGAGGGATAGGGAATTAGAAACATCAATGAGAGGGAATCATTGATCAGCTGCCTCCTGCACACTCCCTACTGGGGATGTGCCCACAACCAAGGTATATGTCCTTGACTGGAATTGAACCTGGGACCCGTTAGTCCGCAGGCTGATGCTCTATCCACTGAGACAAACTGTAGGGCTATTTCTCTTTATTTTCAAAGAGGGTAAGATTCTTATTAAATGCTACCAGATGAAATTTGAGAAAATCTTACAACCATGTCATTAACAAAATATAGTATTTTCTTTTATTTGATTGGTTAATGAGAGAGAGAGAAGAGACATGGATTTGTTGTTCCACTTATTTATGCATTTATTGGTTACGGTAATTCTTGTATGTAACCTGACTGAGGATTAAACTTATATATTTGGCATATCAAGGACAACTCTCTAACCAATTGAGCTACCAGGAAGGGCAAGACATAGTATTTTCATTAGTTATAGGGGAAGTTGGTAATTGCTAAAAGGTTGAATTTGCAATAATTTATTTTAGAAGTCCATAGTAGTCAAAAACACTTCTCATAGATATATGAAACAACCTGTGTTTGCCTTTGATAGGCAAGAAGATAAGAGTACTCCTGATGTTGAAGATAATGAAGAACTGGAAGAAGAGATGGATGATGGTCCATTGCTGGTTCCCCGAGTAAAAGTGGCAGAAGATGGTTCTATAATTTTGGATGAAGAAAGGTAAGTTAAGCCGAGACCGGTTTGGCTCAGAGGATAGAGCATCGGCCTGCGGACTGAAAGGTCCCAGGTTCGATTCCGGTCAAGGGCATGTACTTTGGTTGCGGGCACATCCCTGGTATGGGGTGTGCAGGAGGCAGCTGGTCAATGCCTCTCTCTCATCGATGTTTCTAGCTCTCTCTCTCTCTCTCTCTCTCTCTCTCTCCCTCTCTCCTCTCCATTCCTCTCTGTAAAACATCAATAAAATATATTTTTTTAAAAAGAAAAAAAGAAATGTAAGTTAAAGAGAGTGAGAGATTGTGGTTTCATGAGAGCAAAAGTGCTTTGTCTAATGAAAGAGATTGGGTTTCTCTGTCTTTGTCATTTAGACTATATTGTTTATATTAGTGTAATGGATATTGTACATAAAAGGGTGTGTTAGATTAATTTATAATTTTTAGCAGTTTTTATTTTTAAAATGCCTTTTAGCCAGGCCGGTGTGGCTCAGTGGTTGAGCATCGACCTATGAACCAGAGATCATGGTTCAATTCCTGGTCAGGGCACATGCCTGAGATGTGGGCTCGCCCCAGTGTGGGGTTTACAGGAGGCAGCTGATCAAGTATTCTCTCTCATCATTGATGTTTCTATCTCTCTCTCTCTCTTCCTCTCTGAAGTCAATAAAAAAATAAACAAAAAAGACATGAGACAGAGACAGACAGGCATCTATTTGTTGTTTCACTTATTTATGCATTCGCTGAGTGGTTCTTGTATGTGCCCTGACTAGGAATCAAATCTGCAACCTTGGTGTATCAGGATGATGCTGTAAGCTACCTGGCCAGAGCTATAATTTTTTTTTTTTTTTTAGCAATTTTTATAACTTTGTATTTTATATCAGAAGATAGTACTTCTGACCATTAACCAGCCATTGTTGTTTTATCAACTTTACTGGTAATTGGGACGAGCTGCAGAGTTAATCATATGCTTTTTTCTTTTGAGGATAGGTTTCAAAGATTGATTCAGTCTTGAAGTCAATATTCAAATTTTCATACCATTAAATAATACCATATTCTGTTGGATGGTGGTAACTAATGAAAATGCAATGAACCCTAACCCGTTTGGCTCAGTGGATAGAGCGTTGGCCTGTGGACTGAAGGATCCCGGGTTCGATTCTGGTCAAGGGCATGTACCTTCGTTGCAGGCACATCCTCAGAAGGGAGTGTGCAAGAGGCAGCTAAATCAGTGTTTCTAACTCTATACCTCTCCTTTCTTCTCTGTAAAAAACCAATAAAATGTATTTTTTTAAAATGCAATGAAATGTAGGTTAACATATTTTCTGATTTTTGTTATGGTGAGGTTTAATTCACTTATGATTTAATTTCTAAGTTATGATATTAAATTTCTCATATTTGGCATTGTGGAATTTAATTGTCTTTCCAAAGTGTATTTTATTTAATTTTTTTCTAAGTGTATTACTTTAAAAAGTAGATAGTTTTTTGCCGAAACCGGTTTGGCTCAGTGGTAGAGCGTCAGCCTGTGGACTGAAAGGTCCTGGGTTCGATTCCGGTCAGGGGCATGTACCTTGGTTGTGGGCACATCCCCGGTAGGGGGGTTTGCAAGAGGCAGCTGGTCGGTGTTTCTCTCTCATCGACGTTTCTAGCTCTCTCTCTCTCTCCCTTCCTCCCTGTAAAATATCAATAAAATATATTTTTTAAAAAAGTAGATAGTTTTTAGTAAGTAAATAAATAAAAAAGAGGGGTAGAAAATTTCCTGCCTAATTTAATTAGTAAAAACAATTTTATAGCATATAGATTGTATGATAATTGAACACAAATGTGATACTGTTAATGATTTTTATTTTTGCATGCTGTTTCCTATTATTTTGTGATGATAATTTTACTGGTCATTAAGTAGCTAAAAGCATAGTTAAATGCTTTGTGTGTAGGAATGTAAAATATAAAATGCTTATATTTCTCAATATCCATTTTTGAATCTAGCATAAGATAATATATATTAAATATAGCAGACCTGGCAGCAGTCAGTAAAAAGAATAATTTTTTAGGTAGTTCAAAGATATTTTCTGAATTTTCTATTGCTTTTAGGATTAAAAAAAAAAGTTGACATTTATTTTTACTCCCTGGCAATCACATTTTATTTTATTTTTTACTGTATTGATATGAGAGAGAGAGAAATATTGATTTGCTGTTCCACTTATTTATGCATTCATTGGTTGATACTTGTATATGTCCTGATGGGATTGAACACACAACCTTGGCTTATTCGGCGATGCTCTAATCAACTGAGCTACCTGGCTAGGACTCGTGGCTATTACATTTTAAGTGAAACTTAGATTCATAGAAAATAAGCATGCCTCAAATGTATTTTCACTTTTGATATGACTCTGCCATGCTAAATTTAAAGGTATTACTGTTCAAATATTATTTGCTGTGTGTGTATGTTTTTTTTGTTTGTTTCTGGTGTGGATCTATCTAAAAATATGTCTCTTTCAGTTTAACTGTAGAAGTTTTAAGGACCAAAGGCCCTTGTGTTGTTGAGGAAAATGACCCCATATTTGAGCGTGGTTCTACAACTACATATTCCAGCTTTAGGAAAAATTATTATTCTAAACCATGGTCCAATAAAGGTAATTGATTTTCATTTTAAATTATGTAGGTCATTTATTTGAAATGTAATGAATTATTTTCTGTTTCTTTCCTTTTTTTAACCATTACAATCTTTTATTGTTGTTAATCCTCACCTGAGGATATTTTTCCATTGATTTTTGGTTTTGTTTGTGTTTTTGTTTTTTTTAAATTTAATAAATCTTTATTGTTCAGATTATTAAAATTGTTCCTCTTTTTCCCCCCTATAGCTCCCCTCCACCCATTTCCCACCCCACCCTCTGCCCTTACCTCCCCCCTGTGGCTCAGCTATCAAGCCTCTCTTTGAGCACTCGCACGCATGCCCCCAGACCTCTGCCTTTTGCAGCTCCCCTGAGTTTCCACCTGACAGTCCAGATTCCCCCCATGTAAGCCTGGGTCCCCAGGATCTCGTGCGGAACTGGCGTTCCATCAGTTGGAACTGGGGTTCAGCGCAGTCGGGAGCCAGGCATTCAGCTGCCCGTGCATGTATCTCCATACCTCAGCCTGTTGCAGCTCCTCTGATTCTCCGTGTGCTTTCCTCTTTCCTTCTAGTTAAAGAATTTCCATTCAGCCAGCTTTCCTGTGGTTCTGTATGATGTTTATTTTGTCTTTTAGTTGTAGTTTTGGAATTGTGCGAGGCAGCAGTTTAGGTGTTTACCTATGCCGCCATCTTGGTTTCTCTATTTTCTCTGTTCCTGAATTAAACCAGGTCTCCCCTAAGTAAATAAAGTGCACGCTATCATGCTGTTTCTGTCTAGCTAATTTTATTGACACTCTCCAACCCCTGTCCCATGGAGCTGTAACTCTGACTTTTATCTTAGGAAGATTTTTAGGAATTAACATTATGGCTGTTTTGGTTAGTATGTTTCTCTGTCAATTCCTATTCTATCTCAGATATATTGCATAATAAAGTTTCTACAAAAAAAAATTATGCTGTTAAAAAAGTATGTCTATTGCATGCTGTTGTTTTTTATTTAATTAAAAATATTTTTATTGTTGATAGTATTACAGATGTCTTCCGTTCCCCCTCCCCTTTACCCTCTTCCACTCAATCGCTGCCACCCCCTTCTGCCCACCCCAGGTTTTCACCTATTGCCTGTGTCCAGGCAATTATATATTTATTGGCTATGCCTATAAGTATATAAATTCTTTGTTTTATCTTTTCTTGTTTTCCCAATCCTCTATTGTTTACTTTTTAGTGTATAAATAATAGTTTGTGCCAAAACCGTTTTGGCTCAGTGGATAGAGTGTCAGCCTGTGGACTGAAGGGTCCCAGGTTCGATTCCCGTCAAGGGCATGTACCTTGGTTGTGGACATATCCTCAGTAGGGGGTGTGCAAGAGGCAGCTGATGTTTATCTCTCATCGATGTTTCTAACTCTCTATCCCTCTCTCTTCCTCTCTGTTAAAAAATTAATAAAAATATATTTTAAATAATAATAATAGTTTGTTTTGAGAAAAAATCAAACACAATAGAATAATATAGAATGAAAAGGAAGATTCTCTACTCTTCTTCTCTGACTTCCCCCAATCCTAGTCATTTGAAGTTACTTCTGTCAACAATTTCTTATGTATTTTTCTAGCTATTTAATTTTTTAAAAATTTGGTAAAACATATTTTTATTGATTTCAGAGAGGAAAGGAGAGGGAGAGAGAGAGAAACATTAATGCCAAGAGATAATCATTAATTAGCTGGCTCCTGTATACTCCCCATTGGGGACTGAACCCGAAACAAGGGCATGTGCCCTGACTGGGAATTGCACTGTGACTTCCTGGTTCATAGGTGGATGCTCAACTGAGCCACAGGGATACAGGTCTAGCTACTTTCTTTCACGAACTAAGTACACCTTAGTAATATTGCATTGGCTGTGACTGATTTTGAGACCAGATAGGCAGAATGCCTTTTTTTAAAAAAAATTCCAGCTGCTTTGGTATCACCATGCATATTTCTTTTTTTTTTTTTAAATATATTTTATTGATATTTTACAGAGAGGAAGGGAGAGAGATAGAGAGCTAGAAACATCGATGAGAGAGTAGCATCGACCAGCTGCCTCCTGCACACCCCCCACTGGGGATGTGCCCGCAACCAATGTACATGCCCTTGACCGGAATCGAACCCGGGACCCTTCAGTCCGCAGACCGATGCTCTACCACTGAGCCAAACCAGTTTCGGCACCATGCAAATTTCTTATACCATGTTTCTATATAAAAATTTAAAGATGTTTTTCATTTAAAATATTTTAAATTGATTTTTAGAGAAAAAGGAAGGGAGAGGAAGAGAGAGAAACATTGGTGTGAGAGAAAAACATCTATTGGCTGCTTCCTGCATGTACCCTATGGAGGCATTCAGTGGGGTGGGGATGAAGCCTGTAAACTGGGTATGTGCCCTGACCAGGAATCAAACTGGTAGTGTAGGGAACAAAACCCAACTAACAGCCACACCTGTCAGAGCTAAATTTTTAATTTTTATTGATTGATTTGAGAAAGGGAGAGAGATCAATTTATTGTTGCATTTATTTCTGCATTCATTGGTTGCTCCTTGTATGTGCTCTAACCAGGAATTGAACCAGCAACCTTGGCATATCAGGACCCTGCTCTAACCAGCTGAGCTACCAGGCTTAAAGAAAATGTTTTTATACCCATGAGGCTCTTTGCAACAAAATTGAAATAAGTCTATAATTTTGTATGTAGACAAATTTCTATGACTAAATAATTTACTGGACTGTAATAATAAACTACTAAGTACTGTCAAATTTATTTCAACTCAAATGCTTACTTAGGTATGGTTTTTTCCCTCTGAAATATTAAGAATGTTAACTTTTGGTCTTTCTAAATTTTTTATTTTTACAGAAACAGATATGTTTTTTTTAGCCATCAGCATGGTAGGAACTGACTTTTCTATGATTGGACAACTTTTTCCTCACAGAGAAAGGATAGAAATTAAGGTAAAGTGAATGTATTACATTTGTTGCTTGGAAGGAGACTAAAAATTACTAATGTTTTTTTTAACCATTGATTTAAATCTCAGTCTACCCCCTTTTCACTATTATGTTTTTGGTACACCTGTTTCTTTTTATAGCCAAAAAGTAATATAATTTTTCTGAGTTCTGTTATGAATACAATTTCCTTAACTTCAATATTATATTTTCTTATTTACATCTTGTCCACTTCTAAATGTCTTTGAGGGTTTACTAATAAGCCACTGAAACTAAGAAGAAGAATTATGTAATGAAGAGGTAAAATAAATGTAGTAGAATATTTGGATTATGGGTATTTTTTTTTAAATCACAAAATAAAGTTGTGTATTTCCTAGGAAGGAAATACATTCCTATTGATAGTAAGATCTTCTTTCAACAGTGGGCTTAAACTTCATTAATTAATTAAAGTGGCCATTAGGAAAGATAGATTTTCTTCCCCCTTGGGCTAGGCATGGATTGGTCTAGCAATCCTGAGGAACATTGTACAGTGTAATGATCATTGTATTTCTACAAAAGATGAGAAAAATTTTACATTTTTTAATGTTGAAGACAAAATATTAAAGTTCTGTGAAGGCTAGAAATTGATTGTCTAGAGGAGCTGATCTGAGTAATTAATGATCATTTTGTCACTAGATGATTTCTCTCAAAAATTGTTCAGACTATTCCCCTTAAAGTTTATAGTGTAGTTCTTTGGGCAAAGTTTATAAAAGTAAAAATGGACTATTGATTTTCGAATGTCAAACCAACCTTGGATTCCAGGGATAAATGACTAATATAAAATATTCTTCAAAAACTTAAATAGTTCTGAATTGTGTTCCCAATTAGGTAAAACTAGAGGCCTAGTGCACGAAATTTGTGTGGGGAGGGGAGAGGAATGGTCCCCTCGGTCCACCCCTCGGGGGATGTCTGACAGCTGGTTTAGGCCTGGGGATCAGGCCTAAACCGGCAGTCGGACATCCCTCTCACAATCCTGGACAACTGGCTCCTAACCACTCACATGCCTGCCTGAATAATCACCCCTTAACTGCTCCCCTGCCAGCCTGATCACCCCTGACTGCCTCTGCCTGCTGGCCTGTTAACACTCCATCCCCCCCAGCCTGGCCAGGGGGAGGGGACATGGGCGGTTGGCCGGCCTGCCTTCTGGTTGAACTCCTGGTCAAGGGGACAATTTCATATTATATAGGATATATACTTAGTGGCCAGATTATTTTGCGTTCAGAGAGCATAATAATCTGGCCACTCAATGTATAGATAGGTAGGTGTAGCAATATTCTAGAATTCAATACTGCATAGAGCCTATTGGCATTTTTATCAGTAGGTTTAATTTAGTGATTATAGCCAGTCACTTTTTATGAATGTAACTTAATTTTTGAGATGTTTAAAGATTAATATGATTTTTTAAGGAAGAAAGATGATCATTGAAAACTTTTATATTATTTAGTAAAAGTTTATGAAGAAAAGTAAAGAATGGAAATGAGGGATAATCTGTAGATTTAAAGATGTTTAAGTCATAAAAAGTTTTTTTAAAAAATGGATAAAGATAAACGAGTCTAGCAATGTTCTCTTGAATGGTAAACAGTAAAGAAATGCAAGATAGTAATTGCTTTAAACGTCAGGTTGTTGGTTAGGTTCTTTTGGAGGGAAGAAGGGAGCCATGAAACAGCTCCTTTGTTTTCTGTGCTTTTTTTTTTTTCCCAATAAAAAGTTTTATTTTTATATTTTTAATAAGATCATTATTAGACCGCTGATGTGTAGAAGGGAGCAGTTAGCTGGTTGTTCCCACACCTGGGATGTATATGCATGATTAGATATCCTGGGTCACAAACTTATACCCTCAGATATCCTACCCTGTTTCCCCGAAAATAAGACAGTGTCTTATATAGTAAGATATAAGACAATTTTTGCTCCCAAAGATGCGCTAGGTCTTATTTTCAGGGGATGTATTATGTTTCCATGAAGTAGGTCTTTTTGGAGGATGTCCTATTTTCGGGGAAACACGGTAATTACCTTAGGATGGATTGAGCCTAAATCTTTTCTATCTCCATTGTAATGGACTAAATCTGGAGTGGAACTGGCTATGGGGCATTAGAAAATGTGCCTTAATACAGAAGGTTCCAAAGATAAACCTGGCCTATTTCAAAATTTTACTTAGCTGTTTATCTCTATTCCATGCCATTAAAAATATATTAGCATAATAATATAATAGATTTAACTATATGAATATATTAGTTTAAAAATATTTTTATTGATTTCAGAGAGGAAGTGAGAGAGAGAAACATCAGTGATGAGAGAGAATCATTGATCAGCTTCCCCCTGCACATCCCACACTGGGGATTGAGCCTATAACCTAGGCATGTGCCCTGACTGGGCGTGGAACTGTGACTTCCTGGTTCATAGGTCAACACTGAACCACTGTGAGCCATGCCAGCTGGGCAATATATTAGTTTTTAAAGAGCTAATTCTGGTTAGCTTAATTGATTATAGGTTTGATCGGTTTTGTGCTAGTGGACTTTCATTGCTATTTTGTGCTATTGATTATAAGGAAGATCAGAAAGCTCAGTATAAATCTTTCATCCCTATTTTTTAAAAGCTAAAAGGTTTACTAACTTGTCTGTTGGTAAAGACATTTTTATTTATTTGGGTTATATGTTAACATAAGTTTCATTTTCATGGTTATTTTGTTTAAACGTAATCCTTATTTGTTTAATAGGAGAAAATTATAGCATTTTTTTGTTTCGTTAACAGAATAAATTTAAACGTGAAGAGAAAACAAATGGATGGAGAATAGACAAAGCATTCCGTAAGTATTAAGACCATTTTAATAAGGTTTCATATCAAGATCCTAAAAAGTGATCAATCTTTGTCTTTTGTTCTAATGTGTGTTTTTTAAATATATTTTTGTTGATTTCAGAGAGGAATATATATATATATATATATATATATATATATATATAGAGAGAGAGAGAGAGAGAGAGAGAGAGAGAGAGAGATATCAGTGATGAGAGAGAATCAATGATTGGCTGCCTCCTGCATGCCACCTACTAGGGATGGAGCCTGCAACCTGGACATGTGCCCTTGACTGGAATTGAACGTGGGACCCTTCAGTCCACTGGCTGATGCTCTATCCAATGAGCCAAACTGGGCAGGTTCTAATGTGTTTTAAATTAGTTTTGTCCTTATATTGGTTTGGAGTATATAATGGTGATGGGACAGGTGAGAATCCTGCTTTTATTTTTATTTATTTAAGACAGTTTTTAAAAAAAATATTGATTTTTACAGAGAGGAAGGGAGGGGGCTAGAGAGTTAGAAAAATAGATGAGAACAAAAAATTGATCAACTGCCTCCTGCACACTCCCTACTGGGGATGTTCCCACAACCAAGGTACTTGTCCTTGACCGAATCAAACCTGGGACCTTTCAGTCTTGCAGGCCGACACTCTGTCCACTGAGCCAAACCATTTAGGGCGAGATTCCTGCTTTTATAGTGTTCAATGTAATTGGGTGGGGGAAGGGGTATAGTCTGTAAGCATGATAATTTTAGATAGTGATTAATTTTTAAACTAGGTGTGTGGATATTTAGATTGGGTGGTCAGGGGAGTTCTGCCTGAAGAAATAACATTTGAATTTATTCCTGAT
Organism: Vespertilio murinus; assembly: GCA_963924515.1. Classification (NCBI taxonomy): domain Eukaryota; kingdom Metazoa; phylum Chordata; class Mammalia; order Chiroptera; family Vespertilionidae; genus Vespertilio; species Vespertilio murinus. The sequence goes on from OZ004705.1 coordinate 34,654,224, forward strand.
TTGAAGGAATGATGCATGCCTTTCACTGTCTAATAGCCTCATTAAAGTTAACATTTTTTTTTTCTTTTTAAATCTAGAGAAAGATACCAAAGGATCTGTAAAGCAAAACAATTAAATGTACTGTATAAAGTAGTTTCTTCTTTGGAAGATAATAATCCAATGCCTCCTGATGAATAAATGAACTTAGTGTCTATTTAGTATTTTTCTTAGAAAAAAATTTAAGGAGAGGATCTAAATTTTGGAGCATGTACATTTATTTAATGAGTAAATACTAAGGTAGATGAATGGATTCTATACTCCTTGTTGTATTGGGTCCTCAGGAAAACCACTTCTAGGAAATGCTTTTGGAAGATCTGGAATACTGTGGTCCTCAACCCTTTCCATTTTAGAAAAGTGTTCCAGAATCTTTTCATTACGTTTTAGGTATTATAATAAGATTTATAAACCTATAAATCTTTTATGGGATGTGGAGTCATTGTTAAATCCATTATAATAGATACCTTTACAGTTCATTGATTTTTATTTATTTATTTATTTATTTTTAGTATATTTTATTGATTTTTTTACAGAGAGGAAGAGAGAGGGATAGAGAGATAGAAACATCGATGAAAGAAAATCATCGACCAGCTGCCTCTTGCACACCTCCTACTGGGGATGCACCTGCAACCAAGGTACATGCCCTTGACTGGAATTGAACCTGGGACCTTTCAGTCCGCAGGCCGACGCTCTATCCACTGAGCCAAACTGGTTTCAGCTGATTTTGGTTCTTTCTAGTGGAAAATTAAAAAAATAATCTAAACTTAAATGGTATTTTTTAGAACTTATATTTTGAATTCCTCTGAGAAACTTTATGGATTATTTTTTTTATCATCGTTGTGGAAGGCCAGAACACATAAAGGCTGGGTCTACAATAAAACAGGGCCTTCAGGAATTCCAGTTTTGGGCTTGGTTTCCTAAGACTAATTTATTTTTGTTTGGGTATATATCTCTTTTTCTGAGGCCAGCTTCTAATAATCTTATAATCAAATCAATCTTGACTGGGGATCAAACCTCCAACTTTTAGTGTACAGATGATGCTCCAGTCAACTGTGCCACCTGGCCAGGGCTCATTAATCATGTGCTTGAGATTCACTTGAATTCATTGCTTTTATCAGTAGATACTTTTTTTTAAAGTTTGTTTTTATTGCTTAGTGGTCTATTATGTGATGATTAGAGGCCTGGTGCACGAAATTTGTGCATGGGGGTGGGGGTGAAGATCCCCTCAGCCCAGCTTGCACCCTCTCCAATCTGGGATGTTTGACTGCTGGAGATTGGGCCTAACCTGGCAGTCGGACATCCCTCTCACAATCCTGGACTGCTGGCTCCTAATCACTCACCTGCCTGCCTGCCTGGTCACCCTTAACTGCCCCCCGCCGGCCTGGTTGCCCCCAACTGACCTCCTGGCAACCTGATCGCCCCATGCAGCCTGCTTGTTGAGTGGTTTGGTCGTCCCTCACTAAACCCCCTCCTGGCCTGGTCATAGGCAGCCATCTTGTGAGGGCCTGAGGGTTAATTAGAATATTACCTCTTTATTATGTAGGATAGTATAGTGACTAGAGGTTTTTATTCATTATCTCCTGTTGATTAACCCATTTGTATGTGTGGTTTTTTAAATTGACTTTGAAAGAGAGAGAAAAAAAGAGAGAGAGAGAGAGAGAGAGAGAGAGAGAGAGAGAGAGAGAGAGAGGAAGGAGAGAAACACTGATTTGTTGTTACACTTATGCATTCATTGATTGATTCTGATTGATTCTTACATGTGCCCTGACTGGGATTGAACCTGCAACCTTGGAGTATCCGGATGATGCTCTAACCAGCTTAGCTACCCAGTCAGGGCCCCATTTGCTTTGATATTTTGGTACTTAAATAAAAATTTGAAGGTTCTTTTTCTTTTTTTTATTAAACAGAGGAAAAGCGCCCTTTTGACTTCGATTTTTTTGCTCATTTGCTTCAGAAAGTTCTTGATGAAGAAGAGAAAAGAAAACAAAAATCCCTTAAAAATCAGAATTTAAGGGAGAAGAAATCCTCTAACCCACGGAAAAATGTAAAAGGTATTTATTTTAAAAGGAAGTGTGTTATTTTACTTAATAGACTTGCAATATTAAGCCTTCAAGTGTTCACTTGTAGTTCAGGTAGTTGAGGTTACCAGGGCCCAAGACAGTACCTATCTTTTATTTGTTCTCTCTTTTTTTTAATTTTAATTTTCTAATTGTCATGTCTGTTTGATATCTTTCTTGCATCTAGAGCAGTGATTCTCAACCTTTCTAATGCTGCGACTCTTTAATACAGTTCCTCATGCTGTGTTGACCTCCAACCATAAAATTATTTTCATTGCTACTTCATAACTGTAATTTTGCTACTGTTATGAATCGTAATGTAAATATCTGTGTTTTCAGATGGTCTTAGGCGACCCTGTAGAGCCTAAGTTAATGTTTATATAAATGTTTATTTAAATGTTTATATAAAAAGTTTCCTACCAGGGAAGCTTGTTGGAAGCTCAGTGCCCAATCATTTTATTGGAGGCTTGTCATACCCTTCGCTTGGCACATACCAGAATTCAGATTACCAGAAGGAAGGCCAGTTGTTCAGCAGAAACCTCATTATTTGTACAAACAGTTTAGGTAGACAAATAGGGACTCTCCTCAAGCCCCAATTTCTAGATAGCAATGGGCCAACCTTTTTAGGTAGACCTTTCAAAGGATAGCCACTATGTTAATTCTCTTCTGCACAGAGCCAATCTCAAATTTCCTTTTTTGGAGTATGGCGTCTACATGTTTTAAAAAGTAGTATTGATCACTGCAAAGTTTTTACTCTTTAGTCATTTTTTTTTTACTTACTATACTTAGCTCTAGGAGATTAAAATAGATGTGGTTATCATGTAACAACACAACTGTATCATTAATGTGAGAAATTTACAGATGTATTATTACAAGTCTCAGAAGTTAAAAATTGCTGATTATTATTCTGATAGAGCAGTGTTTCCCAAATTTCTCTCATGATGAGAATCACTTGGTGGAGTTGTTAAAATACAGATTCCTGAATCCCAACTAAGAAGTGCTAAACTAGAATTTTTGGGAACATATAGGTAAAATTGTATACTGAACTAGTCCTCTAAGCTTAGATTTTTACCTATATGTTTCCAAAAATTCTAGTTTAGCACTTCTTAGTTGGGATTCAGGAATCTGTATTTTAATAACTCCACCAGGTGATTCTCATCATGAGAGAAGTTTGGGAAACACCGTGATAGAGAATAAATCCAGTATTATTTTCTTAGTTTTAAAATCTTGTTTTGACTTTTTTCACAAAAATAAATGACATTGTGCCCTAACCAGTTTGGCTCAGTGGATAGACCGTCAGCCTGCAGACTGAGGGGTCCCAGGTTCGATTCCAGTCAAAGGCATATACCTTGGTTTCGGGCACATCCCCAGTAGGAGGTGTGCAGAAGGCAGGTGATTGATGTTTCTCTCTTATTGATGCTCCCTTCCTCTCTGTAAAAAAAAAAAAAAAAAAAAAAAAAAAAAAAAAAAAAATCAATAAAACATATTAAATAAATGACTTTTTTTTTTTTTTTTAAGATTAGATATTTTTAGAGATGTCTGATCAGCCATGGTGTGAAGTTACGTTTACTTTTGGTTTGGATGCTGTTTCCTTGGTGATCTTTATTTTTGCTTTTTAAATTAGTTCGTCTTTAGATATTAAAAAAAAAATCCTCACCTGAGGTTGTATTTGTTTTTTAAATTAAATTTATTTTTAATATTGATTTTAGAGAGAGGGGAAGGAAGAGAAGGAGAAATATTAATTGGTTGCCTCCCTTATGATCCCCAAGCGGGGATTGAAATGAAATCTAGGTATGTGCCTTGACTGGGAATTGAACCCAATCTAATCAACTGAGCCACCCAGCCAGGGCTGTTTTCATCTTTTATTACAGTTCACTATTTATATGCCTTTAAAAGAAAAGCACTAGAAATTGTTTTAAAATATTTGTTAAAAAGATTCTTCATTGAAAAATCATTCAGGAAATAAAATTCTTGAACTCCCTCCTACCCTGCCAATCAGAATCTTTAGATTTCCTATGGATAACTATTACTAAATTCTTTCCTCTGCGTGTGTGTGTGTGTGTGTGTGTGTGTCTTAAGAGTATATGTAATTATTTTTGTTTAATAGAAATGAGGTCATACTATATATGTTGTTTTGCAACTTGATTTTAATGTAATAGTATATTTTAAAATATTTTACATCACTACGTATGAGCCTACCTCATTATTATTATTATTATTATTATTATTTTTTAAATATATTTTATTGATTTTTTACAGAGAGGGATAGAGAGTTAGAAACATTGATGAGAGAGAATCATCGATCAGCAGCCTCTTGCACACCCTGTACTGGGGATGTGCCCACAACCAAGGTACATGCCCTTGACCGGAATCGAACCTGGGACCTTTCAGTCCGCATGCCGACGCTCTATTCACTGAGCCAAACCGGTTTTGGCTACCTCATTATTATTTACTTCATGGATTTTTATAGCATAAATGTAGTATTATAACTTAATTTTGTTGTTTTCTGTAGGGGTTTTATATTATCTTCAAAATTTTGCTTATACAAATAATATTACAGAAGATACCCTTGGATATTTACTGTCTCTGCTTTAAGAATTTTTCGTATGTTGTTTATGTGTTTATAACCATTTATTTTATTTTCAGTGAAAAAAGTTGCCAGTGAAGGAGTGACTGATAATCCAGATGAGTCTGTGAGTGCTAAAATTCCAGATACAGAAGATTCTCAAAAGGATGCTCAGACAGTTCAAGAAGAACTGCAGCCTCTGACTTTATCAGAACAGGATTCAGAACAGATTGCATTAGAACCAGACCTAAATCTAGAAAAAACAAGAAAAAATCAAGATGAAGTTGGTAAACAAGAAGTAAAAAATCTTTCAGGAAATGCCACTGTTCAGCCAGACCTTTCTCAAGGAGAAAAACAGAAAAGTAAGTTTTTTACATATTTTAATAACCTCTAATTATTTGAAGGCATACATATAATAATTTTATCTAATAAAGATGGTATATGCAAATTGACTATAACTCTCAACAAACGATGGTGGCACCCACAGCCAATAAGGAGGGGATATGCAAATTGATGGGACAAGGGGAGAAGAGGTGGAAGGCGGCTCCAGTAGGAGCAAGGCAATGCTGGCAGCCAGGGGAACAAAGGTCTGTTGCATGAATCTTCATGCATCAGGCCTCTAGTATAGCATATAAATTAAATGCCTTTCTTTAGATAGTAGTAATTACTAATGTTTATTAATTGATTCTGTACTTATGTACTGTTTTAAACACGTTTATTTAATTTATTTTTTTGGTAATCCTTATCGGAGGATATTTCCCCCATGCTTATTTATTTATTTATTTTATATAGAGAGGAAGGGTGATGGGGGGAGAGATAGAAACATTAAAGAGAGAGAAACATTGATAAGTTGCCTCCTGCACGCTCCGCTGAGGGGATCTAACCTGCAGCCCAGGCGTGTACCCTGACTGGGAATCAAACCAACAGTCTTTTGGTGCATGGGTTGATGCCCCAATACTGAACCACTTTGATTGGGCTTTTCCATGTTATTTTTAGAGAGAGCAGAATAGAGGGAAGGTGGGAGAGAGACAGAAAGAGAGACATTGATGTGAGAGAAATTAGTTGTCTCCGCACTCACCATTACTGGGCTGGGGATCAAACCTACAGCCCAAGTACATGTCCTTGACCAGAATCAAATCCGGGTGCATGGGACAATGCTCTAACCATGGAGAAGCACAGGCAAAACACTTTTATTTTTAATTTATTAGGGAAAAGATTGTTACTAAAAACCACAAAGCTAAATGGGGACATTTTTTTCTCTAAAATTTGTCTCTAAGATTTATTACCTTGCCGAAACCAGTTGGCTCAGTGGTAGAGCGTTGGTTTGCGGACTGAAAGGTCCCAGGTTCGATTCCAGTCAAGGGCATGTACATTGGTTGCGGGTACATCCCCAGAAGGGGTGTGCAAGAGGCAGCTAGTCGATGTTTCCCTCTCATTGACGTTTCTAGCTCTCTCTCCCTTCCTCTCTGTAAAATATCAATAAAATATATTAAGAAAAAGATTTATTACCTCCATTGTACTCCCATTAACAATGATAAGAAGTCACATATATATTGCAGGTCTTCAAATAATTTGGTTTCACTTAACATCATTTTTTCACAACTTGATGAAATGTCTTAAGAACTTAACTCTTGTTTATACATAAGATAGTTGTTAGTAAAATTGGTTTTGTTATATGTAATTTTGCCTCAGTTCCAGGAACCAACCTATTGACAATATAAAGTGAGGACTTACTATAGTTAAATGTACATTGCTTGTATCTGTTAATAAATCACAGGTGTTCATGTTACCTTTTCATAGCACCTCTCTGAAATCACAATAAATTGTTTAATTTCTATAAAAGAGCTACTAGACTAAACATTCCTCCCATTTTCATTTTTTAAACTTTCTTAGAATGCAGATATAGTGACACTTATGAATTTTTAGGGAATGAGGGCTAAGAGTTTAGGGAAGTCTTGGTCCCTTTCCTTAAGAGTTCATATATAGTCCTAGCCATATATAGCCTGGCTCAATAGATAAAGCGTTGGCAAACTGAAGAGTCCCAGGTTCGATTCCCGTCAAGCTCACATACCTTGGTTGCAGACTTGATCTCTGCCCCAGTCAGTGCTTGTGTAGGAGGCAGCCAGTCATTGTGTCTTCCTCACATAGATGTTTCTATCTCTGTCTCTCCACTTCTCTTGCGCTTTCTCTAAACATCAATGGAAAAATATCCTGAGGTGAGGATGGAAAACAAACCAACAGACAAAAGACTTCATGTATAGATTATTTAAAACACAATCAAGTAAAGAGGGGGAACAAAACAGTAGCAGATCATATAATTTTTTTTAAAATTTAAATTATATTTTGTTGATTTTTTTATAGAGGGGAAGAGAGAGGGAAAGAGAGTTAGAAACATCAATGAGAGAGAAACACAGATCAGCTGCCTCCTGCACACCACCCATTGGGGATGTGCCCATAACAAAGGTACATGCCCTTGACTGGAATCGAACTTGGGACCACACCAAACCAAACCGGTTAGGGCCAAAACAACTTTTCCATAGAATTTAAGTTTTATGTAATTCAGCTTCACCTATATGAGTTTTCATTTGTTATAATTATTTTTGAAATATTTTCATTGATTTCAGAGAGGATAGGAAAGAGAAAGAGGAATATCAATGATGAGAGAGAATCATTAATTAGCTGCCTCATGTATGCGCCCCCCACTGGGGATTGAGCCCACAATGTGGCCATGTGACCTGACTGGAAATCGAACTGTGACCTTCTGGTTCATAGGTCAACGATCAACCACTTAGACACACTGGCCAGGGCACCCACATTATTTTAATAAATGAGTCCTGGTTGGTAGCATTGTTTGTTTTATAGGCATTACAATATTGTACTCTTTTGTGGCTTACTATTAAAAGATATTACATGTAAAATGGGATAGCTCAGTGATTAAGAAATTGGACTTTAGAAATCAAGCAGACCTTGGTTTAAATTTTTTCTTTTATTTGCTAAGTATGACTTTGTGCAAGTCACTTAAGATCTTTCAACTTAAATTCATTTTTTTCTGTGATGGGGTTAATATAAATAACTTTTAATAGGATTGATTTGAATATTAAACATTTATCTGATGGACTTACAGTTTCTATCACTTAGTAAGTTCTGAAATTATTAGCTATTACTATAATTATGATACTTACTGAAGGAGCAGAAGAGCCAAATCTACTTTGTTTCATAACTAGACATATTTAACCACTTAAAATTTAAGCAAGATAAAAGGAGATGCTACGGACTGTATAAAAATTTGTGCTGATCCTAAAACACAGTTGTAAGTTGATTGATTTTTCATTAATGCTCTTAAAATATGATCTATCTCTTGTATATAAGAACTTAAATGTTGAATGGATTAATGATTTATAGGGAGAGCTGATGTTATATGTAAATTCCTTTGAGCTTTAAAATATAGATGTTTTGCCGAAACTGGTTTGGCTCAGTGGTAGAGCGTCGGTCTGCGGACTGAAAGGTCCCAGGTTCGATTCCGGTAAAGGGCATGTACCTTGGTTGTGGGCACATTCCCGGTAGGGGGTGTGCAAGAGGCAGCTGGTCGATGTTTCTCTCTCATCGACGTTTCCAGATCTCTATCTCTCTCCCTTCCTCTCTGTAAAATATCAATAAAATAAAATAAAAATATATAGATGTTTTTGCTGTCAGTTTTTAGAATAACATGTATTTTGTATTCCTAGGTAAATGTCCATTTTTAAGGCCTGAGGAAAATGAAGATGAAGGCAGTAAGGAACAGAACCCTTCCTGTGTACAAACCATCGATGAAGTTGAGGATTTATCCTCCAGGGACAAAGTTGTGAATAAAACTGACCCTGTTCTTTCATTAAGGTATTTTATATATAATCTTTCCTGACTTTGTTTACATTTTCTCTCAGTTACTGAGAGAGGCGTGTAAAGTCTCCAATTGTAATTGATTTGGCCTATTTCTCTTTTCAGTTCTATTTGTTTTTCTTTATGTATTTTAAGGTTCTGTTATTAGGTGAATATATATCTTGAATTGTTGTCTCTTCTGGGTGAAGTCAACTCAGGCATGTGCCCTTGACCAGAATCAAACCTGGACTCTTCAGTCTGCAGGCTGATGCTCTATCCACTGAGCCAAACCAGCTAGGGTGAAGGAATAGTTCTTAATAACATGGTGCGCCCTAACCTGTTTTGCTCAGTGGATAGAGCGTTGGCCTGCAGATTAAGGTTTCCAGGTCTGATTCTGGTCAAGGACATGTACCTTGGTTGTGGGCACATCCTCAGTAGGGGGTGTGCAGGAGGCAGTTGATCAATGTTTCTTCTTCTTTTTTCTTTTAAAAAAAAATATTTTATTATTGATTTTTTACAGAGAAGAAGGAAGAGGGATAGAAAGCTAGAAACATTGATGAGAGAGAAACCAGCTGCCTCCTGCACACCCCCTACTGGGGATGTGCCTGCAACCAATGTACATGACCTTAACCAGAATCAAACCTGGGACCTTTCAGTCCGCAGACCAACGCTCTATCCACTGAGCCAAACCAGTTTTGGCTCTCATCGATGTTTTTCTAACTCTATCCCTGTCCTTTCCTCTTTGTAAAAACATCAATTACCGTATTTGCCGATGTATAAGACGATTTTTTGGCCCTGAAAAATACGTATTTGCCGGCGTATAAGAGACTGGGCATATAAGACGACCCCCTAACATTTCCACTAAAAAATACAGAGTTTGTTATATACTCGCCGTATAAGACTACCCCCCACTTGGAGGCATATTTTTCAGGGCCAAAAAGTCGTCTTATACGCCGGCAAATACGGTACACAAAATAGGTAAAGAAAGTACAGTGTTGAGTGAATTTAAAAAAAATTAACATGATGCAACAAAGATCACAGTAAAGTCAAAATATTTGTTTTAATTCTTTCAGAATATGAAGGATTATTGTTCAGAGTGTTGGTTAGTATATAGCATTTTGAAAGTCTTTTAAATAATTAGTTTATAGTATGCATTACTAAGAATTTTTCCCCCCTGATGTTTTCATTTCTTTAATAGTCAACAAGATGCTACATCAGGAGCAACTGAGGCTTCAGAATCAATCACTTCAGATTTGCATTCATCAGAAGTTGGAATTAGAGTCTCATGTGAGGTGAATAATACTGAAAGTAGTGGTACAGAAGAAAGAAATGTTGAACTAAAAAATATATCACTGTAAGTATTTTACATGGTAGAACTTAAAAATTTATTTTCAAACTTTTGGTAATTTCTTATAATTTAACAAATGTTAATAATATTGCTTCTTGCCCTAACTGGCTTGGCTCAGTGGATAGAGCATCGGCCTGCGGACTCAGGGGTTTGATTCCGGTCGGGGGCATGTGTCTTGGTTGTCGGCGTGTCCCCACTGGGGAGTGTGCAGGAGACAGTTGATTGATGTTTCTCTCTCATCAATGTTTCTAACTCTCTCCCTCTCCCTTCCTCTCTAAAAAATCAATAAATATATTTAAAAAAATATTGTTGCTTCTTTTAGGGATGAGGAGGGAACTATAGATTATTTAATATGTCTGTGATCTGAGTGTGTACATTTCATTACTGAAAGAGCCTCTCATATATGATGTATTATAGTAATTCGAATTTTAGCTAAGTAGTAACTTAAGAAATTCTAAAATAATTTAAAATCTTAAATTTTTTCTGAGATTTTACTTTTACTTGGTTTAAGTTAATATTCATGCCTGTTGTCAAAGGACAATGGATTTTGATATTTATGACTTTGAATAGATTATCATGTTTTTTAGTATATAGATACTGGTTAAGTCAATATCTTCACTAAAAACAGAGCAAAAGCATCACAGAAATTTCCTTTGAAGAGATATGTAAAAAATTCAGACTTCCTTTTTGTCTCCCTCATAATTTCTCATAGGGTCTTAAAAGCTATTCAGTTTTAAGTTATTTATATTCAGTAAAGCAAAGTCATATTGAGAATCAACCTTATTTTTTAAAATTAAAATTAGTCTTTGATAGGGATAATATATTCTTATGGTTCATCTGTCTAAAAGTATAAAAGTATTGAGAGAAATATTCTTCCTACCATATCCTTATTCACTCTAACCAGTACCAGTTTTATTTTTTCAGAAATTTAAAAAAAGTATAATAAGCCCTAACCAGTTTAACTCAGTGAATAGAGCGTCAGCCTATGGACTCAAGCATCTCAGGTCAAGGGCATGTACCTTGGTTGCAGGTACATCCCAATAGGGAGTATGCAGGAGGCAGCTGATTGATGTTTCTCATCGATATTTCTAACTCCCTCTCTCTTCCTCTCTATAAAAAATAAATAAAATATATTTTTAGAAAAAATAAAAAGTATATTAAAGATAATACAAGTAGCCCTGCCCATTGTTCACTCAGTGGTTAGAGTGTCGGCTTACATACTGGAGGATTTTAGGTTCAATTCCTGGTCAAGGACATATACCTGGGTTGCAGGTTCAATCCCCAGCCCTGGTTAGGGCGTATGCCAGAGTCAACTAGTCAATGTGTTTCGCTCACATCTATATTTCTCTCTCTCTTCCTCCCTTCTGTTCTCTCTGAAAATCAGTGAAAAAAATGTCCTTGGGTGGGGATTAACAACAACAACAAAAAGCTAATGCAAACATATATTTTAACTCTTTAAAAACCTAGTGGTATTCATACCTTTTGCAATTTTTTCTTGTATCTACATCCCTTTAAATAAATTTAAATGCATGCATTTGTAGGTTAAATTGCTGAAAATGGAAATGCTTGCTTCATGTATATATATGTGTGTACATTTATGATTTTGATAAGATGGTGTCAAAATGCTACCCATGGGAATATACTAGTGTACATTCTCAACAACAATGTACGAAAACACCTCTCTTTCTTAGCAACTAATAATGCTGTTATCAAGCTGGGATTTTTGCTAGTCTTGATAGATTATAAAATAACACTTCAGTATATTTCCACCTCATTCTTTTTTGGCAAGGATATATAATTCTTTTATTTATTTTCTTTAGCTTTTTTTTTTAAAAATATATTTTATTGATATTTTAAAGAGAGGAAGGGAGAGAGATAGAGAGTTAGAAATGTCGATGAGAGAGAAACATCGAACAGCTGCCTCTTGCACACCCCCCACCGGGGATGTGCCCGCAACCAATGTAAATGCCCTTGACCGGAATCGAACCCGGGACCTTTCAGTCTGCAGACCGACGCTCTACCACTGAGCCAAACCGGTTAGGGCTAGCTTTTTATTTAAATATTTTTCTAACCTAAATGAAAGTCAAAGGAATAGAGTAGTGAATATTTATAATTCCAGGTAGATTTTTGGACTTTTTTTTTTTTTTTAGAGAGAGAGGAAGAGAGAGAAACATCAATGTGAGAGCAAAACATTGATCGGCTGCCTCCTGCATGCCCCTACCGGGGACTGAGCCCAAAACCTGAGTATGTGCCCTGACTGGGAATCAGTTGGCAACCTTTTGATGCACGGTACAACACCCAACCAACTGAGTCACACAGCCAGAGTAAATTTTTTGATTTTTAATGTCTTGTCACATTTGTGTTCACTCGTGTTGTTTCTTTACTATATATATGTATATATTTTAGAGAGGAAAGGAAAGTGGGAAAGATAGAAACATCAATAATGAGAGAAAATCATTGATCATCAGCCTCCTGCACGCCCTACATGGGGTCGAACTCATAACCCGGGCATGTAGCCTGACCGAGAATCAAACCATGACCTCCAGGTTCCTAAGTTGATGCTCAGCTATTAAGCCATGCCAGCTGGGCTAATATTATTCTTAAGAATACTGTATTTCACCGATGCCGGCTTGGCTCAGTGGTAGAGCGTCGGTCTGCGGACTGAAGAGTCCCGTGTTGGATTCCGGTCAAGGGCATGTACATTGGTTGTGGGCACATCCCCGGTAGGGGGTGTGCAAGAGGCAGCTGGTCGATGTTTCTCTCTCATTGATGTTTCTAGCTCTCTATCTCTCTTCCTTCCTCTCTGTAAAATATCAATAAAGTATATTTAAAAATAAATAAATAAATAAATAAATAATTAAAAATACTGTATTTCATCTATTCTCACACTTCTGAAATGCTTCCCTTTTGAAATATTAAAATCATGCATATTTTGGAGTCATTTCAATTTTCTTTTGTGTTTCATTTATCTGTTCACATATCAGTTCCACAGTGTTTTAATTATTGATGCTGAATAGTGTGTTTTTACCATCTGATGGAACAAGCTAGTTATTGCCTCATTGCTGTTTCTCAGTTTTCTTTGCTACTCTTTAATATGCTGAAATGAGTTTTTTTCTGACTGTGAGTGGATTTTTAAGAATTTCATTTAATATGCCTGAATGATAGTGCATAATGATTTTTTTTTTAGGGAAACTGATCAAACAGAAAATGTTAAACCTATGGTAAGAGGACGATTCCAGAGACCCAAACCCAATTTATCAAGGGCTGTTGGGAAGAAATCAGTTCTTTCACAAGGTAAAACAGATGCCAAGAGCAAGAATTTACATCCGGAAGCTTCAGTTGAAAAGGTATGGAGCAAGAGACTTTATAGATATTAAAATTATAAAAAAATTTTCCTAAATATATTTGTTAGAAATAAAAATATTTAGTTATAATTAAAAAGTAATGTTTGTGATACTAACACAAAGATATAAGAACTTACACATTAATATTAAATGTTTTACTAGTGTCTTGATTATGCATTTTCTTCAAAACAACTTTTCCATTAATGTTAAATTTGTCATAGCCAGGCCAGTGTGCCTCAGTGGTTGGGCATCAATTTATGAATCATGAGGTTGTGGTTGGATTCCCCATCAGGCACATGCCCTGTTTTCAGGTGTGATCTTTGATGGGGAGCATGTAGAGGGGGCCAGCTGATCAATGACTCTCTCTCATCATTGATGTTTCTATCTCTCTCTCCCATTAGAGAGGAAGTCAATTAAAAAAATATTTAAGAATATTAAATTTGTCTTACTAGGCTCCTGCTTTATTTTATTTTTATTTAATTTTTAGAAGTATATGTTTTTGCTGATTTTTAGAGAGAGGAATGGAGAGGGAGGGAGAGAAATATCGATGTGAGAGAGGAATACCAGTCAGTTGTGTCCTGCATGCAACCTTCCTGGGGATAGAGCCCACAACCTGGGTATATGCCTTGACCAGGAATGGAACTGCTGACCTTTTGGTATGTGAGACGATGCTCAACCAACCGAGCCATATCGGCCAGGGCTTATGCATGTTTTTTTTAGAACCTAAGAGAAATTTCAAACATCTTCAATAATGACAAATCTGACTTTTCTTATATGAAATTATTATTCAAAATGTTTTTTTAAGCCAGCTATGCATAAAATTATATCTACAACCTCTTCATCTAAACACAGATACATTGCTCTGTTTGTCCTTTATGACTTAAAATTTTTATGTATGTAAACATTTCTATAGTTTTTAATCATAAAATTGTTTTTGTTCAATATCCATTGATGTTTTAGAGAGAGTGGAAGGGAAGGAGAGAGAGAAACATTTATGTGAGAGAAACATATCAATTGGTTGCCTCTTGCACTTGCTCTGACCCAAGGACAAACCCTCAACACAGGTACATGCCCTTGAGCAGGAATGTAACCTTCAACCCTTTGGTGCGGGCCAGGCTCTAACCACTTAAGTCACACCGGCCAGGGCAATCATAGCATAACATTTAAAACTTCTTTCTCTAAATTTATTCATTTATTTTTCTTGGGATTAATTGATCTTTTATATGAAACAAGTTTATTCTTATATATTTTTTATTAATTATTGTATTATTTTTTCATACGAACAACTGTAAACCTACTTTTGCCTCACCTGGTATGTTTTCTAATACTTTAATCTGTATGTATGATTTTAAAAACTCTCTTTTTATTACCGTGTTTCCCCGAAAAGAAGACATCCTCCGAAAATAAGACCTACTTCATGGAAACATAATACATCCCCTGAAAATAAGACCTAGCGCATCTTTGGGAGCAAAAATTAATATAAGACACTGTCTTATTTTCAGGGAAACAGGGTAGAAATACAAAAGAATTTTTTTTCTTTAAAATTTCCTTTACTTATTGCAAAGTTTGAACTTTTTTATGTTAAGTAGATTAAATGTAAAACATTGAATTCATAGACCCACATGGAAAAAGATAAAATGAATTCATTTGACATTTCTGGAATGGAGAATACAGAGAAAGAGAACTCCGAAGCTGATACTGTATCTAAGTAAGTATTTAGGAAGTAGAATACAAATAGTAACTCTTAGGACTGATTGTAATTATTTTTTTATTTGATACTGTCTAAAGTTTATTTTCAGCTATACACTTTAAGTCCATTTTTAACAGTTGGTGTTATTGAAACATTTACTAGCTGTACCAGTTAATGCAGATTTTGTAATCAAAGAAAACACTATAATTTCAAGAGAAATTCAAACGTGCTTTATTCAAAGTCATGATCTTGCCAACTACACATTTTCCACATCTTTAGGAAATTTGTGGATACGTCCCAATAGAACTTTTCTTGATTTGAGGCAAGCCATTCAGACACCCAATTTTCCACTTCTTTTTATGTTTTGAAGTGCTGCTCAGAAAGTGTGTGTCATTGATCAGAACAAGTGGTAACCTGCAGAAGCAAGGTCTGGTGAATACAGGGGTTGGGTTAATATTTCCCAGGAAAGATCTTTTACCACTGAGCCACACCCTCTCCCAGGAAAGATCTTTTAACGTGTCTTTTGAAGGATGTTCTTGAGGATACTTGTGAATTATTTTATATTACAAATTATTTGTACCTGAGAGAAGGGAATACTAAAAACAAGCAAGTATGTGACTTCAGAATAACGATTGATTTGATTCCTTTGTAATTGTTTTAGTTTGAGTGAAAAAATGAATGTCCAGGAAGATAACCAACCAAAGGCTTTCAGACCTGCACAACTGAGGGGCCGATTACAGAGGCCAAAGCCAAATGTAGCTAAAGCTGCTGAAAAAAAAGAAATCCTTGCATCAAAGGAAGAAATTGGGGCTAATGTAGAAAAGAATGAAAATGAATCCTGTGTTGATATAAATGTAAGTATTCTGATTCCTCCCAGTGTTTTTGTTAAATCTATAAGCCTCCATTTGACCTCTTTTTTTGTATTTCCTTTAATTTCAAAGAGGAAGGGAGAGGGAGATAGAAATTGATGATGAAAGAGAATAATTAATTGTCTGCCTCCTGTCCAGTCCACACTGGGGATTGAGCCGGTAATCCGGGAATGTGCTCTGACGGAGAATTGAACCATGACCTCCTAGTTCTTAGGTCAACCCTCAACCACTGAGCCACGCCAGCTGGGCCTCTTCCACTTTTTAAACAGTAGTGTTATTCCATTGTGTACATTGTTCATTAAATATAAGGCCAGAATCTCTTAGGCAGCCACTTAGCTAATTGTAAAGCCATGTAACTCAGCTCTCTGGATTTTGGGTATTAATATGATGGATCATCGACTTTCATCTTACCTCATATTTAGATTTGCGTTTTCCCCATTACTCTGCAGATTTTTAAAAAAATATATATTTTATTGATATTTTACAGAGATGAAGGGAGAGAGATAGAGAGCTAGAAACGTCGATGAGAGAGAAACATCGACCAGCCGCCTCTTGCACACCCCCTATCGGGGATGTGCCCACAACCAATGTACATGCCCTTGACGGGAATCGAACCCGGGACCCTTCAGTCTGCAGACCGACGCTCTACCACTGAGTCAAACCGGTTTCGGCTACTCTGCAGATTTTGAATTATACTTCCTTTTGAAAATATAGCTTGAACCAAAACCGGTTTGGCTCAGTGGTAGAGCGTCAGTCTTTGGACTGAAAGGTCCCAGGTTCGATTCCGGTCAAGGGCATGTACCTTGGTTGCAGGCACATCCCCAGTGGGGGGTGTGCAGGAGGCAGCTGGTCGGTGTTTCTCTCTCATCGACGTTTCTAGCTCTCTATCTCTCTCCCTTCCTCTCTGTAAAATATCAATAAAATATATTTAAAAAAAAAGAAAATATAGCTTGATAAGTGAATTTTAACGCTGGCAGAAACAAAATGTTAAAATCTCCCTACTAAAATATAATTCTATGAACAAAAATTATGGATTTTAGATTATTTACATAATAATAACTAGTCTTTGTGATAAGGGTAACAGTTGGCATAATTTTCAAGGTCTGTAATGTGATTATAATAGGAAGATATATTCAAAGAGATAGATCCCAGGGTATAATTCTTACAGATGAGACTAAAACAGTTACTTGCTTTTTGATTGGGAGGAAAACGGGGCCTTTGAGATGAGGTAAAACGTGTGGCTTATGAAATTTCCTAAGATATTTAAAGAAAAAAACCAATATATTTGGACTACCATTTTATGGTTTTGAAATGTTACTGTTTTCTTTGTACTTAAATTGGAATTATAAATGGTTGTTTCATTTTGAAAACTAAAACTTTAAAAAAAAATGTCTTTGTTATTAAGACTCGTGAACAAATAGAAGATCAGTCATGTGACATCACCTCACAATCTGGAAAAAAAGATACTTCTTTTCAAAATGTGCAACCAGATGAGCCCAACTCTCTTAATGAATGTTCAAGGTAAGCATTATCTTATTGACTATATAATTTTAAAATTTTGTATAAAGTTTTAGAAATTGTTAAGTTTTAAAAACAAGCAAATCAGACTTGATTTTCTTGTATATCAAGTTACATAATATCTATCATAATAAAAGTGTGATATTGCCAAAACCGATTTTGCTCAGTGGATAGAGCGTTGGCCTGCAGACTGAAAGGTCCCAGTTCGATTCCGGTCAAGGACATGTACTTTAGTTGTGGGCACATCCCCAGTAGGGGGTGTGCAAGAGAGCTGATTGATGACTCTCTCTCATCAATGTTTCTAACTCTCTATCTCTCTCCCTTCCTCGCTGTAAAAAATTAATAAAATATATTTTAAAAAAAGAAAAACTAAAGTGTGATATGCTAATTAGACTGGACAGCTGAATGATCTTCTGGATGCCATTCTGAACATCCTTTCAGATGAAGCCGTAGTGGCAAGGGCTGAGATAGAGGTGGTTAAGGGTGATCAGGCAAGCAGGCAGAGTGGTTGGAGCGATCAGGCAGTCAGTCGAGTAGTTAGGGGCAATCAGGCAAGCAGGTGAATGGTTAGAGGTGATCAGGCATGCAGAGTGGTTAGGAATGATCAGGCAGGAAGGCAGAGGGGTTAGGCAAGCAGGCAGGTGAGCAGATTGCGAGAGGGATGTAAATGGGGCCTGTGGGATTGGGCCTAAATTGGCAGTCAGACATCCCCAAGGGACCAGGATTGCAAGAGGGTGCAGGCCTGGCTGAGGGGACCCTGCCCCTGCCCCCCTGAACGAATTTTGTATACCAGGCCTCTAGTTTAGAAATATAACTTCATTAAAAAAAATATGTTTTTTATTGGTTTTAGAGAGGGAGGAAGGGAGGTGGGGGGAGAGAGAGAGAGAGAGAGAGAGAGAGAGAGAGAGAGAGAGAGACAGACAGACATCAGTGATGACAGAGAATCATTGATTGGCTGCCTCCTGCACTCCCCCACTGGAGATGAGTTTATAACCTGGGCATGTGCCCTTGACCAGACTTGAACCTGGGACCTCTCAGTCTGCAGGCCGACATTCAAGAAACTGCCAAATACTTTTCATTTAATTCTTCCTTTTAGTCCCAATTTGTATTCTCTTAGAGAAATGTCTGTCTCTTAGTAAATATCATTTTAAATTGCTTATAAAAGTGAGGAGGTGTGAACCTCGTCCTTAGTCAGAAGGCTGTATCTTTTTCAAAACATGCTTCCATCCAGCTGTTTGGGATGCCTGTCAAGTCTGGCCATATAACTGGGTCCCTTAACTCTATGGTAAGTCATATGTTTGTGTAAATGATAATAGGGCAAAGATGTAGGAATACCGGACACAAATTGGTCTAGCCACAATGTAGAGCCTGGAGAGTTTTTCTCCAACAGTGTTTGTGAAGAATGGTGTGGATGACAATTAGTAGGAAACTATTCAGGGCCAATTAGTTGCTAATCTAATTGACCTTACTGATGACTTTTTCTTTATATATGTCTCTATGTAAATAGATATTTTATTATTTTAAAATTTTACCATATTTTCAAAAGATGAAATTTTCCTCTTGATTTAAATTTAAATTTATTATTTTTAATGAATTCCATACTTAATTTTTAAAATTTTTATTTATTGATTGATTTGAGACGGAGAGAAACATCAATTTGTTATTCCATTTATTTATGCATTTATTGGTTGATTCTTATATGTGCCCTGACCAGAGATTGAACTTGCAACCTTGGCATATGGGACAACGCTCTAACCAACTGAGCTACCTGGCCAGGGCTCTTTTTAATTTAATTTAATTTTTATTGATTTCGGAGAAGAGATATAAACATCAGTGTTATGAAAGAATCATTGTTTGGCTGCCTCCTTCACACCCCCTACCAGGGAATGGGCCCCACAAGTGGGCATTTGCCCTGACTGGGCATTGTACCATAACCTTCTGATTCATATTTCAGTGCTAAACCACTGAGCCACACCATTCAGGCTCCCTTTTAATTTTAAATTTTACTCAGAGATTCCTTGGGCTTTCTTAATTTTCTTATTTTTAATTTGAGAGTGCCTCGTGTTTCAGTAGTGAGTTCTCAACCATCATCTCTTCACCAGACAATCTGGTTTAAAATTTAATTATGTCTTTTCTTTTTACAGTATTCAAGAGGATAATGAAGCAAATATACTCAAACAGGTTCCAGTTCTAAAGAATCGATTTCAGAAACCAAAGCCAAATATAGGAAGAAGAACTGGAAGAAGAGACATTTCCTCAAAGGAAGAGTTACCAGAGGAGATTGACGTTTCTGGGGAAAAGACAGCAGCAGGACTAAAAGCCTCATCAAAGGAGAAGGTACCAGTGGAGGCTAGCACTTCAAAGGAAATTGAGTCACAGTTAAAAGAAACTGGGAGAAGAGACATCTCTCTCAGGGAGAAGAAACCAGAAATGATTGACTTCACCATGGAAACGGTGACAGATTTGAAAGAAACTGGAAGAGTGATTTCTCCAAGGGAAAAGATTCTAGAAGTGATTGGTGCTATTGAGGAAAGAGAGATGGATTTGGAAGAAACAGAGAAAAGAGGAATACCCCCACAGGAAAAGGCCTCAGAGGTCAACACTGTTGGGGAAGAGGAGGCCGGGATGATAGAACCTGGAAGGGAGCTTTCTCCAAGGGAAGAGATACCAGAGGTAACTATGACTAATGCCACTGAGGAAAGAGAGACGGATTTGGAAGAAACCAGGAGAAGAGAAATATCCACACAGGAAAAGGCCCCAGAGGTCAACACAGTAGGGGAAGTGGGGACAGATTTGAATGAAACTGGAATGGAGCTTTCTCCAAGGGAAGAGATAGCAGAGGTAACTATGACTAATGCCACTGAGGAAAGAGAGTCGGATTTAGAAGAAACTGAGAGAAGAGAAATACCCACACAGGAAAAGGTCCCAGAGGTCAACATTGTAGGGGAAGTGGGGACAGATTTGAATAAAACTGGAATGGAGATTTCTCCAAGGGAGAAAATTCTAGAGGTGACTGGTGCCATTGAGGAAAGAGAGGCGGATTTGGAAGAAACAGAGAAAAGAGAAATGTCCACACAGGAAAAGGCCCCAGAGGTCAACACTGGAGGGGAAGAGGAGGCAGGGATGAAAGAACCTGGAAGGGAGCTTTCTCCAAGGGAAGAGATACCAGAGGTAACTATGACTAATGCCACTGAGGAAAGGGAGACGGATTTGGAAGAAACCAGGAGAAGAGAAATATCCACGCAGGAAAAGGCCCCAGAGGACAAAGTTATAGGAGAAATAGAGACAGATTTGAAAGAAATTGGAAAAGAAACATTCTCAAGAGAAAAGGTACTAGTGGGGATCAGTGCCATAGGGGAAAGGGAGATTAATTTGAAAGAAACTGGGAAAAGAGACATTTCTCTGACGGAAAAGATGGCTGTCTTTAAGGTAACAGAGGCAGATTTGAAAGAATCGGGAAGAAAAATTTCCTTGAGGAAAACTGGATCAGAAGAGATCAGTGCTGCAGAAGAAACGGTGGCAGGTTTGGAAAAAACTGAAAAAATAGATATTTCTCTAAGGGAAAACGAGCCAGAGGAGACTGGGACCTCACTACAAACCGAGACAGATTTAATGCAGAGCAGACGTGCTGATTGCAGTGTTGTGCCTTCACTAAATGTCAAAGTATGTAATTTCTGTCCCTAAACATTTTTTATAATGCTCTTTCAGAGAAACATTATAAAAATAATTGCATTTCTGAGTCTAACAATGTTTAAAATCTCTAAAGCCCAAAGTCTTTCTTAGTCCTAAATTCTATGTTTTGGGGCCTCGAAGAAAAAATAATAATTAACATTTTTCTAATTGTAGAAAAGATATTCTTTTTAAAAAATATATATTTTATTGATTTTTTTACAGAGAGGAAGAGAGAGGGATAGAGAGTTAGAAACATCGATGGGAGAGAATCATCGATCAGCTGCCTCTTGCACACCCCCTACTGGGGATGTGCCCACAACTAAGGTACATGCCCTTGACCGGAATTGAACCTGGGACCTTTCAGTCCGCAGGCCGATGCTCTATCCATGGAGCCAAACCGGTTTCGGCTTACTCCACTTTTAAAAGTTATTTTTTATTAAACGTTTTCAGTTATTTGAAGTTCATCCTATTCTAACATTTTCAAGGACTTTTTTTTTTTTTTTTGAATGGACACAATGGCATTTGTGGCTTGGAAATATAAATATGCAATATGTAAAGAAGAATTAACGGAATTTTGTGTTTTAACATTTGTAAATTTTGTTTTATTTAAAAATTAAAAAAAACTAAACTTCTGAATTTTTAAAGGAAAGTGTTTAGAATATAGTAGGATTTTGTTTGAGATGCTCAAGGAATCTTGTATATGTGCTGATTTACTGTGACCATTCTTCCAGAACGTTAGCAGTGAAGTCCTGTCTGTGGTGCATACACCTGTAGAGGAAAAGGGAAATACTGAAAAGGAAGTGTCCGGCCAGCTGAGTCATTGGAAGACTTCTTTGAAGACTTCTGAACTTGATAAAACAGAAGACCAGGGGTCACCATCTGCAGGGGTTCCAGAGCAATTTTCAGATATTAATTCAAGGTATAATTTTATAGGTCTGTGTGCTGTTAAAGGAAAAGCATATAAAGTTATATTTACAATTATGTTAAGTAAAATCTCAAGACATAATCTATAGCATAGAGAGTTTAAGGTAGTTTGGGGAAGAATGGGAGAGAGGATTGAGAATATTCTGACAGTTGATTGTGAGA
Source organism: Vespertilio murinus (assembly GCA_963924515.1). NCBI lineage: Eukaryota > Metazoa > Chordata > Mammalia > Chiroptera > Vespertilionidae > Vespertilio > Vespertilio murinus. The sequence goes on from OZ004705.1 coordinate 34,676,265, forward strand.
ATTACATACAGAGTTGTATATACCATATATTTTTAAATAATACAGTTGGGGGGGCAATGGTAAGCTATGCACACATATCATACCTTAATAAATTAAAAAAAAATCACACAGTTGTGACAAACCTATATTTTCTTTGTGTAAAGATGATATAGTTCATAGGCTTATATCTATCTGGATTGTGCCACTCATTTTTTCAGAATCTACCAAATGGTCCAATTTATTTTCCTGTTAAGAATCAGAATTAAATATTTACAGCCAATCTCTAAGGTTGTCTTAAGATTCCTCTCCCACTGCCCCTTCATTTCATTCTAAAGCATGATAATCCTTGTTCCAAAAGCAAATCTCTTCCTCAAGAACAGAAGCCATGTAAGCCAGCACCTTTTATGAGAAGTCGATTCAAAAGACCAAAACCAAACTTATCAAGAGCAGCTGTAAGAAGAGAAACTATGGGAGCAGAAAAACATGTACCTGGGAAGAAATTGGAAATGGATAAAATAGAGACTATTGTGATACAACAGGATGGTGAACAAAGGAACACTCTCCCTTCTCAATGTGTGAGTGATATTTAAGATGGAGGCTCTTTTGTTTTATTTAATACAGTAAAACACTTGTAATTGAAATTTCACTTCACAAGTATTTCCTCATACAATTTTTACCATGTGTGATTTTGTTGTAGCTGTACTTAATGTGCCTCATTGTTCCACATGGTTTGTGTAAGAATCTCAAATCTCTATGATGGGCAAGTATGTCATGGAAGGAATTTAAGAAGCCTGGGCTGCATGTAGTTCAAGTTCTGGTCTTTGTTTGCTTTGTGATTATAGCCAAATGATGAACCAGTTTCTTCATAGGGAAAATGGGAATGACAGTTTTTTATTTCACTGTTGTGAAGGTGAAATAAAAAATTAAGAGCATGGCCCTGATCAGTGTGACTCAGTTTGTTGGAACTGCCCCGAGCACTGAAAGGTCTCGGGTTCGATTCCCGGTCAGGGCACATACCCAGGTTGGGGCTTCGATCCAGTCGATGTTTCTCACATCAATTTTTTTTTCTTTCTTTCTCTCCCTTTCTTACTCTAAAATAAATTAAAAATATATATCTTTGGGTGAGGATTTAAAATTAAGAGCTTGGTAAGAGTTAAAGGAGATATTTTACTTACTTAGTTCATAAATTAAGATTATGTGATACAGCATCAAAAACTTTGAAATGAGCTCAGCCATTGTTACTCAGTGGTTGAGCATTGACCTAAGAACCGGGAAGTTGTGTTTCAATTCTCCGTGAGGGCACATGCTGGGCTGGCAGACTCAGTCCCCAGTAGGTGTTAGGCTGGAGGCAGTAAATCGATGATTATCTCTTATCATTGATGTTTCCATCTCTCTCTCCCTTCCTCTCTGAAATCAGTAATAATATATTTTTTAAAAAACAGCAGCAAATCAGCCTAGCGGGCTTGGCTCAATGGATATAGTGACAGCCTGCGTACTGAAGGGTCCTGGTGGTTCGAATCTGGTCAAGGGCATATGCCTGGGTTGCCGGCTAGATTCCCCAGTAGGGGGCGTGCAGGAGGCAGCAGATCAATGATTCCCTGGGATTATAGATGCTTCTGTCTTTCCCTTTTCTTCTACCTTCCTATCTGAAATTAATGAAAAGATATAAAAAACAAACTTTGAAATGAAATAGCACTCATAAATTGACTATTCTAAATATGTAAAGTACTTTTTTGAATTGAAATTCTTATTTTGCATCTTAAAATAGCTTAGTTCTTATTGTACGGAACATTTGTATTTTATTCTTCTAATCTTATATTCTAAAAGATAAATAACTTTTTTATTAATTATTTTATTGGTTATAAAAACTCCGAATTGGAAAAAATATAGACTAAATAATGAAAGTCCTCTTTAATGTTCCATCTGTCCTTGCCAAGTTAATTATGTAGCAATTTTGAATCTACTCACTGATACTTTTTTTATTTAAGATTTTTAAATTGATTTTTTAAAGCAAAGTTGGGGAACCTTTTTTCTCAGGGGCAATTTGGATATTTATAACATTATTCTCAGGTCATACAAAATTATCAACTTAAAAATTAGCCTGCAAACATTTAGTTAACGCAGGTTTAATGCTTTGGCAGGGCCAGACCAAATGATTTTGCAGGCCTTATGTTCCCCACCCTGTTTTAGAGAGAGAGGAAGGGAAAGGGAGAGAAAGAAATATTGATGTGAGAGAAACATTGATTGGCTGCCTCTGGCATGCCCCTCTCCGGGGGATCGAGCATGAAATCTGGGCATGTGCCCTGACCGGAAATTGAATCAGCAGCACCTTGGTGCATGGGATGACACCTAACCAACTAGCGACATCAGTCAGGGCAACAGACTTTTCTAAATATAGTTACATATTATATAAATAATAAAATGTGAGGATATTTTCATTGTTTTACAAAATTGACATCATAGCTTGCCTTCTGATTTTTTTCCACTTAATACAATATTGTGAACATCTTTTTTTTTTAATCTTCACCTGAGGATATGTTTTTATTAAATGTTTTAGAGAGAAGGGGGGTGGGAAAAGAGAGAGAGAAAGAAAGAAACATAGATTGGTTACCTCCCATACACGCTTGATGGGATTAAATTCGCAACCTAGATATATATGTGCCCTTACTTGGAATTGAACCCGTAACTTTTTGTGTATAGGATGACATTGCAACCTACTGAGCCACCCTGCCAGGGCTGTGAACATCATTTTGAATCAGTATTTAGAAATTTTTAAATATGTTTTTATTAATTTTTAAAGAGGGAAGGATGGAGGGAGGAAAGAAAAAAAGGAGAGAGAAAGAGATAGAGAAACACTGATGTACACTGATTTGCTACCTCACACACATACCCTGATGGGGATCTAGTCTGCAACCTGGCCATGTGCCCTGACTGGGAATTCAACCTGTGACCTTTCAGGCATAGATGACGCTCAGCTGGCTGAGCCACATCAGCCAGGGCAGTATTTAGAAATTTATCTTTTAAATAGCTCTATACTGTTGTATTATGAAGAAGCTATAATTTATTTATTCAGTTCCCTAGTAATAAATTTGTGTTGTTTTCAATTTTTTATTTGTATTTTCTTTAGTGTAATGCTCTCTCTCTCTCTCTCTCTCTCTCTCTCTCTCTCTCTCTCTTTTGCGGTGAGACACACACACAATATTGCTATAATAAATATCCTTTTATATAATTTCCTTGGTACTTATTTTAATATTTTTATAAGATACATTTCTAGAAGTAGAATAGCTGGGAAATAAAAATTTTAATATATCTGTTCTATTCTTCTTTACAAAGACTATACAAATTTATTATTCTAACAGTATGTCAAAGTTCCTATTTTCCTATTCTTTTACCATCCTCAGTGAAATTATTTTTAATCTCTTTCTAGGATGCGTCTTCCCTGATGACATCACAAGAAAAAGACAAATCAGATCATAGGCAGGAGGAGGCTGGGATGTTACCAAGTGAACTGACAGAAAAGAACCTTTCACCTTCAAGTTTTTGTGAATCTGAAGAGTCCTCTCAGTCTACACAAGCCCAGGAAAAGGAATTACTTGTTTCTATTGGGTAAACAGCAATAGTCCTTTGAAAATCTAAAATAAGACATTTATTTCAAATATTTCTTTTTTTTAAATTAGGATGTATTAATGTATTTTAACAGTGAATATAAAGAATTTTGTACTTGTTTTATTTTTATTCATATGGCAGACTGCCTGTAAAATTGAAAATCAGATTGAGTTCAACACCTTTTTATGCTTGTCTGCTTATGTTCACTGTTTACTACTTAAGATCTTACATAAAGCAATGCATTTAAGAAATACATGTATATAAGTTATTTATCTTTTAAAACATTGTGGTAAAAGCCCTAGCCGGTTTGGCTCAGTGGATAGAGTGTTGGCCTGCGGACTGAAGGGTCCTGGGTTCGATTCTGGTCAGGAGCACATGCCCGGGTTGTAGGCTCGATCCCCAGTATGGGGCATGTAGGAGGCAGCCAATCCTTGATTCTCTCTTATCATTCTATCTCCCTCTCCCTTCCTCTCTGAAATCAATAAAAAAAATATATTTTTAAAAATTGTGGTAAAATACATAGTATATAATACTTAGCTTTTAACCATTTTTAAAGTGTACAGTCTGATGGCATTCTAAGTACATTCACATTGTGCGACCATTGCCACCATCCATCTCCAGAACTTTATTCTCCCAACCTAAAAGTCTGAACCCATTAAACAATAACTCCCCTTTCCTCCCTTTCTCCAGGTCTTGGCAACCAGGATTGTACTTTCTTTCTATGATTATGAATATTGTATGTACTTCATATAAATTCATTACTTTTTTTTCTTTAAATCCTCACCCAAGGATATTTTTTTTGAGGGAGAGACAGAGAAACATTGATGTGAAAGAGACACATCGATTGGTTGCTTCCCACATGCAACCAGACCTGGGGCTGGGGACCGAGCCTTCAACCGAGGTACTAGTTATGTGCCCTGGACCGGGTGGTATCAAACTTGGGACCCTTCAGTTTGCTGGCCAACGCTCTAACCACTAAGCAAACCGGCTAGGGCACATTACCTTTTAGTAATTGAAATAATATGTCCTTTTACAAAATAAGGTATATTTGTAATCAGAAAGTAAATTGTTATTGAGAGGGTCATTTTATTAGGATACTCAAATTTTATATTTTTATAGTTTTCATTTTTTACAGTCAAGTTCCTCTATTTTTCTTTGTCCTCCTTTCTAGGACTCATAGTAATATAAACACTTTCCAACAAGAAATGAAGGAAAGTACTATCCATACTACTCGACCAATTAGGGGCCGCCTTCAGAGACCTAGACCAAACTTAAAAAAGGCTGGACAGAGGCAAATGGAAGGAAAAGGTGAAGCCAAAGGCATAGTTGAAAAAGAAGGGACACAATTACAAAAAGATGAAACCGAAAAGAAATTCCTAAGTGTGGTGAGTTATTGTTATATAATTGAGTTGACCCTTTTAATTCAAATTAAAACATTAAATGATAGCTCAGGCTTGTGTTATGTAATTTGACTCTTACTCTATTCAGTGATTACATAATATATCTAGTTTTGTTTCAGATTTACTGTTCTGAATTTTAAAAAAAGTAAATATAGGTTTGTTTTTTTCCTTACTAAAGAACTATTCATTGTGAAAATCTTCAGTCATTACAAAATAATAATGACCCCAAATCTGACCAACATTAGATTACCATTGAAAAACTGTTGTTGTATATTACCAGATGTATCCTCATGCATGTATATGTGGATACATATGTAAATTTAAATACTAAAATGATTACATCCATGCTATTTTGTGAAAACTTTTTTAATATATTCTCTGTCAAGAATACAGGGATACATTATTTTTAACTGCTGCATAAACATTCTGCTCTTTTGAAAGATAGTTAAATCATCTCTTACTTATGGCCCTTGTGGTATTAGAAGCAAATCTTAGTAATGTAATGTCCATTTCAGCAGTTCTTGTTTTTCTGTCCTTTTCTCTGTCTGTTATAGTAAACATCTAGATTTAAAGTGATTGTAATTTTTATTTGAACCTCCTGATTCTAATTATTCTAATTTGAACCTCCTGATTAAAAACAACAATATTAAACTTCTTTTGAGGGGGGGTTCATAACAGATGGTTATGTACTTTTAAAAGCATCATTTAAACATATTACTTCAAAAACCTCTTAAACTTTCTAAATTAGGTGATTATGAGCATATCCAGTTTGTCTTCATTTAAAAAAACTAAATGCCTTTCTTAATGTTCAAAATATTTTAGAAGGTACATTTTGTTGTTTTAAAAAAATACACAAGTATGGTTTTGTCATTTCAGCCAAATGATCAAATTGGAACTGAAATTGAAGTTATATCCTCCAAAGTTTCTGAAGGGAGAATGTATGAAAATCAGAGTCACGTGGCTCTTCTAGAAAACCTTCATATTAACAAAATTGATGTTTTAGATAAAAAGATGAGGTGAGTGTGCCTTTAAATCAGAAAGCATTAAACTTTCCAAAAATAAAGGTTGGGTTTTTACATAATTAATTTTATATAACTTCATATCTTGACATTTTAATGAAAGTATAAAGTAATAATTATGAACTAGAATATTTTTAAAAATATATTTTTATTGATCTCCACTGGGGATCGAGCCCGCAACCTGGGCATGTGCCCTTGACTGGAATTGAACCCAGGACCTTTCAGTCTGCAGGCCGATGTTCTATCCACGGAGCCAAACTGGCTAGGGCATGAACTAGAATTTTTTTTTTTTTACTGCTTTCAAGCTTGCTCGTGAACCAGTAGGACCATCTATGCTTGTTGTGACTACTGTACATTTGCTCATTTGTTCAGAGCCCAGTTGAAGCATTTGTTTAAAGTGCCATTATGAAATCCATCTTCAACAACTAGAATTTTTTTTCTAGTTATTACTCTGAAAATTACTTAAAGTAGAATGAAACCACAAACCAGAATCAATGAAAGTAACAAAGATTAATATTACTGTAAAACTGTTTCCCAGGCTATACAGAAAATGGATATTATACTGTAAAAGCTTTTATGTTCTTCCTTTCATATCAGCATAGCCAATTTACACATAGTCCTTTGAACATAGGATTGGTTTGTATAAAAAAATGTTTAACAACTGGTACATTAAAAAAGAATTCTGATTTTTGTTCTTCAAGATGATTTGTACTTCATTCTAGAAATGAACATAAAACTTATGTTTCTAGTTCAGCACAGTTGATAAGAAGGCAGTTCCAAAACCCTGAGCCAAATTTGGGAAGAACACATGATAAGAAAGAGGAAAGAGTTATAGAAAAAGACAGAGCAGATCTGGGTGAGGCCTGGAAGCCAGAAGATAATTTGCTGCAGCAAAGAGATTCTGACACCCAGCTCCTTCAAAAGGTAAGTTTGGATATATATAATTTTTATCAGTGGTTGTATTTTGTCAGGATCATGAAGAAGAACATAAAAAATATTTAATTTTGTATTGTCATTTTCATGAAAATTGAGTGGCGTTCTAATATTATAAAAACTTAGAAACCAGTCATGGTGTGTGTGTGTGTGTGTGTGTGTGTGTGTGTGTGTGTGTCTGTGTGTGTGTGTGTCTGTAAGTTTGGAACTCTAGGTCAAACTACCAAATCAAATTGCCATAGAGATTGTTTTTGTGGTAATATTAGCTGTTTCTTCTTAAATCGAAGGAAAAAGCTGAACTTCTGACATGTCTGGAGGTTTCAGCAAGAAAAGATTGTGTAGGTTCCAAAGAGGCTGGTTTGGCCACGAAAGATCTTCAATCAGAAGTCGGACCATCAGGAAGTGTTGGACAGAAAACTGAAGGGGATAATTCTGTGTCTCCAGTTGTTGAGGAGCAGCATGTCAGTAAATTAGCAAGGTAAAATTTTACATAACTACTCTCAGCAGAAGAAATCTATTCTTTATGGATGTCCTACCTTAATTTATTAATAGAGTCAGAGATACCTTGTTAACAGAAGTATAGATTGTTTTTTTATCAACAGATCTATTTCTCTTCCCTTTTGATTTTATTTACTGAATATTTACTTCCTTTGGATCTTTTTAGGAAGGTTTTCTTTATCCTACATTTAAAATCTCTGGGTATTAAGTATGGTAGATATGAAAAAGCCTGACCAAAGAGTAGCATGCACTACCTTAATTATTAGAATACTAATTCAAATAGGGGCACAAACATAGGTGAAGGGTACCCTTCTGTCATTTTCAAGAAAAGTGGAAGGGAACTAAGTTCTTAAAACCAACATTGTTTTTGATGGATTTTTTTGCATCCTCTTTTTTTCTTTTATCCTAATCTGTTTGCCCAAAAAGAATAACCAGTATAATTTTTTAACCTCCTATTTTGTATTTACTGGCCCATTGACTGTCATTCCTTTTTGCTCTGATAATTTCCAGTCTTGTGTTTTATCTCCACCCCAGTAGCAAGAGGGGAAATGGCTCAGAAATAAAACTTACTATGAAAAATTTGTGGGTAGATAACTAAGACTTTTATTTTATTTACTTTTTAAGAATTGTATTTTTTTATGTTTTCATATTCAGATAACTCTGAATGAAAAACTTATAGTAAGTGTCTTCTTTTTTTTTGACAGAATGAGTGGTGGGAGTTTTCATTTTAAGGCTTGAGTTGGGATTTCAGTCTAAAAGTTTGGTTTTCATTAAAATTATCCTGTGTGTGCAGTGACTATGTTGTTATTTTGATTAAACCTCCAGCCATTCACAACTATTAAAAGAATCAAATTACTCTAAAATTGCTCTCAATCAAAGAACAGCTATCTCTTCTGCCTCCGGATATGAGATGGATCATACTGAAAGGAGAATGCATCGAAAGATCAAACCACCCGTCAACAAAGGGCGTGGGTCAAAACGAATTCGGAGTAAGACTTCTAAGAAGGAACCTAGAGCTCCCAAGGCCATGCTGGTGACCCTTAGGGCTTCCCAGGAAGAGGACGAAGATGATGGTGAGGATTTTGAATCTGTCTATGAAGAAGAAAGCTATCATCTTGCTCCAGAAGAAATAAACAAAGCTCCGGTGTTTGTACCTGTTGGTCTCAGATCCCCTGAACCTGTTTCTACTCATATTGAGGAAACGATGGAAGAGGTAGTTTCTTTTTTGAGTGCTTGGGACTTTGTCTTATATTTTTCTCTTAGTGGGTCATTTTTTCTTCTCTTAGTGAATATTAGGATTTGTAGGGTTCATTCTCTAAATTACCTCTACCAAATGTAATTTTTATAGGCTTAGGCTGAGTTCTGGTTAGTAGACAAGGTAGAAGAGACATATATCTATATACTTTTAAATATAGTAAAATACACATAACATAAAATTTACCATGTTAACTATTTTAAAAAATATATATTTTATTGATTTTTTACATAGAGGAAGATAGAGGGATAGAGAGCTAGAAACGTCAATGAGAGAAACATCCACCAGCTGCCTCCTGCACATCCCCCACTGGGGATGTGCCCGCAACCAATGTACATGCCCTTGACTGGAATCGAATCCGGGACCTTTCAGTCCGCAGACCGATGCTCTACCACTGAGCCAAACCGGCTTCGGCGCATGTTAACTATTTTTGAATGTATAGTTCAGTGGCATGAAGTACATTCATTTCATTGTGCTATACCATCACCACCATCTATCCCCAGAACATTTTTTATCTTGCAAAACTAAAACTTTGTACATATCAACAATAATTCCCCATTACCCTCTCCCCTTTAGGTTGTGCTTACCACTATTCTACTTTTGTCTCTATGACTTTAGGTACCTTGTATAGTATTTCTTGTACAATATTTGTCGTTTTTATTAGTAATTTGTTTCACTTAGCATAATGTTTTCAAGGTTCATCTATTTTTGATCATGTGCCAGAATGTCCTCCTCTTTAAAGGATGAATACTATTCCATTCCACATTTTGTTTATTCATCTGTCAGTCTTCATTTGGGTTACTGCCACCTTTTGGATAATAAAAAGAATGCTGCTATGAACATGGGTGTACAAATATCTCTTCTAACTTCTGCTTTTAATTTTTTTGGGGAATATAACTAGAAGTGGAATTGCTGGATCATATGGTAAATTATAAATTTATTTTAATTTTTTTAAATTTTAATTTTCTCTAATTTTTTAAAAATTTGTTTTTATTGATTTTAGAGAGAGAGGTAGAGAGAGGCAGGGGGGAGAGAGGGAGAGAGAGAGAGAGAGAGAGAGAGAGAGAGAGAGAGATAGAGAGAAATATAGAAATACTAGTGAGAGAAACAATTTGAAGGCTCATTGCAGAGTCAAAGTGTTATTAATTTATTTTAAACTGTGTTTTTTTACTGATTGGAGAGAGAGGAAAAGGGAGAGGGAGGGAGGAAGAGAGAGAGAGAGAGAAATATAGAAATACTAGTGAGAGAAACATTGATAGGCTGCCTCCTGTGTACCCATCCTTGGGGATAGAACCCACAACCCGGGCATATGCCCTGACCTGGAATCGAACCGGCAACCTCATGGTGCATGGGACAGTGCTCAAACAACTGAGTTATACTGGCAAAAGCCCATTTTTAATTTTTTTTAGCAACCACCTTACTGTTTTCCATAGCAGCTTCATCATTGTACATGGTGTACAAAGGTTCTAATTTCTTCACATCCTCATCAACACTTGTTATTTTCTTTCTTTCTTTTTTGGGGGGTACTTGCCATCCTAATGGATGTGAGATGGATGAGCATATTACTTCAACTTACTTTATTATTAAAACTCCTTACTCCTTTGCCTCTAGGTCTAGTATTTCAACTTTGTAACTTCAAAGTTTTCTGTTTGCCTCAATTTTCAATGATTTACGTGGGTTATAGAGTAGCATATATCAATCAATTTTGTAGTAAGTACTCATGATAGTTTTTGAGTCATTTGAAACAATCAGAAGTAAACTGAGATGGTATTGATGGTAATAATAAAAGAAGTAGGATATATAAAACAATTCAAACAATGTTGTTACCAAGAATTAATGGATTACTGAATTTATAAATTTACATTTATGGATGGTGGTCCAAACCAACTTTTTATTTTTAATTTTTATTAATTTCAGAGGGGAAAAGCAGAGGGAGCGAGAAATAGAAACATCAATGATGAGAGAGAGCCCAGCCAGCGTGGCTCAGTGGTTGAGCATCTACCTATGAATCAGAAGGTCATGATTCAATTGCCAGTCAGGGCACATGCCCGGGTTGTGGACTCGATCCCCAGGTGGCAGCAAATGAGTGATTCTCTCTCATCCTTGATGTTTCCATCTCTTTTTCCCTCTTCCTTCCTCTGAAATCAATAAAAAAATTTTTTAATCATGAGAATCATTGATCATCTGCCTCCTGCATACCTCCTACTGGGGATCGAGCCTGCAACCTGGGCATGTGCCCTTGACCAGAATCGAACTTGGGACCTTTCAGTTCACAGGCCAATGCTCTATCCACTGGGCCAAACTAGCTAGGGCCCAAACCGTCTTTCCTCACTGTTAATAATAACATACTAAGTGTTGTAAAGCTATTGAGTTAGAATGGTTGAAGGTAAACAAAAATGATGCAAATTCAAGTTATTTCTTGTAACTGAAAGTTTAAAGATAGTGAATTTAAGCTGAAGTTGAAACTAAGAAAATGCAAAAGGAAGGTTAATTTTATGCAAGGAGAGCTGTTTAGCACTGCATGTGAATTTAATTAGCTATATGTTTTATATTTTACAGATTTCTTGGGGTGACAGGCAAATTGCTAGTCAAAACTAATGTCAGAAATGTCTGAAAATCAGGTTCCAGGATTTATCCCTGTATTAATATAGAATGCCTTCTTAAATAGCATTAATCATAATAATTGAGTAAAGAAAGTTAAAATTTTATTCCTTATGGCAAGATTACTAAGGCAGGGAAATTGTTTTTATGTTAGAAAATGTTTTTTGTTTTTTTTTAAAAGCTTTGGAATACAATGGCATATGATTAAATCATAAAGTAATTTAAAGTATTGATATATACTACAGAATGAATCATGAAACCTTGAGAACATTGTGGTAAGCGAAAGAAGCCAGTTACCAAAAAAATCCCACACAAACCCCCATATTATATTATTCTAGTCCTATGAAATGTCCAAAATAAGAAAATCAATAGAGGCAGGAAGTATATTACTGGTTTTTTAGGGATGAAGGTATGGATTTCTTTTTGGAAGCAATAAAAGTTCTAAAGTGATTGGTGATGGTGTACATATTTGTGCATAATCCAAGAAACATTATATTATACTAGAGGCCCAGTGCATGAAATTCATGCATGGGAAGGGTCCCTAATTGCTGCTGGCTGCTGGCTGGGGTGCCTCCCTTCCCCTAACCACCTGCTGCCCCACCACTGGCCGGGACCTCCCATCCCTGGCTGCCTGCCACTGCCAGCCCACCCTCTGGTCAAACTCACAGTCAACCTCCTGGTCAAACTCCTGGTCGAGGGGACAATTTACATATTAGGCTTCTATTATATAGGGTTACACACACACACACACACACACACACACATTAAATGGGTGTATTTTATGGTGTGTAAATTATATCTCAATGAAGCTGTTAAAAATTAAAGCTTTTTTTATCATCCCAAGCCTGTAGGACATTAGCATAGATTTTTCTCTAATGTTTGCTTCTGAGGAAACAACACAGAATATACAGGTGTTAATGTAATATGTCTTGAAGGCAGATTTTTCATACTTGACTCTGTGTTTAGTTTCACCTGAATTATACAGTGTTTATACTCTTCTTTCTTTTATTAAGGGAATAAGAACAACACTGTCTTAAATGTAATCTAAGAGAGAAATCTTAATATTTTTAGTTCCCGGATTATAGGGATCTTTGACCTGTAACACTGCTAAATGAAGGGTAAATGTGAGTAAACTCAAGATTTTACAGAGCCATTGACATGGCTATCAAGAATGATATAAGTTTTGGGTTGCAGGAGAAGGTAATAGCCTATATAATAAAAGCCTAATATGCTAAGTGTCCAGTTGACCAGTTGGCTGTTCAACCAATCAAAGCATAATATGCTAATAATATGTTAAGGTCACTCAACCACTCACTAAGATGTGCACTGACCACCAGGGGGTAGACACTTTGACTGGTAGGTTAGCTTGCTTGTTGGGGTCTGGCCAATTGGGACTGGATGAGATGGGCTGGACATGCCCTGGAGCCTTCCAGTGGTCCCTCTCCAGCTGGCCAACCCCCCGTGTCTCTCTCTGGCTCCAATTGTGCAGTGGTGGGGTCCCTCAGCCTGGCCTGCACCCTCTTGCAATCTGGGACCTCTTGGGGAGCTGGTTTTGGCCCTATCCCCGGGGCCAGGCCGAGGGACCTCACTGGTGCATGAATTCATGCACTGGGCCTCTAGTATATATTTAAGAGCTTTCAACTGATCTTTATTATAGTACTTAAGACAGTGTATAGTTAGTTGATTATATATCTGTTTCTCTTATATTGAGTTCCTTGAGGGCTGGGACCAAACTTGTCTCATTCAGCTGCAGCCCTCTAATTTTTAAGAAGCACTCCATAAATGCTAATAGACAGATGAGATTAATTATGTGAAAGTAGGCACAAAGTGGGGATAATGGAAAATTAAATGCTAGCTACTAGGAAGATTAGCCTTGTAAAAGTTGCTTACTGGTTTTAAGATTCTCAGGCCCCTCAAAAGCCTTACATATTTTACTTTTGCCAAGTTGATGTTAAATCAGTGTAAAAATGACTATTCTTCAGTTTTTTAATTGTGTATGAATCTGGATTATTTTTTCATTTTACCATTTTATTTTACTTGTTTGTGCATAGTATGCCAATATGAAATAATAAGACTTTTCATTTTGACAGCTTGAAATAACTGTGAATGTCCCAGATATCGGATTCATAACTGTTGATGAACATCAGCTCTCAAACACAGATGTGACCACTCAGGAAATGAGACAAGAAGAAAATTTGAATGTATTGACAGTTGTAAGCATCCATTTTAACGTTTTATGTTTTCAGGAATAGATGATCTTTCATTCTATGCTCTCAGGATCATTTCCAGAGGCTTTAATGGTTGCTTTTAAATAAATTTCATCATTTTCAATGGAGGGATTGCCAACAGAGCTCCTTATGCTGTCATCCTGGACATCAGTCCTGTAACTTCTCAATAGTGTAAAAAATTTGTGATATTTTTTGGACTGTGGTTTCCATTGAGTCAAAACTATGCCAGCTATGACTAAAGCTGAAGGTTTATGAAGTGAAGAACAAAAGTAAGAATGGTAGATGCAGATTGCAATATAATCATAATTAAAATTTGTACATATACAAAGAAAAGGTAAAATAAGGAGCAACAGACAAAAGAACTTGGCTTTTTAATTATTTCTGTTCTTATTTATCCAGTTTTATGAATAATTATAATGAAGTGGGGGGAGGGGAACCAGTTCCCACTCTATGGCAATTAAAAGCACAGATAGATCTCTACAACATAGTGTTTTTTGAGACATAGAACAAATAATTTGGGAAACTACATAAGATATTACTTTTCCTCTTTTAGGAAATGACCCCAGGTGAACATGCCCAAGATGAAACAGGTAATTGTTAACAGGAAACTGTTAAAAACTACTTGGTTAACACTAGCACATTGATATTGTAGTGGTGGTAGTTTGTAAATGAGTAATTTTGCTAGAGAGTTGAACAAAATGATTCAGCTTTTGAATGTGTTATCTTTAGGAGAAATGTGAACTCTTGGAATGTTACTGTAGAAAATGAGTTGAGTTATATGTTTAGTAAAGAAGTATTTTTTTCTCAAATTTGCATAGATGCATTTTTTGGAAGATATTTAGTTACTTAATGGGAGGGAGTAAAAGCCAACAATTGATTTCTTTTTTTTTTTTTGATTTCTTTACTTATAGTAAATTGATGAAAACATTACCCTAGTAAGGGATTAGTGGTATAGAGGATATTAAAACTTGTTATTAGAGGATAAACACCTGAATTTAAAAACTTTTTCTAAGTAAACAAACTTAAATTTCCAGATTCATTCTTCTGTTTTAATGTTGGTATATTTTCTCACAAGATACCAATGATGGAAGCACTGAAGCTGCCATTACTTTACTTACAATGGGAGATCTAGTATTGCAGTCAGAGATCAGCACAGAGCAGAGTGATGGTAAGAATGAAAAATAAGTCCTCAAAAAAAAGAAGCTTTTTAAGTTCAACTTTTAAGAAATTATACCCACATTTGTATAATAAGTGAATACCTGCCTGTTACATTTGAAATTGGCACCATTTTGTTGTTTTTTCAGAAAAGATAATATGAATGCAATGATCCATTTAACTGTCCCTTTAGATATAGTGGCCACCATTTCAAGATAGTGCACTTTATTTATTTGTTTGTTTTTTAAAAAAAATATATTTTATTGATTTTTTACAGAGAAGAAGGGAGAGGGATAGAGAGTTAGAAACATAGATGAGAGGAAAACATTGATCAGCTGCCTCCTACACACCCCTTACTGGGGATGTGCCCACAACCAAGGTACATGCCCTTGATCGGAATTGAATCTGGGACCCTTGAGTCCGCAGGCCGACGCTCTATCCACTGAGCCAAGCCAATTAGGGCTGCACTTGGTTTATTAAGAGTAATTTTTATTTGTGGAATAGTTGTTCAGTGCTGTATCCCCAGCACATAGTACGTGCTCAGTTACCTTTGTTATCATAAACATCATTGGTTAACTGCACGTATTGATCAATGATTACTTTATACATGTTTCTTTAGCAAAGGAGCTGCTTCTTTGAGTAGTTTGACTGTTACGTGACATTCGAATACAGTATGACGGGGCAGTGGCCATCACTGACATTATTTGGCTTAGAATGTTCTATTAGTTTGGACTGAGCCAAATTATATGTCAACCCAGATTTTTAATATTTTAGGCTGACCTTACAGAGAAGCAATGGTTTCGACTAAGTATTTTATTCTGTGAATATGTCCTGCAGATACAGAAATGTTTCTTTTAAAGATGTATAAGCCGTAGATTGTATTAGGTGAACAGAGTCATGGTTTATCTTTTTTTGTTTTATTGATTTTAGAGAGAGGGGAATGGAGAGGGAAAAGGATAAACATCATTGTGAGCGAGACATCCATCAGTTGCCTCCCATACCAAGGATTGAACTCACAACCTTGGTATGTGCCCTGACCGCGAATTAAACCTGTGACATTTTGGTGTACTAGATGATGCTCCAATCAATTGAGCCACCTGGCCAGAATGGGCTTCATTCTTTTCTTTTTTTCAGGCTTGATTCTTAATGGCATATTATTGCATTGGAGCCTGTCACAAATCTCTAAGACATAAAAAACAGGTTTTGAAAAATTGTAAATAAAGGTGATTTTCTTAATTTATTTGAGGTTATATAGTTATTGAAAGTAATAAAAAAGATTCATTTTTACTTATAATAACCCAAATACTTCAGTCTATAAGAATTATTAAGCTTAGTATAGGTAAAATATTTGGCATGAAGAATGGGATCATAAATTTAATTTTAGAGCCCAAAAGAACAAACTTTAGAAACAGTATAGAATTTTGCAATTGCTGAATGCTGAAGGGTTTATTTTAACATCTATTTAAAAAAATTTTTTTTTTCTGCAATAGGAATATGTGTACTTCCTGATGTTCATTCAAAGGATAAAAGCCATATTCCTTTTGACACGGATAATGTCAGTGACAAAGTTGTTAATGAATATCAGGAGCTTTCTTCACCGGTCAATAGTATACCTCTTTCATCATTAGAAGAAAAGAAGATTGAATTGGAGGAACAAAGTACTAAAGAAGAAATTGGTTTAATGGAGAAAGTAAAGGAAAATGCTGGATCAACCAGGTTTATTTTGCTTTATTAAATTATTATTTCTTTTGAGCTTTACCAAAAAATAAATTACAGTATCCTATTAATAAATATATTTAAACCATCAATTTAGTTAATAGATTTAAATAATACTTGTAAAAGTGGTAAAGTATGCAATACTGATTCCTTATCCTTTAAAGTAATAATTTGCTAATTGTGATTTTAGCTTGATGTTTTGCATATTAAAATTACTGCAATAAGCCTGTCTTTAAAGCTTTAATGAAATAGTTTTATATAAATAGTTTTAGTCTCTGTTTTACAAATATGGTCCAGAATCTCTTCCCTTCTCAAGACCTTTAGAAAAGTTACTATCACATAATTTTAGCATTAAGAAATGTAACTTCAGACAATGTGGCTTCCTAGAAGGTGGCACGTATCTGTGTCAGTGCTAGACAGAATGTATCAATGTAAGAGAGAATTCTTACACATTGATAGATTTCTCTTTCCCCCCTCTTTTTCTAGGAATACAACATCTGAGGTGACCAATAATTTGAGAATGAGAAGGAGATTTGCCAAGCCTAAGCCAAATCTTAAGAATTTAAGGACCAACAGATTTGGTGCTCATCAGGAAGTTCCCAGTTTGCTTGTAACCAAAGGAGAAGTGGAAATTCAAAGAGGTAAATTTTATTGTTCCCTTGCAAAAATTATTTTGACACAAGAAATTACAAGACATTTCAAATGGAGTATTCAGTTGTTAAATTTATTTTATACTATTAATTTCAAATGTACGAAAAGTAGAAATAGCTATAAAATTAATACCTATAAGTCCACCAATTGGTTTCAATAGTAAATACCATTTTACTATATTTACTTGATCAAACTTTTGTCTTCACATATATTTTTTTCTATATGTGAATGTGTGTGTGTATATGAATGTATAAGCACACATTTCTTAGAAAGGTATACATGCATGTGGCAGAAAATAAGAGAGTGCCCAAAAGGCATAAGATTTTAAAAACTCCCTCCTCCCTAGGTTTCCAGACCTCTAATCCCACTTCTAGTGGTAAACCGCTTTTAACCATTTTTATTATAGACTTCCAGAAAGATTTTATACACATAAGCATCTAATGAGAGTGTGTATATGCCCATACATTCATATATACATGCGTATGTATATTTCTTTCAGGAAGAATAAAAATATATGCATATAGTACACTATTCTGCACTTTTCAAAATGTGTGACTTAGTGGTGTTGAAATATTTACCGAGATTTTGTTAAACCCTGTATGTTGTATGTAGAAGGTCTGGATAGTTGACATCATTTCTGTTTTGGATTCTTGATTTCTGGGGTTTCTTTTTCAACCAGCAATGCTTGTTACCTACTCAGGTCTGAGCAGTACTCAGAAGCACTCTCATGCTGGCTCAAGTTATCTTTCCTATATAGAAGTCATTTGCTTTCCCTTTGTAACACTATTCTTTGTAGAACAGCTCCTTCCCAGAACTTTTTCCAAGGTGGAACTAACCAGACCTCATGTATATCCACCTATAAATTACTTTTGTTGGTGGATTTCTAATTATTACCACTAAATGGGACACAGTTTTTTGGTAGTCAGGAGTGAAATATGTGCCCTGTGAATAAACATGCTTTTTGGCCTGGCAGGCGTGGCTCAGTGGTTGAGCATTAACCTGTGAACCAGGAGGTTACGGTTCAATTCCTAGTCAGGGCATATGCCTAGATTGCCGGCTCAATTCCCAGGAGAGGTTGTTCAGGAGGCAACCGATCAATGATTCTCTCTCATCACTGATGTTCTATTTCTCTCTCCCTTCTCCTTCATCTCTCTGAAATCAATAAAAATACATTAAGAAATAAATAATAATAAACTTGCTTTTCGGATTAAGAGATGTTTGAAAGAGTCCATTATTTAGTGATCTGCCTTTGAAGAGAAAATATGTTTCTAATATGGAGATTTCAGCTGTACTATTTTGGATTATATCTTAAATGTTTTTTATTTAAGAAACAGAGAAAAATGCTCCTAAAGCAACAGGAGTAGAAGATAAAAACCTTGAATCAGAAACAATAGCAGAGAATAAGGAGCAGAGCAGATTGTCACATGACCATGCAATTGAAGATACCAGTATTTTGCAGGAAGCAAGCCTAAAGGAAAGGTAAAGAGGAGAGATTGTGGGATTTGATTTTATTATGTTTCAACTATATCCTTAAGCTTTAGCTGTAAGAATTTAATTTAAAACAAACATACATCCAGGTTCTGTTGTATTAATATAAAAGTTTAAAAAACATTAAAATAGATGAATTTAATGTACCTAGCTCTAAACATGCTGTGGTTTTCTGCTTGATTTCAAATATATACTGAAACTCTAATACATACTAATTTCTCTTTCAGAAAGGAAGACCAAGTACAGGGATCCCAAGAAGTTCAGATATTGTCATTTGCTCCAGTTGTTTCCTCTGAGACAAGCTCCCACACACTTGGTTTGGGTCAGGGTCTTGTTGAGAGTTCTATTGGAGAGCCCCTGGGAAAGGACTCGAATGCAGACACTGTGCTTACACCTTATGTGCCTGAGGTAAAAGAATGAAAAACATAACAAGTGGTGGCTAGGTGTTTGTTCCTCATTTTTAAAAAAATTAAGGAATAATACAAACACAGTACCCTTCACCCTCTTTAATGTGCAGTTCTATACATTTTGACAAATATAGTCATGTGACTAATACATGAACACTTCGATCACCCCCCAAATGCTCTGGTGTCCTTTTATAGTCACCCCCCTCTCCTACTCCCAGCCCCTGTCAACCATTGATCTGTTTTGCCTTTGCAAGAATGTACTGTGATAGCATTTTTATGGTGTTTTTAGTCTCTGGAACACAGAGATAAACTAGCCAATACCTAGCTTTGTTATGAAAGCTTTGAAAAGGGAAGTGTTTTTACACAGAGAATTCACCTCTTGCTACTTAACCCCTGGAGCTGAGAAGTTACCTGTCTAACACTATGTGAGATGTGGGGATACATAGTTGTGGGGAACAAATGAATAAACTTAGTCTGATCAGTGTTAAGGAAGAGACTTGCATAACGCTCTATAGGGGTGAGTGATCCTCAACCCAATCCAATGAAATCAATCTCGGGGAGGAATAGGGCCCAGATGTTAGCATATATATATATAACTTTATTGATTTCAGAGATTAAGGGAAAGGGAGAGAGAGATAGAATTATCAATAATGAGAGAATCATTGATCAGCTGCCTCTTGCAGATCCCTTCCTGGCGATTGAGCTCACAACCCAGGCATGTGCCCTCGACCAGTATCAAACCTGAGATCCTTCAGTCCCCAGGCTGAAGCTCTATCCACTGAGCCAAAATCCATTTCATAGCCTACATATATTTGTCATTTTAGTTTGAATTGCTGTGTGTAAATGTTTACTTACTCAAAGTTTATTGGTACAACTAAGTTTCAAAAACACTGAAAAATTGCATAGGATTAGATAATTGTTGAGATTTGAAACCATAACTGTTCAGTATATCAAAATGTCAGGAAAACTTTTTAAAACTAAGATTTAGTCAACTTTACTTTTTCATTTTAATTTTTATGGCAGTGTATACCAACTAGTACTCCAGAAGTCCAACAAGAGAATGTAAGCAATCCTCAGGATTTAGCAGGTATGATAATCTGCTTCAATAAAGTATTATGGAACCTAACAGTATGGTTTTTATTTCCCAATTTGACTGTGGAAAAAACAAAACATTTGTGTGTGTTTTTTTTTTTTTTTTATGAAAATATTATTTTAATTTAAAAGGCATATAGAAATCTACTTGTAACAGTTAAATATGTAGAATATTACTTACCTGACAAAAGACTTACATTCAGAATATATATATAAAAAATTTTCAGAAAATTTTTTCTTTAATTTTTCCCCTCATTTTTTAAATTAAGGTATTATATGTATACATACCTTACCAATCCCCACTCCACCCCAACTCTCATATATACCCTCACTCCCCCAGAGTTTTTCATCCATTGATTATGCTTATATGCATGCATACAAGTCCTTCGGTTGATCTCTTATCTCCCCAAGATCTCCCTACCCTCCCCGCTATAATTTGACAGTCTGTTTCATTTACTGTCTCTGTATCTAGCCTTTTGTTCATCAGTTTATAATGTTCCTTATTATCCATAAATGAGTGAGATCATGTGGTGTTTCTCTTTCATTGACTGGCTTATTTCACTCAGCATGATGTTCTCCAGTTCCATCCAGGTTGCTGCATATGATAAGAATTCCTTCTTTTTGTGGCAGCATAGTATTCCATTGTGTAGATGTACCATGATTTTTTGATCCAATCATCTGCTGATGGCCACCTAGGCTGTTCCCAAATCCTAGCTACTGTAAATTGTGCTGCTATGAACATAGGGGTGCATATATCCTTTCTGATTGGTGTTTTTAGCTTCCTAGTAGGGGGATTACTGGGTCAAATGAGAGTTTCATTTTCAGTTTTTTGAGGAAACTCCATACTGTACTCCACAGTGGTTACACCAACCTGCAATCCCACCAGCAGTGCACGAGGGTTCCTTATTCTCCGCAACTTCGCCAACATTTGTCGTTTTTGTTTTGTTGATGTTGGCCATTCTGACAGGTGTGAGATGGTACCGCATTGTTGTTTGATTTGCATCTCTGTGTGTGTTTTTGATAGGGGGAGGTCTATGATGGCCTTAAAGTAAAAAAACAAATAAGAAAAACAAACTGAAGTATTTTGTTGCTCAAAATTATAAATTTCCATAGTGAATCATCTTTATCCTTTATAAAATTACTTTTTTGGGGGGTGTAATTCAGTTTTTATTCTAAATGATAAGTTGTTTTGAGACTTTTTTAGAAATTAAATGATTTTCTGTTCTTTCATGGTTCAGCTTTTCATTACTAACTTTTAAATTTTAATAGTGAATCTAGTTGGTAACATACATCATGATGCTGAGGAAGAGCAAGCATTCATTTTAACTCTGGTGGAAATTCCAACCGATGCAGTAGAAGAATTTACTGATAACACTACACAGTTAATGCCAAATCCTTTACTGCCAGCACCC
The DNA here is from genome assembly GCA_963924515.1 of Vespertilio murinus. NCBI lineage: Eukaryota > Metazoa > Chordata > Mammalia > Chiroptera > Vespertilionidae > Vespertilio > Vespertilio murinus. Next base: position 34,697,705 of record OZ004705.1, read on the forward strand.
ATATTGGTCAAGTCAGTGACTACAGAAGAAAAGGGTGACATGAGGTAATGAACGAGCTAAACTGTTTTTGCTAGGAGAAAAATTGCTTTATGAATCAAATAGTATTGATAGGAACGAGCCGTTTACCAACATTTGTAATTCTAGATATCTTATTTAGTAATCATGTGGTAAAATAGAGAAGAAATCATTTATTTTATATCTGATGAAGATGTCACAAATGTATAATATTTTTTGTATGAAACTTGTGTGGTACTTTATGTATTTTGAAAGTTAAAAACACCTACAAATGTAGATCATGAAGTGGCATCTATTAAAGGTATGGTTACTTTGTAAACATTTATATATACCTTAAATTTTATTACTCTGTAAACAAATATATATATCTTAAATACATTCACAGAAAGATGCAAAAAATAGGAGAGGTAACATTTCTATATATTTTTTATACTTATTTTAATTCTTTACAGTAGAATTATTAAGTTGTACTTTAACAGTCACTGATTAAGATGCTTAATTGCATATTCAATAGAATTAGAAATTGAAGTCTTTTATATCAGAAAGAGACATTTTAGGTTAAAATTTAACTTTATAGACATTTTTTATACCTCAGATTTAATTCAGTAGTAATGAATTTAAGTTCTAAGCCTTTAAGTATTAATGGAGCTCAATAACCTTTTTTTGGTCATGGCCATGTATGTGTTAGTTACTTTGAAGTGTTTTTTGGTAGTTTTGATTGGAATAGCTCAGTCTTTAACCTCATTAAATCACCTCTAATTGATTTAATGTGTCTGTATTTTCTATGCAGTATGAATTTTCCAATAACTTCAGTTGACCAGGATGCCATGTGTTTTTCTAATTCTGCAAGAGATGCTTCTGAAAACCCTCCTACTAATTTGGATCTTATGTCTAGGAAGAGATTTCATTGTAGGTCTGATGAAAGTGACCATGTTCCTCCTGCCAAAAAACATTCACTCACTTTAAGAAATGATTGCCAAGAATATACCTCTGAGGTAAGAGAGCCACTAAGTAAGATGGCCATATTAGAACAGATTGATTTGTTTTTTCCTTTATATTCTTTATACTAGAGGCCCAGTGCATGAAATTCGTGCACTTGGTGGGGATTTCCCTCAGCCCGGCCTGTGTCCTCTCAGAGTCCAGGAGCCCTCATAGGATGTTTGATTGCTGAGGAGGCAGGAGAGGCTGCACTCACCAGCTGTGTGCTCAGCTTCTGGCTGAGAGGTGCTCCCCCTGTGGAAGTGCACTAACCACCAGGGGGCAGCTCCTGTGTTGAGCGTCTGCTCCCTGGTGTTCAGTGTACATCATAATGACCAGTCATTTGCCTTTTGGTCGATTTGCATATTAGCCTTTTATATAGGATAAAGACTAAAGGCCTGGTACATGAATTCATGCATGGGTGGGGGTCTCTTGGTCTGGCCGGTGATCAAGGCCTATTGTGGGGCTGGCCGGGAAGAGGAACCCCAGGAAGTAGGCTGGCTGGCCCCCTGATTGGGGGAAGGGCCATGGGCGGTTGGTCAGTCCCCCTGATCAGGGCCAATTGTGGGGACAGCTGAGGGAAGTCACCACGGGAGTTTGGCCGGCCAGGGAGGGGCCACGGGAATTTGGCTGTGGGGGTGCACTGACCACAAGTGGGCAGCTCCTGCATTGAGCGTCTGCCCCCTGGTGGTCAGTATGCATCATAGCGACTAGTTGACCAGTTGTTCCGGTCGCTGGGTCATAACAGTTGCTTGACTGTTATGTTGTATATATATAGACAAGAGGCCCGTTACACAAAATTCATGCATGGGGGGTGTCCCTCAGCCCAGCCTGCACCCTCTCCAATCTGGGACCCCTTGGGGGATATCTGACTGCCAGTTTAGGCCCAATCCCAACCTTCTTTCTGTCAAGTACCATTTGGCTATTTATAACATCATTCTCATAAATATTTATAGCATCGTATTTATAATTATCAACTTAAAATTAGCCTTCTATATTCGGTCAAACATTGAATTAACTCACGCCGAATGCCTTGGCAGGAACAGACCAAATGATTTCGCATGCCTTACATGGCACACGAACCAGACTTTCTCCACCCCTGCCTTAAAACATACAAACTTCTTTAACTCAACCATCACTATCTTATAATACTATGCAGTCTGATAGATATGCATGATTCAGTCAGCATGCATTGTGTTGTATGTTTCTTAGCACCCTCTGTTTTTTTGTTTCCGGTGCTTATAATGTATGTACCACACTGTGTACATTATGTGACCACACTATGGCAAAGTTAATTTAGCATCTGTATATCAAAGGGACACTTGAAGACCAATAGTCCTTAGATGATAGCAGACATCAGAGGCAGTGTATCCTGATAGGTGAAAAATAGTCTCCCAGAATAGTTTTAATTTTTCTTATTATGAGTAAGGTTTGAGCATATTTTTATATTTTTAAGCCATTTGTGTTTTCTGTGAGATGACTGAACTCCTGACCCATTTTTTAAATTGGATTGTTAATCTTTTTCTCATAGATTTGAAGGAGCTCTCTTATATGTGCCTGATATATGAGTTGCAGATGTTTTTCCCAGTTAGTTATTTGTCATTTGACTATTTTATGTGTTTTTCACATTCAGACTTTTTTGGTTAACTTTAAAAAAAATTATTGTTGAAAGTATTACATATGTCTCCTTTTCCACCCACTGTCCTCTCCCAGCCCGCTTCATTTTATTTGATAAATAGATTTCTAATTTTTTTTTTGTAAATTTTCTTAAAACAGGTATGTTCAAAGGAATTGATAAATGTTTTTGAGGAAACAGGTGAGTGAATTCAATTTTATTGTGATGATATTTTCCTAATATAATCATTATTTTTTATGCATCTTCAAATTTGGGATTGAAGCAGAGTTTTGCTCACTATTCTCTAAGAATTATGCTTTTATTATTAAAGGTGTTTTTTCCCCTGCTGAGATTATGGATTTGGCATTTTGGTAGCCATAAAAGTCTACTTTCTTTCTGTATTTAAGAGAAAAACACAACTCGACAGGATTCCTGAGAAAGCTCAACAACTACCATTTTAGGAATTAAAAAGCTGGGTACAAAGGAATTTTCGTAGGTCCTTCCTTATACCCTGAGATTAGAAAATGATCACTTTGTTAGTTTGAGAAATATTTATGGAGAAATTTTCTAGGTGAAAATATATTGCTAGGACTATATTTGAGAAGCTGTTACTGTAACTTTCAGCTAGCTATATTATTCTTGAGCATCCAGGTAACTCCCTAATTTTTAATTTAGCTTGTTCTAATTATAATTTAGCTTACTAGAACATGCTTGTGATAGAATGTCATGGTTTTTTCCCTTCAAATATTGAAGTTCCATTCGTTGTATTAATTTCAATATATGTGCTTACCATTTTTTCTCTCTTTTTAAAGGGATGTCTTACAAGGGACAAAGTATCTTCCCTACTTCAGAAAGCACACATACAACACCAGAACCTCAGCAAGAGCAACTTGAAGCGACTTTTCAGAGTATGGGATCTAGACCTCTTGATAAAATAATAGATACACACATAGAAAAGAATTCACCTCAGTTACCTCAGGATAAGGTGGTTGTGTCTGATAAGAAAGAAGGAACTTGTGTAGCTTCTAAGTCTGAACAAGTGGATCGCGTCACATCATCTTCAAAACCCCCACTATGCAGGTATCTTGAGAAATCTCTAAGTGCTAAAACTTTGACTCTTTAGATAAAAAATGTTTCAAGTTTCGTATTATACATTTGGTTTTCCACATTGTCGGTGGTTATTATTTTTATCCTTATTTATTCTATCGTGTAGTAGCTACCAGTGCATGTAGATGATCTGTGACAGGGCTAACAGAAGTAGTTCTGGATGTTGTTTTATTGAGGTCCCAGAAAATGTACATTTTTCTCCCTTATGGCATACCGAAGAGGCAAACCATGGCTTTGTCTTTATGAGAGTAAGTGTGGAATTTAAGCCCAAAGCCAGTTTTCCCCACATTATTTTCTTCATACTCTAGAAGCAAAGCATTCTGGTTTATGAATAATTATTGTTCTTATCAGGAGTTTTAAAGTCATTAATAGGGTGTTGGTGAGTTGAAGAGGGAGGACATGTACTAACCTCCATTAAAGGAAAGGGGGGAAGGGCATATGTAGCTTGAAAAGGCATATTAATGAATCTACCATTCTAGTTACCTAAACTCCAGAAAGTGAAGCTCCGCAATTCCTTTTCTGATCTAAGAGATGTGCTGAATATAGAAAGAGGGAGGCATCAGGGGGTTTGGGGTTAAAACCGATTAAGAAGCAGTATTCTAGAATATGGGTCAACAAATTTTTTTGCTAAAGATGGTGTAGTATATATTTTAGGCTTTGTGGCCCATATGTCTTTGTTGCAACTACTCAACCCTGCATTTATAGTGCAAAACAATCACTTAACCAGATGAACACAACTGTCTGTGTTCAGTAAAACTTGTTTATAGAATCAAGTGGTGGACTACATTTGGCTAGTTGGCTGACATCTGCTGTAGAACCTTACTGTTCAGTGTGGTCACAGGACCAGCAGCATGGCATCATTTGAGAACTTGTTAGAAATACAGAACCCATGCTCCACCCCCCATTAATTCAGTCAAAAATTTCATTTTAATAAGATTATCAGGTGATTTGTATGCTTTTTAAAGCACTAATTGTATGCACTAATGCCGCATTACTAGTACATATGCCATTGTAGGATTAATGGAAAGAAGTTGGTATTAAGAATGTGTCTTCCTGGATATCCTTGAATATCTTTATGTTTGTATTTCTAGGCCTGGCAGAAGACCCCTGGGATTTTTGTCTTTAATATGTTCAAAGAATAATTTGGAGTCTGATGAGCCTACTCAGGTTCATAGAAAAAAACGCCTAAAACCCCTTATACCTATATCAAGACAGAATTTTAAAAGATCCAATCCACTTAGTGAAAGCCAGAAAAAAGTTCAAGAGTCCTCTGATGTGCATCCATCTCCAAGTGTTGTTAATACTCAATCTGAGGATATTGGTAACTCAGCAACTCAGGTATGTATGTGATAACTACTTGCTTCATTGTTTATATAGAATGGGCTGGATATCAGACCAACTAGTAAAAACATGGCAATTGTTATTTTATTTATTTATTTATTATTTATTTATTAAGGTATTATATGTGTACATAGCTTACCATTGCCCCTCCCCCCCCTCCCATAGATGCCCTCCCTTCCCAGAGTTTTATGTCCATGTCCATTGGTTGTTCTTATATGCATGCATACCAGTCCTTCGGTTGATCTCTTATCTACCCCAGATCTCCCCCCCCCCCCCCCGCTGTCATTTGACAGTCTGCTTATTGTTTTACTGTCACTATATCTATCTTTCTGTTCATTCGTTTATAATGTTCTTTAATATCCATAAATGAGTGAGGTCATGTAGTGTTTCTCTTTCATTGACTGGCTTATTTCACTCAGCATGATGCTCTCCGATTCCATCCAGGTTATTGCAAATGATGAAAATTCCTTCCTTTTTATGGCAGCATAGTATTCCATTATGTAGATGTACCATAGTTTTCTGATCCATTCATCTGTTGACGGGCACCTAGGCTGTTTCCAAATCCTAGCTATTGTAAATTGTGCTGCTATGAACATAGGGGTGCATATATCCTTTCTGATTGGGGTTTCTAGCTTCTTGGGGTATATTCCTAGTAGTGGGATTATTGGGTCAAATGGGAGTTCCATTTTTCAGTTTTTTGAGGAAGCTCCATACTGTTTTCCACAGTGGTTGCACCAGTCTGCATTCCCACCAGCAGTGCACGAGGGTTCCTTTTTCTCCGCAACCTCGCCAACATTTGTCGTTTGTTGTTTTGTTGATGTTGGCCATTCTGACAGGTGTGAGATGGTACCGCATTGTTGTTTTGATTTGCATCTCTCGGCAATTGTTATTTTTATTTGAATGTCAGAAATTATTGCAGAGCAAATCTTATTATCTCCTTCCCATTATCCTTCCCACTCACCACTATATTGAAAGAAGATAAGGTAGGAAGTTACAGCTAGTTTACTAGTACAGTCAATTTGTATATTACTCTTTTATTAGATAGGATGGTATAATATCACAATCAGGATACTGACATTGCTACAGTCAAGATACTGAACAGTTCTGTCATCATAGGGAATCTTTGTGGCACCCTTTTATAGACACATCCACTTCTATTCCACCACCACTCCCACTCTCTCCTTGACTTCTGGAAACCAGTTCTCCATTAAATTTATCATTTAAAAAAAGTGATGTATTAGTAAAATTGCATCAAATTACTGGTAGATACAGTTGTATAAATGGATTCATACATTTGGGATTGGCATTCTTTCATTAAAAGTAGTTCCTAACAGTCATTTAAATGGTTTTTCATCAATAGTTTTTTTTTTCTTCCTTTTTATTGCTGAATAGTGGTATTCCATAGTGTGGATGTACTAGTTTTGTTTATCCATTGAAGGGCATTCAGTTTTTGGCTATCCTATATAATAAGGAGGTAATATGCAAATTGACCATCATTCCAACACACAAAATGGCCACCCCCTTGTGGTCACAAGATGGCCATCAGAAGAGGGCTGTTGTGGGTGCTCAGGCCTTCAGGGGAGGACAGTTGGGGAGGGCCAGGACAGCAGGGGAGGGCAGTTGAGAGCACCAGGTCTACAGGGGAGGGCAGTTGGGGGCAATCAGGCCAGCAGGGGAGGGCAGTTGGGAGGGACCAGATCAGCAGGGGAGGGCAGTTAGGGGTGACAAGGCCTTCAGGGAATGGCAGTTAGGGGTGGCCAGGCCTTCAGGGAAGGGCAGTTAGGGGCAATTGGGCCACCAGGGGAGGGCAGTTGGAGGGGATCAGGCCTGTAGGAGTGGCAGTTGGGGGCGAGCAGGCCTGCAGGGAAGGGCAGTTAGGGGCAATCGGGACAGCAGGGGAACAGTTAGGCTGATCAGGCTAGCAGCAGAGTGGTTAGGGGGTGATCAGGCTGGCAGGCAGAAGCTGTTAAGGGCAATCAGGCAGACAGGCAGGTGAGAGTGGGAGCCAGCAGCCCTGGACTATGTGAGGGATGTCTGACTGCCCGTTTAGGCCCCGATCCCACAGGGCCCAGATTCCACAGGGCCCAGATTGGAGAATGTGTAGGTTGTGCTGAAGGAACCCCTCTCCCCATGCATGAATTTTGTGCACCAAGCCTCTAGTTATGAATAAAGCTGCTGTGAACATTTGTATACAGATATTTGTTTTTGTTTGTTAGTAATAAGGGCTATCCTATTTTTAATGATGATAATAATATTCCATTGTCTGGGCATACCATAGAGTAATATTGGTCTCTTATGGTAGGCATTTAGGTTATTCTTAATTATTTGCTATTTCAAACAATGTAGTAATAGCAATAACTTATAAATGGGCCACTTTGTATATTTATCTGCAGGTTCAATTTCCTAGAAATAGAATTGCTGCTCAAAAGAAATTATTATTCTTTTGGCAGATACTGTCTGATTGTTCTCTGTAGGGATTATATCAGTTTATGTTTTTTCAGCAGTAGATGAGGGCCTTTTTCCTCACAGGAACATGTTAACAATTCTTTTTCTTTTATCATTCTTAGGTATATAATGAGCACTTATGAGTTAGGTTGAGCATCTCTGGAGTTTGATCAGACCATCAAACCCCAGAGGGAAGGCTAGGGAAGATGGGGGGAGGGGGAGAGATCAACCAAAGGATTTGTGTGCATGCATATAAGCATAACCAGTGGACACAGACACTAGGGGGATGAGGGCACGTGCGGGGGGGAGGATAAGGACACATGTAATGCCTTAATCAATAAAGAAAAAAAACCCTAAAAAATAAAGATAATGTAATTCTTGACTTAATGTTATTTTTTTTATTATTGTTTAAATATTTTCATTGAAATTAGGTTGATGTAATGCAGTGTTTCCCAAAGTGTGGTACGCGTACCCCCAGGGGTATGGGAAGAGTTTGGTGGGGATATGCACTGCACTGTGCTTAGCTGCGCCTAATTCTACGTTCTCATGAGTCAAGTCATGTTTCATCCTTCTCATTGATCAAAATAAATGTTATTTAATATATAATTTTCATTTATATTTTATTATGAATAATTTTATTTTTCGTTTATTATTATTTTGTGTATGTACCAAAAAAATAAAAAAATAAAAATATTTTGATTGTTATTAAAATACATACTTTTTTTTTGACAAGGGGTACTTGGCGTTACAAAAATTATAGAAGGGGTACGCATATGTCAAAAGTTTGGGAAACACTGATGTAATGGATCATGGCTAGACTTCAATTAATGTAATCATGTCATGTTCTTTTATTATAGTAACTAATGCTGTCTTATTCACAAAACTCTTACTGTGTTTAGGATTATCTTCGTAATATAATAGCATAGAAATGAAATTATTAGATCAATGAATATATATTTATGCTAGATTGCTTTTCAAACAGATATCAATTTAGACTGCCATTACCAATATACAAAAGTTATATTACATACTTATTTTCATTATTTTTTTAGGTTTCTTATGATCGTTCCTTACCAAAAGAAGAATGTAAAAGTGTCCACAACCAGGCACTTGAAGAACAGCCAAACACAATCTCTGAATATTTCTTTAATGATATTTTTATTGAAGTGGATAAAACAGAATGAAAGTTGTTTTTTTTTTTTAGTCTAGGATTTCCAGACTTAAAAAGCATCATGTTTGTTTTTCTTTATGCTGATTTTGAGTATTTAATGAGCTTGATTTGAAGTTTTCATTATCAGTCGGAAACATCTCAAAGGTTCCTTTGATTCAGCATTTTGGAATTACCAAGCAATTAAGACTGCTTTTTCAGACAGAAATAGTACCTCTTGTTTACATTTTGACTCTTCCTGTACTGAAAACACATGGACATTTTGGAATGTTCGCCGATAAATGTCTGTATAAATCCCAGTGCTGATGTATTTAGAGGTGGATTATATTTAACATTTAGCAAACTACTTTTGTGAAGGTTCTTTCTGTTTGGATTTTTCTTTGGGTGATTAGACCTTTTCAGTTGCCTCTAAGTATATGGAAGTCAATTGTTAAAAACTTTTCTATTATCAGCTATTTGACTGACTGAAAAATATGTATTTTTCTAATTCATCTTAACATTAGTCCTAATTGAAGATCTAGTATTTAAACTTATTATTTATAAAGATGAAACATCAAAAAGCTTATTTATTTTTAAAAACTTTATTTAAAAGGATATTCAGTTTTAATTATTTTCACCACTCAGATATGGGTAAAGAAGGCATTAACAATTTGTCTCTTTTCCCTCTTTAATTTTAAAGATATTTAAAGTGATGTAACTAAAAGTATTTGGATAGTGTATATGTTTTGAATACATTTTTTTCTCATAGTTTTAGTATATTGACTTTGTACTGTGAATGTTTTGTTTTTCTTATTTCTTGGATAATCTCAGGATTTGTATGGAAAAGAAAACACCTTACCTTCATTTATGAGGAAAATTTCCATACAAAACTCAATCTCCTTTACACATACTTATACTCACACACATTCCTTTTTAAAGACAAATAACTTTTTAAATAGTTTTCCCCCCATTAAATTCTGCTTAAGGAATATTTAGGCCGTTAAGTACAGAACATAATTTTGATATTAAAAACAGAAAATAAGACTATTAAGTCAGTGATTATCAATATGAATTTGAGTTATTTTCAATATTGTGATTTACATATATAGTTCTATTATTCACCCAAGTAAATCTTCGGTGTAGTTCAATTAAACTTCTCAAAAAGCAGATTTACCCTGAGTTGATTAAAAAAGTAGTCAGGAGTCAGAAATATTTTTTCGCAAAATAGTTTTGAGTTTGTTTAGGCCAGATGGCCTCTGTGGCAACTACTCAACTCTGCTATTTCAGTTGAAAATAGCCACAGACAGTACTTAAATGATGGACATGGCTGGATTGCGATTTTAATTTGACCCTTCTGTGTGAGACAGTATTTTTCTTACCTTAAGGTGCTGATGTCTTTAGCTATGAGATATTTTTGTCATTGAAGTTATAAGTTGTGCCTAACAAAAGTATTGATTGCATTATGGAATGATCAGTATTTCATGGGGGGATATTTTAATGTCTAGATAATTGTGTGTGTATATTGAAAAAAATGGAGGACAATTTTTAAGTTCGTTAGTAAAATAGGATATGGCTCAGGAGGAAGTATAACAGTAATCCTAATTTATTAAAACAATTGATATTAGAACATTTCTTCGTTTTATTATAGTGAAATGTATAGTTTTAACTTTTTTTCACAAAGGAGGATCTATAAATATGAGCGGAAATTCTCTGTAGGTATGCATTTATTTATTTCATGTGATCACAAGAATCATGGTGTAAATCACATTGCTATTTTAATGACTTGTTTTTATAACTTTTTAAAAATCTCATTCTGAAAAGGTTTCTATCATTTGATTAATATTAATTTGGGTGTTAGGTTGCCACAATCAAACTATTATTTTATCTCTTGTATAACATTTATGTTTTAACTTTGTTAATGTCTGTCTCTTGTTCATCTGCAGTGAATTAATTTTATGAAAGATGTAACTTCTTACTGTATAAGGATTAATTCTATCTTTTGGGCATTTATTGTAATAGAGAATCAAGTCACCCAACTAAATTACCCTACTATTATATCCTTAAAACTAATGTTGGAGAAAGAGAACCTTAATTAGTATATTTATTTACCTTTTAAGGTAGAGAGAAAAGTTCATACCCATATTTAACCTAATTCATGTAAAGATGATGTTGGGAAAGATTTGTATTTTATGAATCTTAAAGGAGATATGATTATAAAGGTCTTTATTTTTTCTTGATATTTCCTCCTGAACACTTACATCTTAGAAAATGGTGAACATGATGGTGAACATTAAAAGACTAATTTGTTAGTAAATGATTGAGGCACAGATAAAAACATATCTACTGTTTACCACTATTATTAGTTGAAGTAGAAGTGACCATGTATACATACTATCTTGCTTGAAGAAGTCTTTGACAAAAAAGCAATATCTGTCATTTTTAAATTTTCTTGTTTTAAAGAAAGCAATTATGTTCTGCAGATATAAATTATGTAAATAAAAGTTATTTTATATTATTTTTGTTGTGTTATGTTGGGTTATGGAAATGGTGGTCTGGGTTACAAATTGAGAAGTACACCCCTGGTACAAGTGTGGATTCTGTGTTTGAGGCCTGGGCCCCTGGATGATCTCCTCGGGCCCGCCCTGATAGTCTGGGTCCTGGATCTAGGTGTGAGCCACAGGTGGAGGCCTGGGTCCTCTGAGGGATTCCAGACTGAAGGAAAGTCTGAGCCTCCGGGTCGTTCTGGTACCTCACCTGAGCATCTGGGTTATGGAATAGTTGTTTGGGTTAGGCATCGAGTTCTCGTCTCTTGATACAACTCTGTGTTCCAGGTTTGTGGCCTGGGCCCCAGGTGGGCCCACTTGGGCCTGCCATGATGGTCTGGAACCCAGATGTAGGTCTGAGCCCCGGATGTAGGTCTGGGTGCTCAGGCATGGTGTGGACACGCGGGGGCGCTATGGGCCCAGGTGGGAGGTTTGGGGCAAGGGCAGGACTAGCCTGGTTATTTGGACTCCAATTAACGAAAGGCACTGGCTTCTAGTTTGGGTCCCAGGATTAGCCTGCTGGTCCTTGCCATAATGATCTGTGACCAGGAGGAAGATCTAGGCCCCCCTTGGCGTTCTGGGTCCTGGAAGGGCTTTGAGGCCAGGGAGGAATGTTTGGGCCCCCGGGGCCGGTCTGGTGTCTCACTTGACCTCTGGGTTATGGAAATGGTGGTCTGGCTGGTTCAGTTCCAGGTCAAAACACTTGCTCGGTAAGGGGCGTGCAGGAGGCAGCCTACCAATGTTGCTCTCTATCCTGCTTTCTTTGAAAAAGTCAATTAAAAAAAAAAAAAGCTATGAATAGGGACTACATTGTTTTGTCTACTCAAGTTTAGGGACATTATGTGAAAGAGTTTTAAAGCTTAAAGAAATTAACTTTGCTACAATGAAGTTGTAGATTTTATCATCCAATATTCTACCTAGAGGAATCTGTAGTAGATATTTCTTTTTTATCTCAGTCCTAGGAATAATTGGGCTTCTGTGGAATTGTTCTGCTTTTTTAGTTTTATTTTTTATGGGCTGTGTGAATCCTTGTGTTGTTAACTTTTGAATGCAAAGCTAAATTTGGGGCCAACCTGTAGCAAGAGAAAATACTTCATAGCACAGATTTTGTGTATTAAACTCACTCTGACTTGTTTTTTTTTAAATATATATTTTATTGATTTTTTTTTTTTATATATAGAGAGGAAGAGAAAGGGACAGAGAGTCAGAAACATAGTCATTGATCAGCTGCCTCTTGTACACCCCCCACTGGGGATGGCCCGCAACCAAGGTACATGCCCTTGATCGGAATCGAACCCGGGACCTTTCAGTCTGCAGGCCGATGCTCTATCCACTGAGCCAAACCGGCTTCGGCTCACTCTGACTTTTTTACCTTCATTCCCCCTACCCAGACTTTAAAAAACCTGTCACTTTTCAAAATAAGAACCTACCAAGTATGCTAGGTACTGTACTAACCTTTTGATATGCATTGTTGCATGCTTTAAAAAAAAATTAAGTAATACACATGGTTTAAAAAGTTAAGTAGTGCTATAAGATTTCACACAAGCTGTTCTGGTATTACACTTTTCTAAAAATGATTATTCTATCTCTTAATTTATGAATGTTAGTTATTGTCAATTGACTTTTTGTTATGATAGATTAGAATTTTAGCTCTCTGTCCTGGGCTGGTAGCTCAGTTGGTTAGAGCAAACCACAGCTCGCAAGCCACATGTGGCTCCTTGTCCCCTTAAGTGTTTTAACTCCACTTCTTCAAAATAGACTCGCCCAGGCCAAAACCCCGACTTCTGCGCATGGGCCACGAAGTTTCAATCGCACTGTATGTGGGCACCCGCACATGGTATTTTGTGGAAGAGCCACATTCAAGGGGCCAATGAGTAGCATGGGGCTCGTGAGCCGTGGTTTGCCAACCGCTGGATAGAGCATCATCCCAATAGGCCAAGATTGTGGATTTGATCTCCGACCAGAGTACATGCAAGAATCAACCACACAAGAATCAATCAATGAATGCATAAATTAGTGAAATAGCAAATTAATTTTACTCTCTCTCAAATCAATAAATTTTAAAAAGTTTAGCTTTTTAAAAAGTTTAACTCTCCCCTCCCCACTTCTCTCCTGCTTTCTCCCATATTGGGGTTAAATCATATTTACTATTTTCTTTGTATTAATAATAATTATTCACTGCTGCACCACACAATGTATTAAGATATTTCCTCTTTGCTACAATTTTTGTTTTTCTTGGAGTTAGTAATTCACTTTTTTATTTGCTTTTAGTTTGGTTTTTGAATCTGTGATTTAACTTTCTACACCCCCCAGCAAGCCTGTTAAATGCCTATGTTTGTAATTTTCAACATGGTTATATTGTCAGATAAACTTTCTTTCCCCCGCCCCTGGAAAACTTTCTGGAGCTCTTTCTTCCAGCTTCAATCTGGACTAGTGGCTTCATAACTCCAAGTTCAGTACAGCTATCATCCTGGGACTTCCCATTGCCTTTATCCTGTGAATTACCTACCCATCTTTCTTGGTTTGGGTACCCTGTTTCTGAAGCCCACGCCATTGTCTTTCTTGAAAAAGAAGAACAGCTGAAACCGGTTTGGCTCAATGGATAAAGCGGACTGAAGGGTCCCATGTTCGATTCCGGTCAAGGGCATGTACATTGGTTGCGGGCACATCCCCGATGGGAGGTGTGCAGGAGGCAGCTGGTCGATGATTCTCATGGATGTTTCTGGCTATGTTTCCCTTTCTGTGAAAAATCAATGAAATATATTTTTTTTAAAAAGAAAAGAAAAAGAAGAACAAAGCTGGAACACTCACACTAATTTCAAAACTTGCTAAAAATCTACAGTAATCATAACGGTGTGGCACTGGCATAGAGGAAGACATACAAACCAAAGGAATAGAATTATAGAGCCCAGAAAATAACCAGCGCATACACTATGCTCAAATGATTTTTTGACAATGGAGTCAAGTCTCTTCAATGGGAGGACAGTCTTTTTCAACAATGGTGTTAGGGAAATTGAAAACCCAAATACAAAAGAATATAGTTGGACCGTTATCTAATCCTCTATACAAAAATTAAAGACTTAAACGCACTAGATTCTTCTCTCTCATTGTAGTGGGTGAAGGATTATGAGGAAGCCCAGATTTGTTATATTAAAGTTTTAGAAGTGAATTAAATTGTACATCTATGATGCAATTTATCACTATAATTTTTATTTTTGCTTGTCTGTATTTCCGCTTCACAAAAGAAGGCACTTGGTTCTCCACTGTATCCCCAGGGCCAGAAGATCTCCTGACACAGAAGACACTGAAGAAGCTGGTAGAATAAAGTATCTCCTCTAGGGCAGCTTACTGCCTGCCCCGCTCCCAGCTCTCACACAAGAATAAGACTTTTCAAGTCTTGGAATGCCCGTTTATTAGCAGAGGAAGAATAAAGCACAACAGAAAATAAAGTGAAACCGAGAACAAGGAAACTCAACGGCAGTTCACCAGCCCCGCGCGGGAGGAGGCTGGATGGCCATGGATGCTCGCCCCGTCCCTGGACTCCAGGGACCTCAGGGCTCGCGATACGACAGGGTCTCGCGGGGCTGATTCTCCATCTTTTATTGGCTGAGGTTGGGGGCGTGGTACGAAGTGCCCACCAACCACGGGCGGCGTGTGTAGGCACGTGGGCGGGCCGGCCGGAGAGCAGGGGGCGTATCCGGCAGGTTGAGGCTGCCAGGACGGGCGCTGAGGCTAAAAGCCAGCGAAGGGCGCGCCGGCTCCGGCTCCGGGTCGCCCCGCTCTCGCGCTCCTCCTCCCTCGCTCAGTGTCCGCTGCCATGTGGGCCGCCGGGAGGTCAGCGCTGTGGCGCTGCGCCCGCGCTGCCGCCCCCGGACCGCGCGCCTACCATGGGGACGCGGTGGCCACGCTGGGCACCCAGCCCGACTCGGGCTCCGCCGTCTACCAGGTAGGCTGGGTGAGCGGCCTGGGCCCGGAGCCCCCGCGGGCCCGCGAGCTCCGCTGCCACACCCGCTGGTGCAGACCGCACTCGAGGCTGGTGGACGCACTTGAACAGCTGCTGATTCTTTTCTCTGCAGCCTCAGTAATGATCCTGGGTGATTGGAAAAAAAAAAAAATCCCAGAACAAATACACTTCCGTTTACTTTAAGCATTGACAGTGATTTTTGTATTTTTGAAATCAGTGGTTCTGAAAACCTGGCCTAGCGCGGTCAGCTGGGGAGCTTGTTGAAGACACAGCTGCCTTCACCCCTCCCTCCCTGGACAGCATTTTGGGTCCGGTGTTTCCATGGTTAACGAAGCCCTGGGGCTTGGTGGCAGCCAGTTTGGGGAATCCCTGGCCTGGAACAGTTAACCTTGGAAGTTGTGCTTATCAGACTTTAAATAATTGGTTGTGTTAATAGGAACTACTATCCCACCGTATCGTTGAATGGCTTTTCTTGGAACTGGGAGCTATGACAAGGTCAAAGAAACAACTTGCAGCCTTTGAAAGCTCAGGGCTGGAAGAGTTCAGTCTGTCCCATGCTCTCTCTCCGTTTGAATTGATTTGAGAGAGAGGCGTGGAGAGAGAAAAGGAAACACATCAATTTGTTGTTCCATGTATTTATGATGCTTCTTGTATGTGCCCTGAGTGGAGTGGGAACCTCCAACCTCTGCGTACTGGGACAAAGCTTCAACCATCTGAGCTACCTGGCCACGATGAAATACTACCGCTTGATGCTTTTTCTCCTCTCCTCAAGGTCATCTCATGGTCTGTGTTTAGCCAGTGTTTGCTTAAGTAAATGCTGTGTAGCAAGCAGTCCCAAGATCTTAGTGTCTGAAATAAGTATTGATTTCCTTTTTATTTAATGTATTGGAGCACTACTGGTTAACAAATTACATACGTTTTGGGTGCACAGTTCTACAACATGCCACCTGTACACTGTATTGTGTGCTTACTACCCCAAGGCAAGTCTCTGTCCACATCCATCACCATGTATCCCCTCTTTCCCCCCATCCCCCTACTTTCAACATACTGTTGTTATCCACGAGTTTTCTTCTCCCCCCCACCTTCTTTTTTGCTCAATCCCTCCACCCGCAAGAACTTATTTTTCACTCTTGGATCTGTGGGTTGGCTGTTGGCAGCTCTGCTCTGAGCAGTGAGTGCATCCAGTTGTAGTCTGTTTCTTTTTAAATTTATTATTATTATTTCTTGATGAAAGAGATATTTATTTGTTGTTCCACTTATCTACACATTCATGGGTTGTTTCTTGTGTGTGCCCTGACTGGGGATGGAACCCGAAACCTTGGTGTATCAAGAGGGCTTGTTCTACTTGTTTCATATATATAATTGATATTTTACAGAGAGGAAGGGAGAGAGATAGAGACCTAGAAACGTCGATGAGAGAGAAACATCGACCAGCTGCCTCTTGCACACTCCCTACTGGGGATGTGCCCGCAGCCAAGGTACATGCCCTTGACCAGAATCGAACCTGGGACCTTTCAGTCCACAGACCGACGCTCTATCCACTGAGCCAAACCGGTTTCGGCTCTACTTGTTTCTTATGCCAGGACCCAGCCTGAAGGGGCAGTGGCTACTTGGGGAAATGCTCCTCTCATAGTGGAAGGTGGGGGCACAAGAGGAGAGTATGGCAACACTTTGTCACTCTTACAGCCTCTGCTTGCCTTTGGTATACACTGTCCCATTTGCCCACATTCCCCTGGACAAAACAAGTAATATGGACAGGCTCAGGGACTGTGGGGTGGGGAGGTGTAATCTCACACTGAACCTGGGCAAAGGTGGGAGGGGAGGAATAATTTTGAGCAAGTAATACAGTTTACCTCATGGTCTAAAATGGTTGCTTAGGCTCCAACTATTATGTCTGAGCCCCCAAAGGATTCCTCTACTTGACTTCTTTTTAAGGAGCCTTTTTAGAAGTCACACTTGCTTCCTAAAGTTCATTGGTTAGAATTTAGTCACACAGCCACATGTCTACGCACAGGAGGGCCAGGATATGTTACTCTTCCAGGTAGGCTTGTTGCCACCTTGAGTAAAATTGGGATTCCGTCATCAAGGAAAGTGAGAAGAATGAACATGGAATAAACAGTTATCTGCCACAGATAACAAATAGCTTGGAGAGACTGGTTGTGTTCTTCTTAAGTTATGTTGAATGGTAAAAGATTTCTCTTAGGTGCAGCCATATCTCCTGGGACCTCCAGCTACAAGTAGTAAACTTTTAGTGCAAAAAACACATACAGCCGCAACCGGTTTGGCTTAGTGGATAGAGCGTTGGCCTGCGGACTGAAAGGTCCCAGGTTTGATTCTGGTCAAGGCCAGGTTCAATTCCAGTCAAGGGCATGTACATTGGTTGCGGACACATCCCCGGTAGGGGGTGTGCAAGAGGCAGTTGGTCGATGATTCTCTCTCATTGATGTTTCTGGCTCTATCCCTCTCTCTTCCTCTCTGTAAAAAATCAATAAAATATATATTTTTAAAACCACACATACAAAGGGAACAAAGGTAAAGCCGTGCCATGGATGGGAGATGGCACATAGGGCCTTGGCCACAATCCAGTTTCTCCCTGCCTGATTGTCCTGGTTGTTCATGTAAGACCAGTAATATGTACTGTCCACTCTCACTTCTACCCACTGCGTGCTTCACAAAGGCTTGATAGTGACAGTTCTGTTCATTGATTTATTAAATATATTTTTTATTTCAGAGAGGAAGGAAGAGGGAGAGAGAGAGATAAGCATCAATGATGGGACAGAATCATTGATCAACTGCCTCCTGCACACACTCCACTGGGGATCGAGCCTGCAACCTGGGCATGTGCCCTGACCAGGAATCTCGGTTCATAGGTTGCCGCTCAACTACTGAGCCTTGCCTGCTAGGCAGTTTTCTTTCTTTCTTCTTTTTTTTTTTTAATGGGAGGCTAGCTTAGCTAGGGTAAAGAATACTTGCATAACCGGCTTTAGCTGCTGTTCCAAATTGGGCAACATTGTTGGCTGCAGTGATTGTATCCCTGGATTTGTGTACGATTTAAATATAAAGACAAATATTTGGCTTTGTATGTATGTGAACTGTTTTTCATCAGCTTTGAACCTGTCTGTAGTTTGTAAAGCTGGTAGGAGACTGGCAGGTAGGATGCTGGAGGGGGTTGGGGTTGGAGGAAAACAAATAAAAACTTAAGGTACACAAGAATCCCATAAGCCTTAGTCTAGATCTACAAAGGAAGAACTTGCTAAAAGACACTCCGGGGATGTGTTTAGCACTTTGGGAAAAATCTGGGGCAAACAAAATATTTCAAGACAAAAAAGATGGTAGAATTATATTTTAGAAAAGGCTTAAGAAATACCGTATTTGCCGGCGTATAAGACGATTTTTTGGCCCTGAAAAATATGCCTCCAAGTGGGGGGTAGTCTTATACGGCGAGTATATAACAAACTCTGTATTTTTAGTGGAAATGTTAGGGGGTCTTCTTATACGCCCAGTCGTCTTATACGCCGGCAAATACGTATTTTTCAGGGCCAAAAAATCATCTTATACGCCGGCAAATACGGTATATCAGCCAATTGTGTGTATGTGGACCTCCCATGGGATCCTATGCCTCAGGCTTTATAAGGGGGTGCGATTTGAATAGATGGGCCAGAGGGGGTGGTGAGAGTGAAGAGCTTGAGCAAAGCTACAGGCAGGAATTAATCTTTCCATAACTGAATGGTCTAGTATGGAGACCACATGGATGCGCCGGCCCCGTGTGGAGAGCCCATGGATGGGTTGGCACATGATAGTCTTCTTAACCCTTATTTTGATTTTTTTAAAAAATGTAATTGCTTTCTAATATTACTTTCTTTGTTTCTGTTTTAGGAAAACTATGAACAGATGAAAGCACTAGTAAATGAACTCCATGAACGAGCACAGAAAATAAGACTAGGTAAACAATTATTTTTAAAAAATATATCTTTTTATTGATTTTAGAGAGAGAGGCAGGGAGAGAAAGAGAGAGAGAAAGAGAAGAGAGAGAAAGAGAAACATCAGTGTTTGAGAGAACCACCGATTGGCTGCCTCCCACACACACCCTGACTAGTGATTGAACCTGCAACCCAGTGCCCCAGTCTGGCTGGCGATTAGAGGCTATTGGGCCGTCTTGCCAGGTCCCAATAGGGGCCGGGCTGGCCAGGGCCTGCCAGTTGCTGGCCAGGGCCTAGTGGCCTGCCAGATGCTGGGTGGGGGCTGCTGGACAGGGTGAGGGACCGGGGAGGTTGGCTGTGGAAGTGCACTGACCACCAGGGAGCAGTTCCTACGGTGAGCATCTGCCCTCTGGTGGTCAGTGTGCATCATAGCGACTGGTTAACCAGTAGTTCTGGTTGTTTGGTTGTAATGTTGTTTAGGCTTTTATATCTATAACTAGAGGCCAGATGCACGAAATTTGTGCAAGGGGCTTGGCCCTCACAGCCGTGATGGCTGCCTTGGCCCTCACAGACTCGGCTTTGTCCGGAAGGTCATCCAGAAGGTTGTTTGGCTGTTTGGTCTAATTAGCATATTACACTTTTATTATTATCTACACTAATAAAAGAGAAACGTGCAAATTGACCATCACTCCACTACACCCACTGGCCAATCAAAGCTAATTATGTAAATTAACTCAATTAAGATGGCAGCCACCACAGAGCTGGAGTGAGCAGAAAGCTTGGGTTGCCCCCCGTGATGGAGGAAGCCAAGCTTCCTTCCTGGCCTGGCTGGCCCTGGCCTCCACTCAAGGCTACAAAGTTTCAATTATAGAAGATAAATAAATCTCAGATATCTGCTTCCAGCTGGCCCTGGACTATACTTTGGTCACTGGGGGTGTGGCCAGCCTGCAAACCACCTCAGGCCCCTCTCCCAGGCCGCCCCATGCCCCAAGGGAACCCCTACCCTGATCTGGGACACACTTCAGGGCAAACCAGCCGTCCCCCACTTGTGCATCAGGCTTCTATCCTATCTAATAAAAGAGTAATATGCAGATTGACCATCCCTCCAACACATAAGATGGCTGCCCCCATGTGGTCAAAGATCCTGCCCCTATGTGGACACAAGATGGCCAGCAGGGGAGGGCAGTTGGGAGGCACCAGGCCAGCAGGGGAGGGCAGTTAGGGCCAATCAGGTTGGCAGGGGAGTGATTAGGGGGTAATCAGGCTGGCAGGCAGAAGCAGTTAGGGGCAATCAGGCAGGCAGGCAGGCAGGCAAGCAGTTGGGAGCCAGCAGTTCTGGATTATGAGAGGGTTGTTCTGGATTGTGAGAGGGTTGTCTGACTGCCCATTTAGGCCCGATCCGACTAGGAAGGCGGACATCCTTCAAGGGGTCCCAGATTGGAGAGGGTGCAGGCTGGGCTGAGGAGAATCCTCTTCCCCCGTGCACGAATTTTGTGCACCGGGCCTCTAGTCTATACTAATAAAAGGGTAATATGCTAATTAAACTGGGTAAACCAGACATTTTCTGGTAGTCCAGTCCTCCTTATGGACAAAGCCACAGTGATGGGTGCTGAGGCAGAGGTGGTTAGGGGTGATCAGGCTAGCAGGGGAGGGCAGTTAGGAGTGATCAGGCTAGCAGGGGAGGGCAGTTAGGGGCAATCAGGCAGGCAGGCAGGTGAGCGGTTAGGAGCCAGTGGTCCTGAATTGGGAGAGGAATGTCTGACTGCCAATTTAGGCCCAATGTAGGATTGGGTGTAAACCGGCAGTCGGAATCCCCTGAGGGGTCCCGGATTGGAGAAGGTGCAGACTGGGCTGAGGGACAACCCCCACCCCATGCACAAATTTCGTGCACTGGGCCTCTAGTAGATAATAAAAGTGTAATATGCTAATTAGACTGGACTTCCTTCTGGATGACCTCCTGGACGAAGCCAGGGCTGCAAGGGAAGCCTGGGTCCTGGGTGCCTGCGAGTGGCCAGAGGGAAGCCCAGGTCCTGGGTGCCAGAGGGAAGCTGGTGCCAGCAGCCAGGGGAAGAAAGGCCTACTCTTGCACAAATTTCGTGCATCAGGCCTCTAGTATATAGATAATATTGCAATAGGGATGGGCTGATTAAAAAACAAACCAATAAATGCCTATTAATTTACTTTAGAAAACTTTCAGTTGTAAGTTGAATGAATGATCTGAAAAATACGCCTTTTCTTACAGCATATGTTGAACTTTTAAAAGCTCTATATTGTCAAAACCAGTTTTGCTCAGTGGATAGTCAGCCTGCAGACTGAAAGGTTCCAGGTTTGATTCCGGTCAAGGGCATGTACCTTGGTTGCGGGCACATCCCCAATAGGGGATGTGTAAGAGGCAGCTGGTCAATGTTTCTCTCTCATCGATGTTTCTAACTCTCTATCGGTCTCTTTTCCTTTCTGTAAGAAATCAATAAAATATATATATATATTTTTAAAAAGCTCTGTATTGTGGACAAAATGTTAAATGTTTTTCTGGGATTAAGTTATATGGAGACCTTATTATTGGTGTCAGTCTAATCTAATCCTGTTTTTGTTATAGGAGGTAGTGAGAAAGCCAAACAACGCCACACATCAAGAGGAAAACTGCTAGCCAGGGAGAGAGTTGATGGCCTTCTGGACCCAGGGTTGGTATATACCCGAGTGCCAACTCAGTGCTCTCTATTCCATGGGACTTCCTTAGACACTGTTGTAAATAGATGATTTTAAATTTTGGTTGTTATTGTAAGATTCAATAATAAATGTTTATCAAGAGGCTACTATTCTAGGTTCTGCTGATATATCAGTGAATAAAATAGACAAAGATCCTTGCCCACCTGGAGTTTACATTGCAGCAGGAGGAGACTGAAAATAAATGATAATTTTGTATTTTGTTGGAAGGTGGTAACTATGTCATTACAGGAAGAAAAGGTAGACAAGAGTAAGGGAGAAGATGAAGGCCAAGTTGCAGTTTGAAATGAGGTGGTTAGGGTAGGCCTCATTGAGAAGGTGGCATTTGAACAAAGATGTGAAAGAGTGAAGAGAGATAACCCTAAACATACCTGGGGAAAGAGGGTCGCAGACAGAGGAGCAATGGCCAGTGCAGAGGCCCCGAGGTGGGAATGTGCCGGGAGTTCTGATCTGCTTCAGGAGCCAGCGACCAGTGAGGTCGCGGTGGAAGGAAAGTGGTAGAAATGGAGTCCAATTCCATAAGACCTTGTGAGCTAGGATAAGAATTTCAGCTCTTACTTGAGAGAAGTGGGAAGTTTTTGTGGGGTTTTGAGTGGGGAGCTATTATGATCTATTTGACTTATGTTTGAAAAGAGTTATTCTGGCTGCTGTGCTGTGAGTGACTGTGCAGCAAGGGCGGGAGCACCGAGAGTGATTGAGTGATTCAGGGGAGGCAGCATGGTGACTTGGACTAGGAACTGGTAGTGGGGGTGATGGGAATGTTAGCTTCTGGGTTTGTTGTCAAGACAAAGTTAACCCAAAACGTTTCCTGAAGGATTGGATTAGGTGGATATGGGGTTGGAGAGAAGGAAATAAAGACTACCAAAGTATATTTTGGCATGTGTGTGTGCGCGCATGCCTTTCATATATCCATCTAGACCGTTTTCAAAAATATGTGTATTAGCCGAGGTCGGTTTGGCTCAGTGGTAGAGCGTCTGTCTGCGGACTGAAAGGTCCCGGGTTCGATTCCGGCCAAGGGCATGTACATTGGTTGCGGGCGCATCCCCAGTAGGGGGTGTGCAAGAGGCAGCTGGTCGATGTTTCTCTCTCATCGACATTTCTGGTTCTCTATCTCTCTCCCTTCCTCTCTGTAAAATATCAATAAAATATATTTTAAAAAAATGTGTATTAGACATAATTTAAAAAAAAAGGAATCATACTAAATGTGGGTTTTCTAACCCCCTTCCCCCACCCCTCACTTACTATATCTTAAACATTTAATTAAGAGCTAGTGGTTAAAAACAAAAAACAAACAAAAACCGGGGTCCCAAGTTGGTTATTAACACCCAGCTCTGCTACTTACTACTGACTTAGACGAGTGACTTAGTCTCTTTTCAGTTTCCTCATCAGTTTCCTACAGTTACTCCTAAGAACACCTGAGAAGGTAGTTTTCAGGAGTAAATGAGTTAGGTTTCTGGAAGTCCTAGAAGACAGCCTGGCACATAGTCAGTACTACATACATTTTAGGTGCTGTGCTCTTTCTATAATAATAAACACATTTGTGAACTTCTTTTAAAATAAGAACCTGGTGTTCTATTGTATGACTATACCATATAACCCCAGAAATTTTGACATTAGATTTTGTTTTATATATTCTTTTTGTAGATTTTATATACAATATGCATATTTGAAACATTGAATCATTAAAGGAAAAAAGTATCCCCCCCCCAGATGTAACTCTATGCTTTAAAAAAAAAAATGACATTAATTCAAGGAACATTCTTTCTTCCTCTCAGGTCTCCGTTTCTGGAATTATCCCAGTTTGCAGGTTACCAGCTCTATGGTGATGAGGAGGTCCCCGCAGGCGGCATCATTACAGGCATTGGGAGAGTATCGGGGTGAGTGTTCTGCTTACACAGCATCGAGGGCCAGGGACATTGACCAGGCTCGGGCATCCAGCACGCACAGCTTTGCATATTAGCATTCAAGTTTTATGCTATTGATATTATTTAGGACTGAGGCTTCCTATGCAGATTCCTCTATACAGCTTTAGAGACAAAAATTAAAGGGGAAAAATTCTTAGCTTATAGAATAGAAACCAGGAGGAATGTCTTCAGTCCGCTCTGCAGCCATGGTGAATGGCTATAGCGGCACCTCCCTGAAGGTGTTGCAGACCAAAGAAATACCAAGTGTGCTTCCTAGAGAAAGGGAGGGACCCCGTTTATTAACACTGGTGGACTCCGGGAATAATTTCCAAACCAGAGTGAAGAAACATGCAGAGGGCTTCACTTAAAAAAAATAAAAATAAAAATTATATGTATATATATATATATATATATATATATATATATAATTGATTTTTTTACAGAGAGGAAGGGAGAGAGATAAAGAGCTAGAAACATCGATGAGAGAGAAACACCAACCAGCTGCCTCCTGCACACCCCCTACCAGGATGTGCCCGCAACCAATGTACATGCCCTTGACTGGGATCGAACCTGGGACCTTTCAGTCCACATACCAGTGCTCTATCCAATGAGCCAAACCAGTTTCTTTGGGCTTCACTTTTTATAACCTTCTGGGGTCTTTGTCTTGCAGATAAGGTTCTGCCCACTGTAGTTGGCTTACAGGAAGGCCCCAGGTGTAGGGGGTCCCAGGCCATATCCAATGATCTGTCTGGGGCCAGCAATAACACTCCCCCCCCACCCCCGCAGTACATTGTTCACAGTTTTTGTGGCCTGACATGCCTTGCAAGACCAGTTTCCTCCTCAGAGGCACAGGGCTCTAATGAGCAGGTGGAGGAACACATACCAATAACCGGAGGCATCTGAATCAAATGTACTTATATTGGGCTCAGAATCCAATTGCCTGAGGTCAAAGCTGAGCCAGTGGCTTGATCTTGGGCAAGTTATTTACTCTCTAAACCCTACTTGTATGGTTTCCCAAGCTCCACAGGTGATCTCTTCATATCTAGGGTGAAAACCACTGTTAAGAGGAGTATCTCTCCAGTGTGGTCCTCAGATCGCCTCCCTGCGCCACAGGAGTGGGGTTCGATAGCTTGGCTGGCTAGGCCTCCCTCGCCTGCAGGGCGATCGCTGGCTGGCCTGCACACCTGCGTCAGCTTCGCTGACCAGTGGCCTGGGCCTCCCTCTGTGGGGTGATTGGTCATGGGGTATCCAGGTTGATTGCCCCGCAGAGGGAGGCCCCACCCACCTGTCACGCTGCCAGCTGAGTGGCCTGTGCCTCCCTCTGTGGCTGCTGGGTGGGGGGTCTGGGCCTCCCTCCGTGGGGATCGATGGCGGAGGGCTCCCCCCCGCAAATGATCACGCCTCAGGGTGGCCTGGGCCTCCCTCTGTGAGGTGATCTGGGGCAATGGTGGGGTCCCTGACCAATTGCATCACACCCGCCTTGGCTGGCCTGGCACCAGTTCTCATCATAGCGTGTTTGTCTGGAAGGCTGTCCAGTCTGTCGTTCTGCTGTTTGGTCGTTTGGTTGATTTGCATATTATGGTTTTATTATTATAGATTATATTTTTAGGACCCTTTCATTATGAAATGTGGCTTACGTTGTTAGTTTTTCACTACTAATAGAAGACTGATGGCTCTTGTTAAAAGTGACCATTTTCTATTATATCAACGAATATGTGAACTGTGATTAAAGATTGCTTTTATATCTTCAGATTGTCTACTACTGACTGTCATTGGCCGTAGGTACTAGAAGTTGAAAATAGCATTGGTGTATCTTGGAATGTTTTGTAATTGTTCTTTGTGAATAAATAAATCTCCCATACTCTCTTTCGTATGAAATTTCTGCCTTTCAGAGTGGAATGCGTGATTGCTGCCAACGATGCCACTGTTAAAGGCGGTACCTACTACCCAGTGACTGTGAAGAAACACTTACGGGCACAAGAAATTGCAATGCAAAACAGGCTCCCCTGCATCTACTTGGGCAAGTAACTATTTTTAGCTGGTAACATATTTTACTGTTTTATGACATTATCAATGAGTGTTTAAAAAAACTATTGGTTCCTCTCATAATTACAAAAGAAATGCATGTTCTTGGTTGGGAACTCTGGGAGAAAATGTAAACAAGGACTACCCATAATAGCCCCTTCATTGAGGAATAACCCCTGACAGTATTTTGGTTTATGCCAATTTTTTCTCTAAACATGTGTGCTTTTTTTTCTTCTGTATATTTTGTTTTTCTGTTAACTCTAGTTAAAACTATAAAAAAAATAATTAATATATTTTGATCTCTTGAGTGTAAGTTACTATGTTAAATGCTTGAATATATATATAGTTTTTCTAAAAATTCTATTGATTCTAACCCTGGCCAGTGTGGCTTAGTTGGCTGGGTGTCATCCTATGCACCAAAAGGTTGCTGGTTTGACCCTGGTCAGGGCACATGCCCGATTGAAGGCTCAATGTATTGATTTGAGAGAGAGAGAGAGAGAGAGAGAGAGAGAGAGAGAGAAACATTGGTCTTTTGGTATTACTTACTTATGCATTTATAGGTTGATTCTTGTCTGTGCCCTGATTGGGGATTGAACCCGCAAGGCATATCGGGACAGTGCTTCAGCTAACTGAGCTACCCAGCCAGGGCCATATATGTATATAACTTGAGCAGATAAAATTTAAGAGATTTAATTTAAATTTTTAAAAATTTATTTTTCAATTATAGTCAACATACAGTATTATATTTTAGTGTCATGTCTACAACATATTGATTTGACATTTATATACCTTATGAAGTGATCACCTGATTAAGTCTAGTAAGGAAATTTAATTTTCAATGAAAGTACTGGTACATTTATATTTAAAATTAAAATACATTTAAATCTTTGGATATTTCAAAAAGAACATAAAAGCAAGACAGTATAAAATGGCTACTTTCTGGATATTGGTATAGTTTTGTAAAATGCCAAGATATATTGTTCGTTTATGTAAGGATTTGAACAGGTACTGATGTGGATTTTTTTTTTTTCTGGGAAGGAAAATTTGCCCAGTATATATACTTTGTATGAATAGAACACAGTAAATGAGGTCCTATTTGCAGTGAAGAGTATTATGTCGTCCTTGTCTTGAGCCCACTTATAATGATTGGAAATAAGATATAATGTATCAAATAATAATAAAATACTTATTTATAGTTGTAGGCAAGATTAATAGGTATGGGACTAACTATTTGTGGTTCTACTACGTGCACTCACAGTATGTGTTGAACTAAGTATATCACACATTATTTCCTGTCATCCCAATAAGAACTCTGAGGGATAGTTACTGTTATCTTCATTTTACAGGTGAGGGAACCGAAGCATAGAATGGGTAGGAAGTACACCTGTGATCATAAAGCTATGAAGTCACCAAGCTCTGTTTTGAACTCAGTGGACATTCTTATCTACTACTCTAATCTGCAGTGAAAATAATACTAGAAGGTGCATTATACGATAAATTGTCACAGCTTCCGTAGGTGGTTTTTGTATTAGTGAAAAAGAGGGAAAGAGTTTCTTAGCTGAACTGGTTAAGCATTTACAGTGTTTCTGGGGCTTTAGCTGGTCCTCAAAGGAGAGAGCGCACTACACATTTCAAGTGGAATTTGGCACAGGGTAGGAGAGCCTAATGGATTTGAGGAAAATAGTGAATCCTTTTGGCTGCATTGGGGGATTAGAGAAAAATGCTGTAGAATAGTTTAAAAAGACATTTGTGAATGTGATTAAGAAATGATACTGTCATTGATACAAATGTTCCTGTGTGGAGCACATTTTGTTCCTAGAGATGTACTTATTTCTTTCGTTTCCCTTGTCTTCAGTTGATTCAGGAGGTGCAAACTTACCCCGACAAGCAGAAATATTTCCAGATCGAAATCACTTTGGCCGCATATTCTATAATCAGGCAATTATGTCTTCTAAAAATATCACACAGGTAATTTCTCATTAATGAGACATGTTGCTTTTTGCTCTAAATGACTTTGCTAACTAGGCATGCTGAGATTACTTAAAACTAGTGAATTCAGAGTTTAGTCTTTTTCTACAGAAAGTATCTTAAGGTTACCTTCAGTGAGATTCTATTAATTATGGGAATACACTTTTACTGTAATAAAGTTTTTTGAAAGAATGGGCACTGAGTAATTGGTTTTTTAGAACTATACTCTGGAGAAACTCTAGTATATGTATGAGGAGACATGTATAAGAAAGTTTGTTGTAGCATTGTTACAGCAAAAGTTGAAGAGCAACCTAAGTGATCATTAATGGGAGATTAATAATACAAATTTTAGCTGTTAAAGTGAATGAACTAGAATTTCATGTATCAACATAAGTAAATCTCAAAAACATATTTGGTAAAAAATAGTGGAATAAATATATAGCCAATTGTTGTATGTGTATAAAGCTTAAATACATAAAATAATACTATTATTTATGTCTAAATACATGTGAATACTCATACTTGGCTTTGAAACAGTGGTCACCTTTGAAGTGGGAGGGAAGAAAAAGGGATTAGGTAGAGGCTTTAATTATGTATGAAATATTTTATTTCTTTAAAAAAGAACCTGAATTAACATTTATTAAAAACCTGTCAATATTTTTTAAGACTTGGTATTGCCCTGGCCAGTTTGGCTCAGTGGATAGAGCATTGGCCTGCAGACTGAAGGGTCTGGGGTTCCATTCGGGTTGCGGGCACATCCCCGGTGGGGGGTGTGCAGGAGGCAGCTGGTCGATGCTTCTCTCTCATTGATGTTTCTAGCTTTCTGTCTCTCTCCCTTCCTCTCTGTAAAAAATCAAAATATATATTTAAAATAAAATATATTTTTATTGATTTCAGAGAGAAAGGGAAAATAAGAGAGAGAGAGAAAAAAACATCAGTATTGAGAGAGAAACATTGATTGGCTGCCTGGTGCACACCCCACGCGTTCCCCCCCCGGGGGGGGGGGAGTGAGTCCCCAATTTAGGTATGCACTCTGACTGGGACCTTGATCTCCTGGTTCATAGGTCAATACTCAACCACTGAGCAACCGTGGCTGGATGTAGAGGACTCCACTTTTAAAATGAAGTACAGGGACCAGCTAGTAGTATGCCCTGGTACTGCAACATTTGTGGGACTATAGATCCAGAGACAGTGTAATTCACTGTTTGCGCTGTACTGATGAGTTTCATATATGCTTGGGTTCCAGATAGCGGTGGTCATGGGCTCCTGTACAGCAGGAGGTGCTTACGTGCCTGCAATGGCTGATGAAAACATCATTGTCCGCAAGCAGGGTACCATTTTCTTGGCTGGACCCCCCTTGGTAAGAACATAGTTTTGATTCGGTGAACTAAAATATACATAGTATAACATTTTCCATTTCTACCATTTTCAGTATACAGTCCTATGGCGTTAAGTATATTCACTTTGCTGTGCAGCCATCACCACCATCCATCTCCAGAACTTTCTCATTTTTCCCCTTCCAGCTCTCTCTTCTTCCAGTGACCACCAGCCCAACCCTCAGTGCACACATGACCCGGAAGGGTGGGCAGCCTCCATGCCAGATGGGGAGTAGGCAGGAGACTAGCCCTTAGTTCAGACCCCACCTAGTCATCTGCTGGTGAACATAATGCAGCACTGCCTGCAGGACAGTGATGGTGCTGCTGTGCTCCCCCCTGAGACACTAGGGGCTGCATGCTCCGCCAGGCCCTCACTCAGGCGGATGTAGCAGTCATTAGGAAGGGGGCAGGGAGGAGAAGGTAGGTCAGGCCCAGGGCCCCGGCTGCAGTTAGCAGGAAAGCAGGGAGCCAAGAACCCATCCCAGAGAGGTGGTGGGTGGCAGACTGTCCGAGAGCTGAAGCCCAAACTCCAACTCACACACTCCATTGTCATCTCAGACTTTACTTACAGAACATCAATTCAAAGATAAATTGGAATTTCAATAGAGTGACCACCGAACATTAAACTTCAAGCACAGGGCCCTTCGGAGAATGGGACCCTGTGCAGCCTCACTGGTTGCCTGTCTCTGATGCAACACTGAGAACTGGATTATATAATCCTGGCTCTTCCTCCCCTCCCCTTTGGTCAGCTCTGTTCCAGTGATTTTCAGTAATGCAGTCATCATTAAATCATGCTTATGGCAGACACGGCCCTCGATTGAGGAGTAACAGAGGATAGGTGGAGATACAGGTAATTACTACACCAAACAACATAATGTCTCATAAGTCAAATCCAAAAAATTAAATACTTAAAAGAAGAATGTCATATAAAACCACCATCTATATAAAATGGGGTATTGTTCAGCTATAAAAAGGAATGAAGTTCTGACACCTGCTACAGAAGGGAAGAACCTTTAAAACTTTATGCCAGACACAACAGGACAGATCTCATATAGTTCCACTTCTGTGAACTATTTAGAGTGGTCAAATTCAGATAGAAAGTAATATTTGTCAGGGACTGGGAGGGTGGAATGGGGAGTTACTGCTAATGAGTATGGGTTGTTTTTTTTTCTTTTTTGTGTGAGTGATGAATATTCTGGAATTGGTGGCAGTAATGGTTGCCCAAGTTTTAAAATATATTAAAAAATACTGAATTATATACTTTTACTGTTGAACTTTATGGTATGTGAATTGTATCTCAAATATACTTATTGCTTCAAAAGTCTGTCAAAGAATCATCTTTGGTTTTGGAATATTAACACATTTATTTTATTTTATTTTATTTTTATTTTTATTTTTATTTTTTGTTATTTTAATTTTATTTTATTAAGGTATTTTCTGTATACATAGTTTACCATTGCCCCCCCCCCCCCACCTCCCATTTATGCCCTCCCTCCCCAGAGTTCTGTGTTCATTGGTTGTACTAATGTTCATGCATACCAGTCCCTCAGTTGTTCTCCTATCTCCCCCCAGGTCTCCTTCCCCTCCCCGCTGTCATTTGACAATCTGCTTGTTTTATGGTGACCATCTCAGGACCCCATGAATAAAATCTGCTCCTCATTTGGCAGTCTGCTTGTTTTATGGTGACTATCTCAGGACCATATGAATAGAGTCCGCTCCTCCTCTGGTTTACACCGCCCCTTCCCCTGGGTCCCACTGCTTCCCCTGGGACACATGGCTTGCCCGGGGCACACTGCACCCTGGGACACTCGGCTCACCCGGGGCACTCGGCCCCATGGGACACTCGGCTCACCCGGGGCACTCGGCCCCCTGGGACACTTGGCTCACCCGGGGCACTCGGCCCCATGGGACACTCGGCTCACCCGGGACACCCTTCCCCTTAACACATTTATTTTAAAAAGCATGTTAAAAGGAGCATAAGTTTTGTTTGTGAAGTCAGTATATTTTCCACATGATGTGCTAATTTTTAATAACACTGAGGATCAGGTCAGCCTGAGGAGCTGCCATTTCATATTCAAAAAGCCCGTGGTGTTTATTATTCTTTAACATTTCTCTAGCTTTATGTGATAGCGATCGTTGTTTAATGAGAGGAAAACTCATGCAGATTTACCTTTGTATAGTAAAGGGTACATACTTTCATGAGTAGTCCTTGTTCATTTTTATTAGATAATGAGTAAAGATATGCCTAGAAATTGAAAATTGCTTCTTGGGAATACAGGCAGCCACATACTACTAGAATATCCAGACACCTCTTATAATTAGTTATTGTTTGAATCATATGATATTTTACACTGAATTTCTTTGGGAGGAAGGAGAAATAAAAATTTGATTCTGGGAGTGGAATAATTTGAGGTGAAAATTTTAATTACCTTTCCCAGTGGAATTTTTTTTATTTTAGACAGAGCTTTTGATGTAGTGAATAATAAGCAATTTCTGTGCTGTATTTTAGATTAGTGTTCATTTTTCTAATTAAAGCTTTTCCTATTTGAAGACAAAGAAACCAATCAACTTAAAGAAGTAGGAATCAATAAGCAATTTCTGAGAATCAGATTGGCAGTTAGTACTGAAGACTTCCCTTGTTTAGAATTTCTCAGGCTATAATTAAGTCATTTTTTAATTTATTACTTGAGGTTTCTTTTTGCTCACATTCTGCTGAATCTTAGATGTGAGTAATCTTAGATATTTTTCCCATTTTGAAGTTATAACTTTAAGAGTTTGTAATAGTCACTGGAGTTTTTCAGCATAGGTGAAGAAAAGGCAATATATCAATGTTTTATTGAGTGTCAAAGATGAGTAAATCACAGTTCCTACCATCAAGGAACTCAGTATAGCGGAGAGGACAGAGACACATACAGATTACAGAAATATAGTCAGGCAAGTGCCGTGTGGGAGGTCTAAGTGGACACCCCTGGACCATGGGTAAGCACGCATTGCTCTATTGCTATATGCAGTGTCATTAATGGTGAAAGGCCTGAGTGGGTCGGGAAAGGAACATAGAGCAGGTGGGGCTGAAGGGTAAGCAGGAGGCACCAGGAGGTGAGAGGGAGCACAGACACTAAGGCTTTGACATCAGCGGAGGTAGCCTGACGGAGGGGGCAGAGCAGGCTCGCAGGCCAGAGATGCCCGTGTTCAAAGCAAGCTCCATCTCTCGCGCCGGGGCTGTGGGCAAGTTCCTTAGTGACTCTGGGTTCAGGTATTTCATTTGTAGACTGGTTTGCTAGGCAAGTGGAATGAAAAACACAAAATGTCTTTAGCTCTAGGGAAGAAAGAGTGGCAGGTATAGGCAGGTTAGGTGCCGTGTGTTAGGAAGACATTTGCATATTTCAGATGGGCAAATCTCACCTTTGACTTTTCCCACTGTTGTAGGTTAAAGCAGCAACTGGGGAAGAGGTGTCAGCGGAGGATCTTGGAGGCGCTGACCTTCATTGCAGGTGAAACGGAAGAGGTGGTTTCTTTTCAGGATTGATTGCCGCATGTTTTAAAAAGTGTAAATTATTTTTCCAAGTATTAAACTTGCCACAGTTTATTTGTTCTCCATCTGCTGTTTTAGGGTTCAATTCTTTGAACTGTAGAGTTGCATTTCTAAGCTAGAACATCAGCTTTTCTGTTATAGAAAGACTGGAGAGACAGGTTTCTTATTTAATAAATATCCATTGGGCATCTGTTAGGCAACAGGCACTGTCCTAGATCTTCGAGGTGATAGACATTGTCTGTGTTCTCAGGGAGTTTACAGAGTGGTCAGGGAGGTGTTTAATAAACAAATATTACCAAAAATTCATATAGATGTATATGTGTAATAAGCCTACAAAGGAGAAATACAGGGAGAGCATATAGAAGGTGGATCAAACCCAGTGATTAAATGAACATTTGGGAAGTGGAGCACAGAGTGCTGGGTGGTGAACTGCAGTTCAACAACAGACCACAGAGACAATGAAATAAAGACGTTTGTTAACCATGGGTCTGGAGGAAGTCCATGGCGTGCCTTCAGGGGCCACCTAGGGAGGTAAAGGTAGTGCGGACAGAGAGAAAGAAAGAAACTGGGGCATATGGTTGCTTTTTTAAATTTTTTATATTAATTTCAGAGAGGAAGTGGGAGAGAGAGAGAGAGAGAGAGAGACAGAGAGAGAGAGAGAGAGAGAGAGAGAGAGAGAGAGAGAGAGAGAAACAGCAGTAGTGATAGAGAATCATTGAACAGCAGCCGTCTTCCACCCCCAGCCGGAGATTGAGCCTGCAATTCAGGCATGTGCCTTTGACCAGATTCAAACTTAGGACCTTTCAGTCAGCAGGCTGACACTTTATCCACCGAGCCAAACTGGCTAGGGCTGGGCACATGTTTTATTTAATAGGGTCCTAGGTAGAAGTGCTTTGGGGTTCCTGGGCTAGGGCCAGATTGTTCCATTCAGA
This sequence comes from Vespertilio murinus, assembly GCA_963924515.1. Taxonomy (NCBI): domain Eukaryota; kingdom Metazoa; phylum Chordata; class Mammalia; order Chiroptera; family Vespertilionidae; genus Vespertilio; species Vespertilio murinus. The sequence goes on from OZ004705.1 coordinate 34,731,241, forward strand.
AGAGTGGGATTTTGGTAAGCACAATGGGGTCTTATTTAAGGGTGCATAAGACATATTGGTGCTGGGAGGCAGGGGAGACTGCTGAACACAAGGGCTGCTGGGAAAGTCAAATCAGGACTTACAATTGCTTGGGACTCTCAGTTGCTCTGTAGGGCTTGTGCCTCTACTAGTCTGTTTAAAGACCCTGCAGGCCTCTTGGCCAAACAAATGGATGCTTAGGCGGTAGTACCTGCTATCAAGAGCTTAGCTCATCTTTTGATAGCAGGTAAGTGTTTAACAGCTGGTTCTCTGGGGGAGGGAAAAGCCCTGATTTTAAGCTATCAACAGGATGCAGCTGAGTGTGGAATCAGCAAGAGATGCACACAGTAGGCTCTTGTGAGTCAGGTGCCAGCTTGCTCTGTACATCACTGGTCCAACTACTTCAGGTTAGAGTTCAAGGATAAGAAGACCATCTACCTTCTAGAATTTTATGAAGTGACTAGAAGCCTGATGCACGAAATTCGTGCATGGGGGTGGGGGAGGGGGTGGGACATGGTGTCCCTCAGCCCAGCCTGCACCCTCTCCAATCTGGGATCCCTCTCACAATCCAGGACTGCTGGCTCCCAACTGCTCACCTGCCTGCCTTCCTGATTGCCCCTAACTGTTTCTGTCTGCCAGCCATTCTGCCTCTAACCATTCCCATGCCAGCCTGATTGATGTCTAACTGCTCCCCTGTCAGCCTGTTTGCCCCCAACTTACTCCTTTGCTGGCCTGGTGCCTCCCAACTGCCCTTCCCTGCAGGGTTGATCACCTCCAACTGCCCTCCCTTGCAGGCCTGGTCCCTCCCAACTGCCCTCTCCTACTGGCCATTTTGTGGTGGTCATCATGGGAGCAGGATCTTTGACCACATGGGGGCAGCCATCTTGTGTGTTGGAGTGATGGTCAATCTGCATATTACTCTTTTATTATATAGGATAAATGAGGCAATAAATGTAAATTGCTTGAAATAATACCTGCTTTAAATAAATACCTATAAATATTATCTGCCATTATTACTATTGTTGTTTATCATCATAATTAGTCATTATGGGTTTTGGATCTTTTTTTTAAAAAAAAGAGTAATTAGAAAACCTTTGAAAAGCTTTAAGCAGAGTGTGCTATCACCAAATATTTCATTTAAAATAATTCTCTCTGGCTACTAAGAGCAGAATGGTTGGAGTGTTGACAAGAGTCTACATGGGGGACCAGTTGGGTGGGTGTATCAGTAGCATAGGTGAGAGCTGCTGGTGGCTTAGGTGGTTACAGTGGTAGTGAAGGTAGGGGGTTAGCAGAATTGAACTCTATTTTAGAGGTGGAATTCAGAGACATGTTGACGGATTTCATGTAAGGAGTGCAAGAAAGTGAGATGACAAAAGATGGTGACATGAAATGGCTTTACTTTCTGAGATTAAGAAGGCAGGAGGAAGATCAGATTTGAGGATGGGGCAGGAGGATCAAGCATTCCTTTTGGATCTGGTAAGTTAGAGATGCTTGAGGAGGCAGTTAGCTGTTAGAGTCCGGAGCCCAGACCAGTGCTAGCGATCTTCATATGGGAGTCCTTGGCATAGAGATGGACTGTAAAACCATAAGATGAGATGAACTCACCCCCAGGTGAATATAGATGTAGAGGAGGGCCCAGGATTATACCCTAAAGAACCCAGACCTGAATGGCAAGTGTCTAATCATCAGATTCTGGGATGGTAAACTTACCTTTGATCTTCCAACCACAAACAAACCGAGGGAGGCAGATGGGTATAATAATTATGCTTTCCTATCAAAGAACACTGCCATGCCAATTAAAGGTTTGATTTAGGGGCCTATCTTTGCCCCAGATTTTCATTCCTTTCTCATTGAACACCTATTTTGAATAGATTGATTGTACTAAGTGTTAATGAATAATAGAGATATTTTAGCCCTAGTCCCTAACCTCAGGATTTATAATTTAATTTATTTAGGCAGTTAAGAGAAATAAATGAATGAATTAAAAATAATTACAAAATATGCGAGCATGCTTCCAATTTTACAACTAGAGGCCAAAGGAGGAATGACTAGAGTTGAGGAAGACAGAAAAGCTTAGAGGGAGAGCTTGAGGGTCTGCCTGAATTTGAACAGAACACTTGTTCATTTAGGTGAGCACAACTGTATGAGCAGAGATGCAGCGTGACTGCCTTATCTGACCATTTACTGACTGTTGCAGAGAGACAGTGAGTGGATGTTTCAACCTGTGGAGAAAGAGGATGCAGGTAGAAAAGGGTGAGTGGGTATAGGACAGTGTGGGCTGTTACTGTTTGTAGGAGCTTAATCTGGGGAAGGCGAAAAAGATAGTATTTATTGTCAACAAAATGTTTTTGACTTTAAAAAATGTAACCCAGTGCCCATGAAAGCTGTAGGCAGTATATCAATTTAGGGTGTAGGTTCTAGAATTCATCTTTCATTCGCCTCACTTATTTCCATTGTGACTAGACAAACCACTTAACCTTCTGGAGCCTTATTTCCTCATGTGTAAAACGAAGGAAAGGATAGTTCTTACCTCATAGCACAGCATCTGGTGCGCACTAAGCACCCTATTACTACCGGCTATTATTCTTAATCTGCTTAAAATCATGGGACAATGACTACATGGTGATGGCTTTTATTGGGAATAATGTCATAAAATTTGCTAGTCACAAATTGCTTTGGGATCTCTCTGTCTAATCAAAGAGTGATAAATGTGTATTTACAAAGGTTCTCTCTGTCTTTATAGATACATATTTATACCTCTCTGTTTAGTCATCAGGAAGAATTAATTTGACACAAAGATTTATATAATGTGATGCCTCATCAGAGGTTTCTCTTTCCTTCTGATTTGGTAAATACTAGGCAGCTTTTAAAAGAAAGCATTTTCTTTTAAACTAGAGGCCCCATGCACAAATTTTGAGGTGGGGGCCCCCTCAGCCTGGCCTGCACCCTCTTTAATCCAGGACCCCTTGAGGGATGTCTGACTGCCAGTTTAGACCAAACCGGCAGTTGGACATCTCTCTTGCAATCCAGGACTGCTGGCTCCTTACTGCTCACCTGCCTGCCTTCCTGATCGCCCCTAACAACCTCTGCCTGCTGGCCTGATTGCCCCTAACTGCCTTCCCCTGCTGACCTGATCACCCCTAACTGCCCTCCCCTGCCAGCCTGATTGCCCCTAATTTCCCTCCCCTGCTGGCCTGATCGCCCCTAACCACCTCTCCCTCGGCCTGTGGCTTTGTCCAGGAAGGATGTCTGGAAGATGTCTGGTCTCATTAGCATGTTACCTTTTTATTAGTACAGATATTTACTGATTTGGAAGCAATTCTTCCTGCTTCTGTTTGTTTTCTGAATTACTACAGTCAGAGGTCAGCAATTGTAGCTGGTATTATATGTGAAGCATTTAAAATAAATCATCAGTTGTAAATTACCTTATTAAATTAGAGAAAGGGAAGGGTTGCCATTGCAAAGGCACTGGAAGGCTGTAACGAGGAGCAAGTACAGTCTCTTGTTTTATTCAGGGACACCCAGTCCAGAGGTGGAGAGTGACACAAAACCACTGTGCGAGCACAGTTCTAAGAAATGTCTCCCAAGGGTTTGGCTTCTTCCCTAGATAAGATATCAAAATTTAGATTGCAGCAGCTTAGTCCTTACTCAGAAAATGAACCAAAATTCTGTTTGTTTCAGGTATATAGTTTGTCTAACTTTACCATTTCGTTTATACTTTATTAGAAAGTCATGTACTTTACCTCTGAAATAAGAAGCCATCTAATTGGAACAGAACCAGAGCAAGCCCATATTTCATTGACACTGAACTTGAAATTGAATAGGAACTTCCATGGGCCCTTAAGACAGAATCACTTTAGCAATACCCATTTTTACCCATGATCCAAGGGACAGTGTCTTAACCCTTTGCACTCGTCACCCTATGACAGATTGCTTTTAGGTGTAACTTTAGAGGGAGGGAGCTCAGCAATCTTTCAGAAATGTGAGGCCATAGCTGGCATCTTCATTAGGAGCTCAGTTAGGTACAAAAACTTTTTGTTGTTACCAACAGCATCATGACAGAGTGTCGTCTGTGGTTGTACTTACCTTGTAGCATTTTGTTTGAGATATGTTGGATGACCATTAAATAGAAGTCCTTATCAGCAAGGCCCCATGGTCTAGTTGAAGGAAGTAAAAGACAGAAATAGAGGTATGGATTCCTGTGCAGTTACTGGTAGTTCTACGCAAGGCTCTGTGCATACCTGTTTTTCCTGTTTGTAAAGCAAGGATGATACCAGGGACATTACAGTGTTTGCCAGGGACATTATGAAGAACAAATTAAATATAATTTATTAAAGTGGTTTGGAAGTAAAAATGATTCCATCCTTAGATGAGAGAAGATATTTGGGGCTTAAGATATTTCGTTTTCCTTTTTCTCTAATCTGATATTTTAGTGTGCTTTACTCTATAGAAAGTCCGGAGTCAGTGACTACTATGCTTTGGATGATAATCACGCCCTTCACTTAACTAGGAAGATTGTGAGAAGTCTCAATTATCAGAAAAAATTGGATGTGAGTTGGATGAGTTCTTATATCTTTTATTTTTTCTGAAAAGCATTTTGGCTTATATATATAAAAAAAGCCTAAATGACTGGCCTACTGGTTGGTAGCTATGATGCTCATTGACCACCTGGGGGCAGACGCTCAACGCAGGAGCGGAAACCACAGATGTGGAAACATGGAACAGACTGATGAATCTCAGAGGGAAGGGGAGAAGAGCGAGGAGGGCAGGAAGAGATTAACCAACGATCTTATATGCATAATAGAGGCCTAGTGCATGGATTTGTGCACCAGTGAGGTCCCTAGGCTTGGCCTGTGGGGATTGGGCCGAAACCAGCCTGGTGCATAGATTTATGCACTGGTGGGGTCCTTCGGCCTGGCCTGCGGGGATCAGGCCAAAACTGGCAGTCCAACATTCCTTGAGGTATTCCAGATTTCGAGAGGGTGCAGGCCAGGCCGAGGAACCCCACTGGTGCACGAATTCGTGCACTGAGCCTTAAGTCTTGATATAATGTTTTAAAAATGGTTAATAGAATTTTGTTTTGTTTTCTGCAGGTTACCATTGAACCTTCTGAAGATCCTTTATTTCCTGCAGATGAATTGTATGGAATAGTGGGCGCTAACCTTAAGAGGAACTTTGATGTCCGAGAGGCATGTAAAGTGGAACTATGAACTGTAAACCTTGCTGTCTGTCTCCTCATATGTGTATTACTACTATATGTATGTGGGGTGATCCTTTATTATCAGATCCAGAATCAGTAAACCTTTATTGAAGGTTTTGAGGAGGGAGAAACTTTCCTCTACCCATCAGGGTTCTTTCGGCTGGTCTAACAATGAAATCTACACAAGGCAAATTAGATTAAGAGAACAGCCAAATTTAATTATGCATGTATGTATGGAACCCTCACATACATGAGAGAGACCCCATATACTTGAGAGGTTCAGAGACAAAGTTGAAATGAGATATATATGGTATTCTGAGCTGAGGATGAAGGAAGGTGCCTTGGGGCTTCAGAAGGGAGGAAGGTCATTTGCAGGACATTAAGAAGAACAGATGTTCAACAATTAGAATTTCCCCCTGCCTTTTAGATATGTCAGTGATAATTCTGAGTATAGATTAGGCCCCTAATTTTAATTCTTTAAGGGAGATGTAAAAGTTTCTCATGACCTGGAAGGTCAAAATAATCCACCTGTCAAAGTAGCATCTGTTCTTCTGAACCCCTTCAAAGGCTTAAAATAATAATAGCTACCGTTTAATGACAGCCAGGAAGGGTGCTGTGGTTAGCACTTTTTAGTCTTACCATTTTTTAAAAAACAGATGAGGAAACTGAGGCTTAGAGGATTTTAGCTAGCCAGGCTGTGACTCTTAATTTCTCACTGGTAGAGCTGGGAGTCAGAGCTGATTCTTCATCTCAGCATTATTTTATTAGGTTATTTTGCTACTACGTCATCACATCTTCACAACTCCGTCCCATCTTTGCAGAAGTGAGAACTGAGACTCAGAGGGGTTAAATGACTTTATCCAGGACATGCAAATCATATGTGATACCTCAAGTTGGAGGCTGTGTCTTCTAACTAAGCTCTCTACCTTGCTTTCTGATTAAATCCATGACCTTAGGCCAGTACATTTGAACAGCCACTGAAGTTTTGAGTCTGACAACCAGCTCATGGAGTCTCTCTGCTTCTCTGGTATCAACACGGCGCTAATACTTCTATAGTGAAGTGTAAAATCAGAGCCCAGAATGACTTCATGTGAAAAGTGAAATTCTAGTGAGAAGATTTTCTGTGTAGGGTGACATTTTGTGAAAGTGACAACTACACTATGAATTTGTTTTCCTTATAAGTAACTTTAATGTAGTAACAATTCCTTTGTAATATAATTTTTAGGGACATTGTTATTTTTCCTCTTAGGTCATTGCTAGAATCGTGGATGGAAGCAGATTCAATGAGTTCAAAGCCTTATATGGAGACACATTAGTTACAGGTATAAAGATGAAGAATTGAATGTGAATATTTTTTGTTGCTTGAAAATAAGTGTTGTCTTGTGTCCAGGCTTTGGTGCACTCGGCATGAGCTTTGTTGTTTAGAGCAGTACAAATGTGTGAGTCAGTGTTTAACGGGAGCTACTTTATAAAGATCAGTCCTGAATGGCTTCATGGATCCAGGGTTTTAAATGATGGTGTCTAGATACTGTGGGATAGGTCTTTATCTGTGACTCAGAGCATTAGCTGTATAAAAAGTTTAGAACAAAATAAACTGATCAACAAAATAGATCCAGAGACATAGAAACATGGAACAGTCTGTTGAAGCTTAGAGGGAAGGTGGGGGTGGTTGGGTGGTTGGGAAGAGATTAACCAAATAACATATGCATATATGGATAACCCATAGACACAGACAGCAGTGTGGTGAAGGCTTGGGGTGGGAGGCAGGTGCGGGCTAGAAGGGGCCAATGGGGAAAGAAAGGGGACATCTGTAATACTTTCAACAATAAAGACACATTTTAAAAAATTTCTTATTGTCAAATTAGCAGAAATATTTATAGTTCTTTTTGTTTCTCTGGATAACTATTTTGAAAATTTCAGCACTGTCTTTTAAAAAAAATTTTAATTTATATATTTTATTGATTTTTTACAGAGAAGAAGAGAGAGGGATAGATAGTTAGAAGCATTGATGAGAGAGAAACATCCATCAGCTGCCTCCTGCACACCCCCTTCTGGGGATGTGCCTGCAACCCAGGAATATGCCCCTGACCGGAATTGAACCTGGGACCTTTCAATTCGCAAGCCTATGCTCTATCCACTGAGCCAAACTGGTTTCGGCAGCACTGTCTTTTTAAAAAATATGTTTTATTGATTTTTTAGAGAGGGGAAAGGAGAGGGAGAGGGAGATAGAAACATCAATGAAAGAGAGAAACATTAACCAACCACCTCCTACACGCCCCCCACTGGGGGTTGAGCTTGCTATCTGGGCATGTACTCTGATGAGGAATTGAACTAATAACCTCTTGGTGCATGAGACAATGTTCAACCAACTGAGCCACACTGGCTGGGCTCAGCATAGTCTTTTGTATTATTTAGTCTCTAATTCAACTGGGAAATTGTATATAATGTTTAAACTTCCCGGGAGGATGCAGACTGAGTTAAACCTCACAGCCTCTGTCTAGGTCTTATGTTCATTTATGCAAATACTAGATCCAGAATATAGGACAGAATACCAAATCTGAAAAAAACAAAACAAGGATATTTACAGAAGTGAATTTATTCACCTGAAGTGTTAAGTTTGTAGGCTTTTGGAGAAAAGTATTTGAAACATAGATGCTGGACCCATAATTATCTTGGACAAATGGCAAAAGAAATGTGGGCATTTTTTTTTTGTCTGATAAAAGCTAAAAAATATAGCAGTTAGTATGAAGACAACATTTCAGAGTAGAATAAACAACCAGCTGTAAAAAATCCAATTTGCAAATATACATTGAAGCTTAAGGGTAAGTCACCACACTTTCTCTTGATCTGATTTATGAGCAAGAGAAGGGTTCCCACTGGGAGTGGAATTTATGTTTTTGTATTTAGGTGTTTAGGAGCTTTTGTTTGATATATAGACAGGATTTGCCACCTAATAGTTCAGGATGTAACCCTCATTGTGGGGCAGTTTAAAATAAGTTCACACTGTTTCTGCTTCTTTCTCAAGATGGATGGGCTGTCCTCATTGTCTCTTTTTATGTATTTGGCCTGAACTTGCTAAAAAACTGGTGGCACCTTTGTCCCCTACAATGCTAGGGAGATAGCCAGTTTCCTCCATCTCTTCTTGACTGTGCTGGACTTCAAGTAAGGTTGGGGGGAGGGGAGGGGAGTGAGAGAAGAGTCGGGGAACATGAGAGGTGAGAGGGAGGAGGGCACATGAGAAGGTGAGGGCCATTTTGGGGGAGGAATGAGGAGGCGAAGAACAAATTTTTCTAAGGATCAGGTGTCCCAGGCAGCTCTGAAGGGTTTCTTCCTGCCTTTGCACTTGGCCATTTGCTGGCCCTAGTAGTTCCTTGGATATTTTACTTTCCTGTTTGGCCCATAGGAAGCTGGTGAAGGCACTCCCTTCATGGGTGTCGCTATTTTAGTGGGGCATGTGCCCCTCTCACTAGCCCTGGGCCTGGAGATGGGCTGAGGACCGGTTAAAAGTCTAATAGAGAGAGGGAAGGATTTCTTTAGGATAGCACCTTACTGCTGAGAGATGAGCGAAGTTCCCAGCCTTTTGGTGGGTGGGGAGGACTCAAAGTGGATCACTGGGCTGTTGGGGAAGTTCACCCCTTTCTACATTGATTCTAAGTGGCAATGCAAGTGAGGGTGTGGCTAGATTTTAGGCCTGAAAGACCAAGAGAAATCTAGTTGACCATTGATCAGTGTTTCATTTTTATCACCTTAAATAAACATAGTTAAAAATAAATCAAAGGTCAGAGTAAAGAACAAAAATAGAATTTTAGGGATCTAGTGTTCTGCTGATCAATAGACAGCTAAACAGTCTTATCCATTAATTTTTTGAGCACCTGCTTTGGGTCAGGCATCACATCCCGGGTGTCTTAATGGCAAGCTGTCCTCCTTGAGCTTGAAGACAGAGCCAGGTTCTAGAAACTTTGGTAGCATGCTGCCTTTGACCCAAGTCAACCAGCACAGCTGTTGAGTCTTGGGCTCCAGGTATTTGACAACTTTATGTAGTCATAAGTAGGCTTGTTGAGAATTACTCTTGGAAGGTCTCTCTAGTCAAGGTCTTCAGGTTCACAAAATAATTAATCTCCTGAAATCATCTAAAGTGTGTACCTCACCAAATCATGTTTCCCTTCTTCTCCTTTAAGAAATATAAACAAAACTATGAAAAGAAAGAAAAAGATGCAAACTGAGAAAATGAAATTGGAGTGATGCATTTTTCTTCTATGCTTATCTAGATTTCTTTAAACTTTGGTTATCACCAGGCTTGACAGTGTTCCTGTTTGGTTTTGTTTTAATTTGTCTTCGCTGAGTGTATCTTCCTTCCTTCCTTCCTTCCTTCCTTCCTTCCTTCCTTCCTTCCTTCCTTCCTTCCTTCCTTTCCCCCCTCCCTTCCTCCCTCCCTCCCTTCCTCCCTTCCTCCCTCCCCATTGACTCTAGAGAGGAAGGGAGAAGGGGAGAGATAGAAACATAAGTGATGAGAGAATCATTGATTGGCTGCCTCCTGCATAACCCCCGACTGGGGATTGATCCTGGGCTTGTGCCCTTGACCAGAATTGAACTTAGGACCCTTCAGTCCGCAGGCTGGTGCTCTATCACTGAGCCGAATCTGCTAGGGTTCCCCTTTATTTCAAGGCCTGTCATTACCACAGGCATTTTCAGGCAAGCTAGTTACCTGAAGCTGGCCCACAGTTTTGAACATTGACCTTTAAAGGACTCATATCTTTGATTATTCTATTTCAGAATATCCTTCAAGTCTGGTACACAGGGAGCACTCAGATATCATGTTACAATCTAACCCAGCCATGGGCCAACTACGGCCCGAGGGCCAGATCCGGCCCGTTTGGCTGTTCTATCCGGCTTGTGGAGCCGAAAGAGCGGAGGGTTCTCTTGCTCTTTTGCCAGCAGCCCAAGATGAGAGTGCCAGCATGGTCAGGTTGCTTTTGTTCCGGCCTTCCCGTCCAGTTTAAGAACCCATTATGGCCCTCAAGACAAAAAGTTTGCCCACCCCTGATCTAACCAAACCAAGCAGTCAGACAGACAGGTGGTACACCCGTTTACATGTGACAAGCCCCTTTTAAGAAACAAAAAATCCTCCAGTACCTTAGAAATAAAATGTGACATGAGCTGGTGTATACCATAGACAAAATCTGTACATTTTAAACTTTGATTTGAAATTAAAGGATGTTAAATATGTTTGTTGTGAATTAAAAGCCATCTGAAATACATAACTCTTTATTTCCATTTTCTTTTGAGGATTTGCTAGAATATTTGGATACCCAATTGGCATCATTGGAAATAATGGAGTTCTCTTTTCTGAATCTGCAAAAAAGGCAAGTACTGTTAAACATGTTTCAAGATTTTCTAATTTATTTATTTTAATTTAAATTCTTTATTGTTGAGAGTATATTACATACGTCTCCTGCGTGCCCTTCCTTCACCCCGTTGACCTCTCCCAGCCTGCTCCCGCCCCTCCCCCCAGCACAGGCCCTCACCCCCCTACTGTCTGTGTCTATTGATTATGCTTATATGTATACATACAAGTCCTTTGGTTCATCTTTTACCACCCCCCCCCCTTGAGGTTCAGTGATCTGTTTGATTCTTCAATGTCTCTGAATCTATTTTAGTTAATCAATTTATGTTATTAATTATATTCCACAAATGAGTGAGATCATGTGATATTTATCTTTCTCTGCCTGGCTTATTTCGCTTAGCATAATGCTCTCCAGTTTCATCCATGCTGTTGCAAATGGTAAGAATTCCTTCTTTTTTATAGCAGCGTAGTATTCCATTGAGTAGATGTACCACAGTTTTCTAATCCGCTCATCTGCTGATGGGCACTTAGGCTGTTTCCAAATCTTAGCTATGGTAAATTGTGCTGCTATGAACATAGGGATGTATGTATTCTTTCTGATTGGTGTTTTTGATTTCTTGGGATATATTCCTAGAAGTGGGATTACTGGGTCAAATGGGAGTTCTATTTTTAATTTTTTGAGGAAATTCCATACTGTTCTCCACTCTGCATTCCCACCAGCAGTGCACAAGGGTTCCTTTTTCTCCGCATCCTAGCCAACACTTGTTGTTTGTTGATGGTAGCCATTCTGACAGGTGTGAGATGTTATTTCATTGTTTTGATTTGCATCTCTTAGATGATTAGTGACTTTGAACATTTTTTCATATATCTCTTGGCCTTCTGTATGTCCACTTTTGAAAAGTGTTTAGGTCCTTTGGCCATTTTTTTGATTGGATTGTTCATCTTCCTTTTGTTAACTTGTATGAGTTCACTATAAATTATTAAATTGAACTCTTATCAAATGTAACATTGGCAAATATGTTCTCCCATGCAGGGGGCTTTATTGTTGTTTTGTTGATGGTTTATTTTGCTGTGCAGAAGCTTTTCATTTTGATGTAGTCCCATTTGTTTATTTTCTCCTTAGTTTCCACTGCCCTAGGAGCTCTGTATCAGTAAAGATATTGCTATAACATATGTCTGATATTTTGCTGCCGATGGCTTCTTCTAAGATTTTAATGGTTTCCCATCTTAAGTTTAATTCCTTTATCCATTTTGAATTTATTTTTGTGTATGGTGTAAGTTGGTGGTCTAGTTTCATTTTTTTGCATGTATCTGTCCAATTTTCCCAGCACCATTTATGAAGAGACTGTCTTCACTCTATTGTATGCTCTTGCCTCTTTGAAGATTTTCTGTTTTAAACATAATGAACATTCAAGATCAAACAATGCATGAAAATTTATTAAATAAAAGCTGTTAAATATTTAACCAGAACACTGTGTGTGTGCCTATGAGCATGCATGTGTAAGTGTGTGTTAGGGTTTGGAGCAGTTTTTGGGGAGGTTTACATGAACATAAGGAACTATCTTGGGCACTATTAAAAGTTAAATTTTTTTTAGTTAAGTTCTTATAAGAAACTTGAATTATAGCTGCTATGGGTGACATGTACATATTCTTTTTTATTTATTTATTTTTTTAATTTATTAAGGTATTATATGTGTACATAGCTTACCATTGCCCCCTCCCCCCCATACATGCCCTTCTTCCCCAGAGTTTTGTGTCCATTGGTTGTACTTATATGCATGCATACCAGTCCTTCGGTTGATCTCTTATCGACATGTACATATTCTAAGAATGTAGGAATACTTGTCTCAAAAGTGTTTCACTCTCTGGTGCTTAATTTATGTGAGGAATTCAAAGCTACTTTCCAGGTGGTTCTGAGACATGATCTATTTTTCTGTTCTATCCCATCAAGTTTAACTTGATACTGTTTTCACTCTTTGGAGATGGGAAGGTAGTAGGTTTTGTGACTGAAGCTCTGGTTTTAAAGGAGGGAACACATGAATGTCTTTGGGCTTAGTATGTAATTTCATAAATCAGTCTCAGATTTATCTAAACTTGAGTAAATGTAACTAATGTACTTATTTGATAAAATGTTTTTTAGTAGCTTATTTTTAAAAATAAATCTTTATTGTTCGTATTATTACAAATGTTCCTCATTTTTTCCCCTCCATTGCTCCCCTCCACCAGGTTCCCACCCCACCTTCTGCCCTTTCCCCATCCCCCATTATCCTCATCCATAGGTGCACAGTTTATGTTCAGTCTCTTCTCACACCCCCACTCCCCTTTTTCCTGAGAATCATCAGTCCACTCCCCTTCCATACCTCTGATTCTATTATATTCACCAGTTAATGTTGTTCATCAGATTTTTTAATTCCCTTGGTTTTTAGATTCACTTGTTGATAGTTACGTATTTGTTGTTCATAATTTTTAAAAATATATATTTTATTGATATTTTACAGAGAGGAAGGGAGAGAGAGAGAGAGCTAGGAACGTCAATGAGAGAGAAACATTGACCAGCTGCCTCCTGCACACCCCCCACTGGAGATGTGCCCAAAACCAATGTACATGCCCTTGACCGGAATTGAACCCGGGACCCTTCAGTCTGGTCCCCCCCCCCCCCAACTGCCCTCTGCTGGCCTGATCACCCCTAACTGTCCTCCCCTGGTGGCCTGATCGCCCACAACTCCCCTCCCCTGCAGGCTACCTTGTGTCTTGGAGTGATGGTCAATTTCCATATTACTCCTTTATTACTTAGGATTGTTCATTATTGTTTCCCCCAGTGTAATTATAAGGAAAGTAAATATAAGGAAAATAAAAATCACCTGGATTCAACCAGAAATAACTTTGAGTAACATTTTATTTTGATTCCTTAGTTTTTTCTACCCCCCTCTCCCCTTTTTTTTTTAGCAAGAGAAAATAACCAAATTTAATATATATGTATGTATGGGAACCCCATATTTATGAGAGTCAAAGATCACACATGCAGGAGAGGTTCAGAGATAGAAAGAGGGGATCTAGGAATTTTTTTAAAATATATTTTTATTGATATTTTACAGAGAGGAGGGAGAGAGATAGAGAGCCAGAAACGTCGATGAGAGAGAAACACCGACAAGCTGCCTCCTGCACACCCCCCACCGGGGATGTGCCCGCAACCAATGCACATGCCCCTGACCGGAATCGAACCCGGGACCCTTCAGTCCGCAGACCGACGCTCCACCACTGAGCCAAACCGGTTTCGGCGGGATCTAGGAATTTAAGACATCCTGAGTTAGGGATGCAGCAATGCACCTTGGGGCCTTCAATGGGTCATTGCAAGATGAGAAGAGCAGATGTTTAGTAAATAGAATTTTTCCCTGCCATATAGTTGGGTCCAGGTCCCAATTCACGTTCTAGGTAGTTACAGGGGGAGGGGGGAAGGGGCGGCAGGAGCTTCTCTTGAGCTAAAAATTACCCTTCACTCAGGACAATCCATATACCTCTGTCCCCTTTTTAAAAACTAAAATTGATGTGCCACATACAGTAGGTCCTCAAAAACTGTAACTTGCCATGGGAACTGATCTCTTGTTTATATCAATTAGCCTATAGTAAAATTGGTCTTGCTATGTGTCATTTCACTTCAAGTTGCAGAACCTATGCCACTGTTAAGTGAGGACTTACTGTATATAGAGGTATTGCTTGTTTTCATTTAATAGTATATATAGTATTTCCTAAAATAACAAATATTCTGGAACTGATGATTTTTGGTGAATATTTAAAACATTAATTTCCATAGAGAAAATGTCAGGTTGAGGCTAGCACACTCTACCTAGTTTTAGTTGGTGGCTTGACACAAATAAACATGGGAGGAGTTTACATTTGGCCTCATTCTGACATTTTGTTTATAGAAGTAAGCTCCAAAGGTCTCATTCTTCTATTGGAGATTGAGCAGTTGCTTTGAGATTTTTGTACTTACTAAGTAAGGCATTTCCAGTAGAGTTAAAGGGATCTGTGAATGGAGAGAAAAATAGAAAGAGAATGGTTTATAAGGTGTCCTTACTTACATAATCTTTATAAGGTAGTTATATTTTTGTGTCATTAGACAATTTCCTAAATTCAGAGTTAGAAGATGTCTAACACTCATCTAAAATCCTATTTATTTGGGGTATATTGTTAAGAAAGGTGTATTTTACTATAATCTTGGTGCACGAAAACATTTCAGATGATCATCAAAACGTACATATCATCATAGATTTCCCCAAAGAATTTTAGTCTATCTTTTTTATTTAAAAAAAATTAATTTCAGAGAGGAAGGGAAAGGGAGAGGGAGAGAGCGATAGAAATAGAAATATCAATGATGAGAGAGAATCATTGATTGGCTGCCTCCTGCAGTCTCTGTACTGGGGATCCTGCCCACAACTTGGGCATCAAACCATGACCTCTTAGTTCATAGGCTGATGCTCAACCACTGAGCCTATTCTAAAATGAGGCTCAGAAATTCTCATTGACAAGCAATCCTTTTTTCCCCCCTGTTAGTTTTCACTTGCTGTTCAGAATGTTAGTGATTGACTTCATCCCTGACACAGTAGTTGTCCCACAACGTGTACCTGTGATCACACAGGTGACTACAAAACAGGTGCAGTATAAACTGCAGTCACATGTCCCATTGATAATGGGTCTGCACTGTAGTATTATTTGTTACTGTTACCAAAAGGTCAGACCAGCCAGGCAGAGGGTATTCTTTCTTTTCTCTGATCCAAGTGTGACGTTTGTAGATGCATGATTATAGATTTGTTAACCCTATTTTCATCTTATTTGCTTCCAGGGTGCTCACTTCATCCAGTTATGCTGCCAAAGGAAAATCCCTCTGCTGTTCCTGCAAAACATTACTGGTAAGAAAATAGTGTATTCAGCGTGGTTGAACTTAATCTAGAGCTATACTGACAGTATAGCTTAAGAAGTGACCACCACAAAAAGTCTAGTAACCATCTTCACTATACATAGTTATTACAATATTATTGACTGTATTTCCTGTGCTGTACATTATATCCCTGGAATTTGAATTTTTATTCCAAAGAGTGGTTTGATCAATGTAAACTCTCTGGATTTCATGTTCCCTAGATGATCTTAACATGGTGGATGAAATGATTTTTAAGGTCTCTTAGGGCTCTAGAGTTCTTTTCCTAGAATTCCATCATTCTCCCATATGTACTTTTTTGTATATGACATATAAGAGACATTCAGAAATGTAGGTTAGCTGAAAACTTATTTCCCCCAGTCTTCTCTGGTTGAAAGGGAGGAGAGCCTCTTAGTTGTTGGGATCAGGCAGACCTTCGTGAGAAGAAGTTTGGCTCTTTACAGTCAGGAGTGCTAACACATCTTCATCTTAACTTTAAGGTAACTGAAGATGAGTTTTGAGAGGAGTCACATACAGATGGAAGCCTGAGGGCCCTGTGTGGCCAACCTCATAGAATGGGCAGAGAGAAAGTGGCTTCATCAGGGCAGGGCCTTGTTTCTACAGTGATTCATGACTCTCAGAGAGCAGAGGTTGAGTTTGGTTTTGCAACATTGCATCTGAGGGACCTGTGTGGCATCCATTTGGAGACATATAGTAGACAGTTGACAAATATTGAGCACAGAAGTGATATGTTAGCTGGAAGTGAAAATGTAGGTAGCATCAGAATATGGCATTGGTATTTAAAGCTATGGGAATAGATAAGATACCCTGAATAGAAAAAAAGGGCTCATGGGTAATCTGTGAGTAACTTTGATTTCTTCTACAGAGGTGAGAGTAAAGGGGGAATTGGAGTATGATTATGTTGTTTTCAGATGAGAAGAATGGAGAAAGCCAAGTGAGATGGCTTCTATCTTTTTTTTCTTTTTCTTTTAAGGCAAAATCATCTACAGGAACTAGAGGGGCAGTTGGGTGTGGGGGTGGTGAGATAATGAGGTAGATATTGTGGAAACATTACAGGAGTCAAGATAAGGTGGATAAAGGAGTTTTGAGCCATTCTGAGGGCCCAGCTCAGAGGGGTCGCTGGAGGAAGCAGCTGGTGCCTGGTGAGATGAGGGATGTCAGGTCACTACCTTTTCCTTAGCAGGTACAGGTGCTCCACAGCACTGGGCGAACTGAACTGGATGATTTGATGCTGGAGATTTGTGAGTCTGTAGGTGGAGAGAGGGACACGTGAAGCCCGACTTGGTGTTTATTAGGTGAAGAGGAAGGAGCCCAGAGCCTGCAGGTCCAGGGCAGCTGCAGACCAGGTTCAACAGAGGTGGGAGCTTGAAGAAGTAGAAGGAGCCCATAATTATAATGAAAAATTCTCTTCCCTTGTTGTTGAGTCACTGACAGGTACACTTAGCATCTCTGTGAAACATTAATGTTTGTTTCATCAAAGTTTAAGCAGCACTGCAGAAGGAATACTCTATTTTTAAACTGGGTCAGTGGACACCACAGCCCTCGCAGTTCGCCTTGCCACAGTACCTTTTCCTTAGTTTGCCATTTCACGGTCCCTCCTCACCAGGCTACTGTTCAGAGATCATTTCTTCAGGATAAATTGCATCCTTACCTTGTTTGAAGATCTCTGTGTACATCCAGATGAACCATTTTAAGAAAATTTAAAAAGTGATCAGGGAACATTTTATTTTAGCTTTTAAAGCAAACTTTTTTGGGAACACATTTCAAATGTATTTTGTTAGGGTGAGGCCTGTAGTAAAATATAATTTGACAAGATGTCCTTCTAATATCTTGGTGGGATTAACTTTTGTACATTAATCCTGCCACCCAAAGGCATCTTTTTGTTCTTTCTCTCAGGATTTATGGTTGGTAAAGACTATGAAGCTGAGGGAATAGCCAAGGATGGCGCCAAGATGGTGACTGCCGTAGCCTGTGCCAAAGTGCCTAAGATAACTGTCATCATTGGGGGATCCTACGGGGCTGGAAACTATGGGATGTGTGGCAGAGCGTACAGGTAGGTGATGGTCATGATTTTCTCTGAAAGACTCATACTTTGTGGATAATTATAAATGATTGAGTTTATTAGAAATATAGAATGGCATACAGAAATATCAAGAAATTAATACCATAATTTGTATAATCTGGGGGGCAAAATGAAACTTAATGCTAAAGATACTTTTGGGAAGAAATCCACAGTGGAAATTAGGAAATATTTTGAAATGGCTGGTAATGAAAATTTGCATTTCATAACTAGTGTGATGTAGCCAAAGTCTTGCTTTGAAAGAGTTGTGTAGACATAAATATACATCATGTAAAAGAAGTAAGGCCAAAAAACCAATGAGCCAAGTAGCTAGCTCAGAAAGTTAAAAAAAGAACAGCATTTTGAACACAAGTAAAATAGAAGACAGGACATAATAAAGAACAAACATAAGACAGAAGAATCAGGAAAGCCCAAGTTGCTTTGTTTGAAAGGTTAACAAACTTGCTAATTCCCTGGTAAAACTTAAAGATAAAGTGAGACAGCACAAGTAACCCATATCTAGACTGAAAATCAGGACATGACCATGATAGTAAGAGGATATTTTGAAAACTTTTATACCCAATACTAGAGGCCTGGTGCACGGAAATTCATGTACTGGGGGGAAGGGGCGGGGTTCCTCAGCCCCATCTGTGCCCTCTCACAGTCTGGGACCCCTCATGGGATGTCCGACTGATGGCTTAATCCCTGATCCTTTTGGGCCTAAGCTGGCAGTCAGACATCCCTCTGGCAACCTGGGAGTGCTCAGGGGATGTCTAAAACCTTCGGGAAGCGGGCCTAAGTTGTTAGTTGGACATCCTTAGTGCTGCCGCAGAGGTGGCGACTGCTGCTATGCTTGTCAGCCATGAGCTGGCTTCTGGCTGAGTGGCACTCCCTCTGTGGAAGCTTACTGACCACCAGGGGGCAGCTCCTGCATTGAGTGTCTGCCCCTTGGTGGTCAGTGCACATCATAGCATCAGTCGTGGTTGTTCCACTGTCGGGGTCAATTTGCATATTACCCTTTTATTGTATAGGGTATTTTCATGAAATGTAATAAAACAGTGTATCAAAATAGACATCAGAATCACCTAGAGAACATAAAAATTCTATTTTCAGGCCCCACCTCTGGAGATTAGTGTAAGGTAGGTTCCAGGCATTAGTATTTTTTAAATTCCCAGATGATTTTAATGCAGCTAGAATGAAGAACCACTAGTTTAAAAGGGCCTCTGACAATTTCTGTGTTGTACAGTCAGTTAATTTGATCATTCTTTTCTCCCCTGTATAGCCCAAGATTTCTTTACCTTTGGCCAAATGCTCGTGTCTCAGTGATGGGAGGAGAGCAGGCAGCCAATGTGTTGGCGACAATAGCGAAGGACCAGAGAGCGAGGGAAGGGAAACAGGTAAGTGCGTGCCATTCCTCCTGTCTTCCATCTCTGAGTGTGGCTCTCACCGGGGAACACCCTGCTGCCCGGAGCAGTGCGACCAGAACCCCTCTGTATTCAGGGGTCAGGTCCAACGTGAACATCCTGGCCGTTTAGAAGACACTAGCCTGGAACTTGTTTGAGGAATTTAGACTTATATTCTCTCTCTTTTTTGCACCATTTCATTTGAGGTACCTTCTGTGGTCATGTACAGTCTTTCAGAATCCCAGGAAAGCACTCCAGGGAGTTGCCTGCGAGCGCCTGTGGCACAAAGATGTTTGAGTCTCACTCATTCACAGTTAGTGAGCTTTAAATAAATCTGGCTTACGTCTTTGATTTTATGAGCTAAAGCAGCAGAATTTTTTTTTTTCATTTCACTTTTAGCTTGTTGTGAAGGATTCCTTGAGTAGCAGGGCTCAGTCACGTAATGAAAATTGATTAGCTTTATTATACTGGGAAAGTGGAAGGGAAGTAAGTCGGAAAGGGCACTGGAAGCTTGAAAGGCATGTCAGCAAGTGGCTGCTTTTAAAATGAATTTCTTGGTTCATTTCTCTGTTAGTGAGGCTTCTGAAATTATAGCTTTTAGCTATTTTGTGTAAGCACCAAGCCTTAAAAATGCATTCACGTTCCTGAAATTGCTAGGTGCGCTGTTTTCATAACAGGGATAATATGAAGGAGGCCCTGTCTCCAAAGGCTCTTAGTCCTCCATTTAGGAAGCATCTGTCTGGTCAGCCCTCTAGTTTGTGGAATGGGATAATAAAAAGCCAGAGGATGAGTCCTGCCTCCCTGACAATATCCCATATCCCCAAGGGACTCTGAAGACCAAAACTGAGGTTTCAGATTCACTCTAGTGTTGTCCAGTGTCTAAGAAAATGGAAAGCTGTGTGTGTGTGTGTGTGTGTAAGGGTAATAGCGGTGGGGGAAGTATGAAATTCTACCTGATATTTTGAAGATATGTCCTAAACTTTAGCCAGCATGGTGATCTGCTTTAAATAGTTGTCCTTTAATTAATTCGATATACAGATATATTAATTCATCTGTTTTAATAAATGAGAGTGCATGATTTTAGTGGTTCTCTCTCTGAATTCTTTACCTACAAATGATATTAAACTATGAAAATATGTTTTAAAAAAAGGTTGGATTTATTTGAAATAAGTCATTTGTTTTTGTGTGGAATTTTTTTTTAATTAAAAAAATTTTTTTATTAAGGTATTATATGTGTACATTGCTCACCATTGCGCCCCCCCCCTCCCCTTGTGTGGAATTTTTTAAAGTTGAAAATACTTTTCACGGTTTCAAAATTGACTTGCATAAAGATTCTTACATCTAAATTATCACTTGTTTCTGGCAATACTGATGGGCAAGCCATTAAATTTTTAATTAAGGAAGAATATCTCTCAGATATCTGGGAAACTATAGAGGTTATTCAAGTTGTGGTTGATATTTTATCCCATTAAGCCTTAAAATTATTTTAAATTTGGGCTATTTTAAAAGAACCCTCCTGCTTCTCCACCTTCTTAAACAAAAGCTGATAAATGTAATGTAGTCCTTTTGTTATATTGAAGAATTCACATCACCGTTGTACTGTGCTGGAATATGGGGTGCCCTGGGTTTTGATCTTACATCACACAGCCCAGGCTCGTGTTTCTGATGAGGGAGATGTAATGGTGCACTGGTCTCATAGTCATGAGACTGTGTATGTGGAAGCATCACTCGTCCTCCATACCTCACTGTGCAGATAGGTGTTGGTTGTATCATCCATGGCATCTCACTCCTTTTTTCTTGAGATGCTCCGGGTGGATCTGTGTTCCACTGCAGTGGTCTTACTCCTTGCTCTTTTCTTTCAGTTCACCAGCGCTGAGGAAGCTGCTTTGAAAGAGCCCATTATTAAGAGGTTTGAAGAGGAAGGAAACCCTTACTATTCCAGTGCAAGGTGGGAGCCTGAGAATTACTAATTCCTTTTTGGGTGCATGTTGGCCATCAGGACAACAGCTTCACCGAGACTGGGCAGTCAGGATGGTCCCGCCTGTGAGAAACAAAAAGTAATGTTGGGGACCCAGTTTTGTTCTGTTGTCTCCGTAATAGGAATGCCTGCTGCTGAAATACAGCCCCTTCTCCCAGGCCAGGCTGTGGCTCCATCACAGTCCGTCTGATTCTGCCACCTTTCAACCCTCCTCCTTTATCCCGTTTGTCTTTGAGGTGTCTGGGGCCTGGAGGGGCACTGCAGCCAGAGGTGGGCCATGCTGGGGCAAGGACGTTAAGAATTGTAATCCTGGCTGTGTAGCTTACAAGAATTAGTTCTGTTATAGTTATTGCTAAGACCCGTGGACTCCTGTCATCACGTCTCTAGGATCATCTTGTTTTTACCCCATTTTAAGCATGGATTGGCCAAACACTCTTTGGCACTTGTGAAAAGTGTGCTTGTGCCTTCAGAAGGTGATTAGTCACAGACAGGGCTCATGTGTCAACACCGAATAATTACCTCATATACCTATGCAGCTCTTGGCTCTGCTTGTTTCTTATTCCACTTAATAAGGTAATAAATTATCCCGCCTGTCCCTGCTGGGGACTTGCTGGCATGCACTTTCAGATCTCTATTTTGGACAACTTTAATGTTTTGCATTCTGAAGAATAAGCTTCATGAGTTCATTTCATCTCTTGGGTAGATGGGAAAGAAGAAAATAACTATTTTTGTCTTTTAAAATGAGGTTATGCTATGATTTTTGCCATTTAGTGGAGAGAAGGGAGAGAAGTTAGAATCCATTTCAATCATGTGAGCACATCTTTTGTGGCAGGCACTGCTTCTAGTGCTGGGGCCACAAGACTAAGCATTACTTGTTCCTCAGAGCATTGTTATAATGCCATTTGGGATTTTTAAAAAATCTGTTTCTCTTCCTGTTAACATCTACTTTACTGACTGATTTTACAGGTATGTTTTGTTGGGGTGGTTCACTGATTCATTGAATTAAGAACAAAATATTATATATATAGTCTTTGATTTGAGAAATAAACATGTTCTTTTTATAGTAGCCAGTAGATACAAAGAAAAAATATAAAACCACAGAAAAGGTTTAAGAGAAAATATATTTTGTAAGCACATCTACATTCTTTTAAACATAACATTTTGGCTGAAATTCACAAGAACAGTTGAAATATTAAACTTTTAAAAATTGCTTATTTTGTGTGATGGCTAAGCCATCTATTGAGAAAGACTCAAGCCTTTATTATTTTCATACTTAAAATTATTATTATTTTTAATGGATTATATTCAAGGCAAGAGAGCAAATGGCCCATATAGACTTAACTTTGGAAATAAATAATGAAAGACAGTGAGATTTCTTACTTTGTAAATGTTTAACCCTTCTGTTGGAACCCTTCTGATGGCATGGAGACAGCAACTTCCTTTCAAAGGTGAAAGGATTTTTAAGCCAGTATATAGCACCTTCCGTCAGTTTAATAAATCTCCTCTTCACAGGGAGATTCTGTGGTCTGTCAGGCTTTCACATGGCTCAGTCTGTCTTCAGAGAGAGCTGTCATCATTTGCTACTCTGGCCTCCTGTGTTTTTCTTAATCCTACATGTTACATATGCGGCATGTCAGTTTTATTCTGCTCAGTTGTTTTTATGATCAAACTTTTCAGGCCTTTGATTAAGGCCTCTTCACAGTCTTTTTAATGACCCTCATGAAGCAGCCTCCTCCCTCCCCCGGCATCATCATGCTGGTTGTATTACTCTGCTGTCGGCCTCAGAAGGAAGTGTAATCAGTTGACCTCATTACAGATTACACGAGTGGCCTTTTCTTATTGACAGCTCATACTGCGGACTTCCTATTATGAATGTTTTATGAGCAGAGATTTGAATCATGGTCTGTCAATGTAAGTATGGTTTAATAATTGATGCTATAACCAGGTACAGAAGGCAGTTTGTTTAAAGAAAGCAAAAGTGCTGCCTACCAATGACCTTTAAAAAAAGCAATATTTCTCATTCATTTTTCTCTATAAATTTGACATTGTCAGTGAAAAGCAAACTAAAATTTATATTTAAAAGTTTCTTCTGAAAGCAGTTCTATTGTTTTTTCCTGTTGTAGCAAAAAATAAAGAACTACATGGGAAGGTATTATTTTAATAAAATGTTTTCTATTCGTAGTTTCTTAAGAGATGAGGAAGTTTTGGGGGATAAACCTTTTCTAGCAGAGACTTTGGTCTGAGACTATTACCTGGTTTATATGATTCTTCATATTAATAACAGGACTACATCACATTGACGTGTACATTTGTGTGGGCAGAAGAGGAACAGGGAAGTTTTTTCTGGAATAAGAAAAATATCTTTAAACTAGGGATTATTTTGTGATTTCTTGTAGGAAGCTGTTCCTAAGTCCCTAAATTTGATTTGACACCCTGTGGGAGCCTGGGATAAAAGTCATATCATTTTTCTTTCTCTCTTTCTCCTCTCTCGAACATGGTTTCAGTTGTGAGATTATAGTACACAGAGGTTGTCAGTAGATCCATATATTATTACCTGAAGAAGAACCTCCTCAGCATTTCTGGGCAGGGCATGTATAAATGGTAGTTTGGTGGTGGATTCCTAATAACTCATATTTTGCTCTTTTATCAGGCTGTGGGATGATGGGATTATTGATCCAGCGGACACCAGACTGGTCCTGGGTCTCAGTATCAGTGCAGCCCTCAACGCACCAATCGAGAAGACAGACTTTGGCATCTTTAGGATATAACTGGAGTATATAGCATCTTCTGTTGCACATGTACCAAAAATCAATACATTGATAGTATCAAGTTTTAGACTTTTTCAATTTTGACTGTTACAGTAAAATTTTCTCATTATAGTGCATTGTACCTTTTTACCTTAAAAAAAAATCAATGAAGCCATGGCTGGTTTGGCTCAGTGTATAGAGCACAGCCCCTGGACTGAAGAATTTTGGGTTTGATTCTGGCAAAGGGCACGTACCTTGGTTGCAGGATTGATTGGGGCACATGCGGGAAGCAACCAATTGATGTGTTTCTCTCACATCGATATGTCTCCCTGTCTATCCTTGTCCCTTCCACTTTCTCTTTAAAAAAAAAAAAAATCGATGGAAAAATATCCTCAGTTGAGGATTAACAAAACAAAATTATTTTTAAAAAACACCAATGAAGATACTTATTTCATGAACCTTAATTCCTTGTGAGTTTCCTTAGATTTTTCTGTAGCTCAGCTTTACCACCCTTGAAATGAAGATAATAACTTATCCTTTCTAACCCACACGTAGTATGAAAAATTCTGTAAGCGATAAATTCCAGGAATTATCAAAACTATTAAAGTTTTATCTCCACTGAAATGATGCTTTGTTCATTATGCACAATTATTTAACACTCTTATTTTTCTTTAAAGCATCAATTTCCCTCTAGCTATCATCCCATTCCTTCCCATAATAGATTTTTTGCTGTCCGCATTCAGGACTCCTTTCCTACCCATTCTCTCCTCGACCCTCACTGGCTTCCCCTGCCAATAGCCCTCCCGGCGTCACCGTGGGCCTCCACGGTACTGGAACCAGTGGGTTCTCTTTCCTGACTTTCCTGATTTAATTCACTGCAGCTTTCAGGTCAGTTGAACATTCGCTCCTAGAAACACATTCTTTAGCTTCCATGCCGTGATCCTCTGGGTTTTCTACCGACCTCTTTGGCCATTCTGTTCTCCAGTTTGCTTTGCAGGCCCTCTTCCTCTGCTGATTGCTGCTCTCTTCACCATTTGTCCTGATATTTCATTAGCAATTCATAAATACATCCTTATGCTAAAAGATGCAAGTAACACAAAAATATCTCCTCTTTTTAAAAATTGTGGTAAATGTACATAACGTTTACTACTTGAACCATTTTTAGGTGTACAGTTCTGTGGCAGTAAGTGCATTAGCATTGTTGTGTAACCATCACCACCATCCATCTCCAGAAGTCTCATCATACTAAACTGAAATTCTGTTTTTAAACACTAATTCCCCATTCTCCCTTCCCACAGCCTCTGGCATACCTCCTTATTCTTAAATGTATGTGCCTCTCATGGCTTGATTTAATTGTTCAGGCCATTTCAGCCCTTCTTATGGCTTTGTTACAATGATTCCTTGTTGACAGTTCCTAACACGGTTCTCCCCTGACCTGCAGACCTGTATCTGACAGATAGACCTGATATCTGCACTGACTGCCTAACAGGAATGCAGATTCAGTCAATTCTATTGACTTTATCTCCTATTGTCACTTGAATCCCCCAGTTATCTTTGTTTTTCACTACCACAGGCATCAGAAGTAGTCTTCCTGCATCCAGTCTTGCCTGGTCCAATCTCCATCACTCCAGAATTAGGGTGGCCATTTTAAATGCGAATCTGGTCATACTACTCCCTTCCTTAAATCTTGTTCTCTGTAGAATTGCCCTCCATGATCATCACCTCTTTAGTCTCATCTCCTTGGCTCTTCTTTTCACCCTTGGTGCTTCAGCCCTTCTATCCTTCTACTTCCTTGAACCTACGAAGTCTTTCCCACCTCAGGGTCTATAGGTTCCCTCTGCCTGAACTGTTCTGCTCTCTCTTCTTAAACACATCTTTTTGTATCTGACTTCTGGGGGCTGGGTTAGTCACCTATCGTGTGCTCTTGTAAAGCACCATCACTCCCTCTGTCACGTCTATCTTACCTGTTTATCATAAATATAAACAGTTCTCTAATATTGCCCTCCTGCTAGAATGTGAGCTCTATGAGGGCAAGGAGCCTCCTGTTTAGCCTGTATCTCCAATGAGCGGCACTCAAATATGTGTTGAATGAACGAAAAATAATCTAAATTTGGTATCCTTTGGTCACATCATTTTTAAATCAAGTGATTATATGATCTAATGCTTTCCTAATAAAATGATTATTTCAAACATTTGTGTGTGGTGTTCAATTTAGGCTGCATTTGTGTATCTGGGCAATTTAGTTTTTGAGATGTGTGCAGATAGGCGATCTCAATTCTGAGATAAGTTGCATTTTTAGACCGATGATGGAGGTTGGCAAGAGCATGTGGAATGCTTTCATTTCAGTCGCAGGGCTGCGTTCTTTCTGGGGCTGCATGGGGAAAATTCATTTTCTTGCCTTTTCAGCTTCTAGAGGCCTCCTGTCTGCCTTGTAACTTTAAGAGGGATTTCCATATATCCACCATAATAATGCCTTAGCATTCTAGAGGGCCAGTTAGTTGACCATAGTGCCAGGGTGATTTTATTTTCTGGAGCCCCAGCATTTCAGTATGCCTGGCCGAGTTTTTCTTTTCCAAGATGACTCAAGTCACAGTTTGTGTGCAGAATGTTAAGGAGAGAAGGACCGGAGGGAGAGCAAGTTCTTAGAAGGAGGGGATTTAATAGAGAACTTCCTGAAGAGAAGACATGCCCAGAACTACTGGTTAGGAGTAAACTGGAGAGAAAAACATACTGTGTAACTCAGTGTCAAGTGTAAGGCGTGAACAAGTCCAATTTTGGAGTACTGGCGGAATAACGTCATTTTATGTCATTTTGCTGGACGTTGTTTCCTTCTGACGTTGAAGAGGGGGAAAAAAAGATTCCTGGTGGGATCCACCGTGTGCGTAGGTTTCTCTGGGGACTCAGGTTCTCGCATCCAAGAGGCACACACAGAGGCGCCCTGGTGCGGGGCAGTGCGGTGCGACCTTGAACTGGAAGTGGTAAGAAATTACCTTACCTGTTTTTTATTAATCCTTCCTAGATATATGCATAGCTCACATTTATTTAAATGGTTACGATTAGAAGTGTTTTAGATCTGTATTTAGAAGTTTGGTGATGTTTTTGTGACGAGAAGTATGTCATAAGAACTGGTATATTAGCCTAGGGCAGTGGTTGGCAAACTCATTAGTCAACAGAGCCAAATATCAACAATACAAGGATTGAAATTTCTTTTGAGAGCCAAATTTTTTAAACTTAAACTTCTTCTAATATCACTTCTTCAAAATAGACTCACCTAGACCATGGTTTTTTTGTGGAAGAGCCACACTCAAGGGGCCAAAGAGCTGCATGTAGCTAGAGTGCCACAGTTTGCCGACCATGGATCCAGGGTCACATTGGTCTTATCATCTGGTTTTAGTCTCCAAAAACCTACTGATGACGTTAAGAGGTCTTTCTGGACTAATATCAAGAGGTTTATGACATTTTTTAACCACAGTTCTATTATTCATCACATTTATCTGTAGGATAATTAAAAATAACTTTTAAAATAATTTGTAATTTAAAATCCAACAATGTTATTTGCAGAAAAATCAGAGTAAAGAAAATAAAGTGAACATTCTCCATAGTCCCACCATCCAAAGGTAACTGCTGCTATTAGTGTTTTCTTGGATAGTATTCTCTTTTTTTTTTTAATTTGTAGAATTTTTTTGACAAAAAAATTTCATCTACAATTAAGTGTAATGTGTTAACCTGTTTCTGTCTCTTTCAATATTTCCTCTACAATTTTGATGTTGCATGATATTGCATTGTATGGATGCTCTATTTGATTTTACTTCCCTATTATCGGGCACTTAGGTTATTTCTGGTTTCTCACTGTTTCAAATAATGCTGCAGCAAATATCATGTTTCTTTACAGAACTGTGATTATTTTGTTACTACAATTTCTAGAATTTGGATCAAAGTGTAGACTTCCAAGGCATGTTGCTAAATTCTGCTCCATAAATGTACATTTGCTGGTATGCTACGAGCACTGCTGGATATAATGAATACTATGGTGCTTTTATAAACCGAGTAACTTCAGTGGAGTTAAATTATTTAGAAAACTAGTGTTTCCTTTAGTTTTAAAAAGTTGTGTCTAGGTAATAATGTCACATTGGTAACAAGTTGTGAAGGCTCAACACAAACCCATGGGTGCATCCTGGTTGTGGGGAGAACCCCAGACGGGGAGAAGGATGGGAGAAGACCAGGTCAGCTCTAGTTCTGCTACTAAAAAAGCTGTGTGAACCTGAGGACACTGGGAGGGGAAAATCGGCTTCTCTGACCAACCACTCCGTTTTCCTTCTCTCATTCCAGATGTCCAAGTTTTCCCCCACCTTCTCAGGTCTCCTTTATTTGTGGAAGAGCCACACTCAAGGGGCCAAAGTGGGCAGAGCAGATGAATGGAAGTTCTTAGAAGGTGGGGATTTAATAGAGAACTTACTGAAGAGAAAATATGACCAGAACTACTTGTTAGAAGTAAGCTGCAGAGAAAAAAAAAATAGGGTGTGCTAAGAACTTTTAAAATTCGGCACATAAGTGCACCATATGGCTTGGTGAGACTGATTGATGGTGGTGACCATTTACCACACGGGTGGAGAACATCTGACTCGAGGTTTATATAAGGCCCCCCAAAATCATTTGGTCTGGCCCTGCCAACCCATGAGGGGTGAGTTAATTAAATGCCCAAATATAGCAGGCTGGTTTTTAAGTTGATAATTTTGTACAGCTTGAGAATGATGTTATAAATATCCAAATGGCCCTTGGCAGAAAAAAGGTTCCTGACCCCTGATTCATCAGGATGAGGCATTCTTCAGCTTTGTCAGAGTTTATTTCATTCAAATAAACTAACATCTACCGAAAGCCTACTATGCATCTGACTTTGGAGTGGGTACATAAGTGAGTATGGCATGGCTCCTGTATTTCCCCCGGCTCAGTACCCCTCCATCTTTTGGTAACTGTTATCCCATTCTCCTTTGGGAGCTACCCTTCTTCTGTTCAGTCCTGTGCAGTCTTGGTGAGCATCAAGCAAAGAGCCCCGGTCCCAGCCGAGAGCTGGACACCTCCCTGAGTCTTGGCCAGGTTGACTCTCTAGCATTTGACTCTTGAGCAGAGGGACAACGATGGAAGATGACTGGCATCTGGTTACTGAGGTCTGTAAGCCTGAGGTACTCTGGCATCCTGTATTTTTCCAATAATCTTTTTAAAAATATATATTTTGTTGATATTTTACAGAGAGGAAGGGAGAGAGATAGAGAGCTAGAAACATCGATGAGAGAGAAACATCGACCAGCTGCCTCTTGCACACCCCCTACCGGGGATGTGCCCGCAGCCAATGTACATGCCCTTGACCGGAATCGAACCCAGGACCTTTCAGTCCGCAGACCAACGCTCTACCACTGAGCCAAACCGGTTTCGGCTCCAATAATCTCTTTTTAAAGATTGACCAGCCTCAGGCTCCTGTGCTGGTAGCAGCAGACACTAACTGGTAGCAAGTCCTGCAGGTCATAGGTCAAAATAAGCTAGTCTATATTTTCAAACTTGATGAAAACTTTTTTTTTTTTGATGAAAACTTTTCTGCCTGCATTTAAAAGAAGACTTTTCAGAAATGAAACCACTGCAACATTGAAAGTAAGTAGCAAAGATAATGGATCCAGGAGAGGAAACTAGGGGTCCTGGCCCTCAGCATACATGAGCATTCAAAAGAGGGGTGTGGCTTCCCACCGCCATCAAAGTGAGGAGGGACTGAGTGTTTGAATCGCCACATGGAAACGTGATTTATTGCAATCTTTTGATCACTGAAATAAGTCACTGAGCAAGATTTTAGGTTACTTTTAATGGGAAGTCTGGCTGAAAAGAGCTGACAGGCTTTCATGAGGGATAATTTAGATGCAGCCTTACCAAGAGACAGAGGGCAGAACTAAGTGTATCTTAGGGAGCCTTAAGTGACCTTTCGGATAGCCTTAACACCACAGTGCTGGTCTCTTATGAATGGTAAACAGGCTGTTCGTAGTCTCTTGAAATGTTAATACTTTGTAATTTTTGCATGAATGTTTATAAGTATTTGTGAGGCTCCTGTTTTTATTTTGGAGCTATTGTTATGTTTATTTTGTCTTCATTTTCATGTGACTTTTCATCTACCTCTTTCCTCCACCTTGAGGGATATAGGGGAAAAAAAGGTAACTGTTATCATCATAACTAGCTAATTAATAGTCATAAAGGAGAGTCAGACATTGTAAGCCTGGTCACCTGGGAAGCTTTGCCAGGAAGCTGCAGCTTCACACAGCATTGGTCCTCCAAGGGGAGTGGCACCCTCCCTTCTCCCGTCGGTACTGGATTGCTGAGGGAGCAGGGGCAGACGGACACGTGCACAGTGAAGCCCTGGTGACCCAGGGGAGGTGCTTGCCCGTCAGTCTCGTCTGGGGAACAATGGACTGGCCAGGGGGTGGACCCCATCAGAATTGTGTGAAATCTTGAAAAGCTAATTGGTTAGTTTGAAGAAGCTCCGGGTTAAAATCCCCAGCGTTTCCTCTTTCTCGCTCCCTTGTTCATGCTTGCTCGCTCTTGCTCTTTGACCTGCACCTGTGTGGGCACTCATCTGTTTACTGTCTGTAACCATGTGGCCCTAAGCAGCTGTATGGCCATCCACGTGGACCCTACCTACACTGGACTACAGCTGTGGGACAAGCTAAGCTAGCTTGACTGTATTTTAAAATAGAACAGAAATTCTGGGCAGAGGCTTTAATCCTGGCCCTGATGAAGATGAGACTGGACTTTTTCCATGGTGAGACGGACAGAGATGGGACCCCTTAATTTTACATCATCAATAAAGCTTTCTGTGAAACCACATCATCCTGTGGGGGCCTCTGCACCCCAAGAAATCCACGTCCATCCATAAAAATGAGAGAATTACATTTCTAGAATGGGCCACTGTAAGGGAACAATGGGGTCTTCCACATGTGGCATGATTTGCATCTATACCAGATTGGGCTTACCGTGTTTCCCCGAAAATAAGACCTACTTACAGGTTTCCTTCTGAGTGAAATATAAGCATCCCCCCCGAAAATAAGGCCCCCAGGCTCTGTCTCAGAGTGAAAATTAATTTACCGTAAACTGGTCGCTAGGGCCTCCCCACTGGCGTCTAGCAACCAGTGACGTTACGCGGAGTCCTGACGTCACTGCTGTGTGAATGCAGAGAAATCAGCATGGAAACTTTGTGAAACCTAAACTGCAAGAAGTTGTGACTTGGGTGAAGAATTCATGGGAGAAAATCACTGACAGTTGCATTGCAAATGCACTGCGAGCAGGCTACCTTGACAAGAAGTACTCATTTAAAGACAGTGCTATTGCTAAACTTGAGAGATTTGGTCCACTGATTCTGAAAGAAATGGAGTCACAAGAAATTCACCAGGAAATTCAGGAATTGGATTGTTATGATGATGTTCCAGAAGATGAAGATATGATTGTCATTGAATAAATGAGTAAATTCTTGATACTGTAGGATTCACAGTTTGTCTGGTTTGTGTTGACAACTACCATACTACTGTACCGTATACAGGTAATAAATTTCCTTTATTTTCATTTAACAATAAATGTGTATTCTTCTTCATGGAAAAATAAGCCATCCCATTAAAATAAGACCTAGCGCATCTTTGGGAGCAAAAATTAATATGACACTGTCTTATTTTTGGGGAAACAGGGTAGCATTCTGCATAGGAGAACAGGAATTTTTTATTTATTTATTTTTTTTATTGATTTTTTACAGAGAGGAAGGGAGAGAGATAGAGAGCTGGAAACGTCGATGAGAGAGAAACATCGACCAGCTGCCTCCTGCACACCCCCTACCTGGGGATGTGCCCGCAACCAATGTACATGCCCTTGACCGGAATCGAACCTGGGACCTTTCAGTCCGCAGACCGACGCTCTACCACTGAGCCAAACCGGCCTCGGCAGGAATTTTTTTTGCTGGACAGAGAACTCAATTTAAAGTCAAGAACTTAGTTCTTGTCTAGGCAGTGGTACTGACTAGCTGTAGATCTTGGCCTAGTCTTTCCTTATCTCTTAATACAGGGGTGAGATTAGATTAGAGGTTTTCTCCTCTAGTTTCACATTAGAATCAGCTGAGGAGTTAAAAAAAAAGCTGGCATCAAAATCTTTGGGGGGCATGTAGGGCAGTACTTCAAACTTCATCGTGTGTGTGAACCACAGGCGTATCTCATTAAAATGCTGATTCTAATCTAATAGGCTTGGGTTAGGATCTGAGATTCTGTGTTTCTACTGAACTGATGCCAAGGCTTCTGGTGTGTGGACCACACTTCAGTGGAAGGCTGTAGGGGGTGCAGCTACCAGTTGACCAGATGGCCTGGGTGATCTCTCAGTTCAGAGTGGGTACTCCTCAAAGTTTAGTTAATTGAAGATGGAGAAAGCATGCTACCTAAACCATGTCAGAATCCTTCAGGACTTTTGGTGTGGACCATGCTTTAATCTGTTTAATTATTTCGCTTTTCTAGAAACTAGGTATTATATATAGATGAATGACCAAAAGCATGAGCTTCAGAATCAAATAATCTAGGTTTTGTGTCCTGTCTCCCCCATTACTAGGATTATGGATCTGGGCAAGTAACAACTGACCCGAGCCTCCTTTTCCTCATCTCTAACCCCTCACTGGGTTTTATGAGCATTTCATATGTTAACGACTGTCAAGTGCTTAGCACAGAGCAAGTAACTTGAAATGTACTCTCCATTATTTATGAAACAACTCATTTCATCAGGCACCAACCCTACATCGTTACCCTTCCTGCTCCTCCTATATTCTTGGAGGATTCTTGAGAGCTCTGCAGATGTCACAGAGTGTACCAGATTTCTGGGAATACTTTCTTTGGAGTGTGTGTGTGGGGTCCCATATCTTTATTGTTGGCATTTTCTTACTTTCACCTTCTGAAATCAGGAGCTAGATATTTCTCTACTTATTTATTATAGTAAGAATTAAATAAATAACTTATAAAGTTGCAAAGCAAAGAAATACTAATGTATATGTTTATGTAGGGATATCACCGAGATTTAAAAAAAAACACAGAACCGATTAAAAATGACTGCCTCTGTTGGTAAAGGATGGATAAGAAAGGCAGGTTAGGGGACTGTTAGGAGTCTGTTCTATTTGTATTTTAAATACTTGTAAGTATTATTTGATTTTTTAAAATTTTAATTATTTAATCTTATTTGGCCTTCTTCTGTCATAGCCTGCCTAGTCTCTTTACCTTGATTTTTAAAAATAAAATTTTAATTTTAAAGAATTAAGCCAGGTCTAGAACACTTAAGGATAACAAGGAAAGACACTTAAGTGATAGGGAGAAAAAAAAGTATTTAAGCATGAGTATGGCATAATAAAAAATATTTTTAAGGAAGATCAAAGCAGTCTACAAAGTCAAGAATGTACTGCATGATCTCATTTATATATGAAATCCAAACATGTCAAAGACATGAAACAGAGAGCAGAATGATGGTTACCAGGGGCTGGGGGTGGGGGAACTGAGGGGATTTTGGTCAAAAAGTACAAACTTTCATTTAGAGACCAAATATAAAGCCTTTTGACTTCAGTTAATAATAATGCATTGTATTCTTGAAAGATCCTAAGAGAATAGATTCTAAGTGTTATCACTCCCTGCGAAGAAAACCGAAAGTGGCTGTGTGGGCGATGGGTATGTAAATTAGCCTGATTGTGGTACTCATTTCAAAAGTGTGGATCGAAACATCACATAGCAGCTCTGAGGTCTGTTCTGCACGCACACTGGGATCCAGCCCTGGCTTGTTAATATTCTTTTTGGTTTTTTCCCTTCTTTCCCGTCTCACTCTGCCCATTCCCTCGCTTTGCTTTGTGGGGATCACATGCCAAACTACCTGGACACAGGTCATTGTCTTGGGGTCTGCTTTAGGGAAACCCCACATTTAGATGTCTGTCTAGGACTCCGAACTTGGTTGCAGTCAATCTGTGCGGAGTGTGGTTCCCTCTATTCTTGAGTCATCATCTCGAGTACTTTCTGCCTTGAATTCCTTTGTACACCCCCTGATGACCTTTTACCTGAATCTCTGTTGTTGTTGGCTTATTTCTTTTGTGCTCCTTCCTGTCATTTTATTTTGGTGTGGAAAGGGGGTGAGGAGGCACAAGCCCTGGTTATTTGGCCTTCTTCCATCACAGCCTGCCTAATCTCTTTAACTTGATTTTCCATTCTGCAATAATTTACCCACAAGCTCACAGCCACAGAACACTTATATTTGCTTATCTCTTTCATTCCTTGTGTTCTCTTTCTGCCTGGAATTTTATTCTCCTGGTCTGACTGACAAATTACCACTTTTCCCTCAAAATTCTGCTCATGTCAAATCTTCCATTGCCCTCCCTCTTCGAGCAGTTGATAATTATGAGTTCTCCAACTGTCTCCTTTACTTGATTCTATGTCCTGCAAGGATGAAGACTGTACCTTTTCGTTTGACATTCTATTCCCAGTCCCAGGCACAGCGCCTGGCCTGGTGCCTTGTAATATTTGTTGAATGTACACACAAACGCACTCCTTAAGGGTAAGAAAGCCAACCTAGCTTGACACATCAGCTAAGAAAGGATCTGGGGCACCGATGGATCTCCCCCGTGTAACTGCAGGAGAGCTGGCTACTGCCAGCCACCATGAGGGGAAGTGTTTATAAGAGGGAAAGGGTAGGGGTGGAGTGGGGGGGGGGGAGGGGGAGGGCGTGGCACTATGGGCCACAGATGGGTGGTAGGGGCATGAGCAGAAGTGAGGTTACTGTGTTCTGTCCCAGGTTTGCCTGTTTTTACCTTAAAATTTGTTGCTAAAAGTTGATTTTGTGATCTCTCTGTCTCCCACCATTCCTGCTCATTTTTAATTTTAATTTTTACTAAAGGCTGCATGGTATGGAAGTGAAGAGGTGGAGCTGGGGCTTGGGTTTGAAGTTCCAGCTCCACCGCTTGGTAGTTTGTAATTTGGGGACAAGTTACCCAAACTCTCTCTGCCTCTGTTTCATTATCTGTGTGAGGATTGTGACTATATATTATTATGTTAAATTTGTTTATAATGTGTGTGTGTGTGTATATATATATATATATATATATATATATATAGTCACTTAGAATCAATGGGAGTCATGTACTAAACCTTGAAGTGTTAGATATTGTTAATCTAATAATTACCAGGTGACTAGAACAAGGTTGTAGGAGGCCAGGTTGCTTGCCCAAAGCCACACAGGAAGTCTAGGGTGAGTCTAGAGTGATAAGTCTGTATTTTGAGATTCAAGGACCATTTTAAACCCCCAGCAGCGGAGAGCCCTGCAGGCACTGCTGTGCCCCACGGAGGGAGCAGGAGGTGTTTTCAGACACCCTCAGGGCTGCCGGGCCCAGCAACAGGAAGCAATGATTCAGAAAGTCTGTCTGATTTCCCTCACCAGATGTTGGTGTGTGTTTGGCATCTAGGTCGGGATGTTCACTGAAGGGATCACTCAAGCCCAAGTCCCTGTGTTTTGTCTCCGGGGACACATGGATGCCGAAAAGGGTTGAGCCTTAGAAACATCGGCCCCTCAATATTGAAAATGCCAGCATCGTTTCACTTTGGCGATTGTACATCAAACTACATTAAAAAGTGAATCTGAAAGTATTTCTCCAGTGGTGATAATGTTGCTACAACTGAAAAACGGGTGATTAATGGCAAAGCTTCAAATCCCAAGCCCTTCTGGTCATGGGCCTGTGACGCGGATACTTGGAATTCATCTAGTTCCTTTCTCTCTGTGGACCCCTCGGGGCCATTTGTCTATGTTCAGTTTATTCAGGCGTTCTCTCGGGTGGATTTGGTTGCCTCCCTATTTTGAGTTGAAAGATGGGAGTAAGGAAGGAGACTAGAGTCAAGCTGAGACTAGAGGCTATTTTTATTTTTGGAAATAGCAGCAGGGGCAGGCGTGAAACCTGCCTGTGTCTGTGAAGGGCCTTTCTTGCTTTAAGTACCAGCTGTTGCTTTGAGTCATGTGTTTACTGTTTTCTTTCTTTTCTTTCCTTTTCTTTTCTTAAAGTTTTAATTGATTTTTAGAGAGAGAGGAAGGGAAAGAGGAAGAGAGATAGAAACACCAATGAAAGAGAATCATTGATCGGCTGCCGCCAGCATGCCCCTACTGGGATTTGTGCCTGCAACCAGGGCAAACCAGTGACTTCTTGGTTCATGGCTCATTGCTCAACCACTGAGCCGGGCAACTGTTTTATTTCTTATGTTCTGTTTTAGTTATTCAGAGGTTGCTCTTGGGCAGTGGTCGGCAAACTCATTAGTCAACAGAGCCAAATATCAACAGTACAATGATTGAAATTTCTTTTGAGAGCTAAATTTTTAAACTCAAACTATATAGGTAGGTACATTGTTATTAACTTAATTGGGGTACTCCTAAGATGGCCTTCACTAAAAACTCAAGGGGCCAAGGAGCCGAATGTGGCTCATGAGCTGCAGTTTGCTGACCACGGCTCTAAGGTTTACAATGTGCATCTTACCATGTTTTCTTTCAAATGACATCACACCACTACATGAAGAGTGTAAGAACCTCACAACAGTTTGCTTCCATTTCCCCCTTCATCATTTGTGCTATTATTATCATACCTTGTAATTTTACATTTTTATAAAACCTACAATACATCATTATTTATTCTTGCTTTAAATCTTGAGTTATCTTTTATAGAAATATAAAAACAACAACAACAACAACAACAAAGTTGTTAATCCACATATCTACCCTCCCATGCTCTTCTTTCCTTTGTATAGATCTGAGTTTGCATCTGGGATGATTTTTCTTCAGCCCTAAGAACTTCCTTTAACACAGTTTGCAGTGTAGGTCTGTTAGCAACAAATTCTTCCAGCTTTCCTTTTTCTGAAAATGTCTTTATTTATTTAACCTTTTTTGTTTTGGTGGGTGGGTAATGACAATTGGTTAAATATGTATATCCATAGAATGAAATATACACAGCTGCTTAAAATAATGCAAAATATGTTTAAAGACATTTGCTGTATATTAAGTGGAATAGCTTTTATAGAGATGGATATATAGTAAAATGTAATTTTTACATAAAAATATATATGTATGATTAGCCATATAAAAACCTGGAATAACATACATGGGAATGAAAACAGTGATACATCAGTCAAGTATCTTCTTTTGGCATATTGGGATTTTCTAAAGTTTTAAAAAATATTTTTATTGATTTCAGAGAGGGAGAGAGAGGGAGAGAGAGATAGAAACATCAATGATGAGAGAGAGTAATTGATTGGCTCCTGCACACACCCTGCTGGGGATCAAGCCTGCACCCGGACGTGTGTCCTGACTGGGAATCAAATCCTGACCTCCTGGTTCATAGGTTGCCATTTAACCACTGAGCAATACCGGCCAGGCTCTAAAGTTTATAAAATTAACCTGTATCACTTTTGTCATTAAAAAAGTATTTGTTTTAAACTATTTTGCTTTTTCCTTCTAATCTTTTCACACTGTTAAAATACATACCTTCATAAAAATTGTTTAAAACTAAATGCCATTTGCCCTGGCAAATAGCTCAGTTGGTTAGAGTGTTGTAGATATGCCAAGGTTATGGGTTTGATCCCCAATCAGGGCACACACAAGAACCAACCAATCCTAACAAAAGAAAAACATGCAAATTGACGGTACCTTAGCTACACCCACAAGCCATGCCCGCCAGCCAATCAGGGTGAGTATGCAAATTAACCTAACCAAGATGGTAGTTAATTTGCATATATAGGTGCAGAGTGAAGACTGAAGACAGTATAGAAAGAAGCCAAGCACTGCAGAAGGGAGCGAAGCTGCCGAGAAGCAAGCAAGTGGGGCAGCAGAGAAGGAAGGGAAGCAGGAAGCCCTGTTGCAGGAATCTTCCTACAATGGGCCTCTAGTGAATATATAAGTGGAAAAACAAATCTCTTTCTGTCTCTCTCTCTCTCTTTCTCTTCCTCTATTTCTGTATCCCCTTCTCTCTGTTCAATGGGGGAAAAAAAGTAAATTCCATTTAAACTCTCTCCTAATAATGCAAATGTTAACTGATAAGATTAAAATTAAAGCATTTTCTAGATTCTGGGCTTTGCAAATAAAATGATGGGGGTGGGGGGGAGAAATGGGCACATTTTGTAAGAGTATAGGGAAAACTAAAAGGGCAGTGTTAGGGATAGTCAGTCTTTTCTCAACTTTCCCTCCCCATGTCGGTTTCCTGCACTTTCCCTAGTGAACCATTCGTGGGAGCTGGGTGTAGCTTCTT
Organism: Vespertilio murinus; assembly: GCA_963924515.1. Lineage (NCBI taxonomy): Eukaryota > Metazoa > Chordata > Mammalia > Chiroptera > Vespertilionidae > Vespertilio > Vespertilio murinus. Next base: position 34,769,228 of record OZ004705.1, read on the forward strand.
TCAACACTTAAAAATGAATTCACAATCTCGGCTTTGTATATTTTTTTTAGAAAAAAATACCTGGGGCTGAAAATTACCAGTGATTTCTGTTTGTATTTTCAAGCCATTAAACCATGTAATATATATATAGAATTGTAAAAAAAACTCACAAAATACTTTTACCTAATATGTTTACTTATTAGTAGCTAATACATGATATTATTATAATACTAGAGGCCTGATGGACGAAATTTGTGCAAGAGTAGGCCTTCCTTTCCCCAGCTTCTGGCACCCGGGGCCTGGGCTTCCCTCGAAGCCCTGGCTTCATCTAGAAGGACAGAAGGACATTTGGTCTAATTAGCATATCATACATTTATTATTATAGGCTTACAAAGTTTCCATAAATGATATCTTACATAAAATTCTGCATCCTGCTGAAACCGGTTTGGCTCAGTGGATAGAGCACCAGTCTGCGGACTGAAAGGTCCCAGGATCGATTCTGGTCAAGGGCATGTACCTTGGTTGCGGGCATATCCCCAGTAGGGGATGTGCAGGAGGCAGCAGGTCGATGTTTTTCTCTCATCGATGTTTCTAACTCTCTGTCCCTCTACCTTCCTCTCTGTGAAAAATCAATAAAATATGTTTTTAAAAAAATTCTGCCTCCTCTTTTCCCCCCTCAGTTCTCATTCTGTCTGGACATCTATCTATTTTGATCCCAATAGAGGAACAGACAGCGGTGTGGTTAGCCTCACAGGACTTGGAGTCAGGCTGCCGGTGTTGATTTCCAGTCCCGCCATTGCTGGTTGTGTGACCTTAGCAAATTCCCCATCTTTCCTGTGTCCCAATTCCTTTATCTGTGAAGTGTGGCCTCTAATAGTTTTTACTCTATTGGGTTGTCAGGAGCATCACTTGGGTTTAAACGAATCCGACACAGGAAGTGCTCCGTGACTGCCATTTGCGCTGTTGCTGTTACTAAAGATGCCCCTGGCTGTGCATCTATCTCTGAGGCAAAGGTGTTGGCTTGTTCATTTCTTCTCCTGACACACACTTCCACTGCACCCCTCCTGGCTCTCACGCGAGCATTACCAACATTGTTGCACAGGTGCAGACTTGAAATGTTCAGCTATAGGACAGACATTTGTCCAGTTATCCCACTGTAAGCACTTAATAAGAGCGAGCTATTGTGATGATCTAAATCACTTCTTTTTTTTAATATATATTTTTATTGATATTTTACAGAGAGGAAGGGAGAGAGAGATAGAGAGCTAGAAACGTTGATGAGAGAGAAACATTGACCAGCTGCCTCCTGCACACCCCCTATCAGGGGATGTGCCCGCAACCAATGTACATGCCCTTGACCGGAATCGAACCCGGGACCTTTCAGTCCGCAGACCGACACTCTCCCACTGAGCCAAACCGGTTTCGGCTAAATCATTTCTTTTAACTCCTGTATATTACATCACATCAATGAATTTCCCTAGGGATGGACATTTAGGTTGTGCCCCATGTTTCTCTGTTAAAAACAATGATGTAATCTTTATCCATGCATATCGCTCGCTGTACACATATGGGAGAATAGAGCTACTGGGTTGGAATGGAACCCAGGCCTGCTTACTGCCAAAGAGTCTGAGAGAGAGTCATATGTAGAGACAAACTTAATACATTTTGAGACTTAAATTTTTTGAAAAATTTTAAAACTTTAAAACATATTTTTTTTTTCATTAGTCATGGGTCAGAACCCATGACTAATGGAAAAATTCCCCAGAGATGAGCATTGCCTTTGAGAGGCAGCCACCATCCAGGGGGGCCTTTGGCAGGGGAGACATTAAAAGTCTCCTCACTGCATAAATGGATCCCTGTGGGACATTTAGCCGAATGTGATGCATGAGAGACCAACAGGAAATCATAAAAGAGATTTACAGGGATGTTGTCAACACGAACGGTTTTATTGCTCAAAGAATTAGGGGTTATTAGGAAAAAAATTAAAATTTTATTTATTCAATCAACATTTAATTACAGACATTTGCAGGCTTGAAAGAACAGTGATTTGTGGGGACAAGAGGTTTTGAAACATTTTTTTCTCTTTCAATCAGACATAGCAAGTCTCGCTACTGAGCCAAGAACTACTTAATTGTCTGTATTTCAAGGAGCTCCTCTACATTTTAAACAAGTGGTAGAATATTTCAAAATGTTAAATTAGGGAAGCATTGTAGAGGAGAAAGGAAGGGGCGGACAGGAGAAGAGAAAAGGGGTCCTCACTGGCCGGGGGCTGGGCGGACAGCAGAACGTCCTGGGTTGATGGAAGCAAGTCCAATGCTGGCAACAGAGGATGCGCTCTCCTGCAGTCCTCCTCGGGCAGACCTGTGCTCTCAGTAGGCCCCAAAAGAAATCTGAAAATTCGCCTCCTGTCTTCATGCCTCTGAGGACCCAGATTGCAGCCCTGAAGGTTGCCTGGAGTTTATGTTCATCTCTGGACACCCAGAGGGTAGAGGTCATGGTACCGATTGTCAGCCTTTCCCTGGGACCTTCACTCTCCTGCCTTCTTACTCCCCATTATCCTCCCCACGGCACCCAGAATTGTGTCCTTGGTATAGTGTGTAGTCCCAGCCTGTGTCTTGTTTTCCTCCTCTGGGCCAGGGTGGAAGCGATAGCACTTACCGCGTAGAATAGCTAGTGTGGAGAAGGCTCAGCACGTGGCAGAGACTCAATAGAGCGCTTCAGTAGCCCCAGCCGGTGAAAAGCCAGGGCATTGCTTGGCTCGTTTCTGCCCCTAGTCCCAAGCTTACTCCACGTCTCTGAAGTAGCCAGAGAGAGGCACGCACAGACAACAGAGGCTAGAGCAGGCCTTCCCTCCAAGCGGGCCCCTCACTCCTCGGAGTAAGCGGGGGCTGCGCCAGCCAGACCCCCCACTCCCTGCAGGTCAGTTCTGGTTGGGAGCAGCCTGAGTCGCTAACCTCACAGCCATTATTCTTTTCTGTGTGCGCCTGACATTATCAAGGAGGTTATGTCGAATGACCTCAGGGTGAGTCAGCCAATTGAGGCATTTTGCCTCAAAATGTGGTTAAAGGCAAAGAAAAACAAACCGTACTTTTAAATAGAGCATTTTAAGGAAGGAACACGGCTCACAGGCGTTTTGTTCTGCCTGTGTGCCCCGTGGGATGAAGTGTAACCATTGTCCCCCCCCCCCCACCTCCCATCTCGCCCCTGCCTGCTTGGTAGAGTATGTCTAACCCAGAATCATCCTGTGACAAGGTTCATGACTTAAATGACTAGCAATAGACAATAAATTAATAACGATATCCACAGATATGTTTCCCACAAAACGCCTTGGTTTCTATTGCTATATATTTTGGTTTAAAATAAGCCACTCAGAAAAAAAAGGGAGAAAGAAACAATGAAGTCTATGGTACAGTAAAAAGAAATACTGCAAAATGTGAATTCCAAGCTTAGAGCAAACTTACTTCATAGAATTTTACACTAAAACTAATCAGTCAATCCTTTTAATGATAGCAAATATGATTTTTGAGAAACCTTGGGGATACAAAATGTATGAAAGATAGAAAACTAATGCCAGATAAGTTTTTCTTTATGGGTATCCTCTCTTGACTAATAACTTTTAACATAAATTCAAGGTTTTATAGGGAAGCAGAACTGAATTCCCTTCTCATCCTATTCTTTAAGGAAGACAGTGCAGTGAGTAGAAGGCCTGTGGGTGGTGTGATCAGATCTACTTCAAATCCTGCCTCTACCCCTCGTCTAACTATTCTACTGGAGCGTCCTATTTCCCATCATAAAACCTTCGAGGCTGATGTTTGTTTCACACACACACACACACACACACACACACACACACACACACACCCCTCTATTTAGGTAAGATGTTTCCCCAAGAATCATCTACACGTGGGTTTTACCTTATCATCCTCTGACTGCATAAGCATCCAGAGAATAGATTACAAGCCTGTTGATCTATAAGTGACAACCAACCTAACAAATACAGTTAAGAATGCTTATAAGAGTTGTCGATGTTTCTAAGTCTTCATTTACTTAAAAAATAAAAGCTGTTTAATGTCTAACATTAAGCACTTATCATTTATTCTGACCTCAGCACTGTGTTTCTACAAATGGCGTGTGATTCTGACTGGGATAGAATGGATTCTTGCCTGCATCTGCTGCCCCCCTTTTAAAAGCAATTACCCGTTTTACTAGGTAATTTACTAGGTATTAGGATATGTAATTATCCTTTGCCCTCTCAAGCTGTTGAGATAAGTAAGCACTGGAAGCAGCAGAGCGCAGTTTGGGCTTTGAGATAAGACTTCCAGGGTTCAATCTCAGCTCTGCTACCCTTTGCTGTGTGACTTTGGGAAAACCACTCTCCCTCCCTGGACTTCAGCTTTCCTCTTTTTGCCAAAATATGGGCTGAGCATTGAATTCATCTTCATAGGGCTACTGTTGTAAACTGCAATTGCTATGAAAGTCTGAAAGGACGAAATTATTAATTTTGCAAATGATTTACAATGAATAAGTAAAATACTTCAATAGTGTATTTACACTGTTAAGATACCGTTGATAACTATCAAGTTAAACATTAGTTTACATTATTCCTAATACAGCTATTTTAAAAAAAAAATCTAGGTAAAGCACCTGACATTTAGTAGATATTCAGTAAAGAGTAGCAATTATCGTCACTATTATATGAGGAAAGAAACTTATGCTAGGTTACATTTAGAGGGCACACGTTAGATTCAGCTCTGTCTATAGAGTTTTGAATGAGAACAGCTTTAAAAAAAGTGCATTGTTTCCTGGTTCAGTAAAAACGTGGTGGCGAATGCTGAGTACTGTTCATATTTCAAAGCCACGGCATCCATCATCTGTGGTCTGTGTGGTGGGAGGCCTGGAGGTGGGTGATGGGTGTGTGAGTGGGTGGCTGGGCAGGGTCCTGAGGCTTTTGCCCGCCTGCCCTTTGCTCTCCTTACTGCTCCTGCAGGTCCTACCTCGAAGTCAGGCTTAAGCGCTTTCTGCCTTGGGTGGCTTGTGATGAGGCAACAGAGATGGTCCGGGGGAGGACAACACAGCAGTGGGTGGTTTCATATTTCGGCCTCGCTGACCCCCTCGCTCAAAAGCACTGAGGTGGTGGCAGAAGGAACTGATGGGGCCCTGTGCCAAGTTGCGCAGACAGCGTAACCTCTCTGACCCTTAATTTCCAGATGTGAAAATGGGAGAACAGGTTGTGACTCTCAGCTTAAATGTGCTTTGTTCAGTGCCTGATCCTCAGGACAGGCTCTGCTAGCATCTGCTACTGGCCTAGTAGCAGTGTGGTGGGGTTCTGATGGCAGATCTATTGAGCGCTTCTCATCAAGAGCACTAATGCACTTTTTCTTTGTTGCTGCTATTCAGTAAGAAGCTCTAAGCTAGTCTAGGAAGTCAATAGGTTATTATTCTCCATACCTCTTCACTTTATAATTGTCTAGTCTAGGTTTCCCCCATTTCTTTTTTTATAAATATATTTTCATTGGTTTCAGAGAGGAAGGGAGAGGGAGAGAGAGATAGAAGCATCAGTGGTAAGAGAGAATCATCGATGGGCTGCCTCTTGAAAGCCCTCTACTGTGTATCGAGCCTGCAACCCGGGCATGTACCTTGACCAGGAATTGAACCGTGACTTCCTGGTTTAAAGGTCAACATTCAACCACTGAGCAACACCAGCTGGTTCCCCCATGTCTCTAATGCTATACACTGAGTGGCCAGATTATTATGATCTCTGAACGCATATACTAAACTTTTCTTTTTTAAATTTTTATGGATTTCAGAAAGGAAGGAAGAGGGAGAGATAGAAACATCAATGATGAGATTCAATCATTGATGGGCTGCCTCCTGCACACCCCACCCTGGGAATTGAGCCTGCAACCCAGGCATGTGCCCTGACCAGGAATCGAATCAAACCATGACTTCTTGATTCATAGGTCAACGCTCAACCATTGAGCCACCCCAGTTGGGCCTTATGCGACTAGGAAGTACCATAGGGGAAGCCAGTGCAAGGTAAGCCCATCTCTGACTCAGAGCCCCAAGGCTGGGGTGCTAATTATGGGCAAACTCTAAGCAGAGGTTTCCTAAATTGGCTGTAGATTAGAAGGACCTAGGGAGCCTTTCAAACAATAAACCACCTCACAGATCCGGGTTCAAATGGCCTAGGGCGTGCCCAGCAAGGGTAGTTGGAAAGCTCCCAGGTAGAAGCCAGAAGCGTCTCTCCAATAATCATCCTGGCCCTGCGGTGCCTGCACTGAACGGGGCATTTGGCTTTGTCAGCTTTGGTCTAGCCTGGGGGCTGCAAACTCAGACAGGCGTGGGGGCCAGTAAACAAGAGGAGGCACAAAGATGGCCAGATACAAGGCAGCAGACAGTAGTAGAAATTCTGGGTTTTCCACAGGAGATGGACATTTGGATTTGTACATGGAACTTTCCCATTCTTTTTTTTAAAAATATATTTTATTGATTTTTCACAGAGAGGAAGGTAGAGGGACAGAGAGTTAGAAACATCGATGAGGGAGAGACATCGACTAGCTGCCTCCTGCACACCCCCTACCGGGGATGTGCCCGCAACCAATGTACATGCCCTTGACCGGAATCGAACACGGGACCTTTCAGTCCGAAGGCCAACGCTCTATCCACTGAGCCAAACCGGCCTTGGCGGAACTTTCCCATTCTTAAAATGTTGACAACTGATTTAAAATGAAACTCTTTGAAGGTGCACAAGGCAGTTCCCACCCATGTTGTTTCCTAACTGGGACCTCAGATGAACTGGGCATCTCTTTCTGGCATAATCTAGGTCAGTGGTCGGCAAACTCATTAGTCAACAGAGCGGCAAACCGCGGCTCTCGAGCTGCCTGTGGCTCACAAGCTGTGGTTTGCCAACCACTGATCTAGGAAATTGAGGAAAGAGTGTACAGAGCTTTCTTGCATGACCTGGTAAACAATGGCCCCCATCAGTGGTGGGAGCAGTGCTCATTTGTACTCATGTACCTTTAATTGGCATTCAATGAGACTGTGGTTGCCGGGAGACACGGGAATATTCCCATAAACAAATGGGTGACCTTGACCCTAAGAGGCTTCTCCGGGCTTTAGATGCTCCTGTGTAATTGGGTCCTGTAACTTTTATATCCACACCTCTAGAGCCAAAGATGTGTTTTTACAGAATTCTGGAGGAAGAGAATAAACAAGAAAAGGAGCAAATAATTATTTCAAAGTTCTCCTTTGAAGTGCTCGAACAATGCTATCGTATGGCAATTACTAAGAAAGAGGCAGTAACATTTAGAAGCTGATTGCTCCTATGGGCATCCTTGCTTCGGAAATAAAACATAATAATAAAATTCACTTGGCAGGTCTCTGTGAAGTCTTGTTCATATCCTGAGGGGGAATTTCTTCAGCAAACACTGGGAGAGCGTGGTCTGTGTGGGTGTCGGATGATTGCTGGGGGCACAGCTACAGTTATGATCCATTCTACCCACTGCAGGGCGCTGGGCAAAGGCCATCTCTTCACCCAGGGCTATCCTGTTCATGAGTGCAAATGGCAGAAAATGACATTTGCATCTGGGCAAAGGCATTATAAATGTCCATAGCTGTGGCTCCTCAGGGTCTCTCGTTACCAGGCAGGTGTGGTGGGTTTGTGCTGGCACAGGGGGAAGGCCCTTAAGGGCCTCCCCAGTCCACCCTGGAGATCTCGGAGAGGTCATCTAGGTGGATCTCAGTCCAAAACTTCAGGTCTCTGTCATAACACCGAGCTCCATTTCACATTTGGAAAGTCAGAGCTTGCACTCGGAGATGCAACCTGACATTTTTGCAGCTTTCAATAGAAAATGACTTGGATTTTCAAGGAGCAGGGGGGGATCTTTACCATTAGAGAATATCTTTTATAATATTTCAAAATTATTTTAGAATTCAAGTTTTACTTTTTCTCTTGTTCTCCATTAAAAAAAAATGATTCAGGTGATAACATGAAACAGAAGGACAATGCAAATAAGAAAACACTAGAGCTGAAACCGGTTTGGCTCAGTGGATAGAGCATTGGCCTGCGGACCGAAAGGTCCCAGGTTCGATTCCGGTCAAGGGCATGTACATTGGTTGCGGGCACATCCCCGGTGGGGGGTGTGCAGGAGGCAGCTGGTTGATGTATCTATCTCATTGATGTTTCTAGCTCTCTATCTCTCTCCCTTCCTCTCTGTGAAAAATCAATAAAATATATTTTTAAAAAAAGAAAAGAAAGAAAACACTAGAATTTCAAAGGATCTGGGTCCAACTTTCCACCTGCCTGAGGACCTGAGTCCAGTTACTTAAATGACCAGTTTTATGACTGACAGAAGTGAAAACACAATTTCTGCTCAAGGTGGATGTGAATAAGTCTTTCATCAAGGTTTAATTACTTTTTTTTTTAACTACTTTTGGGACTTATATCTGCATGTTGGACACTCCTGAAAAGTCTCATGGGGTGTATTCATGGCTTTTTCAAAGAAGGGACATTGGAGATGCCCACTGAACAAAGAGTGACTTGACTTCATCCATCCATTCTGGGTCAGCTGTCAAGCAGTTTATGTTTTAGGAGGGAAGAGTATTAGATCCTGAAAGGATTTGGCCTCAGTGATCTTGTAGGGCAAAATGTTTTTGCAGACCCCACACTAGATGATGCAAAGATCCCCTAAGCAGTGCTCCTCAACCAGGGTCTTACATCCGTCAGGTTATATTCGAGTCCCTCGGGACAACTTTTTCCAATGGCTTGCACTAGACTGCTCTCCTCCACAGAGATTCTGGTCCCCCAGACTCTGGGGATGGAGGATAAGCCTATGTACTTTGGGGAGCAGAAATTCCCAGTTGATTCTGATACTTTCACACCATGCTGGGACACACTTCCCTAAAGGTAAATGGAAAGGTCTCTTTATTTGGCCTCACCTTTGGTTCACAATGTGCTAGAGTTAGCCTGTTTGGAAAATGCCACCTGATGAATTGAGATTGAGGAGAGGAGAGCCACATTCCCATGAGCTGCCTGGGAGGGGAGGGGTATGGAGCCCTGAAGAAGCCTCATCTAGGCCAGCCCCCTGCCAACAAGACTTTCCCTTCTCTGCTGAAACAAGTCCACCCTTGGAAGACTAGCTCATAACATGGCCTGCCTTTTTGATTGCCTTTCCCTAAAGAGCTTTCCTCTTCTGCTTAATTCATTCATTGTCTAGATGATTTGTTTGACTATTCAATTAGCAATTGATGGTCTAGCTTCTATTTCTGCTGAATGCAGTTTGTCTTATATTGCTATTTAATGTCTCACTGATTTCTGTCTAGTAGAAATAGTGCTGATTTGAATGTTAGTTCTGGCTTTATTTCTAACTGTGTATCCTAGGCAAATTGTTAAGACTTCTCGGTTTCAGGAGCCCAATTATACAATTCCACAATTCCCTTTCTTACCTCTCCCTCAAGCTTAAGTTCTTACACAATGATGTTCACTTAATTTTATTTACATTTCTTGAGAGAATAACTAGAGTAGACATTTTCTAACATGGTTCCCAGGGACTCTGCATTCTGACATTCATGCCCTTATTTAATCCCTGCCCATCAGTGCGGACAGCACCCAGTGAATATGGCTAAAGGATGAAATGAGTTAGAAGAGACTGTGACTGCTGTTTTGCCAGCGTTCTCTCTCAGGCTCTCCTCACAGGCTTGCTCAGAGGGGGAGGCTCACCTGGGAGGATGGAGGGCGGCCTCTGCTCAAGAGCCAGCAGGTGACCGAGGCCTCAGTCCAACAGCCTATGAGAAACCAGCTCTTACCAAACCGCTGAGTTGTCTTGAAAGTGGATCCTGCCTCAGTTGAACCTTGACATGACTGCAGCCCCAGTCAGTGCCTTGTGATTGCAGCCTTGTGAGAGACCCACAGAAATGGTGATATAATAAATACATGTTGTTCTAAGCTACTAAACTTTGGGGTAATTTATTATGTAGCAATATGTAACTAATACTATCTATGAGATGGGTTGATGGACATGGTAGTCTATCTATCTGACTTGGTCCTATTGAGCTAACTTGTACTACAGTAACAAATGACCCCCAAAGTGGCTTATAGCCACAAGAATTTATTCCTCCTCCTCACTATATGCCACTGAAGGCAGTTATAGCTTTACCCAACATTTCCTTCTCTCCCGAGCCCTCTATAACCCAGGCTGATAACAGCCGCCTCTATCTGGAATATTGCCAATCACCGTGGCAGAGGAAAGAGAGCAGGGCAAAGTATGCACTGGCTTTTAAACCTTCCCCATGAAAACAACGCACCATACTTTTGCTTGTATTTCACTGGCCAAAGCGAGTTACATAGCCACATAGTTGATGAACGTGGCTCTTCCAGGGAGTGACACTAATATCTATGAATAGTAGCAGTGCACCATTTGCCATCGTGCATTGGGCTAGGGGGAGGGGTAGCCACAGACTACCCCTACCCCTAACCCATAATATACAGAAAAGAGAAGGAATAGTTCACATGCACAGCTGAATGGGTGTGGTGGCCCTAACGCCTAAGATGAGAGAGTACAATTGAATAGCTTTTTTTTTTTCATAGAAAACGCGAAAATGAAGGGAATATGGAGCACTGAGGAGAGTTGAAGTGCTTTGTTTTGTTCCTTTGAGCACCCTCAAAATCTCCATAGTTACCTCCCGAAGGCCGCTCTAAAACAGCGACTCTAAGGCAATAAAGCTTTAAGACATGCATCCTGGCCCTCCTCTCCAGACTAGAGAGCCTTCCCTAAGCTCTTGAGGCTTCTGTATATAAACATACCCGCCTCCCTTGTCTGTAATCCTGTTCATCAAGTTGAACGGGGTCTCCAAACAACTGTCTTCCAGCAGCCGGCTGGATAGGAGAGGAAAACTTGACACATGACCTTGGGCAAGCCTGCCGTGTGTGGGTTTCAGTCTTCTCAAAGTCCAGGCTAATCTCACCTTCCTGGGAAATAAGCACAGTCCCCGCGGACTTCCTACAGACGCTGGAGGAGCTTAAGGAACGGCTGCTAGCCCATCCATCTCAGCGGCCTGCCAGGCGGCTTAGAGAGGCCAGTGGGTGGGACGTGCAGAGATCTGGCTTGCAGAGCGGGAGGAGCCGGGCCCGACTTAGCTGGTAAGCCAAGCCACCACGATGGATCTGTCGTCAAAAACCAGAACCAGCTTACACTGCTGACACGCGGTAGAGAAATGTCAGGGCCAGAGTTCCCCTAACAAAAGTAAAGGAGAGACTTGTTGAGGATCCTTCTGCCTATAAGAAATATGTTTGCCCTCAGGCTCTGCCTGTTTGGATCATGCCAGATGGCGTTCTGTTTCTCCTGAGGTTAGAGTTTGTGTCAAAAGAAATAGGCTTCACTTCGATGAGTTGTGAAGGAGGCATGAAGGAGTCCTAGCATCGCGGTTTAAGAAGCGACCTTAGATGCCGTCCAAGCCAAACTGCCCAGCACAGGAGTCATTCCCTCATGTCCACGGCCTGGAGATTGGCGCTCAGGGACAGGGTTGACCTTCCTGAGATTTTTTTTTAGGATGCGGTCCTGTCCCAGTTTGCTTTCCATATTATACCCTAGAGAGTGTGAGGGAAAAGCAGTGAAGTGAAAGTGTGTGAGAGGAGTGTGGAGACAATACCCTTCTTCCTGGTGACACAAGCTTTGGACTTGGGAAAAAGATTTCCATTTTGCAGCTGTAATGCTCTTGGTTGCTGCCGGAAATGTTGAGAGAGGCCGCAGTCTGTCGTCTGTTTCTGAAACTGACCGCCTGTGAAACAATTCCACCCTCTCCGGCATGCTTTACCGCTGGCTGGTGGTGAATTATGGATGGAATAGAGGAAGGCAATGGGGAGTGGGGTGGGGCAGGGCCAGGGGGGGAGGGGACAAGAAGAAGGCCAGGGCAGCTTTCCAGGATTGAGGTGGAGGTAATAGGCATGGAGAAGAGTGGATGAACGGAGGAACAGTTTGAGATAAAGAGGACGTGGTGAGAGAAGCCAGGTGGGCCGGCATGTGGGATAAGCCTCTGGGTCTAAGTGGGAAGACATCACCTCTCCTTCAGGAACTTTCATTTGTATTCAGGCTGTAAGGACCCCAATCTTTTAAAATACAGCATCTTGCCGAAACCGGTTTGGCTCCGTGGATAGAGCGTTGGCCTGCGGACTGAAAGGTCCCGGGTTCGATTCCGGTCAAGGGCATGTACCTTGGTTGCGGGCACATCCCCAGTGGGGAGTGTGCAAGAGGCAGCTGGTCGATGTTTCTCTCTCATCGACGTTTCTAACTCTCTATCCCTCTCAATTCCTCTCTGTGTAAAATCAATAAAAAATTTAAAAAATAAAAATGTCTTCACAAGTCACTGAGGACCTGGCTTACTACTTCATTCTGATGCCAGAGATATTCCCATCATCAGGAAGTTGCATTCCCCCCCACACACTTTTACTTTATTATCTTCATTGGATATCAGAACTGGGTAGTGAGCCGGAGGGCTCCTGAGGAGGGATGTGTTTGCTCAAAGGAAAAGCTGAGATACTGAACACAGCCACTTACCTGGGCAGCCTCAAATTCAAGGGGAAAGGTAGAGAGCCTTAGAGAGGTAGTGCTAAGGGTCAGGGCTTCTACGTACCTTATCTTTCATTCCAACCCCCGGATAACTTTGTGAGGTGCACCTTCTAAATTCCAATTTTACAAAACAAACAAACAAAAAAAGTGAGGCTCAGAGAGGTTCTTTATTTTTCCCAAAACCACACAGCTTGCAAGTGCGTGGAGCCAGGACTGGAGCCAGAGTCTGGCTCCCTGCCCTCTCCACACCACCCCTCAGTCTTGGTCAGTCTGTTTTCCCTCTGTTCTCATTCCTACTGTACGGATTCAATTCGTGGAACCCATCCTGGGGAAGGCTACGATTTCTTCCTTTCTTTTATGTCCTATGTTTGCCTCTCCTACCCCACAGCGTGCCTCATAAGGGTGCGCAGTGAACCTTCCTGCCTGGAGACAGCACCCCTTCTTGCTGCCACGCATGGATCTGGGACGAGTGAAGGCAGGGCGGTGAGGTAGACTGTGGCTGCCGCCCCTGCTAGGAGATGGGGAGGGATTCTTCTGCCTGCGCCTTGCCTCAAAGGCATTTTCCAAGTCCCGTCCCCCTCATGCTCCTCTCCCCCCCCCCCATCTCTCGCCCCTTGACTTCGGCTCAGTTCCCTGGGAGCATCCCTTACTGCGGGGCTGGCAGCCTCTGGGGGCGCAGGGTCCCTGGTGTCCGCGCTCTTGCCCATCTGTGCGCAGAGCCTCGTTCCGGGGGCGCCTGGAGCCCGGCGGGCATTGACGTCAAGCGGCAGTGGATCGCTGCCTACAGACGGGTGACCTGGACCCTCCTCCACACCCCCGTCCTTCCTTGCCCCCCTCCCTCTTCCCCCGGCTCCCGGCTCTAGCTTGGTATAAAAGACACGGGAGCGCGGGGTGCCTCAGCAGCGCCGAGGTTCAGCACCATGGAGAGCGCCCGCTTCCAGCTGCTGCCCCTCCTGGGGGCTGCCCTGCTGCTGCTGCTGCTGCTACCCCTGCTGGGCGCCCGTGCCCAGGAGGATGCTGAGCTCCAGCCCCGAGCCCTGGACGTCTTCACCGTGGAGGATGCCACCCATGAGAAGGAGCTGGTCGGTATCCCCCCATGCCCCAGGCTCCCGCGGTCCCTCCTTTGTGCCTCCTCTCTTCCCTCCTCCCCACCCGGTTCCCAGAGTCGGGGCGCGCGGGGAGATGAGTGAGAAGTCGGGGCTCCTTGTCGTCCTCCCAGCAGTCTTGTCCCGCTCCTTCTGAGCAACAGGAGCCTTCCCCTCCAGGGCTCCCGGACCTGCTGTCAGTACCTGGGACAGCGCTCCCCAAGTTTCCTCCCTTCTAGCAACCCTTTTTGACTTGGGTGTCACCGGGTGGAGGGTGTGTGGTTCTGGGGACCCTTAAAAACAGGGCTGGAAGTGAGCACCTGGGCTGAGCTCGCAGCCAAGGCGGCAACTTCGGGCTCCGGGGGGCGGTTTGTTGCAGATCGAAGCGCTGCAGGAAGTCCTGAAGAAGCTCAAGAGTAAACGCATTCCCATCTATGAGAAGAAGTATGGGCAAGTCCCCATGGTAAGGCTTTGGAATCACCTCCTTCCCATGTTTTTCCAAGAGGAAATATACCACCGGGAGGCTTATACACGCCTTCTCCCTAGGATGTAGCTAAAGAATTCAGGAAAGGGGTTTGCAGAATTCTCTGGGGTCCCCTTTGGTTCACCGCCAGCCCTTGCCCTTGGTCTCTAAGGGCGGACCAGCCCTTTTTGAGGAGCGAACAGCACGTGCCAGGAACCAGCTCTTGTGTCTGGGTGGACAGGAGTGTTTCCTGAAGATGAGCTTTTTTTCACCTCACAAAGAATTGGTTCGTGTTCCTCCAATTTTCTCCCTTCCTTCCAAACCCCTGTCAGTTTTTTTTTTAATCCTAAATTTTAGGATAAAAATTCTTAACCAGGGCTTGTCACCTTCCATGGAGAACACACACACACACACACACACACACACACACACGCACACGCACACGCACACACACACACACTTAAATCTTCATTGGGATGGGTGGCGGGGAACAGAAAGCAGGGAGCAGGGGTTGTGAGAAAACATAGGTCTATTGTTTATTTCTTAGAAAAAAGGTCTGGTTGATTTTTTTTTAATCTTCTGGATAAGCAACTAAAGGACCCAGGAAATGTAATCCACCCCCACCCCCCCCCCTTCCCTAATGTAGGAAGGGCTCAATAATTTAAATTTCTTTTTATGTTCTCTCACTGAAATTATAAGCACTCTTCCATGTTAGGCCTGACTATACTTAGATCTCCGGTGAGGGTGATAGGGTCTGTCCGTCTCTCCCATGAGGCAGAAATTGTGTTGATGGGGAGCATGGTCTTTGGGTGCCTGGATTTGTGCATGTCCCACGACCACACATTGTGTTGCTTGCAGTGTGACGCTGGTGAGCAGTGCGCCGTGCGAAAAGGAGCGAGGATCGGGAAGCTGTGCGACTGCCCCCGGGGAACCTCCTGCAATTCCTTCCTCCTGAAGTGCTTATGAGGCGTCACCCTCCTCCATCAGTCCCCAGACCCCCTGTTCCCCCCAAAAAACCCGCGCCTTCATCTGTGGAGTTGGGCTTTGACAACAAAGTTTGCATTTCCCTCTGAGGGTGAAGGGGCTCTTTACCTGATGTTTTCAAATAAAAGAACAATGTCTTGTATGCTTGTACGGTGTCGATGTGTGTACAAAAGTATTCTTTTTTTAATTTTATTTGTCTGACAAACTCTTGTGTATCCTTTGTAAAGTAGGGGAACTTTGCTTTGAAAATTGTATTTTCCTATGTGGCATGGCAGGATGAAAATTAGATTTGGTGAATGTTGGTAGATGACAGCACAACCTGGAAAATGAATCATCCCAAGCATCACCAAATGAAGCATGTCCAAATTGTACATAATGAAGTGTTTTTAATACTTGCTCATACTGCCCTGGTCGGTGTGGCTCAGTTGGTTGAGTACACCCAGAGTTCTCTGATAGGATTCCCAGTCAGGGCACAAGCCTCTCGTTGGGGCTTGATCCCCCGTAGGGAGCATGCAGGAAGCAGCCAATCAATGTTGTTGTTTTTGTTTTTTTCCTCTCTCTTCTTATCCTTTCTTCTTTCTCCCTAAAATCAATAAAAACAAATAAGTTAAAAAAATTGCTCATAGTGAATTGTTGTTTCTACATTTAAATATGGATGATGGGATTAACCAAGCAAAGGCTCATACACTTCCCCAAGGGGAGGCAGAGAGCCGGGGGCCCTGAAGTGGTCTGTGGGAGTGAAACCTCTCAAATCACATCATGATCATCAGAGGAGTGATTTAAAAAAAAATTTTTTTTAACATATGGAATAAGAAAGAGAACTTTTTGTTTTTACTTTGCACTTAGTAAAGACTCTGAGAAAAAGAGAATGTGCCCATGTGCTGTGCTGGAGAAGGGCTAAAAGAGAAGACGGAAGACGACTGGAAAAAGAATTTAGGGAAGAACATAAGCATCGAATGCCCATTTATCCTGTTATCTGCAGTATGGTAGTGCATAGTGGAAACCTCTTTTCTTGCTCTCCAATGAATTCTTCAGGAAATTCTTTGTTATTGAAACTTACAGTTGATGTAGCTTTATTGGGGGAAAAAAAGCTTATCAATATTTCTTTTCTTTATCCAGTGTCCAGGTTGATAAGATAGGTGTATCCATTCATTTATTTCTTTAGTCATTCCTCAGGGAACAGTGTGAGCACCTGCTCTGTGTCAGGCACTGTGCGAGGCTTCAGGACTATAGCAGAGAAGAAACCAGTCAGGACTGCCACCCTCAAGTAGCTTATCATCTTACGTGACAACAAGGCTGTTTCAGTGGGACCCATACAGGAAGACCCCAGGAGGGAGAAAGAGTCCTACTGGGGCACTGGATCCCTCTCTCCTGGGTGTCCGTCCAGATCATCTCTTCTTTCACCTGTTCCCACATGGCACTCTTCACTCTCACTTTCCCAGTTGCTGGTGGTCCCCTTTGTCTGTGTATCTCCGCTCCTGCCATTTGTCTCCAATCCTTTGCCTCTGATAATCCAGCCACACTTCAGCACTGACCTAACCCAGTTCTCCGTTTTACCCTCTGGCCCCCAGTCTCTGGTTGCTGTAAGAGACATGCCACCTCCTCCCTGCCAGCTTTCCAGCAGGTCCCTGGGGCTAGGCTTAATTCTCACCTAGCCATTCTATAGGGGGAATCTGATAGTGTTCATCATTTGCCAGCGTGACCTGCATTTAGTTTTAATCCGTGAACTCTTCTGCAGGAAAACCCAGTCTGTTTGGATGAGAAGGGCTGAAACTGTATGTAGATTCTGGACGGCTGCCAAGCTGGTGTTGCTCAGTGGTTGAGCATCAACCTATGAACCAGGAGATCACGTTCTATTCACAATCAGGGCATATGCCTGGGTTGCAGGCTTGATCACTAGTAGGGGTGTGCAGGATGCAGCCGGTCAATGATTCTCTCTCATCATTGATGTTTCTATCCCTCCCTTTCTTTTCCTCTCTGAAATATATATATATATATATATATATATATATATATATATATATATATGATTCTGGAAGGCCGAGCTACACACACACACACACACACACACACACACACATATCTGGCTCTGCGTCCACCATTCCTGTTTCCTCAGAGCACTTCCACCATCACCAAGGACAACTACCCACAGGGGTTGTCTGCTCTCTGGATGATTGAAACCATTAATAATTTACCAAACGCCAGCAACTGCCTTTCATTAATTGTCACTATGTTAATGATATCACTCAGGCAAAGAGAAGAACAATCCCCCTCCTATGCAATGGAGACAGGCCATATTTCATAAATAAATTAGGGGTGGGCGTTTTGCCTTGAATTCCTTTGAACTCTTCCTTTGCAGAGCTAGAGAACGTGGAAGTAGGTGTGATGGGATAAAACGAAGCAAGCAAAGATGCGCTTTGAATGTCAGTGTCAGTGTGGCTGTCATTCAGCCTGTCGGCTCTCTCACCTGGGAGACAGAATCACCTCTACTGGGATGTCTTCTCCGTACAGGTGGGGTCTTTCTTAACGTGTGGCACTGAGAACCTGGCACAGCCCTCTAAAACAAAACAGTCTCATAAAGCCACTGATGCCATGTTCAGATCATGATTCTTGCTTCCTAAGCACGCAGTCCTTCCCTCCATTTCACTGGAACTTCTTGACCCCAAGAGGGCTGAGTTAAAATACACGAATAATACCTGAACACAGTAAGTATTCAATAAAGGAAAGCCTGCATCGTTTCCCAAGCTCTGTGTTTGTGGCTGGCTTCTTTAGGATTTGTTTCAGACACCGTGGGACACAACGGCAGACTATCAGGTCATCCCTGCCCTCTTAGCAAGAAGCAGCAGATGGGCGCCTGGAAGTAGTCTCTCAAATAGGGTGTCTGCATCAAAACATGCAGGGCAGCTCGAGGCTGGATATGCCAAAAGTTTTACTAACGAGGCTATTGGATCCAGTGTCTACTTACAGGATCCTGAATCTGTCCTGGAGTTTAGCAATTTTTTTTGGGTGGGGAGAAGGGACTGAATATTCATCTAACACTTATTTGAGTAATAAGCATTGTCCTAGGTACTTAAATTTCTTTTAGATTTTAATTTCCAAGTTTATTTTTCATAAATCATGATGAGTAAAATAGAAAATAAGAAGAAAGTCATCACTCCTGTTTATTATCCCAGACTGGGGCGGGGGGCAGGGGTGTGCTCTCTCTCCTTCCTGAACCTTCCCCAGGAGGCTACTGCTGGTGTTCCCTGCGAATGTTCCAGCAGGAGCTGTCTCCTTTGGAATCCCCACTCTTCATACAGCGACTCAGGCTGGAGTCCTATGTTCCCTGGAGGGCTGCCTCGCCTTCTCAGCCCTCGGAAGACGTTGAGTCGGTAACTTTAGGCCAATACTGGGAACCATAGGGGAGAAAGACTCCTCCTCTTAGGGGTGTGTTTTTCCACAGGTTTATCTTTCCTTAATTACTTCTCACGAAGAATAAGAGAGGGTATAAGCCTAGAGCCGTGGTCGGCAAACTGTGGCTTGTGAGCCATATGTGGCTTTTTGGCCCCTTGAGTGTGGCTCTTCCACAAAAAAAAAAACACGGCCTGGGCGAGTCTATTTTGAAGAAGTGGCTTTAGAAGAAAGTTTAAGTTAAAAAAATTTGGCT
This sequence comes from Vespertilio murinus, assembly GCA_963924515.1. Taxonomy (NCBI): domain Eukaryota; kingdom Metazoa; phylum Chordata; class Mammalia; order Chiroptera; family Vespertilionidae; genus Vespertilio; species Vespertilio murinus. The sequence continues at coordinate 34,787,948 of OZ004705.1, forward strand.
CTCAAAAGAAATTTCAATCGTTGTACTGTTGATATTTGGCTCTGTTGACTAATGAGTTTGCCGACCATTGGCCTAAAGTCAGTGGAACAAAGAACCCACTCAAATGGTTTTAACTCAGGCTGCTTTGGCTCATCAAGATCAGTCAAAATAAGACCTTCTGAAATAGGGTCTACCCATCCAGGTTTTTGTGTTTGTTTTTTCTCCCCAGAGAAGTTTGGGGGCAAAGCTCTATCTGTTAATACTGTTTTGACTTTATCTTCTATGTTCATTTCCCTTCTAGGGACCAAGTTGAATTCTCTTAGGCCTTACCAGGTAGGTGCTGGAGAGTTTAGGGGTCTCATTAACTTTTTTCTCTATTTCTTTCTGTCTTTGACACACTGGTGTATTCTGCAGACTGAGTTGGGTGTGTCCTCAGGGAGAAAGTCCTACACAAAATGCTCTCCCAGTGACACTGCGAAGCTCACCTGCAGCTGATGCGTTTGGGCAGTGCCTACCATGGAGCTGGTTGTGTTTGAGTTTGGAGAGAGAAGGAAGTCTTTTGGCTGAGGGCAGGTTTCTTAGTGATCTCACAGTGTTCATGTGCTCTCCTTTCCTTGTGGCTGAAGTCTCAGGCAGAGATCCCAGTTCTTGCACCAGGAGAGAATGTGATAGTTGGAATCTGTTTGTGTTGAGGGCCAGGGATCCATTTTGGGGCCAGACTAAGCTTATCCAGAGCAGTCACAGTTGTCTGCAAGGCCACTGTATGTGATAGAGTTTTGATGTCTGGTTAGTGGGATCCAACACTGGTGGTCGTTTCTAGGACCACAACAGGTTTGCCTCAAACTGGTAGGCTGGGCTTCTGGGCTTGGTGTCAGCTTTTGGCCCTGATTATTTCTTTCTGTGTACTGCCTTTTAGCACTTATTACTTCTGATCTGCCACTCTGGATAAAATAGTTCTTGCTGCAGGAGAAAATGGCTAGTATAGGGACTATATGTATTTGTAGTGTCACAAAGAGATAATACATTAAAAAAGATTGAGAATACGAAAACTGGACCTTGGTTTGAATCCTAGCTCCATTGCTACTTAGATAAAGTTGGCCAAGTTACCTAACCATCTGAACTTCATTTTCTCAGCTGTAAAATGGGGACATAAATAATAACAACCTAGTTGTTTTCTCTCCCTAGACTGTCCTCTATCCTCAGCTGCTGGATGGGGGTGTGGCTCTGCCCACCTGGCAGCTGACCCAAACCATCAGCCTCTGTGATCACTCTGGACCGATCTGGTCACACCCAAACTCTGACTTCTCAGGCTAGCTCCTACAGCATCATTTTGCTGCCATAAGGATTTGAGATCTTGGGTTTACCATTAAGGTGCTCATTTTCTTAAAATGAAGCTCAATCAACTTTGTTTTCTTTTTTATTGAATTTATTGGGAAACTTTTTTTTTTTTTAAAGGAAAGGAGTTTGGAGACTTTTTAAAAATAGAATAAAATTAAATAAGCCGTTTGGCCATGACTCAGGCCACTTTTGTTTGAAAAACAACATCTGTGGACTGATATGGCCTCAGTATCCCAGCACGATGTTGCCAAGAGAAACCAATAGCATCTATTTTCCTCTGTATTTGGCAAGTAAGATGACTGGTTATGCCAGCATGAAAGATAAAATACACACAGAGAGAGTGAGGGGGACAATCACTTTCTTCATCAGGCAGCAGCACAGCCGGTGAATTTCGGGTCCTTTTCTTTGAAGGTGAGCTCGATTGCCGGAGTCCCCGGGGCCTGGGGGAGCGGGCCACTCTGACCACCGCTGATGTCACCCAGGTTTCTGCTTGTCTTGATTAGACTGAGAATAGCCAAACACTGCTCACTGCGACAGATATTGATTTGGGCCAGGAAGTTCTGTCATCGGTAGTAATTACAATTGCTTGTTTTAATTTATTAGATCAGGAAATCTAATAAATTTTCCATGAGTCCTCTCCCCACTTTTCATTTGGTGTGTAGAATAATCTCGCCAAGTAATTTATGAGAAAATCGGCCCTACAACAGGACGTAGGTCTGAAATGCAAACTGTAGCTTTCCTTTTGGCTGGCCGTGATGGGAAACCACCTTCTCAGTTGTGTGGTTTGGGGCAAGCAATGTAACCTAACTACTTACATCCGTGTTGGACCTCCTTTTCTGCATTTGTAAAATGAGAAAATCATTGTATCTAACTCTTGGGTTTTTGCAAGGATTAACTGAATTTATTCACTAAATATTTAGAACATAAGAACACATGGTAGGCACTTAAAAATGTCAGCTATCATTGCTACTATTATCACTAATAAAAATGTGAAAAGGCATCTGAGACATATATCATAGAGGGAATAGAGATGGGTCCTCTTTGAGGCTTGTAGTGAGGTGCTGCAGAAAAAAAACACAGAGAATTTGGGGAATAATTGAGTACAGCAAGTTGAATCCCACATGTGTTAAAGATAAAGAGAAGTAAATTTGTCTAATTAGAAAGCATTACATATTTATTATAGAAAACATACATTTATACAAAAAGAAAAAAACATATCCAAACGCTACAACTTAGAAATAACCACTGCTAACATTCTGATATTTTTTCTTCCAGACTTTTTTTCTTTATAGCTATAAATACATGTATTTTTAAACATATTTGGAATTTTGTGCTACATAGTATTATTTTAATAATTAGATTTTATTTTCATAATATATATATATATATATATATATATATATTACATTAAAATGATACGATTTGTATGCAGCTATAAAGCATAAATAACATAACAAACACTTGTGAAATTACTTTAACCTCTATGTCTCCTCTCTATTCCCCGAGGTAAACACTGTCCAATTTTGTGTTGTTCATTCTCTTGCTTTTAAAATAAAAACGGTTCTATTAATTTTGTTCAAATGGTATATTGTTTGCTTTCTTCTAATAGTTTTTTAAAAAAATCTTAAAACAGAGAGGGGGAGAGAGAGAGAGAGATAGAAATATCAATGATGAGAGAGAATCATTGATCAGTTGCCTCTTGCTCGCCCCTCACTGGGGTTGAGCCTGCAACCCAGGCATGTGCCCTAACCGGGAATCGAACCATGACCTCCTGGTTCATAGGTTGATGCTCAACCACTGAGTCATGCCTTCTGGGCTCTTGTAAAAGTTTTGAAGTTTGGCCTTTCAGATTTGAGTCCTTAATCTTAGTCCTTAATTACAACTCTATGGGATCTCTCTTTTGTGCTCTCTCTTCTCCATGAGCTCTCTGACACTTTCTAGCTTATTGGGGTCTCCATTCCTAGTCTTTTGGCCAGAAATATGGGGTCTTATTTTCCTATATACTTCCCTTGGCTGTATCTCCATCCAATGCCAAAAGGCCAAGCAATGGAGAGAAGGAGATAGAGAGGGGCACAGGAATTCATCCCATCTTCTTCCTCTGGTCAGAGAAGGATTCCTCTCCCTGGGAATTGTGGTGCCTGTATGTGCTCTGACTGGGAATCAAACCTTCAACCTAGGTATGTGCCCTGACTGGAAATGAATCTGCAACCTTTGGGTATAGGGGATGATGCTCCAACCAACTGAGCCAAACCAGCCAGGACAGTATCTTGGTTTTTGTTCATATTTCAAATTCCATTATTTACTTAAATATTTTCTACCAAGCTATATTCTGAGTCTGGCAATCCTAATATTTGCACTCTTTATAAGTCTATTTTTTGTTTCCATTGTCTGTCACACATGATAGAATCATTTCTGAAGTCCTTGGCTAATTTTCACTGTGAGTTTATTGCTTGACCTTAATTCTGCTGGCTTAGAGTGAAGATGCTGGGAGCCAGGGGGCTCCATTGACATGGGACTACTTTAACCATCCTGTGCACTGAAGCATTAACCTTCCCTGAAGAGAAATCTGGCCTTTCCCCTAGGCTACTGGAGGGTGGCCTCCAGGCTCTTGGACTATCCTCCCTGATAGGAGTGTGCTTGTTTGCTCAGGGGCCTTGGCCACTAGATAGCCAACGGTGTGATTTGTAATGGGAGTTGTGGGCCATGTGGTATCAGTTTTGCCTCTCGAAGGGACTAGACATTACAGGGATCAGCCTGACTTCGGAGAGGGGCTGGAGACTAAAGGTCAACCCAGCACACAGGAGAAGCACAGTAAATAAGCAGAGGTTTCCTAGGATGGCTGCCTAGACACAGGAATGTTTGTCTAGGCTTGATGATCACAGCAAAGATGATGCCGATTGTAAGGGAAGGAACGCTGCCCTTTCTTTACCCCACTCAAGATTGCTGACCTCTGTCCACCTCTTTAGAGCTGACGACTTGCTAATCTGATGATGGACTAGACCCCAGATAATTCCTGGTGGGTGGGGGGGTCAATGCGCCTAGAAACAATATTCCCAACCCCCCTCATTCTTTCTCATTCACCTTATTGGGTAGAATTGGTAAACTGTCACTTCTTTCTCATTCATGTTGAGTCCAAGGAGTTGGGTGGTTCGACCCTGAAGGTCATTCATCTCTTTATCCCTCTCCATAAGCCCTTCTGTGCCTGTTAGCCCCTGGATTCAGGTTTAGGAAGAAGAAGTAAGTCCTGTTAAGTTCCCCAGCAGAATCTACCTGTTCTAATCCAGCAATTTTTAACAGAGCTCTTTTGAGAATGTTAGATATTTGAAAGCTATTAATAAGTCATTTTTGTCTTCTCACTCTGCGATTGCACCTTGCTAGAACCTTGCTGTAGGAAGTAGATGTGATCACAGGGCAGGACTTGCCATTCCTGGCTTTCTGGCCATGTGACCATGAATAGAGTGAAAATAAACTCACCCTGTCTTTGAATAATCATTCTGAAGTAAGAGCTCATCAACCATTTATAGTCCTAGCACTGAGTGGCTGCCACTGCTTCTGAAGGTAAAGGAACTGGGAAGGAGAGGAGAAAGGAGGTAGTAAGATGCCAGAGGTGAGACTCTTGTAACCAGAACGTAGTGCATTACTAAATGCTTGAGGCAGGTTCCCTAGGTTACTTAAAAAAATATCTCTTTGTGACCTAAGGCGGGTCCAGTTTTATCCATGAGAGGGACATATCCAAAAAGATATTTCTCAGACTGATGTCAAATAATTTGCTTCCTGTATCTTCTTTTAGGAGTTTTATGGTTTCAGGCCTTACATTTAAGTCTTTAACCCATTTTTGTATGTGGTATAAGAGAGTGGTCCAGTTTCATTATTTTGCATGTATCTGTCCAGTTTCCCCAACATCAGTGTATATATTTTTATCTTCTTCACCACAAACCATATAAGTAAAAGTTTATTTCCAGGTTCTCGATTCTGTTCCATTGATCTATGTGTTTGTTTTTGTGCCAGAACCATACTGTTTTGATAAAGAAAAAAAAAAAAACACAGAAAAAAAATTGAGCAGAGGATATAAAGAGGCATTTCTCCAAAGAAGACATACAGATGGCCAAGAGCTATATGAAAATGAATCATCAGGAAAATGCAAATAAAAAACCACAGTGAGATACTACCTAACACCAATCAGAATGTCTTTTAGTAAAAAGAAATAATGTGTGTTGGAGAGATGTGGAGAAAAGGGAACCCTTGTATACTGTTGGTGGGACTGCAAACAGGTGCAGTCCTTATGGGAAACAGTATGGAGATTCCTCAAAACACTGAAAATAGATATACCATACAACCCAGCAATTCCACTTTTGGGTATTTACCCAAGAAAATGAAAACACTAATTTCAAAAGTCATATTCACTCCTCTGTTCATTGCAGCATCCTATCTAATAAAGAGGGAATATGCAAATTGACCACCACTCCATCACAAAAGATGGCGGTGCCCATAGCCACAAGATGGTGGTGACCAGTCCTCTCAGACCTGCTGGAGTCCCCCAGTCCTGGGGGGGGGGGCAGCTGCTGAGAGTGGGCAGTGTGAGTGGCCTGGTGGAATGCTTGCTTCGTTGATGTGGCAATGAGGCAAGCGTTCCACCTCGGCCACAGAGGGCCTCCAGGCAGCAGCATGAAGCAGCTGGAGGCTGCGGGGGCCGGGCGGGGGAGGGTTCGTGGGGATTCTGCACCCAGCCATGAAGGGTCTCTGGCAAGTCTGGTCACAGAACGCTTGCGTCATTGCAGGCCAGGCTGAGGGACACCCACTCCCATGCATAAATTTCATGCACCGGGCCTCTAGTTATTTATAATTGCCAAGATATGGGAGCAGCCTAGGTAGCCATCAATAGATGGGCAGATAAAGAAGTATATATACAATGGAATATTATGTAGTATATACACAACGGAATAATATGCAACAACAAAAAAGAATGAGATCTTACCATTTGCAACAACATGGACGGATCTAGAAGGTATTATGCTAGGTGAAATACCATATGGTTTCACTTATATGTGGAATTAAACCAAACCAAACCAAACAAAACAAAACAAAAAACAACAAACAACAAAAGCAGATTCATAGAGATGAAGACCAAGGAGGTGGCTACCAAAAAGGTGGGAGTGGAGGAAGGGTGAAAAGGGGAAGAGGAAAATGGTTAACAATGCTGTGATAAGTTTATTCGGAGATAGGGGATTACTGGAATTAGTGGAGTGATCACATGGAAAGGTATATAAATGTTGAATCACTATAGCACACATCTGAAACTAATATAACCAATGTAAAATTGTATATCAACTATATTTACATTTTAAAAAGTTTTTTAAAAAGACTGGCATACAGCTGAACTTTTTCCATCTCTTGGGCAGGCAAAAGTCATTAGAGACCACTCATTTCACTCACTTCCCTTGGCCACCAGACTCTCTGTATCCCTCTGAATAAAAACCCAACTACGTACAAAATACTCATCAGCATTAATGGCACGAACACTGCTATGTTTGGTGCGTGGCGAAGAGGTGACAATGTCTGGCTTTTATTAAGTAGCTTAACTAAGTTACTTTCCATCGGAGGAAATAGAAGCACAGGAATTACGTCGTCATGAGCAGCGAGAATACGGTGAGTGGCCCCCAGACCACGCAGGGGGCCTCAGGAAGCTGACAGCTCTGTGGGTGTCTGTATTTCTTGAGCTGTCCGCGGTGAGCCACTGATGTCTCTGAGGGGAGGCGGAGGATGTGGGCTAACGAGGACGTGCTGTTCCACACAGGACAGCTATCAACCGCCGTCAAGTCCCTCATTAGGGACGCCTCCCCCGGGCCCTGGTGGGAGACAGCCAGTGTTCTCATGCCACAGAGGAGGAAGGTGAGGCGGAGAGAGAACAAAGACCACGAGTGACCCTGGGACACAATCAGGACTGAGACTCCATGTTCCCTCGGCCTCCGACTGGCCCGTTCTGACGACAGGCAGCTGCTACCTGTGGGCAGTGGGCGGCATGTTCTCTTCCATCACGGGGGCCGTTTTTCCCACTAATGAATCTTTGGCCCAGGCAACTCAGAAAGTAATTGGTTTATCTTTGACCCTGATGCTGTACTCATTGAGAAGAATAGGCGATGTGAATACTTTAGTATGGCTTAATAAGGCAGACTACCTGGGCCATGCTATCAATAGTTCTATATAATATTGTATCTTTTACTCATCAAGGATTATGGGATAGGAAAATTAAAAAAAAAATCTACACTCAGGAACGGAGCAAGAAGAAGATAGAATCTGACCATTGGAGGTGCTTAGTAACATGTCCAACTTCATTTCTTGGAGATAGAAATTTGGATTAATGGGCTGGCTGTTCCTGGCTTTTCTCCTGGAATCTAGTGGTTAAGGGAGGGGGAAGGGCCTGGGGGGGGAGCAAAGGGGCACATCTGCACAGAGCAGCATCAGCATCAGTGCACACACCGCCTCTGCTCCAAGCTGCATCCATCCTCACTCCCAGTGGAGAACCTCAGACACGTTAGTAGCTTTGCCAGGTCCAGAGACAATCATGCCCTTTCCGTGTACGCAGGTTATCAGCAGAGCCCCAGGTTTGGGTTTTATTTCTGCCCTGTTTGTGCCGAGAGCTGACAAGAGACACAAGGTTCATCTAAATATCCTCGGGGCTGGCAGCAAACAGTGCTGATAACCCTGTGTTGCCTCTCATCCATCCATCAGGCTTGGCCCAATACCCATCAGACCTTCGGGGACTGTCCACACAGGCTTAGATTAATGACAGTGGGCTGTTTCTTTCATCCGAGCATATTAAAGGATTCTATAAAACGGAAGCAGTGTGGTGATGTCTTGTGGTGTTTTTTTTTTTTTTAAGCCCTCTTAGAAATCACTCCTTAAAAAGTTGACACCAAGAAATTGTTCCCTGGATGATATACGATGCACAGTGTTTTCCAAGATCCCTGCTCATTCATCACAGATCAGACCCTAGGCAGAGCAGGCTCAGCTTGGTCCAGAAACTGGCTTCAAGCCTCATAGTTTATTCATTGGTGGGATCATCAGGGTCGGGAGTGACAAGCCTCGGTGCGGAGGATGTGGCCGGGCGGAGATGAGAGGAGGTTTGTTATGTCTGAGTTCCAGCAAGGAGATTATTGCAGCCCGGGGCCAGCTCTCATATTTACTCTGTTAAGTGTTTGAATTCTCTCTGTTGACTTGCGATTGAGACAAATGTGTTGAGATGTCTGTTCGCGTTATTAAAAAAATGACGAAAGGACTCTTAGATTGGCAGAGACATCAAGACCCACAGGAAGGCCAGTGAAGACAGCACCTTGGGGCAAAGTGTGAATGCATGTGCATCACTGCTGGGACCCCGCCCCTGGCATGGCGGCGGCTCCCAGGGCAGAGGGGAAGGGAAAAGACTGTCCCCAATGAGATGGCAGCACCAAGTCCCCGTGTCCAAGGAAGCATGAAAACAGGGCTTCCAGAGGTGGCGGCGGCTCTTGGTTGCACCTACGCTAATACGTGGAAGCAAGAACCAGTCCCAAGGAAGGGAGCAGGCAGGAGGGAGTTGAGGGAGCTCAGCCCCCATTTCCTCACTGGGGTTACATCTAGTGACTGGGGACATGAGGAAAAGACCTACCCCTTGTGGGGAGGACGTAAGTACTGTTTGCTTCTTCCGTGGACTCCAGACTCAGGCAGGAGACATTCCTGATGGACCAGCAGGTGTAGAAGGAGCTCCTAATGTACTTCCAGCCCACAAGCCCCAGGGCCTGGGGCCGAGCTAATGGGGCCAGACGGAGCCCTACAGGGGAGAAGAGAAAAGAAAACCTCTCCTGCAACCTGTCCTCGCCTCTCTCCTTTGCCTGAAGCTGTCTCTCTGAGGGAACCAATGATGTCATTGCAGACTTGAAGGGTTTCTCTCCTTTCCCCACACTGTGCCTTTATCTCTGGTTGCCTTGCTTTCTTCAAATCGCTTCTCTTGGCACATTCCTCCTTTTTTTTCCTCCTGTTTCATGCAGAACACATCTGCTCAAACCAGCCACTTCTGCCATGTTTCCTGGGTTAATTAGTGGCACTGCAGTTCTAGGCATCAGACTTCCCTGGTGGCATTTGGGTTTGCTTTCCCCGCAGGCCTGACTTTGGGTCCAGAGAAGCTCTCCCCCAGGGGCTGGCTTCAGAGCATCCAGTTTGACACGAGTGAGACTGTGGCCACCTCTCTTTCTTCTTCTCCAGCTGACTGACTCTTTCAGCTTATAGTTCTCAACCCCAGCTTCAGGTTAACCTGAGAGGCTTAAAGAATTGATGCCTGGACTGCACCCCAGGCCAATGACTCCATCTCTCGGGAGGGGCCCAGGCCTCCATGGGTTGCACAGTGAGAGCGGAGAACTTGTTTTAAGCCTCTTTCTGAGGATTCATGTAAGGGGTCTTGTGGCTGTTACAGCAGGTGGGGACCTTCCTCTCTGGAACAGGGCTTGCTTCCAGAGCTTGCCTTGCATCATTCCCTCCTCAACTCCTTCCCAGGTCCATCTTTGCCCGAAATCTTCGCTTGTCTCCCATCTTTGGTCCTGTTCCTGCCCTGTAGACTTGCCTTGTTTCCTGAATTGGCCAGGGCAGTCTCTAAGGGCTTCAGGTTGGACTTCTTCCGGGATCTTTTCCTCCGGCGGCTCTTCTTGCTTAACATCACTGCCACCCATCCCTCCCACCACCAGGAGGGTCTATAGATAGAACGTCCTTTGCTATTTTCTTAAGGAAGCACCAGTTCAATACATGCTGTGGTTGTCTGAGCCTCAAACTGATTTGGACTACTATTGATTGCTGCTGATAAAGTCAACAGTTGTTTTTAAGGATCAATTTCCTCCTTTCTTTGAACAGCTTATTTAGAGAGGAAAGAAGAGACATGTGGCATTTGCTGGAGAAGATAACTAATTTGTCATGTGGCAGTTTTCTGTGTTTTATTGAAGGTGTACAACACAGACAAGGGGCAATACGCTAACCTCAGGACTGACATGGACAAGAGTTTAATTTAGATTGTTGCATCAAATTATGTTTGCTTTCCGAAAACTGACTGCACTTTGAGACCTCTAAACAATAGTATATCTTCAGAATGAAATATTAATAAGAGCAAGACAAGCAGCACAGTAGAAAATTGGCAAAGGATATAAACAGGGAATTCACTGAATAGGAAATAAAAAATAACCAATACACGTTAAAGAATGCTTAACCTCTCTAGTCATCAGGGAAATACAAATTAAAAGACAGAAAGATATATTTTTCTTTAAAAAATACTTTTATTGATTTCAGAGAGGAAGGGAGAGGGAGAAAGAGATAGAAACATCAACGATGAGAGCAAATCATTGATTGGCTGCCTTCTACACACCCCCACTTGGGATTGAGCCCACAACCATGGCATGTGCCCTGAGCAGGAACTGAACTGTGACCCTCTGTTTGGGCGGTCACTGAGCCACACTGGTTGGGCAATATATTTTTCAATAAGCCAAAGGTAATAATAGACAATTAATAGAATAAAAAAACAACAGTACCCTGACCAGTAAACATGAAAAGAGTCTCCTTGTCACTAGTAAACTATACATTTAATGACATTATTTTTCACCAATCAGACTCGTAAAATGAATGTTGGCATAGATGTGGGGAAATGGATATATACAAGGATATATCCTATGGGTGGATTGCCCTGTGGACTTGTCAACAGACCCTTGTTTCCTGGATTGAACTTGAAAGACTCTAAGGGCTTCAAGTTGGACCTCTTCCAGTATCTTTTCTCCTGGCAGGCTGGTCTGGTCTTGCTTAGCATCACGGCCACCCATCATCTTCATATGACCAGCTAACCCCAGAGGCAGAGATTGCCAGAATGCTTTTTAAAATTTATTTTTAAAATCCTCACCCAGAGATATTTTTTCTATTGATTTTTTTTGTTTTGTTTTTGTTGAGAGAGAGAGAGAGAAGAGAGAGAGAGAGAGAGAGAGAGAGAGAGAGAGAGAGAGAGAGGAAGGGAGAAGGAGAGACAGAGAGAAACACCAATATGAGAGAGTCACATTGATTGGTTGCCTTCCACATGCCCCTGACCAGGGCTGGGGCCTGCAGCCAAGGTATATGACCTTGACTGGAATCAAACCCATGACCCTCAGACTGCAGGCTGATGCTTTATCCACTGAGCCAAACAGGCCAGGTCCAGAATGCTCCTTACTGTAACTGTGGACCCTTAGTCATGGTTAAGCTTTCACACTCACCCTCTCATTGATCTCTGATGAAGGCTATTATCAGGCTTACATGAAACCTTGCTTTCTGTTCAAATCATGCACCTGTGTGTGACAAGGATGCCAGTCCACAATTTTTTTCAGTTACTGGTCTGTGCCTGCCCATTGTCATTCTTCCACGGGTGGAGCAGATCAGTAGTTGTGGGGGTATGCATTCAGAAGATATAGCTACAGGAGCCCTTCCCATCCTGGCTCATAATGTCCACATCTGAGTCATCATCGGGGACCAACTACCATTCTATTGTGTGTGCAGCTGGTCACCTGGACAGTGGAATTCATTTCACAATGGCAGGTTTCATCACTTGTGATAATTCAGCCAAGCACTGGACATTGGTTGGATGGGCTGCACCAAACTGCGTACATGGGTTCTGTGTACTCTGACCTAGTGTTGCATGGACTTTAGCAGCTTGTACTCAGTGAGGTTGGATCATTGCATGCTGTCCATTAACCCGCTATTCATTGAAGGGAAGACTGAGGAAAGCCTTGTTCCCTCTTCTGCAGGACTCAGGTGTCCAAATCTACTTCCTCGGGATTGCCTTCGTCATTCAGAGGAGGAGCCATGTTGCAGCACCAAAATGCATCCCAGAGGGGTGGTGAGTCTGTTGCCACTGGGGCCTGGCAGCTGCTTTGCTGATAAGCTTCATGACCGTGCTCAGTTCTATTAAATCGGCTTGAGGAGCCTTCGTCCACTGAGAGTTTTCAGAGGTGCATTATGTAGCCCACTGCAGATGCCCTCAAGGGAGCAGGCTCTGCCTATCCGGGCAGTCTCAGTTGTCTTAGACCTGTGGCAGCTGGGCGCCTTGGACCCTTCTCCATCTCAGTGGTCCCTCACTCATCTTTCCCAGTGAGAAGTTTAAAATCACATTAAACATTCAGATGTGTATGTATTTGCATAGAAATATTTACTTCTTAGATTTTATTTTATTTTTTAAAATATATTTTATTGATTTTCCACAGAGAGGAAGGGAGAGGGATAGAGAGCTAGAAATGTCAATGAGAGAGAAACATCGACCAGCTGCCTCCTGCACATCCCCTACCAGGGATGTGCCTGCAACCAAGGTACATGCCCTTGACCAGAATCGAACCTGGGACCTTTCAGTCCACAGACCAATGCTCTATCCACTGAGCCAAACCGGTTTCGGCTATGTTTTAGATTTTATTGCTGCAACATATTTACAAATACATAGCTATTCACTGTGCCATTTTTTAGAATAATAAAAAATGCAAAGGTATCTAACCGGTTAACTGCCAGGTGTCCAAAACGGGAACCATCTATAGAGGCTTATGATGCACAAAGTGTTAGTTATCCATCACCAGGGGAAAGTGGAACAATGTGACATAGAGAGAATGTTACTACACAGCAGTGCAGAATATGAGCTAGAGCTACAGGTCTATGAAGTTGCGTGGGCACTATCTGAAAGCCTTTTGAGTGAACAGAAGGAAGGTCACAGATGAGTAGGTGTAATTTGATGTCACTTTTGTAAAGTAATGATTAACAACTACAAAAATGAAACTATATATTTTGCTAAATATGACTATATGCCTATCCACGTGTAGAAGTATGGCTGGGAGAATTCAAGGCAAACTGTAATGGTGGTTTCTTCTGTCAAGGGGCTGGGATTTGGGGTTCTGGGAAAGAGTTAACTATATGTGACATTTAACATATCGACTGTGGGCATATATTTGTACCCACTTGTGTAACTAAAATTAATTAACAACTTGTAAAAGGAAATAAGTAACATGAAAGGTATGGATTTTAAAAAAATCCAACACTGAGAAATCAGCAGTTCTGTGGACTCCACTGTGGAGTCCAGACAGCCCATACAGACCACCCAGGCTGCCCCAGCACCCTCCATACTCAGCACCCAGGCTGTCCAGGAGCCATGTGTCTGCCTTGGGTGCAGGGCTGCCAGCTTTTGGCTGTAAAGTTAGAGAGGCAACAATAATGATAAAATCTATTTAGCATGAAGGATGGGAAGGGAATGTAGGAAAGAAAATTTTTTTCTTCTGTCCATCTTAGGTTCATTGGCTGAAGCTCTATAAATGAGACTGACAAAAGACATATCAACATAAGAAAGTCAATCTGAAGTTTGTTGATATGTCTGAGTATATACCGGAGAGAATTCAGTGAAGGGTAACTCAAAGGGGTGGTTAGAATTTGGGCTGTTAGAGCATCTTAAATTTGTAGAGAAGTGATGAGACAAAGGAACGGGACTTTTTGCTTCTAGGGGAGGCAAATTGTGGGAAGGTAAATACAGAGGGGAAACTGCGGGAAGATATGGGTTGTTTTAGTGAGGTTCGCTATGTAAATTTCTCTGGTTCAGCTCTGGGTTGATGAGTCTAGAGTTGTCTCTGGTGAGTAAGAGTAGTCTTGCCCTTCCTGGTAGAGAGAGGGAGGGCAGCTAACTTTTCTTGCATCTGCTTCTTCTCGATTGCCTTCAGCTCAAAATAATCCTTATGCCAGAGTGGCATATTTGGGACGGTATGCTCTGAACCACTTTGGAGATATTCCAGGAAAAGAAACTACAGTTGAAACTTTATATGTGTAGAAAGGAACAAAGGTATCACCCAGGTGTGAAGAAGGCTGGGCCACAGACAGGAAGCAGGAAAACCTCCTTTCGGATTTTTCCTCATAACCCCCACTCCCAAGAACCTGCATAGTTACCATTTCTGGAATGTCAGAGCTTGGTGAGGCTTGGTTATTTTTATTTCACCAGCTCTTGCTCTTTAAAGACTGACTCATGCAGGAAGAAGAGGGAAACAGGGGCGGTCTTTGAGGCCACAGGAGTTTTTAACCTGCTGGGGAAGAAAGGACAGTCGCTTTGACAGTGGTTTTGAAACTGGTGTGGCTTGAGTAGCCCTGTTCTCAGAATGCTGTAGCAGGCACTCAGAGGCCGGTCCTCTACTGTCCTCTGCAGCACAAAGAGGAAACTGCAAGTTGTCTGGAGGCTCATCTTTTCTGGAGGCAACTCTGTTCTGAGAAATGGAACCCACCTCAGCTAAGCAGCGTTAATGGCTTTTTAGCTTTTCATACAGACATTCCAGATGGTGATTTTTGTCGTTAGAAATATTTTTTTCCTTTCTGTAGTTCTAGTCTTGGAATTTCTTTTGTGGGTAATGCAGGATTGCTGCAATGGACTGAATGTGTCCCCTTAAAGTTCACATGTTGAAACCCTAAACTTAATGTGGTGGCATTAGGAGGTGGGGCCTTGGGAGGTGACTAGGTCATGAGGACAGAGCCCCCACCAATGGGGTTACAGACCTATGGCAGACCACAGAGAGCTCTCTCGCCTCTTCTGTCATGTGAGGCTGTAATGGACATTGGCAGTCTGCAACCTGGAATAGGGCTGGTACCCTGGTCTTGGACTTCCAGCTTCCAGAACAGCAAGAAATAAATTTCTGTTGTCCATAAGCCATCCAGTCTATGCTAATTTGTTGTGGCTCACTGAACTAAGACAATCACTTCCTCAAAGAGTCTTAACGACGGAATCATGCTCACAACAGGTGGATCTCTGCTGCTATGTTCCATCTTCTTCATCCCTGACTGAACACATGGGAAGGTGTTTGAGGACCATCTGAGTGTCTGTGGGTCATATGATGTGTTTCGATCATAGGGACAGGTGCTGCCGGTCACCTGGCTCAGCTTATCGCGGGTACATGTGCTACCTTATTTATGTCTTGATAGTGGCTACAATTGATCAACAATCGTAACAGTGGGTGGTGGTGGGAGGACGTGGCACCCACCAGTTTAAAAGACAGTTTGTGTGCAGCAGTGGGATGTCCATTTATTTCGTGGTCAGTGGAGTCTGCCGATGTCTGACTGTAGGAGCAAGCCAGAGCCCCTCTCTGCTTTCTGTGAGAGACGGTCAGTCTGCTGGAGCCCAGTGTGTTATTTCTCAATCCATTCCTATGGACAGTGCGCTGGACTTTTGTGGGTGGCCTTTTTTTTTTTAAAAAAAATGTTTTATTGATTTTTCACAGAGAGGAAGAGAGAGGGATAGAGAGTTAGAAACATCGATGAAAGATGGGGATGTGCCCGCAACCAAGGTACATGCCCTTGACTGGAATTGAACTCAGGACCTTTCAGTCCGCAGGCCGACGCTCTATCCACTGAGCCAAACCGGTCCCAGCATGGATGGCCTTTTTGAATTATTACCAATATAGTTTTTAGTTTTGTTGAACATTTCCTGGGAAATTGAGAAGCACTGCTGGTCTGACATCATGAGGCCTTGTAGGTCATCATGGCTTCATTACTATAGTAATTGAAGTATTCGCAACCTAAATGCCAGTATGGCATTTGGAGATGTCCAGGTCTAGTGTCCCAGCTGGAGTAACGTCATCTACTCGTCAAGCTCCACTAACACACCTAGGATTTCCTATTGGTGGGAACATACCTATAGGGGAATGGGAAGAGGCCTACAGATAGAACAGTAGGGAAAAAAGTGTTTGGTGGCTACCTAGTCTTCCATCCTTAAATTTATATGAACAATCAAAATTCATGTGAATTTTGGATATAACTGACCATTCAAAAACAAAACAAAATCCGTGGCTGGCAGATGTGAGGGGGTGGAATGGTAGAGGAGCGGAAGAGAAGGAGAGGCGTGGAATAGTGCCAATATCTTCACCGTACCCGGGAGGTGGGAGGAACCAGGCCCACCCGGAATCGGCAAGCTGTCTTTTCAAGTCTGTTGGTCTTTCTTTTCAGTTTTGAGTTCTTCTATATATTTTCCATAAATTCTGCTTTTTCTCCATTTGGCAAGAAACCCTAAGAGAAAGGTAGATTTTGGGGGAATGAGGAACTGGCCGGAGTGAGGAGGAAGGCAGTTACATTCCCTCTCACAGTGAAGGTCTTACAGCCTACACACAATTACACGAGCATAACTATCATGTTCTCACCAGAGGGTGGCGCTCTGACAAAGCAGATGCCAATAAATAAATAAATAAATAAATAAATAAATAAATAAATAGATACATAAACAAAGGGTATGAGGCAATCTGTAACAGCGGGGAAGATACCTTCTGATGGCTTTGGATCACATAAAGCAAGAGAGGAAGAAAATCTCTAAATTATCCCCTCAGGCTAATTTGCTGTGACCTTACAGTTTGGGGCCTTCAAGACTCCCAACGACTGACATCACTGTCATATTGCTGTAGGCATAGTTCATGTGGAGTTCCTTCCTTGTCTTATCGCTTCAGATCAGCTGAAACTAGATCAGGCAGTTTGGCTGTTAGCCATTTTAACGGCAGTGCACTTACAGTTTACTATATTTACATCCTACGTGTATGCACACACTCCTGACCAGCAAGGAAACCAAAATTGGGTTGTCTTCAGAATCACTATGAGCTAGAAGGCTTATAAAACTGCAGTGTCTGCCAGATTTGGAGGAAGAAAAGGCTGTGATCATTTAAAATAAGTCGAGCTGACTTTTGTGTATGACGGCCACAGAAAGCTATTCTTAGATATGTAAGACCTTGGGGTCATACCAGTCACGTGCCCTTCTTTAAAAAGTGCTCCAGCCAACCAAGAGAAGAAGCAGGTAGAGAGCTCAGTAAGGGAACCCATGGTAGGAAAGGACTTGTGGTCCTAACCTAAGCCTAACCCACCCCCATCTCTGCACCCTGAACCTGGGGACGCCCTGAATTCTTTGTTGTTGGGGGCATTTTGCAGCCAAGAGGTGAAGGTTGGCCCAGCAGCATTTCCCTGAGCGGCTTCCTTCCTCAGCGGCCCGTTTTCCTGTGTCAGGAAGTGTGTCTGCTGTGGCCCTTCCTTTGCCCCTCAGACAGACAGAATCTGATGCCTGGCTTGGCGAGCACTTGTAACTGGTATTTTGTTTGTGCAGTTGCACACAAAGCCTAATCTGCTCACAGGACTGTGAATCTGAGCTGAGAAATAAACACATTTTCCCATTTCCGCCAAGCAGGATGTTTGATGCCACATAAAAACCGTTCTTATTGCCAAACAGTGCAATGATTTTATTCATCCTTAATACTTGGATCGGACAATTTTATCTTCTAGAAATAAAAGAATTGGTTTGTAAGTATACATATAAAGATATACACTGAATGGGGAATAAGAGGAAACAACTTTTTTTTTAAATGGTTCTTTTTTTAAAAAAATATTTTTTATTGATATTTTACAGAGAGGAAGGGAGAGAGATAGAGAGCTAGAAACGTCGATGAGAGAGAAACATCGACCAGATGCCTCTAGCACCCCCCCTACTGGAGATGTGCCCGCAGCCAAGATACATGCCCTTGACCGGAATCGAACCTGGGACCTTTCAGTCCGCAGACCAACGCTCTACCACTGAGCCAAACCGGTTTCGGCTTTTTAAAAAAAAATTTATTAAGGTATTATATGTGTACATAGCTTACCATTGCCCCCCCATACATGCCCTCCCTCCCCAGAGTTTTGTGTCCATTGGTTGTACTTATATGCATGTATACCAGTCCTTCGGTTAATCTCTTATCTCCCCCAGATCTCCCTATCCCCCTCCCCCACTGTCATTTGACAGTCTGCTTGTTGTTTTACTGTAAGAGGAAACAACTTGAATGCTATCCATAGAGAGTGGTTGAATAAGCTGTGGTATGACCCTATTTCTGGAATATTCTGTAGCTATTAAAAAGAAGGGGTTAGATTTATATGTCTTGACCTCTGGGAAAGGCCACAACAAAGCAAGTTGCAGAGAAATGTATGTAGAATGATCCCCTTTTTGTAAAATCAAAGAAAAACCTTTTGCGTGTGTTAATATTTTCATTTGTGTGCATTGCTATGAACACAGAAGAATGTGGACATTAGCTGTTAACACGATTCTCTCACCTGCTTTCATTAAGTAAGGGTCATGGGAAAGGAGAATCTGTTGGGTTTTTCTTTGGTACCTTTAAGAATTTTTTTGGGAAAAGGTAATAAAACTATGTATTGTTTTTTAGTTTGAAAGAAAAATCCAATAAGGTAAATGATAAAGACCATGCATCCTAAATGA
Organism: Vespertilio murinus; assembly: GCA_963924515.1. Lineage (NCBI taxonomy): Eukaryota > Metazoa > Chordata > Mammalia > Chiroptera > Vespertilionidae > Vespertilio > Vespertilio murinus. The sequence continues at coordinate 34,806,522 of OZ004705.1, forward strand.
TATATATGTAAAGAATACTTGATATAAAATCCCTTTGTATATTCTTTTCTGTCTGTGATTTATGATTGCACTAGTGTTAACTGTGATGAAAAATTACTACATATTAAATGTTCTCAACTTGATAATTCACATGCCATAAAGTTCACCCTTGAAAAGTCTGCAATTTGGTGGTTTTTACTATATTTGGAATTGCACAACTATCACCACTATCCAATTACAGGCCATTTTCATCCAACCCTCCCTCCCCCTTCATCCATTAGCAGTCATTCTCCATTCTCTCCTTCCCTCAGCCCCTGGCCACCACTAATCTACTTCTGTCTTTATGAATTTGCCTATTCTGGGGCTGCATATAAGTGGTCAGATAATATGTGACCTTTTGTATATGGCTTCTTTCAGTTACCATATGTTTTCAAGTTTTAATCATATTGTAACATGTTTCAGTATTCAATTCCTTTTATAGACTAACTAGAGGCCCGGTAAATGAGAATTCATGCACTGAAGGGGAGGTCCCTCAGCCCAGTCCAGGAGCCCTCTCACAGACCAGGAGCCCTCAGGAGCAGGAGGTCACCCAGCGATCAGGGCAAGGTGACACAGATCACACCTCTGCTGCTGCCACTGCTGGCAGTGCAAGCCTTGGCCAGCCCTGGTTACCTGAGCCTCGGGCGGCCCTGGATGGCTGGAGGGCTGAAGGCGGGTCCAGCCACACCACGTGCCTGCTTTCCCCCTCCCCCAGCCCCAGCTGGCCTGAAAGGACTTGTGGAACTCTGGCAGCAGGCACAAGGGAACTGGACACTGCCATTTTGTGGCTATGGGCGCCGCCATCTTTTGTAATGGTGTAACAATCAATTTGCATATCCCCTCTTTATTAGATAAGACTAGAGGCCCAGTGCATAAATTTGAGGCCCTGATGGGGGCTGAATGGGGCCAGGTCAGCAGTTGTGGAGGGGACGTGGGAGGTTGGCTGATCGGGTCTGATCAGGCCTGGCCAGCTTGGGGGGATGGGAGAGCTTTGGGAGGTTGGCCAGCCCTGCCCCCAATGGGGGGTCAATCGAGGCTGTGGCTGGCCAGGGGGAGGGGCCACAGAAGGTTGCAGGGGGCCATCAGGGCTCTGATCAGGCAGATTGGCCACCACAGTGCACATCATAGTGACCGGTCATTCTGGTCGTTCAGGTCACTTGCATTGTATTATATGGACATACCCTTTTTGTTTTTCTATTCATTAAGTGATTGACATTTGAGTTGTTTCCACTTTTTGTTTATTTTGAATAATGCTACTATGAACATTTGTGGACAAGTTTTTGTGTCATAGTTTTAAATTCCTTTTGATAGGATAGAATTTCTGAGTCATGTGGTAACTCTATGTCTAACACTTTTGGAGTCTGCCTAACTGGTTTTCAAAGCAGCTGTACCATTTTATAGCACCACAAGGAATGCATAAGGATTCTAATTTTTCCACACTCTTGCCACCACTTGTTATCTTCTGTTTTTTTATTTTAGCCATCCTGGTGTGTATGAAATGGTTTTGATTTACATTTTCCTAATGGTTGATGATGCTAAGTATTAATATGTTTTTGAATAAGTGTCTTTAAAAATCCTTGCTCATTAAAAAACTTTGGGTTATTTGTCTTTTTATTGTTGGGTTGTAAGAGTTCTTTGTATATTCTAGATATAAGTGCCTTAGCAGAGATATATGATTTACAAATATTTTTCTCCCATTCTGTGGGTTGTCTTCACTCTTTCCCTCTAATCATTGCTTTAGCTCTATCCAGCCGCTTTGGTATGCTGTGTTTATATATTCACTCATCTCAAAGTATTTTCTGATTTTTTTTGTGGTAATTCTTCTTTGACCTATTGGTTATTTAAGAGTATGTTGTTTAATTTCCACACTTATGAATCCCCCCCCCCCCCCCAATTTTCTTCTGTAATTGACTTCTAATTTAATTCCATTATGGTTGGAAAACATATTCTTTCTATTTTCAATATTGTAAAATTATTGAGGCTCATTTTATGGCTTAACATATCATCTATTTTGGAGAACGTTCCATGTGCAGTTGATAAGGATATATATATTATTGTTGGGTAAAGTGTTCTGGTAGGTCTAGTTCTCTTATGATGTGCTTTACTGTATAAAGTCAACTTGTACAATTTTGGATATATTTCATGATTGAAATTATACAAAAACTCTCAGCAAAACATTGTAAAGAAGTAATTAAGATTTTAATAATTACTCCTACCTAGTGAGATTATGGCTGGCTTCCCCCTTCCCTTACTCAATTTCTTCATATTTTTCAAGTTTCTTGTGTTGAGCAGGTACTATTTAATAGTGATAAAATAAACACAAAGAGAAATTCGACAAAATGGAAGAGTACAGCTGGAAAGTCCTCTGAAGGAGATTTATCCAGATGCACTTCTTACCCCAGAGCAATGGTTGGCAAACTGTGGCTTGAGAGCAACACGTGGCTCTTTGGCCCCTTGAGTGGGGCTCTTCCACAAAAACCGTGGCCTGGGCGAGTCTTTTTGAAGAAGTGGCCTTAGAAGTTTAAGTTTAAAAAATTTGGCTCTCAAAAAAAGAAATTTCAGTCATTGTACTGTTGATATTTGGCTCTGCTGACTAATGAGTTCGCCGACCACTGCCCCAGAGCATTACGAAGCAGCAGATTCTCAGTAGCTGTTTGTTGAATCAAAGATGACTGGCTTGTGAGAGTGATTTGGATTTCCATCTGTCCAGACATAAACATAAATATAATGAATTCACTGATTATTTTGGCTTTCACATCAATCCTGTATTCCTAGGGCAGCTCATCATTGCAAGAGTTCAGAAAAAGGACCTGAGATTTGGAATCCTCAGTCTTTCTTTGTTTGGGATGACTCTCCTAACATCTGCCAAAAGGCTCTTCGCTGTTGTTAGTAAGATTGCTTATTTTTGGATTTGGCAGCTCCATAGTCAAATATTTTTTTTAATTTTGTGCTAGAAGAATCTTAATTAACTAAAGTTTTGCTGGCCGTTTTGTTTGTAAACATATTGAGTCCTTTTAAATTCCCATTCTATGAAGTAATTATGTGTAATTGTTGGTGATTACATTAGAGAGCAACAAAGATATTTATTGGTTTATACATCCACTTTTGGTTCAAAGGATTTGTAAGGGCCCGAAGAAGATAGAGTTATTTTCTATAACTTTCAGGAACAGTTTCGGTGTACATTTTATAAAACCTAAGTAGAACATGGCACTGCTGTGCTTTCTGAGTGCTCCATTGTTGCTCACAGAGTATCTGTGGACTCAGCCTTTCTTGTAATAGGATCGGGTTGTGAATTGTGGTGCCATCTGCAAATAGACTAATAACATGTGAGGCGATGCCAGTTTTTATGCCTTATAATTTGGGATAATTCTCATCGCAACTGAGAGTGGTTCTATTGTGAAAGCAAGAGGAATGCGTAGATTACAGTCTCATTTCTCCCTAGATTGCAGTCTAGACTACAAAATTTATTTGGGGACAAGCTTTCACTTCCTTGCACAGAGAAATAATAACCTAAAATACGTTTCTCCCAAATCACATTTCCTTTTTATTTTCATAGAAATATCCCCTCCAAGGAGCTTCTGATGCTTGGGCACATTTCTTGCAATTCATGGTTTGAATTAAATTAAAATTTCCTCTATTAGTGCCTGCCAAGTTTCCATTCCTAACAAATCTGCTGTGTTGGGAGTGGTAAGAGTCTCTAAAACTGCTTGTATTGCATATCTATTGAGTTAGAATAAGAGCACAAATTAAGAATTTGCCTTTTTTGCTAAAATGCACAGGGATAATTCAAATAAAAATGGATGGATCTCCCATCTTTCTCTATCTTGCCGCTCTTAAGGTTCCCAATGATATTTTCCTACTGTTTTTTTTTGTTTTTTTTTTTTATAACCAGACACTGAGGGCGGAGTGGGAGTTTAGGAAGTTAATGAATCTTAGGCAATGGTTATATACCTAAGGAAGATAAAGTGACAAATATTTTTCCTCAAAATTATTTTTATTTACATAGGAGGATTATGTATGAATATAGGGGTGTGTGTGTGTGTTTGTGTGTGTGTGTGTGTGTGTTGTATATGAAAACATTTGCCCTTTGTTTTTTTCTTTATTTTATCTCCAAAAATTTATTATTGGCATTTTTTTTCAGTTGTTAACTTAGGAGTTTCAGGATAGCAGCAGGGCTGTTCTAGACCAAAAAAGCTGATGGTTATGTTACCTTCAGTTTTGACACTAAGTGTTTCAGTATAAGGGCTGGCGGAGGCAGGGAGGGGAGGGTGCTCCGGCAGAATGATGATGTGACGCACCTTCACACCAGCGTTCTCGACCCATGTCTGACCTGAACTTACTTACAGGGGAGGCTGAGCACCCTGTGGAGGACAGGGGACACTTGGGACTCCCATCTGTTTGCCTCTGGCCCTAATGTGCACATTAAGAAGCTTGTGATGAACTGGACTGACCTCCTTTGCTTTTCAGTGAAGTAAGGAAAGCATAACATGAAAAACACTTGCATAACTACCATACCAAGTTAAAAAAACATTTAACATTTGGTTGTACTTGCTTCATAACTTCTCTCTCTCTTTCTCTTTAAAATGGAATAAAATATTACACATAAAGGTGAAGGCCCAGATATTCCCCACCCACCCACAGGCAATGCTATCGTGAATTTGATTGTGAATCCAGTCCATCCTATCTAATAAAGAGGGAATATGCAAATTGATCATCATACCATAATAAGATGGCTACACCCACAGCAGAGCGCAGGGATTCCATAACACAAGATGGCTGCACCCACAGCAGAGGCCGAGTTCCCATAAGGAGCCTTAATGAGCAATCAGCAGGGACCTGAGGCTGCACCCCCTGCCTGGTAGGGCTTGACAGGAGACCTCAAGGCACAACCCCTTGCCCCGGCACCAGGCCAGGGTACCTCAGGCCATGCCCCCTGCCCAGCAAGGCTAGATGGGGACTTCAAGGCATGCCCCCTGCCCTGGCCCAGGCCGGGGGACCTCAGGCCATGCACCCTGCCCCAGTGCCAGGCCAGGCGACCTAGGCTACACCCCCCACCCGGCAGGGCTTGATGGGGGTGGGGCTGCCTGGGTCTGGATCTCATGTGATTTCAAGGCATACAAGGGTGGGAAGGGACTTAACTCTGATTCCTGTGGTGCACCCCAGACTCTGGCAGAAAGATTTTCATATGCACTTTACTAATTTTATGTCATCTCTGACACTTCTATTATAAAGAAAGGCAAATAGCAATATTAAAATATTTTCTCTAATTAATTCCCTTTTAATGTGCACGAATTTCATGCACTGGGTCACTAGTATGTTTATATTTTATAAATCTATGAACAGTATATAGTGATGCTGTATGTTTTGATACTAATACTGAAATTTATCCTGGTGGCAGTTTGATTCCTGGTCAGGACATATACCTGGGTTGTGGGCGTGCAGGAGGCAGCCAGTCAATGATTCTCTCTCCTCATTGATGCTTCTATCTCTCTCTCCCTCTTCCTTTCTCTCTGAAATCAATTAAAAAATATATATATATATAAAAGGAAAACCTGTCATCACATATTGAGATGATTTTTGTACTCTAAAGCAAAAGTGCTTTAGAATTTGAATTTGGGATATTATTTGGATTTGGGATGTTGATTTTTAAATTTGGTACAAAATTATGTATCATACTTAAAATGAAAATTAAAAAAATTAATCTATCTTATAAATACAACATTAGCCAGATATTTGGGGAATAAGATTAAGTGACAAAAATGAAATATGTTTGTATACATATTTACTTTACCTTTAATACATTCCATGTTGCACTCCGTGCTGAAATTACATAGAGAATCTTGTGTTTGTTATTCATTATGATTGCTGAAGATGTGAGAGAATTGAAAATAGGAATTGCATGAACGTAAATGTTTTATGTTTCCTCCTTGGCCGGGAGTAAGGGAAGCTTTCTGGGTGCCATTTTGACAGCCCTCACTGTGTGGCAGCAGCAGCCTGCCCAGCCCCACGCCTGGGCGGCATTCACTATGGCGTCCCCTGCTTTTCTGCAGCCAGCAAGCCGTCATTATGCAGATTCTGATTTGGAAGGAAAGACGGTGATTTAGAGTAAGTCCCTCAAAATATTAACATAAGCATTGTGCAATCATAGTAGTCTTGATGCATGCACAATGGATTTTTTCCCCTTCTAATTTCTTTTTCTTTCCCAAATAAACATTCTTCCATCTGTGTGGGCACCCGTGTATATATAAGTAATCAGTTTATCTCAAAACCACTACAATATAAGCTAAGATATTGTCAAATATTAAATAAATACGCTTTGAGAAACACAGCCCCTCGGAGATGCTGTACACTACAATTTAGGTAACAGAAGGAGCATCAGTTTCCTTGCGAATGCATCCTTATTTATTGCAATTTATTCCTAAGCGTATGTGGCATTGAAGGAGTGTGCTCAGACTTGTGTAATGGCGGTGGAGCTGCCATATTGCACGTGCTCTTCACATAGTTCCTGAGGGTGTTCCAAGATGGTTAAGATGCAGAGTATTCCCAGCTTCAATTAACAATGCAACTCCCATGGGAAAGGGCTTGTGCTTTCATAAGGTAAGTAATTGTGGAATCTGGCCTGGCACTACGAATTTTATTTAAGAAAACACCTAAATCTGTGTTAGGAGCCCCCTGCCTCATACATAACCCCAATAGTGAGTTATGATTCTTGAAATTCCAAATATTAGCAACTTCTCGGGGTCCTTCTAGAGACAAGAGTATTTTAATTGGGTTAAGCTCAGTTACCAACTTCATACTTTGCAAGCTGAGTTTGTCCAGCTCTGGGGAGACAGCACAGGGTTTCAGGTGTGTGGCAAAGCACCGGGTAAATGTGGTAAATCTTCTTCGAGGGCCATGTTAGTTCTTTGGGTAATGTAAAACACCGTCGTTACAAGTAGATCTGGAAGAAAATGCAGCATTCACATGAGCTTTAAGATAACACGAGAATCTTCAATTACGTTTCCTGCTTTCAGTGGTCTGTTTCACATAACATCTTCCAGACTATCTATCTGGGCTAAGTATTTTCTCTCTTCTGTCTTTGGATGACTAGTAAAGAGAAAGTCAGAAATTAGAGAAGCACTAGCCAATTAGCATGGATTTACTCAACATCAGCGCCCATCTGTTATCTCTGGTAGAGATAACTAGCCATGAGTTTTTTTGTGTGTGTGTGTTTTTAAAAATATATTTTATTGATTTTCCACAGAGAGGAAGGGAGAGGGGTAGAGAGTGAGAAACGTCCATGAGAGAGAAACATCAACCAGCTGCCTCCTGCACACCCCCTACTGGGGATGTGCTCACAACCAATGTACATGCCCTTTGACCAGAATTGAACCTGGGACCTTTCAGTCCGCAGGCCGACACTCTACCACTGAGCTAAACCGGTTTTGGCTAGCCACAAGTTTTGAATGGCACATTGGTGTTCAGGAGGCTGAGCCCTTGGGTGGCTCTAATAGGGCACCACTTGGGGATCTCTGGACGGAAGGACGGCATCATGCCCTGGCTGCCTAAAGAGGACCAAAGGCACAATGTAGTTCCCCATTTGTTCCTCATGAAATGCCCGATTCTCTCCTTGGACTCCAGACTTCTACCCCTGATATGTTCCCCCCATTAGTTTGGTTCCTTCCCTAATTAAATGACTCCCTTCCTACAAAGGAGTCCATATAGTCTTAAGTTTGAATACTTGGCATTTGGACTCCTGCATTCTAGATCCTGCTTCCTCAGGACCATCTTGCTCAAGTGCCCCCCTTAGATCGGAGATGGTTTGGATACTCTGGTACGTGTTCGTAAGCCTTCCATCTCCGCTCCATTCCTTGACCTACAAGACACATCATGATCTGGCTCCTGGCTGCTCTTCCTTTTCTACCATGCCCACACGCATGGTGATCCGGCTACAGCTGGCATCCTTGCTGATCCTCAAACATGTGAAGTCATTCCTTTCTCAGGGCCTTGCCTTGCTGTTCCTTCTTCCAGGAGTGCTCTTCCCATAGATGTCTCTTTGGGTGGCTCCCTTACATCATCCACATCTGCACTCCAGCGCTATGTGATTGATGAGATCTCCTTAATCACCCTTCCAGACACAGCCCCCTGTCACTCGCTAGCCCCTTACCTTGGTTTACTTTTCTTCATAGTCCTTGTTACTGCCTGCCATATACTATATATTTTCTATTTATCTATTGATCATCTACCTTTCCCTCTCCCCAATCAGACCATAAAATCCACGAGGGAGCCATCATGATCTTGTTCAACACTGTATCACCAGAGCCACAAATAATGCCTGGCACTCGGTGTTGGCGCTCAAACCAATGTGTTGTATGAATGGCTGAGCTCTGCCATTTTACAGATCTGGTAACTGAGGTGCATTGGTCAGGGGCTGGTGAATGGCAGGATTGCTGGGCTTCCCCTCTGCCTGGTCCCAGGAGGGACATTGCCATTGGTGAACACGACAGTCCCTACTGTCTGTAACTCTCCATCTCACACCTGATTGTCTCCTGCCTTGTCTCACTCCTGAGCTCCTTCATAACTAGTGTATGAGCACCTTGGAGGTATGGAGATCTTTCTTTGGTATCCATAGTGTGTTGCACAGTGTCAGAATCCAACAGATGGTTAATGATGGCTTATCAAATTCCTACTTTAAAAAATCTATGTTGTCTGGAAAAAAATATGACTTCTATATATTGAGGCTGGCAGGTGGTTTCTGGAACCAGAAATCCCTAAAACTTTCTTTGATTGTTAAAAGACCATCTCCTTCCTCCTGACCCAACATTCTATATATTTTGGAAAGAGCAGAAGACAGGGTGGCCCCCTTGGCATTTTAATAGCAGAAAAAAAGTATCTGCTTTAGCAAATATCTGGCAAACCAAGGGTCCCCGAAGACCACAGAGCAGTTGCCAGCGCTGGGTTTTAGAAATGGCTGGCTAGTTTTATTACCAGCTAATAGCATTTGTATTTGTGATCTTGCAGATAACCATGAGAAACCAATCGTCAGGCGTGGATGTTGTGAGAAAATTACTGTGAGGCTGGGGATGAGGAAACGGTTCAGTGACTGCATCAAGGGTGCGGAGGCGAAGGGGGAGGATTTATTTATACTGGGTGTGTGTGCTGTTCCAGAAGGGAGCTGAGGTGGTGCCCGATGCGAACACACCGCCTGCGCTCCCCATTACACGCATCCACAGGGCTTTGGGGAGCTATCCCATTTCCTTCGTCCTGCACATAGGAGCGGTGCCTGAGTTTTCAGCAGTGGTGGTGAAAACTCCAAGTCTCAGGGCTCTGAAGTGTGCTGGCTAAGAGGAATCAGAATGTATGAGTTTGAATCCTGCCTCTCTCACTTACTTGCTCCAAGATCTTAAGCAAGTTATTTAAAGCTCTCTCTAAGCCTGTTTTCATATCTTTTTTAAAAAAAATATATTTTATTGATATTTTAGAGAGAGGAAAGGAGAGAGATAGAGAGCTAGAAACATCGATGAGAGAGAAACATCGACCAGCTGCCTCCTGCACACCCCCCACTGGGGATGTGCCCGCAACCAATGTACATGCCCTTGACCAGAATCAAACCCTGGACCTTTCAGTCCGCAGACCGACGCTCTACCACAGAGCCAAACCGGTTTTGGCTGTTTTCATATCTTTTAAGTGGGAACAAAAATGGTACCAATTGCATGGGTTGTTGTCAAGAGGAAGTGAAAGTGCTTATCAAATGACGTGGCAAGCAGACGGGGCGCACCGCATTTTAAATAAGTAAATATATATCCCGGAGCAGAGAAGGGAGGAACCGGCCCGGCCAGGGACTTTCCTGTCTTCCAAACCACCCTGCTTCTCTCCCCAGAGGAATGGATGAGAATTCTCTGGGATAGAGCTTCACTCCTGGGTCAGCAGCCCTGCAGCTCTATGGCCCAGCCATTTGGGGCTCTGCCTGCTGGTGCCGAGTTGCCTGGCATTAAGGCGAGCGTGGAGCTAGATAGGAACGGAGGAAGCTACCAGGCCAGGAAGCCACCCGCTTTCAGCAAAGCCTGGGAAAGGGAAAGCAGATGTTTCGGTTCCTCTGGTGAGAAGACCCCACAGTGATCCTATGTGAGGTGAGCTTAGACTCATGGTCCTGTGGGAGATGGCAGCCCAACCCTGTGAAGGCAGAGTCCATGCATGTGTTCTCTGTGTAAAGTATCTCCGGTGTGTGGAGGTGCTCGAGGATGTGAATTTGGGCAGAGAAGTGAGACTGGGTGCACGGGAAGGGGCGGCCAAGCGCTGGCCCACTGGCCATGCCTATGCCCTCCTGGTCTCTGGGCAGCTCCATGGGGTGACAAGCTCTTACAGAAACAAAGGAAGTGGTGGCACAGCAGGGACCGCCCTTTGGGGGGGACTGTAAGTGGCTGAGACTTTTACCATCTGTTCTTCTCCATTCAAATAGTTACCAGGCGGTTGAAAAACACAGAAGTTACTGTGAAATTACCAGTTTTCCCCCCTGAATTTAGTAATTTCCGTCAAGGAGTGGGAGGTATCCATTGTGCTAAGCGTCTGTTTTGGAAACTGCCAGCAGATGGCGCTAGGGCTTGGTTCTCTATGGATCCTTCAAGCACCAAAGAAAAGAAAATGCTTAGAGTATTTTGCCTTTTTTTTTTTTTTTTAAATTGAATTTGTTGGGGTGGCATTGGTTCACAAAACCGTACAGGTTTCAAGTGTACAACTCAACAAAACATAATGATCACACGGCATTGTGCACTCATCACCCCAAGCACAGTCTCTTTTTGTCCCCTTTTATTTCTCCTTTGCCCACCTCCACCTTCCCCCTCCCCTTTTCCCTCTGGGTATCCCCTCACTGTTGTCTGTGTCTATGTGTTATATGTATATATATATATATATATATATATATATATATATATATATATATATCAAGCACACAAACACATAAACACACACATGTATCACATATATGTATTTTTTTTGTTTGTTTAATCTCTTTACCTTCTTTCATCCAGCCTCCCAGCCACATCCCCTCTGACAGCTGTCAGTCTGTTCCATTTACCCATGCCTTTGTTTCTATTTTGTTTGTCAGTTTATTTTATTCATTTGATTACACATATAAGTGAGATCATAGATACTTGTCTTTCTCTGACTGGCTTATTTCACTTAGCATAATAATCTCCAGGTCCACCTGATGAAACTCTGTTTCTCAGGAAATCGGAACAGAAATCCTGTCCTTGCATTCCTCGAGTTAAAGGCTGTTAACTGTTCATCAGGCGAAGAGCGGAGTTTCTTGTCATGGTGTCCTGCGTTTTCAGCTCGCCATTCTCCAACAGAGGGTCGCACTGCTTCTGATGTTGACCTGCTACAAACGCTAACATAAAACAGAATCAAGCCTGGAGAGGGATTTTAAATGGGTAAGTTAGAACTTTCCAATATGTCGCATAAAAAATAGCAGAGATCATGTTACTTGTGAAAGTAGATGTTTTGGATCATGCTGTTTCTCCTCTGCAGACCCTTTTCACTGATCTACTGCTGAAAGGCCAGAAACCAATAGACCTAATGACAGAACTTTTAGTGCCTTCTACCAGGCACTGTTTACAAGTCAGGGCTGTCTCCTTCCGAGATCAGTAAGAATAACCCCTGCAGCATAAAACCGCCTCAGATGCTAGCTTCCTGTCTCCCAGCCCAGGGCCGCACATGGACACTCTTCGTTGCATTTAGGCCTCACAGAGGTCTTCTGGGATATGTACTTTATGGTCCCATTTTTCAAGCCAGAAAACTGAAACTTAGGTTCAACACGTTGTCTGAAGTCATTCAACTGGTGAATAGGAGAGCAGGGATTGAAACCAGGAAACCTGATTCCAGGTTTGAAGTGGAGGAGTGGGGGTGGGGTGGGCTGGGAGAATAACTGGGCACCCTGGAGGCTCAGGGGTTCCAGGTAACTGACTCTGGAAGGGAGATATGCAAATTCCTCACTCTTTCCCCTCAACTGAATTCATCCAAGATTCGTGGAGCACGAGCTTTGTGCAAGGCAGATGTGTGGGGTGTAGAGAGGCTCATAATAATGACAACATAAGCTTCTGGAAGTTTCAGATGAATGGTGGTCCAAAGCCTGCAGTGTAAGGAACAAAAGAGGGACCAAAATGGGGGCAGAGAGAGGAACAGACCAAAACCACAGTCCCAGACTGGACTTCATGAGGCAGAGAAAGATGGCGGCGTCTAATGATAGCAGTGGCATCAAAAACAAAACAAAAGGCTCACACCAGAGGAGGGGGGTTTAGAGAAGGGCTTTGTGCACCTTCAACAAGGTGGGAGATACATATGAAGAAGCCTTCTCCCGGCTGTCATGAGACCATCAACACTTCTCTATTGATCGAAGGGAAATGATTACAGTGACATCACGAGATGAGTCAATGGACTCCTAACTCAGCGTCAGGCCTGATTTATGTAATCTCACTCATTCTCAGCACATGGCCTCAGGACACAGGGCAAATAATAACATTTAATTAAAACACATAAAACAGAAGCGCCAATGACAGCACATGTCAAAATCAATAAAATGCTAATTTTTAAAGATTGTGCTTGTACGGAGTCTGGAGGGTGAGCAGCAAGGATTCCACCACAAAGAGCCTTTGTGAAGGGAGCAGTCTTCACTCTGTGGCTGGAACGTACAAACCCTGTAGGCCCTCTAGCTCAGATCCTGCCTGCCACAGAAGACAGACTACAGAGGCCCATCATGGAATTAGCGGTAGGATCATCACCTGAGTTCCACCCTGGTGTTCTTCATCCCCTCAACACTTTCTTTGAGTCCCAGAGTGATTGGCAGGCACGCCCCCCCTCACTTCTCAGGGGGTGCCCACGCCAGTGGAAGAAATCCACCCACAGGAACTCAGGTGCCTCCAAAGCTCCTCTCAGCACATGACATCTTCCCTGCCTGGCTGCGTCTCAATAAAGGTTTTTAATTGGAAACCTGCAGTGTGACATTTCTAAGTAGGATTGCTTCTTTGTGCCTACAGGTCCCCTCCCTGTCACTTGGATTGGGCAGAAAACTCAAAGCATCAACCTCACAGACCATTTTCTCTTCTTGAGATGCATTCTTGGTGGGGGTAAGGAGGCCTCTCCTGGCCCAGACTAAATGGCAAACACACCAATTTTCCTTTAATCAATTTAGAACAAACTATAATTCTGCCATAAATAAAAATTTTCCTTCTACTCACATGAGATTACTTGGGTTAAATGTTAGAAATCCGAGCAGGCTGTGTGGGGTTAAGATTACATAGGGATTTTCATCAATTCCCAGCTCTTGGCCCGAGATTTGGGCACAGAGTTCTGGAAACTCTGACTTGTGACGGAGTTGCCTGGCATTAATATCTCTGAATAACACAAAAAATGGGAAGTGCCTGTGTCTTAATTGCATGCACCCACTTTGACTGGTGGAGCCTTAGCAAGCAGTCACAGTGAAGAACAATAATATTTGGGGTTTGGGAAATGTGTGATTGAGGGGTCATGGACATTTAGACTCTAGGATGGCTGATTTCTACTCAGCACAAGACTCCATCGGCTTACAGATCAGAGGATGGTACACCTTTAGGGCAGCATGGCCTGTGACCTTTTGGTTCTTTGGTTCTCTACCGAGAGCCTGCTGTGGTCGGGTATTGGGTGGAGGGAGTCTCTGGGCAGGCGATCGGCCATGTGGGCAAACTAACATCTCCTTTTAAGAGATCACACTGGTGACCATGGAAAACCAGAGAATGCTTGGCAAATGCTGACTAAATCGGGGTTCTCCCAAATTTTCTCTGTGAGAAGGGCTTAGGGGTATTGATCTAGTTCAACGTGGGGCAGCTGGGGAGCGTCATAATCATTGAAACTGGCATTTGTTGGAAACGTACATTCTGGTGGACATGATTTATTTATTCCTCAAAACAATCCTCCAGAAGATATCCTGTTATTAACCCCACTGTTCCAGTTTCCATTTGAGACACTGTAACTTGACCAAAGTCATAGACAAATGGTGACAAAATCAGCTAATAGCACAGGTGCTGTCTGCCAAAGAGGTAAAAAGCCAGGAGGCAGGGAACCTGGTGGTAGGGAAAAGGTCTCCTGGTATGTAGGTAACTATTTTTTCTGTCTTCATCACAAAGTAAGGCACACGAGTATTTTGTGGGGGCCACACAGGTGCCTTATTCAGGAGCATTGGAGAGGCCAGTTAAGGCTGTCCCTGTCATTGGTCCAATATTTTCTCAGAGTGAAGAGAATATTTGTGGCTAGTGCTGGAGAGAAGTCATTAGTGGGTTAAAAAAAATATCAGCTAGACACCTTTTGATCAAAATAGCTTGTACGCCTGGAGCTGCAGATAATCTTTAAGGGTAGTAACATCAAGTTAGAAGATTTATGGATTTAAATTTATTCAAGTTCAAGGAGAGAACCCCTGTTGGATTAATCAGTCATTGAACAGAGTCAATTGGTGAGAAAAATACCTAATCATACCTTTGCCCAAGTATTTTAATTATTGAGATGGTCAATATATAAAAATTACAAAGAAAGAGAGATTCATTTATTCTACAAGTATTGGTTAGTACTACTATGCCCCAGAGATGTTTCAGGCATGTGGGATACAACAGTGAGCAAAACAGAAAAAAAAAGGCTGCCCTTCAGTTGCTTACACTCTAGGAAGGGGGGCAGGTAGGGAATGTAATTGGAGACCTGCAGAGGGAGGGCATGCCTGCCAATAACTCTGGGACTCAAACTAAGTGTACAGCTAATGTGTTAGAAGATGGTAAGTGCTATGGAAGATAAAAAAAAACAGAGCAGGGAAAGAAGGAAAGGGAGTAGGGGCAGAGGGAGGGGGCAGGTTTCTCATTTAAAATAATGGTCAGGACAGACCTCTTTGAAAAGATGACAATTGTGCAGAGATTCAGAGAGTGAGCCTTTGAAACATTGATGGGCAGGATGCTCCAGGCAGAGGCAATGGCCAGTGCCAAAGTCCCTGTGCCCGGAAGAGAGTGGGTAGGGAGAGGAGATAAAGGTGAGATCGCTGAGGTGATGGGTACCAGGTAATGAGTGAAAAGAGGTGAGGGAGGTTTTCATTAGATGTAAGGTAACCTGACTTTGTACTTCAGAGGGTATCTCTAGCAGCTGTGTAAAGAATATATAAGTGTGTGTGTGTGTGTGGGGGGGGTAAAGGGTAAGAGCAGGGAGACCAGGTAGGAGGCTCATATGGTAATTCAGGTAAGAGAAGACAGTGGCTGAACCAGGTTGGCAGCCATAGAAATGTGAGGAGTGCTAGGACTTGGTGTGTTAATGTGATAGGCATGGCAAGTCTCCACTTTAACAGTCTTTTAAAAAAATATATTTTATTGATATTTTACAGAGAGGAAGGGAGAGAGATAGAGAGCTAGAAACGTCGATGAGAGAGAAACATCGACCAGCTGCCTCTTGCACACCCCCTACTGGGGATGTGCCCGCAACCAAGGTACATGCCCTTGACTGGAATCGAACCCGGGACCTTTCAGTCCGCAGACCGACGCTCCATCACTGAGCCAAACTGGTTTCGGCCACTTTAACAGTCTTGCTGTTCAGTAGTTTGAATTGGTAACTACTAATGTCAAGGGGGAATGGAGGAAGTGGCTGAAGATACAGGCAGGTTCTTTTCTTTTTCTTTTTTTTATTGGTAGGTCTTCTCAGGGTATCTTTCAGCTGCAAAGAGATTCTTGCCCATTTTAGAAGTAAATAAATTATTTAATTCCAGCCTCTCGGGTCCTTTGCTACACCAGAGAGATATTCTTTGTATTTTATGAAGTTGTCTTAGGTGCAGGAAAATTCGATCTCAGCTTAATCTGTTGCCACAAAACTGATGCCTTCTGTCTCACCATTAGAAAAATCACTCCTGGGAGGTGATGCTGTTCTTAATGAAAACACTGTCCTGAGGACCGCATAGCCTGCTGCCATCTATTGATATTTGGAGAAGGCTTGGTTTCCTAGGAACAAGGTGAATGGCATGGAAGAGGCCAGTAGAGAAGAGCATGAGGCCTAGCACATGGATGTGATGGAGAGCGGGCCTTACTGACCAGGAGGAGTGTGGGTTAGGGGGAGGGTGAATAAGGCGGACAAGGGTTCTGAACCACCAGGGACCAGCACTGAGCTGGCCAGCACAGACCGGAGTATGCAGAGAACATGAAGAGGTGAGGGGGAGGGTTGCTGGAAAGAGGTGGGAGAGGATCTCTCGAAAATTTTCACTTACTACCCAGTACTGTCAGGGACTAAACCTGCTCGGTGCTTGGCATAGGAAAGTCTGCATCAAAATGGGAGGGCAAAGCTTAATATATGCTTTGCCTTCCCATTTTGCTGCCTCTTTTCAAATTCTTCATCGAGATTTCCCGCAGAGACCTTGTGTACCAGGCTGACTTGTCTTTTCATTAGAGACATGGACATTGAAGTAATTTAAAGCTGCAAGTAAGGACACATTTAATATTCCGGGTGCACAATGCAATCTCAGAGATGCTCACTTATTTGAGAAGTCACGTGGGTGATTCTGTCACATCTTGGGGCAGCTCGGGATTGTGGTAGCAGATATCTCTGAAGAACTGAAAATGTAGTCAGTTGATTTCTGTCGCACAGTGTTATTCTGTATGGGTAAACACCATGTGTTCATGTTTGGAGAGAGTGATCTTTTCCCTTTAACGAAGGGCTCTTCTGCGGCAGCGTCGACAAAGTGGCATGCCATTAGCAGGTGCTGTTTGAGGGAGGTGACCTTGGCTTTTTGTCTTTGAGATCATTACTTTTTTCTTTTACACTGAGGTTAGAAAGTGGTGCACGACTTCTAATGGGGATCAGAATAACATTCAAATGTGCAGCTCTGCTATGCAAAATTGTATGCTACTCAGAGAGCAAATCCATCCGTCTGTGCCTGCATCCATCCCCACGGTACACAGCCCGTGAGCCAATTGTATCTGGCGCTGAGCTGGATGTTGGGGATGCGGTGACGGTCAAGCACCGAACCAGTCCCAGCCCCCTAAAAGCTTCTAGCTTAAAGTTAGTGTGGGAGGGAAATGCTCGTCACAAATAAACAGAAAAATGACTATACTGTTTCAAATCATGGTTAAGTGCTATGAAAAAAATAGGAACACAGTTGTGTGAAGGCGTATAGTGTGCAGAGAGAGGTTTGCACTGAGATCTGAGGAATAAATAGGAGCTAACCAGGCAAAAAGTGCTCGGGGTAGAGAGGGAGGTTGCAAAGCACATTCCAGACATAAAGGAGCCGAGAAACAGAGAGATTAGTATTTCCAGGAGGCAAGTCTTTGCATACGACTTTGGCTCTGCTATGGAACTTGATTGTGTTTCCAGCTTTTTTATTTGAAAAATGAAGGTTCTGCTACCCGCTCCCTATCATGATAAATGGCAACTGTCCCCTCATTGATGAAAAATGGAGCCGTCCTCTTGAGTTCTAAAATGAAAGGTGCTGTAATGGCGTAAACCCTGCCAAAAGCTACATCCAAAGGAGAAAAAAATTAATAACTTGGCACTCGCCTCCGCTTTAGGCATGCAAGTAGATAATGAAAGCTGTCTAATTATGTTTTTGCTTTGTGATGAAATCACAACTGAAAAATTTCCGCATATCGGAACCCAGTGGAATGGCGAGCTTGGTCAGCTGGCCGCCTCCCATCGGGGCTGGGTGAGTCACCAGGCCCACACCGGCTAAATCCTTTATATTTCACTCACGGATGAGGATTTTGCTCTTTAAAAGATAACCGTTCAGGAAACAATTCACCCCTATTCCCTTGTTTAAACACAATCGATGTTATTTTTAGGTTGAGCTTTATCTGACCAGAGACTAGACCAGCCGTGGGCAAACTACGGCCCGCGGGCGGATCCGGCCCGTTCTGCTATTCTATTCGGCCCGCGGAGCCAAAAGAGCGGAGGGTTCTCTTGCTCTCCCCTCCGCTCCTTCACCAGCAGCCCAAGATGAGAGTGCCAGCATGGTCAGGTTGCTTTTGTTCCGGCCCTCCGGTCTACTTTAAGAACCCATTGTGGCCCTCGAGTCAAAAAGTTTGCCCACCCCTGGACTAGACGATGCCCGTCATACCCAGGCTGGGTCCTGGGCTCATTTGATGTCGCCAGGAATTCATCTGGAAGACAGGTCAGAGGCCGGCCCGGATGACTCAGGGAGGCAACCTGTAGCTCTCCTCCTGTGGACCGCAGATGATGACAGACATGTAGGGCTCGGTGAAGCCGGACCAGGGGAGGAAGGGGTGAAAATGAGCCATAAGGCAAATACTCATTTCAGTGTAGAAACAGCCCGCATTTCACAAAGAAGGAGGCTTCTGAGTGGCAAAGGCACTGAATTCAGTCACCAGAGCCTTGCCTTAGTGTTTGTGACAGGGGCCAGTGAGGCCCATGGGGGGTGGCCATGGTGACATCAGCTTCATCCTGCGTCTGCTGGGGCAACGATCAGGCAGCACAGCCAGCTCCCTGGGCTGGAAACCGTTACCGGCCATCTGGATTGTATTTCCCTTCTGAAATGCAGCGCTGAGCTGGCCCTCCCTGCCCGCTGGAGGCACCGATCCCTCCCCGTGAGTGTGTGCTCACCCCTGCAGCAGAGATGTGGCCAACAGCTACTCCAGTCCCTGGCATCTCCGTCTCCCAACCTATGAACTCCGGGAGCTGTTGGCCAAGCGGATC
Source organism: Vespertilio murinus (assembly GCA_963924515.1). Classification (NCBI taxonomy): domain Eukaryota; kingdom Metazoa; phylum Chordata; class Mammalia; order Chiroptera; family Vespertilionidae; genus Vespertilio; species Vespertilio murinus. The sequence goes on from OZ004705.1 coordinate 34,825,212, forward strand.
AAAGGGCAGGAAGCAAGCTAAATACAGATGTGAAGGGAGATGAAACCGGGGCTATTTTTTTTTTTTTTAATCCTCACCTAAGGACATTTTCCCATTGATTTTAGAGAGTGGGAGAGAGAGGGAAGAACAGAGAGAAATGTTGATGTGAGAGGGACACATCAATTGGTTGCCCCATAACCACGGCCCAGGCTAGGGAGGAGCCCACAACCAAGGTACATGCCCTTGACCGGAATCGAACCCAGAATCGAACCTTTGGTCTGCACGCCAGTGCTCTATTCACAGAGCCAAACTGGCGAGGGCAAACCGTGGCTATTTTGAACTCAGAAGCATTCACTAACCCAGGGTAATAATGAAAAGTGTATGTTTTTGCTTATTTGTTTCTAAGAACATTTTGCTTTACAGATTTTATCTGCTAATGGTTCCCTTGATTATGAAGCTTTGGGACTCTGAAAATGATTTCCGGTGACTGCTAGGAGTGCGAAGCTTTCCTTGGGTGGGTTGCTGTGGCTCAGGCTAATTTTTGAGAGGCCTGGGTACTGAATTGGGTCTATGTTAAATTAAACCCAGAGGCTGTCTCAATATTTGCCAATCAAAATGGGTCCCTTTTACAAATTTGTGGGCATCTCCCTGTGACTTGTGGAACTGGAAGACCTGATTTTTGCCTTATACTTAGAGAAAACCATGTAAGACCGTCTTGAGTAGAGAATCTGTCCATCCCTTCACCCTTTTGCAGAGTGGCCAGGAGTGCAAACTCTAGGCAGACAATTGTGGGTTCAAATCTTAAGCTCCATTCTGACTGGCTGTATGAATTTAGACAAGTTACCTTGCCAACTCTCAGTTTTCTCATCTGTAAAATGGGGATAGTAGTAAATCCTCACTTAACATCGCCGATAGGTTCTGCAACTTTAAGTGAAACAATGTGCAACGAAACCAATTTTACCATAGGCTGATATAAACAAGAAAGAGTTCCTACAGCATCAGAAAGAGTTCCTACAGCATCGCATCAACATTATAACAAAATGACATGGAACTAAACGACATTCTTTGAAGACCTGCTTACCTTGTTTTAAGAATTAAGGAATATAATAAATGTACTTTTTCTTGTGCCTTTCTGCAATAACTACTCACTAAAGCTTGCATTATTATCATTGTCATTCAACCAATATGTATCAAATGCCTGCCAAAATTATGAGTGGTGGAAGATACCATGAAGTATTAACTGTAGTTGGAGAGAGAGATATGGGAACATAAAGAAAATGACCCATGAGTAAAAAATAGCAAGGTAATAGTAAAGTACAATCAGAACTAAATGGGCAGAACAGATGAAGTTTAGTAGGAGTTCAAAGGTCACTAAGCCCTAGAATAGTCAGAGAAGGCTTCACGGAAGAAGAGGGCATTGGGCTGGGGGTGGGAGGGGGTGGAGTTTAGGGTTAGGATTCTACTCTTGCCACTATTCCCTGTGAATACCCAGGTCACCCAGGCTAGAGGAGAGGCGGGCCTGGAGGGTCCCAAGGAGATGCCATTCCCACGTGACTTTAACTATTGGCCCAGTTGTGAGCTGCACAGAAGGTAATTCTTCCACGGGGAAAGTATTGTGTGTGCCTCCAGAGAACACGGCCTTTCTTTTGCTGCAGTCTCCGATGCCAAGAGAGAAATAATTCTCTTCCCCGATCCTTCGTTCACGCCAATCATGCTTCTTGATTACCTAATAAATACCCCACAGGCTAGTTGCCCAAGGCACAGAGATAAAAAGACCTGAGAACCGATCTCATCTGTTTTCCTTGGACACCCAAACGGAGAGTTCTTGGATTGTGGATGGAGCCAGTACAGAAGTCTCCCAGTGGTCAGCCTTCCCTGCCGAGGCCGCTGCAGTGATGACAAAGGAGAGCAGAGCAGTCAGATGCCTTTGTCTGTAGCCATGGGTACTGTGGCCTGCTGAGTTCAACTGGGGGAGGGAATCTGTCATAACAAGGGAATTGCAAATTGGCATGAAACAAATCACCCACTTTTTTGTTAGGAGGAGAACCCTTCTCAATTGCTCTCTTTCTCAGAAACGATGGAGAGAATAATTTTGGGGCCAACTTCCATGCTTTTCTTGTATGATTCTTCCTTGCTGCTGGGACAATTTTTGGTCCATGTCTGTGACATTTAACTGGCCATATTTATTTGTAGGCAGAATCTCTGTGCCTTAAAAGTATGGTTCTGACTCCAGATCCCCGGCCCCCTACTCCATTCCTGCCCACACGGACTTACTACACCCCCTCATATAGTTCCTGGCCACCCCCCCCCCCCCCCCCCCAGTTCTTCTGTTGGGACTTGATGCAGCGGTGAGTCAGGCCTGCTGTGATTGTCCATGCTGATGTTTGGGTTCGGTCACTCTCTCTTTGTCCCAAGATTTAGATAGGGAGGAAGGGCCAGGAAGAAGGAATCCCATGTCAGCCTCTAGCCCAGTGGTTCTCAATCTTTTTTTAAAATATATATATATTTTATTGATTTTTTTACAGAGAGAAGGGAGAGAGATAGAGAGTTAGAAACATTGATCAGCTGCCTCCTTCACACCCCCTACCAGGGATGTGCCTGAAACCAAGTTACATGCCCTTGCCCAGAATCGAACCTGGGACCTTTCAGTCCTCAGGCCAACGCTCTATCCACTGAGCCAAACCGGTTTTGGCAATGGTTCTCCACCTTTTGAATGCCACGACCCTTTAATACAGTTCCTCAAGTTGTGGTGACCCCCAACCATAAAATTATTTTCGTTGCTATTTCACAACTGAAATGTTGCTACTGTTATGAATCATAATGTAAATACCTGTGTTTTCCGATGGTCTTAGGCAACCCTGCTAGCGGTTCTCAACCTGTAGATGTGTTCTCTGTCCAGCTCTGACCAACTTTTGTGCTGGAGTATTAGAGCTAGATAACTAGATACCGAATTTTTATTTGTCTAGTGGTCTTTGTGTAGGCAGTTCATCTGCCAGGTCCCCAGAGGGGAGGGGAGTGAGTTCCAGCTCTGTAACCACACATTTAAGAGCTGTTCTATTCAAAACTCAACTTGACGTCTGATAACCAGAAATGCTGCTTCCCATCTGGTAGTTTTTACTGTGTGGGCAACTGTGGCAGAGAAAAAGCTATGTGGTCACCAAATCTGTTTTCATGTGCCTCCTTCTGGGCACATAGGAGATTATACTTGCCAACCCCCTTGAAGTTTGGAGGGGCCTTGTTCTGGCCAATGAAATGTGACATGTCACTTCCTGGTTGAGCTAGTGAAGAATTTCTTTATGATTGTCCACTTTATTTCTCTACCATGTGACTGTGGTAGGTAGCTACAAAACAGTGGGACCTCCATTGGCCTGGAACCCCACGTTGTTCCTTGGAAGGGAACTGCCTGTAGAGCTGACAGATACCCAGAAGACTTTGCGTGGGTGAGAAATAAACCTTGGTCAGGAATCTAATGAACAAAATAAACTAACAAACAAAATAGAAACAGACTCCTAGATACAGAGAATAGACTGACAGCTGTCAGAGGGGAGGGGTTGCTTAGGGGCTGAGTGACAAAGGTTAAGCAAAATGCAGACAACAGTATGGTGATTACAACCTCTAAATGTGGCAGATGTCACCGTGTGACTTTCTCCTTCAGATTTATTTCTTAAAAATAACACTTAAAAGGTTATGGGTTTAAGATGAAAAGAAAAATCTGAGCACTTCTTGCCAGAAATACCTTCTTTGAGATTTACATAGGAAGATAAAGGTTTTTTTTTTTTGAAAGATACGCGTATGATCTCTTTTGTCCTAGATACTTAAATCCCTTTGGATCTGTATTCCCAAAAAGGAGTGGAGTAGGGGCGGGGATTGAGTCTCATTTGATGGAAATGATATGTGAAAACCCTATGCATAGGGAAGGAGAAAAGATCCCTCTGTGGAAAGCTGGAGGCTGGCAGCAGCCCCTGAAGCCACATTTCACAGCTGGCTGTCAAACACATCCTTTCTCCTCTCACTTCCAGGGCAAGGTTGTCAAGAGGCCCCTTCTTCAGATGTTGATAAAGTGTTGCGTTAGTACCCTCCTGCTCACATCTGAGGCTGGAGCCCTGGTTCCTAGAGGTGCCTCCTTCCTCCCAGGTGGCTGATCCCACGCAGTAGGGCACTTGCCTTTCTCTTCCGGTCCCAGCCCTTGGGCTGCCTGAGGCTCTGCCAGCTGCAGCAGCTGCATTGCCTAAGGGAGCGCTTCCCTCTGAGTTACTGGCTACTCTCACGGCTCCTTTAGTTTGTAAATTCTCAAACTTTCTTTCAATGGGTCGCTCCCTTGGAGGTGCCTCTCATTTATTCAGGACTCAGGAGGTCTGCATGAGGCAAGCAGGGTTGGCTCCACCTTGGAGGACAAGGGGGAAGAGAGGCCAGGCCACAGGAGGTTAAGTGTAAGATGCATGTGCCACACAGGAAGTGGCAGACCGAGGGGTGGGACTCAAGGCTAGCCCAACTCAGTATTCATTCCAACCATTTACTTGTTGTCCTCTCCCCAAAGGTTGCAATTTAAAAAATATATGTATTTGTATTGATTTCAGAGAGGAAGGAAAAGGGAAGAAGCATCAGTGATGAGAGAGAATCATTGGCCACTTCCTGCCTGCTCCACATTAGGGATCAAGCCTGCAAGCCCAGGCATGAGCCCTGACCAGGAATCAAACCGTGACCTCCTGGTCTATAGGTCGATGCTCAACTATTGAGCCACACAGGCCTGGCAAAGGTTGTAGTTTTTGTATAACTCCTATCTCCTATGAATTCTTCACTTTCAAAGTTATGTGAGACCGAGGCCCATGTATAAATCCAGTCAGCTTATGTAATCTGATGCATACAGCTTTGATTTATGATTTGCATGTTCATTCCAGATACTGAAAATTTGCTCCTGTTCTTCCCTCTTTTCCCAATCCAATCCCAGTTCCCACATCCCCGCATGAAGCCTTCTTTAGGCGGTATAATCTACATGGATCTTCTTCTTAAGGTCAGGATTTATTTAGAATGTCATTGCCCTTTTCTGGTTTCCTGGGGATGATGTAATGACAAAGATGAAGGGGTTAAGCAAAAACACACCTCACATTTCCTTGAGGAAGTCTCCTTCTGACTTTCCTATAAAAGCTAGAACAGTTCTGGGCAAATTAGGTGCTCAATAAGTAAGTTTGCATTCTTAGTCCCAAGGATAATTTTTACATTGAGAGTAGTTTGGATAATTTTTACATTAAAAGGGCCAGTTGAAAAATGTGAAAGTCTCTAGTAGTCATAGGGCTTTGAGCTGGACTAATCTGTCTCATCTTCATCTCAGATGCTCTGTTTGTACGTATGTTCCCTACTGGCAAAGATAATGAATTATGGTGAAATTATGAGTTTTATCACAATTCTGTTTCAACCCTTATGTATTGGAACTTTAAGAAACAGAATTCAAGATAAACTTGGTCCATATTCTTTTAAATAGAGATTCCGTTCCAGACTGTCTGAATCTTGAGATGAACTCTCTAGGTATTCTTTATGCAATTAAATAAACACTGCATTATAGAATTTCCATTGGTGAGTAAAAAGATATAACTATGACATGATTTCAAAGTACATTGCCAGGCAATATTAGATGGAGGTTTCAGGAAGATTAAATATCTAGGTGACCCAAATATTTTATATTAAAACTAGAGAACTGGTGCATGAAATTCATGCACGGGGCGGGGGGGGGGGAGGGGGGGAGGGTGTGTCCCTCAGCACAGCCTGCACCCTCTCCAATCTGGGACCCCTTAAGGGATGTCCAACTGCCCATTTAGGCCTGATCCAGGTAGGCTTGGGCCTAAATGGGCAGTCAGACATCCAGGACTGCTGGCTCCCAACTGCTTGCCTGCTTGCCTTCCTGCTTGCCCCTAACCACTTCTGCCTGCTAGTCTTCTCACTCCCTAATCACTCCCCTGCCAGCCTGATTGCCCCTAACTACACTCCCCTGCAGGCCTGGTCACCCCTAACTGCCCTACCCTGTAGGCCTGGTCCCCCCAACTGCTCTCTCCTGCAGGCCTGTGTCCCCCCCAGTTGTCTTTTCCTGCAGGCCCATTCACCCCCAACTTCCCTCCCCTGCAGGCTTGATTGTTCCCAACTGCCCTCCCCTGCTGGCCTGATCGCCCACAACTGCCCTCCCTTGCAGACCTGGTCCCTCCCAACTGCCCTCCCCTGCTGGCCATCTTGTGGCAGCCATCTTGTGCCCATATGGGGGCAGCCATCTTTGACCACATGGGGACAGCCATCTTGTGTGTTGGAGTGATGGTCAATTTGCATATTACTCTTTTGTTATGTAGGATGTATAATGCATCTTATTTGCAAGCCCAGCTCATTTATATGGTCTCATGATTCTTCAACTCCTGGCACCTTTTGGGTGCATCACACTGAATATGCATGTGAATCTTTAAACCAGTACCATCTTCCCCATAGTAAGAGTCCAGAATCACACTGGAAAGCATTGGAAGTGCTAAAATGGGAGATCAGTCTGACTAAGAAGTTTCTTGGATTTTCTAAGGTGCTTACTTTTGATTTTTCCTTTCTAGCTTATGTTAACTTTCATTTTTTTTTTTAAGATGGAACGATGACATAGAACTGCCTCTTTGCTATAGCTGTTTGAAATAGCTAATTAGACTCATGTGGATTGGTAGCTTATTAGCCCCTTTGGGTTTAATAGTTGCAAAGGTCAGAGCAGTCACGCTATTGTCACAGGGTCAGAGTGTGAATGGCAGCTGATCAAGAAAGGTAAATTGACAAGATGGAAAACAAGGCAGGGTTATTATTACAAGAAGCATCAACCAGATAATAATAGACCATAACCAATGAAAAATCACTCAAATCATGACCTAGCCCAAAAGGGAAACAACCCTTACACTTCCAGAATTTATTGCAGAACTGTGATTGCTTGGCTATTAAAACGTCACCTGCAGAATGAAATAATAAAATGCTGACTTCAAAATGAAATAGCTTTTTAATTCTTCTCAATATATTCCAAGCATTATTGAATGACCAGTTTAGGTCTCTGGAGAAATAATTATGACTTAAGGACTCTTTAAGGTGTAAACCCTTCTCTCTGTCTCTCTCTGTCTCTGTCTCTGTCTCTCCTCTCCCCCCGACCCCCACTCATGAATCATTTCTTTAGGAATTTTTTGAGGAACCATGATAAAGAGGACTGGAATTTCTAGGTCTGTACCTAGTTCCCCTTAATATTACATCTCTACCATGGTTCTATGGAAAGAAGGCCTTGTTCTAGGAAGATGGACTCCTTAAAATGTAGTGATTCTATCCTCTACTTTATCACTTCACTGCAGATAGAATACTGCAGATGTTCAAAATATCATATGGCTAGCAGCCTCCACCATGCGGTGTCATTCAACTTTCATTAAAATACCTATGACAGCACAGAAAATGAAGACATGGAAAATGTGGAAATTTACGGTGCTGACTAAAAGGAATGCTGATGGACAACAAATGCTGGAATCAAGGAGGAATGCCTCCTCTACATAAATGGCCAATGGAGCAGATTTAAGGAATGCCTTATGGCACACCCCCGTTTTAGATCACGCAAGAGTGACAACTGAAAAATGTAGGGAGACAATATGTTTTCCATTCTCTGCTGCCTTAGAGCAAAACTCAGGATTTCTATCCACCAGAAAATAGTGTGGTTTTACCTTATTTTGAAAATGTGAATCCATTAAATGGCCAAAGTAATCTTTTCCCATCACTTCCCCAGCCCACTACCCCATTTCTTCTGCACACATAAGAAAGAGCAATCCCGGACAACGGGAAAGAGCTAGGAATATTGTTGATTAGAGATTGCCGACGGTCTGTATTTTGATAAGTGTGTTGCGTTAGTTTGGGTTTCTGTAGGAGCAGACATTGAGACAATAAAACAAATTATTTACTTTGGAATCAATCATAGGAAAGTGTGGCAAGGGAGTAAAAACAGAGGGGAGAGAGGGCAGTAAAATAAAGGTTCTTGCCAAGCAAGTTAGCGCTGTAGGTGACTGGCACTTAATCCCTTCAGGGAACTCTGAGTTCTGAAACTTGGGCCTCAGGATCATCCCACTTAAGAGGTGAAGGAGCTGGGATATTTATACACCAGTTCCTATCAGTTATTAGTTAAAGGCTGCTCCTGGGAACATGGCATAATTTCCCTGGCATATCTGGCCTGCTGTGCACAGTAGAGTTGCTCTGTAGGCCAGACAAAACTTCCAACAAATACATCTAGGTGCTAACAGGTCAAAGATTGTTGTGCCCTGAAGTGTTAAGGACGAGGGGGTCTGAACAGGCCATTGCTTGCATCTACTGCAGTCCAGATTTTTACCACTCACATTCCTTGAGCTCCGTGGTAGGCTGCTCTACCCTATCACTGACTCTTCAACATCACAAAGACCAAGAACCCACAACAGGAAGATTGGTGAGCCAAGATCTCACTGTTGGCTGCCGCAGTTTGTTCCTAGACGTTCATCAGTATCTCCCTTCTCTTCTACCCTTTGTAGAACCCCCTTCTCATTGGCCAGCACGTCTGTGGGTTTAGGTGATTTGGCTGGTGGACTAACCCAGATCTTTATCTCTAAGAGGTCTATGGTTATGATAGATTTCTTCTGTGCAAATTTTACGACCTGGTGGCTCTGAGAATACCCCACCCATAAAAGGCAGTATGGTTGCACGGTCGCTTGATGTACCATGCTGAGGTGCTCAGGCCCTCCGTGGGCCCAGGCCTGCTTTCTGAGTAGCAAAGCCCCCTCTGCTGGCATGGGCTTGCTCAACACCTCTGCGGGTTTGCATTGAGGCTTCTCAAAGATTCTCCAGAGCCTAGTGCCAGAGGATCGTCTGAGCACCAGGGTTGCTTGTACCACAACGAGACCTGCTACAGAACTCTCTCTTGCTCCAGGACCACTGACTTCATTTGTTAGGACTTCTATAACCAAACACCTCAGGCTGGGTGGCCAAAACAACAGAAATTGATTGTCTCACAATAGCCTTCCAAAATATAAAATAATTACAGGGCAAAACCCTTGTGAAAATCAAAGCACTTATAGAAAGGAAACTACGACTTTAAAAGCAGCTGGACAGTGGTGTCAAATGGATAACAAGTTACCCACCAAAGCTGTTATTAATGCAAATTTTTATCTTCTGTAGCCAGAAGGAAAAAATTAAGGACAAGTGCCATTTCCCCCCTCCTGCCCCACAAATTCATACCAGTGCAAGATAAACCCCAAGAAATAGGATCTAAGGGCCTCCTATTCTTTAAAAAAAAGAAAAAAGAAAAAAATATATAATTGATTTTAGAGAGGAAGGGAGAGGTAGAGATAGAAACATCGATGATGAGAGAGAATCATTGACCGGCTGCCTCCTGCACCAGCCCTACTGCGGATCAAGCCTGCAACCCAGGCATGTGCCCTTGGCCGGAATCAAACCTGGGACCCTTCACTCTGCAGGCCGACACTCTATCTATTGAGCCAAACCAGCTAGGGCGTCCTATTTTTTATCTCATTTGCAATCCATCTCCATTTTCTTCTTCATTTTTGGTGATAATCCAAGGCTACCATACCAAACTCATTTTCCCACCAAATAAAGGCATACTCCTTACCAGGGCTGGCTTTGGCAGTGGGAGCTGTTTTATGAATAGTCCAAGTCCCTGGAAAACAATTTAAACTGGCTGCAGTATTTCATCAGAACGGTTCAATATCAGTGATTGGTGGGCCTCATAGTGGATGGTGTGTCCATAATTCATAACACCATCTATATTGGAGAGAGGACACTGTAGTCTCAGAATTTTTATTAAGGGGGAAGAGGAAATTTAGACTATGCTGAAAAGAAATACAGCTGAAGCCATTGTTACAGTTGGATTTTATCTTTACAAGGATAGAAAAGACTAAATCAGTGACTACAGGAGCCAAATTCCACTACAATACAAAGGAAAACAAGTGCATGGCTACTACTGACTAATTTATTTTACTCGGTGGAATAAACTGGGATAACTAACATTGTCTTAATCTATGTATCCTGCAAACCCAAGGCTATGTAAAAGCATTTAAACACACACTGATATGGCTCAGGGCTGCAAAGAGCTGTTTTGAATTAGAAAGAGCTGGAAATATCTAAAGAGGTCTGCCCAACAGCCCAGCACTATAAATAGTCCAGAGTGAGCCGTGCTTATAGCTCAGGTTGGCCCGAGGCCTAAACTCCACCCCCCCCCCCCAACCCCCGGGCCAGAGACCCTGGAGGAATGAGGCAGAAATGGAATCTGGGCAATGTCTTACTGCTTCTGTGGTTACTATAGTTTTCTCGGGGATAGGCTATGGCTGTCAGTAAATATTTTCATCTCCCCTTCTCCCTCCCTTTCTCTCCCTTCTTCCTTCCATTTCTAAAAAACATAACACCTACAAATCCTAAAAGACAGAAATAAGTAAAGCAAAGCTTTCCCGGTCACTTTCTGAAGTTAGTTACTAAGTGCTGGAGATGTACAGCCCGATTATTGGTAACTAAATTCATGTTTCAGGAGTCTCTGAATGGCTTGTGGGTAAACTAATGCTGTGTGGAAAGTGTGATAATGACCACACATTTCTCAGTTTTGCTGTCTGCCATCACTCCATTATGATGTCTGTGTTATGGGTGAGGGAGATGCAGCTCCAAGGAGTGCAGTGTTCAGTGATATGACTTAGGTCATGACTACAGTGGTCTGTTAATTATAAGCAGCTCCAGACCCCCATCCATTCTCATTGCCCGCCTCCTTTGCTCTGAGATAGACTTTTCAAAGAGTTTGCTGAGACATTGTGCTAAGTTCCTCTAGATAAGTGGTCTGCAAACTGCGGCTCAAGAGCCACATGAGACTCTTTGGCCCCTTGAGTTTTTAGCAAAGGCCAGCTTAGGAGTACTGTTGTGGGGTCAAACCCTGGGTTCAGAATAAGACTACTGGAGGCTGATGATTTATTAAAAAAAGCAGAGAGATTTATTGAACTGGCCAGGTCAGCCGCAAGAGCACACATACAGGTGGGCTCCATACCACTGTGCTGTTACAGGTGTAGCTAGTCCTTTTTAAAGGCTCAAACCACAGGAATTTTCATTTGCTCTAATTTTAAAGGCTAAAGACTACATTCTAAAGACTGGGGTCAGCTCGCAGGGTCGTTCCCTAGTTACATTTAGCTGGACATTGGAATGTGGCCCTATCTTACGAAGCAGAATTTAGTGGTTAATCTCTAAAGGTTATCTCTAAAGGTTATCTATCCCTGAAGCTACTGAGTCAGTGGGAATCAATCTCCTGTGCTCCTGGTCCCAGGCAAGGGTAAATATTCCTTGTTTAATTCGGTGCAAGAGACAGCCTTAGCAGGGTTAGAATTTAAACAGCAGTTTTTACCAAAGTATGATTGCTACCATATTTCAGTACCCTAATTAAGTTAATAACAATATACCTACCTATATAGTTTAAGTTTTAAAAATATGGCTCTCAAAAGAAATTTCAATCGTTGTACTGTTGATATTTGGCTCTGTTGACTAATGAGTTTGCCGACCACTGCTCTAGATCATTCGGATTTTCAACCTTTTAACCTCTATTGTGATTCACCTGCTTCACATATTGTTGAGTAAATGGCCCAGGGAGTCAGTGTGAGGTGTTCAGGAGGTCCTGGCCAGAGATTTAACTATTAATGTGAGTCAGTTAGTCCTTAGATGTAGTTTATGTACAAATATATCAAGCCTTACTATCAGCAGCTGGGCACCGTGGTCACATGGGGAGAGATAACAGTAGCATCAGAGTACTAGAAGCCAAGCGCTGTGTTGAGCACTTAAAGTTTTTTAAATTCTTCCCGCATCCGATGAGGTGGCTCCTACATTATCCTCATTTGAGAATTTAGGAAACTGAGACCTTGATAGGTTAGGTAAACTTTCCAAGGTCCCACAGCTTGCAAGTGGCAGAGCCTAGGTTTACAGCAGGCTCTGTGCACACTCGCCCTCCATCCCTTCCCCACCCTGCACTGCACTACAGGGTGTGAACGGTATTGGTGGACTCACCCCCCAATCAGATAGCCTGCTCGTAGGCTGAGCAGTTCCTGAGTTGAGTTGACAACTAGGCCAAAGTTGGATTCTGCCTTTCCCTTTCACCCTCTTTGTCCCACCTGCTCACCTCCTTCCCTCCCTCCTCCTTTTTCAGTTCTTCACTTCTCCTTGAGACAATGTTGCCTCCCTTGGCCCAGGTCTCAATTCTGTTTAGGGACTGCCTTAGAATAGCATTGACCAGTGATTCTCAAACATGGTTGATCATCAGAATTACCCGAGGAACTTCCAAAAAGCAAAACCAAACTCCTTGCCTTCCAACTTGGGATACATTAGTAGTTCTCCATCAATAATTGTGCTGATGTTCCCTCAGTTGGAGAACAAATGCCATAATACACAGTGGTCATAGTCCTATTGTGATGGGAGTGGAAAGGTTCAAACCTGGCTGAACACAGTTTAGTTCATCTGGTTCTCTAAAGCTAAAAATTGGCTGACAGCACTGGTCTCTTGCCTGTAGAGAATAGTTGTATTTCTGCTTCCATGTGTTCCAAAGGGTTCATGTTAGTGCCCAGACATCAGAAAAACACCATATTGGCTTACATTTGGGTGTTAGAAATGAACGTGTTCTTGGTCTGTGAAACTTTCCATGATATACTAGCACATGGAAGGAGAATTGGCACTGGTGATGGAACTTAGTATATAGCAACTGCAAATGGTCCAGAGCTGTTAGAAATTGTAAACATTTATTTAGCTGGTCCTCCAGGCACCTCTATAACAGTAGATAATTAGACAACCTAAATGATTTTTAAAAACCAGAGTCAATAAAGGCCATGCCTTCTCTCCTTTTAAATGTCTTTGACTTTAAAATAAAGAAGTTAAGAGTTCATCCTGTTTTGAAAGAATGCATCTGCCCTCACAGGCAGATTTGTGGCTACTTCTGATAAAGTTAATTCTGCTGATTCTTGGAAGACTTTTTCAGAGTCTTCCAGGTTCCTTTAATTAGGTCTTCATTACTCAAACCTTGGATGTTATGGTACATTTTTCAGTGGGCCATGAATCCTAGATCATGAGGACTAGAAACTGTTTATTCCCAAATCAAGATTGTCATGGGTGCTTTATCAGTCTCGGAAGAGGATTAACCCAGGGGTGGTATAAATGTCACGCTAAGTCTTCCATTTGACTGTGACAGTTAACAATGTGAGAGAAACCATCTGAATATCTAAAGAAGCTGGAGAGATTATCTGCCAAAGAGCAGGCAACTGTCTTCCAAATTACTGATGGAAAAGTCATCTTCCTCTCTGTAGCTAGAAATAAGAGAGAGAGAGAGAGAGAGAGAGAGAGAGAGAGAGAGAGAGCGCTCGCAATCTTCATCCACACTAAAAAAAAATATGAAGCATTGCCCTGCTTTCCCTGGAGACAGAATAAAGGAGAGTGGGCTTGCACTGCAATGGAGGCATTACAATGAAACTTTAGGAAGATCTTCCTCATAGCGGGGTTGGGAAGCGCCAAGGATACATGAAAAAGAGGGTCTGCAGCTATCAGTTGATTACAAAAAAAGAAGGAAAATAATTTATATCTTGCTTTGACAGTGAAAATACTTCCTAAATTGTCCTGAGAGAAAGATGGCATGGATTTGAAGGGGATTGGGATATGCTGCCCCCAAGATGCCACTTTGACATGATTATGTTGAGCAGGAGGCAAATGAGAATCAACAGATGCAGCAAGAAACCTTCTCAGCTCTTTTCTTATCTGAGTAAAGGCAGAAACTTCTGAGAAATGAAGGCCTGGCTCCTGTGCGAGCTTTATGGCCATAAAGAAGACAACAAAGTCAGCTCTGAGGTGGGTCTGCAAACAAATCTTGCTAAAATAACCTGTATTTTCTATTAGTTTCCCCCATTATTTCCTATTCACTTTCACAGAATTTGCCACCCCTAGCCCCAACCCTATTTTCCCTCATTTTGTCCTGTCTCCACAATGTCCTATCTTTTTAAAAAGGTATATAAACTCTCAGGCCTGTCTGTTTTGGGGGAGTCTTCACTTTTCTATAAAGTCCTCCATATACATATCTATAATAATAAAAGTGTAATATCCTAATTAGACCAGACAGCCAAACGACCTTCCAGACGCCCTTCCGAAGCTGGGGCTGCAAGGGCTGAGCCCCTTGTATGAATTTTGTGCAACGGGCCTCTAGTATGATAATAAACCTTTCCTCCTGCAAATCTGTCTGTTGTCTAACTTGCAGGGCCTCAGGCACTGAACCTAAGTAGGGTAGAAGGAAAAAGCCCCTCACCCCCACCCCTCTTCCCGCTTTGATTTATGTGAAAAGAACAACCACAATAGTAAGAAGAAGATTCTTTTAGATGCAGGACCCTCTGGGTTAGGAAATGCCTATGTTTAAATCTCACCTCTACCACTGATTTGGGTGTTATTTGATTTGTCTCAACCTTGATTTACACTTATATGAACTGGGAATAATAATAAATACCTCATAAAATAGTTATAATGCATGTAAAGTACTAAAGTATGAGGTTCTATCAATCAATCTATCTATCTATCTATCTATCATCTATCTTCTTTTAAAATATGATCCATTCTTGTGGTTATGGATTAGCAATGACTACTATCCTAAATGGCTTGCATTTCTGTGTAGAGGCAAGGAGAATGAATTGACTAACACCCTAAGTTTCCGTTGAGCCTTCTGACTTCATTGTCCTGTGAAGACTCTAATGGTTATTCAGTTTTATGCAAGGGCAAAGCCGGTTGTCTCCTAGATTGTCCAGAAGGAGACTGGGATAGGAGACACTTGCATGCAGCTACCTAATCATATTAGATCACTTGCCATTTTCAGATGAGCAATAAGTCGATAAATGAGGAGGGCTGGTCACTGTCATGGTTGTTAATGAGAAAACCTACCATCTTGATGGTAATGAATGCTGATGAGGGAAAAGAAATCACCTCTGGGTAAAACCTGAGTACGTGCCGTCACTGCCTGGTTTTTGCCCGTGCATTTTCTTGGGCTGGTGTCAAAGAGGAGACTCAAGACTTAAACCTGGATAAATGTCATCCACAGATGAGCCTGGAGCCATAGTATCTGAGAGTATGGTTTAGGGCAGAGCAAGTTAGTGTCACAGAGCTCATTGCTGAGCTGCCTTTTCCTGCCAGGCCTTCAGAAAGGTCAGAAAAAGCAAGAATAAACATGTGCTTGGCCTTGCCAGGTTTTTGTAGGAAAATTCTGCAACGAAAAGCCCCACCTCTAGCAGGCTTTTAGCCTGAAGTTGCATGTAACTGGAAAATGTAGGAAGATTGTCTGCCATGGAACACCTCTGAACATGCCCAACCGTGTGGCGTAGGATGTGGTCCTAGCAAATGTGCAAGCTTCTTCGTTGCTAAAGACAAAGAAAAAAGCCCTAGTAATAGCCAACACACATCACAGTCCACTGGAAAGGCACCCCAAGGTTAATAATGTCTGTAGTCTTCTGTCTCTAGACAAGTCGGCCTTCATAGTAGGTCAAATATCAAAGTTCAATTCTATTGCTATTTAAAAAAATATAGTTTCTTGGTTTCAGAGAGGAAGAGAGAGGGAGAGAGAGAGAAACATCAATGATGAGAATCATTAATTGACTGTCTCCTGCACACCCCACATTGGGGACCGAGCCCGAAACCTGGGCATGTGTCCTGACTGGGAATCGAACCATGACCTCCTGGTGCATAGGTCAACGCTCAATCACTCGGCCATGCCAACTAGGCCAATTCTACTTCTTAGTCACCTTTCCTGATAGCCTACTGAAAGTGGGTGCTCAGTCCAGGCTTTCTAAGAAGAGAATTATAATTGCTACTTACCTGTACTTTGTAATTTCTGAGAATTAGTCTATCGGAGACTAATTATTAGTCTTATTAATTATTAGTGCCCAGAGAAATGCAGAGGAAATAGTCTCTTTGATACCAGTCCAAGAAAATGGATTTCCTAAGGACTAGGGTTTTAACAAGTTACAGGCTTTGTAGGTCTGTGGCATCATCTTTATTTCTCACCTCCACCTGCATGGCACAGCCAATCAGACCGTCTCTGTTTCTTCTGCCAACCCACCCACTCCTAAGATTTTTCTGTTTAATCCTGGAAGACTTGCCTAATAAAAAGATAAGCCTTGAAACAAATAATGTGCTGAAATGTCTTGGGGGAGGAGTTGTCTGAGGAGTGGGTCGATGGCTTGAGGGAAAGATGGGGGAAAAAGAGGTAGGCTCTTCTTTCCCTCCTAAAGCTTCTTTGGTCGAAGAACACCATGAACTCGGTAACTAGATATACTTTTAGAAGCTGGCCCTTCTATTTTAGAAATGGATCTGCTGGCTGCTTTAAAATCAGCATAGCTGCACACCAAGCAGATCGATGAAAAACACTTTGCCCATTTGTGTCCGAGATATAGACAGTTCCCTCAGCAGCTGTCAAGGGTAAGAAAGTAACCAGGTCTCCCTGTTTGGTGAAACCAAGATTATCCTGTGGGTACTCCTGTCTACTTTGGGCCATGGCTTTGGAGGAGGGTTGATGTCTTCCTGCTTCCTTCAATGATCTAAGTTAGAGGACCCCCCAGTAAAAAACAGTGGTGTTCATCTCCCAAGTTTTGCACTCCCAAGTACTGCTTCCAAGCACATCTTCTAAGGCCTGTCTGTCATGGTGGCCCACTAGGGCACTGGGTATGAATAATGTGTGTAAGTGTGGGTGCATGTGGGGAGGGGGGAGTATATTAATTTTCTAGAACTGCTGTAACAAATTTCCACAAGCTGGCGGTTTAAAATAGCAGAAATTTGTTGATTCACAGTTCTGGAGGCCAGAATTCTATAACCAAGATGTCAACAGGGCAATGCCCCCTCAAAGGCTCTGGGGGAAGATCCTGTCTTGTCTCTTCTGGTGGTTGTCTGCAGTCTTTGACATTCCTTGGCGTGCCCGTCTTCACTGGGCATGTTTTCCTGTCTCTGTGCTCAATATCCTTCATTTTTCTAAGGACAGCAATCATAGGACTACAACCCACTCAAATGCAGTCTGACCTCATTTTAGCTTGATTACATCTGCAAAAACCCCTTTTCCAAATAAAATAACATTCAAAGGGTCCAGAGGTTAGGACTTGAATATATATATATATATATATATTTGTTCGGGGCTGGGGAGGGGAGGAGAAACACAATTCACTCCGGGAGGTATCTTTTGGAAGTCAGCATTCAACCCTGGTTCCACCTCTGCTTTCTCCTGTATGGTAGGGACTGGAAACCTGAGAACTATATTCTTCAGGATCCCCAAGTATTGGTGTTCTGATTTATTTTCTGCCAATTAGAGGCACTCATGCAATGAAACTGTTACTGCTCCTATTGTAACATACAGGCTAACACACAGGCCTTGATAAATGGCCGGAGTGAGGTTCTGCAGTAACTTCCGAGTGTCCTGCAAATCGTCTCTTCCAATGTGGAGGGACGCTGAGATCACCAGTGATGGTTTTCTGAAACTCCTAAAATTCCAGACTTCTCGGAAGCGGATGACGTCTTCCCCTGACCTTTGCTTCTTCAGCCTGGCCAACAGTTTTGTAAGCCTTCAGTCCCCTGAATTAATCTCTTCATTGAATACCTTGAGTGGTTCCCATTTTTCTGACCAAATCCTGATTAAGAGTGTGTATGTGTGTGTGTGTGTTGGGGGGGGGGGGTGAGGAGATGGGGGGGTGAGTCATGCCCCCCTAGGGAGATGTGTCGGGATCTGTAAAGGCATGCAGACGTGGTTTTAATCCAATCTGTCTGAAACGCCCCCTCAGATGACTGAGGAGTGAGGAAACACCTTGCCCCTCACTGACAGCTGAAAAATCACTTGTATAATGATTTTCAACTTTGACACTACGCTTAAAAAGAGAGGGGGTGAGATTTCTCTGGAGAAAGTCACAGTCTTTAGGGGCCAGTACTCTTCACGAGGTTACGTCGCAGTGAAATAAACCATCCCACACCCTGGTGCACTTAGATGGCCACGGGAACCGCACAGAAAAGAATATGTATTCATTTTCCTCTGGCCCTCCACTGACTGACATCCAAGACCCCTTTACATATAGCCCCCTGGAGTATGCACTCCCTGCAGACAGGGCGTTTCATTGTCCCATCCTCACCATCTGTAACCACACCTGGAATGTAGCACGTTTTTAATAATTATTGTGTGATAAATGAGTGTGCTTACTTTTAAAAAAATAATTTCCCACTGTTCACCTACATTCCTATAGGCTACAGTCAAATGCAGTCATCCATCCAGCCGTCTATCCTTTATTTTTGCTGTACATTTGCCCATAAGGTACCGCTTTGTAATGGCTTCCCTCTCCCATCTCTTCCTTTGTTGAAATCCTAGCATCTTCTAAGGCTTTTCTTAGAAAAGCCCTGCCCCTGCTCCCCCACACACACTTAAAAGATTTCTTGCTGATTGGATGAGATCTTTCCTTGATCTGACCTTTCATGCACTTAGGGGAAAAAAAAACAGAGGAGACATAATTAACATAGAACACGGTATTTATTAGTTTTAAGTGTACTTTCATGCACTTAAAAATTTGCCTGTTCTAGGCAACTCATATAAGTGGAATCAAACAATATTTGATCTTTAGTGTCTGGCTTATTTCACTTAGCACAATGTCCTCAAGTTTCATCCATGTTGTAGCATATACCAGAATGTCTTTAGTTTTTAGGGCTGGATAATATTGCATTATATGTAGATGTCACATTTTGCTTACCCATTCTTACATCAGTGGACATTTGGGTTGTCTTCATCTTTTGGCTCTTGTGAATAACGCTGCAATAAATATGGGCGTACAAATATTTCTTTAAGTTTTCAATTCTTTTAGGCAAATAACCCAAATTAGGGTTGCTGGATCATGTGGTGATTCTATGTTTAACTTTTTGAGGGACCTCCATACTGTTTTCCATAATGGCTGCACCATTTTACATTCCCGTCAGCAGTGCACAGAGCTCTGATTTCTCTACATCTTCGACAATACTGGTTATTACCTGTTTCTCATATTATTCACATCTTGCATTACTGTGGCACAGTTGTTACAATTAAGAACCAATATTGATACATTATTATTAAAGAAAGTCAATCGTTTACATCAAGGTTCACTCTTTGTGATGTACATTTCTATGGGGTTTGGTAAATGCCCAATGTCATTTTTCTACAATTACAGTATTGTACAGAATAATTTCACAACCCTAAGAATTTCTTGTGCTCCACCCATTTATTCCCCTCCCACAGGACCCTGGCAACCACCGATTTTTTTTTATTGACTATAGGTTTGCCTTATCCAGAATGTCATATAGTTGGAATCATGTAGTATGAAGCCTTTTCAGATTGCCTTCTTGCATTTAGCAGTCTGCATTCATGGTTCTTTCATGTTTTTTTTTGTTTTGTTTTGTTGACTTGATAGCTCACTTTTTAATTGCTGAATAATATTTCATTTTAAGGACATATTACAGTTTATCTATTCATCCTATAGAGGACATCTTGGTTCTCCTAGTTTTTTACAATTTCTCCTGCACTTTTAACTTATTATCAGACTGAAAATATTTTGCCTCCTATTAAAGTTTGTTTTAAAAATATATTTTATTGATTTTTTACAGAGAGGAAGAGAGAGGGATAGAGAGTTAGAAACATCAATGAGAGAGAATCATCGATCAGTTACCTCTTGCACACCCCCCCCCCCCACTGGGGATGTGCCCACAACCCAGGCACGTGCCCTTGACCGGAATCGAACCTGGGACCTTTCAGTCAGCAGGCCGACGCTCTATCCACTGAGCCAAACCAGTTTCGGCCTATTAAAGTTTAAAAAAATATATATTTTATTGATTTTTTTTACAGAGAGGAAAGGAGAGGGATAGAGAGCTAGAAACATCGATGAGAGAGAAACATCGACCAGCTGCCTCCTGCACAACCCCCACTAGGGATGTGCCCGCAACCAATGTACCGTACATGCCCTTGACCGGAATCGAACCTGGGACCTTTCAGTCCACAGACCCATGCTCTATCCACTGAGTCAAACCTGTTTAGGCATATTAAAGTTTTTAATATACAAGTGTCATCAGTCCCTGCCTCCTTAATTCTATCAGATGATACATTTGTGAAGGCAGAGCCTGATGTCTTTCTCACATGGTTAGGCACAGGGAGTGACAAAAGCGCCTTGCCCATAATTGGAACTCGGCAAATGCTGTTCGAAGCGAATATATTATTAGATTTCTCACCCTGCTAGAGAACCTGGGGCCTTTTCAGAGCAGTGTTTTCAGGGTCGTGAGAGTTGCAGGCCTGGTTAAGGCAGCTTGTTATAGCATCGGTAAGACCTGTCATCATCTGTTCTTCAAGGGCAGCCATGTTAGCTCTGCTAAGGTTGAGATAAGACTCTCATACCAAAGAAATGATCACGCTCAGCTTTTGGTTGAGTCTCCTTCTCTGATATTTGCGGGGCTGGCCTGGTAGTCGTGAGAGGGGCTGGAAGTAAGAAATATGGGTTCTGTGGATCTGGGCTTATGCAAGGAGCCCATGCTTGCCTGTGGGGACCCAGAGCAAGAGCGAAAATGGGGAGTCCCTTCTTGTATTCTCCCTAGTTCCATCCAGCACCATGAGGGGCATTGCAAACAGAGTCCAGGATATCCTAGTCTGAACGTGGAAATGCTCTGGCCACAAAGAGCCTCCCCCGGGTCACAAGCCTGTGGGTGTGCACATGAGTAGCAGAGAAGGACAGATCCCGGAAAAAGGCCGATAGAGCTGTGACAGCAATGGGGGCAGGGAATCCTGCTCACCTCAGGGTATGGGCTGGAAGGGGAGGCATGAGGTCTTTGTGGGCACATCCCCTTACCCCCATAAATTCCTCCTCCAGGTGAAGGGCCAGACCAGGGCCTTCCAAAGGGGAGGGTCTAGGGCAGGGATGGGGAATGTCTAGCCCTCGGGCCATATAAAGCTGGAGAAACCATTTGGCCCTGCCAAGGCATTAGGGGTGAGTTAATTAAATGTTTGACCAAATACAGCAGGCTAATTTTTAAGTTGATCACTTTGTCTGGCCTGTGAATGATGCTATAAATATCCAAATGGCCCTTGGCAGGAGAAAGGTTCCCCACCGCTGGTCTAGGACAAAGTTGATTGCCCAGGTTTAGGTGAATACTAAAATGGACTTAACTGAGATGCTTAGGCCAAAAACCGGGCCAAACTCAGGACAATACACAGTGCATCAGAAATTAATGTACTATGTGGGAAAATCTGTAGCTTTGTGTTATTATTATCAATATTATATCCTTATCACTGAGGTAGAGCGTTTTCTTCACAAATGCCACCTGCAACGTGAGTGGCCGCAGGGGTCGGGCGGGGCAGTGATGTGCTGGAGGGGCTCGTCAGAGACAGTTGCTAAGTATCCAGGAATCTCGTGGCCAGACATTTACCTATTATTCCATTTAGCTACTATTAGAAATGAAATGATATGGCTTTCAACTGAATATCGTGTATTAAGACAGAGATGATTAGCATATAGAACATTACCTCCTACGTATTTTTACTTTTACCTAGGTTCTTGGAGTTATTTCCATGCCCTGTGACTGCATGGTAGAAATACTGTATCATGGTGTTAGTACACATCTCTTCCCACCTCCACATTTGGTAATGTCACATTGGTGCCTTGAGACTGACCACAGTACAAATGCATGCACCACAGAAACTGGCAGACACCGCAAGTCAGGGTCCCTTACTCTGTTGTCCTCCCTCAGGCCCAGGCAGAGGCCTGTGCGACCTTCTTCACCTCTGTTCTTGGCTCCAGGTCTGCCTCTGGGCCTGGCTTCTGCCCCAACCCCACCCTTGTCCTTCTCCTTGCAAAGGTCAGATTCACTAGTTTCTGCACAGACCAAACGTTTTCCTGCCATTTCTGTTGACGAAAGAGAATCCTGAAACTACAGGATGAGCTCTTATAAAATGTGCTTCCTTTCAACTGTTTATCCGCAGGAATCAGGATGTCCTTGATGCCCAGGCAGAGGAAGAGGAGGGGGGGAAGGGAGGAAGAAAAAGCTCAGCAGCTGAGCCAGGTAGAAGAAAAGCTGCCTTCCTCACCCACAGTCGCTGCACCTACCAGGGGTGGGCAAACTTTTTGACTCGCGGGCCACAATGGGTTCTTAAACTGGACTGGAGGGCCGGAACAAAAGCAACCTGACCATGCTGGCACTCTCATCTTGGGCTGCTAGTGAAGGAGCGGAGGGGAGAGCAAGAGAACCCTCTGCTCTTTCGGCTCCACGGGCCGGATAGAACAGCCGAACGGGCTGGATCCAGCCTGCGGGCCGCAGTTTGCCCACGGCTGCCTCAGATTTGACACACACTACACTCAGGTCTGTGCAGCAGGGATGATGGCTTAGATTCTCTCCTACGGTGTCTTTTTCTGCCTTCTCTCTGCCGCCGTGGCCCCAGGCAAAGGTGGAGGTGAAGGCCACTGAAGGAGGGAGGAGACTGAGGCCTAAGAGAGGTCTCTGCCAGGCTGGTGGGGGGGTGAGGGGGAAGCCCGCCCACCTGCCACCTTCGAGAGTGGGGTAGGCACAGGAGGAAAGGGACGGTGAGGATTAGACACACGGACACCTCTGTGACAAAACCCCGGGGAGAGTGGCATCGCAGGTGGGTGTGGATGGGTCACAGTCACGAGGGCCACAGGGATGGCTATTAGGGCCAGGAAATGCCGTGGGCACCACGCTCTGCCTGTTTGGGGGAGGAAGGGACCAAGACCAAATCTTCTAGTTCCTGATCCAGAGCTCTTTATGACAGTTCTCAGCTTTGCTTTTCTTCCTTGATTTTTCAAAGCTGTGTAATCCTAAAATATGAAAGAGATAAAAGTGAGGCCGCCTTCGGTATGATGGAGAGGGGGCCAGAGCCCTGCCCTACCTCTTCCCCCAGACCCCCGCTCAGAGCACAGCCTGACAACCACAGCAGTGAGATGTGCTGCCTCCCAGATCCCATACCTTGACCTTGTTTCCATAAATAAAACAGGAACGTTACCATGGCAACCCGGCTGTCTGTTTAAATTGGCCCGTATAGATCCGATTAGCCAGGATCGACTGTGCCTCCTGAATGCAGAATCCCTTCTCTTTTGTAATAAAAGTCTGAACAAATTATAGAATAAGCCACTGGGAAACAAGGTCTGAGTCAACGCAATTAAACTGTGATCTGCTGCTCCCCTTAGCCGCCCGCGGGAGGGCGTTTCTCAGTGCGACACGGTCTCCGGGCCGCTGCTCGTCACCGCGCACCTCCTCGGCCTCTCCTCGGCAAGCTCGTGCCGCTGCTCTGCATGTCATTAGAAAGGACACCCCTGTCTGTAGCATCTGCTCCCCCAGGCTCGGCTGTCATGTGACGAGATGCTGTCTTCGCAGATGGACAGATTTTAAATGACATTCCCCAAGCGGGCTTGTGGAGACAGCCCTCCGAGCAGATGAAGACACCGGCCTCCCCCAGCGAGGAGCTTATTAAGAGGCATTAGTCAGCCCAGAAGCCAGCGCTAGTCTGCTGTTGTTCCCCAGGACACAAGAGCAAGGCATTCCATCCCCAGCAAAACCTGGAGGAGAAGCTCAAGAAGGGTGGCGATGCTGAATTGGTTTGCCCTTTATTTAAAAAAATAAAATAAAACTTTTTATTGGGAGAGAGAGAGATAGATAGAAACATCAATGAGGAAAGAGAACCACTAATCAGCTGCTTCCTGCATGCCCCACACTGGGGATCGAACCTGCAACCCAGGCATGTGCCCTGACCAGGGATTGAACCATGATCTCCTGGTTCATAGGTTGATATTCAACCACTGAGCCATGCTGGCTGGGCCTTGGTTTGCCTTTTTGAGAAGGAAGAGTTGAATATGGCTTTTCCCATGATCTGAGGATCTAGACAGAGGCTTGAGTCCCAGATTATCTTCCAACTGACTGGGTGTCTGAAGTTCTGTGTCTTTTGCTTGAAATACAAATACCCCCTAGGAAGGGCAGCAATGTAAACAAGTCCCCAAATTCCCATAGGATGTCAGGCTGGAATCTTGCTGGGCAGAATGGGGGGAGGGAAGTAAGGAGGGTTAATAGATACCTACCATGTCCAGGACCTGTTACCATGTCCTCAC
Organism: Vespertilio murinus; assembly: GCA_963924515.1. Lineage (NCBI taxonomy): Eukaryota > Metazoa > Chordata > Mammalia > Chiroptera > Vespertilionidae > Vespertilio > Vespertilio murinus. Next base: position 34,849,337 of record OZ004705.1, read on the forward strand.
TTAGTCGGCCCAACAATTTTGTGAGGTTTTACTAGTATGTCTGTGGCCTTGCGTTCTTTCCCTTCTGTCCACAATCTTTCTCCTGTCTTGTCATAGCGTTTTTTAAAAACTTGCTATTTAATGTCATTCTAAGTGAAGAAAGATTAACATTTTAAATTGTTAGCATGAATTTACAGTTCATCTTTATATGGAGCAAGCTTAGTTTTAAATGCAAATATAAGAGCATTTAAAGTCCTATCTAGAGTCACCAAAACCACACACATTATATTTCATGGCTCACACATGCATGCAGATTATATTCTTAGCAGAACAATGGAAACGCTACACAAAATGAACTTCTTCTTCTGTGCAGACTCTACCAACACTCTCTGCCTTTGGCTCGTGGGTGAGTAAGGAAGGTCTGAAAAGAAAAAGAACAATGGACCGATTGGTCTTTTTTTTCTCCTAATATGCCATCATTTTTGGTGTCAATGGTCAGTTAATACAGGGAAGTAACCCAAGAAGGAAAGTATGTTATAGAGTGCGTGGTGGTTTGTGTTCCTCAGGATGCCATTGACTTATTTCTCCCTTTGAAGCAAGTTCTGGTTTGAGGGGAGGTGTGGCCTCTTGGGTCTGTCAACGCCTCTGTCATAGATATAACAAGAATAATGTTTTGCCAAGACCGGTTTGGCTCAGTGGATAGAGTGTCGGCCTGCGGACTGAAAGGTCCCGGGTTCGATTCCGGTCAAGGGCACGTACCTTGGTTGCGGGCACATCCCCAGTGGGGAGTGTGCAAGAGGCAGCTGATCGATGATTCTCTCTCATCGATGTTTCTAACTCTCTATCCCTCTCAATTCATCTCTGTGTAAAATCAATAAAATATATATATATATATATATTTTTAAAAAAGAATAATGTTTTTTCTGCACCCTCCGTAAGTTCCCTCCTTAGTCTGCAGCCTCCTTAGCTGCCCGCCTTAGTCTCCGAGCTTGGGACTGGCTGATTGGAGGCCGGAGTTGGAGTTGGAGCATCTCCTGAGTGCCTTTCATCTGAGAAGTTCAAGGCGCTTTGTAGAACTTCTGCCACAGGCTGAGCGTGGTCTTGCAGCACATTTGTTTTGTTTTTTGTTTTTTTAAAATATATTTTATTGATATTTTACAGAGATGAAGGGAGAGAGATAGAGAGCTAGAAACGTCGATGAGAGAGAAACATCAACCAGCTGCCTCTTGCACACCCCCCACTGGGGAATGTGCCCTTGCAGCACATTTGTAAGCAATGGCTGCCATCCGGAAGAAATTGGTGACTGTTGGTGATGAATCCTATGGCAAGACTTGCTTGCTCATCGTTTTTAGCAAGGACCAGTTCCCAGAGGTGTATGTACCTACGGTGTTTGAGAACCATGTGGCGGACATGGAAGTGGACGGAAAGCAGGTGGAGTGGCTTTGTGGGACACACTGGGCAGCAGGAATATGATCGCTTGAGGCCCCTCTTCTACCCGGACGTTGAAGTTATCCTGATGTGTTTCTCCTTTGACAGCCCGGATAGTTTAGAAAACATTCCAGGAAAATGGACTCTGGAATGCTTGACTTGTGCAATGTGCCCATCATCCTGGTTGGGAACAAGAAGGATCTTCGACATGATGAGCACACGAGGCGGGAGCTAGCCAAGACTAAGCAGAAGCGGTAAAACCGGAAGAAGGCAGGGACACAGCGAACAGGATTGGCGCTTTTGGGTATATGGCATGTGCAGCAAAGACCAAAGATGGGGTGAGGGAGGTTTTCGAAATGGCCATGAGAGCTACTCTGCTACTCTGCAGGTGTGGGAAGGAAAAATCGGGGTGCCTTGTTTTGTGAACGTGCTGCAAGCACAGCCCTCACGCGGTTAATTTTGGAGTGCTGTTTATTCATCTTATTGTATGATTCCTGGCCTTTTATATTTATCTGTAATTTACCTAAGATGACAAATCAAAAGTCATCTTGCTACCAGTATTAGAAGCCAACCATGATTATTAGTGATCCAGCTCACCTGGCCCGCCGGGTCCTCTAACAGCCCTCCTCTGCACTCCCACCGGACACACCAGGCGCTAATGGAAGGAATTCCTTAACTTCCTGATTCTTTCTAGAAAGAGAAATGGTAACTTTTGAGTTGGCCTGTAGCTACTTCATAACTAACATGTCTCCCCTGTCACCTGTGAGCTGCAAGGTACTCCGGAGAGCTACCGCTTCAGAGCTTTGCTTCTGAGCCGATTTCACTGCTGTACCTCTGGAGTGGGCATCCAGTTTTTTCAAAATGTGCTCAGCCAGAGAGGCCCAAGTTTATGCAGATGTGGCAAAGTTACAGTTCTGTGGTTTCATGTTAGTTACCTTATAGTTGCTGTGTAACTAGTGCCGCTTAGTGTATGTTACCAAAAAATAAAATATATCTACCCCAAACTAGATGTAGTGTTTTTTGTATAATTGGATTTCCTAATACTGATATTTGTCAATCCCACAGAAAGTGTTTTGTTTTTTTTAAAAAAAATAATTAAAAAATAATGTTTGACCAAATATCTGGTCACTGTGGCACATAACGTTGACACATAAAGTAATCCATCCCCAAAGAGCATAAGGTGATAGGTAAAGAGAAGAGTATGTCTGTGTCCATTTAGCCACATAAACTCTTGAGTCAAGGTTAAATCTCATTGCATGGTGGTAGTGGATCCATAGCAGATGTGGTGGTGTGGTGGTGGTGGTGATGGTGATGGTGGTGGTGGTGGTGGTGGTGGTGGTGGTGTGTGTGTGTGTGTGTGTGAGAGAGAGAGAGAGAGAGAGAGAGAGAGGCCCTGATGGTGAGAGAAAGAATGAATGTGTGGGACTATGGTTGCAACGGACACATTTCTCTAACAGACAGCGTGCTGTTGGTCTGCATTATTCCTTCATTATCTTCTTCCTAGGGGCTGGGCAGTTCCTTTGATACAATGTTTGGGAATCTTGAAAGCACAATTGGATTTGAATTCCGGATTTGCTACCTATGTCCTATCCCCGTGACTGCAATTCACTTAACTTCCTTTGCCTCAGCATCCTCAACTATCAGATGGGGATAAAAAATGGAATCCATCGCAGAGTCCGTTGTGAAGGATAAATGAATTAAATACTGCAAAGTGCTGGAACAGCCCATGATGCTTGAATTGTTCAATATATCGTCAGGTTTGTAAGCAGGAGAGAAAAAGAAATGAATACCACCACAGCTTGTGTTTCAGGGAAATATTAGCCATTCACAGATGGCATTGGAGAAAGAACAAGGCTCAAATCAGGGGACATGCTCTTCCAAATGCTGGGACAGATCCTTCCTTCGAGTCCCATGAGTAAAATCGCAGTAGAAGTCTGCGCCCCGGGGTTCAGTGGGGCTGGGTGGTAGCAGCTCTGCGGGGTTGTGGGGAGGGCTCTGTGGATCTTTCCTGGAGATGGAACTGGCTGGCAGGACCAACTTAGGTCTCCCAATTTCTTCTCTGGCTCATAGCTCTGCTTACAGTGATGCTGACTTCTCTGAGGTTGGTAACTTTCTCCTTTTCCAAGAGAACTTGCGTGAGAAGCGGCATCCTTCAAATTGGTTTGCATTTTATGTGGGGTTCTCAAGTAGGTTGTGGGTGCTGAGATTGGATTTGGGGAATACAGCGGGAGGGAGGAGTGTGTGTGTGTGTGTGTGTGTGTGTGTGTGTGTGTATGTGTGTGTGTGTGTGTGTGTGTGTGTGTGTGTGTGTGTACATACATGGATATGGGATGATGGAGTATTTGGAAGGACAAGTGGATGAAGTGGTATTTATCTGCACTGGGGAACATCCAGGGGAGCGGACCTCTTTCTGCTTCCCACTGCTTCCCACATTTCTGTTTCTTAATTTCAGCTTCAAATCCCTTTTGTAACTAATATAACCTATTCACAGGTTCCAGGGATTAGGGCGTGGACATCTTGGGAAGGGGCATTATCTGGCCTACCACCCACTATAAATACTTCATCGATTCTCCTGGCTGCCCAAGAGTGAGACACGATTGCAACCTTTGTCGGGGAGCTCTGCCTAACATTTCCACCAGATGGGCCAGGGCTGAGCAGAGAAAGGGAGGGCACCTGAAGCAGATGCAGGGGTGAACATAAGGCTCTTCCATCCTGCAAAGGGAAGCAAAGTCCTCTCCCGAAGCTCAGGACTTCCGAATTGGACAGGCTCATGGAGACCAGGAACTGCCTCCGCCCCCAATCTGAGGCCGTGGAGGCCCACCGGAGCCAAAGAATTCTGAAAGCAGCTGTTAGAGAGCCCGCCGGGGGCTTTCCAGAGCACGGACGTGTCTCTCAGATCTTGGCTTTTGTGCACTTGGCATGCAAAGGCGGTGGTTCAACCAGACTACACGGCCTTGAAGAAATAAGCGACCGTGGCTTTCTTAGCTCTAGAAAATGTAAATCATAGCATTATGGCTCGGGGCAAATGTGAATATGACTGTTTTCATATGCCCCTCTACACCCTGAGATAGTTGGTCATGATAGCCAGCAAGACACACTCCGCCTTACTCATACTGTCCTTACCGCCCTTACAGGTTCTACAAGCCGGGGTGCCCTGGTGGCCAGGCTCCATTGTCCCTCCTTGGCATAGCCAGGGCCTCTCTCTCTCTCTCTCTCTCTCTCTCTCTCTCTCTCTCTCTCTTTCTCTCTCTCTCTCTCTCAGGCTGATGAGAAGACGCTGTGCTGTGCGAACTCTTCTGGCGCCTCTGGGGGAGAAGCCTGGAGAGGAATTCCACCTCTGCTCATTCCGCTCTGAGGGAAGGTGGCGGCGGGCCCACCGGCCAGGACTGTGTTTCAGATCAGCAGGCAGCAGCTGGTTCTGCGAAAAGAGGGCTGGTTGTTCTGGGGCTCCATTCTCTCACCTCCTCTGCTCACCCCAGGCTCCTCTTTATCTGCGTCTGGAGACATCCAGCTCCAGGGGTTTACATAAGGCAGAGCAAAGCGCTCTCCGCTCCGCTAAGAATACATCCGCCCCCTTCCGCGGGCCATGTGCCTGGGAGGTGAGGAACGTGACTCACTGCATTTCTGACTATGAAAAGACAAATATCTGGAAAAACTGCTGGATTAATGACAGGGGGGGAAATTGGTATTTTTAGCCCAGGAGGGCAGAGCTAGCGGCTGTAAAGTCCTGGAGGATGGGAGCTTGAATGGGTTAGACGGTGCATTTAGTGGCGGGGGGGTTTCTCAAGTGGCAAGCGAGGCCCAGAGAGCGTAAAGACGCTGCAGTAGGAAAATGTCCTGTGACGATCTGACCAACAGCAGAGCAGGCTGGCTGGGGAGTGCCTGTGACGCTCAGGCAGGGCCGATTTTCTCACAAACAAAAACTCCCCTTGGTTCCCAGGACACGTTTCTGCTGATGCCGGTGAAGTGCTGATGGGCAGTCTAGCGCTCTGCCTGGGTAGAAAGAAGCACTGGGCTGTGGGTGAGGGGTGTGTGTGTGTGTGTGTGTGTGTGTGTGTGTGTGTGTGTGTGTGTGCCAGCACCCAGAGTCTCCCATGGGGGTCCCCAGCCCCTCGTTGCCATCCTGCTCTTGGGAGAAAGCTGGTCTGTTCCCCTGAGCTCATTCCAATGTCTCTGGGAGGCATGGGCACTATTGGTTTGGAGATTTCTGTAGGTGGAGCTGCTGCTACTGTTGCTTCTAGAGCAACCCCAATCATTGCCCAGGGGTTCCTCCTGCCTATATACCGGAGACACGGGTCCAGAGAGAACGTGGGCCGTGTTCACAGAACGGCCAGTGTCTATCTATCACTGACGTCTTGGAGTGTGCCAGTCAAGGGCTGCAATTTGAGCCATTTGTTCCCAGGGAGCAGCACTGCTCATTGTGTATTCAATAGCCATTCTTCCCCCTTCTTTCCTGCTGGTGGAACCAACCTCTTCAATAGCAAGACTTATTCATTCTCAGGTAATGGACATGGCAGTTGGGAAAAATGACCTTGGAGCCAGATTGCCCAAGGGTGAATTTCAATCCACCACGTACTGTGACCTTCTTTGACTTCCCTGTGCCTAAGTGTTTTCATCTGTGGAGTAGGTATAACAATGCTACCTTTCTCCATGGGTCTTTGAAGAGTGAATTCATTAATGCAGGAAAAGTGCTGATGGTAGTACCTGGTGCACATGAAGTGCTCAGGGAAGGTTAGCACTGTTATGTCCCCAGTGTCTTCCAAAGCTTGGATGTGGGCATAGTATACATCACTGGTCAATTGGACCCGAGGGGAAGTCGACTGGGGACTTCCAGGCAACACACAGGAAGTCATGCCAGTGTTCATGGTCAGGTCTCTATGTGATGCCTGGAATTGCAGAAACAGCACTAGCCCAGGGACAGTCCGACTTTGGATATTATGTTATTTGAGATTAAAAAAAAATTGTCCCATTGTTTAAGCCTTCTATCACTTAGAGTTAAAAACATCCTATGTACCTAGTAATGGCACAGAGAGAGTAAGCTCTGTGTAAAATTAAATGTATCTGACAATGTTGTTAGGATGATTCTTTACTTTAAACTATTTTTTAAAAAATTGAACAGTAACACACCCCTATAGTAAAAACATAAAAAATTATGAAAAGCTTCCAGTGAAAAATCTCCTTCCCACATTGTCACGCATGTGCCCAGTTCCCAGGTTCCACCACTTTTAGTCTTTATTCACCCTTCCAGAGATTTCAAAAATGAATATAACTAGTAATACAAACATATTGTTTCCCCTCTTTGTAATATAATTTTTCACATGCTACAGACATCATTCAGTACCTTGTTCTTTTAACTTAATATGTTTTAGAGAATTTTTCATGTCAATATGTAAAGAGCTTTCTTATTTCTTTATTTTTAAAGTATATTTTATTGATTTTTCACAGAGAGGAAGGGAGAGGGATAGATAGCTAGAAACATCGATGAGAGAGAGAATCATCGACCAGCTGCCTCCTGCACACCCCCCTACTGGGGATGTGCCCTCAACCAATGTACATGCCCTTGACCGGAATCGAACCTGGGACCTTTCAGTCCTCAGACCAATGCTCTATACACGGAGCCAAACTGGTTTCGGCTTCTTATTTCTTTTTGCAGTTACAGAATACTTCATTGAATTTATTTAACTAGTCCCCCACTGATAAATACCCAGGTTCTCTCCAATTTTTCACTGCTGACTGCAGTGCTGCAATAAGTAAACTTGATCTAGGCTATTTGGTAGATATGTACATCTATCTGTAGGGTAACCTCCCGGGGGGGAGTTGCTGAGTCTAAGAGCACATATATTTGGATTTTTGATAGCTATTGCTAAATTTCCTCCATCTGGATTGTAAAATTGTACACTCCCACCAGCAATGTGCAACAGTGCCTGTTTCCCATAGCCTTGGCAACAGAACGTGTGATCAGATTTGGGATTTTTGCCAATTTTATGGTGAAAAATTATATCTTAGGAAATTTTAATTTGCATGTTTCTTTCTATGTGTGAAATTGAGCATTTAGAAATAGATTTAAGAATAATTTACATATTCTTTGAATTGTCTATTTATGATATTTTCCATTTTTCTAATGGGTCATTGACCATTTTTCTCATCAATCTCAACAGCTTTGTATATAGTAGGACAAATTTTTTAGGTCTATAATGAGTTGAAAGTATGTTTCCCAGTTTGTCATTTTTTTTTATGGTGGTGTTTATTTTTTGTCAGGCAGAGGTTTAAAATTTTTTTTATACTGTTGGATTTATTGATATTTTTTGTATGGTTTCTGGAATTGGGGTTATAGTTAAAAGCCCTCCACTCTGCGGTTATAAAAAATTATCTCATCTATTTATTTACTATCTTTATTGATTTATATGTTATATTTAAATATTTGATTCATTTGGAATATATCCTGGAACACAGAGTGATATATGAATACAATGTTAATATTTCCCAAATAGCTACCTAGTTGTCCTACCATTATTAATAGTTCAGTTTTCACCATTGATTTGGTACTTGTCTATTTTTCTGGACTTGATTTTCTATTCTACTGGTTCATATATTCATGTGCTAGTTCTATGTTGCTTTAATAACTGAACTTTAGAGAATATCTTTATATCTGCCTACCTACCAATTTTGATTTCCTTATCAGAGTTTCCTTTGCAAATCTTCTTTGCTTATTTTCTGATATGAACTTTAGAATTCTTTGTTTAGCTATCCCCTCCCCATATTTAGCTTTAATGAGATTATGCTCAATTTAAAAATTAAATTAGAAAGATCAGCAAACTCTTGATATAAGTGTATAATCACATTGAGTTAGCTTGTTCAAAAATATGGTATGCTTTCTTATTTATGTGTCCTAATGTGTCCTGAAATATTTTAAAGATTATTTTACTATATATCTTGTACTTTTATTGTTGAATTTATTCATAAGAAAATTATCTTTTTTGTTGTAGTTCTTATTAATATAAATAGAATGCTTCCATATTTAACCTTCTAGGTTCCAACTATTGACTATCTTATAGTTTTGTTCTCCACAATATTACTGACCTTTCTTATTGTTTTTGTAGTCTTTGAAAATTGAGTTCCTGCCAAAACCGGTTTGGCTCAGTGAAAATTGAGTTCCTGGGATTTTTCAAATAAACAATAACATCTCTGCCATTCAGTTTTTATGCCTTAAATTCTTCTCTTACTTGCATTTTATTGGCTAGAGTGCCAGTAAAAATTGATAAAAACAAAAAGAGAACTGGACAAATCCACAATTATTGTGGGTGTTTATAGCACATTTTTCTCAGTCACTGATAGGAGAATCACACACAAAAAAATTAGTAATCAGAATGATCAATAAACTGACCTAACTGACATGTATGGAACCCAGTACCCAACAACTCTACCATGCACATTCTTTTTAGGTGTAAATGAAACATTTACCAAAATTGATGGAATTCTGAAATAAATCAAATCTCAATAAACCTCAAGGGACTGATGTAATCTCAAGTATGTTCTCTTACCATAATGAAACTTAGATAGAAACAAAAACAAAAACAAAACAAAAAGATTACTAGAGAATCCCTAAATATTTGGATTGGAGATTAAGCTATATACTTCTAAATAACCCATGGCTAAAAGAAGAAATTGACAACGAAAATAAGGAAATATTTTTACCTAAATGATAATGAAAATATGACATATTAAAACATGTAATGTGCTTAAAGTATGCTACAGGAACCATTTATGGCATTAAATATATATTTGGAAAAAAGAGAGGCTGATAAATCAATCATCTTAATTTATATATATTTTAAAATTCAATCTAAATCAGTAGGGAAAAATAGCAAGTTAAACCTAAGGAATTCATAAGAAGAATATGTAAAAGTTAAAAGCAGAAATGGAATTCTGCCTCAAGACCATACATCACATCCTACCTGATTTTGCAGACTGACTTGCCAATCCCCATAACTTTGTAGTAAGCTAATTCCTTTGAGTTATTTTTTTAAGTGTAAATAAATAAAAACCAACCAAACAAACAAAATACCTTACAAAACTTCTGGCTTGTTCATAATGTGCTATTTTTCTGTCTGGATTGTGGCATCTGGAATGTCTTTACATTGGAGTAATTTATTGAGCTTATTAAACTGTGTACTTGTCTATATTTGATCAACATGCCAACATTTGTTAAGCATCTAGTGTGTGTGTGTGTAAGATTGTGTAGGGCACGGTTCTCTCTTCCTTTCACCCCTTTGTTAGCATCACCCCGACAGAGGAAGCCACTTCTCACTAATTGGCTCAAGGGACGGAACAGTGTGAGTGCAGGCAAGCTCTGCAAGTCAGTTCTGAGAGTAGGACCCCGTCAGGCTTAGGCAGGAGCTTCCATCGCTTTGAGTGGCAGAGTCCACTTGGGTGGTTCCCAGTTCACGACAGTTCTTTGTGCCACGTTTAAATTTCCCAAAAAGTCGCACTGCCTATGGCTAGGAGACCCTGCTCCGAAGCTTGGGTGACTCGGAGTCTGCCTCCGCCATCTGGAAACAGTTGGCAGGCGGCTGGAGAACGGGCTTGCTGTGGCCCGCGTGTGCCTGGGCGGGTGGGAGCCAGGGAATTTGTGGAGATCAGTGCTCTGCCTCCACACTAACTAGATTACTTATCTTCTCAGCTATAAAGCTAAAAGAATGGTAATACCCGTTAGTATTTGAGGAGGACTTGTTGGCATAAATTACATTGTTAATGACATCAGCATGTGTGCCTACCAGTATATCCAAATGGAAGGTTCAGTTATTAAGTTAAAGAAATGCAAACATTTTGATTTGCAGAGGTGGCGAAATTGTGAGTAAATTTCTTTCTCCTAATATTGTTATCTTTTTGTTTATGTAACCAAGGATGATAATAAAAACACACCAAAGCACTCCCCCCAAAAGCAGAAGGATGATCTTCATTACATATGTATTCAGACAAAAGAAAAATAAAACACTAAACCAGTACTTTATACAAATTACATGGAGACATTTCTTTAACTAATTTGAAAATTTAATCAGGAAATTTGGTCAAATTTGATCTGACATTTGCTTATTTACGTGTGCCAGAAACAGAAAAATAACCTTCCATTTATAAATAGGAATCTAAATTTGGATTAAGTTTTAGAACTCATTATTTTGACAGGTTTAGATGTCAGGGCTGACATGTGCTGATGAAAATATTTCTTCAAGTGTATTTAACATATGGCCTCCAGCTACTGGGAAGATTTTTGCTGTTATAACAAAAGGTGGCTTCTGAGTTGATGGATGAATGTTTTAATCAGAATCTGGTCTCAATCTGGGCACTAAACATACCAGAATGTGTTTGGTTTGTTTCTTTGTGATGAACTATACTTATATCCAAGAATGTCAACATCTTTATTTATTTCTAATAAACTAATATTTATTGAGCTTTACTTTGGGCAGGACCTTGCATACCAGAGTCTCTATACAAGCAGTTGCCAGCTAAGTAAATAGTTGCTTGGAACTAGGAACTCATTTCCTTATGAAAATAATATTATATGCAGTGGTGGTGTCTCAGAATAGTCCAGAAAAGGAAATTTAACGCAGTATGTAGCTGAGCTTTGTGCTGCTGCAAATACTAGCCTGATGCTGGCCGCTGGGAGCAGGAAGCCCTCAGTGGAGGTGAGTGGCATAAGTAGGGACAGGGAAAGTCAAAGACCAGAAGGAAATGAGAAAGGGCGGGGGTGACGGAGAATATGGAGGAGGAAGAGGATGGGGAACGAAGAGGAAATAGGGGAGCGGGAGAAGAGAAGCAGCAAGGGGGTGAAGGAGGAAGCGGGCCCATTCTTTTCTACCACAGGATCCTGTTCATGGATATTTCTTTGGCAACTTCTCCTGTATTTCTGGCTTCTAGGTTGCTCACCCTTCAGGAAGGGATTTGTGCCCTGCAATTACCATTTTCCTTTTCTCAAAAGGTCTGGAATTCGCTGTGGGTCACATGCAGGTATCAAGAGGAAATCCATCTGCCCAGCCAGTGTGGCTCAGTGGTTGAGCATCAACCTATGAACCAGGAGATCCCAGTTCTATTCCGAGTCAGGGCACATGCTCGGGTTGTGGGCTCAATCCCCAGTAGGAGGCAGTCGATCAATGATTCTCTCTCATCATTGATGTTTCTATCTTTCTCCCCCATCCCTTCCTCTCTGAAATCAATAAAAATAACCTACCCAATAAAAGAATAATATGCAAATTAACCATAACCCTGATATACCCATCAGCTATGCCCACCAGCCACACCCACCAGCCAATCAGAGCGAGTATGCAAATTAACCCCAACCAAAATGGCTGCATCCACAGAGAGCAGTTGAGAGGCTTGGGTTTCCCTGGCAATAGACGAAGCCAAGCTTTCCACACACTCTGGCCAGACTAGGCCTCCACTCAAGAATACAAAGTTTCGATTATAGAAGATAAATCCCAAGAAAAATGGTGGCAGCCATGGAGCTGGAGAGAGCAGGCTAGGGTTTCCCCTGGCAATAGAGGAAGCCAAGTTTTCCACCTGTCCTGGCTGGCCTAGGCCTCCACTCCAGGCTACAAAGTTTTAATTATAGAAGGTAAACAAATCCAAACAGAAATGGTGGCAGCCACAGAACAAGCAGGGGGCTTGGCTCCACTCCAGGCTACAAAGTTTCAATTGTAGAAGGTAAATAAATTCCAGATACCAGGGCCTCTGCTTGGGTCACCAGGGGGTGTGGCTGACCTGCAAACCACCACAGGCCCCTCACCCAGGCCGTCCCATGCCCCAAGGGAACCAGCTGGCCCCCACCCATTCACCAGGCCTCTATCCTATCTAATAAAAGAGTAATATGCAGATTGACCATCACTCCAACACACAAGATGGCTGCCCCCATGTGGCCAAAGATCCTGCCCCCATGTGGATACAAAATGGCCACCACAAGATGGCCAGCAGGGTAGGGCAGTTGGGCGGCACCAGGCTTACAAGGGAGGGCAGTTGGAGGCAATCAACCCTGCAGGGAGGGCAGTTAAGGGTGACCAGGCCAGCAGAAGAGGGAAGTTGGGGGCAAACAGGTTGGCAGGGGAGCAGTTAGACATCAATCAGGATGGCATGGGAGTGGTTAGGGGATGGTCAGGTTGGCAGGCAGAAGTGGTTTGGGGCAATTAGGAAGGCAGGAAGATGAGCAGTTGGGAGCCAGCAGACCTGGATTGTGAGAGGGATGTCGACTGCCCTGTGGGATCAGGTCTAAACGGGCAGTTGAACATCCCTTGAGGGGTCCCAGATTGGAGAGGGTGCAGGCTGGGCTGAGGGACACCCCCCAAACCATGAATGAATTTTGTGCACCGGGCCTCTAGTATACATATAAAGAGGAAAGCCATGTGATTGAACTATCTCTAAGCTATGAATGGCTAACAATCTTGTATATTTATGAGTTGTTTGAATTGTTAAAATAGAAGCAAATGAATCTTTAATTGCTAGAACTGTGGGCACCATAAAAAAGCAAAATGGGACATCCTGACCTTTTGGAATTAGGGCTTGGAGTCTCTGGTCAGGGCAGACCCTATGGACAAGCCGGTGACACTGCTTGGAATCTGTGGTGGTCACTCCTGAAGGCTGGCCCCACTCTTCAGTTTCTCCTCCTTTCCACTTCTGAGCCACAGGCACTTTGAGCACTTTATAGCAGAAGGAGGCACCTGTATGCATTTGGTTTGTAAGGTGGTTATTGGCGAGATGGTAACAATCTGAATCTGTGCTCTACATTATTGGGCCCACGCTGAAGATGAGAAAATTGAGGCATGTAGGAACCAAAGCCGTATCCTTTTCAGCACAAGGGGTACATGCAAGTGACTTTGATAGTACCAGCTGTTCAGGATGGTGGCCACTTGTTGCATGTGGCTATTGTGAGCCTGAATTGTGCAACCAGGAAAAACGGAATTTTTAATTTTATATACTCTCACTGAACTTAAAAAATTTGAAAGCTAATATACAGGTTAGTTATTGGAAGACTTTTAAGTAAGTTTGGAATAACTTGAGTATTTGAATCTATTTATTCAACTGTAAGTTTTATGAACTCTAAATATAGATAAAGTATTGCCAATGAAATGTAGATTTTGAAGTCTGAGCACCCTCTGCTTCCACTGAGGACAACTATGAAAAGTCACTTAAGCTTCCTCGCTTCCCAATGGAGTCGCTGACGCCTTCGTTGATCCTGCATCACAGTCCAGTGATCCTTTGGCCCAACTTGCACTTTTCTCTTCACTTCCAAACGGGTTGGCTCTAAGGGTTTTCCTAAATAAATCTTCTGCCTACCAATACCCATCTCAGATTCTGCTCCCTGGAAATCCAACCTGCCAGAATATATTTATTTTAATTTTTTAAAATTGATTTCAGAGAGGAAAGGAGAAGAGAGAGAGATAGAAATATCAATGATGAGAAAGAATCATTGCTCGGTTGCCTCCTGCATGCCCCTCACTGGGGATCAAGCCTGCAACCAGGGCATATGCCCTGACTGGGAATCCAACCATGACTTTCTGGCTCATATAGGTGGATGCTCAACCACTGAGCCAAGCCAGCCAGGCAGAATCTATTTATTTTTAAATAATACCATAAACACCTGAGGCCTCTGGGACCTCAAACATTTGGGGTCTTAAATATGCACTCTTTTAGGTCAGTCAGCAACCTCATGAGCGCCCCCTGTGTGAATAACCCTTAACTGAGGGCTGGGATAGACTAAGCCCGAAGGAAAGAATGGCCAGGGCGTGGCTGGACCAGAGGAACTCCAAGGCTGTTCCCTGAACCTCTACAAAAAATATTTTATCTATAAAAGGAAATCTTGCCCCTCATGCTCAAAACTAAAAAAATGGTGGTTTATTCTCTGGGTGATTGTGGCTCCAGGAGGGAAGGAAAGATGTTCAGCGAGTGTAGAGAACCGAGGATGATCACACAGAGCTCAGTGCTCAGGCATCAGGCAGGAGGAGGCTGGAACAGCAGCATCACTCAGGCGCCCTAGAGGACATCGAGGAGGAGAATTCCTCCTAGTGGACAAAGCTTTGAATAGTCCACGCCATCATCCATTTGCATGGAAAGAGAGTGACCCAAGGAAAGAATTGAATCCACCTGCCTCATGGTGGTCCGTCGTGGTTGGCCCTTGGCAGGAGATCCAATAGAAGAAACGCTGGAGGATGGGAAGAGGGAGGTTTGGAGAAGAGTTAGACACATTGACTTCTGCGAATGCACAGAGTGTGAGAATGTGTGTGTTCCTTGAGGCCTCTCACAAAAGACTCCTTGCAGCAGGGAGGGATTCTTTTTTTTTTAAATTAAGGTATTATATGTGTACATAGCTTACCATTGCCCCCCCCCCCCACCTCCCATTCATGCCCTCCCTCCCCAGAGTTCTGTGTCCCTTGGTTGTACTTATGTTCATGCATACCAGTCCTTCGGTTGTTCTCTAATCTCCCCCCAGGTCTCCTTCTCCTCCCCGCTGTCATTTGACAGTCTGCTTGTTTTATGGTCCTATCTCAGGACCACACGAATAGAAGGGAGGGATTCTTAATAATCAGAAGAACAGGGCACTATCCTTGGCAAAGGCAGATCTACTGACTGCCGCTACTCAGGGTGGAGTTTGATGGCACAACCCGGAACTCCACTGTGGTGCTCAGGGAGGCTCAGCCAGGCTCCACGCACGGGGGAGGCTGAGTGCTTGGGATTCCTTCTCTCATATGAGGGCAGTGATTTGTCTTCACTGAAATAGATTCTTAGATTTCAATTTATTTTTCTTACCTACCATGTGTCTACTACCATTCCTAGCCAAGGAAGAGTAAGGTTCGCATGGCCTTGTGACCAGTTGCAGAAATAAAGACTGCATTACTTACCCAAATTTCATTACTTACCCCAAATTCTTTTCTTTTCCCTTTCTTCCCTCTTTGTATAAATGATCTATATTCTGGGAAATTTTCAGGAACTTAATCTTTCAACTCAAATTAATAAAAATTTTAGCACTCATATTCTTATGTTCTTTTTCTATGATGGTTTCTTTTCTATATGTATGTATTATGGGTGAAGCATCTTTATTTTAAAAATCCTTACCCAAGGATATGTGTTTTAATTGATTTTTGAGAGAGAGAGAGAGAAAGAGAGAGAGAGAGAGAGAGAGAGAGAGAGAGAGAGAGAGAGAGAAGCATCAATGTGAGAAACTTCTATTGGTTGCTTCTGGTATGTGCCTCGACTGGAGATTGAACCCACAACCTAAGAATGTGTCCTGGGAATCAAACCCACAACCGTTTTGGTATTATGGATGATGTTCCAACTTACTGAACCACCCGGCCAGGGTGGGTGCAGCATCTTTTTATTTTTCTCTGCAAATTCTAATTAGAGTTTTCTCACTTTAATTTTCTTCCGTTCTTTATTTTTTTCTCCAAGGTTGTTTAATCTTTTAATCATCCTTGTCTTCCTATTTCACATTTTTAAGCTTTCCATTTCACAGTCTGGTGATTGTGGCTGTTTAACAATGAAACGCTAGCAAAGCTCCCCAGAAACCCGTGTTGGTGCGTGAGTCTCGCTGACTGTGCTGGGCTCAGCTCTTGTGCGCGAGACGTCAGCCACCGGGTCCCAGGAGGGTCTTGGAATATCAGAATAAGGTTTGCTGCGGCATGCTGTGACCCCACACTGGGTGCGTGGGTTCTTACCAGAAGATTCACTCGCATTTTTTATAGAGACAAATTTCAGCTTTATTTTTAACTTTTTCTCCTGGGCTTGGAAATATATCCAGTTGCCAGATGTCTTGCAGGCAGTTTTGTTGGAGGGACATGCCAGGGGTGTCATTCTATGTTCAGACTTTCCATCAGTGGCCCTGTTTCTGTCTCATTTCTCATCCTGCCCTCCACTGCCTTTGTCTTCTTGGTCCTTTTCTTTCTTTTTTTTTAAAAATATATTTTATTGATATTTTACAGAGAGGAAGGGAGAGAGATAGAGAGCTAGAAACGTCGATGAGAGAGAAACATCGACCAGCTGCCTCTTGCACACCCCCTACCGGGGACGTGCCCGCAACCAATGTACATGCCCTTGACCGGAATCGAACCCAGGACCTTTCAGTCTGCAGACCGACGTTCTACCACTGAGCCAAACCGGTTTCGGCTTCTTGGTCCTTTTCTGTTCAGCTCCTACTCAACACTCCCTCCATCTGCTTAGCATGTTACAGAAAGGTTTTGAAATCTCCTGGTGGATCTCTCTTGGATTCTTTGCTGAGAGAGGAGATAAAGAAACCCATGGGCTGAGCTGGTCACTTTGAACCAGAAGGCGTAGGTCCACTGAGTTGTCAATGGCTCTTGAGTGTGCTCAGAGTTGAGAGTCAGCCATGACACGTGACAGTGCACCCTAGTCTGGCGGAATGCCCTTGGCTTGTAGTGTACTTTCTCCTTTGCTCCTTACTCCTCTGGGGTCCCTGGGGAGGCTGGAGGAATGGAGCCGGAGAAGTGGTCTGGAAGGGAGCACTGGGTAGGGAGCACTTGGTCGAAATAAGAAGACTCCTCTTCTCTCGGGCAGAATGCTGGTGGAGAGGTGGTCCAGTCTAGGATAAGCATCCGATGTGGGCGTGGAGGTGGAAGCAGGTGAGGAGGGTTATAGGAGCAGCCCTGTCTCCTCAGTTGTTGCTGACTCAGAGCTGGCAGCAGGGGGAGATGGGAGGTGAGCTAAGGGGAAAGCCAGTGGTGGAGCTGAAAGCGTGTATGAGGTGATGTAAGCCACCAGCCCTATGAGAACTTGGAGCAAAAGCCCTGCTGATGAGGGTGAGTTTGAAGCCAGAAAAATAACACCGTCAGCAGTGTCACGGGCACACACACAAAGGACGGTGATAGATTGCACGGCCCCCCTCTCACATTTCCGGGCTAATGGAAGCGACAGCAGCAAAGATGAATGAAAGCCGCAGCTTGCCCATTAGTTTCAGCTTTCTTCCCCAAAGGCCTCTCACTGGAACTTGCAAAATGTGCATTTTTCCTCTTTGTCCTTCCTTTTCCCGGCCTTCCAGAAGAGACCATAGGACGGAAGAGGCATGTCCCCGGAGAGAGAGGAAGAGATGAGGGGCACCCCCACGTTGGCTGATCGGAAACCAGGCTGGTTTGCATAGTGCCACTCCCCGTCTGATTTTTGGATGGGGCCAAGGCAGGTACAGGCACCGAGCCAAGCATTTGAAAGGCTCCCCTAAGGTGGTGGTGTCGTGTCCTCCCCACCACCTTCTCTCCAGCACAGGTGACCCCCACAGCAACAACAGCAAACCAGGCTTTGGGGGCTGCGGACTCACGGGTCCTCAGCCCCTAGACCCGCCTCTGAAGGCAGTTCCGGGCTCTGCCCTGCTGATGGCAGAATGCTCTCTGCCCAGTGAGGTTTCGGTTGCTTTTCTTTATCTCTTCCGGCTCCTCCTCGGAGAATATTTTCTGGAACAGGTGCTTCCCCCGCCCTCCCTGCTCATTCCTGGCAGCAGCCAACATCATTCAAAGCCTGTCCCTCTGAATCTGCCAGGCAGAGTCACAATAGCCTCCTCGGCAGTGAGTCTGCAGCTTTACCAGTGCCCTGGCCCTGCCTCTCTCTTTCTGCTCCTCTGTCCTTGTGGCTCTCTCCACCACACGTTTGGTTGAATATTCCAGAGCTCTTTAGGAAAGCAGCCTCAGACACACCCATCCTGTGCCGAGAACAGGCATGAGGCTCCCCCAACCCTTTAAACAAAAGCATAAAAAGGTTTTAAACCTCCCTGGCTCTCTAAGCGAAAATACCCCATAACTGTTTTCCTCTGATCAGAGGGAGCTGTTTCTACCCAGAGGGCCCCTCTTCCTGCAGGGCAAGCCCCAAAGCAGGCAAATAATCATTCATTTATGAAAATGAAAGATTCATGAGGGACTCTGCTGGGCTGCCAGCAGAGTTCAGACGGGTTCTGATCTTACTTTAATTTAATTAAGCGGTGTTTATTTAATCAGCCCAGAGATATGTATCCTCGGGCAGGAATTTGCTGCCTGCCTCTGAACTGTTTCTGTCCGTGGGAGGAGGAAGAGGAGAAGGGCTGTGGTCTACCCAGCATTTTTGAAAGGTTTGGGCCCAAGAGGCAGGCTGGCTGGTGGTCTGGGTTTAGACCAGGTGCTGCAGGGACACTGCATTCAGCAGCTGTGTGTGTGTGGTGTGTGTGTGTGTGTGTGTGTGTGTGTGTGTGTGTGTGTGTGTAGCCCCAGGATCTCATTCTGCAGCAGGAGTGTCAGAGGAGCCAGACCTGCCAGCTGTCTGTGTTCTCAGCCACCACAGGGCACAGGGGAACACAGTAGAGAGGCGAGGCTGCTCTGTGGCTCAAGGAGAGTTTGCTCAAAGCACGCCCCACTCATCTCCTCTGTGGCCTCGTTAGGCCTGCTGATTTCCAGGCTCCGCACCGAGCCTGGCTGAATCACACTGACGTTTAAGAGCTACTGTGTGTCCACATGTTATGATCCTCAGAAGTATTTCCTTGTTAAGGATTGAGGTGGAGTTGGGAGAGGACAGTAACGGAAACCCCTTTAGAAGGAGTCACGGTGGTGGGGAGACATTTGGGAACAATGTTGTTGTTGTTCTTAGTCCTCACTGAGACAACATGCTTTTATTGATTTTAGAGAGAAACATCAATATGAAAGTGAAACGTTGGTCGGTTGCCTCCCACAGAGAGCCCACAACATGGGTAGATGCTCTTACTGGGAATCAAGCCTGTGACCTTTAGGTATATTGATCAATGCTCCAACCCAACTGAGCCACACTGGCAGGGGCTAGAAATAGAATTTTCTAAAGCCTCCCAAGTCCCTCCACTTATGGGACAGTGTCTTGTCTTCCCCGTGTAAGGGTGGATTTGAGGGGAACTGCGGTGCTGGGTGGGTTGAAGCAGGATGATTTGAGTGGATGTCCGAGCCGATGGTATGATCCCAGATTGAGTCCAAGGCCTGAGAACCAGGGGCACCCATATCCAAGGGCAGGGGAAGGTGGGTTTCTCTGCTCAGGCAGAGAGCAAATGAGTCCATTGTCTACCTTGTTGTCTTATTCTTGCCCTCATCTCTCTGTGTATATCCTATAGGTTCTGTTTCTCTGGACACCTCTGACTAATACGGTGTCCCCACCGGAGACAGACAGACGGACAGTGGTCATAGCCGGAGTCATAGGATTCAGCCATTGCCTAAGAAGGTGAGTCATTCTTCTTCTGCCTTATTTTGCTCAGTGACTCTGATATTAATAGAGAGGAGTAGTAGAACCTGCTATTTTATTTTATTTTATTTACCAAAAAACACACTGTCTTACACTTGATCAACACTTTTACTTATATTCACTCTGTGATTCTTCCCCAAGACATTGTAAAACATGTATAAGTAGCCCCATTTTGAGGAAATGAAAGGTCAGATTGCCTTAAAGAACACCTAGGGCATAACCCAGACACAGTCTAATTCAGTAGTCTAATTTGAATTTCCCTCTAGGCTTATGCCATCCAATATGGTGGTCACCAGGTACATGAGGCAGTTAGGCACTTGAAATGTGGTTAGACTAAATTGAGATGAGCTGTAAGAGTAAAATACAAAAATGTAGTACAAAAAATGTAAAATATTTTGTTAATGTTTATGCTAATTACACATGGAAGTGATACAATTTTGAATATATTACCTTAAATATAGAATTAAAATTAATTTAATCAGTTTCTTTTTTTCCTTTTCAAATGTAATGTGGATATTACAAAATATTAAATTACACACATGGCTTGCGTTTGTGGTCAGCATTATCTACCGGATGACGTTGTTCTGAATCAAAGCTGACATGTTTTCAGACTCACAACCTCAGGTCACACCAATACAGCCCTCAAATCACCCCGAGACCCCTGGGAGGTGAGAGAAAACCCAACAGATTGCATGGTAGCTAAGCCCCTGTTTTTCATGTTTTGCTATTTCCTCATGAAAGGGAAGAAACTGGGAGCCATGGGGGTAACCCAGGGAGAGACCAGATGCTGATAACTAGGCAACTTCTTTGAAGTGTGATCTTGAGTCAAAAGGTCTTTCCAAACTTACTTGGGTTAACAAAGAACTGGGGAAAAGTTCAGACCGCTGAGCCAGAAACTTCCATCTCCACATTAGTGGTGGGTGAGTATGTCGGGAGAGATGGGGGTACCCTCTGCACTGAGAAGTCTGTTATCACAGGGGCAGGCAAGCTAAACAAGAGGCCAGAAAGGGAGTGTAAACGCCTGGCCAGAAAGAAACTCAGCCATTGAAAGCAAGTGATTCCTTTCACTTACTCATTCATGTAGCAAATTTTTACAGTAAATTCCTTATTGTTACTAGTTGTCTAATGTTATCTACCAACCAATGACTGTTCCCAGTTCCAGGAATAAAGTGATGATCTGCCATCACTAGAGGTGGTTATCAACAGTGTGGAAGAAGGCTCACTACCTCCTCTAGGTTACATTCAGGCAAGTGGGAAGGGGAAAGAGAAAGTGAGAACACTCCCTTCTAAGGATGTTGAAGGTCGGATTGCCTTAAGGATTAACTAGGACAGAAAGAGGGAGAGGGAGAAAGAGAGAAACATTAATGTGAAAGTGAAACACACATCACTTAATTCACATTTCATGGGTCAATACCTAGTCACAGTATCACACCTAGAAGCAAGGGAGTCTGGGAAATGTAGTCGTTATACTGAATGACATGTATGCTGCTAAAAAAAATTTAATGAAGGAAGAAGAAAACAGAATTGAGGGACAATTCTCAGCACTGATAAATTGCACAACTACGGTGCTGACCATGTCAACAATAGGACTGCATTACTGCAAAAACCAGCATCTGACAATTCTTGATAAATCTAACAGAACTTACTTATTTAAAAATAGAGAAGGAAGACAGCATGGTCAGGACTCATACTAGAGAGATCAGCATCATTTTCCAGGGCATACAGAGGTGAACACTTCCAGAACACAACATTCTCTCTAAGAGAATACTCCCAGTTGCAGACGATAATACCCGAGAGAGTAGGGCTCACTTTAAATTTTCAAGAAGCCTAAGAAGAAACAAAATAGGGTAATGAGATGGAAGAGAGGTGGGGTGGGAGGTGTCTGGCTATTTATTAGCAAGTGTGTGTCTCTAGGGAGCGAATATTTGAACCCCTGAAAGGTTGGAAAGCGTTCCTCATGGAAAGTGTTCCAGGGAACAAACAGCAGATGCAGAGAGTTTGAGATAGAGATGAGCTTTGATGTGTAATCAGAAGAAAAGTTTTCCAGAGTGACTGGAGTGTCATGAGTGAGAAAGAGAGGGAATACGAGAGAAGGAAAAGAAAGAAGGGAGGGGGACGGCAGCTCTCACGTTGAGCCCTGGGGGTAGGGAGCGTCTGTTTCAGACAGGGGAAGAGGAGCATCTGCTCCATCAGGTGCGCTCCCCTGTGGTTGTCCCTTGCAGGTTTCCATTCAAATGGCCCCAAACTAGAGCTAAGAAAGGGAATTTGGCATCAGCTTTCTCCAAGCTCAGAGTCTTCTTCTTTCCTTCCATTTGTTTTCCTTATCTGTTTACTCAGGACAAAAACACCGGCCCTGCCCTGCCTTCCTCCCCGGGTAGCTATGAAAATCAGACGAAAGAGGAGGCATGGCGGTGGCTGTCCTGTGAAGTGTTGAGTTCTGGGGGAGGGAAGCATAGTGTCCCGCACCCAGAGAGGACTCGATATCCTTATCTGTGTTGCTATGGTAGCAGTCAGTTTCATCAATTTTCAGGCCTTGACTACACATCTCAGTTTTGATTTTGAAATATCTTTCTTTTCCGAATATACTAATGAATGATGGGCTTGTTTTTCTTGTAAAAGTGGGTGCTAAGATATTTTTTAGGGGATTCCCCTTTGTCAAGGACCCCCGAGGCTTGGTGCAGAGGGCGGTGTGTTGTACCCAATGAAACATTTAGGTTATTTGTTGGATGAGAGCCCTGCCATCTGCATCCCTACAAAATGTACATATGGGCAGCCTGGCCAGAGTGACTCGGCTGGTTGAGCGTCATTCTGTGCAGCGAAAGGTTGCCAATTCCATTTCTAGTTGGGTTGTGGGTTTGATCCCCAGTTGTGGAGCCTACGGAAGGCAACTAATCTCTCTCTCTCTCTCTCTCTCTCTCTCTCTCTCTCTCTCTCTCTCCTCTCTCTCTCTCTCTCTTTCTTTCTCCTTCTTTCTTTCCTCCCTCCCTGTGCCCCAAGCATGTTCTCAAATGAATATTTTAAAAAATGTATATTATCGGTATGACTTTACATAAAGGTTAACATTTTCTGAATTTCTTTGCATGACAACCTAGAGATACCCGGTTTAAAAAAGTATTAAACTCTATTTTTTTATTCTCTCTGTCTGTGTCATATGCTTTTCCCAGAAAACTTTGAAAATTTCACTTAGCACAGGACTTTAAAACATTTTTTTCAAGGTTACTTTCCATTCCTGGGGGATGGGGAGCTGAGAGATGGTTGTGGGTAGATAATTTAACTCCAGTCCCATCTGAGTGTCAATCACCCAGCTGTCTTCCATCCTTCCACTGAACATCTTCTGTATTCCAAGTTTCATGGCAGCATAAGGGACTGCACACACAAAGATGGAAAAGACAGTCCATGCCCTTAATGTCTAAAAGGGAAGACAATGCATGTGGTATTACAGAGCAGTGTGCCAGACACTGTGAGAAGGAATGTATGGGGGCGGACGGGGTGGGTGCAGAGGACCATCCCTGTTCCAGGAGCAATGGCTGAGGAAACCTTCCCAGCGGCGTTTACACCTGCTCTGAGTCTTGGAGGATAAAGGGGGTCAGGGAAGGCTTTCCACCTCGTGGAACCAGCAAGTACAAAGGCATATCCTGGGGTGGAGCATTTGCATGGTACCAAAACTTCAGTCTATTTTAACACGGTCAGAGCGTCGGCCACAGGATGGGGATGGAGAATGCTAAATTATGCTAGAAAGGTAGATTCTCTTGGCAGCAGCATAGATAAGAGCAAGAAGCCAAAAGCAGTTCACCCCTTCACGAACTCCTGCCTGGATAAACATAGAAAATTATAGACTTTTTTCCTTTGAAAAAAGAATGCCTACTTACTAGTTTAAAAATATAGAACCACACACACACACACACACACACACACACACACTCTCAGAAATAATTCATAAAAGTATTTTGATGTGGTTTTAGGGCTTCTGTTTTTCTGCCGGGCTCTTTTTTTAAATTTTTAAATATATTTTATTGATTTTTTACAGAGAGGAAGGGAGAGAGATAGAGAGCTAGAAACGTCAATGAGAGAGAAACATCGACTAGCTGCCTCTTGCACACCCCCTAACGGGGATGTGCCCGCAACCAATGTACATGCCCTTGACCGGAATCAAACCCGGGACCTTTCAGTCCGCAGGCCGATGCTCTACTAAATGAGCCAAATCGGTTTCGGCTGCCGGGCTTTTAATATGCTCTCTGCCTACTTTCCTTTTGTTTCGGGGCTTAGAGGGAAGTCAAAGCCTCTTTTCCTGGAAAAAGGATGCTTGTGACTGGCAAAACCTTTTTCCAGGAAAGAGAGACACTGTGGCACATCACAGAGAAGCCAGAGAGACTCCTTAGCATCTATTTACCACCTTGCCGAAAGCTCTGGAGGAAGAACCTGAGCTCATCCCCTCCTGGAACAGGCTCCCCAGGGCTCCTGAGCTCAGCATGTGCATCATGAGCCTGGCAGCCGGGAGGAGGGAGGAGTCTCAGGGGCACCCTCCCTTTTCCTTGGAGAGCCAGGCGTTCTGGGGAAGGCAGACTGATTTCCTGTGTCTGGTGTCTGGGCTCAGCACGGACGTGAGGGAGACAGGAGGCTGGGGTGCAAGGTTGGGGACACACACACACACACACACACAGACACATACACACACACACACACACACACACACACACACACACACACACACGGTGGTGAGAGGGCCCTGACACAGCTCACATGAGGTTCTAGGCTGGGCTGTTGGGTCTATGGAAGACCTAATGGTCATTTGCCTCCCGTCTAGGGGCAGAACCCGAGGCATGGGGAGCAAATGTGGCTGAAGGATTGGGCTGGTCCATGTGAGAGGAGGGAGGGATCTCTGGTTCCTGACCCCGTGTTCTCGTCACCCATGGCGCTGAGCCATCGGTGGTATGGATTCTAGGCAAGTCATCTCTCTTGGCCATGAATGTTCCCATCTGGAAAACTAGGTTGACATTGCCTGCTTTCCCTCTTCAGGGGAATGTTCTCAACATAGTCTATAAACTAATACAAGATTGGGAGTCAGCAGACCTTGATCTAACCCTGTGGGATCTTGGACAAGTCACTTAGATTACCCTGTTTAACATGATAACTTTAACAATAACAATAGCATTCTTGAATCCTCGCTATGGCCAGGCAGTGATCCTCTCAACAACCTTGTGAGGGATGCACTATTCCCATTTTAAAGGTGAAGAAACTGAGGCTCAGAGTTTCATTGCCTTGCCTAAGGTCTCCTACCTAGGTGGCAGTATCTGCTTCATAGGGTTTATGTGAGAATGATATGAACTGTTTGGTGTGTTTTCCCACTATGAGACCATGAGACATTCATATGTAAGCATACTCTATACTGAGATTTTTTTTCAGTGTAAATATATTGAGGTGGTGTTGTTTTTTAAATTCTAAGTTATTACTGTTTGATTTTATTCACCAGATGTCTTTGGAATTGCTGCTGAATGTCAAGAACTGTGTTGGGCGCTGCAGAGGAGGCGCCTCACGCTCCCTGCTGTCATGGAGGTCACATGAGCAGATAAGCACACATGATGGCTGGGGCGCTTGCTAAACTGCACCCCTGAGAGACGTGGGCCTGGTGGTGATGAGGGCTGAGCTTTGTCTGAAACAGAGGTTCCCAGCCCTGGCCACTGCAGCCACCTCCAGACTCCCCGAGCCCTGGGGAGAGGCATGAGCCCGGCATCACCGTTCTTTAAAGCCTCCCAGAGGGTTCTCTACGGCCCCCGGGGGTTGAGAGCTGCTGACCCAGACAGGTGAAGACACCTCAGGAGGGGGTACATTTCAGTGAGGGGCTGCGTCAGTTTGAAGATAGTTCATTCTAACTGCCCCTGACAGCTTTGCCAGCTGGAAGTTTCTCTCTTCTGACAGGAGGGCCGAGGCCGCCCTCGGGAGTGGCTCCCAGGCGTGCTGGCCTCCTGAGAAACATGGCCGACTGCAAGCCTGGCCCCCCAGAACTCCTAATTACTGTCTGCCTCCTCTGCTCAGGGCATCAGGCAGCCGCGGAGCGAGTGGTTTCCTTGGGAACCCGTGGCCCCGGCTCACCTCTGCTCAGCTAGCTGCTGCCGAGCAGGGGCTGGGTGCAGAGTACAGGAAGGGTTCTTGGAGATAGGACTTTGAAGACCTGCTCTCCCCCTTCATCTGTCAGGCTGCAGATGGGGCGCTGCTCCCCAGACAGGCTGCATCATGGGGTCCCCTTGCATGTCACACAACCGGGCCCGGAGGACACAACCTCAAACACCACATGCACAAACAGCTCAGCCAATCCTGACATAAATCCTACGAGGTAAACAATATCACCCCACCGGGAGACTGGACAAGTTAGTTAAACTCTGAGTTTCAGGTTTTTAACCCATAAAATGGGACAATAGCAGAAACCGGTTTGGCTCAGTGGATAGAGCGTCGGCCTGCGGACTGAAAGGTCCCGGGTTCGATTCCGGGCAAGGGCATGTACCTTGGTTGCGGGTACATCCCCAGTAGGGGGTGTGCAAGAGGCAGCTGATCGATGATTCTCTCTCATCGATGTTTCTAACTCTCTATCCCTCTCTCTTCCTCTCTGTAAAAAATGAATAAGATATATTTTTTAAAAATGGGACAATAATGCCTCCCTCACAAGTTGTTTTATAAAACAATGAACAGTATGTAGGGACCCCCTTTGATGCTGACATGTGGGCTGGGGGCTGATGCCCACCTCACCACTCAGGCTGTGAAGTCACACCTGGACCAGGTTGGAGGATGTGCCCCCTACAGACAGGGGTGGGGGAGTGGAGGATAGAGGTGGGGGCTGCTCCTGGAGCAGCAGTGGAGGCCAGTCACTTGCCCCCTGTGCCAAGCAGGAAGGCTGGAGTTGAACTTGCCCACACATTTCCCCCCAAAGTTACCGGCCAGAGCGGTCCCCACCTCCACAGACGTGGTGTAAGCCGAGGGGCGAAGAGTCCAGAAGAGCTGCAGTGGGCAGTTTCCTCTGTCCAGAGACGTCCCAGGTGGGGAAGCAGCACTGCACTCCCTTCCCCGACCCTTCACACATTTACACACTAAACCCTGGCATCTCAGAGCTGAAAGTGTTCTCGCGATGACCTAGACCGCCCTGCTCATTCACAGAAGAAGGGACGGAGACGGGGAGAGAGGATGGCTGGATGCAGGAGTGGAGCTGAGGCCAGGACAGGGTCTCCTGGCTCCCCGGCCTGTGTCCATTTCATGTCTGGGTGGAGCTGGTGGAACTGTTCCTGAGTCCCTGCCCTGGAGCTAAACACCTCCAGCCAGGCTCACCCCCAGCAAGCATTGCGTGTGGGGGTCTACACCACGCACACCTTGCCACTCCTTTCTTCTATTAAATAGCTCATGAGTAAATGAGATGAGATGCATATGGGGAGCGTCTGCTCTATTCAGTCGTAGCACGCCTAATTATTCATTAATACATAGCCTTTACTCTGCATTTATGAAGCAAATTCCCTTTCTCTAACCTGTAGCACTTGTCCTTGTGTTTAATGTAAAACTGGCACCAGACTCTGAACTGCTGCCTGCCAGCTGTGTCTGACACCTTCGCATCCTGATTCTGCCTTCCACGACCCAGGCATGGCTCTTGACCGCACATTCAGGCAGTACCACTCCCAGTGTGACTCAGCACACAGCAGTGCTGCCGTCTTCCCCAGGCTGGCCTTGTGGGAGTCCTTCTAACCATAAAATGTTTCAACGGGAAGGGATCGTACAGATTATCCGGCCGGGTGAATTTTAAAATTCTCATTTCCTTAGTGAAGCTCTTTTATAGCACAAAAATCTTACATGGGATTCTGAATGCAGAATGGCTTGGATGAAGCAGCGCACACAGAGCTAGAGGCACACGGGGCTTTCCTCCAGCCCTGCTGCCCCCCCCCCACTGCCCAGCCCATTTCACAGATGAGCAAATTGAGTCCCAGAAAATGAAATCTAACAGTCGGTGAGCAAACTTCTGAACCTTGATTCTATATTCCATAGCAAGTCATTTACCAAGAATAAGACATGCTTTTTTTTGTTTGTTTTCATTTGTTAAAATTCTGATATTTCCGGCATTAAATGAATGAATAAGTGAGATTTTTCTTTACTAGTGGGGCTGTTCTTTCAATTAGTTTGCAAACGTTTGCCAAGCATGGGATCTTACCGGGTGCTTAAAAAAAAATTCATGATCTGAATGCAGATACAAACAAAAATCAACTCATGGTGCTAATGAAAACCAGAGTGCCTATAGTTAGCATCAAATCCCATGTAAGTAACAGGCACCCCAAATAACTGTGTCTCCCTCTTACGTGCAGATCTGGAGACAGAGAGTCCAGGGCTAGTATGGTGGCTCTGTTCCATAGAGTTCTCTGCCACTCCTTGGAGTGTGGCCCTTAGCTTCTTGGATCACAATGGTGACTGGAATTCTAGCCATCTCCATCCAACAGCAGATGCAGAAAAGGACAAAGAAGAAAGGGGGCAAAGGGCCTAGGCCAGATACATATTGATGGAATTTTCCAAACATTTCCAAACATAAGCTCTATTTATATACCATTGGCTGGAAATAGGCACACGTCATCCCTAGTATATTCCAGGCAGCCACGTGCCCAGCTGAAAACCAGGGCCTGGGTTGTAATGAAAGATGGGGCAAATGAACACTGCTCTGCCCCAGAGTGGGTTTCTTATGTTTCCCCCCCTCTATTCTTTGATTTTCATAAAGAGTTTGAGGGAGCCCTCAGGTATCCAGTGTGTAGGATACCTGTGTAGGGTGGGGGAAGCAAGGTGAACCCATGAGAGGGAGGGCCTGAGGGAGGCAGATGTGGGCCCAATGACGCGTGAGTAGTTTGGGGGAGATCTGTGCCAAGTGCTCAACAGATGTTGTGCCCCCGTGTGTTCACGTATCTCCTACCCTCGGCGGGGCTGTGCAGGTAAATGTTAACTGAGCAATGATAATGTTGCTTAGTAGAGTAGAACATTATCTGACATTGGCTCCTGTTTTGGAGGTAGAGGAGTTTATGGCAAAAAGAAAGAAAGAAAGAAAGAAAGGAAGGAAGGAAGGAAGGAAGGAAGGAAGGAAGGAAGGAAGGAAGGAAGGAAGGAAGGAAGAAATATTAAAGAAACAAAACAAGACAAAACAGGAAAATTTATGGGAACATTTAATAGTGAATAGTCAAGGCATGCCAAAGACCAAAAATCTATCGCACAAAAACGAATGTGAGGGGGAAAAAAAAAAGCTGATGTGAGATGAGAGTGTATAAAACACCATTATTTCATTTTGGGACTAATGTTGGCAGCTGTAGACAGTGGGGCGGCTTTAAATAATGAATCAGAATTATTGAATCGCAAATTTAAGATCAGATTGAAAAGCGCTTGGGTCTTATCTCTGTGTACAACGTACGGAGTAGGGACAGCTTCCTATCACTGGCGCACACCCCTGCAGCTGCGATAGGAAGCATTTG
This sequence comes from Vespertilio murinus, assembly GCA_963924515.1. Classification (NCBI taxonomy): domain Eukaryota; kingdom Metazoa; phylum Chordata; class Mammalia; order Chiroptera; family Vespertilionidae; genus Vespertilio; species Vespertilio murinus. Next base: position 34,878,433 of record OZ004705.1, read on the forward strand.
ATAGACCAAACCGGTGCATCTTTCTTTCGGGAAATTTCAATTTCATTGCAAGCAATTTACATAGAGAGTTGCAGCTTGGATTCATAGCTTCTATCTTGGTTGCTCTGGAGATGGCTTCTCTGTTGGAAAGGCAATTACGATCCGCAGGAGAGGCCTGCCTACCATTAGTCTCCAGGTTTAAACACTGACAGGTGGAGATGGAAGTGGGGGTGGGGAGCTTAATAAAGGGCTTTGTCTTTCTAGTCCACGGGAGGAAAGGGATTTAAGTGTCACGATTTCCTGGTTTCCAAAGATTCCCCCCCCCCGCCCCCGAACATTTTAAGCTTTTGACCAAAATGTGAACATGAGTCTTTTGTAATGAGTGAGTTTTCCTACCTTAAGAATATAGAGATAAATCTATGAAAGGACCAAAAGTCAATCCCTTCAAGCCATGGGGGGGAAAAAAACCTAGTGAGACTATGAAGTTTGCCTGGAGCTTCTGGATGGGCATAGCTTTGAAATCTGTACGGTGACTTCTGCTACAATCTCTGTTCCTAGGGAGAGTGGACTTACTCTCTGGTGGCCGATGCTCGGGGCCTTTGCAACCACAAAGCAGCCTTTATGATGTGTTCCCGAGACCGCGTTTCCCCTCACCAGCTGATATGATGAAATGGCTGTGTTTGCAAATTAGATCATGCTTCAGCCAAACAAATGTGTATTTTATGAGTGACTTACTCTCTGCGAGGCCCTGACATAGCCCAGAGGCTTGTGCATTCAAATCAGAGGCCTGAGCCCAGTCGGGCCAGCGTTTCCGCCTAATTGACTTTGGCAAGGACACCCCCAGGTTCCTTCTTCTTTAATCTCTTTATATTTGAGGCTAAAAGCCTGTAATTATTTAAGGTAGCTGCGATTTGAGTGACCCAGATAATTATCTCAGCAAGATGGGCTTAAAGTTTATTGACACAAATGCCATTTTCATGAAAGGCTTGGGACAAAAGGTAGGTCCGTGAGACAGCTGGTTGACCGAGGTGAGTCGACAATGAATGGCACCAAAGCCACAGGGCTCACCAGGGACTTTGAAGTAGCTGCCATCATTTCCATAATACAGTTAGCAGAGTGTTGTGGGAGGTAAGTTATCACACTGTGCATTGCCCAAATCGAGGCTAAGTGCTTAGTATTAGAGGGTTTTTTACCTCATCATTCCTCAGTGTGGACCCCATAGCACCATGGCTCAGACTCCACCCAGGCACATGCTTAGACAAAAAAGTGGTTGATGAGTCAAAACAAATAAAATCAAGCATCATTTGGCTACCCAAGATTGTGGGTAGGCAAATTTAGTACTATGGTAATAGTAAAATTTACACAAGCATAGATTTTTTTTAAAAAAAATCTTTGTTGATTTAAGAGGGGGAAGGAGAGGGAAAGAGAGAGATAGAAACATCAATGATGAGAGAGAATCATTGATTGGCTGCTTCCTGCACACCCCCAATTGTGGATGGAGCCTGCAGGAATCGAACTGGGGACCCTTAAGTCCACAGGCCGATGCTCTATCCACTGAGCCAAACCATCTAGGGCTACACATGTTTAGATGTTTGAATCTTACCTTATGCATCTATTTATGTTGTATGTTTAATGGATGACTAAAGGTAGCATAATACCTACTTGCTATCAAGCTTAAAAATGTATAACAATCACTTGAATTTAAATCCACACAATTAAACCTTTGATACTATATTTGAGGGTTCATTAATAATCATTAAATAGTAAGACTTTCATATGTAGATAACCTAGATCACTTCAGGAATTAAACTTTTTTTTTAACCACTTGTCAAATGCTACCTTCTGCTGTGGGTTAGCATATAGTAGGCATGCCATGTTTCCCCAACTAGATTAATAAATTACTATAGACAAGTGGTTTTATTTGTAATATTACCACAAACTTAGTAGCTTAACCAACACACTTATTATCTCACAGTTTCTGGGAGTCAGGAGTTCAGGTAGGACTCTGGTTCAAGATCTCTCATGAGACTGTAATAATGAATCGACCAGAACTGAGGTTCTGAGAGCTTGGGGAAGCAACCACTACTAACCTCACAACTCTTAGGTGCTTTTTTCCCTCTCCAAAAGCACTAGGCACATGTCATATGTACTTGTTAAAAACAAACAGGGATTTGTGACTTCCATATGTAGAAAAATATGGCTAGGTAGCTAAGAAGGAGGGAAGCTAATATCCTGGGATTGACTACCTCTCTGAGGGAACAGATAGGGGCAGAGATAATAATTTTCCTATTTGGCTGGACTGTAACCAGTTTGGGAATATGCACCTGGATCGATCACAGCTCTGGGTTAAAATGTGTAAATAACAATGATAATGCCTCCAATCTCTGCACACTTCATATGTGCCAGACACTTTACTAGCTCCAAGGGTCATGAAGCTAGTAAATGGCAGGGCCGGGGAGTCTTATTCTATTAATGCCAACGTGCACATTCCCATCCACCATGCTTTCCTGCCTCTGATAGATGGCACTTTGGGTAGCACAGAGAGCAGTTTAGCTCTGTGGGGAGGGAGGTATACTGCTGCCTTAATGGCACGGTTCTTTTGTGCAAGGGAAGGCTTAAGAAGAGATAAAATCTCTCACAGCAAAGTATTGTTAAAATTGCTTTCCCTTTATGTAGGCCAATTTTAATAGCATACAAGCAATAAATCAATGTCTGAGCTCTCGCACGGTTAGCAGCTAGGGTCGGGGAGAGGAGGCAGTGACCACTCACGTCACAGCAGTGTCTGGAGACTGGCAGTGAGGTTGGTCTTTCGGGGCGGGCGGTCAGCAGAGCATGGTGCCATGGAGCGGAGCGGGAAGCCAGTTGCTCACAAGCAAGCTACGCTCCTTGTCAGCTGTCCCCTTGGCCTCCAGCCAGGGCCGGATTTTCTCCCCCAAGTCAGGTTATTGTGCCCTTGTGGTTTGGGGGCCTCAGGGTCCCAAACCATTAATGTAATAACCGTACTGCGCTGATGGATTTCTGCCCAGTATCCTGTGTGACATATTGCAAAGTGAAGCCAGAAACACATTTATCCACCCTAACAAGCCAGCCACCAGTCATCTCAGCTAGTTACAATAACAACAATTGGTATCACTGGGTAGGGCGCCCAGACATATATGTCCTTAAGGACAGCACTGAGGAAGTGGCCATCATTACGTGACTTATCAAGGGAAGAAGCGAGGCCATAGCTTTCTTTGAAACATTTTCAGACCCAGCGTTTACTGGGTGATAATGATAGTATTTATTCTATTGTTAATTTAACCTTATTTTTCAATGACGGTTTACATTCAATATTATTTTCTATTAGTGTCAGGTGTACAGCATAGTGGCTAGACAGTTATATACTTTACAGAATGATACCCCTGCAGACCTACTATTTACTGTATGTCCTTCTATTGTTTGTTACACTCATAAGCTAGAATATTTGTTGTTTTCTTACAATTTTTTAAGGTGTCAGGATGTGTCACTAATGGGTCAAAAATGTAATAGCTGACCCCAGATTTCCTCCTCTCCTCCTGACAGGCATGCCATCCTAACCTTCCCAGCTATCAAGGTGCAGCATCATAGACACCCACTTATCCCTTTTCTAAGTATCACTATCTGTGGACACTCAAAATGTCTGGGTTTGTCAATACTCTTTGACTGGAACAAAGTAGTAAGGAGTGGGTATGCACAGGGGAAGGAAGGATTGTGCATACCCAGGCAGACCCAAGACTCTGAAGTAAGACGTGAGGAGAGAATTTGAGAATGGCAGCCTCCCCTACTCCCTGCCCCCCCCAAAAAAAGTGACCGTTGAAACAGAAGGGAAACATGGAAAAACTACCTTTGCAGTGTTTGTCAAATTTTGCAGCACATTAAATCATCTAATTGGTTTCCAAAAATTCTAATATGGGCCACAGCTCAGACCAGCTTCATCAGAATCTCTGGGAGTGGCCCTCAAGCAGAAGTACTCTCTGAAACTTTCCAGCTTCCGACACTGATGACCTAACAGAAGAAGCTTGCCTGTCTCAGCATATAAGCACTGCATCAGTTATATTTCACTGTGTAATTGCAATCTGACCCTTTGTTTTGTAGAAAAACAAAGGCACTGGAATAGCCAAAGTAATTTTTAAAAATAATAAAGTTAGAGGACTCACACTAATGTCTAGATTTAATATAAGGCTATAATAATTGATATGTGTGATAATGGAATAGATCAATGGAACCAAATAGAGACTCTAAATGTACATACACATATCTTTACCAATAATATATACACTAGGGGCCCAGTGCACATATTTGTGCACCTTGAAAGGAACTGTGGGCTGCGAGGCTCTGGTAGGCACAGAGGCAGTTCTCGGCCCATCCTCCGTGCTACTGCCATGACCCCTGGTCCCCTGTCTGCCGGTAGCTCCGCTCCCGCCACTGCCACTCCCATGTGCTGATAGCGCTGGCCCTGCTCACACCCACTGATAGTGTAGAGCGATTGGGGCCAGCACCAGCAGCAGGTGCAAGTGGAACTGGCACCATCAGTGAGTGTGTGCAGTGGCTGCTGCCCCGATCGCCCCTCAGGAGCAGGGGAAGGGTGATCAGGGCTGGCAGCTGCTGCTTGCACCCGCTGATGGCCCTGCATGATCTGGACTGGCTGGGAGTGCAAGTGGGGCTGGGACTGTGGTGTAGGAGCAAAGAATTTTTAGTAACCTACCAGAGCTTGCCCCAATGACAGCGACTGGTACCCTGCTTTGGTCTGGCACCCCTGCTCATCTGCTCTACCATTACATTATGGCCAACACCTGCCATGTTCTGCACATGCCCTCTTGTGGTCAGCGCATGTCATAGCGACCAGTTGTTTGGTTGTTCTGCTGTTCCGTCTATTTGCATATTAGCCTTTTATTATATAGGGTACTAGATGCCAGGTGCATGAAATTGTGCATGGGTAGGGTCCCTATGCCTGGCTGGTAATCAGAGCTGATCAGGTTCCTTGCCTCCCTGCCTCCCCCCTCCTCCTTCCCTTGTTCCGTTAGTGCCCTGCTGTTGCCACTGGTCATCTGCCATGTTCTGCACCACCCCTGGTGGTTACCGCACAGCTTAGCAAGTGATTGAACTCTTGTTCTCCCAGTTGAACTCCCAAGGGGACACTTTGCATATTATCCTTTTATATATATAGATAACTGATTTTTAACAGGACTGCAAAGGCAATACAGTACAGTCTTTTTAACAAATGATGCTGGGAAAATTGTATCTCCACTGTAAAACAAAAAGAATCTTGACTCATAACTTTACCATATAAAAAGTTAACTCGAAAGACTATATACCAAACTCAGATCTAGCATTATAAAAACCTTATTTGAAAAGATTAAAAAATGTACTTGGGTTAGACAAAAGTTTCTTATCGATTATTAAAAATCACAAACCAAAAAAAGACAGAGTTGATAAAATAAACTTAATCACATGGAACCTGTGCTATTCTTTTTAAGGTTTCAGACAGTGTTAATAAAAAATGCAAGGTCAATCACAAGGCCCTTCAGTCTCAGGCCGAGGTCAGCAGTCTGCAGGAACAAACAAGGTTTCTGGAGGACCTCACCTTCCAGGTAGGCCAGCCACAGGGAAGCCCACCTGGCTCTGATAGACATGTCCTCTTACTGCTACGTGCTGTTCTCTTGTTTATTTTCGATATTCTTGTCCCACGGTTTAGCTATATTTCTTTCACACTCAGTTTTAAAATTTCACTTATGCCCAAACCCTCATAAGGTTGTTTTAAACCTGCTTCACTGATCCAGGAAATGGTGCCTGGTAAGAACTAAAAATAAACCAGAAAGGCTCCAGTGAGGTTTCAATGGCAGAATCCAAGGAGTTCCAGGGCTTTCTAAATTTGGCCAAAGGCTTTCCTGATTTTTCTATTTCAAGTTTATTCACTTGAGGATACTCAAAACCTGAAGATCATTCCTTCTTTTTTTTTCTGCTGTTAAAAACAGAAGAGCCTTGTCCTTACTTTGCAAAAGATTACAATGTATATTTTGGTCCTTTTGGGATGTGGTGATAGTTATGCAATGAAGTGGTTAGGAGCAGGGCCACCAGTCAGACAGCCTGGTTCAAACCCCAGCTCTGTCATTGTTTGTGACCTTGCACAGATGACTCGTCCTCTCAGTCTCAGTCTCCTTGTTTGCAAAATGAGGGTTGATGTGAGGACTAAATAAGGTAAGGTGTGCATTTAACACAGGCACGGAAACACATGAAGTATTCAGTAAATGGTAGCTCTTAACCTTACTCTTATTGTAGTAAAAATAACCATCTTTTGACTTTCTGTAATGGTCTTAGAAATGAAGCATTAGTATTCCATTTGGGAGGGTTGGGGGAATAAATAAATAAAAAATTTTCTGTGTTATAGACTGCTAACTATTGACTAATCTGTCTCCTCACACTCCTGGGCATATAATTAAGACTATATTCCCCAGTATCCCTTACAACGGGGTAATGCCCTGTGACTAAGTTCTAGCCAATTTAATGTGAACAGAAGTCGTATGTCCCATTTCTAGGCCTGGCTCATAGAAATCTCCCATAAGCATTCTTCCATGCTGTTTCCCTTAGGATGGAGATTATTATAGTGACCTTGGAAACTATATGATAGAGATGGCAGAGCCCCGTTAGCCTGAGTTCTTGAGGTGTCAGTTGGGTGATGGAGGCAAAACAACCTCCCACCGGGAAGGAACAACTACCTTGAACTGAGGTAAATAAACTTCCATGGTGTTTGAACCATCCTGTATTATTTGTTACAGCATCTAGCTCTGAATGCCTACTGCCATCTTGATCACTTCCTTCCTTACTAATATTCCTTTCTTGCTTCCCATTTCCTATTTAAAATTATTGAATGAAATGAAAGTGTTACAATAGGAAGGTTCTTGAGGATCCAATTAACCAAAATCAACATATGGGAACTCCTATTGGTTTTGTGGAGCACTTCTGCTTTTTATTTTCAAAGACCCAGGAATCTTGAGAATTAGGCCTCCTTAAAATAGAATTTTGAGGGTGGGTGTAGGAAGGCTTTGATTTCCTGGATTTTACTATTCTTGATATTAGAGCCTTAACGGTAACAAATAGGAGTCACTTTGCCATGCATCTCCATTTGAACATACCCAAAAGCGTTCATGAAAAGGAAGAAAGGCATTTGAAAATGACTGAAATCGTCCTTGGCAATCAGATGCAATTTGGCACCCACAGTTAGGTGCAAGAACTTTAAAGGATAGACAGTGGATGTTCACATAAGTCTCCAGTCCCTGCATGCCACAGAACCTCAGTCACCCTTAACCGACGAGGCTGAGGACAGAGTCTGCTCCAGTGGCAATCCAGCCTGCATCCTCCTCTGGGGTCCCTGCTGCTGCTGTCCCCAGGCCCCTCTGTGTCAGAACCTCCCTCCTCTGTCCCTCTGCCGTCCCTTCTTTCCTTCCTTTCTCCATGTACGTGCTATAAGTACTGAATCTCACTAATTAGTGTTTAGAGACAGCTTTGCTTTTCTCCAGTGTTGCCTGGGTTGCTTCCTTCACCTGCTAATAAAAGCGGCTGGCTGACAGCACCTTCCTTAACTGTGTGTCATCTCAGTAGCCACCCCTCCAGCAACAGAGGCTGAAAAAGGTACAGTCCTGGCCTTGTTTATCACATAGAAGGGCTTGACCGTGTTACATTGTTGGACCCCTTTCTAATGGCTTATGATCTAAAGAGTCATTATGTAAATACAAGATGTGACCACCAATCCAAAGCCTTTATTGGGGCCCCCAAAGGTAGGAAGGCCTCCCCAAAAGGGATCTGAGAAAAGTTCTGGCAGTCTGTCAGGAGGGGGTCATTGGAATTGGGGACAGTGACTCATCAAGTCAAATTAGGTGCTATGTAGCTCATAGATAGATGGGTAGATGGGTAAATAGAGCCCTAAGTGTCAATGGGTCAGTATTGTTAGTTCAAAAACAAACACCATAATCAAAGAGATAATTTCCCAGGATAGCCCCCCCTATAGTTACAAAGATTAAAATGGTACTAAAATAAAGGAATTTGTACAAAGGACAATTCCAAAATTCTATAGCTTTCATATTCCAAAAGCATTTGCTCATTATACGCTGCAAAACAAAGAAGTTTCTAATTTCTAGATCCTTTTTGGGAAAATGCACTTGGAAATTATGAACATATTAACAATAACTGTAAATAGGTAATAAATAATTAATTGAAGTCAAGCCTTAATTAGAACTCAACTTACAACAGATTCAGTCTTTCTTTTCCTGGAGCTTTTGGCTTTTTTTTTTTTTTTTTTTTTTTTTTTTTTTTAGAGTTTTGATTTACATTAAATTGGGTGGGAAGTTTTCCTCAAGAACTCTCCATGGACTGAGAAAAAGGTTAGTGTGGGCATACATCCTCCTTAGATTAGAATGGAATGTAGGTGCTTTATAGATATACCAGAGGCCCAGTGCATAAAATTCATGCACTCAGGGGGGTCCTTCAGCCCAGTCTGTGCCCTCTCTGAGTCTGAGAGCTCTTGGGGGATGTCCAACTGACAGCTTAGGCCTGCTACCACCACTGCCACCACTGTTGCGCTCACCAGGAATGAGCCCGGCTTCTGGCTGAACTGCGCTCCCCCTGTGGGAGGGCACTGACCACCACGGGGCAGCTCCTGCTTTGAGTGTCTGCCCCCTGGTGGTCAGTGCACATCATAGCGACCAGTCATTCTGCTGTTTGGTTGATTTGCACATTAGCCTTTTATTATATAGGATTGCTTGCTAATTGTTTGTTTTCTTTTTCAAAAATCAAGGTTAGTATTCTTATCCCCACTTTGCATATATACTTAAGCATGAGGTCACTGGCTATTCAGTGTAACACACAGCACTCCAACGCAAAGCTGCCATACTCCAAAACTCCTGTGTTCCACTGTTCAATACCCGATATTGATCGCAGTGTGTGCATGTTGAGTTCTTGTTCTACCTAATGGGGTTGATTTAAGAAGACAATGCAAGAATGACTATTCTAATATCAGCATGAAATTCTAGTTCTATAAGTGAGTCCTAAAGCTTTCTCCCTTAATACTTCAGTTAGGGTCTTGTTTCTTCCAATGTTCAACTTTTTTCTGACTCACCCTGAAAGAACCTTTGAAATTAGGAGATTTCAACTCATTGTGATGTAGTGGTACAAAGAAATGTGTGGGCTTTGATTTTCCAGTTGATCCAGGTTACCAAAGCTCACTCAGTTCTCTTTCCTCTGGCCTCTAGTGAAGTGATTGTCAAACTTTGGTATACATAAGAAATATCTGATGAAATTGTCTAAAAATGAACGCCTTGGCTTCCACCTCCGAGACTTAGGAGGTCTAGGATGAGGCCAAGAATCTGCATTTTCCACAAACATCCAGGTGATCAGGAAAAGTGCCTTAATTTTCCTTTCTGCTCTTATTTTCCTTTTTGTTTTTGTTTGTTTGCTTGTTCTTGTTTTTATGTCTCACAACCAATTTTGGCTGGGGTTTCTTTTATAAGCCGTGCTCTCTGCTTCTTTGTGTCTCTAGACCTGCACTACAAGTGTATGGTCTGGGCTGATGTAGGATCAGGACTAAAGCAATAAAAACAGAGGTAAGATCTCAGAGCCAAGGGAAAATGCCTCAGGAGGGATGGAAGAGGCTGCTAAATAAAATATTGGTGATACAATATTATTCTGTTGAAAAAAAATAAGTGGACATAGAGTCAAAGACACACACAAAGACCCAAACCTGAAGGAATCATGCCAGAAAAGTGAGGTCACAGAACAAGCTGAGGCTCATGAAAAATGCTCAGGGCAAAAACAAGGGCTTTCACGAAGCCACACAGGGATCAAAACAATGAAGAAATAAAGGCCAGAGCAGGTGATGTAACATGGGGAGATGACAGGGCAAGCATCACTGCTCGTTTCCTGTTTTTCTCCCCTACTCCACCAGGGAGAAGTTTCTCCAAACTCCAATTTGGCAGCACAAACATGGCTTAGATAAAATAGCATCCAAAGGCAAAGGGCATGAGAAAGAAGACTGAATTGGCACAAAGTGAGCGTAGCTTCCAAGACCAGATGCGTTACATCACAGAGCACCAGAAATTGTCTTTGGTTAGCCTATGGCGATAGAGATGCCAAATAACTGGAAGCAAGCAAATGCCTTGTTTTTAAGGGTTTTTTAAAAAAAGTTTCTAGAAGCCACAGATGTTAAGCCCCTGCAAATCCTGGAAGAGATGCACAAATAGATAAGGTGGCCAAACTTAGAAAAGAGAGTGGTGATGACCAGAGGCCAGCACAGACCCTCCAGAAAAAAATATTGTGTCAAAGACTCTGCTATGTCTTTTGTTTTTATAATGTTGCTCTGCAGATACATTGAGGGAAACTCTAGACCCGTGGTTCCCAACCTTTTTTTAGCCATGCCCCACTAGGCATCTCTAAAATCTTGTTGCTTCCCTATGACATATAATTCTTCTTATTAAAAAAGTTAATTCCTATTCATGTGGAGGAAGCCGAAAAGGCCATTAACTTGGTTAAAACAAATTTCCAAAGATCATGGCATCCATGAAAGAAAAAAAATAAAAGAATGAAAGGACAATTGAAGTACTGAAAAAGAAATCACTAAGAAAATGTTAAAAAATAGTAATAATATGAAGTGATATGAAAAAAATAGCAAATAAAGTTTTAAAACATATAATAGAGAACTGAAATGCATAAATATGTCATAATATGTATTTATACTAGAGGTCTGGTGCACAAAATTCATGCACTCATTGGGGGAGGGGCATCCCTCAGCCCGGCCTGCACCCTCTCACAGTCCAGGAGCTGTTGGGGGATGTCTGACTGGCAGCTTAGGCCTGCTCCCCAGCAGTTGGACATCCTTAGAACTGTCACGAAGGTGGAAGAGGCTCCTGCCACCTCTGCTGCACTTGCCAGCCGTGAGCCCGGCTTCTGGCTGAGTGGCACTCCCCCTGTGGGAGCATAGTGACCACCAGGTGGCAGCTCTTGCATTGAGGGTCTTGCCCCCTGGTGGCTGATGCACATTGTAGTGGTCAGTTGTTTGGTCAATTTACATATTAGCCTTTTATTATGTAGGATACTTTATATGAGGCTCCTAGAACCATAAGAAATGCAAAAAAATCACTGTTAATAACTCATTCTCGAATTGATTATCCCCTCCACCCCCTTAACATCAAATTGCCCCATGTTGGGAACCACTGCTATAGACAAAGAGGTCTGCAGCACCAGGTTCTGCATCCTGAGCATCTGCCCAATTAGCCATTTTAAGAAAAAAGGGCCCCACCCTTTGAAAGAGGCCTGTTCAGAAACCTGATCATTTAGATCAGCCTCTGGACTCAACTGGGTGGCTTCTTCTCCCCCCCCCCCCTTTTACACCATCTGGATTCACACCATCTCTTGTGTATCCCATATAACAAGTTGCCATGGTGACAAGGCTCCATCTGACTTCAGATCCAGGGACTGGATCTTGGTTTGTACTGGGTGTTCAGGTCTGTGTCTCTCCCTGCTCTGACTCTGACTGCTTAAATAGAACTGCCACTCCCTATCCAGTCCACATCCTGAGGTCTCAGTCACCTTTCTCAGCTCAGTCCTCACCATCGTAATTCTCTGGGCCCCACTCCATGCTCCAACATAACAGCTCTCAGCACAGTTCCTCAGGTTATCCTATATCAGACATTTAAACCCTGGCTCACAGGTACTATGGTTATATAAGTTCAGACAGCTGAGCAGACAGCTATGCCCAAGATTACTCTTTTATGTACGGACAGATCTCTCCAGTAGACAATTCAAAAACCACTATCACCTTTATCAATATATGTATTAACACCTTGGATGAAAACACAGAAAGACGGACTTTCAAATACTCTGATTATGTAGGCCTTGGATGAGAACAAACATGTTGGAAGGTAAAACTGAGATTCAAAAACAGAGAGGTTAGTAGGTAACACGGAGTACAGACACACGTTAAGTCTTGAGGTTATAAAAAGATGAATTCCACATACCTGGCACTGATGACCATGGCCACGTTAACGGGAGTTAACGTGAAAGTCACCTTACAGCTTTCGTTGACTACAAGATTACTGTGGGTCATTAATGTGACAAGGCTACCAGGAAGCTACTGTTACCATCTGCTGTGTTAGTAGAAATACAGACTCGGTATTCAGAGAAGTAGTAATCCCACTGGCTAAGGACATGGAGAGAAAGTCCCAAATGTCCCAAAGACGACACCAACCTGAAATAATGGTGTGAGGACAGTGATGTCATAGAATGAGCTGAGGTTTGCAAAAATATTCCCCGTCCAGGGTATTTATTATAGAGGCTGCTGGCATCCATTGCAATAGAGGAATGGTAAAACATGAATAATGTGTGGATTTATTTCTGAATATATGTCTTTTGATGAGGACACTGGCAAGGAAACACATCCAAGCTAGTGCTGTGTTTGTAAATCGTGTCACAGGATTGATAGATACTCTGAGGCACTGCGGTGTTTAACCTCTGGGAGAGGAGAGTGGGGAGGCATGGTAAGGCAGCAGATGTTTGATGGGCTCTCATGCAGGAGGAGAATTAGCCTCATGCTCACAAAGGTAGACGTGGGGCCCGAGGGGAAACGCTGCCACAGACCCAGGCTCTAAACACATTGCCACTGACCTGTGGTCATGTCCCAGAACGACTCCAGGAGCAGAGGGCAGAGGCCTGCCCACTCCTACCAGTGCTCGGGGCTTTGGAGGGAAGAGGTCCTGAGAGAGCCTGTGATTTGCTCCAGGTGTGTCCCCCGTGGTGTCCTGTGTTCACAGCAGGAGGGCTCTGTGACCAGAGCCCAAGAGGGTGGGGCAAGGGGTATGCATAAAGGAGTCGGGCCCCTACACAGGCTCAAGTACCCTTGGAAGGCAATGCCTACCTGGCACAGTCCGTTTTTAGCTTGCACCCTTCGTGTGGGGGCTGCTTGGTGTCGGGGAACTAGCTGGCTCTCCTCAGGGAAGGCCTGCTGGGAAGCAATGTGCTCAAGAATGCAAACACTTTCCTGGCAACGGCATTGCCCATGCTCTGCCAATGTCTGATAAGAAAGAGATGAAGGGGTGAGGGTGGAGGTGGAGCGGATGGGAGACAGACACAGAGGCAGGGGTAGCAGGGAGGAGGGAAAGAAGAAGGGAGGAGGGAGGGGAAAAGGGTCTGACATTCTCTTGTGCCACCAATTTCTGAATTGATGAGAGTCCAAGGCCAAGGACTAGCCCAACAACATTAAAAAGGCTGGTTTTTATAACATCAGATCTCTCCTGGGTCCTCCCAGCTGGTGATGTTACCAGTAAGGACAGGGACTTCTGAGCAAGGAAATGCTGGCCACCAGGACCTCTGTAAGGATGTATAATTGGGTCAGTATAGTGTTATCTTTGTGCAGGGGTTCTCAATGCAGGGAAGGAGAGGGGGTGGGGCGAGAGTCTTCCCAGGGGACATTTTTAGTTGTCACAATTCAAGGAAAGATGTGTCTGGCGTCTAATGGGAAGAGGCTGGGTTACTGCTATAAGGTACAGGACAGCCCATAACAGAACTGTCCAGTCCCAGCTATCGACAGTGCCGACACAGAGGAACCATGCCTTAAGAGGATTCAACACCGAAGCCCCGGCTGCCCAGTGCCCTGAGCCATCCAGTGGGGTTGTTGGAGCTGAAAGGGCCTAAGGAATCATACCCTTCACCTCTTACAGGTGAGGAGTTGGAGGGGCTTTTCCAGAGACTCTGGCCTGGGGTCAATATGATTAAGAACCTTGGAGTGAGACAAAGCTGGTTTTAAATTCCACTTCAGTCCCTTAACATCTGGGCAATTTGGACAAGTTACTCTACCTCTCGGCACCTTGAATCTCCCACTTGTTAGATGGTCATTATATTATCACTGCTTTGTAGCATAATGTAAGGAATATGTGAGGTAATGCTTAACATAGGGCATGTCATAAAAGAAGTGGCGCCTCTGATTAGGAGTAGCAGAGCTGTAGCTAAAATCTTGGCTCCTACCCCTAAGTCCTGTTCTCTTCCCATTGTATCACATTAACGTACCTTAAGCTATGTCTGTACATCAGTCCTAAGAGGGATGTAGTGTGCGGCTGTGAGCTGTGGCCCTTGGCCCAAGTGGATCTGGATTCAAATCTAGCTCTGCCAATTTCAAGCTGATAAGTTACTGGATTTCTCTCTAGGCCTCAGTCTTCACATCTGTAAAATGGAATAATGCTAATACCTGCTTTGCTGGCTTCTTGTGAAGTTTAAAATGAGAACCCATTCACCAAGACAAGCTAGCCCTTTTTGTGTTTTACTGGAAGCATGGAATAATAATGGTGAGCTGTCTGTTCCCTCTCCCAGGGAAGTCCACTGATGGCCTGGGGGAAATGGCCCCAGTTCTCTTGGGGTTACAGGTTAGGGGAATGGCAAACAGTTACTTGCTGGTTTCTGGAAATTTGACAATGTGTTAGAAACACAGCTCCTCCTGCATCAGGTGGCAGGGGAACATTTACAGTCCAGAAGGCCCTCTGCCTCTACATCTGCATGTCTCCCCTTCCTTGGCAGACCAGCAGGAGAGCTCTGGGTTCCACTCTCAGACGAGTTAAAAGAAATCAGGGGGAAGTGGACTTAATGCCCCCTAATATTCCATGGCATTGGAGCCCCACTTTGGGAAATGACCTGGGATAACATGAGAGAGTGTCGCTGAAAGATGCTTTTAACCTTCAACAGAAAGCAGCTGTGGGCTTCTAGGTGCCTTTGCAGGGCTGGTTAGTAAGAAGACTCAGCCTAAAACTGGTATCTCTGCAAAGCGATACCTCAGCATTGTGGATATTAGGGGCTGGACGATTCTTTGTTAATGGGCTGTCCTGTGTGTTATCACCAAGATGTGCTGAATGGGGGAGCTGTTTTCCTGCCCCCCACCTCCATAGCTCTTCCTGTGCAAAACGTTGGTGTGTTTCCTAAGGACACGAATAGGGGGTGATTTCTAGCCCGTTACTAGCCATCCCCCACATAAGTTATAAAAGTTAAGAATCTGGCCCGTACGAGAGGAGACATCCATTGAGGCTGTAGACTGAAAGTGGTGTTGCTAAATGATTTGTGAGCTGAATGGGGCAGAGTGGTGGGAAGAAGTGGCCTCTCCATTTTGTCTTAGGGGAGAAGGGTGGGGCCGAGGGAGGCCATTGGTGGGAGACTGACTCATGAAACATGTCAACACCGTGGGATTGTTGGCAGAGAAGGCACTCCGAGTGCTCCTTCATCCCGCCAGCCACCTGCCCCTCACTGCCCCCCGATCAGACTGAACTTGAGCCGTAAAATGGTTTGCTGTTGCTCAGCTAAACCCCCTTCTTGGCTGGAGCCTCCTTCCCCCGGGGGCCATGGGAGACTGGGTTTTCCCAGGGAGCGAGGCTGGACTCCAGAATGACGGAAGGCTCTTGTCTGGCTCCCCCAGGGGTGTTGCAGCAGGGCCAAGCTGCCTTCACCACACGGCTGGGATGGCAGTGATTCAGGGGCAGCAAGCTGGAAGGGAAGAAGCTGGTGTCATCAGAACAGAGGAGCCTAGGAGAAAATTCTTGTCTGGGAGGCCTCGGCTAGGTTGCCTAGCAACGGTGGCCTGCTCCTCCTCCTCAGGCCTTGGAGGCCTCTGGGGCCTCTTGTCAGCTCCTACCTACTCATTTTCCCCTTTAAGACTGCCCTTCGTATGCTTTTTAACCCAATTTCGCCTGGTTAGGGGTGCTCCTGGGAGTGTGGAATATGGGTCAAGGCAGCCAGGGTACGTTTTGCTCTGGGCCAGGGAATGTCTGAGAGAGTTCTGCTCTGGGTTCAAATTCCAGAGCCAACACTCATTGGATATGTCATGTTGGGCAAGTTTCCTAACCTCTCGATAGTTTAGTTTCTCCCATCTATAAACCAGGAGAAATAATAGTGCCTACTTTAATTGAGGCAATGTGAGGATTTTGTGTAGATGGCTAGACAGATAGGTGATAGAAGGTAGGTGATAGGTAATAGGCAGATGATAGAAGGTTAGAGAGAAGGAAGAGAGAAAGAAGAAAGACAGATAAGTAGAAGATAGGTAGAAAGAAAGATAGGTAGTCAGATGGAAGGATGGATAGATAGATGATAGACAGACAGACAGAACTAGAATAGTGCCGGGCACAACAGACTAGTATATGTACGTGCCAGTTATTACCAGTCTCGGAGGACAGCTGGACACGAAAACTTGCTCCCAGGTAGGGCAGAGGCGCTGGTTAAGGAGTCTCAGAGCTGCAGTTCACAGCTGTGTGTGGTGTGGGGAGATTTTTCCAGGCCTGGTTATAACAGTGCTATGCTGTGGAGTCCTGAGCAAATAGTAACTTTCTCTGCCTTAGTTTTCCCATCTGCAAGATCAGAGGATGAGACCGAAATGGCCTAAATTTTCTCACACCCTTCCTGCCTTGTGACATTGGGATATGATTGAGCTTTGAGCCACTTCATAGCTAAGGGGGGGGGGGGGATAAAAAAAGTGACATTGGGAGGGCCTGGGATTGATCCCCAGAGGGAAGGTTTGGTTTAGTCATAGGATACAACCACTCAACATTGCCTCTAGGGGGAGTGTCTGGGTTGGGCCCTCCTCATGGCTCTTGTATAGCTCCTTATATTAATTTATTTCTGGTAGTTGCTCTAGGGATTATAACGTACATACCTACATTTTTACTTTATATTTAAATGTAATATTTGACAACTTCAAAGAGAATATAGAAACCTTATACTCATGTATGCTCATTTCCTCTTTTACTTTGTTATATATGTATCATATATATTACATCTAGTATAAATATTAGAGCCCCCTACCCTCCAACAATGTAATAATTTTGGCTTTCAATAGTCATACATATTTTTAAACTTAAGATGAGAAAAGTAGTTTTATTATATTTATCTAGGTGTTTATCATTTCTGTTGCTCTTCCTTTATTTCTGAAGTTCTAATTTCCCCCCTGGGATTATATTCCTTGTATCTGAAAAACGACCTTTAACATTTATTTTAGAGCAGGTCTATTGGCAATGAAATCTCTTGGTATTCCTTCATCTGAGAGTGTCTTTATTTCACCTTCATTCCTGAGGGATATTTTCATGGGATATAGAATTCTGAGTTGACAGTTCTTTTCTTTCTGGCCTCCATGATAGCTCCTTGCCCAAGATGATCTATCTAATGAGTGTTGGCTCTGGAATTTGAATCTCTTAGATATTCCCTGGCTGCCTTGACCCATATTCCACACTCCCAGGAGCATTTCTAACCAGGTGAAACTGTTAGCCAATCTAATGGTTATTCTCTTACTTGAAATGTGACATTTTTCTCTGACTTCTTTCAAGATTTCTTCATTGCCTTTTGTTTTCAGTTTAATCATGATGGATTTCATTTGAATTTATTCTGTTTGGTTTTCTCTGAACTTCTTGAATCCATAAATTTGTCTTTCATTGAATTTGGAAAAGTTTCTGTAATTATTCCTTCAAAAATTATTTTTTTATACCAATATCTTTCTCCTCTTCCCAGTGACTCCAATCACATGCACATTAGACCTTTTTATATTGTTCCCCAGGTCCTGAGACTCTGTTCACTTTTTCAACCTATTTTCTGTCTGTTCTGTAGATCAGATTGTTTGTCCTTAAGTTGTCCCTTCTTTCCCATTCATCCATTCATCCGTTCATTCATTCATATCCAAATGGACTCATGGCTATTTATTTTGTTCTTAGGTTATAATCCAATGTTATTATTATTTATTTTGTGGCTCAAAAGTTGTTCTAGCTTTGGCTGTTGAGAGTTTATTTTAGGTTGCCTCCTGTGCCTTCTGCCCCTCCCTCCCCCTTCCTGTCCCCTTACCCTGCCCTAGAATCAGCCATTTTTCTCACCAGCCTTGGGTCCTTTTATTGGAGCAAGGTATTTAGAAATCAAGATCTGGGCACTGGGCATTCTTGTGGCTATTAGGATGTCTCAGGGGACAGGGGTCCTACCCATATATGCTCATAGCATTTCGTTCAGATCAATCCCATTAGAAATCTTATGCTGGGTGCTGCCATCTGTGTTATTTTATGGTTGCTTGTGTTCACAGCTTATATTCCCTACTACCCACAAGGTCTCAGAAAGCAGGGCTCTTACCGAGGCATTTTACACCTTCTCCAGTGCCCAGCACATCACAGGAACCCAGTGCATGTTCGCTGGTCACACCAGCGAGTTGTGGGGAGTCACAGGCTCCATGACTATTTATTTTTCATTAATGGTAAGAGCCCCAGGTGTTTATTTGAAGGATAATGTTTAAGGTTATTAATATAAAAAGGGGTTGCCATTCGAGGGTGATCCTACTCCTGTAGACCAACTTGGACCTTTCCAACGCTGGAAGCTGGAGAGGTTCCCACATTGCCCCTGAAGCAGCTGCCGCTTGGAGAACTCTGATCGGTGCCTGGCAGGGCGAGCTGTGCTTCTGTTCCAGCTCCCCGCGTTTAGCTCTCCTGCAGACGCCCCAGGCCCGTCTTCACCTGCCCTGCCCCCAGCAGGCCTGGTCGTCCTGCCTCAGGTCCCCATGAACCCGGTCATTCCACACATGTGAGAACAAATATTCTGTGCTTTCCCCAGCCCAGTCCTTCTATGCTCCCCAAACCTAGGGTCGGTGGTTATAGGGTCACCACTAAGGAAGCCTGTCTACCTGTCTGCTCGGTTTCTTATTTTTGCAGGCCTCACTGTTTTGTTTTTTAAAAAATATATATTTTATTGATATTTTACAGAGAGGAAGGGAGGGAGATAGAGAGCTAGAAACATCGATAAGAGAGAAACATGGACCAGCTGCCTCTTGCACAACCCCTACTGGGGATGTGCCCGCAACCAAGGTACATGCCCTTGACCAGAATCGAACCCGGGACATTTCAGTCTGCAGACCGACGCTCTACTACTGAGCCAAACCGGTTTCGGCTGGCCTCACTGTTTTTAACTTCTGGTTTTCTCTAAGACTTTCTGGTGGGAATCTACATGATCTCTGAGTCTGGTAGAGATGTCCTTGATTTCTCTCCTGGCCACCAGCACCCCCTCCTGCCCTCTCCTGATCCAGGAGGACAGGCCACCAATAAGCATGAGCTCAGCCAGCACCCTGGGATGGCTGCACATGGAGCTTGGCTTGCTGGGGAAGGGTGCAGGTGGGTTCCAGGGCCCAGCTGACAGCTGGGAAAGGGCACTCACCCCACCCCAGACCGTGGCTTCCCCCTCCTGCTGGACTGACCCCTGCCTGCTAAGAGGCAAAGCAGCATGCAGCTCCCAAACCCCTGGGCTGGGTGTCAGAGGCCGCCGCCCAGCGCCTGCTGCTGTTTGATCCGCCTGGACCTGGCCCAGCAGTGGACAGGGAGCCGGGCGGGCGGAGCGGCTCCGGGCGGGTGTGCGGTTCACATTCACAGGGGTTGCTGTGAACTGCTGTCTGGTATTTTCCCTGGCTGTTTGCTCTGGGGCTTCTGTGAGAAGCCATGTGTTTGGGGAGGGCGAATTTTCTGGAGGCAGGAGTGGAATTTAGAGTATGAATGAGCCTGGGGAGACCGGGGTCAGACTTGACTAGGAGGTGGGGGAAGCCTGAGCATCTTCCCAGGACCTCAGGGCCAGCAGGAGCCAGAGTCCCGCCTGGAGCGATGACATGGCATCTTTGTTAACTCTCCTCCTCCTCCTCCTCCTCCTCCTCCTCCTCCTCCTCCTCCTCCTCTTCCTCCTCACAGGACTGCAATCCACAGGGAGAGAGAGCAGCACCTTATTCATACCCTGAACATCACACATGGAAACAGGAGGGATTCCTTTGACTACCACTTGCCCCTCTGAGGTGCCGTGGACCATGTGGAACAGCTGGCCTCCTCTCCATCCCCACCCCGGGGGATGTCTCCTGGGCAGTCTCTTAGGAGCGCTGCAAAGGACCAGCCTGCGTTTCCTTCTTGCACACCCTGCCCCTCCTTGTCCCTGGGGCCCTGCCCATCTGTCACATCCCAGCTGATTCCAGGCCTGCAGGCAGAGAGAGCCTGCCCCAGGGGCGGGGGGGATGCTGTGTGTTTGAGCACTTAACTCACTTCAGTGGCTCCTGCCTGGCTTCCTCTTCTCCCCTCAGTGAGGAGGCCATTGCACAGTACTCATTTCCTTCGCATAGTTTTCTCCCTGGGCCCGGCTCGCAGGCTATTGTCCTGAGAACACAGGCAGGCCGCACCTTCACGGGGCTTAGCCAGCTCCTCCAGGCCCACAGTGCCTTCCAAAGCAGGTTAACTGGGGGAGGTTCCAAGACGCAGGGGGCCCCAGGGACCCCTGGGAAATGCCTGATGGCCCCGGTGGCAACCAGGGTGACGCTGGGTCAGGGCGAAGAGAAGATAGCAATGCCTTAGAGAGCATCTCTGAGTGAACCTTCTGGATGAGAAAAAATTTCTAGCAAATGCCAAACTTCAGAAATATTACCCTTTGGGTGCAGAGACACACACATAACTTTATTTTTCTTGAATTGTAGTTATTGAATCTAATGTAATTCTTTTGGGGGGAGGCTAATGACCATCGGCTGCTAATACCCCGGTGAGGTCAGTGTCTTTTGAGAAGTTCAATGCTGCTCACTGCTACCCTGAATGGTCCCGGACTACTGAGTAGCTGGAGTTCGTGTGTGTGTGTGTGTGTGTGTGTGTGTGTGTGTGTGTGTGTTTTAATTATTTATATTTTTCAATTATAGTGGTCATACAGTGGATTATATTAGTTTCAGGCGTACGCTCCAGTGATTAGACATTGTATAAGTTACTAAGTGATCACCCCAATAAATCTTGAACCTATCTGACACTATAAATAGTCATTAGAATATTATTGACTATATTCCCTATGCTGTGCTTTACATCCCCATGATTAACTATAACTACTAATTTGTACTTCTAAATCCCTTCACCTTTTTCACCCATCCCTCCAGCCCCCCGCCCATCTGGAAACCACCAAAATGTCTCCGTATCTCTGAGTCTATATCTGTTTGTTCATTTACTTTGTTTTTAAACTCTTATTATTATTATTAATCTTCACCTGAGGATATTTTTTCATTGATTTTTTTTAGAGAGTGTTAGAGGGAGGAGGAGAGACAGAGAGAGAGAAACATCAATGTGAGAGTGACACACTGATTCCTTGCCTCCCACACGACCAGGGCCAGGAATTTCACTATAAGGATGATGCGGGCAACCGAGGTATATGCCCTTAACCAGAACTGAACAAGGCATGCTTCAGTCCTTGGGCTGACGCTCTATCCACTGAGATAAACTGGCTAGGATTACTTTATTTTTAGGTTCAATTGTTGATAGATATGTATTTATATTTATTTCCCTTCTCTTCTTCCCCTTCCTCCTCCTTCTTCTTATCATCTTGGAGGATCAGCTGTCCAGGAGCCCACCCCAAGAGCCGGGCTTACTGATACAGGATAAAAAAAATCAATTGTATTTCTATACATGATCAACTGAAAAGTAAAGAAAATTTCATTCACTATATTATTTAAAAATAGAATACAAATAAATTTAACAAAAGGAGTGCAATATTGTACACTGAAAACTACTAACACTGCTGAGGATATTTTAAAAAATGAAAATATTTGTTAAAATTAAAAGATTAAAACCAAGATAAAGTAATTATATTGAGAATACACAAAGAATTTCTATAACTCGTTAATAATAAGATAAATGGCCTAATTTAAAAAAAAAATAATGGGCAAGGACCTGGATAGACATTACACTGAAGAAGATATACAAATGATCAGCCACTGTCTGACAATTTCTTTAAAATTGTACGTAAGTTTACCATACAGCCCACCAATTGTACTCCTAGATTTCTACCCAAGAGAAATAAAAACATATGTCCATACAAAGACTTATATAAAAATGTTCAAAGCAGCATCATTCATGGCAACTAAAAGGTGGAAAAAATTCAAATGTCTATCAATTGTTGAAGAGATAAATAAAATTTATCCATATAACAGAATATTAATCAGCTGTAAAAAAGAAAGAAGTACTGATATTTGCTACAACAGGAATGGACCTTGCAATTGTTATGTCAAATACAAGAAGCCAGACACAAAAGACTACACATAATATAATTACATTTGCTTTTAATTTTTCAAAATATATTTTATTGATTTTAGAGAGGAAGGGAGAGGGAGAGAGAGACAGAAACATTAATGGTTAGAGAGAATGATTAACCAGCTGCCTCCTGCATGCCCTCTTCTGGGGATCCAGCCTGCAACCCAGGCATGTGCCTTTGGCTGGAATCGAACCTGGGACCCTTCAGTCTGAATACCGACTTTCTATCCATTGAGCTAAATAAGCTAGGGCATATGATTCCATTTATATGAAATGTCCATAAAATACAAATATGGGGACAAATGATTGGCTGGGGATGGAAACAGGGATTAACTACAAGTGGGCATGAGGGATTTTGTTAAGATTATGAAAATGTTCTTAAAATGGATTATAGTGATGGATACACATCTCTGTAAACTTACTAAAAATCATTGAATTATATGCTTAAAATGGGTGAATTTTATGGTATGTAAATTATATGCCAATACAATTAACTTTTTAAAAGAGTAGTTGAGGTGTTGAGTGAGGGGTTCTTTCCCTCAAGTGAAAGACTTGAACTTTAGTCATGTAGTAAATTGCAAGCTCTTTACCAGGAGGACAGAGTCTTGCTCTATGCATCTCATTATCCTGCTCTCTGGGCCATAGTGGGTCTCAATGAGTCTTAAGGGAAGAGAGGCCGGATGAGCTACGGGGCCACGGGCTTGGCTGCTGGAGGTAACATGCTCTTTCTTTCTTGGCTCTGGGGCCTTGGCTGGTGCTCCCTGTGTCACCCCTATTCCAGCTCTCCTGATTCCCAGCCTCTGGACTGCTGGTGACTGCCCTGGAAGCCAGTGCCTGCTGAAGTCCCTTTGTCGTGCTATTGTGCCATGTGTGCTGATCAGAAGGGCAGAATTCTTGTCCTGCGCTATTTCCCCCAGAAGGCCCAGTAAGACCATCTCATGCCCAGAAGATGCAAAGTCACTGGAGAGGCAGGGACTGGATCTTTCAGGCTCTGCAAATCAGATCATTTTATTTCTTATACTCTTCAGTATATTTGTTTTTTTCTTCTATTACTCACTTTCTCCATTTGGTAAAGATAATAAAATTTCAAGATGTTGGCAAATGTTCTCAGATCTGCAGAAATGAGATGTCACCCTTATAAATGGGCAGGAGGAAGGATAAAACAGATTGCATTCAGAGAGATGTAGTTTTTGAAACCTTTGTCCTTATAATCTTTCACAGCATAGAGGCCATCTCATCTAAAACCTGTGTGTTTTGCAGATAAGGAGACCAAGACCCAGAGAGGGTTAAAAACAAACAAACTAACTAACTAACTAACTAACTAACAAAACCCACCTTGCCCAGATTAACATTGGAAGTGGCACAGGCAAGATCCCAGCTCAGCTCAGACTCTCTGGAGGTCAGCCAGCTCCAATCACCAGAGCCTGTGCCACGTGGGAAGTGCGGGCAGGAAGGCAAAGTGGAATAACTTAACTTCTACATCTGGGTAAAAATAATTCCCCGATTTACAGACACTTAGGAGATCACAGGCTCGGGGGTAAAAATAAAACTTGCCTTCTGACAGCACAAATCTTGTCAGACTAATCTAATTCCTCCCTTCCTGGCAGCGGGGCCTGGCTGTTTAGAGGGAAACAGACCGCTGGGTGGGGGTTTCTGCTGGACCGGGCCGGGCCTCCCCACTGGCGGACGTTCCCTGGTCATCTTTGGCCAGGATGGCAGGAGCTTCTTCAGCCTCTCTCATCCCCAGGAGGGAAGTCCTGCCTGAGGGGGAATGACCACAGAGAGAAATGAGGCTAGAAGATACCAAGAAGCTGGGCCTGAACAAAGTTCTCACTTGATCTCCATTCCCCTTTTATTTAATGCCAGGCCTTGTCCACATTGCTTGAGCCCGCTGCCTAAAGGTAGGATCATTCACCCTCCAAATAGTCTCAAACCCCCCACTGGTGTCATGCTTGGTGACAGGGACAGACTGTTAAGGGGTTTGCAACAAAGGATCTGCAGGTGAACTTTGAGTTTGCAACAACTGACCCTGCAATCAGTTCCGAGGGTAGGGAATGTTCTGGCCCATTTCTAACCCCACCGAGAGCAGAAATTAAGAGCAGCAGTGACATCGACTCTCTTTCATCTTGTATCTAACTTGGATGGGAATGGACAAGCTTTCCCTCATCTTTCCTTTAAAAAAAATGTGTGGGCGTTGAGGTCATATCGTGATTTCTAAACAGAAGGACTGTTAACAAAAGCTGTTCCCAGAGGGTGTGTTTCCTGTCACAGAGACGCAGCCCTTCTCTTGGAAGGGCTTCGGAGTCGTAGGCACAGTACCATCCTTCGTCTGCCTCCCAGGAGGAGGAGAGCATCCTCCATGCAGTGCACGTGCCCCGGTGCCCACCGCCTGCAGGGCCAGCGTATTGTGCCGCTTCATAAATGCTTTCTGCACCACATGGGCCAAGCTTCAGTGAGACCACCCAAGGGCGTGACAGTTGAGGATGCTACCAGAGCTCTTTGAAGGGTTATGCCTCGCAAAACAGGGGGCGTCTTTAGCTGTTTCCTTCCTTATCCCCTTCCCTTCATTCCCCCGAGTGCTTCACCAAGTTGGACCCTCACATCTGCCCTTCTCCAACTTCATGGTCCATCACTTCAGACAGTGTTACCAACAGTGTCCTTGCTGGCCTTCCTGTCAAGGCTGGTCTCTCCGATGTTCAGCTGATTTTCTAAAACACGGCTTTGGTTCCAACATGCCACATTGCTCAGTCTGAGCACTGGGTTGGCCTCTTATGGCCATCACCGAGTCCAGACTCTCAGGAGCTTTCGAGGCCTAGCCCAGCCCCACGATGTGGGTCACATTTGGTTGCTGCCCACCATGCAGTGCTGCGAGCAGGCCGGTCTGCTCTGTTCCTCACGGGACCAGGGCAGCTGGAATCATTCAGAAATGCCCCCTCATGTAGAGCTGAAATCTTCCACCTTGCACAGCTCTGCCCTCCAGGGGGCACTGATTCCTGGTGCTCTCATCATCTCTCACCTATTGGGGGGCCTGACATCCCCACCTCTGCACATTTTCTCCAGGTTATGCATCCTCAGTAACTATGGTTTCCTCTTATTCTTGCAATACAAAGCCCTTTGCAAATAAGCCTTAGGGTGACTTTATAAAAACACATTTAAATAATTTCCTCCCAAGTATATCAGGTTTGGAAACTAGAATTCCCACATTATTGCTGACGCAATTGCTATGTCTCTGCCTTCATTCCACTGCAAAAACTTTGGCCCAGGGGGGCTCACCTGCAGTGGAAGTAAGTGGGAAGGGTGTTTTTGTGTCTGAAGCACTTCGTAGCTGCCCTTCCAAGTGTCTGCGTATGTGTGCTGGGCAGGGACTTTGTGGCCACACAGTGGAGGGGGTGGATTCAAGAATCGGAAGTGCCCAATTAATAGTGTGCATGCTAGAATGGTGTTAATTGGTAACATCTATATTGCAGCATGTCCTCCAATCTGTTTGCTCAAATACATTAATAACACCTCACATGGCAAATTGAAAATGAACCCTTCTTAAAGGTTATAGGCTACAAGTCTAGAGAATTATTTTTAAACTAGAGGCCCCTTGCAGAAAGATTCCTGCAATAGGGCTTCCTGCTGCGGTCTCTGCCACCCCACTTGCTTGCTTCTCCACAGCTTTGCTCCCTTCTGCAGTGGCTTCTTTCTACGCTGTCTTCAGTCTTTGCTCTGGCCTGGATATGCAAATTAACTACCATCTTGATTGGGTTGATTTGCATACTTGTCCTGATTGGCTGTTAGGTGTGGCTTGTGGGTGTAGCAAAGGTATGGTCAATTTGCATGTTTCTCTTTTATTAGCGAGGACTAGTAGCCCTGCACATGAATCTGTGTGCCAGTAGTTTGTTGCCACCCTCCAGTAGCTCTCCACCCGCTGCCCTGTCTTCCTGTAGCTTCCTCACCCTCGCCTCATAGCTTGCTGCCCTGCCGCCTCTTGTAACTCTCCACCCTCTCCTTGTAGCTCACTTCTCCACCCTCCTGCTGATCCAGGATCCAGTCATTATGTGGTCGGTCATTACGTTTCATGGGTTAATGACCATCTGTATATTACCGTATTTTTCACACCATAAGACGCACCCGACCATAAGATGCACCTGGTTTTTAGAGGAGAAAAATAGGGAAAAAAAATATTCTGAACCAAATAGTGTAATAAAATATATGGAAAAAAAAGAGGGACAACTAAAAGAAAAAGAGTGACAATTAAAAGAAAAAGAGTGACAATTGAAAGGAAAAGAGTGACAATTGAAAGGAAAAGAGGGACAGAGGGAAAACAGTTTTTTTTTTAATTGGGAACAGTTTATTGGGAAAATGTAGTGTAGTGTAGTGTGTATGTATGACATTTTACCTCAGAAGCCGATGACTGGAGTGAGGGGCATGCGCACTGCTGTGTACTGTAACACCGCCTACTACATGCTCTCCTCCAATAGCATACGGCGGTGACACAGTACAGCAGCATCGCGCCTTCCTGCACACATCGGCTTCCGTAAGGAAGGTGAGGGAGGACCCGCTGCCACTCTGCCAGTATCTCAGTGGACTACTGAGAAGCCTGGATACGGGGCGGGGGAGGGATGATGCAGTCCCCAGGGACGGAAGGTCCCGGGGGACCCGCTGCCGCTCTGCAACTCGGACCATAAGATGCAGGCACTTCTTCTATTCGGACCATAAGATGCAGGCACTTTTCCTCCCACTATTTGGTGAAGAAAAAGTGCGTCTTATGGTCCGAAAAATACAGTAAATCTGTATTATATAGGATGGGGACAGAGATTCTAATTAGAGGTGCTGAAGTTCCCAAGTGGGTCCTGCCCAGGGGTAGGATGCACAGGAGTGGTATTACCTGGAGGAGGAGACAGATCTATAGGAGGAGACAAGTGAGTACTTAGGGAGGAAGATGAATTCATTAGGAAGACACTTGCGTGAGGATCAAGCCAAAAGGATGTGGCAGACAAGTGGGTCTCTGGGTAGGGAAGTTGCAAAGGGACCAGGAGAGATGGGGGAGAGCAGAGCTGTGGGCTGCCCAGCCCAGGAAGTGGGTCTGTGAAGTCTGGTCTGAGGAAGAGCATCTCTTTCCGCTGGGCGTGGAACGTCTTACTTGAGCAGCTAGCTCCATGAAGGAGCTGCATGGACTCCACTCAGCCTGAACTCATAGGATGTCAGCGTTGGATATGACCTTGAGGAGCTCAAGTCCACCGGCTTCCATCTGTGAAAAAAGGCAACCGAAACCCAGAAAGGCTAGATGATCTGTTCAAAGGCAAACGGCTAGTAAGTAAGGGAGCTAGCCTTGAGGGCAGGATTCCTGAATCCACACTCGGTGCTCTCTCCATTGGATAAAGCTTACCCAATGTCATTTTGTTGTACAGTGTATTCAGGACTTGTTTTCGGTCCTTCACTCATTCTGCAGACATCTGCTATGGATCAGACATTGTGCCTGGTGCTCCCCTTCCCCACCAGTTGCTCACAGTGTCTCAGGAAAGACAGAATGAGAAGGAATTGCAAGCAAAGGCAACCTGAGCCATGTTAGGTCAGTTGTGGGTGTGCTGTGAGCACCGAGGAGGGTCCTGGGCTTAGGGATGGCTTCACGAGGGAGAGCCCATTTAAAAAGTGTCATTTTCAGAATTACCAAGCTGAATCCAACCCCAGATATGCCAGGCACTGGAAGTAACTCACCATCCAAAGAAGGGGCAGTTAGGAGGTGGGAGCCTAGCACCCTGTGGAATTCACGGTGGGTAAGCTTTGTTCAGACAAACCTACCTTTGAACTTTGTCTCCATTGCCTCCTCGCTGGGTGACCTCGGGGAGTGACATTCCTTCACTGGCAAGGGGAGCTAATACCAGTTGTCGGGAGGATGAACTGAGAGAG
The DNA here is from genome assembly GCA_963924515.1 of Vespertilio murinus. Classification (NCBI taxonomy): domain Eukaryota; kingdom Metazoa; phylum Chordata; class Mammalia; order Chiroptera; family Vespertilionidae; genus Vespertilio; species Vespertilio murinus. The sequence goes on from OZ004705.1 coordinate 34,906,392, forward strand.
CATAGGCAATGAATTTAGCACAGGGCCTGGCACAGACAGCAATCCTTACAGGTTTTGTGTTAAGCACGGCCCGTGTGAAGCCCGGGTTCTGTGATTCCAGCCGCCCACGTGGCTGGTGTTGGGGACAATTACTTTGCCCCGGACGCCAGCCTGCCCTCCATTTGAAGCAGTCAGAGGCCTCTTTGCATGCACAGAATCAGAGGGCGTTTGCCTGCCGCTTCTCGGAGAAGAGACTGTTGGGAGAACAGCTGCTTCAAAAAAAAAAAAAATCTGCTGTGCTCTCTCTCTCTCTCTGGGCTTGCAGTGTTAATTAGGAAGACTGCATGCGTGAACGCCTGGCTTTTTCTTCCTAAACTCTCAAAAAAGCTCTTTCGATCAGCACCACGAGTGGATGTGAAGGTCTCGAGTTTTGCAAAGACGTGTTAAGCATATGCAGGAGGTGCCGCTTCCTTGCACACCCCGAGAAGGAGTTTCGGAGCATCCTGTCCTCTGTTCCAGCTCCAGAAGGCCTGGAGGACTGATGCTCGTCCTTGGACCAGCTCTCCGACTTCCTGCTCCCACTCGAGTTTGCGCAGAAGCAGAGAGCACAGGCCTAGCCCGCTCTCTCGGAAGCGTGGGCAAGCAGGCCAGATGGGACTGCCCTCACCTGGATCTGTGGCAGCGTGGGCTCATTGGTCCTGCCCCCCAGCCCAGGGCCCTGTCCTGAGAGTGACCACATGGGTGGGCTTCTCTTGGAATAGGAGAGGTAGAGAGGGAGTGGGGGGCACTGCAGGATGCAGACAGAGATCAGGACGGCTAAGTGGGTGTAAAGGAAGGTGGGGTCAGCGCTCCAAACTTCTATCTTTTCCCCAGATCATCAATCCCACTGACCATCATTAGGACTGTAGGAATCAAATGAGTATGTGTATGGCTGTTCCCTCCTTTTCCCTCATGCCACCCCAGCAGGATTTAATGTTTTCTTATAGCTCCTGAAAAGAAAACTCACTCCACAAGGCATTGGTGAGAAACGAAGACTTTACTAATGGCTCTTGTGGGCCAGAGAGGGTCTGCGTTGCATAGCATGACAGAGCGGAGGCCCCCTGCGTCTGTCTCCGTCTCTGCTCTGGGCCTCAATTTCATGGCAGAGAGAAGGGGAGGGGTGGGGAAACTTCCATTAGCGTCTTGCTTTTCCTGTCTTACATCTCTGTGTTTAGTTATAGGGTCTCCCACTCTCCAGTCCTTCCCGTGAAGCCCCTAATTCTCCCCTGGCTTCTGCCCAGCGCTCTGAGAACTTGCCGGAGAACCTCTCTCTTTCTTCCCACATGAACTGGATCTGGCTCAGGTCCTGTTCTTCCTGTCTGTGACTTCTGTCTCATCACTGGCTCAGTAAACAGCATATTCCCTGAGCAGATCAAAGCAGTAGGAACATAAATGTGTTCTCGTCACCAACAAAGTGAACTTGTGAGACTCTAAACGGTATGGAGGTATGTAAGAAGAAAGTGAGGACACCACCCCTTTCTGCGGGCCTCGCTCTGCATGGCAGTGTTTCTCGGTGATCCTCCAGGTCCCTCCTCCAACCTCTGAATAAATACCTGTTAGGTGACTTGCAAACAACTCAAGACTTTCTTTTGCTCATGGCAAGTGAGCATCTCTGTTTTCTCGGACCCAGAAACTATCACCCATGGTTGCATGTGGGTTGGACTTTCTGTTGTTGTTAGAAGTTTTGGAGAGTCCTTCGGTACCCAGAGGAAAATCACCTCAATGGACTCTAACCTGCCTGCCAAAGACACGTAGACTGACAGTCTCACAAATGTAACAGAACAATCACAGCAAATTAGCTTTGGTGGTACAGAATATTCTTTCAAAATATACTAGTGTCTTCATGCTGCAGATTCTTCCCTGCAGTCAAGCAAAAGATATGGCTTACCTCCATCCCTGACTCAGCTGTACCCACTAATGGGATCAGGTGTTGTTCCTGCGGGGCAGGTAGAGTGAGGCTCATGTGTCTTCCCGTTCAGCACAGCACTGGTCCATGCCAAGCGTAGGGACCTCTCACCTGTGTATCTTGAGTCGATGCTGTAATCCATCCCCAAATGCTGGGCAGGGGTATGAGAAATGAGGTTGGTCAATGGCAGAAATCCAACACATTCCCTCATTAAAATCTGTCAGCAACAGAATGCAATAGCCTTCAACCAAGAAAATAAAATGTTTTAATTAGCCCATGGAAATTTAAGTTGAAGCAAAAGAGGGTGCTGGCTGAAATTTTCATTTTTGTTTTCCTTTGGAGAAAGTATATGACCACTTGTTTTAGGAATTTTCTTGCAAATAAAACATAACTATAATAATAAAGCACAATATGCTAATTAGACCAAACATCCTTCCAGATGTCCTTCCAAATGACCTTCCGGATGAAGCGAGGGCTGTGACAGAAGCCCGGGGCCCAAGGGAAGCTGATGCCAGCAGCCAGAGGAAGGAAGGCCTACTCTTGCACAAATTTTATGCATCGAGCCTCTAGTTTTGTATAATGTATACACATTTATATATAATACTAAAGGCCTAGTGCGAGATTGAAATAGTGTGAGGAGGCACTCCATGGGCAGGAGGGGGTGGGAGGGCTGTGACCTGCGCCTGACTCGCAGCGTTCCCCAGCCCCTCTGCTTGTGTCCACTCCAAGGCTGTCTGAGCCACCGTGCTGGTTTGGGCAGGCTGCCCTGGCTCTGTCTCCATCTCCACTCGGGACCTCACCTGCTTGCACAACCTCCTGTCTGGTCCTAATTCGTTATGGAGTTCTGGCCTAATTTGCATATTACACACAAACATATTTATATAATATAATATAAAAATTTATTTAGCCCTAACCAGTTTGGCTCAATTCATAGGGCATCAACCTGTGGACTGAAGGGTCTCAGGTTAGATGATTCTGGTCAAGGGCATGCACCTTGGTTGCGGGCACATCCCAGAAGGGATGTTTCTCTCACACTGATGTTTCTAACTCTCTATCCCTCTCCCTTCCTCTCTGTAAAAAATCAATAAAATAATATTTTTAAAAAACAATTATTTAAATATATAATTTAAAGTATTTCACAATAACATAATATAATAACATATATGTCTATTGTCGTATCTGTATAGTCAATAACACTTTGCACTAAGACTCCCCAGCTTTCTGTAAGTGCCTAAGAGTAGCTGCAGACTCAGGGTCAGCCCCAGAACCCAAGTGCTTAGGAAGAGAGGACAAAAGTATTGATTTCATAAAGATTCGGCTGCTTACAGCTGAGCAGCATATCCCCAACTATCCCTTCCCCAGTAGCTTTCTGCGACCCTCTGTCACAGCTGTGCATGGCTGCATGTCCACATCAGATGAAATAAAACATGGAGGGAGGGCTGATGCCTGGGCTTGGGTCCCACCCACCTCTCCACAGTGCAGACCCCTCACTGCGCAGCCCAGGCCTCTGAGCAGAGGGCCTGGGGACAAGGAGGGGGTCTGTGGCAGAGATTTGTGACCAGACGGGTTCGAGGCAAGGACTGCCATCACCAAGTGGAGTGGCTCCTCCCACGTGACTCCCATTATCCTCGTGGGGTTAATTACACCAACCTGCATCTCAGGGAGAGCGAGTTAATTGCCAAACACTTTACAATTATCAGGAGCCCACTAGGTGCTTCACGACCATAAAGCAGCACATCTAATTATTGTTCACAATCATAAAGGTGCCGAGGTGCAAAGGCTCCCATGGCAACCTTAACTCTTCCCTTCCTCTCTCTTTCTCACTCGATGGTAGACTCTTTCATTACAGCATTAAAGGCGGCTCATAAACCTGCCAAATTATTGGGTAAATATTTATTTTTATAAGCTGAGATAAGTACGCAGCGCTGGCGTAACGGCTCCTTTTCTGAATGCTCCAACAATCCCTGTCCTCAGCCGTTGACATACACAAGCCACCTGGAATACCGGCCAACGTGCCTTGCTTCGTCTGCAGCAGCAAAGTATTTTTAAAATCTTTTTTTTTAAACTTTATTGTTGAAAGTATTACATATTCCCTTATTTTCTCCCCATGGACCCCCTTCTAGCCCACCCCCATCCACCATCCCACGCCTTCACCAACCTATCGTATGTGCCCTATTGTATGTGTTATGCATATATGCAAACAAGTTCTTTGGTTGATCGCTTCCCACCTGCCCGCCCTCCCCCGCCTTCCCTCTGAGATTCATCAGTCTGTTCATGCCTCTGTGTCTCTGGATCTATTTTGTTCATCAGTGTATTTTGATTTTTTAGATTCCACATATGAGTGAGGTCATGTGATAGTTGTCTTTCTCTGACTGGCTTTTTTCACTTAGCGTAAATGCTCTCCAGGTTCCTCCATGTGCAGCAGCAAAAGCTTTGTCAGCTAGGCATCAGAAGGAAGGACGTGGAATGTGACTTTATTTTTATGGTAGGCCGGTGAGGATAGCCCAGGTCGACTGAGAGTATCTTATAACTATAGCAGAAGCATATCCTTAAAGAAACAATACAGGAGAATATAAGCCATGGGTCAACCAACTGAAAGGCTGACTTACAGGGAGAGCATGGGGTGTGCCCAGAATCTGAAGGCACAGGTTATGAGACTTGGCTAGTTCAGGTTAGCTACGTGAACTGCTGAATATAAAAGTTCCGTATAAAAGCAGTTCGACCCATATAGTTATGGTTTCATGATAGTAATGGTGGCCTCAGTGGAAGGAAATCAACCTCTGTAGGCGGGTGTCTAGCCCGGGGCATCTGCAGTATGACGTTTCCTCAAGGGCTTGGTTTTGGGTTGCCTGGAAATGCTGCTGCCTGGGAGGCCTCGGAGGATGCTCCGCTCTCGCTGTTTGGTTGGGGACGTCCTGGTTGGCTCCGTAGTTACTGGTAGGACCAGTGGTGGGACTTTTCATTACAGCATTAAATGCGGTAAATTGTTGGGTAAATGTTTACCCAATAATTTGGCTTTCTTCTGTTCTGCACACCCAGAGCCTAGAGCTGATTTCTCCTGGGGAAGAGCAGCTCTGACCACTCTGCAAATTGAACACCAGACGAGAGACCCCACTGTCCAGGATGCAAAGAAAATCCAGGAGCACATCGAGTCCAGCAGTGGGCAGGGACAAATAACAAAAAGTAGGATCTGAAACTTCTTGGGTGGCTCTACCTCGTGCCAGCCAAGGGAGCACCCCTTCTTCACGCAGCCACTTGTGGTAATGAAAAGGAACAGCCATAAAGCTTAGGTGACAGGGCTGGGGGACACGCCCAGGACATTTAGAGTCATTGGTCAGTTAGCATATTGCTTACACGGTTACGAAGTCCTGCCTTGTGTTTTAGATTCATCAGGAACTGCAACACCAAGTTCCCAAGGCCTGGGCAGGAATGACAGGATCAGGGCTTTTTGCAAATGCAGAGCCAAGCCCGTGGCGTGATGGAGCTCGTGGGCAGTTGGGGCATCCAGCCTCCTCCTCGTGTGTGCATTCAGAGCTTTGAGTAATCCGGAGGCAAGGTCGGAGACAACATTCGTTGGGACTCACAGAGGGTTGTGACAGCATTCATCTGTTAATTCCCCATCCATTTATTCAACAAATATTTGTTGAGCATTTTCATTTGCCAAAGTGGGCACTGGGCTCTGGGTGACAACAACACCGAAGACAGACATGGTCCCTGGGCGCTGATAGGCCATTGGTTGGTGTTACGGCAGGAGTAGGGGAGGTGAGAGCACACACCATTTCCAAAATGAGAAAGCAGAGGTCTGAGTCACCTACAGTGGCTCGGAGGTCAAACTCTCTGCAGAAAAGAAGGCAAACCATCCAAATTTGGTGTTTCTCTCACATGGAACCAGTAAATCTTGGTGACGTCTGGTGGAGTTCTGTAAACCACAAGACTACTCCCACGATGTGCATCTATTGCATTTCTCAGCACAGGACCGCTGAGTAATGCTGGCTCTAGCAAAAAGCTTTGCCTTCCTTATGTCATAGGCTCCCAGGCCTTGGATGGGGCAATCCAGTATCAAGCAGAAGCGCAAACACAGGACAAGGCCTGAGGCTGAACAAAGTCTGTTCCTCTACAGAGAGTCTACAGAGCTCTCCAAGGCACAGAACAAACTGCAGAGGCCTATAAAGGCCGTCGACATTCAACATTCAAAGCAGAGCTCAGCTGCATATTTCTGTAGAGCCTGAGAGACACACACAGAGGGTTTGAAACGCATAATAAAATCTGTGATGACTGGGTCTCCCCATTCGGTCTCTCACCTCATGCCACAATTCTTTGTCTAATTATCTTTCAGGGAACACACGGGTTTTTAACATGAAGTTGAAACTAGTGCCGCTCGCACAGTGCTACAATGACTGGCACACCGAGTCATTTTTCTTCCAAAGAAAATAGGAGTCACTTTTAAAAAAACAAAAAACAGCACGGAGATCTTTCATGTTTACCGATATCATGCCATGAGTTCACAGGGAATGGGTTCCAGCCGCTCAGGCTCCTTCCCATTGGTTCTCAGTTGAACCCCGGTACCTTTCTCTTTGGCTTCCTTCTTTTCCCTGATCATTTCCCTTCACACGTTTCAGGAAGCTATCTCGGCTCTTAGAATGTGTAATGCACTCAATACGTACATTAATTCTCCTGGCAAGAATGTTGCCCTTAGCCGAAGCTGGTTTGGCTCAGTGGTAGAGCGTCGGCCTGCGGACTAAAAGGTCCCAGGTTCGATTCCGGTCCAGGGCATGTACCTTGGTAGCGGGCACATCCCCGGTGGGGGGGGGGGGTGCAAGAGGCAGTTGGTTGATGTTTCTCTCTCATCGACGTTTCTAGCTCTCTATCTCTCTCCCTTCCTCTCTGTAAAATATCAATTATATATATATATATATATATATATATATATATATATATATATATATATATAGAATGTTGCCCTTAACTTGTTTGTTTACAGCAGTGCCCGCAGCTTGCTGGTGACACTGTGGACTCCGCCAGCTCCGCCATGGTAACATTTGTGGGGCATTCCTGTTTGAATAGCACTCACTCCCTTGATGTCTACCACGGATTCACATACATGTGGACGCAGGGACAACGCCAGGCTTTCTAAGAGGCCTAGAGAACACACAGCAGGTGCCTCTCCGCTCTTCCTTTGTGCTGGGACTTTTGGGGAAGTACCGGGAGAGGGAGGTGTGGCCTGGAGGAAGTGGAAGTCACCTGTTTATATGCACCTGCCGCACCTGAGGGAGATCCCTCGGCCATGTTACCCTGACCTTTATCGTTTACTGAACCTGAAGAACGTTTTGTTGTTTATATTAAGTTTAACTAGGCCAATAGCCTTTGTTTCCACTTTACAGAGAGGACACAGTAAAACCAGAAGGTACGTCTCTGTAGCAACTGAGAAAAAAAAAAAAGAGAGTAACTAATAGCCCGGAAGGAAACTAGCATTGATGGTATTGAGAATCATCACTCACACATAAAAATTACCTGTTAATGGCTTGGGCTGAAGAACTGTGCTATTGCTCCATATTTTAAGCATCTCTTAAATGAGATTAATTTTTAGAATGACAGGTAATGCCACTCACGAGGGGAAAATATCAATTTACTCATCATGCTAGGTTACATATTAAAACCCATTTCATTTCATTTTAATCTGGTGAGTCAGAATCTTCACCGGGAGATCAGTTATCACCAGCCTGGTGTGGAGCTTGTGGGGGAATGAAAAAGAGGCAGAGAGTTGGGGGGACGAGACCCAGAGGAGAGGGTGGGCTTGGCGTGGGCCTCCCTGTGGCTGGGTCGCTGTCGGGCTGCGGGGGGAGCCTGCACTGACAAGGCAGCCCATTTACGATGTAGTGAAGCAACTGCATTTAAATACACAGCGCTGTCCTTGATGATCTTGGCTTTGACTTAAATCCTATTTATTTCCTGATTATGAAATAAATGTATATAGCGGTCACTGAAAATAATTAGAAAAGTTTTAAAAAGCATGAAGGAGAAAGTGTCAAAATCCCATTTCTGGGGACACGCACTGGTCACACAGCGTTCTGAGAGCAGGGCGTGTTGGTGGCGCGTGCGAAGGCTCTGCAGTGGGAGCTGGCTGGCGTGTCCACGGAGGAGCAAGGAGGCCAGCGCGCCGGGCAGAGTAAGCCAACAGCAGGAGGGAGAACGTGAAAGGAGGCCAGAGGGGCAAATGGGGGCTGGGACTTAGAGGTTCTTGCAGGTCGGAGTAAGGATGTGGGGTTTTACTCTGGAAGGCATGGAAGGACTTTCAGCAAGAGGATGACGTACATGACTAGTCTACTAAAATGACTTGGCTTCTTGGGAGAGGGACAAAGGTAGAAACAGGAAGTCATTTCAGTAATCCAGGCGAGTGATAATGCTGGCTCAGCTGAGGGTGCAAAAGGAAGAGTTGGTTAAAGAAAGCGGGGTTAGATGCTGGATGTAATGTGAAGACAGAGCCGAAGGGATTACTGGTAAGTTGCAGGTGGGGCATAAGAGAGAGAGGAATGAGAATGATTCCTATATTTTATTGATATTTTACAGAGAGGAAGAGAGAGAGATAGAGAGCTAGAAACGTCGATGAGAGAGAAACATCGACCAGCTGCCTCTTGCACACCCCCCACCGGGGATGTGCCCGCAACCAATGTACATGCCCTTGACCGGAATCAAACCTGAGACCTTTCAGTCCGCAGACCGACGCTCTACCACTGAGCCAAACTGGTTTCGGCGATTCCTATGTTTTTGTCCTGAGAAAGAAGAAGAACAGAGTTGCTGTTTACTGAGAACTGGGTGGGAGTTGGGGGACAGGAAAAACAGATCTACGCCAGGACAGCAGGAGCCTACTTCTGGACACATCACGTCTGAGACATCGCTTAGCCATCCCAGTGGAGGTGACCAGCTGGCAGTTGGATTTATGACTCTGTTGGTGATGGGGGTGAGGGAGGGGTTGATGTCCAAGCTAAAGAATTAAATTGTGACCTTACCTACAAGGAGATGGCATTTAAGGCCACTAGGCTGAATGAGATCACCCAGAGAGTGAGTTACACAAAGGTGGCAAGAAATCTGAGGACCATCCTCCAATTTAGAGAATGGCGGAGGAGCAGCCCGGCAGGAGGAGGAGGAGGAGCAGGAGGCTGATGTCTCACAGGTCTTTCAAACCGCTGATAGGTTGAGTGAGGTTTGCTGAGCAGTGACCACGGGGGTTGGCGATGCTACAGCCATCCGTGACCTTGACCAGAGCAGCTGCAGTGGAATTCAGGGGGCGCACAGGGGGTGGGCGGAGGGAAAGTGAAGACCACAGGTGTAGGTACAGGCCGAACAGCAGCACAAAGCAAATACTCTAAAAAATCTCAAGACATCCATTGTCAGTGCTGTGGAATCTGAAAAGTCCGAGTCATTTGGGAGAGAGGGACACACTCCTGTCTGTGGGCATCTGTGAGGATCGGCTTGCTGGGTGTCTGCCAGATTAGAGAGGGCGATGATGTACGCCACCAAGAGCTCAGGAGAAATGCGTGTGTCATTGACACGCCTCTAAAAATGGAATTAGGAGTGTCCTTCACCGTCCATTAGTTGTCATCAGAGAAGCAATACAAAAAAAATGAAACAATTTTATAAAAGCAGCTCGTTTTTCTGATGGTTTTCACTTTGCAGAGGTGCCTTCACACACGTCACCCGATCCTCATACCGCAGGGGGGAGGGGAGCCATTATTCCCCAGGTGAGGTGACTGGGACTCCGTCAAGGTCATGGGTGGTGCCACTAGAAGAGGTGTTTCTCAACACAAAACTCCAAATCCCAGCTCTTTCTGCTTTATAGTCCTGCCTCTCTTAACAGGCACACATTGCTTACTGACTGTTTTTATTGATTAAGGTATTACTTATGTGTCCATTTCCCCCATTCCCCGCCCCCCACTTCCAAACATGCCCTCACTCCCTGCTGTTGCTTACTTATTTTTCTAAGCTTGCTTTCAACAACTCAATACTTACCATGGGGCAGGCCCTCCTTGATGGGCTTCCCATGAATACGCCATGTCATCCTCAGAACAACCCGATCAGGCAGTCACTATTATTGTCACTCCATTGATGAGGAGACTGAGACAGAGTGGCTCAGCAACTTGCCCAAAGTCACACAGCTAGGAAGTTGTGAATTAGGATTAGAACCTAGGCCTTTTGCCTTTAGAACCCATGCTCTTCGCTACCGCATTTCGCCATTTTATCTTCTATATACACATTTTATCTTCTATATACACATATTTCAAGCAGAGAAAGTATTGATTTGACCATAGTCCCATGTTGCTTGATGCTTATCCTAGTCCAGAACTTTTGATAACTTAGACAAATTAAAGGGCATTTTATTGAGCACCTTCAGGGAGGGGTACTTCGGGTTAGAAACGTTGAAGTTGAGCACAAAAGAAATTGAGAGGTGGTTTCATCTTTCAAGGAGGTTACAGTGTCAGCCGGAGTGCTGTCAACTCTCTTGTTTGGCAATGAAACTGTGATTCAGGGCAGCAGGGAGAAATATAGGGCCTCATTCATTATGTCATCATTCAATAAGCATTCCCTCTCCCCTACACCTTCAACCCACGGGAAGAGTGTACTTCCCCACCCATGTTGGGCTTGGCTGTGTGACCTGCCTTGGCCACTGAAGGTTTGGCAGATACAATATGATTAGAGGCTTTAATGGTGCGTGTAGAGGTTGGCTCCATCTCTTGCAGTTCTTCCAACCTCCATGAGAGGGACACGTCCCTAGTAGTTTCTTCATTCTAGATCCCAAAATGAGAGACTCAAGGAGCAGACTTGACACTGACCTGCAGCCTACGGCCACGCATAGCTGACTCCAGTTTAGGTCAACCGAGCCCCAAAAGAGCCACAACTCAGATGCAAGAATGAGAGTTGTTATGCAGCATGATTAGAAATAGTTGATTAATTCATATGAAAACGTAGGTTGAAAATGCACAAGTGTGGTTTTTGAAAGTTTAGTTGCCATCTTATAGTCATAAGCTGATAGGCAATACCTACCTGTGAGTTCACCCCAGCCCCAGCTCACAGCCACCGTCTTTCCCCTGGGAGCCATACTTCGAATTAATCTTGGAAGAAGACAAACCCAATTGCTCATTCAGCTCATCTCTTTTTTTTCTTTTTCTTCTTCTTGACATGTTAACCATGATGATTGCCACAACTACAGACTCACTTAGGATAAAAAGCAGCCTGTGGGGAGGGGACAGATGTAGGCAGCTCATTTGAAGTCACGCATAACAGCCCAACTTCTCCCGGCTCCCTCTGAAATAGCTGGCAGGCACATGACCTAAGAGCAGCTGACCCATAGGCTGGTCTGAAAAAAGTAATTATCCCAGCCAATCAACGCCCTCCAATATGTTACTAGGAAGTACAGAAACTTACAGGATTATGTCAGAGGAAATGCAGAGACAAATAGAGCAGAAACAGAGGGGAAGCACCCGTGAAGCCCTCATGGGTGGGGCACACAACCTTGTGGTCCAGAACTGCCCTCCAGCTCCACTATCCATGGAGGTTGGTTGGCCCGGGATACTTCTTGTCCAAAGCCCCTGAGATGGGACTTTGCTCAGGGTGCAATCTCCCAGCCAAGCCCACATTTACCCAAGCTAAACTAGAAATATTCTGTTCCTCACACCCTTGCATCCACCCTATAAAATACCTCTGCTCTCCCCTCTCCCCGCCCCCGGACCCTTCCCCTGCGGCTCTGATTGAGAGAAAAGGCAGCATACACTCCTTGCATTCTTTTGATGACCTTCTGTGATATTACAATATTCAGTTCAAATGCAAAGAGAGCCAAATGTAATCAAATTCCACCGAGTGTGTTCCTTCCGAAGTGGAGTGCAGAGATGTTTTGCAGGCTGTTGATTAGCACGCACGGCCACAGAACCAGGTCAGACACCTTAGAGCAGGTGCGGGGACAGGGCAGCCTGAAGGAGAAAGCTGCAGAAGCCTGGGGGGCAGAAAGGGCCTCCGGGCTCCAAGAGAAATGGTCTCCTGCAATAAAATCATCACCTCCAACACCTCTGCACTCAGAGAGGACGTTCTAATTTCTTCTGGAAGTGCTAAGAACAAATAAGGTTATGAATATGGCCTATTTTGAAAACTGTTTCATCATTCTTAAAAGCAAAATGAGTCATTTGTCTTTCTCGCCACCCCTGGACAATGAAAAGAGACGGTTCAAGAGGCTCCATTGTGCTTGCTTTTTCTACACACCCAACGTGAAGTCAGGGGTCCTAGGCAATAATGTGGAGCAAAGGCAATAATGGAGGCCATAATCGTGACTGCAGAGCGTGAGTTGATGTATGTACTGGTATGGTATGTTCATTAAGCTATATGCATAGGATTTGTGTACTTTACACATTATATCTCACTTAAAAAGACAAATATCCATGAATAGACAAGTGGATTAAAAAAAGCTTTGGAACAGACTAGACAAAATGGAATATTATTTGGCCATAGAAAATAACAAAATCCTACCATTTGCAACAGCATGGATGGACCTAGGGGGTATTATGCTAAGCAAAATGAATCATAGAAAGACAAATACCACATGATTTTACTTACACGTGGCATCTAAAGAACAATATTAACAAGTAAACAAAAGAGAAATGGACGCATAGACACAGAGAACCAACTGCTGGCTGCCATCAGGGAGAGGGGCTGGGGACTGGGAGGAAATGGTGAAGTATAAAGGGGAAGCTACAGAATAGTCACGGGGATGCAAAGTACAGCCTAGGGAGCACAGTCAACAACATTACAGTAACTGCATGCCGTGCCCATGGGGGACTGGAAATATCATGGGAAACACTTTGTAAGACATAGGATTGTCTGACCACTATGCTATACACCTGACACTAATATATAATAATGTTAAATGTTAACTATAATTGAAATACAAGGCCAAATAAATACCATATGCAAGTGAAACAGGATATAAGAGTGTACAGTAAAATAGTCATACTGTGTGTTTTCCCAACATGTGACGCCTCTGGTTTGTTTGTCCTGCTCAGGCATTTTTAAAGAGGCAAAGCCTCAGGGTGTGAATTCCATTGTAAACCCCACTTGGCTATGAAGTGACTTCGTGTCACAGGGTTGTGAATTTACCTGATCTTACTCTTTTTTTGGATCTTGGTATCTCTGCTCACCTCTGACCTTTTCATCTACAACATCGACTTCTCTCTATCCCACCTGGAATTATTTCCATTTCCAAAACAAACTGGATTCTACAAAACCCGAACATGCTCCAGTTCCCTTTCCTAGGCCTCTAAATCTTCTGCCCTGGTGTCCCTCTGTCCTTCAGATTGGGAGCAGTTGATGCTCCTATTCCCCAGCTATTTTCAACTACCCAGTCGCTTCCCTTCCCCCGCCCCCAAGGCTTCCCGGGTGAGAATGATTTAGCAGGACTCAGTTATCGATATTTAAAGGGAACGGCTTCTTCTGAAACAGACCTTTTTTTTCCTTTTCTACACAAAATGAACCCAGTTAACACCATGGTGAGTTCTATACAGCCTTGTTCCCATGGTGAATATGCCAGGCAATGATCTATCACTGTTGGGGGCAGGCAGGTGTGAAGGGAGCTTTCTAGTCAAGTTATTTAACCATTTTCTTCGTCTGTAAAATAGAGAAGTAACAGGGGGTGATAGGATTGCTGTGGGGATTATGTCAATAGACATAAAACACTAGGACTGCTATGGTACCTTAAGGAGAGTCCTGATCAGAACCATGATGCTCACTGAGCATGTGCAGAACACATCCATGGAAACCAACAACAGCAGGAAAATGTCTCCTTGCAAATAAATGTCCTCACTCGGGAAGGAACGCTTCCAGACAGGAACTGCTATCCTGTTTTTCACAGGCAACGCAGGGGGAACGATTCAAGTTGCGTAGAGAGAATTTCTTTAAAGACTGGGCTGATTTAATTATTAAGGACGTACATGGTGAGTAGGCAGGATAATATCAAGGAGTTCTAAATTATTTATACGTTATTGCTCTCAGTTTGTCAGTCTGACGTGCTTCCTCTTCTCTTGGGGGATCCGGCAGAGTGTGTCTGGCCCAGAGTATTTTCCGAGGAAGCATCTCCCTAAGAGGACCGTGAAGCGTCATAATCATTTAAAATAATCAGTTTCTTTTTTTAAAAATTTATTAAGGTATTATATGTGTACATAGCTTACCATTGCCCCCCCCCCTCCCATTCATACCTTCCCTCCCCAGAGTTCTGTGTTCGTTGATTGTACTTATATGCATGCATATCAATCCTTCGGTTGTTCTCTTATCTCCCCCCACGTCTCCTTCCCCTCCCCGCTGTCATTTGACAATCTGCTTGTTTTATGGTGACTATCTCAGGACCACATGAATAGAATCCGCTCCTCCTCTGGTTCACACCGCCCCTCCCCCCAAGTACCACTGCTTCCCTGGGACACACGGCCCCCTGGGGCACATGGCTCTCCCCAGACACCCGGCCCCATTGTCAGAGTTTCTTATATTTCCTATCACAAGGATTCTGCTTTTAGGAGCATCTTTTTTCAGGTTGCGGGTTGTAGCTTCTACTTTAAGGGCATGAGACGGAAGATATATTTCTCTTCTAGAACCCATTTCTTCCATGTCAGCTCTGAATGTACAATCAACTCTCTACTGCCTAAGATTTTGATGGGACGGTAAAGGCAGTATTAGGAAGGCTCCCCTTCCAGGCGGCCCTGGCGGTAGCTTCCCCGCTGTCTGAATATGCCCATGTGCTGCTCTGTGTTAAAGGGAAGCAGCTCCCGTGTCCGGCCTGCTCAGCTCCTGGGCTGGCGCCTGAGGGAAGGGGACTGAGAAGTGCCCAAGCTGCGCACACATGAGACGGGGAGAGTATTTGGGAGCAGCTAGGAGGAGAACGCCAACCAGGCATGAAGGCTCACTGACCAATCCTCTTCAACTGTAAGTAGAGATTCAGGCACAAAAGTTCTGTGCTAATTAGTTGCTGTGGGTCTCTCTTGAACATCCCAGATTCCCATCCTTGCTCTGTCTCTCCCCAGATGAATGATTTTGGGGTCCCAGGATCAATTCTAGAAGAATCTAATACACCCATTATTTTTCTCCTCAAAAATCCCCCAAGTCTGCAGAACCCTCACTATAAGAAATAGCCCTAGCCCTAACAGATTTGGTTCAGTGGATAGAGCATCGGCCTGCAGACTGAAAGGTCCCAGGTTTGATTCCTGTCAAGGGCATGTACCTTGGTTGCGGGCACATCTCCAGTAGGGGGTGTGCAGGAGGCAGCTGATTGATGTTTCTCTCTCTCATCGATGTTTCTAACTCTCTATCCCTCTCCCTTTCTCTATGTAAAAAAATCGATAAAATATATTTTTTTAAAAAGAAAGAAATAGCCTAGGGTTGGGGTAGATGTGGCGGGGGTGGGGGGATGGGGGGAGATGGGGAGTGGGGTGGAGCAGGAAGCAGAAGGGTTGTACTGGGTTTCTGTATACCATTTATCCTGATTAAGAGGCTTCTATCTAGGAATCTCTATGTCAATATTCTTACCTTGATTGACAACTTTTGGATTAAGGGGAAAACTAGGATTAAAAACCATAATCAGGGGCCATTCATAGTTGTTTATTTTCTTTTCATTGTCCTACAATCATCTTTAAACATCTAACTTATTCTTGACATCCTGGCCAGCTACAATTGGGCTGATGGCGTCTAATGGGGTATTCAGACTCTTAAAAGACATAAAAGGAAGGGTCAAAGGTTCCTAGTGCTCGCCCTGGGTATACCTGGGGCGGCCTTGTGAACAACACACATCTTCCTTCCCTTTGGGGCTGTGATTAGCAAGCAGTCCCTCAGAGTGCTTCTGTGTGGCAAGTCTCAGCAGGGCTCTGAGGTGATGATGCCTCTGTTCCCCAGGAAAGTGAAGAGGGGGGGGGCGGGGGGGGGGGAAGAAGCGGACCAGAGCTGTTAGCAAGACAAAGAACTGAGGTGCTCCTCCAAGTTGGTTCTCACATCTCCACTGACATCCTTTGTTGGACATGAATTTCCAGACTCCCAGGGACAACCTTATGCAAATGAATTAATTAAAGAGTACACACTAATTAGTGGGGATCATTTTTTAAAAACTATTCTAAGGGTGGATGTTCTCACTGCCCTTGTCCTGCCCACCCACTGCGAGCTGATGACTGGCCCTACCAGTTACCACCGGCCTCCCTGTCTTCTCCTCATTTTTGGCTCGCATCTCTGAATGCTTTCCAGATCCTCTGCGTTTCTTTCCACAGGCTCTCCGACTTCCTAAGGGTACACTCTGGACCAGTCCCTGCCTGCCGCTGCGGCTGTTTCCGGGAACTCTGGATGTGACCTGGCGAGGACACTGCTCCCGTTGGCCAACCGGCTGGCTGGCCCCTTAATGGCACTGATGGCCTTTTCTTTCTTAACCTCAGTTTCCCCTTTCTTCAGAGACCTCAGGACGTCCTCTGTGGCCTTGCCCTTGTATGATGGTGCGTCAGATCGGCAGAGGCGTCGTCTGGCCAACCCCCCACCTTTTCCCTTCCCCCTGTACTAGGCGGAATCTTTTTTTCTTCAGAAAGAGGCCTCCTGGCCACTTTCCTTTCTGTCTTCCCCTACTTCAGTTCCTACCCACAGGAGCCTTGAAGCTTGTGTGCAAGTGTGTGCTGGGGGGTCCAGGGAGCGGCAGGTCTTCGGGGAATGAGCTCACAAGACGCTGGTAAAGGATCGCTGTATCTTCCTTAATTTGCTTGGGCAGGTGAGGACCCCAGAGGTGGGAGTGCAGTCCCCTCCCCTGGCTCGTTTCTGTCACATCCCCATTGAGAGCCGAGCAGCACCCAGACACCCAGTATGGATAGCCCTCCTTCAGTGCTGTAGCCATATGCAAACTGCTTGTTATGCGCCAAGTTTGTACAGCAATTTTCTTTTTTTAAAAAAATATATATTTTATTGATTTTTACAGAGAGGAAGGAAGAGGGACAGAGAGCTAGAAACATCAATGAGAGAGAAACATCGACCAGCTGCCTCTTGCACACCCCCTACCGGGGATGTGCCCGCAGCCAAGGTACATGCCCTTGACCGGAATCGAACCCGGGACCCTTAAGTCCGCAGACCGATGCTCTACCACTGAGCCAAACCGGTTTCGGCTGTACAGCAATTTTCTGTCATCCTTGCTGTGAAGCCATTCTGAGAGGTTGGCCCTCTTGTGCTCCGCATTTTACAGATGGAGACACTGAGGTTTAGACATTGATAAAGCTCCACTAGAAACTCTGAGCCCAGAGCCAGGACGCTTGCCCTAACCCCGAACTGGAATCAGCCGGTCTTGCTCTGTGACTGCCCTGCCACTGTCTTCTGAGTTGTCAGATTACTTGGGAAGCGGAGGGGACGCTGAGGAAGTCAAGGTCACTGGGCGCTGTCAGTACCGCAGGGTGCTCCGCCCTCAGCCGGTCCTCGCTCTCCATGTGGAAGCTCCGGCTCCCTGTCACCTGGGCTGGCATCCGGCTCCCACACGTGGGCATTGCAAGACGGTCATCTGTGTGTAGGCTTATTTGGTGTGGCTTATTTGGTTCATTTTATAGTGTTTTTGTTTTGTTTTCTTTTTCAGTTCAGCCTTTCTGCCCCTCCCGTTTTTGGAGGCACCACTCTTCTCCCTGCTATGGACCATCTGGGCCATCTCTCCCTCTTGTTCCCTCCTATGCTTGTCCTGGGTCCTTTCGAAGCCCCTGGGGCACACTACTTCTTTCTACAAGGTTGCAACTGTGTACTCTCCTAGTCCAGCAGTTGCTGGAACACAGTGGGCAGCCAATAAATAATTGATGAATGAATGAATGAATGAATGAATGAATGAAGTTTTTAATATGTACAGTCATGGCACTCTGACAGAACTGCTATCGAGATCCCCTTGAAAGAAGACACATAATTGTGGCTACTGCATTGTTCTGACTTCTGTCTCTTTCCTTATCTCCTGTTCATGCCAGACCCCGCCCAGGGCTGCCATATAGAAGCCTACACACAGACCCACACACTAGCCAGGTCGGAGGGAGTCCAGTGAGTACTGGGGCTATTCCCACACCAGCCCGCCACTTCCATTGAGGGGCTTAGAAGTAAGCTGACCTCTGTCTTTTGTTTTGTTGGAGTCAGCGTGACATCATCGTGCTCATCTCAGCCATTGGGCCAGAGCGGCGGGGTGCGGCACTGCAGCAGATGCTATATTCTTGTGGAGATACAGTCAATTTCCAGCTCTAGACGGGAGAACAGGCCTTATCAAGATCGCCTGGCAAAGCCTGTTATTTATAAACCCACCTCCTTATCACCAAGAAGAATGCGATCTTCCCTGGGAGAAGCGTTTAAAGATTTCTCTGCTAAATATTTGCTTCATCATTTCAGCAAGTCGTTATCCAGACCCGATCAGACAGTTATTTCTGGATGGGTACAAATTCCATTTTCAGAATATTGCTTGGCTCCCTCTTCCTGTCCCCTCCACGCTGTCCACCCCCCAGCCTGACTCATCTCTTCTAGAACCTTCTCTGCCCTTCTCAAATCACTGGGAGTGATTTACTAACTGCATTTCCCCGCCAGCTCCTGGATGCTGGCTAGAAAGACTTAATTTACAGGAACAAAATGTCCCAAGTTATCACTGGGTCATGCTCCAAATTCATTTCAGAATCAGCAATTGGAATTGCACTGTTTTTTCTCCTCAGAATGGTGGAGCAGTGGGGGGCTCAGGATGTTCCTCTGCAGCCATTTTACCCACAATGAAGCCGGACTGTAATGCAAACAGGGGATCTAGTACAGAATATCTGTGTGGTGCAGAAGAGCGTCTGGGGACTGGGATAAGAGGGGAGATGGAATTTTCCTGCTTTCTTTATTGAGGCAGTTCTAACCCTAGGCCACAGGTTATAATAATCAGGTCTTAGGTAGGCAGCTCGTGTGTGGCCTTAGAGCCAGAAATGATTGGAGTTCAGGTGTGACCCACGTTAAACAAACTTATACCAGCTTGATGTACTGACCAGATGGCAGGTTACGCACCAGCATTGCTGGCTATCAAGCCCTGTGGATAATAAGCACGTGACTGCAGTACACTTCCTCCTTGGAAGCAAGTATGCAAGGGAAGTGGGAGGGGGATCAGAAAGCTAGCGGCAGACCTCACTGAGGACAGGGCATCAACTGTCTCAGGACGGGACAGACACCTTTAAGCCCCACTATCTCTCCTCTGGCCACACGTGCATAATCAGGGCTCCTTTTCCTAGACTTCCTGGCCCTTGGCCACACACATTCTTGTTCTAATCGCGGTGATTTCTTCAATCAGATTAAAGCCAAAATTGGTAGGCCTGGGAGCCATTCCGATTCTTTAAAATTGACGTACTACTTTACTCCGTGTGTTCTGGTCCAGCATGTGTGGATTTTGTAGTTTAACGAGCAGGAAACAATTTAGTTTCTTTGTTCTCAGGGGTCACTGCAATTTGAGTTTCCACCCCTCCCCCAACCATGTTCCAGCTATCCCTTCAACTACAGACAGCATCACTATTTTGTGTGTATGTATGGGAGGGAGAGTACAATTAGTCTATCTTAATCCATAAAATCCTCAAAATGCAACAACATTTGCTGTCTCAAATTCTTTTCAGAAGTAGCAGGAATGTGTAGTATAAAAAACACATGAGAACCCAACTGGTGTGGCTCAGTGGTTGAGCATCAACCTGTGAACCAGGAGGTCATGGTTAGATTCTCTGTCTAGGCACATGCTCAGGTTGCAGGCTCAATCCCCAGTGGGGGGCTTGGAGGAGGCAGCCGGTCGATGATTCTCTTTCATTATTGATATTTCTATCTTCCTCTCACTTCCTCTCTGAAATATAATAAAAATATATTTTAAAAACACGTGAGAAAATATAGAGTTACTTACTTTCATCCTTAATGAAAACCCCCTTTCCCTTAGAGCAAGTAGTCTCAGCTAGATGTTAAAAGAAAAGTGGATGGACTAATTTATACTAATGTGTGCATGACTAGGTACCGGTAATACCTCTAATCCATCCTGGGAGTTTTTTGTTTTTTTTTAAAAAAATAAATTTTTAAAAAATTTTAGTTATATTTACAATATTACATTTAGTTTGTCAGCAACATAATGATTAGACATTCACATAACTTATGAGGTGATCACCCTGATAAGTCTAGTACAAATTTGTACTATAATATTATTAACCATATTTCCTATGCTATAGCTGTACTTTACATTCCCGTGAGATTTTTGTCCTTTTAAAAGAGGATATACAGTGATATGTATGCATCTTTAACCAATATTATTTCAGGCAGTATCAGTGGCTATTCTGCAGAGCAGACAAGGTCAGGGCAAGATTTCAGGTTCAGTCTGGTCTTTTGCTCTGGAGTTTAGCTTCTCTGGTTATAACATCTTCTTTTCTTTCTGAGCACTAATCTCAGAGATTCACAAGGCTCCAAGGTTTATCACAAAAATTCCCACGGCAGTACCTCTAGTCATGGGGGTAAGAGAGGAGTCAGAGTACTCAGAGGAGAGTGGGGACAGTTCTTTGGCACGTTTGTACAATGGAAGACCCCTCTACTAGCTTAACCTTACTTTTCATCCACTTGCATTGTTCAAGTTTTTTCATCTCTCTCCAAATGCCCCATTTCATTTCATTTTTTTCTTTTTTCTTTTTTTGTATGGCTTTTAAAAGTGAATTTGGCACCTTGACAATTCGAATATTTCCCTTGCAAGTTCCTGAAATCATTCATGTTTTATTTCCTCTCCTACCTTTTTCCTGCTTCACCTAGCCTTGATTGCCAGGATCCCGCTGTATCAAGGTCTTCTTGTTTCCTAGCAACCCGGTTTGATGCTGACTTTGCTGGGTTAATCTCCTCCCCCTTCATTAGCTTCTGAATTTCTCTCTGAGCTTGGGAAGAGCTCTTCTACCAGCTATGTGCATGCCTCACCCTCAGGTGTCCACCCGCATACTCTGACCCTCGTTGCTGGATACTCAGAGGGTCCCCCAGGGACAGTTCCTGAGCTACAGAGAGTGGAATTGGACATCACATGCCCTGTAATTGCATCTAGACTAATCTCTATCTCTGCATGTGGACCAGGAAGAATGTTTCTTAGTCTGGGTGAGCTGAGAAATTATATAGGACGTGTGTGTGTGTGTGTGTGTGTGTGTGTGTGTGTGTGTAACTTTGCATTGGTTACTTTCACCATTCAGGCATACTGCTTGTGAGTGCTGGCTAGAATGACCTCTGAGCACTTCTGCTGTCCTTTGGCTGTACAGCGCTTGGCCCCAAACAAAACAAACCAGATGGGAACACAGATGCTGGGGGCCAGGGGTGTAACTGGTGATGCTGACACTTCCTCATGACCACTCTACTGCATTCAAGAGAAGAGGTTCTTTGTCTTCAGTTTCCAAGAAGCCCAGTGACCTAGTTAAGCACCTAATAATCTGTCACTGTCTCCCTTCTTCAATTCCACCATGGCTTTCTACCAAACCATTTATTTTTTTTAAGTGGAGGAATTTTATGTACTATTTCCTGAGGCCTCCTGTGCTACTTTGGGTCCTCTGAGCAGATGCCAAGCAGAATGAAAACTGCAGAAGGGAAGGTTTGTGAAGGGTACAGGGGAGAGGGGTCCAGAGAAGGAAGGGAGAGCCTTCAGATCCCTACGATAGCTCTGCTGTGCGAGGAGAGGGGAAGGGAGAACTGGTTAAGTCTCAGCCGGGCCAATAGGGAGGGAGCCCTTGTGCTAAAATGGCCTTTAGAGGCGCCCCACCCTGGGAAGCAAGGCTTCCACATGAATGCTGCGTTAGATCCCAAGATGCACAGCGGGGGCTGCCCATGAACTGCTCTCCTCGCAGCTTCTCCTGAAGGAGACGAGAGTGCAGTCCCTCCACGGCTGCCACGTCTGCTGCTTGTGCCAAAGAGATCCATTTCCGAGCAGCTCCTCCCCCGTTCCCGTGACCGAGGAGGTGATTGAGCAGGCAGAGCTTTCAAATACCCACTCTGGACATTTTCAGAAACGCACAGAAACAGAAATAACTGCCACGGAGAAAGTCCTTCGTCCAAAGCTAATCTGAAGTGTCTCCGTAATTCCGAGTTCCGTTAGCTCCTGTGAATGTGCCTAGACTTGTCAGATCAAATTCTTGTCCACTGCCATGATTTGGAAGTTTCCCGCTGAGGGGCCAAGGGCAATGATTGAACTCCGGGTCCTGAATCTTGATTGGATGAGGACTCGCCCAAATCTTATCTCTCCCCAGTCTCTCTGAGGTCGCAAGGGATCATCCCTGTGAAAAAGCATCCTCACGTCGCATTTTCCAGCTGGTCTTCATGGACGGCCGAGCAGTCCTCACCCATCTTCTCATTGCCATGTGGGCACCTACTGGTGAGGGGAGTCTCTGCCGCACCACTTTTTTTTTTTTTTTTTTTTTTTTTTTTTTTTTTAGCATTTGGGTGATGTGCCAGTTTCACCTCACTATGTGCTTAAAAGTAAAACATAATTGTAAACTGAATTGATGCAACTAGAGGAGAGGCCAAACAAAAAGTGGTACCTCCTGCCTTTGGTGGAAGAAATGTACACTAGGCCATATGGAAAACGGTTGTGGAAAAAAACAGAGGCTCAAAATAGATCAGAAAGAGAAGGGGCCCAGCTCTGCGATTGTCAAGAAGCATCTAGGGCTCTGCCGACAAGGCCACCTTCTTGAGTCGAGACTTCTTGAATGACTGGTTTAAAGGGCACTGAAAAAAACTTAACCACGGCCATTTTTCTCCTCTCAAATCAATAAGTGAGAAAATAGAATACCTATGACTCGATTGAATCAACTCCTCTAATAAAAACCTGAGCCATTCCGTGAATGGAGGAACCCAGGAAAATGGATTAAAATGGCCTTTGTTACAATAATAACAGCTGCAATTGCTGAGTGTATTCGATGTGTCAAAAGCTTTCCATAAGCTGCTCTCACCCTGCAGGCCACTACAAGGTCAATATAATTTCCCCCGTACGGAGGAGCTCGCCAAGACATGGAAATGTCTTTCCCCGGTCTCCCTGGCTTGGACAAGGCAGAGTCCAGGCAGGTCTGTGAGTCTTTAAAGCTAATCCATCTGCTCACCTTCTCCTCTTCAAGCCAGGGGAGGGTAAAATAGTTTCCAGAGCAACGGCAGATCCTTGTAACGGAAGGAAATCAAACTGTGCACCATGAGTTTTATGACAGTTGGAAAGCGTGAGAGGCACACTGATAATTGCAGGGATACTGCAGATTCTGGGGGATAATTGCAGTGGGGAGCACTGAAGGAACAAGGAGATAATTCAGTCTCTTCCTAACTCCTTTGCACTTCATATGAGCATCATCTGGACCATTTCAGACTCAATAGATCTTTTGAGCCAATAAATAAATTCATACCTCTATCAAATCTGCACTGGCTTTTGCCTTGTACTGTAGGTATTTCTGTATGCTTTAAATCTCCCCTCCTGGACTGTAAGCTTCTGAATACCAATAGCCTCTTGCTATTGATTATATAAAACTTTATGGTCAGATTTAGTGTACATCATTTTATTCAGAGCAATTCTAGGAAATTTAAAAGGTAGACATTCTTTTCTTTTTTAAAATATATATATTTTATTGATATTTTACAGAGAGGAAGGGAGAGAGACAGAGAGCCAGAAACGTCGATGAGAGAGAAACATCAACCAGCCGCCTCTTGCACACCCCCCACCGGGGATGTACCCGCAACCAAGGTACATGCCCTTGACCGGAATCAAACCCGGGACCCTTTAGCCCGCAGACCGACGCTCTACCACTGAGCCAAACCGGTTTCGGCTAGAAGGTAGGCATTCTTATCCTCATTTTGAGGACTTTGAAGCTCAGAGAGGGTAAGTGATTTGCTCAAAGTCATATACCAGCAAAGGATGAAGCTCAAACTTGAATTTGGGATTTCTAACTTCATATCTTCTCTTTTCAAACATGCAGAGTCCTCTAATGGGAAGTTCCCCTTTGATTCATCGTTACAGTTTAACACAGCCAAGCCCTACACCTTATTCATGATAACATTTCATAAATATCTGTTAGATCATTTTTCCTAATGAATGACTGAAGAAGAGAAGGAATAAATGAAATTCTATAAAATCTCCAATGAGATTTGCATCTGGCAATTGGACTTTCCGATCGGGATGGAAGGTGTTCTAGAAAATTCTTCTCTCTGCTAATATTTCTTTTTTTAAATGTATTAAATGTATTGGGGTGACATTAGTTAATAGGGTCCTATAGGTTTCAAGTGTGCCTTCTATGATACAAGATCTGCATATTGCATTGTGTGCTCACCACCCAAAGTTAAAATCATCTTCCATCACCATGTATTTGGTCCCCTTTATCCTTTACTCTCCCCTGACCCCCTTCCTCTGGTAACCACCATATGGTTGTCTATGTCTGTGAGCTTAAGTTTTATATCCCACATATGAGTGAAATCATATGGCTCTTCACTTTTTCTTACTGACTTGTTTCGCTTAGCATAGCAGTCTCAAGGTCCATCCATACAGTCACTAATGGCAGCATTTCCTCTTTTCTCATGGCTGAGTAGTATTCCATTGTGTATATGTACCACATCTTTATCCAATCCTCTGTCAAAAGGATAATTTGGTTGTTCCCATGTCTTGGCCACTGTCAATAATGCTGCAATGAACTCAGGGATGCCTTTATCTTTGCGAATAAATGTTTTTAAGTTTTTCAGGCAGATACCCAGAAGGGGGATTGCTGGGTCATATCGATTGCTGGTTTTAATTCTTTGAGGAGTCTTAATGCTATTTTCTATAGTGGCTGTACCAGTTTACATCCCACCAGCAGTAAATGAGGGTTCTTTTCTCTCCATAACCTCTCCAACATTTGTTATCACCTGTCTTGTCCATAATAGCCGTTCCAACAGATGTGAGGCGGTATCTCATTGTAGTTTTGACTTGCATTTCCCTAACAGCTAGTGAAGGTGAACATATTTTCATATATTTGTTGGCTGTTAGTCCGCCTTCTTGGGAGAAGTGCCTGTTCAGGTCCTCTGCCCACTTTTTAAATTGGTTTGTTGGTTTGTTGGTTTGGTATTGAGTTGTATGAGTTCTTTTTTTTTTAGTTTGGAGGTTAACCCCTTGTCAGAGCTGTTATTTGTACTGTCTTCTCCTATTTCATTTGAATAAAGGTCCTCCAAAGAGATAGTTTTTACCACACTTTCTAATTGAAAAGTGTTTGTGCTTGGTCCTGTCAAAGGCCATAAATCTCTCTAATTGGTGCCTAATGGTTTTGGGGATGGCCCTGAGCAAGTACCCCATTAACGGAACAGAGAATATTGTCATCTGCCACAGAGATTCCTCATTATGTCTCATCAAATTCAAAACAGAGCCCTGTTTGGAATTCTTTTAGGAACCGTAATTACCTCACATCCTATGGTGTTGGGAAGCAGGGCTCACAATTAGCATCTCCGTCATGAGGGGGAAGTGATCCGTGCTAAATGGGAGCGGGGCCAGATGGGTCTTGCTAAGACCTTTTCCAGGCCCCCCTTCAGCGCCATTAAATTAAGTTGTCCCTGTGTGTGCGCAAGAGACACAAATCAATCTTTTACTTCTATGTGTATTAAAGAATGCACCCGCTTCCATTAATTAAAAGTCAAGTGCTTTTATCTACAGTGATCAGGGCAGGAGAGACGCTTATGCCGAAGAACTCCACAGAAGCAGATCCCGGTGAGATGTCACAGGCCTCGGCAGGCTGGGCAGCAAGGAGAACTTAGACACCACCCACCCTGACGTTGTCCTGGGAGGTAAGGGACAGTGTCCGGCGAACCCAGGCCTCTCTTTCCTCACTCTGTTCTTGGGAGCAAGGCTGACAGTCTCCATGGGTACCTAGAACACGAGGCCCTGCCAGAGGGGTGGGGGCCGCTGGCTTGCCCATCACGTGTAGCAGAGCACACTTTGACTTGGAGTCTCCAATTCCCTCTTAACTGTGATAATCGTTTTTTATTTTCCTTTCCAAGCAATAGATAAGTGAGTATAGGGCTTTAAAAAATAAACTGTAATAAAATAGATATACGTTTTACAAAGTAATTAGGAAAAAATTCATGATTCAAGTGTAGGGACTTGAATAGAATAATGCATTCCTACCTTTCATAGAATATTTTAAATTATTAGGTAGGTTTTGTCCCAATTTAAAATAGTTTACTTTTTTTTTTATTAAAGTTAGATTTATGGCTTGACAGATAAACTATTTATGTCTGAACTCCAGCACCCTGATATTTCTGTCTCTGCTTTTGATTCCAGGTATGACTCGAGTCCCTCTTTTTGTCAAAATTTGGGAAGAGTGTTATTGGCATTTTTAAAAGTTTTAAATACATTTAAAATACAGGCTATGTCGCATCCTTCACCCCTACTCCCAAGCCTGAGGAGGTGTCCTGCTTAAGGGAAATCGAGTCAACATGTTTATAATGACCACAATACCTCTATTTAACTCTGCTTGTGCAAAGTCTATAGAAACAGCAGAACGATCTTATGCTAGTGGCAGTTGGGGTGCTTGGAGTGGCAATGGGAAGCTGTCAAAAGGTCACCTTTAGTTTTTAGCAAATACGAGTTTTAATATTATTTGATGCAAAATTTTTCTTTCTTCTTACAATATTCTGGAATGGGCTGGGAAGGTGGGAAGGAAGGGTGAGGGCCTGGAGAGCCGAGAGAGCACCTTTCTTTTTCATTCCTATTGTTAAAGCAGCTCCATCAGGTACTGTGAGCCTTCTGCTCTCTCTGTTCTCTTCTGATTATTTGATTATTTCAATGTATTAACATGATTGCTATGTAATTGTAATATGTATACTGTCTTCTGTTATTTCTTTTTCATTGGTCAAACAATTAAAAATGTTTCTACTGCCAAACCGGTTTGGCTCAGTGGATAGAGCGTTGGCCTGCAGACTGAAAGGTCCCGGGTTCGATTCCGGTGAAGGGCATGTACCTTGGTTGCCGGCACATCCCCAGTGGGGGGTGTGCAAGAGGCAGCTGATTGATGTTTCTCTCTCATCGATGTTTCTAACTCTCTATCCCTCTCTCTTCCTCTCTGTGAAAAATCAATAAAAAATATTAAAAAATAAAAATGTTTCTACAAAGTCTTTCATTTCCCCTTTTAAAGTTGTGTAATATTTGAACTTATAAATTCAGCACAAGTTTATTAGATTCAATCATTGGACATTTTGCTATAAACACTCTTTTTTTTTACGTGTAGTTTCTTTTTTCTTTTTCTTTTTATATGTTTGAGTTGCTATTTTGGAACCATTTCCCAATGTTAAAATTAATGGGTCAAAGAATGTGAACACTGTTGTGGACTTTTTGTCACATAACATTGTTAGAGCTTCCAAAAAAAAATGTGAACAGACTTATAGTTGTGGAGGTGGTTCTTTTCCAGAGAAAATAAAATACAATTTTCTATGTTCAAGAAGAGAAAGGCAGGATAGGAGGACATTGAAAGAGACAGAAGGCATGAGGAATAACTGTAAAAACCCTTTAAAAACAGGATATAGATAGTCCTGAAACCTACGAGGTGAGGTCAGAAGGGGCATTGGAAAGAAGAATATCTCTTCATCTTTAAAAGGAGATAGCTCACAGATGGGGCTAATCTATGAAAGAGCCTATTCTCTCCCCCTTTAACTTCCAGGCATTTCATAAAGTAGCCTATTGGTCAAGAAGTTTTACTAGTGATGATTTTTGGTACTTCAATTCTCATACGCTGCCCATTTATTTTTAACTAGAGGCCCGTTGCACAAAATTTGTGCATGGGGTGGGGAGAGGGAGAGTTGTCCCTCAGCCCAGCCTGCACCCTCTCCAATCTTGGACCCCTCGAACATCCCCCTCATAATCTGGGACTGCTAACCACTCGCCTGCCTGCCTGCCTGCCTAGTTGCCCCTAACTGCTTCTGCTTGCCAGCCTAATCACCCCCTAACTACTCCTCTGCCAGCCTGATTAACACCTAACTGCTCCTTCTCAGTCCAATTGCCCCAACTGCCCTTCCCTGCCAGCCTGGTTGCCTCCAACTGCCCTCCCTGCCACCCTGATCTCAACCCCAACTGCCTCTGCCTGCCTGATCACCCCTAATTGCCCTCCCCTGCAGGCCTGATCTCATCCCCAACTGCTCTCCTCTGCTGGCTAATTTGGTTCTGATTGGCTGGTTTCTATGCCAGTCAGCATCAAAAGCTCTGCCTCCTAGGCAGCCATTGGCTCCTCACAGTTGACCCAGATTTGGTTCTGATTGGTCAGTTTCTATGCAGTCAGTGTCTCTGGGCCTATCAGTGGGGTCTGAGCAGAAAGGCAGAGCTGATCAGCATCTTAGGTGGAGGCCTGGAGAGAAATGGAGGTGCGGCTGCTGGCCAGGCCCAGAGTGAAATAGAGAGACAAGTGCTGATCAACAGCTGCCACAGAGGATCAAACCCTGCTTCTTGCTTCAGGCCTCTCTCCAGGCCTGATTAGCAGCCCCCTCAGCAGTCAGTGCTGGGTCACCATGGCAAACCAGCACTGACTGCAGGACTGACTTCTGGTTGGTCAAACCTCTAGTCATTGTGGATGTAACGGACCCAGGGTTTTTATATATTAGGATAGTTTGGATGTGTCCTGGGGGGAAGGAGGGAGGGTAGATAAGATACTTTTCCCATCAGGAGAGAGAAAATCATCACTTTTAAAACATTTAAGCCAGTATCTTAAGATGGAATATGTTCACATTAGCTTCCTGAAGTATACAATAACTTTTTCTTCAAAATAGTGAATTAAAACTTCCCACAAATGCTCTTTTTTGGTATGACATTTGACATTTTTAAGCGTAAAAATATCATGATGTTAACACCTTCAGCAAATTTGATATATGAAGTTTTGAAGCTTGCTGTCAATACAACAAATAGCACACATATCAAATTGCATATATACCAACATATGTGTAACTCCATCTATTGAAAAAAATCCGCATTATTAACTGGTACATCTCGTAACATTAGAAAAAGCTATAGTAATGGCATCTCACTTTTTAATCACTTTGTAGCTTTTAGATGTTGTTCAGTTGTTCTCTATAAGTGGATATGTGATTTCATTGGATCCTCACAACAATTCTGAGTAGGAAGCATTATTAGTCCACATTACAGATGGCGGGGAAAGAGACACAGAGAAACTAAGTCAAAGTCTCCAAGTTCACAGAGCTGAGAGCAGCAACGCCATTCCTCTAACCATGTCCCGGGTTGCTAAGCCCAGTCTCTTTCCACATCAACACGCTGGCCACGTTCCTGGTTCAACACACAAAAGGCTGTTTTACCCACAATTATTACTACTGCGATTTAGGAAAAATATTTGCCTTCCAATTTCAGGATTTCAGGCAGACCCAAAAGGGGTGGGGTGTGAAATGACCTGTAACCTAACAACGTGAAATGAACTTTGCTAAGCTTGTCCCCGGAGCCCCAGGCTCTTTTCCTCTACCCCTGACCCTCTTTGCACTGGCCCAGCTCCAAATATACTAAATCAGATTGTCCAGTTGTGGCCCAAATATGTGTATGAAAAGAAAACAAACACCTAACACAAAAGAAAACACACAAAATGGAAAGGTAAACCAAGACTTAGCAACATAAAGATGTCCTTCCTCCTAAGCTAACCTTTATGTTAATGCCCAAAACAATCCTTCAAGAAAAAAAAATTGGAAGGCATTTGTTTATGCTACTACCCTGTTTCCCCGAAAATAAGACAGTGTCTTATATTAATTTTTGCTCCCAAAGATGCGCTAGGTCTTATTTTCAGGGGATGTCCTATTTTTCCATGAAGAAGAATACGGTACACATTTATTGTTAAATGAAAATAAAGGAAATTTATTACCTGTATATGGTATGGTAGTACGGTAGTTGTCAACACAAACCAGACAGACTGTGAATCCTGGGGGCCTTATTTTCAGGGGATGCCTTATATTTCACTCAGAAGAAACCTGTAAGTAGGTCTTATTTTCGGCGGATGTCTTATTTTCGGGGAAACACGGTAATAAAGCTTGCTTTGAAAGACTAACAAGCACAAACGGACCAGAATTTCTGGAAAAGAAGAGCAGCAGAGGTTTGCCTTCCCGGAGTCTGTACCGTGTGATGAAGAAGCCGGCTCCTTCCATCTGGGAGGGCTGCCCCTTCCTCGTGCACAGGCCTGAGGTGACCCACTTCATGTCGTCGTCATCAGCACTAAAGTTTTGAGGAGGCAAAAGTCTAACTGTGAACACAGGAGGCCAGGCCAGACCCAAGAGGAACAATTTGGTTCTGAAGAACATTGCAGAGACAATGCCTGAAAGGTCTAAGAAGACACATGTAGGGCCCTAGCTGGTCTGGCTCGGTGGATAGAGTGTTGGCCTGCAGACTCATGGACGCGCTCATTTGGGTGAACTGTACGATTGCTCTCTTTAGCAAGATCCATTTGTATTTTAGTGTAGGAGGAGAATAGCTGCCTAGATGACCTTGTGTTCCTCTCTAAGACAAGAAAGAGAGTTCCCCCGCAACCCAGACTCGCCCCACGTGAACTTACCTACCTTAAGCTGACTCAAGGGTTTTTTTGGAAAGTGGGCCTGAGTTAGCCTTGAGTCCTCAAGAGAGATGCGGTCCCTGAGTGTCCCATCAAATGCACCCCCTCTACACTGCCACTTATCCAACACACACACACACACACACACTCTAGTAAGAAGGAAAGTGCAAGTACAGAGAGAAATGTTTTTTATTAGTGTAATTGCCTCCTCCATCTGTTTGCAATAAAAAAAAAAATAAAGGATGGAAAGGAAGAGAGAGATTGAGATTGACTTAAATCCACCCATGACTTCAGGCCCTCCCCCAACCACCAGGCGTGCACTTGGGGAGACGGGCTCTGATAGGAAGCCTGTCCTGGAAGAGGCAGCCTGAGAGCTGCTGTCGGAGCCCATGTGACGTGGCAGTTTCCATGGAGACAAGTCTCTTTCCTCAGGAAGCTAGGTAAGCAGGACACACACAACACCCTAGCAACCGGTTGCAGGCTTTTTTAAAATGAGGATTTTCTGCACTTGATTTCAAAAGGCCTCTCCCTGGGAAAGCAGCTTGCGGCAGGCAGGGAGCGGTGGGCTTATCTGCCCAGGGGCTGAGAGTCTGGAAGTGAGATCGGAAGGCTGGTGGTGGCCTAGCATAGGAAGAGGGAGGAAGAGAGGTTGCTGCTTGCTGTGTAGGAGGGCTGGTTGCATCCAGGATTCATTTCCCAGCCTCTGGTACGGAAGCCCACCACTACCGCCAATTAACCCACGAAATGGTACGGCCGGGGACAAGAAAACCTGTGGTTGCCATGACAAATTCCAGGCGCTTTGGGCAAGGACAGGTCAAGGGCGCAGGGGTGCAAATCTGAGCTGCAACCCAGCCAACGGCCTACTGGGCACAAAGTAAACGCTCCGTTTCTGTTTAGCTCCTGCCTCTTCTGGTCAAATCAGCACAAACGTTACTTTTTCAGGAAAGTCTTCTTTCTTAGTAAAAGATTGTATCTGGCTGCCGGTAAAGAGACCTAACTGAGAAGTGTAGATAAATAGGAAACATTTTTCACCTCAGAGGAAGCCCAGAAATAGGCGGTTCAGGGGGCTCCAGCTCCAGCCACCAGTCCAGGCAAAGCAAAGAAGCAGCAGAAATTAAGGACAAAGGGGTGGTGCCCACATCACAAAGCAAGACCTTTCCCAGGCAGATTTCTAGTTCTCTCTCACTGGCCAGAATTAGTCATGTGATTCCAACCTCAGGGGAGGCTGGGACATGGGGTTTAGTTAATCGGAGCAAATTGCCACCCTGAACAAAGCAGTGGCTGTGTTTTAATGGCAACACTAAGAATAAATATGGACAGTGGGAGGAGAGGAGGGAGCAAAGAGGGGATAAGGACCTTAATCAATAAAGAAAAACAAACAAACAAATGAATAAATAGTAGCTACAAAAATTTTTTAGAAAAAGGAATAAGTATGAACAAATAGCTAGTGCAACTGCTACACCTTCCCTGATTATCTCTCCACACCTACCACCCCCAGGTTGGCTGACCCCTCCCCGTTACATGGCCTCCTGCAGCGCAGTGCGGAGAAGCAATTAACAACCAGCAGAACACAGAATTAATTAGTAGCATTTGCTGATGTCTGTGGTGTAAACACCTCCACTGTGTGGCCAGTGTCAAGCTGTCAACACGATGTCATTGAATACGGAATTGGGAAGAAGTACACTGCAATACATCATTCTGGCTTTGTGAAACCAAGAGCAAGATGGGACCCATAGCCTCGTTTTCAGGCTGTGAGAGAATTTAATTTATTGAAATGACATCAGGCAGAGCTCATGACTTGATTTATTGAAAACATGTACTCTTGGGCTCCTTTACCACTTTCAGGGGCCTAGAAGGCTCTAAGAAGAAGTACAGACTTAGTTCCAGGCCTTGATGGAGAGCAAATAAAGTTCACAACTGTTGTGAAGGGGCCATTACCCACGCCTGGGGTCCCAGCATGCATGCAATCCTCGAGGTAACTGCGTTTGGACTTCAGTTTCAAGTGCATAAGGAGGTGCCCAATACTTGGTTTTCACAGGTTAGTAGATAACACTGTCCCTCTAGTGGCAGGAACCTGAATTGCAGGCCCAGTCACCTTGAAGGGACCAATCTAAGGAGTTGAGTCTCACCCAATTAAATATTACAAAAATTTACCTTTTTCTAGGACTTGCAATTTTAAAAATTCTTCCACATATACTCTTTCTTTTTGAGTCTCACAACAATCCTGTGAAAAACAGCTAGCAGTTGATGATATAATGAGAATATAAGAGATAAGCAATTTATTCAAAACAATACAGCTATTAGGAGACTCAGGTCTGATGGCTTTACATCCAAGTCTCTTTCTAGTGTGGTGAAGGCCTGGGAGGGGCAGGTGTGGGATGGAGAGGGTCAATGGGGGGATAAAAGGGGCGGGGACATCTGTAATACTTTCAACAATAAAGATAAAATTTTTAAACTTTTGTTTCTTTCTATCACATTACGTTTCTTTCCTCTTCTGGACATAAGATGAACTTGTTCTGTGTCCTGCCCAGGTCTGAGAGGTATCTACAAGGTGAAAATAGATCTGATTGTCCCTTGTCCAGTCACGATAATGCCCCTGTCCTTTGTAAGATCTTGTTCATGGTTAAAATTTCAGCCAGTATTGAAGGAAAAGTGGAGGAAAGGCTCCCAAGTAGAGCTCACCCCTTGGAAGCAGCCTCCTATTTATCTCCCGGGCGGGACTGGAGTTGGAAGGAAACTCAGGTTCCAAAGCCCAGAAACTGTTCCTACCCTGAAATGTCTCTCCTCTTTGTGAGCCCCTTGGTGTTCGTCCCTTATAAGGTGAAATGGCTTTTATTTTGCAATTGGAGCTAAAGCTTATATTGTGCCAAGATTCCGTGATCCCCAATGACCACCAGGGAGCCGAGTCCGATGCAACTAACAAAAGAGCCTCTTCCATGCTAGCATGGGCTCTGTCCCACTCACTCTGACTGCATGGCGGACCAGAGCTCGAACTTCGACAAGTCCAGGGGTTTTATATGGTGATGTCACTGCTTTGGCTGACCCTGATTGGTTGGGTGAGGGCTAGGGTCCAGTTACACAAAATGGAGGATAGTTCCGCCCTGCCCCACAGTGGAGTGAGAGTTAGCCTCCCTCTGCCCTGCCCTGCCCTGCCCTGCCCTGCCCTCTCACTTACAATGCAAATGACCCTGGGAGGGAGAATACATTGTTTTAAATTTGTACTTGAGTTTCTGGCTGCTGGCTGAGCAGGGAGCGGGGAGATTCAGAATGCCCTGTAGAAGCCGGGAGTGGACAAAGCCCTGCCTGAGGACTTTCTTCTGAGAAGCTGAGCAGCCATTGCTGTCCCTGTCCCAGGCATCCTCTCGCCTTGACCTCTCACCTTGGCCCTCACTTGTAAACTCAGTATCTCCTTCCAGGCAGAGTTTCTGCCATCTAGCCTGTCTGACATGACCCCAGGATGAACTCTGCATCCAGCTCTCAGCCCTCCTGACAGCCTCATCTTTTTCTCTTCCATGGCTCTTTGGAGGCCATGGAGGGGGAAGGGGAGGGTTGGAAGAGGAGGAAGCTGCTTCAAGCCCTTGGCACCCTCTCACCCTCCCGGGGGTTTATTGGAAACTTTCCTCTTGGATCTTACGGAAAATAAGATGTTGTATGAGAGGCGCTGGAAGGCCCCACTGGCACAGAGGTGAAAGAATAGCCCCAGGCAGAAGGTGAGAGACTTGGGAAATGCTTGCTGGCTGAAGTCAAAGATAATTTTCTGCTTCGGGAAGAATCACTGTTTGCTGGGAGCTGCCCAAGAAGATAAGCATGTCTCTGAGGCTCCTTCTGACCCCGGATGGCTCCTGGGGAGGCCCAGTGAGGAGGGAAGGAAGGGGGGACAACCACACAGGTGGAGGCAAGAGACCTCCAGGCCTGGAGGCCAACACCACACTCTCCGGCTCAGCCAATGGCTAAAGCTTCTCCCCGGAAGATAATGATCTTCTGGGAGAGAGGCCAGCTTGTGGGAAGCTCAGAAGCGTCTATCCCCCAATCAGCAGCCCCAGCACCTAAGCGGAGTAGGGCCCAGGGCACAGAGCTCTCAGATAAGGACAAAGCCCTGGCTGGGTCGTGGCAATACTTCTGGACCAGGCCAGACACACCAGAGGGAGCCCTGAGGGTCTCCACTGAGAAAATGGGATCGCTCTTTGGCACCAAGTTATCCTTTAATGCCAAGACTCAGTGTTTCTTTCAGGAAGACAACCTGGGAAAATGTGCTTAATAAAGACAGTAACATCAGAATGCAGCTGTGGTCCCTCCAGCCCATCCTCCTCCCCTTACAGCAGAGGAGACGGAGGTCAGGCCCCACAGTCAGTGGCAGAGTGAGGAACACAGACCCAGTCTAAGCCTCATGTACCTCGCCTGCTATCTCTGCTTCGTGCCCCTACGGGGAGCCCAGCCAATCCACCAGGCACCATGAACTGAGAATTTATTTTTCAAAGACTTTATTTTGTAGAGAAATTTTAGGTCCACAGAGAAATTGGGCAGAAAGTACAGAGATTTCCCATGTGCTCCATCTCCCCACCAGAGTGGCACATCTGGGTCAATGGATGAGCCTGCACTGACACATCACAGTCGCCCCAAGTCCATAGTTTGCGTCGGGGTTCACTCTTGTCTGTGTACATTCAATGGGTTTGGACAAATGTATGGGGACATGCACCCACCATTATAGCATCACACAGAGTAGTTTCACTGCCCTGAAAGTCTTTTACACAGAGATTCTTCCCAACAAACCCTATATTAAAGAACTAATCGCTGTCGCCATTAGTCTGGGCTTTATCTCTGCTGCACAGCTGGCTGGGTGCTCTCTGGCTTGAAGGCACCTGGGGTGGGAAGTGTTTCAGACATGCCGGCCCAGGGTCAGGAGACGGCCAGCTCAGGCTGACAGGCAGGACCGGCCGTGATGGCGAGTTGCCATTATAGACAAAGTTTGCCCTCGGAAGTTCTTTTTTTAAAAAAAAAAAAAATATATATATATATATATATATATATATATATATATATATATTATTGATTTTTTTTTTTTTTTTTACAGAGAGGAAGGGAGAGTGATAGTTAGAAACATCGATGCGAGGGAAACATCCATCAGCTGCCTCCTGCAACACCCCCTACTGGGGATGTGCCTGCAACCAAGGTACATGCCCTTGACTAGAATCGAACCTGGGACCCTTCAGTCTGTAGGTCGACACTATCCACTGAGCCAGACCGGTTAGGGCGCCCTTGGAAGTTCTTACTCCCACCCCCACAACATCCCCCCACACACACATACCTTCTATTCCTTTTCCAGTGCAGTGAGCTTCTCTGTCTGCCCTGAGCATTCCTGTGTGCTTGTGCACTATCTGTCATTCCACCCAAAAAATGCTTCCAGGAAGGGATTCAACATCAATTATTTGCTGCTCAGGATCAATGGAAGCCACCACATTTCCCCTCCCAAGGGCACTGGCACCATGGTCCTCAGCTCTCCTTGTGTAATGGAAAGTTGAGGTTCCTAAGGCAGGTGGGAAGGAGGCCCTTGGAACCACCCCAACCGGGACCTGCCTCTTCCGCTCTGCACAGCTTAGGCTCTGGCCTCCGCTCAGGCAGGGAACGCGCTAAGGAGCCAGCACAGGATGCACACAGACGTTGTCGTTCGGAGCAAAAACCGAAGTTTTATTTCTCAGGACATAAAGCAGGTGGGAGTCGAGGGCGGGCCCTCGGTGCTGGGTGCTGCTGGGTGCAGGTATGCTGGCGCTCAAGGAGAGAGCGCTGGACAGACCTGGGCTCCGGGCCTGGAGCGACTAGCAGTCACTCTACTTCTCTGGCCTTGATTCTGCTTCTCTAAAGTGAGTGGGTTGGATTAAATGTTTGCTGCAATCCCTTCCTGCCCACTGCTCTACGGTTCTGTAGTTCAGAGGGGGAACGAAAAGCAAACCAGATGAGTCCAGACTGCCAGGCTTCCCACATCCTTTGCTCTTGACAAAGGTGATTGAAGTGGTTGGAAGAAGCTATTTTCGACAAACCTTGGCCTGCCCTGCCCCAGGAAGACGTGCTAATTAATGCCCAGCACATTGCAAAGGCCGCTGTGACGAAGAACCCAGCTTCTTTTTTTTAAAGGAAAACATATTGATTTCTGGAATAGTCATCTCCTGGTGTATGTATCTTTGAGCCAAACCAAGGAAATTTGTGGGAGTTCAGCTTATTCTTATGAAAATTTTAAATCAGTACGTGCTTCCTGGAAGAATCTGGCCATTTTGGTGGCTTAAAAAGGCAGATACAAAGACAGTTATGCTGGTATCAGATGCAACAGACAAAGCAGGTCTAATACCAGAGGGCAGTCTGGGCTGCTGTATCTGGTAGAATGCTCAGTGGGCTTGGAACTGGAATAAGACGCTTAGATAAACTTGCATCACTGGAGCAGGGACCATAACTGTCTTGCTGACCGTTGAAAACAGTGCCTGGAATACAGTAGATCTCAATAAATATTTTTGGAAACAATGTTTTGTAATGCCATATAATTACCAACCCTCCGCTTTTCTTCCTTACTTACTCTTTCGTTTGATCCCTTCTTCAGTCTCCCTACCCGCACTTTCTAATCTGGGTCATCATCATCCTT
The DNA here is from genome assembly GCA_963924515.1 of Vespertilio murinus. Taxonomy (NCBI): domain Eukaryota; kingdom Metazoa; phylum Chordata; class Mammalia; order Chiroptera; family Vespertilionidae; genus Vespertilio; species Vespertilio murinus. The sequence goes on from OZ004705.1 coordinate 34,943,476, forward strand.
GCTTAGATTGTTTCGGTAGGCTCCTAACATCCTCACCGCCGCAGGTCTTGCCCCCATCTAATCCATTCTCCACACTGCAGCCAGAGTAATCTTTCTGAAATGAAAGTCTGACCATGTTAATTCCATATTTAAAAATCAGTCTTCTAGCCCTAGCCGGTTGGCTCAGTGGATAGAGAATTAGCCTGTGGACTCAACGGTTCTTCTGGTCGAGGGCACATGCCTGGGTTACGGGCTCAATCCTCAGTAGAGGGCATGCAGGAGGTAGCCAGTCAATGGTTCTCTCTCATCATTGATGTTTCTAGCTCTCTCCCTCTACCTTCCTCTCTGAAATCAATAATAGATATATATATTTACATCAGTCTTCTAAATTATCAAACTTGTTGGCATAAGGTTGTTAATCATATACTCTTATTTTCTTTAGTGTCAGTTCTGTGAACTATTTAGAGCCTTCAGCAGCTGGGTCCGGATGGGTGCTGGGAAAAGGCAGAAGAGAGCGCCACACCCAACCACGCCCACTACAAGCACATTCGCATTAATCCTCTCGAGAAGTAAATGGTATTTTATAACCTACGTTCACAGAAGGGGAAATGCGGTGATGAGTGGTTACGTGTGCCATGCCCTCTACTTTATTGCACTGCCTTTCAATACCTTATGGTGCATGCTTAATCATAGCTCACTAGTCAACATGGTCCTCCTGCCGCTGAAACCCTGAGGCGATGGACAGTAGATGGCCACCTCCGGGGCCCTGCGGTCCCTTCCTTCTGGTCCTGACTCCCCTTTTCACCTCACTGACGCCATCTTTTCTGCAAGCGTGGCTGTGAGTGATAGATGAATTCGTCACCTCCTGGATACCCCTGTCATCTCTGGGACGGTGGCTTGCGCAGTATTTTTACTGCTACTCATCTTTTTTTAAAAACATGATAGGAGCAAACAGGGACAAAGGACAATAACAACAAGCTTGGGAAATTTACAAAGGCTCCAGAATCTAACAAATCTCTTAGTCACTGAGCTGGATCTCTTCCCAGGAAGTAGGCCTGGGACCTGCACCAGAGCCTTCCTGAAGCTTGTGTCTCCTGGTCTTGGGGGTACATCCCAGAGCTCCTTCCCAGGTCACCTCCCCAAAGCATTTATCGGATGGCTTTGTCATCTTTCAAGGGGTCCTCCTTGGAAGCATGGTGGTCGTCCAGTGTTCCTGGATGGGGTCACTGGTTTCCAGAGACTCTGGCACCAACGTTAAGGGGCCAAGTCAGGCACACAGCTCAGAGTCGGCCAGTGTTCTTCATAAGCCACACAGGAAGTGAGGCTGTTCAGACGAGTGTGCAGACAAAACAGCTTGCTCAGTAGATCTTGTTAAAACGCAGATATTGATTCAGGAGGTCTGGGTGGGGTTCTCCAGATTCTTCTAATACGCTCCAGGGGATGCTGGCGTTGGTGGTGCATGGTCCACACTGGGAAGGGCGGGGGCGTAGATGATGCTAACGCTGGCCATAGGCCATTGCAGACAATAGATTGGAGGCTTAGAGCTAAGGAACCAGCATGTCCTCCCGGGAGCTGCATAGGTAAAAAGGTCATCTATTCCGGCCTTACTGCATGGTTAGTCGTCACAGGCTGCCAGAGATGTATTATCCCTGAGCTCCTCAGAGTGCTGAGAGGAGGTGGGAGCGGCGGGACCCTAGATTTCCTCTCAGTGTGCAGGCTAACTCCAGAGCTTCTGAGGCCTGGGCCCGGCCAAGCAGGGCCGGGAGGCGGCCTGCTGCGGGTGGACGGGCGGGTGAAGATGGGCAGAGAGGAGGCACTGGGAGTTCTTCAGCTTCCCCTTCAGCCCTGAGGTTCTATAAATCACAATTCAGGAACAGAAAGCAGCAATGAGTCACAGGTTTCTTGCCTTCTCGCAGACCTCCCATTCAGCTAGATTTCTCACAGGGATGTGTGTGAGACCCAGCCTGTTGTTAGCCTGTGTGTGTTTTGCATCTGTATTACTCTCCCCAAATAAGGCTTTGCCTCCTCCTCTCAAGGGTCGCCTGGGTTAATGTCATCCATACAGTCTTAGAGGAGAGAGAGGGCAAATATTGACAGGTTTGTATAAGAGCCATAATTCACTCCATGCTCTGGTGATCTGCCAACACATCTTTCTCTCCTTCCAACCTTCAAGCTCTTAAAGTCTTAAAAACCCTGCGTTAGCCTTTAAAGGCAGAAGATGGTTTGGCTCTCAAGAATACCCTAATCTTATGCAATTTAAATTTGGTATCGCCTTGAAAAGATAACCCAATACAGATGCTGCGGGCAAGCAAGCACTCTGCTGCCGCCAGCCCCATGCCATCGGTCCTCGCCTCTGACAGTCCAGCTCTCCCCGGTGCTGTCTGCCCCCGCAAAGGTCAGCTACGCCAGGCAGGAACGTACACATAAATACCATGGGAGCTGCGGCAGCAGAGTAAGGGAGGGCACCCTGCAGGAATAGCAACCCGAACGCCACACAGTGCAAGGAAAAGCGTGAGAGAAACGGCATGGTGTGTAGCCAGGAGCAAGCTCTGAGGTCTGCCTGCGCCTTCTGGATGCCTCGCAGTATTTATGATCCACCAGCGACAGGAGCCTGGTGAGGAGGGACATCTTTCCTCTCCGATCCTCTCCCTGACAACGAAAGCCGGGTGAGCACATTTGCATAGCAGAAGAAAGGGACAGATTGCCACTCCAGAAGGACCCACAGGACACCTGTCAGAAATATTACAGAGCAGGGTAATCTCATAAAATGTGAAACGCTCCCCGTACTGGTCCTGAGAGAGTGGATAGGAAGGCTATAATGGAGATAAATGAATAACAGGTGGGCCATGTCTCATCTACAAACCCTCACCTGCGAAAGACTTCGGGATTCTGGAAAAGTCCCTTCTTGCTCTCTACCCACTCTGTCCACTACCCCCTCCGCCCCCCGTCCTGGGTCCCCCATTGAGTCTGCCTCCAGGCAGGGAGCCCCTCTCATGCAGGACAGAGGATTATGGAGCTGCTGGGGCTCAGGAACAGTTTTCTTGGCTCCCCTCCCATCAGAGCCAGAGCGCCCCCACACCCCTTTCCCACCCACTCCTGACCCTCACTGCCCCCCCCCCCACCTGAGCCATCACTCAGGTTCATGTGAAACCCTCTGTGCGTTCAGTAAAGAGAACGGAAGCCGTGCAGTTAGGACCGAACTGCGATCCGGGCCTCCTGGGAGTTCAGAAGACTTTGACGACTGCCTGCTCCTTACATTATTTATTGAAAAACGCCATTCAGGTGAACAAACCAACTTGGGGAATGAGGCTCCAGGGGTCCCTTTCAGCGCAGAAAGGTGAGGTCGCGTCTGTGGCCTGGAGGAGACGAGCCGGGAGGCGTGGGGCCACGGGGAGCTGCTTGGCCGTGGCCCAGGGAACATGCGCCTCAGGCTGTGTGTGCTGTGCTGGCCGCGGCTCGTGGCCCTGGCTGCTGAGCGGCACAATGGGATCGGGATTACACTTCCTGTGCCCACACTCAGCGAGGGCACAGTGTGCTGTCCCCCAAAGATGTTTTCGGCTACGGAGACAAAGAACTGGGGAGAACTTGGCAGAACTCGGGGAGGATGGGTGTGTAGAAGGGGACAAGGGCTTTAAAAGGGAGACTTGAAGTGGGGGCCGGGCAGACCCTCCCCTGCTGCCTGGGGGAGCTCTAGGTGGGCAGCCAGGAGGAGGAGAAGCCCGGGGAGCCCGGCTTGCCAGCTGGGAGCCGCCTGGCACTGCCTGCCTGTGACTCAGGGTGGAATTTTCCTCCCGGGCAATAGAAATAGGTTGAGGTTTTATTGTTATGGTCACAAATATCGATCTTCTATTTATGCTCTCTCTCTCTCAACACACACACACACACAAACACGCACACACACACACACACACACACACACACACTCATTCATTTAGGGCATGATAGACTAAGCCTAAAAGAAATAAAGCTGCCAAGCACAGACTTCACCAGACTCTTGATCGGAAGAAGGGAATTGCTAACCACACCCTGGTCCCGTATCTCTGGCCATCCTCTCACTGTAGGGAGCATAAACATGACCTGTGAAGCTTGATAAAAATGTGGAACCCCCAGACCTCCTCTTCAGAGATTCTCACTCAATGGATCTAAAACCTTCTTACTAATCACAATATTCAGCCACAGTGTTCAGTATTTTTTTTTTCTCTCAAAAATAGAGAAGAGCCCTGGCTGGTTTGGCTCAGTGAACAGAACGTCAGCCTGTGGATTGAAGGGTTCTGGGTTTGATTCTGGTCAAGGGCACAGCCCCGGGGGTTTGATCCCCAGTGTGAGGCGGGGCACGCAGGAGGCAGCCAATCAATGATTCTTTCTCGTCATTGATGTTTCTATCTTTCTCTTCCTCTCTGAAATCAATAAAATATATATTTAAAATAAATAGAAATAACGTATTCCCAGATGTGCTAGCAAAGTGCTAGTTTGTGAAAGAAAGGAAGGAAGGAAGGAAGGAAGGAAGGAAGGAAGGAAGGAAGGAAGGAAGAAAGAAAGAAAGAAAGAAAGAAAGAAAGAAGAAAGAGAGAAATTGAGAAAGATAGAAAGAGTAAATGCAACATCTCTTTAAAGAATAAGCCAGTGGGGAAAAGAACTCAGAAAGGCACAGCTCCAGCATGCACCCATGTTCAACACGATGCTGGGTGCCATCCAGCCACCTGGGGATTGGACAGTTGCGTTGAGACATAAAGTCAATGTGAAGTGATATTTCAAGTTGGAGGTCACGGTGTTGGACCTGAGGCCTCCCCGCTGCCGGCCTCCCTGGTGATCGCTGCAGGTGACGGGGAATGTGTCTCTGGCTGGCTGGCCCCTCAGCCCTCCATCAGTGAAGGGCTCTGTCCCACCCTCCCAACCCAGGGTCCTCATCTACCGTCTACAGTGCAAAGGCTCTTGAAGGAACAGCCATGATCAGCGTTAAAGATCCTTTCTCACTGAGCAAATGCTTCTTTTGAAACAACTGTTATTTACTGGTTTTCCTTTTGTTTTTGAATCCTGCATTCTCTTGCGAAGCTGATAGGGACTATGAATGTTCTCTGCACCCCGCCCCAAATTCACAGGCACACAATTTCACATATTGACAATTTCAGGAAGTTCGTAGGCTTCTTTCTGGTGCCCATCTGTTAGAGACCAGAGACCTCGCTTTAAGAATCCTGGCCCCAGATGTTCACCCACACCCCGTTTTCCTACCTGTATTTGAAATAAAATGTTTCTGCTGCTCCCAAAACAGAAATGATACCCAGAAAGAAATTACAGAGCTCTACAGCCAGAAGCAAATTTGAACGGTGATATAGCGCATCTTCCCACCTCCAGGCAACACTGAACTGCCTGTTCCAGGAAAATCACTTCACGGGGGAGGCAGTGCAGTACCTTACATCTGAAAGTTCTTCCTGACACTTCAACTGCTAGTACATCACTCCTGTTTGAAGATTAACCTGCCCTCTCTCCTGCGAAAACAAGAACACACATGCTATTTTGGAAGTGCATTAGGGTGTCCCTGTTCCCTCCTCCATCCCATCGTGCAAAATAAATAGACTTTTGGCCTATCATCTAAACCAACATTCACTGAAAATGCCCGCCCAGGGATTCAGCAGGAAAAGGGGAAGCCTGTAGGGGAGAAGGTCACATTTCCCAGGCACCTCTTCCCCTTTGCCTAAAAAGTGACACATGAGGACTGAGAAGTACGCAAAGCAGGGCTTCTTCGCACTCTTCCCAGGAGCTGCAGACCCATCCACAATGCCCTCCCAATCTCCGTTTGGGGACCATTAGTGTGTTTTTATCTGTCAATCAACGGTAATCTTCAAAAAGGCCTCTGGTCAGTGGAATGAGATAAAAGGTAAGCCTGCATTATTTAGAATGTCAGCTAGTCCTTGACGATAGCCTGAACGCTTTAAAATTTTGTTATAGAATGGTTCCTCAGAGCTCCTTTCTGAAGCATGAGTAAGTCAGAGAACAGTAAAACTCCCTGGGCCAGAAAGGAAACTGCCCCAGAATTCTTGAAGTCCAACCAAAGCATGACAGTCTGTTTCTTCCCAAAGCAAACTCTATTCACGGGGCAATAAAAAGCAGGCTCGGATACAGCGTGGAGCTTCTCTCAGAGCCTGGTCAGAGGGTTTGGACAGAAATTGTTCCATCAATAGCAATAGTTGCAATTGCAGGGTATTTATTAGAAACTGCCAACAAGGTTTGAGAAGTTGTGAGACTTCCTTAAAGGAACCAGGATTGCACAATCAATGAAACTGTGGAAAAGGGGCAATAAATTCCCAAAGAACTCAGAGAGTGAATGGAAAGTGGAATCAACATATTGATTGTCCATATCTGTCTTCTTTTGGCCACTTGAGACTAACTAGACTCTCGTTAGTGGAGGTTATGGACCTTAGTGAGCCCCACAATTCCCAATGCAGTGCCCATGGAGTCTGCTTGAGGTTCATTCATTCCCTCCATTCACAACACACTAATGGGAAATTCACTAGCTCCCAAAGACCCAATTTCACTTAGAAGGCACCGATGATTGGTGTACGATTAGACTTTGTTCCCTCCCTTGGCAGTACTCACAAAAATGTCTACTCCCAGGAGTGGTGGAAAGGAGAAACTAACTGTTAAGAACCAACCTCATTGCCTGGCCGATGTGTCTCAGTGGTTGATCGCTGACCCATGAACCAGGAGGTCATGGTTCAGTTCCCAGTCAGAGCACATGCTGGGTTGCAGGCTCAATTCCCAGTAGGGGGGCATGGGGGAGGCAGCTGGTGATGATTCTCTCTCATTATTGATGCTTCTCTCTCCCCCTCTCCCTTCCCCTCTCTGAAGTCAATAAAAACATATTTTTTAAAATAAAAAGAACCAACCTGATCTCTTGAATGAGCTAATTAAAGAAATGAGGGCTTTGGGGACACCACACTTTTTTCATGGGAGGCACTGGGCCCCGGAGAGTTGCTGGAAAGCTCACCTTCTGAAACATGCCCACTGACTCCTGGAAACGGAATTCAGAAGTGGACAAATGTGACCTAAGGGGAAACGACCTGGCTTGGGGCCTACGCATAGGCTTTTCCTCAGCATCTGAAGCTACGTCTATAAGTGTGTCCACCCCTTCCTTTCACAGACAGAGTTGTGCTCAATTACTGCTCACGGGGGTGAACGAATGGCCACCTGGTTATCTCAAGACAACCGAGATCAGGAAGAGAGGCCACCTCCCCGTCACCATAAGCGTGTTTCCTCTTCTTCTCTCATTGCGAGCCCATTACCATTTCTCTAAGCCCAGAGGGGCATTGGTAGCGTGCTGGATGTTGGGGATTTTGGGGCTTCAAGGATGAACACCTAGCAGAGACCCAGCAGAAAGACTGCCTTCCCCTAGGAGAGAAAATAGGCAGGGGTGTTGGGAAATAGCATCAATAATCACGCAGGCTTGGTATTAACGACAAGGAGGGATAATAACTCAGCTGGAGGAAGACTTTCATATCCCCTCTACTGTCATTATTCCATCAAAGTGGCTGGGTTTGAATTGCTACGAACAACCTCATTTTTACATAATGGCTCGCCCAGTTTGCTTTTCTATTATTCCCAACAAATTGCTTTAGAATAACATTATTATTTCCAGCAGACCCCTACCCCTAGGAACCGGTCAAGCATATGTACTAATAATATTTGAGGTTTTGCTTCTTTAAAGTATAATACTGAGCTGTGTGCTAGTGCTACAAATCTTTCGCTGTCAAGGGCTGAGACAGGGTCCCAGACGAGCTATAGTTAGAGACATCTCCTTGTCTCTTCTATTACAGGTCATGGCGAGGAAGAGGGCGACATACATTGTGAGCAGGGCTCCATTTTGTAGCTTATAAGATCTCCGTGAAATTTTCACGGTCTGATTTGGGCTAGAACAAGAGTATGCATGGTCTCCTGAATTTTCAAACCAACAGTGTCAGTATTGTCTCAGGTTAGCCCAGGATTCCTGAGAATCACCCTACTAAAGCAGGTAGACATAAACAATAATTGCTGCCATGCTTTAACTTCCTCACCCTGTGTCAGTCCTCTGGGGCCTGGACAGAATCAAAACCCTCTTTAACACGACAGCCCATCATACAGCTGAAGATATCTATCAAATATCTATCAAATGTTTCTTCTAAAACGTCTTTAGTCCAGGCCAAGCATGTCAAACTCGCGGCCCACGGCCAGCAAACCTCGCTTATTTGGCCCATGTTAGCCTTTGAGTTTGACATTCTTGGTCCAGGCTAAACATCTGGTATTCCTCATGAAACAGGAATTTGGGGGGGATAAAAAAGACAGGTTTTAGGAAATTTTAGAACTTAAGGGGACCATAGTGAAAGCTCGGGGTTGCAGCGCAGCAGAAGTTTATATTTCCATAGAACAGGGAAGCTGAAAAGCTGCCACAGGTGCATTTCCATAGAACGAGGGAGCTGGGAACAGCAAAAGGCCTATATTTACAGGATAAAGAGAGGAAGCCCTTTATCCAGAAGGAGGAGAAGAAAGCCCAAAGGGAATGAGAAAATGATAAAGAAAGAAGGGGAAGAACTTCACATGTCCCCTGTGAGGTTGACCTGTGAGCTCAGGTGTTACTATAGTAACCAGTCTAAGGGAACAGTAACCAATCAGAGGAGGTATCAAGGCACAAAAATCTGCACCCTTTATAAGCCACAGGGAAAAGGAACTCAGTGGGACCCTTTTCCCCTTTCTGTGTGGGAGTCCATCCCGTGTAAGGTGACCAGACGTCCCGCTTTGGGAGGGACAGTCCAGATTTTGAACAATTTGCCTTGCATCCTGTGGCATTTTAAATCTGGACTTTTTGTTCAAAATTCGGACTGTCCCTCCAAAAGCGGGATGTCTGGTCACCTTAATCCTGTGGGGCTTTTCCCCTCTCCCCACGCGGGAGTCTGTACTTGTTCCATAAATCTCCATCTTTGCTATACTAACCTCTGTCCGTGGACTCATTCTTCTACTCCGGCAGACAAATAATCCGGGTTCCAGTCCAGGGGAAACACAGTGTGTTCCAGTCCAAAAATTCCTTCTCACTCAGAAGACCTGACTTGTCATCTTGGCTGGGAGAATTTTGTTAGTGTCTCTGATAGATTAATTAAAGAAGGTAGCTGAGACTTGGATGCCAGGACACATGCTTTTATTGGAGATAGGGTACCTCCCGCCGGCTGCTTCCAGAGAGAAAGAGAGGAAGAGGCCGTGAGACACGCGGGGGTCTACTTTTAAGAGGAGGATAGGGGACGGGGCTTAGGGTACTCAGCACATGCTGATTGGTGATTAGGGACCTAGGGACTTAGGAGTCGGGGGCTTAGGGTATTTGGCAGGTGCTGATTGGTGGTTCAGTGCTCAGGTATGTTTGGCCACAGGTGGGGTTTAACGTCTGTCCATCAACTGGGAGAAGGGAGGATCTGTCAGTCTCTCTTTAAGGTATGATCTGACTGGAGATGAACGTGGTGTGACTACCACCCTCCCCGTTAATGACAGTGGTTGTGATTCGTGGGAAATATAAGCAGTGCTGAGAAAGAAGTCGGTCTGGGCAGAGAGAGAGCCATTATCTGTGGTGTTTGCCGTGAGCTGGTGCTGCAAGGTGCTTTATAGACATGAGCCTGTGAGGCAGGATGTGGGGGGAAGCAGAGAGGAGGTGGCGAGAGGAGAAGGGGCTGCTTCTGCTCACTATTAGGGCTCAATCTAAGAACAAAATTTTTTACCAAAAATCACCGTTTGGGCCCACCCATTCCAGATGCCATCCACAAGTCTCTACAGCTTGAAAGCTAACAAAACCTAAACAATGATTTAATCGAAAACTGCAACCCTCATGCCGTGGAAAAGGAAGTGAATGTAGTTTTGCTCAAAAACTAAAGCCAAAACTGGTTTGGCTCAGTGGATAGAGCGTTGGTCTGTGGACTGAAAGATTCCAGGTTCGATTCCGGTCGAGGGCATGTACCTTGGCTGCGGGCACAACCCCGGTAAGGGGTGTGCAGGAGGCAACTGGTGGATGTTTCTCTCTCATCAATGTTTCTAGCTCTCTATCCTTCTCCCTTCCTTTCTGTAAAAAAAAAAAAATCAATAAAATATAAAAAAATAAAAATATATAATTATAAAAAAGTTGACTAGGCATAATGGATAGCAAATAAGAAGTCATTCAGCTCCGAGGTTAGCTTCCAGTCCTCCTTCGCCGGGGGATCCCTGCACGCCCTCCCCAGGGGGAGCCGGAAGCAGCCTGTGCGCGGCCTTTCGTCATCCTGGCCTGTAGCATCCTTCTGCGCCTTCGCTGCTGCTTCAATTAAACAAGTGAGGGCGAGGCACTCGAAAACACCACGTCTGTGATTGCTTCACGTTTCGTCCTTAAGTACAACCTGCAGGAGTTGTACTTGTGAACATGTTTGGGTTGTGTGAATGAGGGCTCCAGCGCAGCGGCGGCAGCCTCGGTGGCAGGCAGGCCCGCCCAGCCCTGAGCTGTAGCCATGGGGACGGCGGCCAGTGGGGCGAGCGGAGGAGGGAGGAGCTAGCTGGGTCAGCCTTCCCCACTCAGGAGCCTTCGGGTGTCCACGGGGGGAGCAAATCAAAGCCCACAACAGGTTTTTCGTCTGAAATGTATGTCATACTAGAATTCATAGGAAAAAAAAATATCAACTGTGTTTATATAGCTGCTCTTACGACGATGTGAGAACCAGCCTTTTGGAAGTGGGTTTTTCATAGCCAGGAATGTGAAGAACTCGCCAGTGCAAGAGCATGTGATCTGTCCCCTCAGCAGCCCTGAGCAAGCAAACATTGCTTTGAGGTGTGTCATTGCGGCACCTTGTCTTAGGAATTTCACATACATCTGTAATGTGTAATAGCTAGGAAGACGTACAATACCAAGCAGTACAAAACTTGGCTACCAGTGGCTCTGGGGCCAGGCACACCTGGATTCCTGTTCTGACGTAGCCCTCCCTAGCCTTGGTCAACACACAGTGTCTTCCTGGCAGAATGCCGATGGTAGCACTGGCCTTGTAGCCTGCGATGAGTCTTAAAGGAGCCTATATTTATTAAACAAAAGGTACGTAGTAAGCCCTCAATATTACCCAGCTCAATATTTTTCCTCGTTTTTTTGTTCTGAGTGAAACAAAGGCATTTGGACTTCATTTTAATTGTTAATTATATCAAATGATTTATTTGTGATATCTTGATGGCCATTGTTTACATGATAGTGTGTGCTCTCTCCTTCTTGATATTCTGCCAAGAAAGTGCAATTTTAAAAGTATTCAGTAGTGTGTTTTGATAACAACCCTCCAATTAGGCTGTGACTTCAAACGTCTATGGCGGTGGATCAGACCACACCTAATGAAGTTGCCGGTATATCCTAGGAGGCACTAGGATCCCCTGTACCCCAGTGTCTTTGGCTGCAGCAAATTGGTTTTGCTGTTAACCCTTCATGTCCTGTACTGTAGGCTCTGGGCCATTACAGAGAGGTGCTGAGTTATGCCAGCTTTTCTTTCCCAGACCTTCCAAGTTTCTTCCAGTAAATCTTATCTTGGCCCATATATCCATCCTTACCTCTGTTCTTGAACAGTTCATATTTTTGGACCCACGTATAAAATAAGACTATCCTATGATCTGGCCCACATCATGCCACTTTGACCTCAAGAACATCGTAAGATACTGTGCATAGCTTATCTACCTAAACCACAGGTCTGGAAAAGGCTCTGCAGTCTGGAAAAGGCACGAATGCTTATTAGAGCCATTGTCTCTCTGCCCTGTTAGACAGGAAGAGCCAATGTGATAGACACCAAGTCTGTTTTGATCACAATACTAGAGACAAAATAAATAATTTTTAGTAACTTGCAGACTGATAAACTGAACCCATCGGACTCTGAGTGATGACTAATAGTTTTTTCTGTGTGCTCCCATGCTTGTCCCTCAATAATTATTTTCTCGAACAATGTCCATGACCAATGTGAAAGTCACCACCATGCTGTGGAGCCCATCTCTGACTTCTGGAACCCGACTCCTCCCTGCCAATGTCGCACTTGGAGGAGGTCCAGGCATTTGTAGCATCTCTGACCACAACCGGGGCTAATGCAGGACAGCATTCTCTCTGTAAGGCAATCCAAGCAAAGCTAAAACCAGATACAAATAAAGTTACCTTGGAACTCAGAGGCTGAGCAACCCATTCATATAAGGTCTTCTAAAGACGATGCATTGTGCCAGCTTTTTAAATTCCAGGCTCCAGCAGCTCCGATACGGTTGAGGTGGGATCAAATAAACACTGTATTTGTTCCCAGGGAGAGTGTTATTTAAAAAAAAAAAACACACAAAAAAAAAACCCTCTTTACTGAACATGAGGCAAGGAGAGGGGAGGGTAGATTCTGTGATCCAATGCCTCTTGACTAAATGTTGTTCTTTGGTTTATGAGATCAGTCAGATATCTCCTCACTCAGAGGTTTTTGTCACAGCATTGACTTTCTTTAACTTTATTTTTTATTTTCTAAATATATTTTTATTGTTGATAGTATTACAGATATCTCCCATTCCCTGCAGCCCCCCATCTTTTTCCCCCTTTTCCCAGCCCTTACCCCTCTCCCTCAGCACTGTCTTTAAATTAGTGATTAGAAAAGACAAGGGTAACCATTCATTGCAAAATATCAGAAAATGTGGTTAGAAACAAAGAATAAAAATGTTCTGGCTGGCCGAAACCGGTTTGGCTCAGTGGATAGAGTGTCAGCCTGCGGATTGAAGGGTCCCAGGTTTGATTCTGGCCAAGGGCATGTACCTTGGTTGCGGGCACATGTCCAGTGGGGGGTGTGCAGGAGGCAGCTGGTCAATGTTTCCCTCTCATCGATGTTTCTAGCTCTCTGTCACTCTCCCTTTCTCTCTGTAAAAAAAATCAATAAAATATACTTTAAAAAATGTTCTGGCTGGCAAAACTTAGTATATAGAAGAGAGGGGGATTTGTGCTTCTTCTGAGAAGCATCAGATGTGATCTGGGGCTGCTGCTGAAATGTGCAATAGGGACCTCTTCCCAGAAACAGCAGCTAGCCCAGTACAGAGCTTACAGCAATGAAAGTGGAAGCTTGGAGCAGGCAAGAGACTTCCTTAGGGTCAACAGAGTGACATACTTTGGTGGCCATGAAAATGCAACACTCAGATGTCCTGCTACCTGAGACTGCCATCTCCAGCTGCTGCCCCTCTGGACCCAGCACCACACTCATGCCAAGGCCATGCTTACCCCCAGCTATTATGAAGCGGGCTCATCCCGTGAGATGCAGGACTCCTCCAAGGATAACTTCGACTCAAGGACTCCCATAGGCTTGAATCTTTCTTGAAACTTCGCTGTAGTCTGAGACTCTTCTTACCCTCTGTCTTCCACAGGTGATACCACTATTGCCTTTCTTGCTCTATCCTCCAAGAAATATCTTGCACATCTAACCCTATTTTGGTGTCTGTTCCTAGGTAAGGAACATACATAAGAATGGATTGTCTTGATCAGGGTGAGAAGAAAGACCAAATATATTTCTCATTCCCTAGAAAAGCTCAGAGAGCTTTTTTTCCCCTTCTCATTGGACAGACATAAAATACTTGTGTCTTTTATAACTTTTTTGAACGTTAAGTCCATGGGTGACATGGACTCATTGGTTCCCAGAGTACTCAAAGGCAGCAGTAGGGAATGTAGGCAAACCAGAGAAAGAAGCAATGGGCAGTTCCTGATAAACTCCACTCTCTGCGAGGATTCCCATGTCCTCACGGGCTATGGAAGTAAATTATCCCAGGACATGATAGTCCTGTCATCCTGGAGATCAGCACTACTGGAGTACAGGTAAAAGGCAAAGAAGAAGAGGTCAAAGATGAGGAGAATTGTGGTCTCCTGGACAAAAGCAGAAAAATCAGAAAATACTGGTTTGGGAAGGTAGTCAAGGGTTTGACTTTAACATATGGCATTCAAGGAGTGAACAGACATGTGGGTGTAGGTATTCTAAAAGCATCTGGGAAGAGAGATTTAAAGCTGAATGTTACAATAACAAAATTCTCTCCCCATAAGTTTTTCCTTCCTTTGGAATTTTCCTGAATCAATACCATGGCCACCACTGCACTAAGCCCCAGGAGAATGCTTCGTCCGCCTCCCCTCCTTAACCTGTAGTAGTGTGCTGAGCTGGCATGTACCAGGTGACGAGAGCTGACTGTTAGCCTTTCCCAACTTCGCCTTCAGTGGCAGTCACATTGATAGCTTGAAGTTGCCCATAGTGGGAGTATTTATGTAATAGAAATAAGCAAGTGCTACAAATCAGGACCTTGCCCCCATATGGATTATAAATATTTAATAGCACTTACCAATCACTAAGTAAGAGTGCAATAATGGGTGGGGCCTTAAATAGGATAGTCAGGGAAGACCTTGATATTAAGGTGGCATTTGGGCAAAGACTAGAAAGAGATGAGAAAATGAGCCATGCAGGTATCAGAGGGAAGAGCATTCTTGTTGCAAGAAACAGCAGATGCAAAACACCTCATGCAGGACTGTGCTTGGTGTTCAAGAGACAGCAAAAAAGACCAGTATAGCTGGAGTGGAGTGAGTTCAGGACAGAGTGGTAGGGGATGAAGTCAGAGACGGATGATATGGGGGGGGGGGGAGACAACAGCAGGGGGGGTGGAGAGGCAAATCATGAAATAGCTTTTAGGTGATAATAAGGAATTTTACTTTTTAAAAAATATTATTTTATTGATTTTTTACAGAGAGGAAAGGAGAGTGATAGAGAGTTAGAAACATCTATGAGAGAGAATCATCCATCAGCTGCCTCCTGCACACCTCCCACTGGGGATGTGCCCACAACCCAGGTACATGCCCTTGACCAGAATCGAACCCGGGACCTTCCAGTCCGCAGGCTGATGCTCTAGCTACTGAGCCAAACCGGTTTCAGCAGGAATTTTACTTTTACTTTGAGAAAAATGGTAAGCCATTGGGGGGTATAAAACAGTAAAGTGACATGAGTAGAACTCAGATTTTTAAAGGATCTCTTCTGTTAAAAGGGATCCTTTGTGCAAGGAGCCAAAGAAGCTGAAAAAAAAAACAAAACAATTAAGAGGCTATTGTAACAATCAAGGGGGAACATGATGGTGACTAGGACCAGAAGGGTAGTGGTGGAGGGGTCAGAAGTGGTCACATTCTGGATATAAATGAAGTAGGATTGTTATTAGCCAGCGACTTTCAGCTCAATAACAGAAAGACCTTTTTAACAGAGTATTTATAATCCCCAATAAAGTATCAAGCCTTCGGTGCCTGAAAATAATCAGGAAGAGGCCTGGTAGGCATCCACCAGAGATTCTATAGAAAAGCTTCCTATGTTTGTTATGTGGTAACTGAGTTAAAGCTAAAAAGAACAAATAGAATTGGATATAGTTATTAAAATGGCTTAATTTCTGTTCTTTGTTTTTCTCAGATATATAACATAATGTAATATAATATATTTCCAAGGAAAATTATTAATTACTAGAGGCCCGATGCACAAAATTAGCTCTTTATTATATAGGATATAATACTTAAAATTAGGCATAAAATATATAATAATCAGTAGTGTATATATAATGTATAATTACATCTAACAAAGTATATAATATATTAATACTTAAGGGGCCCAATATAATTGTGTGTATATATAACATATGAATGTGACTTTTGACAGACATATCTCCTCAAAGGGTTTGATAGTAAAGTGGGGTGGGGGCAGTTTAGCATTATGTCGCTCTCCATGGTGCTGAAATGCCAATAGTGAAGGGATAGTGTTCTCTCAACTGGGTGACTGACTGATCCTTCATGGAGGCGAGGCTAATGGGCTTGTGAAAGCACACGAGCAGAGATGGGAAGGTTTGTGGAGGTTAGACAAAAAATAAAGACAGGATGTCTTAGAATTCAGGATAGTACAGCTGGAAAGGATTTCAGGGAGTATCTAGTCCAACCTATTAATTTTGCAGCCGAGGAAACAGAAATAGGAAGCAAACCCATTTGTCCTAAGTAGCAAAGATCCAGGACCCCCGGTAATCTGGGGTAGAATAACATGAGAGAGGGGTAGTAATGTGGGATTTTTTTTAACATTTTGGACAAGGCTTTTCACCAGTTGCATTCGACCTCATCATGTGACCCCATTTGCCATCCCAGTGAAAAAGCTTCCTGAGAAGTATGCTTGTATTTCTGCATGAATTTTCCTGTGCAATGAGTTTACAGCTGGTACCCAGCAATCTGGGCTTTATATGTATCATGGAGCTCTTGGTGTTTCCCCAGCTTCCCAGATCTCTGCAAATGGTCACTACCTCCCATTAATTTTGCCAAGCTTCTAATTGGTCTGTCATAACTCCTGAAAGATTAGGACTTGAAAGAATTTGGTATGCATTTACATGGGTTTTTTTTTTTTTGTCCATGTGTGGCTGCAGATCTGCCATTTGGTAGAAAGTAATAATAAGACTACAGGCTAGGGGAAGAAACACGAGGGTAAAGCACCCAGTGATCAGTTGCTGTGTAGACCATCAGTGAAGTAAGAGATCGGGCTATAATCTGGTTAATTTAAAATATATATATTTTATTGATTTTCCACAGAGAGGAAGGAAGAGAGATAGAGAGCTAGAAATGTCGATGAGAGAGAAATATCGACCAGCCGCCTCCTGCACACCCCTTGCCGGGGATGTGCCTGCAACCAATGTACATGCCCTTGACCGGAATCAAACCTGGGACCTTTCAGTCCGCAGACCTACGCTCTATCCACTGAGCCAAACCGGTTTCGGCAATCTGGTTAATTTTTATGAAAGAAAAGAAAGAACAAGATAATCACACTGATTAAGCTAGGGGGTGTTTTCCTTGTCTGGATTGTCTAAGTAAATACAGACGTGCCTAAGAGGTAAGAATTATATATGTGAGAAAGCTGCATTAAATATTCATTTTAAAACTCTGTTAAATTCTAATTAAGTGTGTGTTTTTTTTAACTGGGCTGGCAGACATTAATAACTACTGAACTAGCGAATTGCAAAATGCCACTGACTCCTGATCTGTAAATAGAACAAAGCCATCTGTGCGATGGGGAGCATGGAAGTTCCTGCCTGGCCCTCCCGGAGGCTCATTGTAACCCTGGGTCTCAGATGGAGGCGGCTCAGCTGTCCTGAGCACCGACTTCATCTGGCCTCGGGCCCCAGAGCCAAGAGCAGGTGTGGACCACATGGGTAGTCTGGGGAGGAGGGGTGGGGAGGAGGCCCGCTGGGTAGGAAGAGCGGCCTTGAGGCTCAGGCAGCAAAGGAAAACGGGGAAAGAGGATGGTTTCCTAGCTGTTTCTGCCTGAGGCAGAGGCAGAGCTCTAAGGGAAGGGGAAAACTGTCTTCCTTTCTCTAAGCACCCGCTACCTGCCTGTGTCTGAGAGCACTTCAGATCCAGAAGGTGCTTTTACCGAAGTCTGTCTCCAAGCCTGAGTCTTGGGGTTCTCGTCAATACGCAATCTAAGGTCTGAACAGGTGAGACCAGGATGTGTCTGGAGAACTGCCTGGGTGACCCCCCTCCCCCTCCAGTTCCCACCCCCAAAGCTGCCTCACTCAGCATCTGTGGAAAGGGTCTTTCTCTAAAGAAATAAATGCACTGGCCATCATTGCTACTCTGCCTTTCTCTCGTATGAGATCTCTAATTTTTCTTCTCCCAATTTCCCTTTCCACTTGAGTGAATGTATTAGTTCGCTCCCGATTGTAAGAAAATTTCCTCTTACTGCCCTCTTACAAACGTATTTTAGCAAACGCAGAAAATGTAACGGGGAAAAGACAGGGGCCTCCATCTTTCATTGTGCAATCCTAAGAGAATCTTGAGAGCTGTGGTTTGCCCTTGAGAACTGCTGTCTGGATGCGGAGGTTTAGAATGCAGCTAAGGGAGGATCCCTGTCCAGACTTTCAGATTTCCCTGGCTCAGGGTGTTTCCGGTGGCAGGGACGTCTGGATGGGGGAGGGGGAAGTGCAGGGGCTAACTAAATGGTTGGGGTGGGGGAGGCTCCAGAAGGGCTGTGCCTTGTTCCTGTAAGGGCCTCAGGAGGCCACCGATAGGGACCTGATCCCATATTGCAGGCTGAGGCCAGCTTAATTGCTGGTAATTAAGGCAGGATCTATAGTTTCTGGGCATGCCTGGTGGGGGAGGGGCTGGGTTTCTAGCCTTGAATGAGCTGCAGGAAAGCCAGTGGCTGCTCCTCTGAGCTCGCAGCTCTCACCACTCCCAGCAGGGCCTGTTGCTGGGCAGTTTTCAGCAGTAGGAGTGTTTGCAAACCTGCTCTTCGAGGATAGAGAATTGTCTTTTCAAAGGAAATTAAGGTAGAATAGAAAATATAGTCTTTGTCAAGAGTTTACTATAGGGCAGGCATTGTGCTAAGCACATTTAGTTTCTCAAAACATCTCCATCAGTGAATTTTTAATTGATGATGGTGACAAAAGGTGAGATAATTAGTCAAGGTCTCCTGTTAGTTCACAATGCGAATTTAGCTCATTGGGTCCTGAGTGCGTGCTTTCAAGGCCCATGCTCTCTGCAGAGGTTGCAAGCAGGTAGCCTGTGAGGCTGGATCTGCCCTTCAGTGTGCCTGGTCCCCAAGCTGCTTTAGAATACAGAAATGTCCAGTAAGACTCAGGATTTCTGATTGTCCTGGAAAAAAAAAAAAGGTCAGATCTGCCAACACGGGCCCAAATTTTGCATGGCAACAATGAACTGGAGCTGAGGAGCTGCTGCCCCTTCTACAGAGAGAATTGCTAGTTTCTCTGGAGGGTTTTTGTTGTTTTGTTTCCTTTCCTTTTCTTTTCTTTTCAGTTTATATTGCTCCCTCTTGCCCAACTCCCAGCCCATTTCGGTCACTTATGGGACTTGCCTGGCCCCTGTTGATGTTTTGAGATTGTGACACTGCTCCTGGTAATGCAAGATGGAATAAAGCAGAAAACAAGAATAAGAGCTGGAATAAAGGAAAAAGGCAGTGAGGGCCAGTTACAGGAGCAGCAAGTGTCCTTGCACTCAGCTACACACGCAAAGAGCAAACGCTCCTTGCTGTGGCCAGTTTACCCCTAGTCTCATTTCCAAGCTCGCAGATAAGCAGAGGAACGCTGGGAGAGGGGCACAGAAACCTCAAGGAGCATTGTAGTCTGAGACAAGCGACCTTCCTGTCTGCTCTGAGCAGATTGCTTTGCATAAAGCTTTGCTGCAGCTCTGCTTTATCATCTCGGCCCAAGCTTCCAGCTGGATAGGATCCGAAAGCTAAAAGCCTGCAACTCGCAGAGAAGGCGGGTACTTGGCTGCCCCAACGGCTGGCTGTACAGCTGCGCCAGCCTGCTTGCTTCTGGGTAATCAGGTGGGAAATTTCATCTGAGTCTAGAGTTTCCTGCTGTATCTGTCTTCTCCAGGCTCCTCCAGAGTTCAGACTCATTGTATCCACATGGGCAATCCTGCCCTTTAACAATTTATTGTGTTGGGTGTTTTTTTTTTTAACCAGAAGAATCAGTGTTGCAGGTCAGATTTTGAATTCCTTGGAGGAACAGAGAATGATCTCACATCAACACCTCCAGAGAAGCACTGTGACCACCACGCCGAGGCCCTGGGACTCTGAGGGCTTTGTCTTAGAATACTTCTATGCATAAGAGGGACAAATACCGTATTTGCCGGCGTATAAGACGACTTTTTGGCCCTGAAAAATAAGTATTTGCCGGCGTATAAGAGACTGGGCGTATAAGACGACCCCCTAACATTTCCACTAAAAAATACAGAGTTTGTTATATGCTCGCCGTATAAGACTACCCCCCACTTGGAGGCATATTTTTCAGGGCCAAAAAATCGTCTTATACGCCGGCAAATACGGTAAGTCTGTGTTACTGACAATGAGGGAGAGGCTTTTCCCTAATGACCTGTAGGGCAGCTGTCACGTTCCCACTTGGCCAAGAGACTCTGGCTCTATTTGGTTGCACTCTAGTAGTCTGTTTCTCCCGGACTAGTTCTTCAGGATTCTTTACTAAAATATCTCAATGAAGGTTGCTCTTCCCAGATCTAAACCTCAGAGGTTCCTGACCCAGTCCTGAGCAGAGGCAATGTAGCAGACCCATAAGAGCAGGGCGTAGACTTACATTGCCCTGGGTTTGTGTCCCAACTCTGCCACTTGCTAGCTGGATAGGCCTAATAGTTAGATAACCTCTCTGAGCTATTGTCTCCTCATTCAAGAAATGCATGATGACCTTATCTCTCCTGGTTGAAATGAAAACTTCTTTGAAAAAATGCAGCATATAAAAGAGTTTACAACCCTTGGCCGATAGGCAGTGTTTAATAAATACCCTTGCTTATTCTGTCCCTTGCCTACATCTCTAATTTTGTCTCTTCCCATCCCCCTCTCTCACTCTCAGTGCTGTTTCCTTTGATGAGAATATTCTTTCCAACCTTCACCCTACACTTGCCTATCTCCCTTGTGTTCCGCCTCAGATCACTGTCTTCCCTCACTTCCCGACTGTATCGGATCCCCAGGCTGAAACCTTTTAAAACTACCTTGAACCTTCTTGTTGTAGCATTCACTGCTGCTTGTGAGATAATGCTTCTATTGGTTTCTCCCACTACAGTTAGAGTAGAGTAAGAGTGAGATTCAACCATTTTGCCCACTCCTGTGTCTCAACTACCTGGCACATAGTAGACCCTTGATGAATACTT
Organism: Vespertilio murinus; assembly: GCA_963924515.1. Taxonomy (NCBI): domain Eukaryota; kingdom Metazoa; phylum Chordata; class Mammalia; order Chiroptera; family Vespertilionidae; genus Vespertilio; species Vespertilio murinus. The sequence goes on from OZ004705.1 coordinate 34,964,132, forward strand.
GTTGAATAATTAATAGATGATAAAATTCAGCTTGAACTTTCTTTTGATTTCATAATAAATGGGCAGTTAACAGTCATGTGTTAAGAGACCATTATAACCATATACAAAGATGAACCCAAAATGGATCAAAGATCTATATGTAAGAGCTAAAACTATAAAACTCGTAGAAGAAAACATAAAGGTAAATTTTATGACCTTGAAATTGGCAGTCGAGTTTTACGATATGACATCAAAAGCACATGCAACAAAAAGAAAAAAACAGACAAATTGAATGTCATAGAAATTAAAAACTTCTGTGCTTCAAAGGGTACTATTAAGAAAGTAAAAAAGACAACTCAGAATAGGAGGAAATATTTGCATATCATATATCTGATAAGGAACTTATAAAAATATATAAAGAACTCTTACAACTCAGTAATAAAAATATAAATAGAGCCAAGGATTTGAACAGACATTTCTCCAAGGAAGATACACAAAGGACGATTAAACACATGAAAAGATGCCCAGCATCGTTAGCTATCAGGGAACTGTACATCAAAACCATCATGAAATGCTAGTTCATACTCACTAGAGCAGCCAGAATAAAGTCAAAATAACAACTGTGGCAAGGAGGTGGAGAAATCAGAACTCTCCCACACAGCTGATGGGAGCACAAAATGGTGCAGCCACTTTGAAAAACAGGCTGACAGTTCCTCAAAAAGTTAAACAGAGAGCTACCATTTGACCAGCAATTCCACTCCTAGCTATGTTAGCTAGGGCCAAGGTCTCAAGGTCCGGGCCATTCCTACTAAATGCTATTCTTCTTGCTAAAAGTTAAAATGTTGCACATTATTTTTGCAGACCAGCAGTAAACAGGATGTTTCGACAGGAAATCAACCCAATAAATGTATCCAACTGAAATCAACATGTGATTGACCAAACAGTAAATATGAGCAATGGCTAAGCCTGCCTTTGGGGAAACAGAACTTTGGATATGGATCCTGTATCCTTAACTTTCTGCAGGTAAATAAAACTACCCTGGGACAACCATGCCTCCTTTTTTGGATAGAGCACCCCAAGTGGTCCATCCCTTGAGTTGGGTAACAGCAATATACCCAAGAGAAATGAAAATACTCATCTACACAAAGACTTGAATGCAAATGTTCATAGCAGCATTACCCACAATAGCGAAGAAGTAAAACCAATGCAAATGCCCATTACCTGATGAATGAATAAATAAAACGTTGCATATCCATGCGATGAAATAGTATTCAGCCATGAAAAGGAATGAAGGTTGATACATGCTACAACATGAATGAACCTTGATAATGTTATGCTACACGAAAAAAGCCAGACACAAAGACTACAAATTGTGTGGTTCCATTTATATGAAATGTCCAGAAGAGGCAAATCCATAGAGACAGAAAGTAGATTAGTGGTTGCCTATGGCTGGAAGGATTGGAGGTTAAAATCTAAAGGGTACAGTCCTAGCTGGTTTGGCTCAGTGGATAGAGCATCAGCCTGTGGACTGAAGGGTCCCCGGCTTCAATTCCAGTCAAGGGCACATGCCTGGGTTTTGGGCTCAATCTCCAGTAGGGGCTGTGCAGGAGGCAGCCGATCGATGATTCTCTTTCATCAGTGATGTTTCTCTCTTTTTCTCCCTCTCTCTTTCTCTCTGAAATCAATTTTAAAAAATCTATCTAAAAAAATCTAAAGGGTACAGTGTTTCTTCTAGGAGTGATGAAAATGTTCTAAAATAGGTTGCGGTAATGGTTTCACAACTCTGTGAGTACACTAAAAACCATGGGATTATTTACTTTAAGAGGGTGAATTGAGAGAAAAAGAGAGAGAGATGAATGCCTATGAGTTGTTAGATATTAGGATACATGTGACTCTGTCACAGGTGGATGACAAGCACATATGAGACAATAGCGGTACAAGTGGACTGGAATAAAATGCTACCTATGTACAAGCATTGCAGTCCTGAGAAAGCACAGGGCCTGGGGAGGTGGAACATCTTGCAGAGGAGATTATATATATATATATATATATATATATATATATATATATATATACCGGTATATATATTTGATTTTTTACAGAGAGAAAGGGAGAGGGATAGATACCGGTAGTTAAAAACATCGATGAGAGAGAAACATCAATCAGCTGCTTCCTGCACATCTGCTTCTGGGGATGTGCCCGCAACCAAGGTATGTGCTCTTAAGCGGAATAGAACCTGGGGCCTTTCAGTCCACAGGCCGATGCTCTATCCACTGAACTAAACTGGTTAGGGCCAGAGGAGATATTTTAAACTCCAAGTACAGAAATTACATCCTGTGACACTTGGTGGTGACACTAGTTATTCTCTGGTATTGCTGTCTGGTTTGTCATGTGGTTTAGTCAGGTCTGCCCAGCTAGACGGACTGTTTCAGCTTCGTTCCCCCCCGCCCTCCCCCCTCCCCCCAAGTGCAAGTGCAGAGCCTGAAACCCAGTTTGGGGTGATTAGGTTCTGTGACTGGGGAGGGAGCCAGAGTCAGGATTTAGAGCTTCCTGTCTGAACTGACCTGTCTCTCTCAGCTATGCCTGTATCACCAAGGACCTCCTTTTTGCAAAGAGCTTTCCCGTGTTTTCATTTGTCAGTCTACCCGGTGGCAGCAGGGAGGACAGAAGAGCATGCTAATGTTACCGTCTCAAAGTAACCAAAGAAGAGCAGGGAGACTGGTCTTACTGGAAGGTCACCCAGGGGGCAAGCACCTGGCTGATCAGGGATTAGCATAGATGTTACTGTCCTCTAAGTCCACAGAGCCAGGCTGTTTGTATCTGAGATAGGTCGACTAGGATAGCCATTTAAGGAAAAAACAACAACATCTGCCTGAACCAATCTTTATTTTAGGGCTGAAATAAGTGTGTGTTGGGGAGAGGAGGCAGATCACGACCTTAGGAGGAAAAACAAGACTATGCAAATAATAAATTACCTAAAAGTGTTCGTGATCCCCAATATCTCTGAGCCCCTCTAACATCTACATCCTGAGAGGCGGAAGGTTACTTAAGCCAGCCTCAATGTTCCTTTGGCAAGTTTGTTCTATTTAATATATTGTTTAATGTATTTGTTCATTTAGGCCATGACTCATTGCTTCTCTGAGTTCTATTTTTAGCTGTTGCTCTCAGTTGGATTTTTCCACATATCAGATGTTCAACTATGTATCTAAGGGGACAGTGTCTGCCTTGGGGATGAAAAACTGACCCTATAGTTTTATGATTTGTAAATTGTAAAAGGTTGTGGTAAAAATGCATTTCCTCTCCCCTGAAACGTGTTAAGATTGCAGCACCACGCCACAGAGAGTATATGGCGAAATGCAAATTGTTTTAAGTATTTCCTAAGATATAATTCTGAGACACCCCGAGGAAGACAGGGGCTAACCACCTACATGTTTCTGTCTAACACTAGAGCCTCTGACTCCTGGCCCCCTCCTTAGAAAGGAGTCTGGTAGGGACAGGAGCAGGGAAAGATCAATCAAATGTGCTAGCACACAGAGAAGCAGTGGCTAGGAAGGAGGGTGGCCAGAAGGACAGATGCAGACTTGGACAGTCAGGCCCTCAGAAGACAGAGTGGGAACTTGAGCTGAGAGAGAAAGAATGAACCTCAGGATAGATAGCTGATCATGGAGGCCAACCAAGATAGTGAGCCACACAATTGTCAAGAAATAACCATTTGGCTTGGCTCAGTGGATAGAGTGTCGGTCTGTGGACTGAAAGGTCCCGGGTTCGATTCCGGTCAAGGGCATGTACCTCGGTTGCGGGCACATCCCCAGTGGGGGGCTGTGCAAGAGGCAGCTGATCAATGATTCTCTCTCATCGATGTTTCTAACTCTCTATCCCTCTCTCTTCCTCTCTGTGATATATCAATAAAATATATTTTTTTAAAAAAAGAAATAACCATTTGTTAACCTACATTCCCTCCCTCCAAACCCCAATGTTATAACTGACATGTGCATATATTTATAGGTAAATGCATAGAAAATTTATGGAATGATATGCACCACTTGATAAATTCTGGAGAGGATATATTGAATGGGGGTTGGGGAAATGTGGCGTGATTGTCTTTTACTCTAACTACCTCTGTGTTGGTTTTCTATTTTTTTTAAATATATATATTTTATTGATTTTTTACAGAGGGGGATAGAGAGTTAGAAACATCAATGAGAGAGAAACATTGATCAGCTGTCTCCTGCACACCCTCTACTGGGGATCTGCCCGCAACCAAGGTACATTGCCCTTGACCGGAATTGAACCTGGCACCTTTCAGTCCACAGGCCAACGCTCTATTCACTGAGCCAAACCGGTTTAGGCTCTGTGTTGTTTTTTCAAATAACAAAAATGTATTCATATATACCTTATGTAATTAAATTAAAATAAATAAAGACAAAGGGGAGAAGGCACAAGACCATGTGTGCCATTTAAAAAAAAATAAAATAAAATTAGAATCATGTAACTAGGGGAAAACAAAAACCATCGGTAACCCTTTCACTCAGAGATAACCAGGGCAGCATTTCTCACCCAAACTCAGAATGGTAAACTTGGACTCTAGGCAGAGAAAGTCTCCACTGGTAGAGAAAAGGGTGCCACACCCGTAGGACTGGGGACAAGAGGCCAGAAGTGAGAGTCATGCTAAGGTCTGAGCGGATGTAACCATCAGCTATGTCAGAAGTAAGTGAGCAGCTGGTCAGGCAGTGGGTTGAGGTCAGAGATCAGGGGTTAGAGGGGACAGCACCAGCAAGAGAGGCTTAGGGACTCAGATAACAGAGTCAGATGTCCATCCTCAGTGGTGTTTTCATTCTGTGCCCATAAACGATAATGTCTTCAACAAGAGGTCCAGAGTTCTAGTTGTATCTCGCCCAAACTGGATGCTGAAATTACAGAGTTAACTCTGCCTCACCAGGAGCTCACCTTAGGCCTCTGTGGAGCTGGGAGGAGCTTCTAAAATGAGGGGTCAGTAAAGCCTTACTTAGAGGTCAGTCTTAGGTAAAGGAAGAGAGGCCTATGACTGAAAGAGGAGTGACAGGAAGAGTCTATAAGCGTCTAAAACAGCTGTGGGTAAACTACGGCCCGCGGGCTGGATCCGGCCCATTCGGCTGTTCTATCCGGCCCGCGGAGCCAAAAGAGCGGAGGGTTCTCTTGCTTCCCCTCCGTTCCTTCACCAGCAGCCCAAGATGAGAGTGCCAGCATGGTCAGGTTGCTTTTGTTCTGGCCCTCCGGTCCAGTTTAAGAACCCATTGCGGCCCTCGAGTCAAAAAGTTTGCCCACCCCTGGTCTAGAAGCAATGGGGATGCTATTGGCATTGGGCAGCCCTTCATGGTGTGACTGCCCATGCATTGCAGGAGGTTGGCCGCCGGTGGCCTCTTTCACTAAAGGTGCCCTAGTCAGACAATGACCCAGAACACCACCTCACACCCAAACACATTACAGCCGCAGTGCACATCCCCGTTTGGAAACCACTGGGTCCTGTGCCCAAGTAAAGGCACTTCAGGAGGCTATAATGCCGCCACTCCTTCACCTCCCAATTCTCCTCTGGCTTCCAGATGATGCCTGAGTTGCAGAGATGGGGTTCTAAGTGGGAGGAGACGTAGGAAAAGGCCTGAAACCAGGAAGCACAGTTGGCAGGAGAAGCAGCCCCCGCGCTGACCTCCGAGGGAGGGAGCTAACAGCTCCTGTCTCCCAAAGCAGAGGCAGGACCCACCAGATGGGAAGCAAGGCATCCACGTCAGGCCTTTGGACTTTCGCTTTGGATTTCACACACTTTTTAAAGGAGGATGAAGATAGCCAGTTGTAGGGTCTGCCGTGAACACTTAAAGAAAGGTGCTCTTGATCTCTGACAGCGGTAAACGCCTCTTGAGATAGACCCTGTCACATCAGTAAGACGTGAGACTCCTCAGCATCAGGCTCAGCCTCTCTCCGGATCCAGCCACTTGGAGGGAAAGAAAAGGTTCGTATTTACAAAGGCTGCGGATAGTAATCATTCAGTAAACCGTGGCTCTGGTTTTAGATGTATATCTCCCGGCTTCCCAAGAACAGGACAATAATGCAGTGTTTGCCCTGTTAAATCAATAAGCAGTCATATTTTAAGCTTAAAATGCATTACCTTTCTGGTTTTATTCATATCCAGTTTCACAAGCCAGTTAATTGCTTGGGAATATGTATGTATTCATTTCCCCCTGAATGCTGTCCTATGCAAAACAAAGAACAAATACTCAGCTCAAAACATTAAAAAAAAAATTATTTTTAAGGAATGAAACAGTAAAGCCTAACATAGATTGCAAGTGCGGGCCTCGGATAAAAAAGCACAATAGATAATTCAGCCCTTGGAGGCTTCCAGGCAAATTAGAAAGGAGTCCCCCCCCATTCTCCCACCCTTTTATAGAGAAACTGAGGCAAGTCAGCAAGGGTGTCTGAGAAGCTCCCATTTCTTCCACTCCTTGGGGTCCCGTTGGCTCTGGATGTTGCCCTGCATCATCCGCTCAGAGACCAAGAATCAAAGCCCAACAGCAGAGAACATTTGTGAATGCAGCCCTGTGCCAGGCATTCTACTGAACACTTGCAGGAGCCAATTCATTTAACATCACAACAACTCCGTGAGCTGAGTGCTGTCCGTGTGCAGATGGGGACACAGACGCCAGTGTGGTAGAACAGCAGCACGTGGAGGTCTCCAGAAAGCCCACCTTCCAAAATTCCCCGACTGAAATAACAAAGGCGAAAAACTTCCCCCGGAAAGTTCTTCAGTGAGAGGGACCCGAGGTAAACGCAGGCCTGGGCCAGGTGCTGGTGCTGTGGCTTCGGTGTGATCCCCACGATGCTATCCAGGGTTCATTCTTTTTTTATTATTATTTTTTAATTCAGCGTTCATTCTCCCACTGCTCTCCACAGGCAGATTGGCTGTGGTTGAGGGTCACCTAAGCCATCCTGAGTGAACAGGAAAAGCCCGGTCCCCTCCGCCGGTTCCTTCTTTGCTTAATCAGCATCTTCTGGTTGCTGGGAGCAGCTGGGGTTACTGAGCTGGAACCCAAGCAGATCAATGCCCTGTGCTCTTGAGGACATTGTTAGCAGAGTACTAATGCTTATTGCGGATCCATCCGGTGTGTCAAGCGTGGTGTAGAGGTTAAGTAGACTTTGTCTAATGTGGGGAGATTCATCTTACGAGAACATGGGACGTTTTTCTGCATTGCTCCGGCAATACAGCCTGATAGATGGTAAATTGTGTTATTTAAAGTTTGGAATAATGCTTTGTTTGCAGTGTTTGCATAAATAATAAAATGTCACCTATCAATATGTATATAAAACATATAAGTAGTCATATATATATATATATATATATATATATATATATAACTTTAGACAATATGTCCTCCTATCACATTGTGTGTGAAACATTTTATAAGAATTGAATACAGTTTTGCCAGGCTCGTGTGGCTCAGTGGTTGAGCATGGACCCATGCACCAAGAGATCATGGGTTCAATTCCCAGTCAGGCCACATGCCTGGGTTTCAGGCTCTATCCCCAGAAAGAGGATGCGGCATGCCCTGAGCAGTGCCCGAGGAAGCATGCAGAAGGCAGTCAATTGATGTTTCTTGCTTATCAATGTTTCTCTTTCTTTCTCCCTTTCCCTTCCTTTCTCTCACTAAGATCAATAAAAGCATGTATTAAAAAAAGAAAAGAATTGAATGCAGTTTTCATTGTGCTAGGACAGTGGTTGGCAAACCGCAGCTTGAGAGTCACATGTGGCTCTTTGGCCTCTTGAGTGTGGCTCTTCCACAAAATACCACGTGCGGGCATGCATGTACAGTGCTTTTGAAACTTGGTGGCCCATGCGCAGAAGAAGTGGCATTAGAACACTTAAGGGGCCAAAGAGCTGCATGTGGCTCACGAGCTGTGGTTTGCTGACCACTGTGCTAGGAAAACATACTATAAGATACCCAGATGCCAAATTCTTTTGCAAAATGAAAAATACAGTGGTAGCGTAATTTGCACTTATATGTTTTGCAACATTAGTTTTTGTGATTAAGTTTCTTATTTTTTGTTATATTTTTCTTAAAAGAAGGCACAGCACTATTGCAATTAATATTAACTTTGGCAAACTTGAATTCCTCTTCCTGATGCTGCTGCCAGCTCCCCATGCAGGAGGGCCCGACAGTGAGCAGAGGTGGAGGTCTATGCCACGTATGCCATCTTCCCTCTATATAGTGCCTCCTTTTTCTAAATTGTGTTGGGAGGCATGTTTTTTTGCTTGAGGTTAAAAAAATTTTGTGGCCCTTTAAGAGCCATGAATAAAACAGGGCCACATGCTCACTAAAATGAGAAACTAATACATTTCTTTTTTCCTGCTAGAATATTTTCCAGGAATACCTCTCCTCAAAACTAGAGATAGTTCACCAAATTTTGCTAGCTGAGGTCACTTATGCAAAAATAATAGCTATATTAAATGCCTTGGATTCTGTCCCCCCTTAAAGATATTGCATTTTTAAGAAAACTCCTGAATGAATGCAAAGGCACCCACACACAGAGATGTCCAGTCACACAGATAAAACTGTCCTCTTGTCATTTTTCTCTCCCACATTCCTAATAGGAAAAGAGGAATCTCAAATTCCTATTGCCAAAGGCATACTAGATCCTGGATCACAAGGCCATAAGGAAATGAAAATCCTTTCAAAGCCAACAAATAACGATGAATCCTAACTATTTGGGAAGATAACCCTATCTGGCTACCCCGGGACTAGAGGCCTTATCCAAAGTCCCCCATTAGCCGGAGGCTGCAGGCAGGGGATTACAGAAGATTCTGGCCCTTCCAAGGCGCCCACGAGCCTTACTCCTCGCTGAGCTGTCCCACAGAAAGTGCTGTGGGAAGCCAAAACCCGAAGCTGCCCTGAGGAAGTGGGTAGAACCAACGCTAGTGTGAAGTATTTATTTATGTAACTGTTATCTTTCTGGGGCATGGCTGATCAGAGGGGGACTACGGTCTGTTTATCTTGTTATAGGGGCCTTCTGCCACGTTAATTTAAAACAGCTTTCCAAGCAACCTACAAGACCCCCGAGACACCCTTAACTGTGGCTATGCACATACATATGTAGGGGCGATAACTACCCAGAGAATGCTATGCTTCTAAAGGCTTTCACAAACACATGGGAAAGTGCTTAGTTTACAATGAAAGTCTAATAAGATAATGTAATTATATAATGTTATATATAATAAATAAATTTAAATATCTCTAAAGATACACAATGCATATTATACCTTACTAAGTAGCCCATTGCACAGTATCACCCACAGTAGACTGCCCTCTGCAGCACGCGGCCGGGAGCCGGGAGGAACCCACACCGGTTCCTTGGGAGGCGGGAGGTGGGCCCCGTCTCCTCTCCAGGCCTGTGCTTGGCGGAGGAGGCTGCAGGCCAGCCCTCTCTCCCTCACCCCCTGTCCCTGTCTGTGTCCACTCTGGCTCCGGGGGCAGCCAGCCTGAGCCGGGGCGTGGCAGCTTGCTGGCCCCCCTGTCTCTGTCTCCATCTCAGCTCCGGGCCTCGCCTGCTCCACAACTTCCTCCTGTCCTGACCCGTTTCGGCATCCTGGCCTAATTTGCATATTCTCTCTCTCTCTGTGTATATATATAATAAGATATAGGATATAATAAGGAAAAACAGTAAGATATCATTCTCTTTATTACTGCTATTCACAAATGAAAGGGACTGTTACATACAGGAGATCATTAGGCTCAACCTTGTGGGAGAGATTGGGGTTGAAAGGGATTTTGGAACAGGTAGACTTTGCCTAGGCAACAGAAGGGCAAAGCGAGATTACCTGGATGATACCTAATTTGGATTGTTCTAGGTCAGTAGTAGGCAAACTCATTAGTCAACAGAGCCAAATATCAGCAGTACAGCGATTGAAATTTCTTTGGAGAGCCAAATTTTTTAAACTTAAAACTTCTTCTAGCGCCACTTCTTCACAATGGACTCACCCAGGCCGTGATATTTTGTGGAAGAGCCACACCCAAGGGGTCAAAGAGCTGCATGTGGCTCCCGAGCCGAAGTTTACCGACCACGACCACGGTTCTAGGAAATTCAGACAATCTAGGTGTCTCACAAGCCCGTTAACCCTATGTGAGCTGGCTTGCCTACCTTCACAGCCCAGTGGAGCCAGAACGCTGCAACATTCACCTGTGCACTGTGTTCCTGGGTCTGCGGGCCTGGGCTTGGTGTTGTCTGCAGGATATCAGTCCCATCAGCTCTAAGTGCACAGTAGTTTTGTGTACTTTGCCAGTTGTCCTAGAGGGCCTTTCAAAGGTCCAAACCGCCTGGCTGGTGTGGCTCAGGGATTAGCAAGGACCCAGGAAGTTGCTGGTTCAGTTCCTGGTCAAAGCGCATGCCCAGGTTGCTTGCAGGCTTGATCCCCAGCGGGAGGCCGTGCAAAAGGCAGTCAATCGATGACTTCTTCTCTCATCGATGTTTCTATCTCGCTGTCCCTCTGCCTTCCCCTCTCTCTAAAAAAATCAATAAAAATATATTTAAAAAATAAAAAATACATAAAAAGTCCAAACAGAACAGTTTCCCTTTCTGATAAGAGCCTGTTAGCACATGAGCAAGAACAAGAGTCCATCCTCTACCACATCCCTGTGCCCAGTCTTCCCTTTTCTCAGGGGAAAGAAACTTGTGGCCCAGGAACTTAACAGCAGCACCCTCCTGCACTAACGTAAAACAGCTTTCCAAACTACAAGACCCCCGAGACACCTTTTAAGAAATGATTGGGCTGTAATCCATCCTGTTCTCATTATACGTGCGATATGTATGGGCCCCTAAATATTTTCCAGGTAGAGCACTCCCCATCACTGTCCTGGGAGACAAAAGAGGATTTCTGCTTCAGGCAAGGGAAGGCCTCAAGGAAGGGAAGCAAGTCACCAAAATCACATGAAAGGACTGTGGCGCGGCTTGAGTTTATGTGTTTTTCCTATAACTGTTTTTGTTTGTTTTTTACCAAGATGATTTATTCATATTATTTTCATTGAATGGAATAGATTCTTTAGCTCATCTTCACCTTCACGTGACCTTGGGTTTTATGGTGTGATAACGGTGTCGATTACCATTGTGTTTGGATACAAATCAACCCTGGAATAACCGAGATGACAGCCTGTCAGGGAGCCTTGGATAAATAAGGCAGGCTCGGTTATTAAATGGGGAGGAGGGGCTGGCTCAGGAGTTATGGCTGCACGTGGGGGCCACTGCCCCGAGAACTGATGGGACCATCAGAGCAGCACAATCACCCTCTCGCCAGCTTTCCCATTTGGTTTTCGGGTGAGCCCTTGGATAAATAAAATGTGATCTCATCCCTGATCTCATTGGCTTCTCCCAAGGCAAGACTACTAGGAACTTTACACTTTTTGCAAACTCAATTTCTCCATATTAATCGTAGCTCTCCAGCGTTGAGCATTTTCTCTGTGTCATAAATGACCGTGCATTTTACAGGCATTGGTTATCCCATTTAATGCTCACAACTGCCCTGCAAAGAGGATTATTTTTTACCTCCTTTAACCAGTGAGGACTCTGAAGTGTGAAAACGGAACGACTGGCTCAAGAAGAGCCTGGGCTACAAATAGAAGCGTGTTGCTCGTGTCATGCAGAATACTGGAGCTTTTTAGAAGATTCTTTCTTCTTCAACTTCCATGTTTTCCCCGCAAGGCCTTGCCTTGATCTGCAGCCCTCTCAACTTCAACTTTGAAGAAATGGTGCTTACATTCTCACTGAAAGAAATGACAAGCAACGAATCGCCACGAATATCAGTTACTGCGTTCATATCAACATCTGGTGATCAGATGTCTTACTCGGCAGCTGATACTGGGGTGTTGGGAAGAGAGAGCAGGGATTTTCTTTCCTTTTTTTTTTTTTTTTTTTTTGGTACATTGCCTAACAAAGGCATCATGTCAGCCTCCTGAGCAGTCCTGAGGAGCATGAGAGAAAGGGACGGTTAGAAGAGCCCCAGGGCTGAGGGGGTGCGGAGAAGCAGTGCCTCCGAGGAGTTTCCAGCTATCAGCCACAGCATCCATTTCCTCCCACGAGCACAGGCGTTTGGGCGCACATTTTAGCTGTGGCTTCTAAGTGCCTATTTTTATCACGGTCCAGTTACTAATGAACCGGAGCGTCTTTTATTTTTCCATTGACACTGTCCTCTCCTGCTATTTATTTTGGGTAGTTGGGATGTCACGGGAACAGGACCTCACCACCACATCCACCGAACAGAACGGGAGCAATTACAGAGCTCTTCGATTTATCCTCAAAGAGACCCTCCTCTTAAGTAATGAAGATGTTTGCAGTCCTGACTTCATATTTTTTATGGGACTTTTCAATATCAAAGGTCTGATTTTTTTTTTAAGAGTTTGTTGTTTGCGTCTGCTGTGTGGAGATTCATGTTCGAAACCATTTCGCTCAGCATCAGGGCTCTGTGAGCTGCTGGAACTCAGTGTCCCCCTGCCCTGTGTCTTCCAGAGGACGGTGGTATCTGCCCAGAAGGCTGAGCAGCCACCTTCACAGGTTCAGGCCCCACTACTCCTCATCCCTGCTGAGCCACACCGGCCAGGGCTAGGGCTAACATTTGCTCTGGAAGCGCTCTAGTTAATGTATAAAAACAGAAAACACCTCTGACATCTGCTCTGTTTGCCACTGCACTGTTTGCCTCATGGTGGGCATTTCAAATGCAGTAGAAAAGGATTCATTGCCTTTTAAAGATTCAAACTGAAGCTCTAGTGATTCACTTTAAACAATATTTGAACTATAATTGTAGTATTCAAATTCATTTGCCCCCTTTTTGGAGCAACACTATTTATGTCACGGACGTGACAACATCTGTCTTTTTAAAAAATATATATATTTTATTGACTTTTTACAGAGAGAGAGAGAGGGATAGAAAGTTAGAAACATCAATGAGAGAGGAACATCGACCAGCTGCCTCCTGCACCTCCCCACTGGGGATGTGCCCGCAACCAAGGTACATGCCCTTGACCGGAATCAAACCCGGGACCCTTGAGTCCACAGGCCGACGCTCTATCCACTGAGCCAAACCGGTTTCGGCAACATCTGTCTTTGATAGACCTCAGGGCCCTGCTCCATCAGCCGGATCATGGCTGCTGGAACTTGTGTGACAGGGGGAAACTTCAGCGAGACTGTGGGAAGTGGCAGGAGGTGACAACGTCTCTTCCCGAAACGCCGTGTGGAGTTCCACCTGACATACACGACCAGGAGGAGCCGCTAGGTTGAGTTCTAAGAGAGAACATGGTGCGTGATGTTCCCCACACGACTCACTGTGAGGAGTTAGTGAAGTAACTGGGTTGTGCACAGGCCAACGGGAGACGCCAGCCAAGAGGCCGCACTGCCTGTCTGCCACGATTCCTTTATGAAGAAGAGCGGAGACCAGGCACCCAGCTCCCCTGTGGGGTGGTCCCAGTGCCGGGCACACGTGGGGTGTTCTGTGTGTGCTTACTGAATGGAGCTTTGCTCGGTGCCTCACGGGAACATGCGAAAGTAATTAGGGATGTTTACCATGTCTTGTCAAGCATGTATGTGGGTTTGTGGGGGGGGGGGGACCAGGGTATAGAGCAGGCCTGGGCAAACTACGGCCCACGGGCTGGATCTGGCCCGCTCGGCTGTTCTATCCGGCCCGCGGTGCCGAAAGAGCAGAGGGTTCTCTTGCTCTCCCCTCCGCTCCTTCACCAGCAGCCCAAGATGAGAGTGCCAGCATGGTCAGGTTGCTTTTGTTCCGGCCCTCGGGTCCAGTTTAAGAACCCATTGTGGCCCTCGAGTCAAAAAGTTTGCCCACCCCTGGTGTAGAGAGAGACATTTACTGCCATGATAATGAAGCTTATACTTTGGGACAGCCCCTTCCAAGGTCCTGTACATACGTTTATATTCGTAATTGTGAAACATTTTATTAAAGAAGACCCCCAAATTTTATAAGCTTCACACCCACAGAATCTATACCTACTATGGCATAAAATAGCATATACACATGATTCTATTTCCACAATGGAAAATTCTATCCACAAATAGAATAACAAATATATATGCAGCACTCTCTAACACACACTCAAATTAGGGAGATTATATCTCAAGAATATTGAAACTGGTTTTCTCTGAAAGTGACTATTTACTATTTTCTATTTTATTAAAGTGAACAAGTGAATTAGTGCCATGTTAAAACTGACATTTTCCCATGTAAGAATATATTTTTGAATTCACTAACCTTTCCCAAACTTCTACGTCTAATCAATCACTGCTACATCTCTCCTAATCCAGCACTGGAAAGAAAATTGTCTTTTCAGTTTCATTGTAATCGTAACTCTAACTTGGGTAAGTAAAATAAAAATATATGAGCGATGCTGTCTCCTTCTGAGTTAAAATTTTCAAAATTCACGGAAGGATGCATGCCTGCTGTTTGGTGGGTTTTTTGCAGGAAGCTGATAACGGAGTTGAGAACTTCTCTTTCTCACATGCCTTGGCCCCATCTCTAAGCCCCTGATTCCCTCACCTACGGTCATGCTCTGTTTTAAACTTCAAGTGTCTGTAGCCATGGTGACTCACAACCCTCACCATCACCTGGTAAAACATTTCAAATCTGAAACTCTGGGCTCATAAAGGAGACAGTTGGCCTATAGGGCTCTGTCCAAAAAAACTTAGGATCGCAGAGGCTGTCCCCTAAGTTCAAATCTCCACTAGAACCTGAGAATTACCTTCACCAGCCAAAGCTGGCCACAAGTCGTGGGAAGCACTGCCCTTCTTGTGCTCAGAGCCCATTCTGCAGAGCATTTCACCTGTCTCCACCCCCACATCCTGGGCAAGGGAGGACCAGGCATGGGGAGGAGGCAGGGACGCTGGTATTGTCCTGAGGTCATTACTATTGTCCATATTCTCTGTGACCCTCGAAGAAGACCACAGGAGAAAAGACTACGTTCTGAGTGGGCAGCTGTAGTCTTGATGGGTTTGACTCGGGAAGAAAAAGAGGCAGAATTAAGGGTTAGGAGCTGACTTCCATATCTCTATGGAAATGTCATTAATTTATCAGCTCACTCATTCAGCTTTTCAAGCATTCAACAGATATGTCAGGCCCTTCTTATATGCCAGAAACTGTTTTATATGCTGTGGATACAGACAAAGGTGAACAAAACAGATGACAACATGGCATTTAGGTACCACAATGTGGTGAAATCATTTCCTGGTCGTTTTTAGTATTGTTGTAATTTTTCTAAAAATAGGCAGACACGGAAACATACACCCAAAAAACACAGACTAGCAGTCTTTTAACTTTCTAATAAAATTCAATTATGATTAGGTGTTCACCTGAAAAATATTAGCATGACTGGAAACCCCATGCTTGCGATCTCAATTTTGGCACCAGCCCCCAATGGAAGGCAAGGGAAATCATAACACCATCCAAAACAGGAGGGTTTCTCTGGAAAAAGAAACCACTTAGAACAGTGACAGAGCTTAGTGAGCACTATATAATTGCCTGCTGTCATTATCATCATCATCTTCATCATCATTTTAGGGAAAGGGGACAGAAAATGCAAACGTTTGGAGGTGAGAGAGAGCATAACACATTCAAGGGTCTAAAGAAACTTCTGAGAGGCACAAGGATGGTGAGATATTGGGCTGAAGAGACTGGTAGCATACAATCCATGGCGAGCCTGGGCCCTAAGGAGCCACTGATGGGTTATTAATGCCCTCTGCCTCAGGTCTCATTACCATTCCTCTTGACTTCTTTTTAAATAGAATATTACTTAGCAACCTTTCTTCCCCTTTATCTCTTCTGACATATCCTCATCATAGCTCTCTTAGTTCCCCACCATTCCTACAGCAGGCCTCCCATTAGGTCCCTCTCCTACTCAAAAACCTTCCATGGCCGCTCATTATCCACAGAATTCAACCAACTGCCTCAATCTGTCATGTAAGCATCGCTGTGCTAGGGCTGCCACTTACCTGTCCGTGGTCCTCTTTCACTGTCCCCTGCATGACTTCTACATCTAGCCACATGTGCCTACTTGCTTCCAAATGTCCCTGTGCCTTCAACAATCTCCCTAAGTGCCTATCTAGGGCTTTTGAAGATGTGCACCTTTCAAAGCTCTTCTCAACACTGCCTCATCTGTGGAGCCTGTTCTGAAATGTCAGTAGTTTGGACCTTCTCCCATTTCTGATCCCCCACTTTGCATTTCCTCCAAGGTTCTTTTATCACCCTGTGCACTTGTCTGATTCTAAGCACAGGATCACAAGCTCTCTGAAGGCCTCCTTTCACGGAAAACCTTTTGGGATGAGCGTTCTGTAGAATATACTTTATGAAATGCAAGAGGAAGGAATGGAGCCAGACTCCAGAGTGGGTTCTCCCATATCCCCACTACTGACTGCCTTGTTTTTTGGTGGAGGCAGCCTGGGGGTCTTCTATGGAGACTGAAACAGAAGATGAATGGCTAGAGCAAGCAGGTGGCCATAGCCACGCTACAGTCCATCCAATCTATCACCGCCCAAGGAAATGACCTTCCAGGATGTCTTTCTATGTAATTCAAACTAAGCCAGTCATTAAGGCTGTGGGTTGGAGACAAGATGGGATGAAAAGAGATAATTCCATGGCCGGAAGCAAATCAAATTATTCCCCTTCCTCCCATTCCCTTCCATTAAGTCCCTCATCTGTGGAGCCTTTTCTGAACTGTCAGATCCCCCACTTTGCATTTCCTCCAAGGTTCTTGTATCACCCTGTGCACTTGTCTAATTCTAAGCACAGGATCACAAGTTCCTTCCTTCTTTCCTTCCTTTCTTCCTTCCTTCCTTCCTTCCTTCCTTCCTTCCTTCCTTCCTTCCTCTTTTCCTTCTTTCCTTCCTTTCTTCCTTCTTCTCTTTCTTCCTTCCACTGAAAAATATCTCTGCCAGGTGGTTAAAATCACTTAGCCCAAAGCCTCCCAGCTTACCTAGACACTCTGATTTGTCACATTTTTCTGCTTACTGTTATAAGCTTTCTAGATTTTTGTAAACTTAACATACTGAATAATGAGGTTAATAAAACTGGTGAACTCCTTTACAATGTACACAGGCTATTTCTATAAAAATGTCAAACATATTATTAGCTCAGATTTAATCATCGTTTTTTGTATCTTATAAAATTTTCCTAATCAACCCATTGACTTTCCAGTGGGGGCTTTACTGACTCAGTGTTAAATTTTTAATTCCTCTGGATTTGATTAGACTCTGTATATTTATAGCTTCTAACATTTCTGCATTGAATAATTTCTCCAGTGAATATGCATCTGGAATTCAACAAAGCAGACAAGCACGAAGCTGCCGGCAGAAGTATTAACTATCTCTGGACACTCATGGATCCTGGGACAGCCCACTTCATCTAAAAAAGCTTTCTGTTTACTCTTAGTTCACAAGGTTTTCAGAGGACTAATTAATGCAAAATATTCAAGTATAAGATTTTTTAAAAAAATAGAAGGATCAGTCTTTAACCTTGTATGTATTGAGAGCCTCCTCTGAGGCAGACTGGATATACCGTGTTTCCCCGAAAATAAGACTGACTTACAGGTTTCCTTCTGAGTGAAATATAAGGCATCCCACCCCCGAAAATAAGGCCCCCAGGCTCTGTCTCGGAATGAAAATTAATTTACCGTAAACTGGTCGATAGGGCCGCCCCAACTGGTATCTAACAGCCAGTGACGTTACGTGGAGTCCTGACGTCACTGCTGTGTGAATGGAGAGAAATCAGCGTGGAAACTTTGTGAAACCTAAACTGCAAGAAGTTGTGACTTGGGTGAAGAATTCATGGGAGAAAATCACTGACAGTTGCATTGCAAATGCACTTCCAGCAGGCTACCTTGACAAGAAGTACTCATTTAAAGACAGTGTTATTGCTAAACATGCGAGATTAGGTCCACTGATTCTGAAAGAAATGGAGTCACAAGAAATCTATCAGGAAATTCAGGAATTGGATTGTTATGATGAAGTTCCAGAAGATGATGACATGATTGTCATTGAATAAATGAGTAAGTTCTTGATACTGTAGGATTCACAGTTTGTCTGGTTTGTGTTGACAACTACCTTACTACCGTACCGTATACAGGTAATAAATTTCCTTTATTTTCATTTAACAATAAATGTGTACCGCATTCTTCTTCATGGAAAAATAAGACATCCCCTGAAAATAAGACCTAGCGCATCTTTGGGAGCAAAAATTAATATAAGACACTGTCTTATTTTCGGGGAAACAGGGTAGTACCATGAATATGCACTGAATTAGCCAGACATGGCTCTCAGACCCTATCCTCCATCTTCCCCAGCCTCTTAAAGCTTTTACACTAACAAGGGCAGACAAGCTTTTAAATAGCTTTTTTATATTGTTTTTAGGAGACTATACAAATCAGCAACAGTAAGGTTATTTTAGACAGAATACGTAGGTTCAATAAGAAGCATTTCCTAAAAATTGAGTTCTATTTAGAGTACAAATAAACCCTAGAGGCAAAAGATACTTTCTGTTTTTCTTTGAGATGAAAACTGTTCCTGAAAAATTGCAAGTCCTTTGGGCCTAATTCCTGCACTATTCAACAACATGGCAAGAAAATAAAAAACAAACAGCACCGAAGGTCAACAACAGGGATGTAGGAAAACAGAACACAGATAAGTCACAGTTATTTCAGGGAGAAAATCAGTGATGAGCACAGTGTGCTGAATTTAATGAAAGATCCAAATACAGAATCCATAAGAAATCTAAGGTGGCTTGAAATGTATCAAATAGGCCAGGCTCTACTGAACCGTGATCAGCACAGAAGCTTGGAAAGTGTCCTTTGCTCGCTCTTTCTGTGGCGGTGTGGAATATGCAATCTAGAAATAGCTTCCAAGTATGGGCTGGGTGACAGGGAGACTCCAGAGCTACACTCACACTTCCATGATGACCCCATCATCAAAGCATAGTGGGGACTTAGTCACATCGAGGGACTGGATCCAGTCCAGTGCAAAATGAGTTTAAAAGAATTCAGCCCACCTGCCCAAGGTTTGCCAGAAGGTGCTGAGTAGAAGGTGCTGAACTAACAGAAGAGATGCTCTCAGGATCCCCTCTAACTATAGTTGATGTCAATAGAGAGCCTACTATGTGCTTGGCACTGTGCTAAGCACTTCAGTTATTTTTCAATGTCATTCAGTCAATGCAAATTTGAGATAAGTACTATTATCACCCCACTTTAGAGATAAGGAAAATAAGGCACAGAGAGGTTTTGCAACTTGCCCATGGCCATTTCAGCTGCTGAATCCAAGAACCAGAATGAACTCAGAGCCCCTGTTTGTAGCCAGTCAGCTGCAGCGATTGGTTACTCCCTTCCAAAGACTACATTTTCCATCTTGGGATGAGAGGAACGCTTCTTGCAACATTTCCTTTGTTGTTCACTTTACTAATGTGAACTTTTCTGTGATTAGATTGTAAGTGTGTTTGAAAGATATTGTGAAATACAATTAATCAATTCCCCTCCCCAAAGTGGAGGGAGAGCTGGTTAAGGGCAGGGTCAAGGAAAGTTTTATCAGAAGTCAAACAGTAGAACCTACTGTCTAAAATAATAAGGATAGCCGAAACCGGTTTGGCTCAGTGGTAGAGCATCGGTCTGCGGACTGAAAGGTCCCGGGTTCGATTCCAGTCAAGGGCATGTACATTGGTTTCGGGTACATCCCTGGTAGGGGGTGTGCAAGAGGCAGCTGGTCGATGTTTCTCTCTCATCGACATTTCTAGCTCTCTCTCTCTCTCTCCCTTCCTCTCTGTGAAATATCAATAAAATATATTTAAAAAATAAAATAATAAGGATAAAAACATGGACAGAGGCAAAATCCCTCAGAAAGGGGATGATAGGCACCAGCAGTGCAGTCTGAGCACCAGAATGGCCAGTTGGCTTAAGTCCCAGTGCACTAGGGCCAAAGGGAAATTTGGAGGGGAGGGGACACGGGCTAACTTCAGAACCACAGGGGAATGTTGAGAAAAGAGGTCATTTCGGAAAATGTGCTTAGGGGTCAATGTTGGGAAGAAGGCGATTCAAAAGGACATCAGGGACTGCCCCTGGACACAGAGGCCTCAGAAGGAGGAACGATGGGCATGACCAGTGCCCAGGAGAAATGCATCACCTGGGACTCAGGCACTCTCCAGATGGGACCAGCACCTCGACCGATTCCACCCCGACTCAGGGAGAGCGGGGCTACAAGTAGTGTCCCTGGGAAGAGGGGGGGATTTAGGTAAAAGGGCAGAAAATTCTGACTGCAGGAGCCAAATATCTTCTGAAGTACACGCTCAGCAGTTGCCAAGTGTCTCACAGTGAAGATAGAGGGAAAAGAGCAAGAAACGGGAAACTGAAACCCGATTTTGAGAAAACTGTTATTTATTTGTTTACTCAGTCTCCATAAAAAGCCGTTTTCCTTGGGAAGCTCTGAGGGTACACGGAGCGGCACAGAGGAAGGCAGGGATACAAGATCAACCACCCAGAGGCAGTTCCTCTTGCTGCCCTTGAGCTCATGCTCCTATCTGCTATGTTTTGGTAGCGTGGCATTTTTTTCTATCAAATGTGTTGACTGAATATTTAAGTTATTATTTAGGATGAGAAGTCAGATACACAAATATTGGTCCATCTTCCTCGCTGTCAATCATCACTTCCTGGGAGCTTCTCCTTAACCCTAATGGCAGTGAGGGTGGCAGTGAGGGTGGCAGTGGATGTCAGTCTCAGCTCAGAGACTGTTCAGTAGCCTTCATGTTACTGAAAGGGCAGGGCAAGGCTAACTCCTGACTCCATTTTGTATTGTGGGGCAGGGCGGAGCTATCCTCCATTTTGTATAACTGGACCCTAGCCCTCACCCAACCAATCAGGGTCAGCCAAAGCAGTGACATCACCACCCTCATAAAACCCCTTGACCTGTCAAAGTTTGGTCTCTCTTCCACCATGCTGTGGGCGAGTGGGACAGAGCCCATGCTAGCATGGAAGAGGCTCTTTTGTTTATTGCATTGGACTCGGCTCCCTGGTGGTCCTTGGGGATCACGAAGTCTGGGTGTCACAGTTACCATGACCTGGGTGGCATCCTCTCCCCCATTTCCACACTGTGTGCCCCGACTTCACGCTGCCATTGTGATTGAAGTCAGTCGCCTTTCCAGATCCGATCCGAACCTTCTTGTACAATTTCCCCTTGCTTTGCTTTGGTTTGTTTGTAATTCTGATGATGAGTGTATTTTGAAGTTTCAAATGTGTACAGGGCAGTTGATTTTTACATTTATCACAGGAGAGCATATGGTTTAGAAGGTGGAGAAACGGCCATCTAGGCATGTTTCCCCAAGGTTGTAATAATACCTGTCAGCGATGGCAGTAATAACCGTCCCCAGCTGGGTTTGTATTCTGGGAGATGGAAGCGTGAGAATTCAGATGCAATGTTCCTGAAGCCTGCTACACACTGTGAGGATGGCACCCATACCCGGAGACACGGGGACTGTTCTGGTCACCACCCCACGCTCCTTTAGTTCTGACAGGTGCTGCCCACGCTTTATTGCCAGTTCAATCGTTCTTATATCTAGTCCACCAGTGGCCGGCTTCCCACCCCCTGGTGTGGATGGAGAATGGGTGATTCAAGGGCATTCAGGATGCCGCCTCATCCCCTTCACAGCCCCATCAGCTGCCCTTTGTCCTGTGAACCTTCCTTTATTCTCCTCTAAGGAGTGTTTTCAAATGCCATTCTCCATTTTCCTTGGTTTTCCATACCCGCCCTTCTCCCCTCTGGAAAGTGTGCTTGACAAGGGTAGGGGGCAAGCCTGCTTTTCTCATCATTGTCGCATCCTTATAGGAACGACTACAGCATCTGGTACGCGGTAGGTGCTTGTTAGGACTCAATGGCTGAATGAATGTATGAGTGACCAAATACATGATTATCTCTTTGTGTGCTGATACCAACTTGGAAACCTTTGTTTTCATCTGATCATCTGCACATGATTTCCCTTTCCCCTATTACTTCTTTTTTTAAGGTGCTCACATGTACACACAAAAAGAATCCGTCTCTGAAGTAACTAATCCATAAGCGACTATAGAATTCTAAAGAGAACCAAGTGCCTTTCAGAAATGTCAAAACTTGAAATACCACCTAATGAGAAATCAGATACTTACTGGCCATGGGATTCAAGAGAAATAGCCCACAGTTCTCTAAAAGGCAACTTTAATGGTCTAGGTACTTGAACTCCCAGGGGTTTTCGCATGTTCTTGCCCTGCCACAACCTATTGCAGCGTGAACACCGCGTGCCCTGACTGTGCGCCCTGAGAGGCACAAAGATGAGAGGTGGAGAGTCAGGCAGCTCCACAAACACTCCCGATCCTTCGTCTGCTTCTGCCCATGACCCAGCTCAGGATGTGGGGTGGGATTGGGCACAGCCATCCAGAATGCCAGGCTACATGGCAACTGCCCAGAAAAAAATTACCCGAGGAATTATTCTTCCAAAGTGCCATACCCACCTGTGTTAATAAAGCACCACAAATTTAGTGGCTGAAAACAACATAAAGTTATTATTTTACAGCTCTAGTGGCCAGAAGTCCTAAAACCAAGGTGTGGCAGTTTCCTTTCTTGCCTTTACCGGCTTCTAGGGACGCCCACATTCCTTGGCTCATGAGGAGGCCCACATTCCTCTTCCAATATCTTCAGAGCCAGCATGAACCTTCAAATTTCAGTATCTCCCTGTCTCTCTTCTCATCTCATCACATTTCTCTTGCATCATCACATCTCCTGTAACTCAGACTTTTCCTATCTCCCTCTTATAAGGACCCTATGATGATACTGTGCCTACCCATACAATCTCCCTGTCTCAAAATCCGTTACTTCATCCCATCTGCAAAGCCCCCTTTGCCAGGAAAAGCAGTGTACACACAGATTCCAGGGAGTAGGGCATGGCTGTTTTTGAGGGCCGTTGTGTCCACCACCCCACTCCACCTTTTCTTCCTAGGCGCCTCATGAAGCAGCCTCAGGTCCTCCCTCCTCTCCTCCCCAAAGCTAAGCACTCTCAAGGCTGCTAGAGTGTTCCTGGTCCCCCAGGCTGGGTGCACCTGCTTCTCTCTCCACACTCCTTTGAGCAGCACGGACTCTCTGGGGCTTTCTTTTCTGCTGTCTTACACGATGTTTGTATGTGTGCATGTTACCTTCCTGACTAACCTGAGCCAGGAGGCAACTCCCTGTGCCCTCTTGGGGCCTAGAACTGTGTGGCAGATTGCCAGGGCTCAGCTGGTGCTGCTAGTGCTCAAAAGAGGACCCGTGAGCCTGGTGCCCTCAGGTGCTTTCTCCAGAGTCCTGGGGCAGGGCCCCCTGCTCCAGCCCAGTGCACCTCCACTGTGGAGCAATGGCTTCCCTTCCTGCGAGCTGGCTGGACTCCACAACGGCTTCCTGTTTAGAAAACGCTGTCTCTGGGGGCTGTGAGTGGCCCGGGAAAGCAGCCTACACTCGCGCCTGCAGCTTCCCACCTCGCACAAGCCGGGCTTGTCACTGCTTTGCTGTGCGCTGGGGTAGTGGCTGCTTGTCTGCGGTGCCAGCTGAGGAGCTCCGTCTCCAGCGGCTTGGCCATTTCCACTCTAATCCTCTTCCCCTCAGGAGGCCATCCTCTGCATGTGTCAGTATGACTCACTTGGCATTTGTACTTGGTAAGAGCCTGAGCTTAATAAAAAGGCACCAGCTGAAAACCTCCCAGGGTCATTCTCAGCCACTCCCTAAGTAGGCCTCACCTCAACTCAGGCAGGAAGAATCTGACCTGTCAGGAAGTGCAGAAGTAAGAACTGTTTCACTGCCGGACACTAGATGAAGCTTGGGGCTGACGTTGAGGTGGATGTGAGGGCAGAGTGGCTGAGGGGATGAAAACGTGAAATCAAAGTTTCTGCTCTGACACATTTCAAAATCTACTGGGTAGAAAGATAAGTTAGCAAGTCATTAAAAAATTCTGCAAAATCTTCTAGCAGCAAAGTGCTGTAGAACTGGAAAAACAGTAAGTGGATTCATATCTCACAGCCTTCATTGGGATAAATCTGAAATATTAAAAAAGAAGTCTTAAAAGTACTAGATAAACTCTGGGAGAATTTTTTCTTACATAACCTCAGAATGACAAAGATCTTTCTAAATATAACACAGAATCCATAAACCACAAACGCTAAATGAAACAATAGCTAAAATTAACTACGTAAAAAAAAACTCCCACAGCAAAATCTACAATTTGTAAAGCGAAAAAACAAATGCCAAACTGAGGAAAAAAAATATTTGTAAGTCATATTACAGAAGAAGGCTAAGTTCCCTAATGTATAAAGAACACATTCAAATCAGTGAAAGAAAAATACCAGCTGTCCAAAGGGAAAATGGGCAAGAAATATTTAAAAAGTTCACTAAAAAGACAGAAAGAGTTGGACAGCCTCACTTATAGTAAGAGAAATGCAACTAAAATTTAAATTTGCAAAAATCAAAAAGTTTGAAAGTAATTTATTTTGTAAGGAATCAGAAGCCTAATCATATATTAATGGTCAAAGTCCCTAGTGGTA
This sequence comes from Vespertilio murinus, assembly GCA_963924515.1. Taxonomy (NCBI): domain Eukaryota; kingdom Metazoa; phylum Chordata; class Mammalia; order Chiroptera; family Vespertilionidae; genus Vespertilio; species Vespertilio murinus. The sequence goes on from OZ004705.1 coordinate 34,988,689, forward strand.
CAGTACCTACAAGGGGTAAATGTTCAACCTTTACCAAAATTACAAACATGCACATCTTTTGACTCAGTAATTTTGCAAGGAATTTGTCCTATGGTTAGTTTCTAACCTATGGGAAATGACATTTATAGAACCCTATTTACCATACACTGTTTATATTATCAAAAGATTGGAAGAAATCGCCAGTAGAGGAGTGATAAAAATAGAAGACTGACAAATTATTATGTTTGCACACAATGGGATTTGATGCATAGGTCAAGAGGAATGGGAATGCTCTTTATGACCATTATGGAAATATTTCAAAGATATCTTTTTTTGTTTTGTTAATCCTTACCTGAGGATCTTTTTCCATTGATATTTTAGAAAGAGTAGAAGAGAGAGAGAAAGACAGAAATATTGATGTGAGAGAAACACATTGATTGGTTGCCTCTTATACACGCCCTGACCAGAGCCTGGGCCCGGGAGGAGCCTGCAACCAAGGTACACGCCCTTGACTGGAATCAAACCTGGGACCCTTTAGTTTGCAGGCCCATGCTCTATCCACTGAGCCAAAGCAGCTAGGGCTCAGAGGTATCTTAAGTGACAAAAGCAGGGCATCGTGTGTTTGATGAGCTGCATTTGTGCATTAAAGAATGGAGTAAACTGTTTTCAAGAATAAACTCAGGCTGAAACCAGTTTGTCTCAATGGATAGAGTGTCGGCCTTCAGACTGAAAGGTCCCAGGTTCGATTCTGGTCAAAGGCATGTACCTTGGTTGCAGGCACATACCCAGTAGGGGGTGTGCAAGAGGCAGCTGATCAATTTTTCTCTCTCATCAATGTTTCTAGCTCTCTATCCCTCTCCCTTCCTCTCTGTAAAAAAAAAAAATCAATAAAATATATACTTTTTTAAAAAAAGAAGAAACACAGTATAGTTCTTCTGGGTTTTTTTGATTATGCCATTTTCTTATAGATTGCTCTTTATCTATTTCCTGGATTTTTCCTTCCAGGAAAATTTCAAATATTTCTCTCTCTATGAATGAACTTTAACTGATTGTCCGAATTAAGTACTCTTTCAGTTGAACAAAACTGTAACATTACTAGAATAGTTTTAAGGTTTTGGGTAAGAGATCATTCCTAAGCAGGACAACCCCCAATCCTATATAATAAAAGGCTAATATTCAAATCAACCAAATAACGGAATGACCGGTTGCTATGGTCGTACTGACCACCAGGGGGCAGACACTCAATGCAGGAGCACTGCTCAGCCAGAAGCTGGACTCACAGCTGACGTATGCAGCGGTGGTGGCGGGAGCCTCTCCTGCCTCTGTGGCAGTGCTAAGGATGTCCAACTGCCTAAGCCATCAGAAGGACATCCCCCAAGGGCTCCTGGACTGTGAGAGGGCACAGGCCAGACTGAGGGATCCACCTGAGTGCACAAATTTCGTGCATCGGGCCTCTAGTAATTTATAAATGAAGAATATTGGTTTAACCTTATAATATACTTATTTAATATTTTATATGGTCAAAGACATCATAAATGGATACAAACTTAACTCACAGAGCACCATATACTGGTAACAAAGGCTATATAAATAGATTCTACAGCAGTTTCTCAGAAAAGTTAAACATAGAGTTATTATATGATCCATCAATTTCACTCCTGGGAATATAACCAAAAGAGATGGAAACATATGTTCACCATAAACTTGTACGTAGAGTTTCTAAAAAGAGAGACAGAGAAGCTCCTGCAAATCAACAAACATAAAACCAACAGCCCAATAAGAAAAAAGAATATATTTTAAGTAAAAAATGCAGTTAGTTAAAATATAAATAAAAATGCTTGTTGGTCACCCTATACTGCCCTCCCCTGAAGGCCTGGGTCCCCCCAACTACCCTTCCCGGCAGGCCTGGTTACCCCCAACTTCCCTCCTCTACCAGCCTGGTCCCTCCCAATTGCCCTCCCCTGCTGGCCTGATCACCCCCAACTGCCCTCCAATAAAAATGGGTGTTGGTCCAAGCACTGAAGGATCAGGGGTTTGATATTCATGTCAAGGGTATGTACCTGGGTTGCAGGTTTGATGCCTGCACCATAGGGGCAAGTGTGGGAGGCAACCAATCAATGTGTATTCTGGGCACTGGGAATCCTCAGATGAGCTGGTGGGTATATATGAGTGTGGATATGGTTCTGGTCTTCTAGAGCAGTGAAGATAGACAAATTTTAATACACACACACACACACACACACACACACACACACACATATATATATATATATATATATATATATATATATATATATATATATATAAAAGCCTAAGCAACTGGACAACCTGCTGGGAGCTATGATGCACACTGACCACCAGGGGAAAGATGCTCAATGCAAGAATTACTGAGTTGCGGTGACTTGGCAGCTGCGGTTCTCAGGTGATGTACCCAGAACCAGAGAGGAGGGAGCCTGATTCCAGGGTGCATCGCCCGAGAACTGCCCTCCTGCAATCTGGTACCTCTCGGGGGATGTTGGAGAGCAGGTTTCGGCCCAACCTCTGCAGGCCAGGCCGAGGGACCCCACTGGTGCATAAATCTATGCAATGGGCCTCTAGTAATCTACACTAATAAAAGAGAAACATGCAAATTAACTGTACCTCTGCTATGCCCACAAGCCACACTTACTAGCCATTCAGGAGCAAGTATGCAAATTAACCCAACTAAGATGGCTGAGGCCACAGAGCAAGCAGGAGGCTTGGATTTCCCTGGCAATGGAGGAAGCCAAGCTTTCCACCTGCTCTGGTTGGCCCTGGCCTCTGCTCAAGACTACAAAGTTTTAATTATAGAAGATAAATAAATCCCAGATACCAGGGCCTCTGCTAGGGTTGCCAGGGGGATATGCTGGCCCACAAACCACCACAGGCTTCTCGCCCAGGCCGCCCCGTGACCCAAGGGAACCCCCACCCTGATCCAGGACACCCTTCAGAGCATACCAGCCGGTCCCCACCCATGCATCAGGCCTCTATCCTATCTAATAAAAGAGTAATATGCAAATTGACTGTCATTCAACACACAAGATGGCTGCCTCCATGTGGACACAAGATGGCTGCCACAAGATGACCAGCAGTGGAGGGCAGTTGGGAGGGACTAGGCCTGCAAGGATGGGCAGTTGGGGGTGATCAGGCCAGCAGGGGAGGGCAATTGGGAGGGACCAGGCTGCTAGAGGAGGAAAGTTGGGGGCGACTGGGCCCGCAGGGAAGGGTAGTTGGGGGGACCCAGGCCTGCAGGGGAGGGCAGAATGAGGTGACCAGGCCTGCAGGGGAGGGCAGTTAGGGGCCATAAGTCTGGCTGGGGAGCAGTTAGGCATCAATCAGGCTGGCAGGGGAGTAGTTAGGGGGTGATCAGGCTGGCAGGCAGAAGCAGTGGGGCAATCAGGAAGACAGGCAGGCGAGCAATTGGGATGCAGCGGTCCTGGATTGTGGGAGGGATGTCCGACTGCTCGTTTAGGCCTCATCCCAGTAGGATCTGGCCTAAACAGATAGTCAGACAAGCCTGTCACAGGTCCCAAGTGCTGTGGGCCAGACCGTTACCTTTATTCCCCACTGGCAGGCTGGCCTGTATGCAGGATGGGGCCATAGCCTTTGGCTGCCCACATGTCTCCTATGCCAGGGTTTCAGCAAAGAGCTCAGAGCAAAAAGTTCATCAAGAATAAGTCATGGTTGCTAATACCTAAGGCAACAAACTATTTTGGAAATCTTAGTTTTTAGCCAGTTGATTTAAAAACAAAACAAAACTAACATGCATTCTAGAATTAAATCTGTATTGACTGCTCTAATTTCTACCCACTTCCCTTTCTTAAGCCTCTAATCCCTCAGACTTTTATGATGATACCATGTTTGACATTTTGTTGCTTCCTCACTATCACCCCCCCCTTTCCTGGGACAGAGGCTATATTCACTGTGTTTGTGAGAAACGGCTGCAGATGGGCTGCCTTTAACAAAACATGTTTATTAAAATAAACATTTTTTTATGAGTTCTTCTAAACATAGACATAGGCAATCAAAATTCCCAATGCTTCAGATATTTTAAAAGACACGATTGTCACAGGAAATAATGTTGCTTGTGTGTTCCCCAAGGGGCCGACAAGTACATTATAGTTACTGTAATCCCGCTGGATAGAGACAGCATCTTCTCTTTATTCTTTGTTACGCCCGATACTATCTGTTCAGCACATTTTCAAGAAAAGAAATCTGTATGGAGGCTAATGCATCTGCACTCCTCTCATTTCCTACGAATACCACAAAGCCAGGATATTTTCATCACTGGGCCTTGCAGAGTAAGGTCCAAACCCTGAACAATAGGTTCAGTTTCTGCAATATATATATATATATTTTTAAAAATGTCTTCTTTAATACTGGTAAGTACTGTCTGTCCTCCTAATTCCACAAGGCCAAAGAAGAGATAGGTTCTGTCTTGCTGGGCGGGGTACCCTGGAGACCATGCCCGCTATGGTATCCTCGCTCCCAAGAACCTGGCTTCATCACAGGACACAAGGCAGAGGCCAGACTAGTGCAGCTTGGACAAGATAAATATCCCCCTTCTGCATGTGGAAAACCACCCCGTTCTCCAGCACGGATGGGGTGGGGTGGGGGCAGTGTGGGGGATGTAGGTTGGAGCGTTTGCACAACTGCAACCCGGGGGCCTCAGGTTTCCCCCAGCCCTTTGACGGTCGGCCTGGCCCTGACCATTGTCCGCGCACACCTCGTCCCTCCAGCTTCCGGGCCGCGAGCGAGATGATTTGCTGCAGATGACATCAGCCCCGGGGCCAACTGGCTGCTCGGGAGGAGGCCGCCGCCGCTCGGGGGGGATGTGCCGGGTGGTCCTTTCCTCCTCCTCCTCCTGATCCTCCTCCTCCTCCTCCTCCTCCTCCTCCTCCTCCTCCTCCTCCTCCTCCTCCTCCTCCTCCTCCTCCTCCTCCTCCTCCTCCTCCTCCCTCTCCTCCTCCTCCTCCCTCTCCTCCTCCTCCGCTCCCAGCCCCGTCTCCATAGAACGGCGGCGCCGCCCCTCGCGCTCCCCCGCCCCGCTCCTCCCGGCCGGCCTCCCGCGCCCGGAGAGGGCGGGCGGAGGGGGAGGCGGCGCCCGGTGCCGGGAGGAGGGAGGACGCAGGGGGCGGAGCGGAGGCAGCACCTTCCGAGATAATCCTTTCTCCTGCGGCAGAGGAGAGCGGCAGCAGCCGGAGGAGCGGGGCACCTCGCCGGGGCTTCGCGGGGCCGGCAGGATGGCGACCGTGGTGCTGGAGGCCGCGGAGCCCGAGCTGTCCGGCGGCGTCGCCAACCCGGCGGCGGCCGCGGCGGCGGCGTCCACGTCGCCCAGCCTGTCGCACCGCTTCCTCGACAGCAAGTTCTACCTGCTGGTGGTGGTCGGCGAGATCGTGACCGAGGAGCACCTGCGGCGCGCCATCGGCAACATCGAGCTGGGTAAGCGGCCCCGCGCCCCCCGCGGGCTGAGCTCGGGGGAGACCCCGCCCAGGGCGCAGCGGCCACCCTCGCCCTCGGGCGCGCCCCGCACCCACCCACCCACCCATCCCCGCCGCCTCCCGCACACGGTCCGGGCTGATTCTGTCTGAGCTAATGGCCGAGGATAATGCGAATTTGATTCGAGATCCAGTGGGAGCCTCCTAACCTCGGGGGACCCCGTCACCAGGCTGGGTCTGCAGATCCCAGCTAGCCCCCCGCCTCTCCCGCTAAATGAAACGCAGGTGTCCGAGGAGCAGAGGCCACCATCCTGCCGCTGTCTGTCGCAGGAACCCAGGGGTGGGGTGGGGTGGGGTGGGGGTGGGGGGGCTTATGCAGCCACTCCTTTCAACCCCTCTCTCCCCCCCCACAAAATAATGGACACCCCCACCCCCGCCACACCCGGGGTTGAAGCTCCATGTGCCAGCGCCCGCGTGGGCATCCTCCTCAGCACCGCTCCCTCGACCCCCCGAGAAACGCCCTTTTCTGGCTTACAGCCTCCCGATCTTTTCTTCCCCGGGAATGACTAGGCTCGTCCTATAGCCACGCCCGAACCCCCCCCCCTCCACCCTCCCGCCCCCGCCTCCCCCGGGGACGCAGATGGAGAGCCGCTTGCACTCCATTCCCTGACGGCGCCCGCCTAGTTACCGCCCCTGGGACCTTGGTTACAGCTTGGAGAAAGGACAATGGGACCCCAAGTTGTGGGGTGGGGCTTCTTATTTTAAAAGTCTCAACCTCCAGAGTGATGGCTTGGGGGGGGGGGGGCAGTGAGGGGAGGGAAGGGGGGGAGGTGGCGGGCAGGGCCAGCGCCTCTCCCGGTGCGCGCCCTGGGAGCGCGCTCTGCGGAGACCGAATAGCGGTTCGCCGGGGCCCCCCGGCGGGGCCGCGAGGGTCCCACGGGCGTAGCCCCGGGCACGCGGACCGATCCACGCCGCAGCCCCACCCGGGCCGCCGCCGCAGTGCTTCCACCTGCCTCCGCATTGCGGCGCCCGCTCCGGGCTCAGCCCGCCTGGGCCTCGGGCTCGGGGGTGCTGCGTGCCCCCACCACCTCTCCCCGAGCCCAGCTTTGTTGTGCTCCAAGGCCCCGGTGGGCAGCCCCGGTCTCTGCCTTTCCCTTCATCCCGGGGTCCCACACTTCCCCTGGCCCCTGGCTGAGGTCGCCGGGTCCCCCCGCAGCCCCAGCCCGCGCTCTGTTCTCCTGGGGTTCCGCTGGCGCTTTTCTGCCAGGAGACACCGGCGGGTGGGCGTGGTGCAGTCCGCAGTGCGGTCTCTACGGCAGCCCGAGGCGGACAAAGGGCGTTCTCGCAGCCCCAGTTTCCCCCGCCAGCCCCCCTCCCCAAAAGCTGAAAGAAAAAACCTTGTTTTAGATGAGAAAATAAACGTTTGTCAGTCGTTTGCCTCTGCATTTGGCTGCCCCCAGAACAAAAGGCTGCAGGGTGGGGTCTGGAGTTGTAGACCTGGTTCTTTTGTTTAACTTTAAGGCACAGATTTTTTTCCTCTTTCAGCTAAAAAAGAAAGAAAAAAAAGAAAGAAAAAAAATAGAAAAGTGAGCAGAATTAAGAATATTTTATTCGGGGAAAAATCAAGAATAAAAGATTTCAATAGCGACATGCCTTATTAGCACATCTCAATAACCCTTATTTTCAAACTATAAGCCTTTAATCCGATCTGTTCTAATTTAGTGTATTTGCACATTCTCTCCTTGGAAAATTTCACAGGTATGGACTTTGGGTGTGGCTCTTTATGAATCAATGACTTTGGCTTTAAAAAAAAAACACGTTTTGTTTTGTGCGTGTATGTGTCAGCACCATTGCCAGGGGATAATAACACCTTAAGAGGCGCTTTTCTGCCTATAAAATTTTCATAGCCATCCGATGTGGTGCCAGGAGAGGGGCCGTCAGCCCCATTTTAGAGATGAGGGCCCAGAGAGGCCGGAAGGATGAGGGGACGGGCTCAAGGTCACACCACCGGTGACAGAAGTGCGGCCCCCCCCCCACAGCAGCCCCGGCTTTCTGGCCTTGCCATTGTGTTAGTGCAGGGCCGGCTCATCTCGGAGGGGGCTCAAACCGCCGATTTCGGAGCTTGCCTTTGTACAGCCATCCACTTGTGGGCTGCGCCCATGCAGGGAGGTGGTTCAGAAATCCTCTTCCCACCATGATTATCTCCCTGCTTTGTTACTCCGCTGATCATCCTCCCGGTATCTCATTCCTCTGCCGGTTCATTCAAGCTGCTTCCGTTTGAGGATAAAACAGACACATTTAAGGACACATGTCCTCTTTTTTTTTTGACACTGCTAGCACTTAGGGATACAGTTCAGATTCGTCTTCCTGACATTTTCTTTTAATTTTTAATGAAGTGGTATATAGAGAGGACAAGGCACATATCACAGATGAGGAACTCAGTGAATTTTCACAGAAATTTCACAGGAAACACCTGTGTTTCCCAGACCAAGAACCTGACACGACCGGAATCCCAGAAGACCCCCTCACGTTCCCTTTCCAATCGCCATGCCTTCCTGAGTGTTCATTCCCTAATTTGGTCGGGCTTTGCACGGACCTCCGAAATGGCTGTATTGATCCCATTAAGAACCAACCAAGTGAGTCGCAGAGCCATTTCCTGACACACAGTAACAGATGCTGCTTTCCTCTGGAGATTGCTCTCCTGAGCCCGGGGGTCTCGGATGCAGCTCCAGCGTCAGGGCCTTCCAGCGCTAAGTGGTCCCATAGCTTTTCCAGGCAGCAGGGGATGACTTAGCAACAGGGCCGGCCAGCTCCGTCTCCCCGGGGCCTGGCACGCTGCTGCCTCCGCCCTCGGGCCCAGCTGGGCCTCCTCCAGAGGTCACTCTGATACCGCTGCTGCGGCTGCCGGCGCCTGGGAGGCAGGATGGAGATGCTCCAGGGGCGGCAGCTCTGACTGTGCGCTGCAGGCTGGCGGAGCAGGCCAGCATCTGCCACTCCTGGCTTCCTGTTTGCCCTCCCACCTCAACTGGTGCGCTGTGGGTTTGGAGACCCCGGTGACTTGGATTTTTGCCATCCGCTTATTTATTTACCTTAATTAATTAATAATGATAATTTCCCCCCATTTGATCATTGAGGAAAGCCTAGAAAAATAAATATGCAGGGAGATGGTGGCTATGCAGTAAGTCAACAGGCCTGAAACATCCCAGGGTGGATGCTTAGTAAATGCTTCTTGAAACCAAGGAAGAGAGATGGCCACTCAATTGAATTCAAGAAGGAAAATGTAAGGTTCGGCCATTTCTTCTCCAGTTTGAAACAAGAGTCTTTTCCTCGGACTGGTCTAGATTTATTTCATTTGCCAACCATCGTCGTTACCACCACCCACAGCTTCTTGGAACCTTTTTTGCCCCCTCTCGAATTGGTCCCCAGCGTGCACTTAACGGCTATCCCGTTCTTAGCAGGGGCCCCCTCTCCTCCCGTTTATTTTAGGACATGGCCCCCTGCATCCATGCCTTGCAAATGGAAGCCTTGTGAGGGGAGTGGCCACTGCTTCGTTTTTTTATTGTTTCAAGGGAATACTGTCAGTTTAATGCTTTCAGTTACAATTAAAGGGGGTAACCTTTCTCTGGGTAGCATTGGGGGTCAGCAAGATTTGTTCATAAAAGGATACATCTACTGTATAACATCGACTGCCCTGGATTTCTGTTTATTAACTTTTTAAAGTTTTCTTTTGTTAATCCTCACCACAGGATATTTTTCCATTGATTTTTTTATAGAGAGAGTGGAAGGGAGGGGGAGACACAGAGAGAGAGAGAAAAAAAACATCCGTGTGAGAGACACATCATTCGGTTGCCTCCCATTTGGGCCTGACCAGGGCCAGGAATCAAGCCAAAAACCAGGGTACATGCCCTCGACCAGAATCGAACCCAGGACTCTTCAGTCCATGGGCCAATACTCTATCCACTGAGCCAAACCGGCCAGGGCAGCCCTGAATTTTTAGATGTAACTTCAGCTGAATCCATTGGAACTTTCTGATGTTACCTTATTGAATATTTTCAGTCAAAGAAGATACATATTTTTTTTGATGGCTAATAGAATTAAGAACGCAGGAAAATTTGGGTTTGGTTTTCATTTTATTTCAACAGGGAAAAAAAATCAATACATGGTAGGAATTAAAAGAAATGTTAGAGAATGTTAAATTTATTATATTCATCTTTATACTTTTCAAAGTCAAAAGGCAGATGGATTTCTGCTTGCACTGTTTAGTTGGTATTATCTAAGGGTTCTTTATCCATGCTGAAATGTAAGCCATTTCCTAAACGTAAGGTCATTAAATTGATGATTCATTGTTAATCGCTTACTTTTTAAATAAGTTACAACTTTTAGGCCAATAAAATAAATTATTATAAACCACTTCTTTTGTTTGTGATACTTACTAATACCACTTATCAATATTTTGAAATGATGAGCTCTGCATGTAAGCTATTGTTAGCATAATACATAAAATATATATTATGAATGTCACATTGTTGGCTTAAATAAAAGGAAGAAAGTAAATCAAAGGTTAGGTCAAGGAAAACAATAGGACAACTTTTCTCTGAGAAATAAAACCTTGAATTTAGTAATTCCTTTGTTTTAATTTTATTCCTTTAGTTTATGATACCAACCTGACTTGATCACTTTTTTTGCATAGTTTTACAAACAGAATCTTAGGGGTATAGGTTAATCACTTAGATACTTGTCGAAAATACTGAAAAGCCAGTTTCCAGAGGGAGTAGTAACGAAAGCTCATGGAGGAAAATCAACCTGTCAAAGGCCCAAATAACTGTCAGATAGAACGCAATGCGCCATTTCAACATGGAGTGCATGGTCATGAGCTTCTGCTTTCTTCAGTCTACTGCCTCTTTTAGGAATATAGCTTTTAGCCTTTAAATGTTTTTGTTTTTTTTTAAATTGTTGGTTTCATGAAAGAATCCTGCAGAATGCTTGCATGACCGATAAACTTGGCCAGATCTAACCAGTATAAAGTTAGGGAACCTGGCTCCTCATTGTTCACTTTGACTTCTATGATGACAGTGACCCCTCCACACCCACCACCCGTACACACACACACGTACACACATGTACACATGCGTACACATACGTACAGCCTTTTCTTCTTTTTCCATCTAAAACTTCACCTGCAGTCTCGTCTGCCCTTTGCACACTGTTACCGCCTGAGGTCGGAGAGGTGCGAAGGAAAGATCCTTTGTTACCCCCTGATCTCTGTGGCTAGAGAACTGGTGACACAGTGAAGGCACTCCACTCCTTCCAGATTAGGTGGGAGAGTTCTCAGGATGCCTGGCCATAGTTTAAAAAGTGGGGGTTTGTCTCCTCCAAGGGGTGGGGTTGTTTTGCCCCCACCTGGGTAAGCCAGTCAGGAGCAGAGTCTCCATGGAGTGTTGGAGAAGCAAAGCCTCAGGGAAGAGCTTGACCTGTTGTTTACTGAGGGTGTGTGTGTGTGTGTGTGTGTGTGTGTGTGTGTGTGTGTAAGAGACTGGGAGGGGGAGGAGGAATCATCAGAAAAGGGCCAGGAATTTATCCTGGCTTCTCTACAACCCATCAAAGACCAGGATGACCTGCTTTGGAAAGCCAGCACTCTACTATTCTCTCTGCATCCAGGGGAGAATGTGGGAAGGGCCAAAGAAGATACATATTTTTTTGTCCTATAAGCTTTAGAGGGCCCACTAGTGGTTTCCTCTTTCACACAAAGGGGAGACATATAATCTACTAAATGCAGCATGAACCTTCAATGAGAAATACTATTTCTCTTTATTGACATTATCTATTAAAAGGTATAAAATAATTATGAAGTATTTTATTTCTAAAATTGGTATAGAAAATGGTATAGCTCCAAAAATGTCCGAACTAAAATAACCAATAAAACCATTAAAATATTTATTTTACAAGTGGTAGTAGTGATTATGCATTGTTAAGAAATAATTTGGCTGGAAATTGTTCCCTTGAAAAGAGAACCTTGATTTTTTAGTTTTATTTGATACATTAAAATGGGAAATATTTTTTAGCCGCTGTTTACTAATGCAATTTAAAAATTGTTAAATGGTTTTTCTATTTTTTCATACTTTTTCCATCGCTAAATTATAGATCATATAACCAGGAACTTTATGAAATAAACACAAAGATTTCATTGTGTTGTGTCATGACAAGTTAATTGAGGCCAACGGGAAAATGGCAAGCAACAATGAAAGAGCACGTCTACGTCTAACTCTAGATGAAGTCATTCAAATGGTGTAGCACTTTGGACATTACTCAGAACAAAGGCAGAAAAACTGTGTGAATTTAATTTCATTACATATGCCTCATTATTAACTTATTGACCCAACTTGACAAGCCAGAAGACAAAGTAGAGCTCCGACCCAAGCACAGAGGATCCAATCAACAAATACTAATTAAGCAGCTCAGACGGGACTCCTCCATTTTCCACACTAGACGAGTAAATAGTGTATGTTTAGATTGAAGTAAAATATTCTAATGAATTCAGACCCCTCAACCTGTCAAGCTTCCTGTGAAACAAAAAGAACCCATTTATCATTTCTGCACGAAAAAGATCCACGATATTCCAACATGCTTTTCTTGTAAAAATTTAAATACTCCATTAGCACAAATGCAAACTGAGACTGATAATGTTTCCAGGGAGACTCATAAAATTCTCCCTTATAACTTAGCCTCTCTTTATGAATGTTAACTCTTTCACACCTGAATTATTCCCATGGATTACTGTGGAGAAATCTCTACCTCCCTATAGTGAACATACATCTATTGGAAATATTCTTCATAGTTGAAAAAGTGTTTGGTGTATAATCTGAATACATATACATATTATTTTGGGTGCCCTTGACCGGGAATTGAACCCAAAACCCTTTGGTGGGCAGGCCAATGTTCTAGCCATTTAACAACACCGGCTAAGGATGAAGTTATTTTTGATGTATAGTCAACTGAGTTTCCAGAATATTTTGTAATGTGTGTGTATTCTTATATTTTTATATATTTTTATATTTCCCCCAAAACTAGATGGCTCATGGTAGAGCTAGTATATAATATCCATAATTGCCCGGGTGTCCTTCCTTCCTTCCTTCCTTCCTTCCTTCCTTCCTTCCTTCCTTCCTTCCTTCCTTCCTTCCTCCCTCCCTCCCTCCCTCCCTCCCTCCCTCCCTCCCTCCCTTCCTCCCTTCCTGCCTTCCCGCCTATCTAATCTACCTTGATTCTTTGCAAGATAGGAAGAATGAACAAAAGATAAATGGGAATAAATGCAGATATGCATTTAGGATTTTGAGGTCTACTTAAATAACACACTCCTCTAAGTACTTCCAAGTCTGTGCACCTGACTAATGACCAGCAGAAATGATAATTCACTGTCTGTGTTATACCTACTTTCAAGCCCCGCCCTTAGTAGGTATATAGTAAATGATTGTTGTTCCAGAGATTTGTTCCTGGCAGTTAAGTATGCCCGTGCAAAGGTACAATTATGGACACTATATATTGGCTCTACCGTGAGCCATCTGGTTATTTGAGGAAATATAAGAAGATATAAAACACATACCCACTCCAGAGTTTTGTGGTTCCTCAGTTGCCCCTGGCTTGCTCCTCAGATTTCCCTTCTCTGATGTCCTCTGGGCTCCTCTCTGCATCTCCCTTGGGAGGGCAGGAGAGAGGAGGGCAGAGGGGCAGGAAGGAGGAGACCAGGGAGGGAGGGCAACAGCAGTCCTTGCCCGGGTGTCCTCTCACCCCAGCTTCCAGCCTAGTGAGCTTCTGTGGGAATAGACCATGCATGGCCCCCAACTCTGTAGAAAGTTTATGCAATATAAAAAGTGGCCACATTGCCGAAACCGGTTTGGCTCAATGGTAGAGCGTCGGTCTGAGGACTGAAAGGTCCCGGGTTCGATTCCGGTCAAGGGCATGTACAATGGCTGCAGGCACATCCCCGGTAGGGGCTGTGCAAGAGGCAGCTGGTCGATGTTTCTCTCTCATCGACGTTTCTAGCTCTCTATCTCTCTCCCTTCCTCTCTGTAAAATATCAATAAAATATATTAAAAAAAAAAAAAAGTGGCCACATCGCTTTGCCTCTGGATAAGAAAATGCAACTCAGCTAACAATTGTGAATGAAAGAGCTGCTTGCCAAGCTGATCAGGTAAAAGAAATGCCTGGGAGGACAGAGAGGCCAAGTCTTGAAGATTGAGATCTAGCCTTTTTACCAAAGTCCACACAAACTTTGGATTGATATCCTGGGGTGAACAAACTAAGGTCAAAAGTGGGACGGATAAAGAGAAGAAACTGTACATGCACACAAAATGCACAGGCACTCTGCAGGAGCATTTAAAAAGCAAAGGCCTGGGCTGGAATGCCAGCCCCTGTGCCGCTGGCTTTCCCACCCCCATCCTACATTTTCTTGCCGCTTACAAGTAGACCATGGGAAAGCCAGATTGTCTGGTGGCCTCTTAATTGCTTCAGAACTCACCCTCTTTCTGTCCTTTCTATTCCCTCACTGGAGGAAAGCCTGTCATTTTCCTAATAACTGTTTTCTTTTACTCTTGCAGAAAAGCTGCATTTACGCTTTATGAGGGACAGAAGTTCAGTCCACAGTGCTAGTTATTCCTCCCTTGCGGCCTGGCGGAGAGACCTCCCCGGCCCTCCCATCTTGTGGGCATCACCAAGCTCTTCAGAAAAGGAGTTTCCACACCCTCCCTGAAAGCCTGAGACTTGTCACAGTGAGGCTGTCCTAACCATTCTGAAATGACTAACTGGAAGTCTGTCAACTGTCTTCCTTTTCCTCCTTAGGAATCCGATCATGGGACACAAACCTGATTGAATGCAACTTAGACCAGGAGCTGAAACTTTTTGTATCTCGACACTCTGCAAGATTCTCTCCGGAGGTCCCAGGTGAGACTTGGGTGTAGTATTAGTCAACTTAGAATCTGAAAAGATGGGGAAATAGGCCATTGACTGGAAAACTCTACCTGGGTTATCAAAAAAGACTTTCTCTTATTGCTAAAGGATTCTTTGCATTTGTTATTATCTACTAGAGGCCCATTGCATGAATTCGTGCACAAGTGGGGTCCTGCCGGCCAGCCCTGATGAAGGCCCTTTGGGCCAGGCTGGTGGGGGGGGGGGGCTATGGGCAGTTGGCTGGATGGCCCCACCCTTGATTAGGGTGTTGGGGGCTAATTGGGGGCAGGGCCAGCTGGGGTGGGGGGCTGTGGGCGGTTGTCAGCCAGTCCCACCCCCAATCTGGGTGTTTGGGGGGCTGATCGGGGCCCGGATCAGGCTGGTTGGCTGCCTCAATGCACATCATAGCCACTGGTTGTTCTGGTCATTCCACTGTTCCAGTCACTGGGTATATATATATAATCAGAAGCTATATTTTAAGAAAGCCAACTTAAGTTGTCACTGTGTGGGTTATATATTTTGTATATTATTACAGGTTTTTAAAGTTCTGGGGTATTTTATTATTATTATTTATTTATTTATTTATTTTGCCATCTCACTGTACTCTGACCTTAATTGATACTCAAATGAAGCTATGACTATAAATCAAATGCCTCCAGAATCTCAAAAACTTGACACCCTCCCAAGAAAAAGGAAACATCTGCATTTCAAAATAAAATATGCATCATAATTTCATCCTTGCAATATCATACACTCTTCTTAATAGGGGTAAAAGAGTCTGAGGGTTGCAGTTGCTGTTACAATAACCTTTATTTCAGAGATGAAAAAGAATACTACTACAGGACATTAAAGGTAAGGACACAAAAATCTGTCACACGAGAGGATGCTCCCCATAACCAGTCACTGAAAAGGGGCCAGGACTGAGGCAGGTCTGCCCCGGCAACCGTCTGGCATGTGTGGGTTCTTGACTCCATGCGGGAAATATTTCACGATACCAGTCCAGTGATTTTGAGGAATGTTTATTAAAGCTGGGGCCAGTGGAACAAAGGAAAGGCTGAAGATAGAAGAGGCAAGATCATAGCAACAGGAGTGAACCTAGGCTGAGATGCCTTGGTCCTTTAGAAAGAGGCAGCCGTGAGTCAGCGGGGCGGCGTGGACTCAGGAAACAAGCTACAGAGGAACAGGAGGCCCTTGCAGACAGGTTCTGAGGTTGCTCCGGATGAGCCGCCACTGCCAGCTGCTCCCTGGTTGTGAGTATCCTGGGAACTTGCAGAGCTTAGAAACAAAGCAAAGATGCACGCCCGAGGAAAGAAGCAGGGTGAGGCATGTGCATGCCCAAGGAAGAGAGAGCACACACTGGGTTCTTTGCGTTAAGGGTTTTTATTTGTTTTCTAAAGATGGGAACTTTAGGGGAAATCTCAATAGAATATCGGCCATCTTCCCAGGTGTGTCCTTTGACATGTCAATGCATCAGAATAAGTATCTAGAGGGGCCAGGGTCATTTTCTGGTCAGTTTCACCTTCAAAAAATGTCCCTGAAAAGTCCGTCCCAGCTTGGTCTCGAATGTGTAAATTATTTGATCCTAAGTGTCCTTGGTTAGGAAGGATGAAATCTTGGGATTTATTAGCTCTCCGTAAATTGCTCAGCCATCTGTTTAGCTGTCTGTCTCAGTTTCCTCATGCCACTTGCCAAAGGATTTTCCTAGCTTCTTACTCTCTTGCCTCACTCTGACCTCTAGGCCTGAGAATGTAGATAGACTCACTCACCTTATCTTCCTCTTGAGAACAGTGACCCATATTTCTGTCAGTTGGTTACATTTAGGATTTATGAGCAGAATCGCTGGCCCATAAAGACTCCAAACCTGGGATGTTTTTCTCAAAGCTCTGCCATTGATCATTCATAGGTACTGTATTGCATTTTATTTCTTGAATACCACTTACATTTTATGTAAAATAGAGGAGAGCATACTCTTTTCTGTCTACATGATTTTGTTGTATGCTTGCTAATTTTACTGGCATTGATATAAAATCAGGAATGGGTACAGCCTCTTTTTGACTGACCACATCATGTTCAATTAGCCTTGTCCATCCTGAGATTTGAAACCACTTACAGAATGTCAGTGCCTTTGAGAATCACATTTGACTGCAGCAGTATACCCATGAGACAGACTCAGTTCTTCTCTTTGAGTTTGATATTAGAATAAAATCCTATATATTCTGGTTAGCAAATGAATTGTGGACCTCAAGCATGGAATCGAGTAAATGTGCTAAGAAAGAAATAGCAAGAACTGGCTCATTAAAAGTTAAATCTGCTGTAAAGCCACATGCAAAATCAGCTCTTTGTATTGAGAAAAGAGAGAATGATCCTGGAATTATCAGATGGCACATGATTTGCTGAAGTAAAGGTATAGTATATGTTTCTCTCGTTACCATGTTGTATTTTTGTGTCTTGCACATCTCCATAACTTTTTAAAAAATATATTTTTATTGATTTTTTACAGAGAGGAAGGTAGAGGGATAGAGAGTTAGAAACATCGATGAGAGAGAGACATCGATCAGCTGCCTCCTGCACACCCCCTACTGGGGATGTGCCCGCAACCAAGGTACATGCCCTTGACAGGAATAGAACCTGGGACCTTTCAGTCCACAGGCCGATGCTCTATCCACTGAGCCAAACCGGTTTCGGCCATCTCTGTAACTTTTAAAATCATCTCATGAAAAGGAAAATAAGGGAAGTACCCTTTTCCAACAAGTATGTTTCAAAATGTAAATTCAAGCTTTTATCCTTTCTCTGTAGGTTGTTCTGGCTTTCTTACTATCACTGTTTGTAAGACTACCGTATTTGCCGGCGTATAAGATGATTTTTTGGCCCTGAAAAATACGTATTTGCCGGCGTATAAGACGACTGGGCGTATAAGACGACCCCCTAACATTTCCGCTCAAAATACAGAGTTTGTTATATACTCGCCGTATAAGACTACCCCCCACTTGGAGGCATATTTTTCAGGGCCAAAAAATGGTCTTATACGCCGGCAAATACGGTACTTCTTTTGTTTTGTTTTTTTGGGGGGTAAACAAAGTCTGTGATTCCCTTTGTGTTCATTCATACTTGGGTTGACTTTATAGAATGACAGCTGTGTATTGCAGAATGCATGGCTGCAAGAATTGCTAAAGAATTAACTGTTTTTGGACCAAAGATCTAGCATTACTTTAGTGCAGTGTTTCCCAAAGTGTGATGCGAGTACCCGCAGGGGTACGGGAAGAGTTTGGTGGGGGTACGTGTTACACCGGAGTTTGGTGGGGATATGCACTGCACCATGCTTAGCTGCGCCTAATTCTACGTTCTCATGAGTCAAGTCAAGACAGTCTTGTGAGGCGTGAGATGGTCTGGTGTGCAAATAAATGTTATTTATAATATAACTTTTATTTATATTATGAATAATTTTATTTTTGTTTATTATTATTTTGTGTATGTACCAAAAAAAGAAAAAATAAATATATTTTGATTGTTGTTAAAATACATCCATTTTTTTTTTTGACGAGGGGTACTCAGCGTTACGGAAATGATAGAAGGGGTACACATATGTCAAAAGTTTGGGAAACACTGCTCTAGTGGACTAGGAAGGTCAAGTCTCCCCCAAATCACCACTTTAGACTAAGGTACTATTCTCCTTTCTTTTCCTATCACCTGCAGTAAGGGCAGGTTCCCTAGCTAGTTGTATCAGTGCTGTGCTAGGTGCTGTGTCTGGAGATGGCTTATAGAAGACTGGTGATTGCCTCAGATGCACCTGACAGCTCATGTAGGAAAATTAATTTTAATATTATTTTTTCCATCACTGTGTCTTCTGCCTATTAAAATAATTAAAAATTGCCGAAACCGGTTTGGCTCAGTGGTAGAGCGTCGGTCTGCGGACTGAAAGGTCCCGGGTTCGATTTCGGTCAAGGGCATGTGCATTGGTTGCCGGCACATCCCTGGTAGGGGGTGTGCAGGGGGCAGCTGGTCGATGTTTCTCTCTCATTGACGTTTCTAGCTCTCTATCTCCCTTCCTCTCTGTAAAATATCAATAAAAATGTAAAAAAAATAATTAAAAAATTTTGAGAATACCAATTCTCACCAGCAACATAGCACAATGATTAAGAGCGCAGATTCTGGATCCTAGCTCTGACAATTATTTGCTATAGGATCTCAGACCAGTCACTTAATCGTTTTATGCCTCAGTTTATAAGACATGGATTTAAATAATACCTCAGAATTTTCATGAGGGTCAAATGAATTAATGCATGTAAAGATCCTGAAACAATGCTTGTCACATAGTAAAACAATACATGTGAGCTAGTGTTAAAATTGTCTCCCTTATTGAATATCTATTTGACTTGTATAGTTGGTGGTTATTATTATCAATGGGAAATACTGGATTTAAATATTGTAATGATATTAACGTTTGTATTAAAGATGTTTCTCAGAGAAACAATGACTTTCAGCATGATCAGGAAGGAACATCCTGCTGATTATGTGTAGGGGGCAGCAACATTCCATGACTGAGTGTAGGAAGGTCCTTTCGATGTGAGAGCAAAAAGGAGGCAAAATGCTAAGGTGCTGGTATACCAGCAAACCACAGGGCAGGGTCGGATATCACTTCAAAACGATCCTGTTGGTGCCCATCGATCCTGTTGGTGCCCATCGGAGGGTGCTGATGTCGGTGAGGGTGCTAGTCTGTTTCCTCACTGTGATAATCTAAGCATGTGTAGGGGAGGAGAGTATGTTCATCTACCTTCATAGGCTCTATGAGCTGGTCTGTTAGCTGAATTGACATAAGACAGATTAACAGGAGAAAAACAAACTTAACCTCACCAAAGTCCCAAGGAAGGGCAAGTTGGGCAGATGAGGGTTTTATCCCCCCCCCAACCCCCCACCCCCGCCATCGCCCCCTTGAACTAAGTAATGCAATAAAGGCCTGGGGCTTCAAAGAGGAGGAGGGTAATTTATAGGCCAATAAGAGCAGATGTTTGGTAATTAGATGTTTGCCCTGCCATACAGGTAGGTCACTCAAGTAAATGTTATCTTTGTTCATAGCTCTTCCTAGGAGCCAGGCCTCCTAATTAAATTCTCCTACGCGGTTCAGGGAAAGGTAAATGGTTTTTTCTTGAAGCCTTGGGATCTTGCCTTCCGCCCAGGAAAACCCACGTGCCAAAGTGGCTTATTTGGGGGTCACGCACTCTGTTCCCTTGCAACGTCTTCCACTCCATTCTACCGCACGATTCTTTCTTCTGTTCTCTCCGATCAGCAAATGACTGGAGACTTGGCCAGTTTTGAGAAACCAGCCTTTCTGGCGGTTTATTTTCTTAGGCAACTGAATAAATAGTAAGACCCTGGCATGTTTACATTTTGTCACTGGTTTTATAACTCCTAGATCCCGTTCACACAAACCTTCCTACAGCGTGTGATTGATTTTGCAATGTGTACATGGGTGGTTCTGTTTAAGAACCCCGGCCTTCTCAAAGATAAACAAACCACAGCCGAGCGCGGCCAGATTTGCGCTGAGTGACCGCTAAAGCTATCCGGCCTGGGGATTGGTTTCTGATGGAGAATTCAAACCGAGACCCTTGAATTTAAGTCATGCGAATCCTCTACTCCCTTTGACATTAACGAGGCAAGGTTTTATACTATTTGCCAGTAGAAGGATAAGGAAATGCTAAAACTGCCTGTAGCCAAGCTCTAAGACCATTTTCAGTGGTCTCCTTTCTCTGTCTAGACGACTCGTATGTTTACTCTGCCTTGCACAGAATTATAGCCTCATAGTATGTGCCTAGAATGCATTAGCTGCCCTACGACAGGGAGTAATGAATGTGTTTTCAGCCCGGCTCCCGTCCTTCAACAATAAGGCACACACACACACACACACACACACACACACAAATGCATGTTCAGTGGCGTCCAAGAGGCTGGCTTAACCCTCAAGGAGCCTGCGATTTCAGAGGGGACTTGATCCTCATGTTTTCTCTCTCAGGGGCGCGCACACAGGTACAGGCACCTGCCCGCAGGCCAACACCCATCAGCTCCCGGTTTCTCACCGCCTCGTCACCTAAGGTTATGGAGGGAATCCCAGTACTAGGGAAAAACGACAAATAGAGAGCGCTATCTGTGTTGGAGTAACCCGATCTCTGTTTAGCATCCATTGAGGTCAATGCCGCCCGCCTGGGAAGGAGACTCCCATTTTAATGCAAATCGTTCGCCTTTCTTCCACTTGCCCTCTGCCCTCAGCCTCCCCAGCCTGTGGGCTGCAGTTGGTGGAGTGATCCGCAGCCGCTCCTGCCCCAGTGCCCCCATTCATTCATCAGCCAACTGCCTGGTCGCCCCCGACTGAATTCCTTTGAGAGGATGAAAGGGCCAAACTTTCCAAAGAGAGGAGTGAGAATTTGTAGTGTGTGCCACACAAGGCATACTTCCGGCGAGGTTTACATTTTGCACAACTCTGAGACGTGGGGATTCTTTATATCCAGAGATCCTCACCCACGGGCGTATTTTTT
Source organism: Vespertilio murinus (assembly GCA_963924515.1). NCBI lineage: Eukaryota > Metazoa > Chordata > Mammalia > Chiroptera > Vespertilionidae > Vespertilio > Vespertilio murinus. Next base: position 35,009,591 of record OZ004705.1, read on the forward strand.
TTCCGATGCAGGTTTGGCCAACAGAAAGGAGTAAGCGGTGTTTCATTGCCACTCAGGTGCCTTCATTCCCTGGGGTTGTGGATGGCGGGTTCAGACCACCCTAGAAATACCTACTCATCTCACTTTTTTTTCCCCGGAGTAAAAAGGATGTTTTACCCTACCGACCGACCATAATGGCCCTCAAGCTGTTCCTAATGGGCACTGTGGAGGCACTCAGCAGAGACTCGCATAGGCAGGAAGGTGGCAGAAAATTGGCTGCCTGGGTCCAGTAACCATTTGAGGGGTGGCAGTAATTTGTCATTAAATCCAACTAAGTGCATTTCAGAACAGCTTCTAACACTGCCAACCCAGGGCAGCTTTTGTCTGCATTGCGGAATCCAAAGAGAGCCCATGATTTTTGCTAGTACAGGTGTGTGCGTGCGTGTGCGTGTGCATGTGCGTGTGTGTGTTTATAGTACTCAACTGGATTAAATCGTGCAGGTAGGTTGTGTGTGTGTGTGTGTGTGTGTGTGTGTGTGTGTGTGTGTTTATAGTACTCAACTGGATTAAATCGTGCAGGTAGGTTGTGTGTGTGTGTGTGTGTGTGTGTGTGTGTGTGTGTGTATGTGTGTGTGTTTATAGTACTCAACTGGATTAAATCGTGCAGGTAGGTTCTCTAGGCCTAGCCTCCTGCGATCAGGGCCACCTTCTGCCTGTTTGCCAGTCCCCAGGCCGAATGCCACCTCTGTCACCGCTGAGCTGTCAGGCTGTTGGCATCCCCAGCTCATCCCCAGCCGCTGCCGCTGCTGCTGGGGCTTGAGGCGCTGACGAGGGCTGCAGGGTGTGCCTGTGACCTACCTGCCCCAATGTGAGCGGCCCCAAGTGGGCAGTGCCTTCCATCATCCACCCAAGTGGATGTGCGTTATATCAGCCCAGCACACGCGCTTGGAGGTAAAGTTGCTGGCGCCCGCTTTCCCTCAGGCCTGAGCCCCCGAGCAGCCGGGGATGGGCTGGTGATCCCAACAGCCTGACCGTCAGCCCAGTCCTCCGCCACCTACCCCGATTCCCCCGTTCACCACGACTGATCCACCGGAGCCTGTGGGCCGGGCTAGGGACCAAGAGGTCAGCCGTTCAGCCTGGTCACCAGTGGCCAGTCCCGCCCATGCCCGCTCACAGGCGAGCGGTCATTTGGTCGTTCTGGTCGTTAGGGACACTGGCTCTTTATGTATTTAGATATCCGCAAACCACCTAGCAAGCACAGTCCCTTCACTCTTTTTTATTTTTTACTTTCAAATTTTGTTTTATTGTTTAAAGTATTATAAATAGTAGCACATATATCTCCTTTTTATCCCCACTGACAGTCCCTTTACTCTTTACTGTCCAGTTTTGCATGTTTCTCTCTGGGCAGTTTGTTCAGCATTTATGAAGGCATGCTAGAAATAATGGTGGAAGAGGAATAAAGGGTAAACTAACATTTCCTTTTTTTAAAATGTCAAGTGCTGTTTTTGAGTGCTTATTGATAAGCAAGTGATTGTAAAGGGACAGATTGAAGAATAAGGTGCCCCACTGTTTATAATTCAGTTGGAAAATTTTCATTCACAGCTTTAGAAAACACTGAGTATTTTCTTAATTTACAAACGTGTGTGTGTGTATGTGTGTGTGTGTGTAAGAGAGGAGAGAAGAGAAGAGAGAGTTTAGATTTCCTCAAATTCCTAAAGAAAAGTATGAATGAGAATAGAAATTGAGTAGGAATAGAAATCGTAACAAGCATTGCAGTTTGGTTGTTCAACCACAGGTTTAGTGGTAGTGACAAAGGTTACCCAGGTACCGGCTCCCCCACCCTCAGCCGAACCCAGGACTAATTAAACGCTGCCCAGGCAACCATCACGTTTCCCCAAACATCATACTCCAGGGCTTATGCCTTTGTTTTCTTTGTTGTGACCTCAGGGTAATTTCTATTGCTGGGAAGTCAGATCTCTTTGGTTATAGAAAAAACGTGAGAAAGAACGCAGTGCCCCTGGGGAAGTAGCCTTAAAAATGACCACAGGGACTGGAGGAGCGGACATAAACACAAGACAGGAATAATGTTATTTCAATAAACTAGCCCAGCTTCTGTTAAAGAGCTGCTATTACTCAGAACTGATTACAGAAAACGCAACAAGAGAGTCTACACATGATTTAAAAATAAAGCTTTCTGATGAAAAAGGGACAAAGAAGGCCCAGGCACGGCGGTGCTTTGGTGGTTATGACCCCGGTCCGCAGTTGCAATCACCCCTCATTTTAGAGACTCCAACTGCGTTTGCCTCTACAAAGTGCCTTGTGGGTTTAATTGTCTGCGGGGTGAAGATAAAAATGCACACTCCGAGGGATGCCTTGGTATAGAAAGTCCCCTAAACCTGCACCTTGCCAGTCCTTTCTTCATCAAACGCGCTTCGCCGGAGGCTGTGTGGAAAGGAGCCCCAGGTGAGCATTTTGGACCAAGTTCCCAGATTTCCTTGTTTGCATCACGCAGGAATCGTCTGGGGAGGGAGCAGCTGGTGCCCTGAGGGAACACACACATCCCTAGTTCACCTGCCCCAAGGACACCGCTCCAAATACAGGTTGCTTTTGTGTTCCTGAAATGTCCGCCAATGGAAATGTCACATTTGAGCCAGTTCACTTGACAGCAGGTAGGCTAACGGTGGGATAAATTCTGCAGCCCTGGGCAGCGCTCTTGGTGCGAGCTGAGCTCCTGAGGCATTTTGAGTAGCTATTCTCTGCCTTCTGAATTGCCACCAGGAGGTTTTGATGTTTTTGTGAAAGACCTGCAAAACAGAGAGAGAGAGGGAGAGAGAGAGAGAGAGAGAGAGAGAGAGAGAGAGAGAGAGAGGAGGAGAAAGATAATCTTTTCACAGTATAGGGCATATCTTTTTAGAAAGTGCCCTATTATCAGTCCCAATCTGCCATTAAATATTTATGTAGTAGTTCCTGCAGCAAGACACAGGTCTAGCTCCTAGCTCAGCAGGCCATTAGACGTCTAAGTAGTCCTGGCCTGAGAGTTATTTACAACTGAGCATGGAAATAAGATAGCTAACAAAACAAGTTAGTGTTCTGATATAATATGTGCCAAATGAGAATTTTGTGGGAGGAGACTTCTGTAAATTCTGTCTGCTCAGGCTATTTTTAAAATGCACATACATAAAAATTGTCGCTGGAATCATATTGACGCAAATTAAGCACTGGATTCTCTTCGTGACCAAGGAATTTTTTGGATCCAAACAGAATTAATGATTTCGTGGTTTGGAACTACATTTTTGTGTTAAGCGCTTTAATTTAATTATGAAGAGACTGGCTTGCTATTTTAAGCATGCATGCTCTCTGAAAGCATGCGAGAACAAAACTGCTGAAATGAATGCATGGGCTTGGTTTCAAGATCGTCTTCATCTCGGAGTGCTGGAACGTTGTCCATTGGCAGAGTCGGAAGACACGTGGGATAGATTGTGAAAGTGAAAGGTTTTGTGGAAATAAATCTGAAGGGCTAGTTTCACTGCCCTGAGGCTAGCGTGGACACGTTGGAGAGCTCTGATTCAGCGGCTCCTGTAGCTCGGGAAGCAGGGAGGGCACTGGTGCTGTGAGCTGCTTCCCAGGCCCCGCCCCTCCCCAGAGTCTGGAGGCCTGCTCTATGCAACAGCTCCTGGCCCACCGGAGACTCCTGTTGCCCAGGTAGCACACACCCCCCCCCCCCCTGAAAAGTTGCTATGAGGCCCTTTCTCTTCTGCAAAATAAAGGGCTTAGACGAGATCAGGGCACCTGAAACTTTGTTCTGCTAAGCCATTAGTTCTATAAAACATAAATAGGTAGCCAGTGGGGAAAAATTCCATTGTGAAATAAAGTCTGGAACTGCCCATACTAGGTCTTATTCTTTGAGGAGTCACAAAGTCGGTAACTGTATATAAATACACTTGTTTAACTTTATATAACCATACCTTTTCTTAACCTATTCGACCGCCACTTTCCTTAGAACACAGGATGGACTAAGTGATCTGAGTCTGTTCCAGTTTATATAGGATGGGACAAAAGTAGGTTTACGGTTGTCTATGTGAAAAATCATACAATAATTAATAACACGAGAATAAACTGTCTTGCATACTGCCAACTGTAAACTTACTTTTGCCTGAGCCAGTGAAGTTTTACTAAATTGCCTCATCACTGACACGAGAAAGGAATTTGTCCTATTCTCTGTTTAGTTTGAAATGGGTTTTCAACTAGGTTTTACAGTACCAATGAGAGAATTTGGTTTAGAAAATCTGCCTATTCCGTCTGATAGGGTTATACACTTCGGGGGAACACACACAGCTTTATGACCTCCGTCTGATTTCCTGGGTTGGGACTTCTTGGTCCTTAGCCTTTTCCTTCTGTCTTTACCCTTCACACAAACCAAACCAGACAAAACTTGACGGTGTTTGTACAATGCCAAACACCCACATGGAGAGTATTTCAAAAGTCAATTTCATGAGTGTTTTATCTCCCTAATGCCACACAGGAAATAGCTGCATTTTCCCCATTATAATTAGAATTTTCACATGGACGTTTGGTGCCTCGTGGAGCCTCAGATTAGCTACTTGGTCACAGATCTTTGGAAGGAGGCTGACGGTGAAATGTCATGGGTTCTGGGGGTCATCTATGGCTGACGATGTTACAAGTGCCAGGTACAGCATTTGTATGGCTCATTGAGAATGGCCTACATTTTAATAAGCATGATCAGCTGTGCATATCTTGTCAAGTGAACACTCAATTACTACCATGTAGTTTAACAAGTGAGAACAGGCATATCTGAATGCCCTTGGGGAGCGAAGCTCACATCACATTATTATTTACAGTGTACAACTTGCACTGATTATTTGGAAGGAAAGGTGATTTTTATGATAATACATTACATGGTTGTTGGAATATAATACCTTTAAGGTAACCATTTCAATTTTTTCAATATATTCCCCAATTTGATAATATTTGCATAAAATGTTTAATTCACTCACTAAAACATATATGTAACATTATTTTTACAGCACACTTAACAGAGTTTTCTGAAAACCAGAATGAAAGAATCTATGTACAATAACATTAATGATAGTATCTCTATGGATGAGAAAGATGGTGGTCTTGTTAATCAAATAGGGAGTTGCCAATAATTTCCTTGTGGGATTATTATTTTTCGAAGTTTTAGAATTTGGTGATATAGTCCTTTCTTTTATATGAACACCTTGATTTATCTAGAATTGACTTAGAATTGCTAAACCAAATTTATACATTATCCCATCATTATCTCTATGGTTCATTTTGTCTTTAATATTCTGTGATGCATTATCAACACATAGTGAAAAAGAGTCATTTTAGTATTTAAAAAAACTGTTTTTTATGCAAAGTTAATAAGCATCGCTAATGTGCAAAGCCAAGATGTGGTATCTGTATGAAGATTTTTGGAATTCATAGGCTAAAATTACTTGCTTGGCTGAACAATGAATTAAAACACGTACACTCTATTCATTAAGCAAATGTATATTGCTTGTTTTAGGGGATCTGGTACTGTGTCAAATGTTGAGGTTAACAATAATGAGTAAAATCAATAATCTACAGTTCCTACATGGTCTCCCATGGAGCGCTCAGCCAAGGTAAGGGGGCAGACATTAATTAGAATGTCATACAAATATGTTTCACAATCTGTGCTAAGTGCCAGGAAAGCGAATACGGAGCTAAATAAGGATGTAAAAGAGGAAACTGACCTAGTACGGGGAAAAGTGAGAGAACTGTAGAGCTCAGATTTGAGACAAACACTTACTATTTGATTTTTAAGACATTGGACACTGTATGTTTTCCTTTTAATGAAATTGTAGCAATTTTGCTTAGTTTCATAGGTTCTAGAGCAGCCGTGGGCAAACTACGTCCCTCGGGCTGGATCGGCCCAATTGGCTGTTCTATCCGGCCCCTGGAGTCGAAAGAGCAGAGGGTTCTCTTGCTCTCCCCTCCGCTCCTTCACCAGCAGCCCAAGATGAGAGTGCCAGCATGGTCAGGTTGCTTTTGTTCGGGCCCTCCGGTCCAGTTTAAGAACCCATTGTGGCCCTGGAGTCAAAAAGTTTGCCCACCCCTGTTCTAGAGTATAACCCCACCTTGATCCCTTTGAATTTCACAGGGATCAAGGTGGGGCTAGAGTAGCACATTTCTTAGGAAATAGGAACAATGAAACAGACATGGTTTCAAAAACATTTCTATGGAAATATCGCCATTCTTAAGATTCCACTACCTTGCTCTGAGTTAAGAATGAATACGAAAGGAAACTATATGAATTTTAATTGGCCTCTTAAAGGCATAGGATTAATTACAAATTTGCTGGTCTACAAAAATCCCAGCGATAGAATGAAGCAATTCGAAGGTGTGTGCTGTAACCTAACTGGCTCCCGAGTCCCTCTGGAACATATCCTATGTACGTGGTGCTTAGAGATTCAGTTTCTTCTTCCCAACATCTTCCTTGGGTCGGCTTCACAGATACTCACGTGGTGATTGTTAAGGCTCTGGTAGGCCAGTCCTCTCTTACTGATGCTGTCTTTTTTCGAGACAATTTATAAGCAGCTTTCTTGCATCACATCTCTGATCACTTGTCATTTATCAACTACCTCCTGGTTTAAATGTGCACTCCTTCTCTTCCATGGTATTGATAGCTCTTGGCCCGACTTGGTGATGTGTCTAAAAATCTCAACTTTTGCATAGAAAAATACTTTAATTTTGGAGGATGTGACTGAGCAGATACTGTATTGTATTATTTGAAACCTGTGCTTTTTTTCCTGGAAAAAAAAAAACTATAACCTGGATCCACTATTAATCTAACACAGGACTGACTTTCTTGTTCAATGTAGGATTTTATGTGAAGATGTTAAAAATTTAGTTGCATGTAGATGAACTCTCTCAGTCACTTGCTCAATCCCAAATCTTGGCTTCTCTCCTGACTCTTATCTGAAATTAAAATGTTGTAGCAGTGTTTCCCAAACTTCTTTCATAATGAGAATCACCTGGTAGAGTTGTTAAAATACAGATTCCTGAATCCCAACTAAGAAGTGCTAAACTAGAATTTTGAGGAACATATAGGTAAAACTGTATGCTTAACTAGTGCTCTAACCTGAGTCTCTTTCCGGCACTATTTATCCTCTGTACCCTCTTTTACCTCCCCCCGCCCTCCACCCCTCCCCCTTCCCTCTGGGAATCACAAGGCTGTCGTCTGCGTCTATGAGTGTTTCAGCCACTCTAGCTCTTCCTCTGCCGAACTCCTCAACCCTCCACTTTTTAGCATATGACCATCTCTTTAAGTCACTAGAGTCAGTTTTTCTGGTGTTGTGTATTTTTATGAGTATTTCAGAAATTCACAAATTTAGTTAGGACTATATTAGGTTATTCTGTTCTGCTACCATATTTAACCCACCAGCCTTTCTAATTCTAACTCAAAGTAGTAATGACATGTCATCTTTATTTGTGAAAATCTGTGATCATCTCGGAGTGTAGTGCCATTTTGGCATTGTGGATACACTTCAAAACGCCTTTAAGAGAGAATCATGCATGTCCTTCGAGTCACACAAGTTCTCCCATAAACTTGATTGGTCCATGGTAAATAGCATGCCATTCTTATTGTAAATGTGCAGGCATTTTGTACTATAAACCAATAGTTTCCTTTACCAAATAGGTTACCTTTTTGAAAAAAGATTTTTAAGTTAAAGTGCTTTAAAAAAAAAAAAGATCATTGTTAATGATTAATGCTCTTAACCTCCTGTTCAAGGAAATGAATAAGAAACATTAGCCAAGCAGGAAAAGCTGATTCATCTTGTAATCTTCAAACGACCTGCAAAAGTTGGTTGCAGCTCTATAAAACCTGTGGTATTATTCAGCCCCGGTTCAGACTCATGGTTTATAGCATTTCGAGTTTGTTTGTTTTTGTACTTGAAGTTCCCTAGAACCAAATATTTCCATTTATCTCATCAGGACTTTACAGACTTCAAAAGTTCATATAGCCGAAACCGGTTTGGCTCAGTGGTAGAGCGTCGGTCTGCGGACTGAAAGGTCCCAGGTTCGATTCCGGTCAAGGGCATGTACATTGGTTGCAGGCACATCCCCAGTGGGGGATGTGCAAGAGGCGGCTGGTCGATGTTTCTCTCTCTCATCGACGTTTCTAGCTCTCTATCTCTCTCCCTTCCTCTCTGTGAAATATCAATAAAATATATTTTTTTAAAAGTTCATATAAATGCTTCTCTTCTTTAGGGTATTGTAGACACTCCCTCCCCCCACCTTCTAGCTTCTGCTAAAGGAAGTGCCACGTTCATTCTTACCGCCACTGGATGAAAATCTTATGAATTACAGCTTTCTTTTCAAACCTTTAGTTTCTGTATGTTTGTGAGTGAGAGTTTTATGTGTGCACATGTCTTTTGTGACGCGACTTGACTGAATAAGAAAATGCAAATTTATTTAAATGGTCACGTGGGGATATAAAGTTTGCATCAGAAAATCAAACCTGAGTCCATGGCTAAGGGAGTGCTTTGATTTCTGCGTCTTTTAAGGGTTGTCCCAGCAGGACTCCACCACCGCTTTGGTGGGTCCGATTGTATTCCCAGGGAGGGCCCACTGCCTCCCTTGCCCTGCATACGAAGCCTGTAATTAAAGTGGATGCTACCTTTGTCCCCAGCTCCTGTGGAATGATGTCATTGCATGTCAAGTAGGGGATTAGCATGAAGAGAGAAATCCTATTGACATTTTTTATTTTCATTAAAAAGAATTTGCTTCTTACTTCATTTTGTTAACAGGAACTGCTGTCTTCATAGGAGAAATTTAAAACCAGAAAAACAGAAACACTTGAGAAGGCAGAAGCAGCCTGGTTGGGCATGTGCTCTCTAGTGCCCCTCTATCAGTTAGTGAAAGGGTCCGGGACACAAAGCTTGCCTGGGAAATCTGCTCCCTTTCTTACAAAAGCAAAATATCCTTCTTCTCAAAGCCCACTGCGCCGGGCCCTGAGAAAGGAGAGCAAAGACTGTGGCCTCTGCAGGCGGCCGGTCCCATCAGCCTCTGAAACCTTTCCCCTTTTCAGGATGGCATTGACAGAGTGTGTCTTACAGTCCCATTCCTCGCCTCTCAAGGGAAAGCTCTTTGTTCCCTTCCCCCATAAAAAAAAATAATAATAATACCAGCAGTGATGCATCAGGGGCGGCCTCAGAGCTAAGTCCATGGAAGAAAATGATTTTTACGCATCATGCCCGACTCCTCCAAGAAAAATAAATATAGGGAGAGTATCTTGATCGGACTTGGAGAAAAGGAGTAATGTCCTCCTTTGGAGCAACATACCAGCAACTCTACCTCGGAAAAGGGTTTGAATACCAGCTCCAACGTTTAGTCAGCTCTGTGAGCTCAGTTTGGATTGCTCTGAGCCTCAGTGTGTTCATCTGTACAGTGGAGTTAACGCAACCGGGACCACATCCCATAGGGCTGTGCGTGGTACCTATTGGTTGTTGTTGTTCATATCCAGAAACACTAGCAGAAAACGGGCTAGTGTTCTGAGGTGACCTTGTTATTACTCCAGTGAGGAAAGGGGCCGCCTCTTCTCTTTCCTTTTTCTCTCCCATTTCTGTCATGTTCTTGCAGACCCAGGTAAGGAAAGCTGCTCTTTTTTTTTTTTTAATAAAAAATATATTTTATTGATTTTTTTACAGAGAGGAAGAGAGAGGAATAGAGTTAGAAACATCGATAAGAGAGAAACATCAATCAGCTGCCTCTTGCACACCCCTCTTGCACACCCCTTGTGCCCGTAACCAAGGTACATGCCCTTGACCTGAATCGAACCTGGGACCTTTCAGTCCGCAGACCGACGCTCTATCCACTGAGCCAAACCGGTTTCGGCAGGGAAGCTGCTCTTGCTGCCCAGACTCCCTCCCCGGTGAGTGGACGGAGCAGCTACAAAATGGAGGGTCCCTGGGTTCGACGGGCTCTGGAATTGCAGTCTTCTCTAATTTTGCCAGAGCATTGGACGAATTTTTTTTTAAAGTCCCCCCAGATTTTTCCTGGGAGGTTTTCAAACCCTTATAACGTCCCTATATTTGGACACCAAGCTTTTCTTGGCACCCGGTTTCTTTGGATCAGAGCTATCCTGTGGAGAAGGATGCATCCAAACCGCTATTGGGCTCTCTTGCCGGGTGACCCTGTTCCACTCCGGTTGCCCTGGAGCCTTCCTATTTCATCTTCGCTTTGCCTTGAAAGGTGGCTAGTGAGTTATTTCTCTTTCCTCGCCTGAATTTTCAGGCCCAAGTACCTAGCTGATTGTTGCTTATTCGAATGATATTTAGAAGATACTGAATCCTTGTATTGAGTCATATATATAGCACATCTACCTTTGACTGGAAGTCTTCTGCTGCAATTCTTGAAGCTCAGTGTGTTGCATTGACTGGTTGGAAGGAGACCTGGATGTGCTGAGCTCTCTCTCTCTCTCTCTGTGTTTTTTTAGAAAGGACACGGCCATCTGAACCACCTGTCCTTCAAGTGGAACGGCGGGGGTGGGAGAGGGTGGGGGAATAGGGTGGGTGGGTGGTGGTGGGAGTGAGTGGGGGGTGTGGAAGGGAGGCACTAACTTGCGCCGAGCACCTACCTGCTGTGTCAAGTGCCAAGTACTGCACTAGGCGTGCCTGTGCAAACGTGCTGTCTGAGCTTTCCAAGTCCTCTCCTGCTTCATGAATCATTGCCATTGTTCCACACCCATCTCCAGCGCTTCTCGGTTTATCTGAATTACAGGACAGGTTTCCTACAAGTTACCTGACTGTGAATGCGATTCATAGGAAACACGTTACCAATAGGAAATCGCAGTTGCTTTTGGAGCTGAAATGGCTGTCTGTAGCTGGCCAGATGCTCTGTTCCCAGGCGGCTGATGGGGCAGTTGGGTCATGGGGCCAGTGGCTCAACTGTATTCTCTCCAAGCTCTCAGCTTGGCACTGCAATCCGAGGCTTGTCCTCGTCTGTGGGTTTGTTTCTCTGGGATCCTTTAATATCTGTTCTCCACCAATCCCCTCCCAAGACCTCATAGACAAGATGGTAGGAAAAGGGAGACGCTCTCGTTTGCTTTCGCTGGGGGGACATAATTGTTTAACTTCTACCCCCTGTCAGATCCTTTCTCAAATCAGATCTGGCCTCATCTTTTGTTTTCTCGACTTGGTTGTTGGCTCACACCTTTCTTCCCCTGCAGTTAGAGTATTTGGTGTGTGTGTGTGTGTGTGTGTGTGTGTGTGTGTGTTTGTACTCTCCCCTGATTATAAACTACAAACTTAAATTTTTTTTGTCTACTGGGTCCAAGACAGTCTACAAGGAAATCTTGTCCAGAGGTTAAGAGGAGTGAACAATATGTGAATCTTCTTTTTGGGGGCGAGGACAATATAAACATTTATTAAAAATGTGTGAGGTCAGTTTTGAGTGTTTTGTATTTGGCCATTACAAGCTGTAGAGAGATTCTGATTTCTGCACCTTCTCCACCCAGTGGACACCGTGCTTTCACTGTTACCGAAGGCTGTGTCTGTGGCACGCAAATCAGCATGGCTATTGGTGTGATTGACATTTTTGTTTACATCAGAACTCTCTAAAGCTGTGTAATAATTCACAGCACCATAAGTCAGTTCAGTTCATTCATTAGGATAGCTTTTTACAAAGCAGCTATTCCATTTATCTTCCTGGAGATGTCGGACCAATCAGTGATAGATGCTGTGGCTCGGCTGTTGACCTCCATGAATATGAGTGAAATCAATGACCTATTGGCCCTGTCGCTATACCTAGTTGATCATCTTGACAGCCTGCTTGTGTAGAACCTTTGAGTGGATTGTATTTCCTGAATCAGTTTTTCTAGGGGCATACAGGCAACAAACATGTTCCACAACTGTCGCTTTATGTAAGCCGCACATTAAGCCACATTTCCCAGCTGAATTATGAACACTTTCTGGTCTGTGACTGGCAGCAGCTTTCTTTAATTTACCTGGCCTGTACGGTTTTTAAACAATCTACGACTTAGTGCATATTAGTGTGTAGGAGAAACTCTGGTTTGAAGATGTCTCTTTCTTAAAAGAAAAAACCCTGTTGTAAAAGTAAATTCATCTGATTGTTAAGTTTGGGTTTTTAATGCTTATGATTCTTTATAACGAGGTACACATATCTGTGTACAAAATTGGCACCTGAAATGGCTTTGAGATTCAGAACTAAACTTTGCTTTATCTTAATAATGTCTAATATTAGTCAAAGATTTTTTTGTCCATTTCAGTAAAGATATTTAAATGAGAACAAAATTCTTAGTCATAGGATCTATGTCTATGAAATATCCTAAATAACTCCAATCAATCATTCTTTTTTATTTCCAAATCCTTAATACAATCAGCATGGAAAAAGTACTAACTTTGCATCCTGTCTTGGAAATGTGAAGATTTTACCATCTATTTTGTTTTGTTTTATTTTACCAGCAGGTGGCATGAATTATTGCTATGCTGGTGACAATGTAAAAACCAATGCATCTTGTCAGTTTGCATTGTTACATAATTAAAGGTGATTCTGAAAGTATTTGCCCAGTCAAAAGTTTAATATCCTTATTATATAAAGAAGTCTTACAAATAAATAAGTAAACCTTAAGATTTCAGTAGAGAAATGGGTATACTAGTAGATGTGAACATTCTGTTTACACATACACACATAGTTTCTCTCTCTCTCTCTCTCTCTCTCTCTCTCACACACACACACACACACACAGCTGGGGCAGGAAGTAGGTTAGGGATAGAGAGAGGTTAGTATTTATTAGAGCTTTTCAACCTCTGCTCAAACGAGCTCTATTTTCAAAATGGTCAACAGCCCAGCCTGGCCAGTGTGTCTCAGTGGTTGAACATACCCTGACTGAGGGCTAGATCCCCAGTAGGGAGGGTGCGGGAGGCAGCCAGTCAGTGATTCTCTCTTGTTGATGTTTCTATCTCTCTGTCCCTCTCCCTTCCTCTCTGAAATGAATAAGAATATTTTTAAGGCCAATAAACTAAAGCATATAAAAATGTTTAATCTATCATTTATGAAATGTAGATGAACACAAGATACAAGTTCTTACATATAAATAAGGCTTTAAAAATACTCCTACTCATCATTGGTAGAGGACAAGATAGGCATTCTGCTATTTGGATATAAACAACCTTTCTAGAATGGAATCTTTCAATCTATATCAAGAATCTTAATAATGTTTACACATTTTTATCCAGTAATTACCTACTGGGAATTTATTCTATGGAAATATGCACAAACAACTATGTAAAAAGATGCATACTGCTACATTATTTATATGTGTGAAAATGGAAAAAAAAGTTCTCAAAAAATAGTGACTTATCAATAGGATGTAATATCTGACCCACATTATAAAGCACATACTAAAAAATCCTTTACTGATGTGTAATGTTCAGTGAAAAGTGCAAGGTATATGAAAGTATTTTTTCAGTTTGATTACAATTTTGTACCAAAATATTTTTTATATATTAATAGATAAAATACACCCACATTTTAATCTGAGTTATTGCTAAGTAATAAGTCAACAGCTATTTTAATTTCTTCTTTCTTTCTTTCTTTTTTTTTTTTTTTTTACATTTTATACAGTGAGCACACATTTTTTTTTACAGTCAGATAAAAGTATGAGTGTTTTCGAAATGGTGAGCCTAGCATCGGAGACATGAATCACTAGTGCTTTTGTATTTCTCCTGGAAATGAGTTCAAAAGTAAGTTATATGTCTGGGGAAAATAGAGCTCATTTGAGCAGAGGTTGAAAAGCTCTCATAAATACTAACCTCAGAAACCTCAAACTAGTATGTAGTAGAATAATGACATGGCAAGAAAAGCCACAGATGTCAGTTCGAGTTAAGGAGGTTAGAGGAGATACGTAACACAGCCAGTGGAGATGAAGATTCAGTAATCTCTTATCTCCAGCTCTGGGAACCGCTGGGGCCAGTCTGTGCCTCCATGTTTAATCTGCATCACCGTGCATGGCACGGAGCTGGCCTCGGGAGCCTGGTTGTCATTCCGGCCGCTCTGCCAATGCATTTTGTCCTTAACCTTGGGCAAGTCACCAGACTTCCTGAAGCGTGAGTTTCCTCCCAGTGCTGGATGTTTATTCTTCCGTGCAGTCTGACATTCGGGTACAGTTTCAAGCCCCGCAAGGTGAGGGGTATCCAGCTAACGCTGAGGCAGAATGGAGGCTCCTGGGTCACTCCCTGGGATCTGATGCATCTGATGTCATCCTGGCCCTGTCACTTTGTGAGTAATAAACTACCATGACCTAAGAAAGGCAGTTTAGTTCTCTTGAAGATCACAAAATGAAAGCAGAGATATGCCATGGAATAGGAACAAAGCTGGTGGATACTTGAACAATGTATATATTTTTTCCTTACATAAAAATTCAAGTTCGTAATTATTGAGTTAATTTTCCCTCCGTCAGTGGTTGAGATGTCAGGGGCACTAATACATAAGAAGCACCCAGTTTGGGGAATTTTATTGTTTAACTTCCAAGCTAACTTTTATTCCGGGATGTACTATATAGGAATGTTTTATAAATTTACCTTAACGGCAGTATAAAAAAAATAGATGGTGACCCATGCATACAAATAAAATTGAGACAAAGGCCGAAACCGGTTTGGCTCAGTGGATAGAGCATCGACCTGCGGACTGAAGGGTCCCAGGTTCGATTCCGGTCAAGGGCATGTACCTTGGTTGCGGGTACATCCCCAGTAGGGGATGTGCAAGAGGCAGCTGATCGATGATTCTCTCTCATCGATGTTTCTAACTCTCTAACCCTCTCTCTTCCTCTCTGTAAAAAAAATCAATAAAATATATTAAAAATTGAGACAAAGAGTTCACCAAACAATACCTGTTCTTACTGTCTGCAATGTGTTATGACATTTCCTTTTCAATGTCATTCTATTCGATTAAAAAAAATACTGGTTGTGGCTCACTGATTTGATTTTCTGCCACACCAACGTACTGCACACCTCATTTTGACGAACACTGGTATAGAGTTTTTGAAGAGGTAACCAGAATGAAGAGAAAACTCGTCAAAAATCCGTGAGATCTATTAAATATCACTGACAAATTTCCTTACAGAGAAACAGGAAAGAAAAATAGATCCTTTCTTGTGACCGAAGCAAAGATACAAATAACAGGAGGAGCATGTTAAAGGGAAGACTTCCATATTTCCAACAATTTCCAAGGAGGAAGGATGCGTCTGAAAAGAGGTGAAACTGTGCTCATGAGTCACTGCGCAGATGAATGAAATCACCATCAATGTTAGAAAACCTGGAAATAGAAGGGCTCGGACCTCAGTGGGCCTCGGTTTGGTTCTCATGTCCGTCTTGTTCTCTCCCTTTTTTGCCTCAGTCCCAATCTATGTGTGGGTCCCTGTTTTAGAAATTAAAGGCTTGCGGCTACCAAGTCCTGTTCAAGTACCCCCAAGCCCTCTTCTGCTTCTTTCTTCATTTCTTCTCACCTTTCCCTCTCTCTGCCTTTGATGTGCCTGTGGTGCTGGTGACCATGACACGCCACAGGGCTGAACACTTGTCACCCAGTGCTCCAGTACTGGAGGGCTTGGGGGCACTTGAACAGGACTTGGTAGCCACAAGCCTTTAATTTCTAAAACAGGTTTCTGATGCCCTGTGATGCCCAGTTAAAAAAAAGATCTGAATTCCGAGCCTCTGTGCAGGCGTTTTATCTGCAGACCAGTCCTGCCTTTGGGTTGAATGGTTCTCTTGAAATCATTAGCCCCTGGAGCAGGGACCAGCGGCCAGAGTGACGGCTCTCTCCAGCCAGCCTGGCTTGGAAAGGTCCGGCCCTGCTGTGATCACAGTGCGCCGTCCCCTCACTGCGTGACTCAGAAAGCTTGGAAGTGCCCTAGAACGCTTTTCTCCATCGGGTCCAAGGAACCAGGGGTGGAATCAGCCTGTCTGGAGACTCCTTATATGGAGAGGTTCTGAGGCTCTATTTTATGTTTGGTTTGTAAGAGGATTATGGTTTAAAGAAAGAAAGGAAGAAAGAAAAGCCCAAGGCAATCATATCATGTTACTAAGAAGCTTGGTTAAAAAAAAAAAGAAAAAGAGAATACCCCTTCCAGTCGTTTCCATCTTCATTCTGGGTTATCTTGGGGGTGACCGCGGATCCATCCCTTGGTCTGGCTCTGGCTGACTCCCCCCTGCGTCTTGAATGCCTCAGAGGAGGAAGCCCTCCGTGATGATCCCCTGTCTGCCTGTGTCTCCCAGCCCCAGCCAGAGAGCCTGCCAGTGTTCCTGCAAATGTGTAGTTTTTTTATTACTTCTGGAACACAGCCCCCAGCCCTAAATCCTAAAACGCTGACCGTGCTAAAGCAAAGGGGAGCTGTGGAGCCCACCTGTGACAGTTGGCTTACCCTCCCCACCTTGGCTCCAAGGTCAGGAGAGTGAGCGACAGCAGTGGGGGCTGGCTTAGGGGCGGGGCCACCTCCCCTAGGCCCACATGTGATCCCCTCCCCACGACACCCCATCCCATCCCTCCCATCTCCTGGGGGGCAGCGGGAGAGGAAAATGGGGCCCCTTAAAGCCAAGGTGAAGGGCAGTGATTTAAGTGCCTCTTAAATCAGGGCTGGGATGAGGGGTGAGCGGGAGTGGGCGCTGCGGATGGTGCAGATGGGATTGTGAGGGGAAGGTCTGTCCACCCGTGGGTGGGACCTGCCTTTCCACAGCCAGGGAGGAGGGGTTTAACCTGAAACCTATTGGCCAGGCTGGAGGCGGGAAGCTGCCTACGCCTTTCTAAAACGGGGATATTGGAGCCAATTGAGAAATAACCTCATGGAAACAGTTAGAATATCGCACCTTAAAGGGAGCATTCTAAAAGTAGTCGTACAGTGCACCTCTCATTTTCAAAGATGGTTTGAGAAGACTTAGAGCTTTTTAAGCTAACGAGACTTGGAATAAAGAAAAATATTTCTCAGGGGGAAAAGCACTGCTCCCCAAGTAGAACAAGCGAAATTTCCCAGCATAAGTTCCAATGAAAAAAAACAACACACAAAACAAACAAACCAAACCTCAGTAAACTGGTTTCAGCCCATGGTGTTCAGGCAGAGAACCAAACGCTAAATTAGAGTTGTTAGGGGCCATTTTTATATGGGCTATAGCCTATATTTATACATTTTTAATTTATGATTTTTGTTTTCTCTTTCTTACTTAATAGATGGGTGGGGGTATGGAGCGAGGCCTCGAGTTTTTACATGACTTGAAAACATGATATAATATTTCGAAGCCCAACTTCACAGTCCATCCTTTAGGAATGAGATGCTCTGGTTCTTGTGTTCATCCACAGGGAAAAGTTGTACTGCTCTGGTGTCCGTGTGGGGAAGTTCTAGAGGATTCTTGTGTTCTTCAGGTGTATGTGGGGGTGTATGTGCAGTTGCTATAGAAAGAAATACTAAGTGTGGAAAAATCTTTACACAAACCAGAGATTAGCTGTGTCGTTTGACCAGGATCCCCCAAACATGAAATGTAAAATATTAGATCTGAGAATTTAGTAACAGTACAATAGACGGCCATGCTGAGATGCTAAATATAAAAGAGAATGTTTAGTGCAAACTAAGGAGCAAACAAATACATTTCCTTTTTAGGGCTGTGGGGTGAGGCTGTGCCTTGAGGCCTTGTTTGAACACCCAAACAAAGTCCAGTCCTTTAAAAACCAATGCAAAGAGCTCTGACTGGTTTGGCTCAGTGGATAGAGCGTCGGCTTTCTAACTGAGAGGTTCCAGGTTCAATTCCGGTCAAGAGCATGTACCTTGGTTGCGGGCACATCCCCAGTAGGAGCTGTGCAGGAGGCAGCTGGTTGATGTTTCTAACTCTATCCCTCTCCCTTCCTCTCTGTAAAAAATCAATGAAATATATTTTAAAAAATAATAAAAACCAATGCAAAGAGACCATTAGAAACATTCACAATTGGATTATGTCATTATGCCTTTAGTGTTCTACTGGTCCCAGGTATAGTGTTTTAATTTATAGGACTTTTAGAAAGCATGGTTTCCTCTCTTGGCACAGTGCTGTAGGATGTTTCTTTCTAAATTACTTTCAGTAGTCTAAATGCACTTCAAAAAAATATTTTTTATTGATATTTTACAGAGAGGGAGAGAGATAGAGAGCTAGAAATGTCGACGAGAGAGGAACATCGACCAGCTGCCTCCTGCACACACCCCCGCTGGGGATGTGCCCGCAACCAGTGTACATGCCCTTGACCGGAATCGAACCCGGGACCTTTCAGTCCGCAGACCGATGCTCTACCACTGAGCCAAACCGGTTTCGGCCTAAATGCACTTTCGTATAGTTTCCTAGAGTTGATGCTGGCGCGAAAAGAATTACACACCGGGTGGCTTATAACAACAGAAACTATCCTTTCACGCTTCAGGAAGCCAGAAGTCAGAAATCAATATGTCAGCAGGCTGATTGCTTCTGGAGGCTCCGGGGAGGGATCTGGTCCGCGCTTCTCTCTCTGTTCTCCTGGTGTTGCTGGCACTCCTTGGCATTCCTTGGCTGGTGGACTCCGGTATCTGGCTTATCTTGGTTTTATCGCTCCAGAATCTGCCTCCGTCGTCACGTGGTCTGCTCTCCCTGTCTCTGTTTTCTGTTCTTATAAGGACACCAGCCTTGGGAGTAGGGCCCACCCTCATCGGATATGACTTCACTGTAACTATGTCTGCAAAGACCCTGTTTCCAAATAAGGGCACATTCTGAGGTTCTGTGCAGACATGAACTTGAGGGGAGCCCTGTTCAAACCCCTTCTATTTTGTTCTTTTGAATTAGTAATAGATTCAAAACTGCAGCCAAGCCTGTTAGGCCTGCTATCTATAGGAGAGAAGAGATCCTGTGTCATAAACGTGGAGGGGGTCTTCCTGAAATACAGTCTTTGAGCTTTAGCATTTGACTCGGTGGTATCTATTTTGGGGCCTTCTCCCTTCAACCCCCACTCTTTCTTTCTTTCTTTCTTTTTTTTTTACTGGATTCTGGGCTGAATGTCTTAGTTGAGACTGCTGGATAAAGAACTTCTGAACACATGATGTGTTATGCTTGGATCTTTCAGACAGTGCTTTTTTGGATGCTAGAGGAAAAAATGAGCCAAGTAATGTTTCTGAGCCACAGCCTGGGCCGTGACCAGAAATGTGTGAGAAGAGGCTGTGTGGGAGAGGCCTCGGAACACATTCCTTCTTACAGCGGGGACACAAACCCCTCTCTTCCGTCAGCCCTCTGAGCTGCTCGAGACTGTTGCCACTTGTGCGTGATTTGAGAGGCCGGTCCATCCCTGCCTATCTCTCATCTGCCTGTGAATTACTTTCTGTGTCGGTGCCGATCACGTTTGTTACAGCTTGGGGGGGGGGTGCTGTCTAGGACAAATTCTCTTCTCAGCTCAGTTTATTAATATTTTTTTTGAGAACTACCCTTGTGCAGATTTACCCCCTGGACTGTTGAAGGGGGGAGGGCAAGGCCACAAAAGAAAATGATTGGAAACCCCAGTCGCAAATGTTCACCAACACTGTGTGAAATTAAAGCAACATCCTCCGGGGAGTGTGAGATCTCCTGCACCAACCTTCTCGTTTCTCTGCCGCAAGGAAATACTAAACCTCAGAGGAACACAAAGAAAGAGCATGATATTGAACATAAGATGATTTTAAGTTTTGGCAGCAGCCCACATACTTGAAAAAAAAACACCCTATTTCCATTGTAGCGCACCTGTCATTACTGTGAACGAGTGCTTTTTTGTCTCCTGATGGATGGTTGGTCTTAACTGCTTGCTGCTTTTCATTAGCAGAGTGAAACGGGGTGCTTTGTCATTCTGATGGAATATAGTGGGCAAACCAGTGTAATTATCCAGTGTTTGTATAATCAGCAAGATTTTGAAGCGGAATGTTGCACAACTCAGAAGTGGCCTAATTTCACCTGACAGCATTCCATTCAGACTCAAGCATCTCCTCCGAGAGGCAGAGCGTGTTGGGTGGGTTTCCTTGAGGCAAAAGGCAATGCCGGTGGGAGATTGAGTTGTTCTAAATCACTAGCTAATTATGATGCTGCCCGGTGGAGTACTTTAGAAGGTCTTGTTCTAGATGGCAGATATATTCATCCCTATTGTTTTAGAAATGTCATTTATTTAGTATGCATGAAGCATGATTCCACTTTGTTCCACATGGATCCAGTAATGAACCAGCCAAATCCATTAAATTCCATTCAGCAGTAAGGTCAGAGATGGGGGGCAGTTTGCCAGGAATCCCGAGAAAGGTGAAGCTGGATAAAGCCGTAGGTGAAATCAGGGACTTGTCAGGAAAAGCTACATAAACAAAATGGACGCCCTTCCTTTTGGAGGAGACAGTCTCTCTTACAAGAAAGGAGCTTGTTCCGCTGAGCTGTTTCAGAAACCCTTGCAATACCAGTTGCAAAGAGGAAGGTTGGATTCTGCATTAACTCATTTAAATCAATTTATTTCAGCTCAGCATGACACCAGAGCCAAAAATGTGAACAGTGCCCCAGGGCTGAATCTCACAGTCACCCCGCTAGTCTAATTTGGACTCGATTGCTTTTTTCATTAAATTGAAAAATAATTCCAGGCAGGCCACCTTTCTAGGGACTTCTGTGATGCATCATATTCTAGGGAAGAATCATTGCTTTTCTCAGGCAGAACTGGGGACTTTGAGTCCGGGTTTGTCCCCCTTTCCTTCATGAAGCCTGTCTGTCTTGATCTGCATTATATTTTAAATATATATTTTATTGATTTTTTTTTTTTTTACAGAGAGGAAGGGAGAGGGATAGAGAGTTAGAAACATTGATGAGAGAGAAATATGGATCAGTTGCACCCTACACACTACCCACTGGGGATGCGCCTGCAACCAAGGTACATGCCTTTGACTGGAATCGAACCTGGGACCCTTGAGTCCGCAGGCTGGCGCTCTATCCACTGAGCCAAACCGGTTAGGGCTTGATCTGCATTCTTAATGAGAGCTAACAATGATAATAATGGCTAACACTTGCTGAACATTCACCGTGTGCCAGGCACTGTTCTAAGGACTTTACTAATTCAATCCTCACAGCCTCCCAAGATGGAGGTACTGTTATCACCACCATTTAACCACGGGGAAAGTGGGGCCCAGAGAGGTTAAGTAGCCTGCCTTAAGTCACACAGCCAGTGAGTGGTGGAGGTTGGGCTCAGACGCCAGCAGTCAGGCTCCAGAGCCCACTGCTCAATCCTGAAGACCCTCGATTACCAGTGGAAAGCATTCTTTAGTGAAAGAGCACCTGTATCTCCAGACAGAGCTTCTGAGGACCTCGTAGGTCTGGGGCAGAGGGACCCCAAGCACAGGAACCACAAGCTTTTCACGTGCAGCAGCGGCTCCTTTCTTGAGCACCTAAACATTTTTTTTGAAAGTAGAGCCTAATTGGCAATGGGATGTGCTAACTCTCTTACACAGCTGTTGGAAGAGTATATTTTATTTTAAAAAGGAGTAAAGTAGAGCATGGAGAACATAGCTACTATATTAACTCTGTATGGTGCCGGGTGGGTACTGGATATATCGGAGGAACGCTTTGTAAAGTGTATAACTGCTGAACAACTATGTTGTACCCCTGAAACTAATACAAAACGGCATAACATAAATGATAAAAAATAAAAATAAAAACAAACAAAAAATGTCTTTAACAATAGAAAAAGAGTAAACCTGAAATCCACACTGATGGCACCTTTCCCCAGAAAGCTGTAGCCGAAAGACATGTCCTTGTCACGGGGCCAACATCTTGAAGACAACCTGTGCCCCGTCACTGGCTGGTAGCTCTTTACGTTCCAAGGAATCTGAATTACTGGGAGAATTCTTTTTAGTGATCACAAAGGAAGAGGTGGGAGATGTCTGTCTGAGAGGCAAAGGCAGGCCACCGGCATAGCTGCTCAGTCCTCAGAAGCCCAGGGGGGAGACCACAAAGGACACTGGCTGGGGATGAATAGGCCAGTCTTCTCGCGTGCTCCCCAGGACTGCGCATCCCCTCCTCCCGCCGCGGACGGAGATTAGTGGTGTGGCGCAGATGGCCAGCTGGGAGGGGAGGGCTCGGGAGAGGTTTCAAGGGAGAAAATTGGTGACTATGTGATGGACTGGGGTTGGTGTTTGTGGCCTGGGAAACCCTGCCGACTACAGAGTGAACCAGAGGAGGATCCAGTTTGCTGTCTTCGCTGCAGGTTTATAGACTGAAAACAAAGCCACCTTCCCGGACCCCAAATGAAAAGTTACCGTGAGGATTAAAAGGAGTCTATGCAAAGCAGACATCAGGACAGTGGTTTCAAAACTTGCCTTGGCTACGGGGGAGGGAAAATCACCCAAGTTGGGGAAATGGAAAGTTTCCTTAAATATAAGAACAGTTGGTTATAAAGATGTTACCCAGTTTTTAGCAAATGATCCATGTTAATTATGAATAAATTTTATGGTAGTCATGAGGGGTAGGGAGATTTTTAAAATACAAATTACTCCATAAAACACTTCTTTGACAATGCCACTATGGAACCAAAGAATGCATCCTGCTTAGTTAAGCCATTTCTGAAACATTATTCCTTGGGATTTTCTGTTTCATCCTGAGGCTGCACGGGGCTCCTTAAAGTCCCCTCTCCTTCCTGTCCCTGAGGATTCAGAGGGCGCCCCAAATCCTCCACGCACAGAGACCGGTGGAGACCGGCAGGAGAAGAGCATGCAAAGGGGGGTCTTTGCTAGCACCTTCTTGAAAAGACAGGAACCAGCCACCTATCCTCAATGTCACCCTGAGAGTTTCTGCTCTTTCTGGACTTCAGAAGGGTACGCGGTCAAGAAGCAGTAAATGACCCCCGAGGTCTTAAGCATCCCTCTTCCTTCAAACTAGCTCGGAAGGAATGTCCTGTTTCTCACCAAATGGGTTATCTATCCCCTGTTGGAAAAGTGTACTACCAACACATGTTGAGCTATAGAAGAGGTGGTAAGTAAAATCCAATTCCCTTCAAAATCGGATGAACACTACACTGGACAGGAAGTGCTGGTGGTGTGCTGCCCTTGTTGAAGACTGTTAGCTTGTTAGTAAGACTGTGGTCCAGACTCCTAAGAATGGAGATCCTGATTTTCCCAACAGATGGATGAAAGCCTCCCAGGGCACCCTCTGGACAGTCTGTTTGCTCAGTGGGGATCCTCTGTCCTCCCAGGTACTCCTCTGTTCTTTTATTCAGATCCATGGAGACCAGAGGGTTGGGCCTGAAAATGGGATGGAGGTTGGGCAGGAGGCCAAGCAAAAGAAAAGTCTTCTCTCTCTCTCTCTTTTTTCAAATTGGGTGACACTGGTTAAATAAGATGATCTAGATTTCAAGTGTAGATTTCTATAATACATGATCTGTTTTATAGTTCTAGATACACCCAATAGCCAGAAGGGATGAAATGAGGAAAATGAAATTCAAATAAGGATTTAAATTTACTAGTATTCTAAAGAGCTGTTTTTTCTGCGTATGTTTGTCTCCCATCCTCCCTCTCTCCTCCCCCTGAATATTATATCATGTAGGAACCCACCTTTCTGAATAGAGAAGCTAGGCCTAAGCCATTCCTGCATTTGTACATCGTAGGTGTTCACTCAGTCTTAATATTGGGCTGATATTTATTTCTACTTAGTTTTTACAAAAATGAATGTGTTGACTTAGTGTGCAGCACAAGCAGGCTGGCTCGTTAAAACAACACCATAGTTTTCTAGGTTTTGGTTTCTGCTATATTTATGTTATTGTACACCAGTGATGTTCAACTGGTATACCTCAGGAATTTTTAAAACATGCAATACCTGACTATTTAATTGTGGACACTGACCTCTTTTCCCTTCGATTGTCAAATACAAAAATGATAACAGCCAACATGACAATAGGCATCCGGTGTGAATTAATCAGAATTATACCTATTTTTTTGTCAGTTTGGCAAAAGATAATATATTTTTTGATTGCTGCAGAATTTTAGTAATTAGTTTATGATGTATGCCATGAGATGAAAAGGGTTGAATTTGCTGTTAAAAACTAATTACTGAGTTAGAATCCATTTAAGATTTTATTCCCATATTGCCCAGGGCACTTAATTTGCATTCTCTTCTCTTTTGGTCTAATGTCTCCTTTGGTGATGACTGGCATTTTATTCTAAGCATTACTAACTGGCTACAAACCAAAATGGACCCAAATGTTCTGGAACAACCTCCTCTGCCTAATTTACCAGTGAGGAGGACCTTAAAGCCAGAGAGACCCAGGTACAGCACTGATTTTGTCCCCGTAAGCCATCTTGTGGCATTAACCGAACATCTGTGACCTTGTTGCACCCTCACGTCAGTGTCTGGTGTCTGGTTGGGTGAACTGCAGAGCTGGTGCACCGTGGATTTAGGGGCAGTCATTAAGCCTTGTGTTGGCAGATTTGGGGTTAACGTGGGGAAGTCATTTCTAATAGCACATTAAGTGAAGAAAGCAGGACCACCAACTTGTGTTCCCAGTCTGCCCTCAACTATGTGAAAAATGTACGTGTGGAAAAGGAAAGAAAAAAATGAACGATGAATAATAATGATGGTTTTGGGGGGAAGGTGATTATAGATGAATGCTAGCTGCTGCTTCATTGGTGTCATCCAAACGGCCTACCGTAGGTATGTATGTAATCTCATCATGTGTTGAGAAGAAGTGTCTGTGTGAGACGACACGAGTGTGGTCTCGCCGCTCCGGTGGGTGGGCTCCCAAAACTGCAGCATGTGGATGGCCTCAGCCCAGGGTCCCTTGTTTTTCAGGTGGGAAAAAACCATTCTGTCAAGATTGAGTTGCCTTTTTAATCACTTTGATATTTCTTAAAAAAGAAAGAAAGAAAGAAAGAAAGAAAGAAAGAAAGAAAGAAAGAAAGAAAGAAAGAAAGAAGAAAGAAAGAAATGTAGACTTACAGAAAAAATTTAGATTCCTATGCTATCTTTTATGACATTATAAATCAATCGGGTGTTGTTGGTTTTTTTTTTTAAATAGCTTTTGTTGAAAAATACCATTTTGAGTGAGAACACTCTACAGCTAGGCTTCTGAAAGCAGTGTGGAGGAGGTAGCCACGTGGTCCCACCCTGGGAACCACAAGGAAACCAAGGACATCTGAAAAGAAAGCTGTCCAGGGTCCCAAGAGTCAGTGTAAGAAAACAAAATTTAGTCAGGAAACTGTTCTCTGGCTAGGTCTGGCGTCTGGCTTTATGAATTCTGACCAGACGATAGACAAGTATTGCTGAAGTACTTTGTATTGGCCTCAGATACGTATTTGCTGAGTTTTTTTGCACAGGTTTGCCTTTCTTTTCTTCCCATGTACACATACGAGGCCACATGTTAGCTTTGCTCTGTTACACAGCAACAAGCTGGCCTCTCACTGTGGCCGAGTTCTCACACCAGGGAGCCGGGAAGGGGTGTGGATGTGCCAAACCCGCTTCATCTGCCCTGCTGGAAACCATTTCTCAGACTTGCGGGATCACATTTGACTTGACAAGATGAAGTTCAGTCATGTGAAGGTCTTTTAATGGGCTCCAATCTGGAAATATTTGTCAGAAGCAATAGTGTTTTGCCATTTCCGTGGGTACCAATCTTCCATTATAGTCTTACTCAACAGTAAAGTGAAGAAGACAAGCAGAATTGAGGCCTAGAGTCAGTGCGGTGGTGATTTGTAACGACAGGTTGGAATTGGATCCTGGTGGGACCACACGCAATGGGGTGTGTGTGGCTTTGGGTGGTGGTGGTGGGGGGGGGGGTGCAGATAAATAAAATAGGCACTTAGGAACACAAACCCTCGAAGATGTCAGAATCAATCCACTTTTCCCTTTTTATTCTCTGGGATCCCTTCTGCTGGCCATCAAACCAGGAGAGAGACAGGTCCCCGTCCCTTTGTTTAGACACCTCAGGTCAGCTTTGCTCAGCGATGGGACTCATGGACAGCATGCTGCACAGAATCCCTCCCCAAACCTTGTGCTATTGCACTTTTAAAAAAACAAAACCCTCTTTTCTTCAGGTTGACAAGATGATCTTCCAAACACTATTCTCACCCAAATTTGCAGGTTGAAACTATAGTTAGGAAGCAGATCTCGGTTAAAATGCCATGCAGTCTCTCCTGTATTGAACAGCAGCAAAACAAAAACAGTGTACTGGTGTGAAATTATTATTACTTTTATTGTTTTGCTTTTGCTTCCACTGGGGAATTCATTTTCTTTATTACTTGCCTCCTATTCCTCGCTCGTGCTTGTGTGTTTGTCTCAGTGGATGTGACCCTGTCAGGTTCTCCGGGAATCGCGCGAACATGAGACGTTCTCAGGAGCAGAGGGGACAGGATTTTGGATAAGGAATCCGGATGGCCCCCCTGGGGACCCATGTGTTGCCACTCAGACTTAATGACTTTCCTGCAAGTGTATGTTAGGGTGACGAATGTTTGGACCAATCGAATGTTTCTGGTCCCATTCCAGTTTGCTGTTAACAACTTGATCTGTTTGTAAACAGACACAGAGGTAGTGTCTATACAACATGAAGGGAGGTTTGACAACTTGTGGCTAACTTGGCCAATACAGATGGCCAGGGGCCGGCGAGAGTCAGGGGAAACGTTGGAGCAGCGAGGCTTATCCAATCAGCTGTGCCCAGCATCCTGCCCAGCTGAGCTTACGGACTTTGCCAACCGGGGTTTTCCTGAATAAATAAACACCCTACCAGATGGAGAGGTGCTTATAGAACAAGACTTCCAGGCCTAGCGAGTGTACCGTTCTGTGTGACCAGGCTTGGGGAATTGGAAGCTGCTTAGATCCACTGGCGTATTCCTCCTTGCACTGTGGACAGGCACTCTAACCGCTCCTGTCAATCTCTGCCCACCCCATCTTGAGAGTGGCTTCTAAGTTGGGAATCTGTTATCTGGGCAATTTTGCTCTGACAAATCGAGCTGCACTGCAAAATTCTGAATGCTATCAAGGTGCTCCAAAGACTATATTATTCTAAACTCTGGCTTGGTTAACGGATGAGGTATTTTTCTTTTCTTTAATATATTTTATTGATATTTCACAGAGAGTAAGGGAGAGAGATAGGGAGCCAGAAATGTCGATGAGAAAGAAACATCGACCAGCTGCCTCTTGCACACCCCCTACCGGGGATGTGCCCGCAACCAATGTACATGCCCTTGACCGGAATCGAACCCGGGACCCTTCAGTCCACAGACCGACGCTCTACCACTGAGCCAAACCGGTTTCGGCGGATGAGGTATTTTTCTAAAGAGAGTAGAAATGTAAGGCTGGACATTCTAGTACTTAAAAAAATATATCTGTCATGACTTAGTTTTTCTACCCAAAGATGTTATTTTTCACTCTGCATTTTATATTCATAAAGATACTGAGAGGCCCTGTATGTATATAAAATATCATCAGTGGTATAACTGAGTTGCTTTTCTGTGGTACTGTGGGTTCATCTAGGGCCTTTGTGATCCAGTTTATTATTTGGTCCATTCCTTTTATTAACTTATTTGAAATGCAAATGCAGAAATGCAAATAGCAGCAAAACAGGTCAGCAGCTGCAACAGTGGGTCTCAGACAGAGGGAACGCAGGGACAAGATGGGGATGGGATTCCTGGGGACAGACCGCTTTGGGGCTCCCACGTGCCCCCTACGGACTGACTATGGAAGATATCATTGATTACAGGGAAGAAGAGAGGGTCGGGGGGACAGCAGAGCCTAAGGGGGATTATTTATCTTGGTCCCTGAAAGTGGAAAAAATGACTAGACAGCCCTTACCGGCCTGATAAAATTCATGGCCATCCCCTAATGGGTTGTTGCTAGAGAAGCAAAATCTCAACCTTCCAGTAATTGCTTCCGGACTATGGGAAGTGTCAGTGGCAAAGGAAATAATATATGCAAAGCATTTCCAACAATGTCTTGCACATAGAAGGCAGTTACTAAATGCTAGCTAGTGGTATGCTTTTCCCTCTGATTTCTATTTTAGTATAGATGTGTTAGTAAGGGATAGTGGGAAATTCTAAACGGATGCAAAACTAAATGAACCTTAAATGTCTTAATGTCACACAACTATTTAGATAACAAAAACAATTGGAAAGAAGAAAGATTTTTTTTTTTTTAGAAAATGTGATCAAATGCTCTTACAGACATCAGCAATGGAGACACCAGGGAAATGCCATGTGGCAGGATGGAGGAAGTCATCAATGGTATGTTAGTTATGTGATTTGGGGATGACTAATTTGGAGAGGATCACCAGTGTGTTGATTGGAAAAAGCAATAACAAGTTAGAATTTTGGTGATTTCCTAATGAGATCCAAAACTGGTGCACATGGAAATGAAAAAGGAAGAGAACAGGTACGGTTGAGGTAGGACAAGGCACCCATGCTGGTTTTGCTCTGGAACTCTCATGACCGCGTAGTTTGCTGATGGGTGGGGACATTGAACGGAGACCATCTTGGCATTTTCAAGAGGAGGAGAGGGATTTGGGTCAGGGAGGTTTTATATAAGTGTCTATGCTTTGATTTTGAAAGGGTTCATTTATGCAGGAAGTTTGGGATTTGGACACTATCTTCAGTTTAATTATTATCATAATTAAAGCTATACCCATTTATTGAGCACCCGCATGCCAGGCCCTTTATGAACCACATCTCATTTGATCTTCACTTCAGCCCTACAAAGTGTGGGTCCTGTCTGACCCATTTACTGATGAGGAACCTGAGGATCAGAGAAATTAAATAATCTGCCCAAGGTCATAACTAGCAATTTGCAGGGTCAGGATTTGCACTCAGGTCTCTCTGTCTCCAAAGCTTCCTTCACTGCCTCTAGGAGAGAAGGGGCCTTATGCAATTAAGACGGGGGTGGGTTGTGGGTGTGTGTGTATGTGGGGAATGTTTTCAGCAAATGTATTCAGGAAGCTCCTGAAAAGGCAGATAGGCAATGTTAACACAATAAAGAGTATTACTAAGTGCTCGCTTCCTACGGGCTGGCAAGTAATTAACAATAGGCCATCTCATATATTATGAAATTATTTGTTTAAGTTGACATATTGTATTATATTGTTGATAAACAGCAATGTGCCAGTGATTTAGCTTATGGCCTGGAGGAAGAAATGCCTGCCAGACTCTTAAGGTTTATTAAAGTTTGACATTGATGGATCTAGTCGTTGAATGATGGAGATAAAGAAAGGGACATTAGTGAAGCTTTAGTAGAGATTTCAGGGGCCCTACAGTTTCAGACCAAATTCATGAACAGTTTTCCACAAACAGTGTGAGATCCAGACCTTACTTGTGGTTGCTTAAACTTGAGAAGTGAGGCACATGCAGCGACTTTTCACCTGGTAGAGGAGGGGTTGCCATCAGGATTGTACCTGAATTGCTCCTTCTCTATTGCCTTGTGTTTCTGGGGTCTTCTAGAGTCAACATGGGGTGACTGTTGTAAATTTGGTGGAGAAGGCAAACATGCGTTTTTGAACTAAGCAAGGGAAGGTTTTATCCATTCATTTATCTTCTTAATTTCCATTTTCATTTTGAGCTATAAATGGGACTTTGGAAGCAGGCAGGAAGAAGATGTTGTTGTGGATTAGGGTCAGGGGAAAAGGGGTGGTCAGTTGTGTATTCAGAAGTAACTCCCCCCCCCCCCCCGCCCCGACAAAAACTTCCTGCAGCCACTTCTCAGCTATTTTTGAAAAGACTCTGAAAAGAACATAACATCTTTAATCAAGAGCAATAGTATTAGTCATTTACTACATTATACTTTTCTTGGAGCCTATATTTATTTTGGTAGGCTGGAAATAGCTGAAGTTATTTTAGCAACCATGACTATTGTCTAGGAATTGAGTGTAGGCTGGGAATAGCCTGGCTGATTACACTGTTTAGAAATAATCTCTCCCCCTTCCCCCCCTTTTTGCAATCTCTTCATGGAAGAGGGTTCATAAATGTTCCTGTGGCTGATTGTTTCATGGTGCCTTCTTCTTCTTCTTCTTCTTCTTTATCAACTCAGCAGCCTCACAATGCAACCATTTTATTCTGGACTGTACTCTTTCAAGTCTGTTGTGAAGTGAACAGGGCTAATTCTATTCCCGAGACAAATCTATAGGCAACCTCAAGGCTTTTAAGAAATCTCATAATTCTCAGAAAGTGGAAAATTGGCAAACAGGAGGACTTCCGTTCTGTCCAGCTCAGGGGCCAGAATCCTCTGGTGACTTAATAGAGGTTGCTGTAGAATCTATGTCCCTGGAGGTCTTCAAGAGCAAGCTAGACTGACCACAGAATTAAGTAAGTGCTCCTGGGTCCTGGGCCTTGAGGTGGTACCTGTGTGGATGAGTGAGTCTAGCCTTAGAACCAGAGAGGGTGGGGATTTTATAGGCCACATACCTGGCTGTCTTCACTCCAGAGCCCACCATTTGCATCCTGTGGATAGTGAATGGTGCTCCTGGGCTTGGGGAGAACATACTGCTTCTCCCTCGGATGTTGGTATCTCCACCTTCAAGAATTTCAGTCTGGGTCCGAGGACAGAGAAGAGCCTCCCCTTGATCTGGCCAGGGTGTTTGACATGGTGGTACCCAGGGGGCTGAGGAGAGAAGATGAGCTTCAATGTCAGGTGCACCTGGTTTGAAAACCAGCTTTGTCACTCACCAGCCGTGGCTTTGGACCAATCACTTAATTTCTGTATACCCAGTTTCTCCATGTCGCTGTGAACATACAATGAAGTTGGTCATAGAGCTCTTGTTGAGGATTAGATGTAATGTAATCCACAAAATACATAGAACGAACAGTCAGTAAATGGTGGCTGTGTGGTTCCTGCTAGCACTTGTATTGGTGTTACAATAAAGGGACGAATGAACTAAAAATGCTTCTCTCTCTGAGACTCTTCTCAACTGATAGGGCCTCTTGCTGCCACAGCCAGGAGTCTGGCAGATGGACAGGGTAAGTTGCAGTTAGTGAAGAGGAATGGTGCTGCTCCTGGCATCCTCTGCCCTTTTTTTCTACCCATTGTGATTTCTGCACTCATTTCCCACGTAGGTTCTGCTGATGATGTGATTGGGAAAAAAATAGGTGTTGGAAAAACCAGAATTGACAGCTAGGTCAGAGACCTTGTGATCAACTAGTACTAACTTGCCATCACCAGGAGTGAAATGGCCTTCGGGTCTGGGACAGCGCGGTAGGCAGCATCAGGCCATACGATGTGCCAAGGCATTGGACTGATTCTGTGGAACTTAATACTTAACATTCTGTGATCAAGGATACGGTGTGTCTCTTGGCAAAACTAATATGATTGACACAATGAGTGTCTGAACTGGGGAGAAAGGGAAGAACCAGAAGTAGAGGCAGAAGTATTTTTCCCCCCTATGAAGTCATTGTCAACATGACAATTTAAAGATCTTTTCATGTCCTCTGAGATCTTTTCGTGGCGTCTGAGTTGGAAAATCTTTGATGGGAGGCCATGACATGATGGGCAGGGCAACTTCTACCCTCTCCATCCCCTGACATCTCCCATCTTTTATTTCTTGAGGAGAGATGAAAAAAATGGTGTTAAACAAAAGGAAAATGTCATTAAAAATAGAAATTTAATAACACAAAACAAAAGGCAAAAGCTCTCTGACTTCCTGAAGTTACATGTATTATGTTGTGGCCATGCTTCTGACCTATTTTCTAAAGAAATATAAGGCTGTTCACATCATTCTTGTTTTCCTTCCTTAGATTATATCACCTCAGCAGAGCTCACAGGCTTTGCTATTTGCATGTGTTGTGAGGGAACCAACCTGGAGGCACTTAGGAAATATTAAATCCTGGTCATTAAAAAACACTTCCCTCTGCACTTGGAGACCTTTTATGAATGCACGGGGGTGGAATATTAGCTGCAGCTCAGTGAGTGTTGCTCGGGGTGATTATGCTGCCGGGGTGAAGGCTTCCAGTGCAATGTATGAGGATTTTCATTAAATCCATCCTTCAGAGTTTGCCACGAGGAGTCCCTGCAAAAGCAAAACGTAGGAGAGCTTTAAGAGAGGCAACTTCCCAGACATTCTGTGTTAGATTAGAATTCCCTGCTTCTAATCCTTTTTTAAAAGAAGGGAGTCCGAAACCAGTTTGGCTCGGTGGATAGAGCGTTGGCCTGCGGACTGAAATGTCCCGGGTTAGATTCTGGTCGGGCACATGTGCCTTGGTTGTGGGCACATCCCCAGTGTGAGGTGTGGAGGAGGCAGCTGATCGATATTTCCCTTTCATCGGTTTCTGACTATCTATTCCTCTCCCTCTCTGTAAAAAAATCAATAAAAATATATTTTTTAAAAAAAGAAGGGAGAATGTGCGACCACCTCTATGCCAACAGTTTTAGCCTAAGTGGATGATATTCCAGATTTCTGCCATCATTGACCCAAAAGGTAAGTTAAGAATTAAATTACACTACTTCTCTGATAGCCCATCTTTGGCTTCTAACAAGGAATCTAAGAAATATCTAGATGAAGAATCAAAGACACCTTTTATGTCACGTGAGACGATATCACTTCATGGTGAAGGCAGCTGGGTCATGGAGCTGTGAGGTCACAAGGCCTCTAAGAGGAGTCTGCAGTCCTTTGGGGAGGAAAGGCTTGTGTGTCCAGCTAGCCATGCCTTATTCCTGCTTCTGCCATTATCTTGCTGTGTTACTTGGTCAAGTCACGTAGCCTTTCTTTTCCTATTTTCTAACTTGTGAACGTTCCTTATGATGATCTCACATTTCAAATCCTAGAGATCACTATGTTGATATATGGGTGGGAGGAGTCTTGTCGGAGGAGTTGCTAGAACAGAGGCTCTCAAATCTCCCTGGTGATCAGAATTGTCACGGGATATTTTAAATCACAGACTTCAACTCTGGCTCTAGGTTTCAGTAGGTCTAGGTTGGGTTCGGCCATATACACTGAGTGGCCAGATTATTATGATCTCTGAATGCATAATAAACTGGCCACTCAGTGTGTGTGTGTGTGTGTGTGTGTGTGTGTGTGTGTGTGTGTATTAGAGGTCCAGTGCATGAATTTGTGCATGGGTGGGGGCTGGCCAGCCTGCTGGTTGAACTCCTGGTTGAGGGGACAATTTGCATATTAGCCTTTTATTATATAGGATTATTATGCACTCAGATCATAATAATCTTGCCACTCAGTGTATAGTTTTAACAAACACCCAGTGCTTTTGATGCTCAGCCAGGACCAGAAACCACCATTCTAGAACTGCTGACAGGTGCCACCAGCTCCTGGTTCCATGCCCACCTCCACAGCGGAGGGCCTCACTACCTCATAAGATAACCAACCCTGTGTAAGCAGTCTTTGGAAATGTGCCTTGGCTCTAAAGTGCCTTAAATTATCAGTTGATTGTATTTAAAACCCATGTTTTTAGGTAAAATGCAGTCATTTATTTAATGACTAGATTGGATCAGGTACCTATTTTTATGAATAGGTTGACTCATAGCTTGTGTGGGATACATTTATGCTGCTATTTTAAAATACTGACTACAACTTTTAGTCTAAATCAGTTCCTATTCCTGTCTGCCGCATTTGCAAAGCCTCCTTTCAACCATTCTGCATCCATTATTCAATCAATATGACTGTGCGCGTCTCAAAACCTGGAGCTACAATTTCCACTAGGGAGACTTGGTCAGCCATCTCCACTGATGAATAATAAATAAATGCCAAACATCCATATGTAAGGAAGCAACAGCTTCCCTCTTGAAACCTGATTTCTGACATCAGAGGCCTCCATGCTCGCCACGTGAAGCAGCTCACTGTGGTGTTTGCGACTGTAGCAGCGAGTGCCAGCTGCTGTGGGCACAGGGCATCCTGGGAAAACTCCCCAGAGGTGATATGTCGCGCCAAGACCTGAAGTATCAACAGGAGGCAGTAAATAAATGGGGACAGGCGTTCTAGGCAGAGGGAACAGCATATGCAAAGACCCAGAAAGACTGTGTGGATAGATGGAAACATCTCGGTTATGGTTTGGCTAATGTAGGGACCAGTGCGTACTTTATGAGCTATGTCCCAGCACTTTAAGACTCGGAGAGTTTTCCTAACATCTTCTTCCAGAGTAATAGCTTCTGTGGCTTCTACAGAGCCTCCTTACCGGGAGCACCACCGTTTCATGATCCACACGAGAGTCCCGGGAGGTGAGGACAGCATGTGGACCTCTCTCCAGTGCCTGAGAGGAGACCATGGGCCATTGGAATCGTGGTGCAGAGCATGCCAGGGTCTTGTTATACGGAGGGCACCTGGGTGCAAACATGCATGCAATTTTGGTCCAAAGAGCATTCAGTGTGGTCTGGTTCTCTCTCTCCCGCTGGACTGAGGCCCAGTGGTTACAGAGCGGTGTTCACTCCCTAGAAATTTCGCTTCCGAGCACCCAGAAGTGCCTCCCTCATTGTCCCTGCGAGACCTAGTGATAACCTGAGGCCAAGCGAATCCTCCCGGAAGAGTCCAATAGTGACAGCACTTGTCTTTACGGCTGTCCTCTGATAATGTGTAAGGGAAATGCGAGCCCCGGGCAGCAGTAGCTGGCTGGGTTCCAGAGCCAAAACTGAATTAAAAACTCATTAAATACTTTGGGCCAGGCAAGCTAGCAGGGGCTGGGAAAGCAGAAGCAGAGGAAGGGAAGGGGCGGCATCGCTAGTTGGCAATTGAAGGCTGTGAGCAGGACGAGGCCGGCCAGAAAACAAGACAAAACAGGGCCGACTTGCCCGTCACAAAGACTTGTTGGCGAGTACACTAGTTCGGTGCAGCTCCATAATGTATGCTAATTGCTGTATTTCCTTTTTTTTCCCCCCTTCGGGAAATGCTTGATTGTGAAACTCTGAAACCAAAGAGGCCATGCAGAAATGCCAAGATGTAGACATTACAAAAAAGAAAAGGTAAAAAGGAAAGAAAGAAAGAAAAAAGAGGAGGAACAAAGGGAAACATAGGGCCTGAATTTGCAAAATGGCTTAGCACTCTGCCAGCGCAGCACCTCTCTTCCATGCGGGCTTATGTAAAGAAGTGAGCAGAAGCTGTGGTCTCCTGTATGATCCAGCGTCTGTCCCATACATGGTCTGAAATTGATTAGTTGGATTTTTTTAAAAAAAACTAGAAGCACAATTTCACCTCTGGAAAGAATAAAAAGTTAGCAAGATGAAATCCCAGGATAGTTACTGGAACTTCCAGTAAATATTAATAAGAAAGTGTGAGCTGGTTTTTGCTCTCTGCTTTTCTGAACAAGACACCATAAGACTCAGACGCAGCCCTTGGCCAGGGGGCTCGGTTGGCTGGAGAATCATCCCATGCGGGTTCGATTCCGGTCCCTGCACATATCTAGGTTGCGGGTTCATCCCCAGTCAGGGCGCCTACTGGAAGGAACCGATCTCTCTTTCTCTCTCTCAACATATCCTTGGGTGGTAATGAAAGAAAAAACCCCACAAACAAACAAAAAAAAACTCAGATTCAAACTGAGGAGGGCACAGAATTGGGTCTACTTAACATAATCATCCATTAGTAGGAAAGACTCACTCAGAATGTTTTTCTACCTGTCAAATCATATAACTCTAGTGTTTCTTTTGCTGCCCTTGCACAGCTGTTAGTCTTTAAATCAAATCAAAGCAGATGAACATATTAAAATAATGGTTTTTCTAATAAAGCTTATCTAAGTGCACAGACATTTTATATTGAAAAAAAATGGGCCAGGGGAGAGAAATATATTTTCAGTTTTGACATCAAAATCCCAAGGGTGGAAGTACTGCTCAGTGGACTTCTTATCTTTACCTTGTAACCCTTAATTTTGTTATAATTTTAAAAAAGATGTAATTTATTCTTGAAAGCAATTTTATAGATATGAGATGTTTAGGAAATTTCATAATGGGTTTGATTGGATCTGATAGGAAGGCAATGCAGATATTTTTCAGAACAATAGATAAAACACATTAAAGCATCAGCTTATCTCATTTAAGAATTGTGAGGATAGCCAAAACTGGTTTGGCTCAGTGGATAGAGCGTCAGCCTGCGGACTGAAGTGTCCCAGTAATTCCAGTCAAAAGCATGTACCTTGGTTGTGGGCGCATTCCCAGTAGGGGTTGTGTAGGAGGCAGCTCATCGGTGTTTCTCAGTGATGTTTCTATCTCTCTATCCCTCTCCCTTCCTCTCTGTAAAAAAAAAAAAAAAAAAGAATTGTGAGGGGGAAAAAGGGCATAAATTTAAGCTTCAAACCTGACCTAGAACCTACATCACAGTGTCCTTGGTTTGGGGGTCCTTTTGTCCTTGAAGGAATTGGCAATTAGGAACATAGTTAGATTCTTCCAATGTTGGGTAACTGGACCTCAGATATCAGGTCAAGCATTGTTGCCCTCTCTTTGACTCCCATCCCTGTCCTATTCTTGCTGTTTATCCGATACCCTGAGCCAACAGGGCTCAGGACAACTTCACTCTTGCCTCTCCAACATTTAACTTTGAATCCATGCATTTTCCTGATACCTGAGTTTAAAACGAATTGGGGCTGCCCTCTACAGCCTTAGTGGGCAGCCTCACCTCCCTAGCTTCTCCAGTGACAGCCTCTGTCTGCTCCAAAATAAACGGGAACGCATTCACTGTTGCTTTCTGGAGCAGAATCAAATGTTCTTTCTTTCGGTCATACTCCAGCACTTCATCGGTGGCACCTGATTTAGTCCATTCTCCAGGGCCACCTTCCTTACCTGCCAGCCTCTTTACTAGGACAAAACACATTATTTTATTTGTGAGAGAGCAAAGAATAAAGCATCGCAAGAACTTTGCTTAACATACGTATGGATAATTGCATGTATCCCATAAAGAATAACCAATAGAGGATAATGCACGATAGGAATGTAGAACATGGTATCATGCATGCTGATTTTCTTATGAGAATCTGTTCTCATGGAAATGAAAATCTGCAGTTATTTGCAGGAGCAGATTTTCCCGGAATTTCCAGTTAGAGCCTTCCTCTCTAAACTCATCCTAAATCGAAATTCAGTCTTTCTCAGATGAAGATAGAGGAGGGCAGAATTTACTTGCCTGCTTGCCCGAATCCCTTCTGCATCATAGGTTTTGGACCTTTGTTCTCAGGAGAGTTACATCGAACGGTTCAGAACACATCTCTCAATGGCTTGAAAATGCCTCTTAGTCAGAGTTGATTGCATCTGTCAGAAACATATCTCTGCTTGTTAAGTAGACATTAGCTAATTATGTGGCTCTGTACTTATCCCTTGTTTCCTACATCAAATTTTCCTAACTCTGCAGATGTAGTCATTCACCCACAGGCTCCCGGAAAAGATCAAGTATGGTACGGGGATATGCTGTGGCACACCATTGATGGTGACCTTGGGAAGACCTTGTAGTTGAATATAAAATCAAAGTGAAACCTTCCTAATAAATGCCTTGTTTTAATTCTTTGAGGAATCATAAGAGGGGCCAAATGACCAGAGGCAGAATTCAATGTACTTGTGGAAAAAAAAAAACAACAACCCACAAACACAAACAATACCTAACACTTTTGGGTGTTTTTTTTTTTGGTCCTAATCATATAAAAAGAGCTAAACAGTGTTTCCTTTTACTTATGTATGACAGTGGACTTCCTGCTAATGATGACACAGGCATATATTTTTTTCAGATCCTGAAAGTAGATTCCTGATTTACCCACTTCAATAAGCTGAATTTCAATCTACTTAAATCCCACTTAGATATTGAATGTGTGTGTGTGCGTGTGTGTGTGTGTGTGTGTGTGTGTGTGTGTGTAGCTACGGGGTGTCCATATTTTCAGTAGTCCTATTTCACAAAACCATCAACATCAACACCTGCAGGCCTGTAGGTGGAAGGCTGTAAGTGGAACTTCACTGTGGGTCAACAGACTATACACACAACTGAGAGCAAAGAACAGGGACATAAAGAGGACAGGCCTGGGCCCCTATGTGTGTTGATTTGCCCTGTAGCACAGCGTGGGGAGCCCCAGATCCGTGAGGACTGCATGTACTTTCTGGACAGCCCAAGCAGCCAGCCGTGACCGGACAACACAGTGAGGAAAGTGGAAATATACACGTGCTGATTTCATCAGCATCTCCACCTCCCCCGCTGAATGGGGTAGTAAATAAATAAACAAACTAAAATGAGAAAAATCACAGCTCCTTTGGGTTGGGCTAAGGCTTTATGCCAAATACTTGAAAGATATGACCCGACTTTCTCATACCGGCTGCAACACAGGCCCCGAGTATCCATCCGCCCTCCTATTGTTGCAGATGGTGGCAGTGAGGTACCACTTCTGCTAAGACCAGACCTCAGGTCCCTTGAGTCTCCTCCTCCGGGGCAGGATCTTGACCCTAGAAAGTCCCTTCCTGGCAGCTCACCCAGCTGGTGGTGGTGCCCTAGTCTGGCGTGGCGACTGTTGGGTTGCATTGCCCTCTCGGGACTTTACTGGGGAAAAACCAACTCATGACATTTTTCTCTGGCCAAGGGCTAAGGGCTTCCAAGGGGCTGGTAATTATTAGATCTTAGGTATGATATTTGTTATGTCAGCTGTTTGTATTTTTCTTTTCCTGATTCCTTTTCAATAGCCAGTACCAAAGGGATTCATTTGACTTTTGTTTTTAAGGCAGCTGGCTTTGAGGGTGAGGAGTGTGACCGACTTGGTTCTGAACATTAACAGACGAGGAAGAAAGGTCAACCGTCTGTCTGGATTTGATCAATGGCTGGAGTTCGATGGCAGATTAAATGCCAGATAAAACTGTCAAATAATTAGGGAATCGATACTTACCGGGGAAAGTTGTTTGAGCCCTTAATGACCACATTGTTCCCAAGGGAAATAATTCTAGCAGTATGTCCAGACACTAGGATAGCATCACATAAAAACAACGTGAGGATGATTTTAAATGAGGTGACTTACTATGTTGTTATCGATCAGTAGAGTATTCATCATCTACCGTGTCTGGTTTCTCAAAGAAGGCACCAGAACCATCAATATCACGGATAGATCGCAGACCTACAGCCTCAGTCCCCCACCCCCGCCTCCTGAATCAGACAGAGCTTCTGAGGGGACCATTCCTTTATCTGCACTTTCAGTGAGCAACTCAGGTTGATTGTGGGGCATATGATGTTCTCTTATTTTATTAAATTTATTAGGTGACATTGGTCATATATTACCTTCTGGGACCTGCCAGCCTACACTCCTTTTCTCCCACCAGGCAGATGTCTCCCAGACAGGAAATAATGCCAGGCCCACAGGCTAAGCACTGTATCAGAGCAGTGGACATGTAGGTCAAAGTGAGTATGTTTTGAGTTGAACTTGAAAAGCAGATAAGAGTTATTATTGGATTAGATAATGTCTTTGGAATATTCTGTCTCCACTCTCCTGTAGGGGGAGGTGGATTAAGTTTGCAAATCAGGACAGCACTGAGGTTCTAGGTCACCTGGGGCGGGGGGTGAAGGTGAGCAAAGAAGGAGTGGCACCATTATTTTCTCATGCTTTTCTCCATCACCTTCATGGGCTTTTCCTTTCTTTTGCCCATCTTTTATTTATTTGTTAATATTTTTAGTTGATTTTTACAGAGAGAGAGGAAAGGAGAAGGAGAGTGAGAAACATTGGTGTGAGAGTGAAACATTGATTGGCTGCTTCTTTTATGTCCCTTACTGGGGAATTGAGCCTGAAACCTAGGCATGTTCCATGTGCTGACCAGGAATTGAACCAGAGACCTTTCGGGCACAGAACAATGCCCACCCAACTAAGCCACACACTGGCCAGGGCTGCCCATCCTTTACATAATGGTGTTTCCCAAGGCTGGTCTCAGGAAAAGGCTCTTTCTGTGTCCTCCTAGACCTAGAGCATCACCTGAAAATACGCTGATGTCTTCCAGAGCTGTGCCTCTGGCCCAGCCTCCTGCCCAGCAGCAGACCCACACTTCTGCCTGCCTGCTGGGCAGAACCACTTGAATCTTCCACAGGGACTCAAACTCAATGTGCCCCAAACCAAACTCATTGTCATCTGTCTACCATCCTCCCTTTCTAAATGGCGTATTAACTAAGAGCCTGGGCTCTGGGCACTGACCACCTGGGTTTCCATCCTAGCTTCACTATATACTTTCTTGGGCAGCTGCCTAACTGCCTTATGCCTCATTTCCCTCATCTGTAGGATGGGACTGGTGCTCTCCTTATGGGCTTAATGTGCAAATTAAATGCAATAACCACACATTAAGAACATAGGCCAGGGCCTGACCCAGGGCAGGTTCTCAATATATTTTAGCCATTTTTATTATTCACTAGAGGCCCAATGCATGAAAATTCATGCAAGAATGGGCCTTCCTTCCCCTGGCTGCCAGCATTGCCTTTGCTCAGGCCAGAGCTGCCTTTTAGCTTTCCCACACTGCCTAGAGGCCCAGAGCGGCTGGGGCCGGTGCAGAATGCATGTGACCATGAAAGTGTCCCACCCTGCCCCAACCCCAGCCCCTGGGCACCTGCATATGCAAATCAACCCAACACCTTTGTGGTTTAATTTGCATACTTACTCCTGATTGGCTGATGGGTGTCGCAAAGGTATGGTCAATTTGCATCTTGCTCTTTTATTAGTGTAGAATCCTTTATCAAATATTGACTGAGCTCTCACTGTGTATCAAACACTTCTTCTGACTTGCATTTCCCAAATTAGACACTGTCAAAACTCTTAGGTATCCCCATTAAACTATCTTTTCCCCAAGATAAGAAGAGCATCCCATTCATGTTTTAAGCTCCAATACTGGTTTGTGAAGGTAGCACTAATTTGCCCGAAGTCAACTCCAGGAGACTGTGGCCTTTGTAAATAATTCACATCACCTTAACAAACAGGAAGTACAGCATCGCTTAGAAAGGCAGGAGAAGACCAGTGAGATTAAAAACATTCTCTGAAACTTCTTTTTTCCACTCTCTTCCACGCTAACCCTTGTAGGCCTGGGTTCTCATTCCTCTGTCTTAAGAACTTTAAAAGGGGTTTAGGGGTGTTGAGGGGCGCGGGGGGAACATAAGAGAATAAATTAGGCAAGAGTAAAGCCCTGAAGAGAGGATTTAGAAAGAGGATGCGATGAGAACCCTCCGGAAAGAATCAGACCTATTGCCATCTGGCATCACACCCCGACAAGTTCTCCTGGGGTGAGCAGTTGAACTGGGATGGGGTGTGAAGTGCAAAATGAGCCTCCGTATGCCGCCAGGAGCAAGGCTGCCCTGCCTGCTACGGGAAGGCTCAGTCTGTCTCTGCCATTAGTGAGCACGTTCAGGACAAGGAGAGAACCTGGGAAGTCTGGGGTGTTTTAATTGTTTGCTTTTCTGGGCATCGACAAGACAGAGGACTATAAATCAGAAGATGGCAGAGAAACCAAGGGAAGGGTGGATGGAATGACTAGCACACACGTGAAAAACCTAACCAATGACAGCAAAAAGGAAGACTAGTTAACTTTAGGAAATATAGAAAAAAATAGGGGTAGGTGCAAATTCCATAGCAACTAAATTACCTGTTACAAAAAGACATCTAAGGTAAAAGTAAATAAATAAATAAATAAAAAGAAAAAAGAAAGAAAGAAAGAAAAAATTCTAATTCCCAAGCAATGATCAACTTATCACAGTAAAAAAAGTTTTTTTTGTTTTTGTTTTTGTTTTTTTAAAACAAATTTTCCTGATCTTGTTAGAATGGAATTCCAGTTCTTATTCCCTTGAAAAAACAAGCACTGGACATTTGGAGAGCTACATGACACGCAGGGACATACATCAGAGATGAAACAAATGCAGAAACAACAAAATTTATTTCCAACAGAAAAGAAACGCCATTTCCAGGAATCTCAGGGGGAACGTGGGAGAGAACTGGGCTCTGATTGTTCAGCCGGAACAAAGAGAGAGCTGGCCTCAGGGTGCGTGTGGGAGGCCGGCGTGCCCTTGGAGTGGGCAGCCGCTCAGCAGCATTGGCTGACCAGTGGCTGACCCGCTGCATGTTTACCTCTTACAAAGGGGAATCTTGGCCTCACACCTCGAAAACCCTTATTTTAATCAGGAAAAGATGGAGAAAAGAATAGTGTCTCAGCCTTGGTCATGACTGGCCACGTTCCGCTCTCTCAGCCTGTGAGGCCTTGAGCAAGTCACTAGAACTTTGGTCCACGAAGAGGGCACGTGTCCCCACCACTTCACGGAAATGTGAGGAGGTTTAAATGAGGTACCATCCAAGGATAAAATGCTCTCTACACTCGAAAGGGTTTCCTGCTGCGTTCTTAACAACGGGCCCCCTGGTGTTCAGAGAATGAGGGGCCCTTACTAAGCACCGCCATGCGTTCGCCTTGCACCTAGCTATAATTTTATCCAGGTAAGATAATAAAGGCCCATGGAAGGTGCTCCAATGTGTGTGTGGCCTGAAAACCAGCATGTGTCTGTGGTCTTTCTGCCCATGTCCCCTGCTGCCTCTGGGGCAGCTTAGGAAGGGCTTTTCCCAGCCTCAGGCTCAGAGCTGCAAGAACAGACATGTGACAGGTAACAAGTTGATTTCGATGTGTGGGGGTGTCGGGGCGTGGGAAATCAAACTCTCGCCAGCCAGGAGTTTTACCTCCCTGGCCGGGGGATCTGTACAGTCTCGGGTAACAGCTGACTTTCGTGTTCTCTGCCGCCACCTGGTCTTTGGGGACCTGTGTACCCTGGAGATACCACGTCTCCCGGCACCCGTGTTTTCTCGCAGACGCCAGGGGCTA
This sequence comes from Vespertilio murinus, assembly GCA_963924515.1. Classification (NCBI taxonomy): domain Eukaryota; kingdom Metazoa; phylum Chordata; class Mammalia; order Chiroptera; family Vespertilionidae; genus Vespertilio; species Vespertilio murinus. The sequence goes on from OZ004705.1 coordinate 35,052,298, forward strand.
AGCTGTCCAGTCCTGCCTCGTGGTCATTGCTCCCCCAGGTCTGGAGTGATTTCTTGTGCCAGGGAACATGGGGGGGCTTCTGTGAGGCCATGCTCCTCAGCCCTCCACCTGGTCCCTCCTCTGAGCCCTTACCCTGGGCACCTGGGAAAGACCTTCTGATTGTGGTCTCCCAAAGCCATGCTCACGCCCCTCCCCGCCGCCCCCTGTAGGTCTCTCTCTGTTTTTCTTGCTTAGAAATGATGAGGTGGGATAGGAGGGGGCAGGGAGACCATGCAGGTTCTGGGGAACAGGCCTTGGAGCTGCTTGTGAGGCTTCCCGAATTGCTCCTGCCCTCCCGGAGCCTGGGAGACCCGCCCCGAGGCGGGGGCTGGGCCTTGGTTGTGAGGGACGCCGGAGAGGGCATCTGTGAGGGCTCCCGAAGGAGAGGGCTTCACTACGAAACTGCCCATGCGGGTGACTCTCCCTCCACACCAGCACCTGTCTCTTCCTACTTGCCCCACCTCTTAGCACACTTGCTTGACATTATTACGTGGATTCCTGCAGACAGGAGGCCTGGTGTTATTACAAACAAGGGACTGCTATGAAAAGCTGCGAGGAGAGTTGCTAGTAATGAATGTTTAGTTCTAGTACTGAGGAGTGTCATTTCTTGTTTTCACCCATTTATCTGAATTTTAGCTTGATCCCTATGAGTGACTCGGGATCCCCCTCATCTCCTCCCTCCCATACTGAGCACCCGTCAAAGGCTTTCTTTCTTTTTCAACTCCTATTTCTGGATTACGTTGCAATATATTCATTTTGCAGGCAAAGGGGGTTATAGAAATAAACTTCCGGGGATAGAAATGAAATATTTATCCTTAAGACATACGGAGTTATCGCTCACTTGAGGACAGGTTAAAAGGTTGTATGTAGCATGACGAGCTGTTATTTCCGTCAAGGGCTTTCCCCTCTCTCCGTGCAGCCGCGGCGTTGGGCCCAGCAGGCCCCCCGTGGGCCCAGGCTGCCTCAGTCAGCAGCTGCCTACCTGGGCTGACGGTTTTGGGTGTTGCTGTGGCCCTGACAGAGATGGCACAGCCTCGTCAGTCACTGTGTTCTGATGGGCGGATGGGTGTGGGAGAGAAGGGTCCGCTGTGCAAGAGAGAAGGTGCCACGCTTACGGAGGTTTGGCCATGGCCGTGCCTCAGGCCTGGGTGACTTTGCTTCCAGCCGTGGTCCGCGTCTTCATAAACCAGGAGGGAGAGAGAGGGAGGGAGGGAGATTAGAATAAATGCATATTAAACTCTGAAGAGACCCCATCAGCTTCCTAAAAAATTACACACCTAGAAAATAACATGTCGTTTTAAGAGATTTCACAGTCACCCGAATGTAATAAAACATAAACCACTAGACTAAGCCCAACCTTAAAAGACAGATTCAGCTGAAACCGGTTTGGCTCAGTGGTAGAGCGTCAGTCTGGGGACTGAAAGGTCCCGGGTTCGATTCCGGTTAAGAGCATGTACATTGGTTGCGGGCACATCCCCGGTGGGGGGTGTGCAGGAGGCGGCTGGTGGATATTTCTCATTGATGTTTCTAGCTCTCTATCTCTCTCCCTTCCTCTTTGTAAAATATCAATAAAATATATTTAAAAAAAAACACACACAGATTCAATGTTCAGAAAGGAAAAAAGTCCCAGCAATAACTGAAACATACAGGCTTATGGAGTTTCAAGCGTGGCCTTTTCCACAAAAGTCTCATTGTCTCCGGGACCCTGCTGCCTCAGGGGGTCCCCGTCCATCCTCTGTGGTTTCTGAGGTGGAGCACACCCATTTTTCTGTGTCACGTAACGATCCCCCTGCAACCCCCTTCCCCCAGGATGGAGCCTTCACAATTACACTGCGTTTGTGGGAGGCCCCCCGAAGCCTGTCTTATCAAAGCAATGATGACAGTCATTCCATCTCAAACCCCCGCTTTTGCCCCCTCAGACCAGTGCCGAGGGGAGTTACCTATTCTCTGGGCTGCTTAGCGGTTCCCCCGTGATGGCATGGGATCTGTAATGGTAACGGTGGAGGGAGCGGCTGCACCCGGCTTGTCTTTCTTTCCTGGGAACGTATTCTTTGAGGCGATTGAATGAGACCTTTTCAGGCGGGGGTGGCAGGCGGCCTCTCTTCAGAATGTCTGGCCCGCTTCCCAGTGTGAAACATTCCCCAAATATGCAACTCTGTCAGCGTCCAGGCAGCCAGAGCTCAGAGCAGCCTGCTGCCAGAGGAGCTGGCATCCCCTGGGGACGCGGGGATGGGGGCTCGGCGCCCCGGCCCCTCCGGTAGGCCCTGGGTTTGTGGGATGCCAGGAAGGCCCGGCCCCTGGTTACGTCGTTGGGAGAAGAATCTGGCCAACAGTCGGGCTGGGACAAGAGCTTGAAGCTTGCCTCTCTCTCCCTCTCTCTCTAAATCCCCTCCTTCATTCAAATTCAGCCCTATAAAAAGGCTTTTGTTGAAGGAGCAGCCATAGTATTTTGGTGCGCGTCTGTGTCAGGGTTTCCAAAGATGGACAGAAAGAGCATCCTCCGTTGAAAATCCTGCGCAAACAGGTCTGACAATTGACTTGGAAGGAGTAGAGGTCACAGCCACTGTCACATGGCATTTGTTTTGTTTGGAAGTGATGAAGCCACAGAGGAAAGGAGCTTCTCGTGGATGGTAAGACGTCCCCTGCCAGGGAGCGTCGGAGGAAGGGCAGGCTGGGCGGGCCGAGGCTCGGGCAGGCTGGGTTGCTGCTCAGATGTGCATCTGGAAGGATGCCCTTAGCAGCTGGGCAGCGCGGAGATCACTTAGGAAAGAAGGGGGCTCCGATTCCTTTGCCATCTCTTGGGGGAAGGAGCCACGTCTGCTTTTGCGGGTTCTTACAGTATCCTGCAGCAGTGACTACAGTCACACCGTGGCACGATGCTGTCTGAAAGCAGGTCCAATGTTTGATCAAGGAAACGACCTTTCATTTCTCCTGGGCTTTTGCTTAATTGTGTCTCAACACGGTGCCTATGAAGCCCCTGAAGTCATTGCTTCACGGAGGCCCCGGATGGAAGGACTTAGAAAGGGGACCGTTTGCTGTGTCTCGCTATCATTTTGTCATTTGCTTATTCCATTGGATATTCTTTTGTGTGAGCCTTAAATGCATGCGGTTGTCAAAAGCAAAAGCAACCAAGCCAAAAAGCAACGCCCACCCAGCAAATGATAGACTCTGGCATTCCCGAGTGAACGTTCTTGCCTATGTCTGAGGTGAATTATTTTTCTTGAGGCTCAGTCCTTCGCCTGCTCAAATTGTGTGGCATTGTTCTGTTTGGGGGTTTCTGTATTTTCAGGCGTTGGGAGTAAAGGATCGCACACCTTCTCTTAAATTTACCCTCTTTTATGTGGGTGTCCTGCCACCCCCCCCCCCTTTTTTTTGTTGCTAATATTCTTCTCCTGATGCTTCTTGCTTCTTTAAGCACATTTCTGATTTTATTCCTCTGGATTTTCCCTAGCTCTTCCTTGGCATTTAATGCCTGTGCCTTGTTCGGGTCCTGGCTCGACCACTTAGGAATTGTGCGACTTTGGGCTAGTTAATTATCTCCTGTAGACCTCATTGTCCTTATAGTAAAAGGGGACTTGGCACCTCACTTCTTGAGCTCTTTGGGGAGTAGTGAGTTGGTCCATGTGCAGTGCTTAGAACAGAGCCTGACATCATTGATATTTAGTTTGGGCTTCTTCCATGTCTGATGCGGGGTCTCCTGGGAAATGTGACCGGTAGGAAAGAGAAGACAATGGGAGGAACAGGCCTGATGATGCAGTGGTGGTGTTTCATCGTGCCGCTGTTTCCATAGCAGTGCCGGTCCCTCATGAGACGAAGGGGGAAAGCCCCGACTACGCTGTGTATCCTGGACTGCTTTTTTTTTTGTGTGTGTGTAACCTCTTTATTAGAGATTCACACACCATCCAATTCACCCACTTAAAGTGTACTGTTTAATAGGTATTAGCATTATTACGTTATTAACTATTTAAGTTTTGGTAAAATATATAGAAAACATAAAATTTGTCATTTTAATCATCTTTAAATGTACAATTCCGTGGCACTAATTACATTCACCATGTTGTGAGACCATCACCTCTATTTCCAAAATTTTTTTCACCACCTCAAACAGAAACTCCGTGCTCACTAGGCGGTAACTCGCCAGTTCCTCTCTTCCAGCCTCTGGTAACTTCTAATTTGCTCTCTGACTGAATGAATTTGCTTATTCTAGATATTACACGCACGACATCATACAGCAGTTGTCCCTCTGTGTCTGGCTTCATTTAGCATCATAGTTTAAGGTTCATCTTTGTGGTTGCACATATCAGAACCTCATTCCTTTTCATGGCTGTGTAATATTCCGTGGGTTGGGTCTACCATGGGTAGACATTTGGTTGTCTCCACCTTTTGGCTATTGTGACTAATGCTGCGATGAACATTGGCATACAAGTATCTGCTCAAATCCCCACTTTTAATTCACCGAGGAGTGGAATAGCTGTTTCACACTGTAGTTCTATGTTAGCTTTTTTGAAGAAACACCAATAATTTTCCTGAATTCCAGTTGCTTTTTTGGTCATCCTCTCTTCTTGTATATCTCTCCTTTGGTATCTCTCTCTCCCTGAGATTCTATTCCATTTCCTCCCATTTATCCAAGTTCCGTTGCACTTCAATCGGCACACATGTTCTTGTCTCCCCTCCCAACCATGTGTCTCCCTCTCATGTGTCTTCCTTTGTCCCTCATCGATGGGCAGAGCATATATCACCCACACTGGCCACACGTTGCCTGATCCCTTTCATCTCATTGTCCACGGAGGGCGAGGCTTTGTGGGTCATCCACAGGCCTCCGTCCACTTCGGCTGGAGCTGGTTTCAGCCAGAGGACGCCCTAAAACGTCTAAGGTGCGGGGAGTCAGGGGTGTGGAGCCACAAAGACTGCAGAATCCCAGCCCCCCTTCCGCAGGCAGAATTCTTCCTTCCCACAGCACCTTGCTGTGTTGTTCCTTCCCAGCAGGAGGGCTGCTCTCCACTTTTCATTTGCTCTCAGCTCCTCCGCTTTCCTACGAGCAAGAGAATGAATGAATGAATACCCCAACAGACCACCGTAAGCCTGCCTCAGACAGCCATTCTGCTTGTTGGGCTAATTGTTAGCCGGGGCTTCTGGATGTCATTCATTTCACAATAAGGCTCCTAATTAATCTCAGCAGCGCCGTTCTCACCAGAAGAAAGGCTGATACGCAGAAACATCCCCAATTACCATGAGAAAGGAAATGTCAGGAGCCCCGTTGAGTTTCCCTGGCACCCGCCCCTGTCTCAGATGAAAATCGCCTTGAACCCACAGGCAGCCTGGCCATCAACCTGGAAAACTCGGGGGTGATGAGAGCCCGAGGAGCCCCAGACCACACAGACCCGGTTCCCGGAGGACCCTGCGGGGGCCTGCGCGCTCCTGTCCAGTAACACGGGCTGTGTCCCCCAGACACCGGGGAGGATCCCGCTGCAGAGCCTCGGCAGGAGCAGAAACCGCAGGGCGGGTTTAATCCGGAAAAGCTAACGGTCCCCCGCTTTTGTCTGTGTTTTTGTGCCCGCAGGACAAAAGATCCTTCATCACCGAAGTGACGTGCTGGAAACAGTGGTCCTGATCAACCCTTCCGACGAAGCAGTCAGCACTGAGGTGGGCATCCAGCTCCGCGGGGCCGGGGCGGGGCCGGGGCTGCAGGGTGCCAGGGCAGGGGGCGCCGGGCAGGGGGCGGGGGCGGGAGGCGGGAGACGGGAGAGAAACGGTCTTGGTCTAGGGTGCGGGGTCTGGTCAGAGGCTGGTTCTCTGTGTCCGCACCACTCCCGACTGCCCTTCCCCATGAGGACCGAGTGGGAGAGCGTTCTGCACTGGGCATATTTCACTGAGGCTCGTGGGTGGAAATCCCGTGTGTGTGTGTGGAGGGGGTGCTCCTGGGGCGGACTCTGCCGGGGTGCAGCAGGGGAAATAGAGGGCAAGCCCGCGGGCTGGGACAGCCAGGACCCAAAATGGAACAAGAACGGCGTCTCAGATGCGAGCCCCGTCCGCAGGCCGGCGCTCTATCCTCTAAGCCAAACTGGTTTCGGCTGGGGGTCTTTTTAAGGGAAGGAACAGGAGAAGGTTGGACCAAGGGCGGAACAGGAAGGGATGAGCTCCAGGGCACTTTGGCACACGCTGATTGGTGGTTCACTGTCTTGGGGATGTCTCTGTGGCAGATGCCTGTAATGTCATAACTCAGCCCACCAGTTGGGGGGGAGGAGGAATCTCACATTCCAGACTCTTTGATATATTATATTTAAAAAACTGTACATCCCCAAGACACACACACACACACACACACACACACACACATATATACCATATTTGCCGGCGTATAAGACGACTTTTTGGCCCTGAAATATATGCCTCCAAGTGGGGGGTAGTCTTATATGGCGAGTATATAACAAACTCTGTATTTTTTAGTGGAAATGTTAGGGGGTTGTCTTATACGCCCAGTCTCTTATACGCCGGCAAATACGTATTTTTCAGGGCCAAAAAATCATCTTATACGCCGGCAAATACGGTATATATATAAAGGCTTCATAACAATAGTCAAAAAGGGGAAGCATCCCAAACTGATCAACGGATAAACAAAATGTGGTATATCCATATAATGGAATAGTATTCAGCCATAGAAAAGGAATAAGGTACTGATACATGCTACAATGTGGATAAATCTTGAAAATATGTTTTTTGTTTATTTTAGAGAGGAAGGGAAAGGGAGATCTATAAATCTCAATGATGGGAGAGAATCATTGATTGGCTGCCTCCTGCATGCCCCCTATTGAGGATCGAGCTCGAAATCTGAGCATATATCGTGAGCAGGAATCTAACCCTGACCTAGTTCATAGGTCAACGTCCACACACTGAGCCACACCCGCTGGGCATTATGTAGCTTGCTTTGATCCCACTTCCTCCTGCTTCAGATTAGATCTTTCTGACAATCCATTAAGGTAAAAAGTTGAGGCAAGTGATGGGCCATCTCTCTCTCTCTCTCTCTCTTTCTCTCTCTCTCTCTCTCTCTCTCTTTCTCTCTCTCTCTCTCTCTCTCTCTCTCTCTCTCTCTCTCTCTCTCTGACTAACAGAATCAGGAAGTGAAATACAATTTGAAAAAAGCTGTACACCCAGCCAGACATCTGTGAGACATGGAAAAGGGAAAAAATAGAGAATTTCTTTAAGGGATTCAGGCTTGCTTGTGGAACAGATGGGGCTGGAATAATTACTTCAGTATATGTGCGTTTCCTTGATTAAATATGGGGGTTTTGGGGGGAAATGGGACCTCGTGGCCCATTTACCTTTGTCTCCCCCCCCCCCCCCAGCAGAATGGGCATAGAATGATTACCTTGGGGCTTAGAGCAGCATTTCTGCTAAAGGATAGGCTGACAACCTGCCTCCTCAAGTCAGAGTTCTTTAGTGCAAACCATTTACTGTCCTATTTAAAAGGTTCCATTCAGGGGCAGCCTTTGGTTTATGTGCAAGGCGAGGCACCTGGCCGATCCCACCGGAGGCTGCATTTGGAGCTGTGTGTTTGCTGTGGGGCTTGGGAGGAAGGGGATCCTGCATGGGAGGGACCGGCTTGGGACCCTAGGCTAGCAGCAGTGGTGGGACCTGGACTGTACTTGGTGACTCAGCCTGTGAGACAGTCCTGAGGCTCAGGCCACGAGCTGCTCGCAGACACAGCTGTGGAGCAAATGAGCAGCCGCTATGAAGGCTGCTTTGAAAGAGACAAGGAAACTAGGGAAGAGAAGGTCAACCACCGCTACTGTCTTGATTGTAGCCAGACTTGGAAAATCGTGTTCATGGGTGATCTGATGACCACAGTCATTGGCTTTGTCCAACACCCCGGGGGCAGCGGGGAGAGGAGGGGAGGGATGAATAACCAGGGAATGAATGGTTTTTGTTGGTAATAAACTCCTGGTATTCCTAGGGCTAGCCCTGTCCTGAGGGGGACGTTGGAGCTGCCGTGACTTCTGTTCATGGGCGATCTGATGACCACAGTCATCGGCTTTGTCCAACACCCTGGCGGGGCGGGGGTCAGGGGTGGGGTGTGTGTGTGTGTGTGTGTGTGTGTGTGTGTGTGTGTGATGAATAACCAGGGAATGAATGGTTTTTGTTGGTAATAAATTCCCGGCATTCCTAGGGCTAGCCCTGTCCTGAGGGGGGACCGTGGAGCTGCGGTGACTCCTGTTGCCTGTGCTTTGTTTCAGGTGCGCTTGATGATCACGGACGCTGCTCGACACAAGCTGCTCGTGCTGACCGGGCAGTGCTTTGAAAATACTGGGGAGCTCATTCTCCAGTCCGGCTCTTTCTCCTTCCAGAACTTCATAGAAATTTTCACCGATCAAGAGGTGGGCTCCCGTCTGGGAGTATCTAAGCTTTGTAATTGCTTTGTTACTGCTGTGGCCTCAGGCTGCACACTAGGAGAAGGGGAGGGGATGTCACACCTCCTTTGAAATAAGCAAAACTGTGACTCATCACCAAAAGAATTTAGAGCACTCCTCTATAATTAATCAGAAGCATTCTTAATGGCCCACGAGTGGGATGGAGGGGTGTTGGAACAGTCTACATTTTACGGATGGCCACATTTTGGAATGATGGAAACATTTGAAATTAGCCCAAAGGGAAATCCAGGTTTCCTGTTTTCTGAAAGACTATTCCAAAAACCCTTTGGACTTTTGGGTAGGATTTAACCGTCCCTGGTCTCTTTCAGGGCTTGAACTTCCTTTTCCTGACCTAAACATTTCTGATTTATTTTACTTTTAATGCCTGGTCCCAAAAGAGAGGGCTCAAGAAAGGGCCACCAGTGGGGAGATGGGACAGGTTCATGGTTCATATTCATGCTCTAAGAAAAAGAGGGTTGAAGAAGCTGGACTGAAGCTGGGTCTGTAATATTTCCGATGGGTGTCTCTCATTCAAGGAAGACACGTGTGAGGTATTGAAACCTAGATGACGAGAGTGGGGTTTGGGAACATCCGGGTGAAGGTTTTGATTTGGTTATGTCTGCTGGAGAATTTATCCTGGCTGGGCAACTTCTCTTTCCAAAGGAATGTGCTGCCTCTTTCGTTCTGCTTATTTGTTTATAGCCGTTACAGACACGTTCAGGGCTGTCACCGCGGCAGGTTGGGGCCTGCCGGCAGCTGATAGCAGATTTCCACTCGGAGGGCTGAGGGGTGTGCTGACAGGAGGAGTTACCACATCTATTTAAAACCATCTTCCCGAGAACTTCCTGAGGTGGCGAGGTGGCGGCCTCTCGGCCCCCTGGGTGGCGCGAAGGGCCATCTGTCTTTCTGCGTTTAATCTTCCGTGCGCTGCGCTTCCCAGAGAGGCCTCTGTGTACTGCTCATCGCTGGCCAGAGCCGTAAATAAACTGCCCAGCTTCATTTGGCTCACCTGGAGGCTTCTATAAAAAGGCTGGGCAGATGACAGAACTATGTTTCACTCCCCACCCACTGGGAGAGAAGGGATAACAAAATGAAAAGGGACGTTTTACTTAGCGTTGTCGCCTGGATCCAGAGGCAGACAGTCCTGGCTTCTCACGGCGAGAAGGGGTCACAGGACCCTGTCTTTCTCCAGAGGCTGTGATCTGTCTTCCTCTAAGCCCTAGAGTCCAAGGCATATCTTTTGCACCCACACAGTGGAAAGGCTTTTTGTTCATTGCACCGACATTCCAGTCTAGAACTACAATTCTCACTCTACCTGCCACCCCAAAACGGATGCGTGATGACTTTAAAGTGAGACTCTTTTGCAAGATTGAGTTCTGCAGTGCGTGTTGTGTCGGAGGGCATTTGTCTGGTGGGTCAGAGGTTGCACATGTTATCAGCGCCTTGCCCCGGGGAAGGGAGAGGGCTGCAGAGGCCTGGAAATTGCCCTGTGGTCTAATAGCCCGTGTGGGTGGTGCACTGGGCTGAGTGTAGCCTGACCCTTAGCTCATTTCTATGCCTGGACACCTCCCCTGCATACCTGTGCAGTTCGGCAATTCGTTTCTGGTGGTGGCTTCTGTCCCACATCATTGGTTTGACTTTGCTGTAAAATCGAAACAAAGGAGAAATGTAAAGAAAAGGGTTTGTCATTGCCCAAATCTTAAATAAGGAGGTATCATAATGCATCCATCTGACCTCAAATAATAGCCCTCTCTCTCTTTAAATAAGGCATAATGTTATGAAATTGCTGCTTAAATTGTTTTTATTAGCCCACAAAGAGGAATTTTAGCACAATAGGCTCTGCGCATATTAGAATTTACCCTTAATCACCAAAGAAAATGAGCCAGCCTTCAATGAGGAATGTGAGTTCAGCGGAAGGGCAGATGCCCAGGGTTTGAAATCACAGGGACGGGCTCTGAAGGGCAGACACCTTTATTATACCCAGCCAGGTGTCCCTTAGGCCAGAGACTCTGCCATGGTCTCTTCTGCTTGCCCCATAACACCACCCAATTATTTTGGAGAAAGTTATATTCAACACAAAAGGCTCTTTGGAGTTCTCCCTAACAGACTAGGTCAGCGGTGTCAGGGCTGGTGGGGGAAGACAAGAGAAGGGGAGAATATTGGGTAGAATTCACTCTTTCCCCCTTGCCACCACCAGAGCAACTCAGCTTTTATTCCTTTGGCATTGTAGACTTTGAAGAAAGGCTGCTACAGCCAACGTGGGTTGAAAATCACTGGGCAGGACCACTGGTTACCAGGTGGTTAGAGCTATGATTGCCTGTAGTTGCACTGGAACAACGGCTTGAATATAGAATGATAGTCTTGAGTATAGAATGACATACTAACAAAGGGACCTTAAAGGTCCAGTTTTTTCCCTTTTATCCAGTTTTTGATACCTACTCATCACTCCAGAGAAATCAGAAACACGTGCAGGACTTAAAAATAGAATTATCAGTGCATTTTGAGCTTCAGATTTTGGGAGTCTTAGTCATTGGAGGTCAATTTCCAAACCAGAATTTAGACTTAAAACAGTCATCTGGCTAACCTTACCACTCCCTGAAATCCAGGAATGGTGAAGTCACCACCTCCTGGGGACATTTTTTAGTGTCTCTGTTAGAAAGTGTTTCCTTATTTGTCTCCTTGTATCTTCAAGGAAGAACTATGATCCCTGTTCCATCTGACACTATCTTAGACGCTCTTCATTAACAATGCTAATTTTTTTCTTCCAGATTAATCATTTTCGGTTCTACCCACTGTTCTACATAAACCAAGCTATTAAAAGATTTCCTGTATTCCCTGGTCACTGTCCTTCAAACTTGTTTCATTGGTAGGAAGGGGAGATGGAGTGGGTATGCGGAAAATGCAGGAATTCAGTCTTGATCATGCTTTAGTGCCTTGGTGTTATCAGACGCCAAGTTGGATACATGAGTCCAGAGCTCAGAGAACTAAGAGTTGGGCCAGATATGTTAATTTGGTATCCATCAACATATGAAAAAAAAGTAGATGAAGTTACCGGTATTTAGAAGAAGCAATGTATTAGAAGAGATGTTAAGGCCAAGAAGAAGGAGCCAGCAAGGCGATCTCTTTCAAATTGTTTGCTTGTTTGTTTATGGTCTAGTTTCTCTAAAATACCAAGACTCACACTGGACACCATACTCCAAGGGTCATTGACCAGATGTGATGTGAGAGCTGATGACTATAGTTTTCAATACAGTTTTCTATTAAGAAAGTCTAAAAGTAATTTTTGACTGTTACCATCCACAATTAAATATCAATGGGGAGAGGATGCAGGCTTTGAAGAGCTCTGTAATTACATAACTTGGGGGTTCCTTTTAAGCAAAAGAAAACAAAATTATTAATATACAATCAAGTACAGGGCTTTTGCAGGCACCCATGCCAGCGAGGAGCCTTGAAGTTTAAGCTTCTGTAGCTTTATGATAAATCCATTTGTCTGAGTCTTTTCTATGGATATTCTTGTTAAGCCATGTCTCCAAATCCTGCACTTGAGCCAGCTGATTTATTGGACCTCACATTTATCCCTTTAGAACACCATCCTGTTACAGCTGACTTAGCCATCATCATCCTAATGTCCAGAGCTTTTATAAATGTCTTAACTCTGCCATCCACATTTTGCCATGCCTCTCATTTTCATGCCACCACAGATTTGATAATCATGTCTTCATTTTTATCCAGGTCAATACTCAACAGGACATAACTGAGCCCCGAGGCAGCCCACCATAGATCTCTTCCCAGGTTGACACTAAGCAGCACTGTTTATAATAGCTTGGTACAAACCCACCTGATTTTGCTATCACACTGTTCAGAAATCCTGTTAAATGTCCTAGAGAGTTACACAGTCCACTCTATTTCCTCATTAGCCAAGCAAGTAACCTAATCAAAAAAAGGAAATGTAGTTAGGAGGCCATGGCTTAGAAATTCAAATCATATTTCATTACTATTATCTGCACTAAAGTAATTTATTTCCTCTATCTTCCTTCCTTTTCCAGTATGTCTGCATTTAATTAGAAAAAGGAATTGACAAAAAGACCATCTTTGCCCCAAGCAATATTTCTTTCAGTCATTCTCTCATCCATCTTTGCAAGAACAAGGGGAGGGTAGCAATCAGTGTGCTTGAGAAGTAAGAACAGGCTCATGTCATTTCTCAAGTGTCCACTCCAGGGGGACAGCACGTATTGAATTGATAAAGTTCAGTGCAGTTCAACAAACATCTGTTGAATCTGATGACACGTTGGGGAAACATAGATAACTATGATAGATATAGAAGATGTGTTTCCTCCGATTCAGGAACTTTTCGTATATTTTGCTATAATAGCTACCATTTACTTTGATGATGATTTCCAATCTCTTAGAAGCCTCAGTTTCCTAATCTAAGACCTCTTCACAATTTCCCTTGCCACTGCTTCCTTGTTGGACTCTCCTTATTGCTCTCATCCGAAAATTGAGTAAACGTTGATTGAGTGCCACTATGGGCTGGACCAGCCGTGGGCAAACTACGGCCCGTGGGCTGGATCCAGCCCTTTCGGCTGTTCTATCCGGCCCACGGAGCCAAAAGAGCGGAGGGTTCTCTTGCTCTCCCCTCCGCTCCTTCACCAGCAGCCCAAGATGAAAGTGCCAGCATGGTCAGGTTGCTTTTGTTCCGGCCCTCCGGTCCAGTTTAAGAACCCATTGTGGCCCTTGAGTCAAAAAGTTTGTAAGACCCAATCTTTGCCCTTGAGGTGCTTGGTCTCTAGGGTGTATGTTGGAGTAGAGGCCTGGGGGCCGCTCGGGGGAAGCAGGGAGTTCATTTCCTCTGTGTAGCTCCAAGTCTGTAGTATAAGCATGTCAAACTCACGGCCCTCTGGCTTTATTTGGCCCAGTTAACCTTTGAGTTTGACACGCTTGCTGTAGTAGTTGTGCCTCTTATTCCATTCGTCTCTCCTTCTTGAAGGGCTCTCTCTAGCTCAGTCTCTGCATTCTTGTCTCATCCTGCCGCTGCTTCTTCTGAGAGACTGTGTTTTCTCTCTCTGAAAAGAAACCTGTCCAGCAATGCTGACTTTTTTGTTTGTTTGTTTCTCCCATAAATCATAGTTTCCCATTCACTAGCCTCTGCTGTTTTTCATTGCCTTTGATTTTCTCAGAGTTCTCGGCAACCTTGTTTTCTTTTGGGGTCATTTCCTTCATTTTATAGGCTGTCTGGTGAAAAGATGGACGGTGGTACTCTTCAAGTCCTTTTACCTACTCTTTGAACTTGGTGATTACAAGTCTTATAAAAAGAACTAGTGATTGAATACCTCCTACACACAGGATCAAACCCTCGGGCTGCTACAATCTTTAGTTAGGGTGGAATTTCAAAAATTAAAGTAGATGAAAAATTAAAATTTCACTGTTAAAGAGTCAGCAGTTGGGAAAAAAAAGGAGTCAGCAGTTCAGTTAGCCTAGATTTCTCCTCTAAAATGTATTATAAAACATGAATAGTTTGCATGTGTTCTGCGTGAAAATTAGGATTGAGAGACTCCTAATTGTGCTATAGTGGTGGCAGTGAAGGTCTATGCTAATTATTGGACAAGAAACCATATGTAGTGTTCATGCTTTGGCCAAAAAATAATTTGAGCAACAATTACCAGGATGGTTACCTTGGACTTTTTCAGTTTTCTTAGCTTCCAAAATAGTTTATTACTATCCTTTTTTACAGGAGATGGTCAAATCAGAGGAAACAGCAGAATCAGAGATTTATTATTTTGCTATTTTGAGACCCTTCATATGAAATGTGGGGCAAATAGACATAACAAAACAAAAATGGCTATTTTACTGCAATCTTAGGTAGAAAAAAATCAGATTCTATTAATTACTATATGCACACACACTAGTAGCCTCAAATATTGGTATCTAGAAGGTTGTGTGAGACTGAGGAAATCACTCTAAAACTAGAAGGTGAGAGAGTTCAGACCTGCCAGCTTAGGGATACCTGGACCACATGGAATCTTTGCTTTGCCCTTCATAATTTACCTTCAAGGTCAAGAGCTCTTTTTGAATCTCTGAGCTGATTTATGAGCTTTGCTGTAGCCAAAAGAAGACTGGAGTTTATGGCATGATTCTCCCTTACTACTTAGTTAGCTAAGACTATGAAACATATGGCCATAACATGGAGTGAGACAAAAATAGCATTTTTAATGAACCACAATCTCTCTTTTGGACACAGTTTGCTCTTCGGCACTCCTGTCCTATGGGAAATATTAAATAAATGTTTGAGCTCAAAATTTTTTTTCTGGTTTATGCTCAACCATTTCTTTTCTTAAAATAACATTTTAAAATTACTATTTGCACTCAGTATTATTTTGTATTAGTTTCAGGTGTATAGCATAGTGGTTAATCATATACTTTTCAAAGTGTTCCCCCACCTCCCCCGTCCCCCTCCCCCCCACCTGGTACCATACATAGTTATTACAATATTATTGACTAGATTCCCTTTGCTGTACCTGATTTACATCCCTGTAACTACGAATTTGTACTTCTTAACCCTTTCACCTTTTTGAGCCATATTTGATCTTAACCACTCATATCTAGCGTGCCCTGAAAAGAACAGGAGTTGTGAGAGAGTAGAATGTCTCACTTTGGATTCAAACATGAGTAAATGGGGACAAATTAGGATGCTTGCTTGTGTAATTGCCCAATTGCTTTCATCATCATGGCTTCCATAAAAATATTTATGTTTGTAGAGAATCTGCTGGATGAACCACTCATATTTCAAATAGTGTGAACTGATGCCAGGACCAATACTTTTTTGTAATAATGAGCAATCCATAACTTCCTTGTCTCCTGATGGGGTGGAGGGGAAGAAAGCACACCAAACTTTTTTCTTTTGCACCTACAAAATTCTAAAAGTAGACAACAATAAGTGAACCAAAACTAAATTCATTCAATGTATCAATCAGGCCTTTTTGCCAAGCCCAGTGGAACAAAAAAAAAAAAATATTTTATATCAGTGGTGAAATGACTCACATATAACTTCCCCTGTGATGTATATAACAATTACTCTCTCTCTCTCTCTCTCTCTCTCGAGAGAGAGAGAGAGAGAGAGAGAGAGGAGAGGCTGCACACTCCACTGTAATATCAAAGTATTTCATAACCACGGTAGCACAGGCCCTGATTCTCCAAGTGGTCACTGGTCTTAGAACTGGACTAGAGTTCTGGAGTTCTCCTGCTGCACAAGAAAATTAGGTAGAGGTGTTCTGGGAGGTGGTTGAGGCATAAGGGAGCAGTGTGTGGGGTGGACAGGACAGAGGCTGTTCACCTACCATTGTGGAAATATTTCAGAATTGAAACAACCAGCATCCCTGAAGTCAGTCCTTTGTACGTCCAATGATCCTCTAATATCTAATAACACATGGAGATGGTGGATCAGTGATGACATTTGCTTAAACCTTTTCTTTTTTTCTTTATTATTTTTTAAATCCCAGATTGGGGAATTACTGAGTACCACCCATCCTGCCAACAAAGCTAGTTTGACCCTCTTCTGTTCCGAAGAAGGAGACTGGAAGAACTCCAACCTTGACAGACACAATCTCCAAGACTTCATCAATATTAAACTCAACTCAGCTTCTATCTTGCCAGAAATGGAAGGACTTTCCGAGTTCACCGAGTATCTCTCAGAATCAGTGGAAGTCCCATCTCCCTTTGATATCCTGGAACCACCCACATCGGGTGGATTTCTAAAGCTCTCCAAGCCGTGTTGCTACATTTTTCCAGGAGGGAGGGGAGATTCTGCCTTGTTTGCAGTGAACGGATTCAATATGCTCATCAATGGCGGGTCAGAAAGAAAATCCTGCTTCTGGAAACTCATCCGACACTTGGACCGAGTGGACTCCATCCTGCTCACCCACATTGGGGATGACAATTTGCCTGGAATCAACAG
Organism: Vespertilio murinus; assembly: GCA_963924515.1. Classification (NCBI taxonomy): domain Eukaryota; kingdom Metazoa; phylum Chordata; class Mammalia; order Chiroptera; family Vespertilionidae; genus Vespertilio; species Vespertilio murinus. The sequence goes on from OZ004705.1 coordinate 35,068,693, forward strand.
CATGCTGCAGCGGAAAATCGCAGAGCTTGAGGAAGAGCAGTCCCAAGGCTCCACCACCAACAGTGACTGGATGAAAAACCTCATCTCCCCTGACTTGGGAGTTGTATTTCTCAATGTCCCAGAAAATCTGAAAAACCCAGAGCCAAACATCAAGATGAAGAGAAGCATAGAAGAAGCTTGTTTCACTCTCCAGTATCTAAGCAAATTGTCCATGAAACCAGAACCTCTGTTCAGAAGTGTAGGCAACGCCATTGATCCTGTCATTCTTTTCCAAAAAATGGGGGTTGGTAAACTTGAGATGTATGTGCTTAACCCAGTCAAGAGCAGCAAGGAAATGCAGTATTTTATGCAGCAGTGGACTGGCACCAGCAAAGACAAGGCTGAATTTATGCTGCCTAATGGTCAAGAAATAGATATTCCAATTTCCTACTTAACCTCAGTCTCATCTTTGATTGTGTGGCATCCAGCAAACCCTGCAGAGAAAATCATCCGAGTCCTGTTTCCTGGAAACAGCACCCAATACAATATTCTGGAGGGACTGGAAAAGCTCAAACATTTAGACTTCCTGAAACAGCCACTGGCCACCCAGAAGGATCTAACTGGCCAGGTGGCCGCTCCTGCTGTGAAACAAGTGAAACTGAAACAGAGGGCTGATAGCCGAGAGAGTCTGAAGCCAGTCACAAAACCACTTGCCAGCAAATCTGTGCGAAAGGAGTCTAAAGAAGAGACTCCGGAAGTCACAAAAGCAAATCATGTGGAGAAGCCACCCAAGATTGAAAGCAAAGAAAAAGTAACAGTGAAAAAAGACAAGCCAGTGAAAACAGAGACCAAACCTCCAGCGCCCGAAAAGGAGGTGCCCAGCAAAGAAGAACAGCCTCCGGTGAAAGCCGAGGTGGCTGAAAAGCAAGCCACAGATGTCAAACCCAAAGTCACCAAGGAGAAGGTGGTGAAAAAGGAAACAAAAGTCAAGTCTGAAGAAAAGAAAGAGGAGAAGGAAAAGCCAAAGAAAGAAGTGGCTAAAAAGGAGGACAAAACACCTATCAAGAAGGAGGAAAAACCAAAAAAGGAAGAAGTGAAAAAGGAAGTGAAAAAAGAAATCAAGAAAGATGAGAAAAAAGAACCCAAGAAAGAGGTGAAGAAGGAAACACCCCTGAAGGATGCCAAGAAGGAAGTTAAGAAGGAAGACAAGAAGGAAATTAAAAAGGAAGAAAAGGAACCCAAAAAAGAAATTAAGAAACTTCCTAAAGATGTAAAGAAATCATCTACTCCTCTATCTGAAGCAAAGAAACCAGCTGCATTAAAGCCAAAAGTACCCAAGAAGGAAGAATCTGCCAAGAAAGATTCTCTTGCTGCCGGGAAGCTAAAGGAGAAGGGGAAAATTAAAGTCGTTAAGAAGGAAGGCAAGACCACAGAGGCTGCAGCGGCAGCCATCGGCACTGTGGCCACTGCAGCGGCAGTGGTGGCAGCAGCTGGAATAGCAACCACTGGCCCTGCCAAAGAACTGGAAGCTGAGAGGTCCCTTATGTCATCCCCTGAGGATCTAACCAAGGACTTTGAAGAACTAAAGGCTGAAGAGGTCAATGTAGCAAAAGACATCAAGCCTCAGCTGGAGCTGATTGAAGATGAAGAGAAACTGAAGGCAACTGAGCCAGTCGAAGCCTATGTCATTCAAAAAGAGACAGAAGTCATCAAAGGTTCTGCCGAGTCCCCTGATGAGGGAATCACCACCACCGAAGGGGAGGGTGAATGTGAGCAAACACCAGAGGAGCTGGAGCCAGTTGAGAAGCAAGGGGTGGAGGACATTGAAAAATTTGAAGATGAAGGAGCAGGTTTTGAAGAATCTTCAGAGACTGGAGACTATGAAGAGAAGGCAGAAACTGAAGAGGCTGAAGAGCCAGAAGAGGATGGTGAAGAAAACGTGTGTGTGAGCACCTCCAAGCACAGCCTCATGGAGGAGGAGGAAAGTGCCAAAGCTGAGGCAGATGCACACATCAAGGAGAAGAGGGAGTCTGTGGCCAGTGGTGATGACCGAGCAGAAGAAGACATGGATGAGGCAGTGGAGAAAGGAGAAGCTGAACAATCGGAGGAGGAGGAGGATGAGGAAGACAAAGCTGAGGATGCCAGAGAGGAAGGATATGAGCCAGAAAAAGCTGAAGCTGAAGATTACGTGATGGCCGTGGTTGACAAGGCTGCGGAGGCTAGTGGTGCTGAGGATCAGTATGGATTCCTTACCACTTCAACCAAGCAACAGGGAGCCCAGTCCCCTGCCCAGGAACCTGCATCTACAATTCAGGATGAGACTTTACCTGGAGGCTCAGAAAGTGAGGCCACTGCTTCTGATGAGGAGAATAGAGAAGACCAGCCTGAGGAATTCACTGCCACCTCTGGCTACACTCAGTCTACCATTGAGATATCCAGTGAGCCCACCCCAATGGATGAGATGTCTACTCCTCGCGATGTGATGAGTGATGAGACCAACAATGAGGAGACAGAATCCCCATCTCAAGAATTCGTAAACATCACCAAATATGAGTCTTTGCTGTATTCTCAGGAATACACCAAACCTGCTGTCACATCACTCAATGGATTATCTGAAGGGTCAAAAACAGATGCCACTGATGGGAAAGATTACAATGCTTCAGCCTCCACCATCTCACCACCTTCATCCATGGAGGAAGACAAATTTAGCAAATCCGTTCTGCGTGATGCTTACTGTGCTGAAGAGAAAGACAAGAAAGCCAGTGCCATGTTGGACATCAAAGATACCGTCTCAGCAGTTTCAGATGAAAAACTGAGTCCATCCAAGAGCCCATCCCTGAGCCCGACTCCACCATCACCCCTGGAAAAGACTCCCCTGGGTGAACGCAGTGTGAACTTTTCTCTGACACCCAATGAGATTAAAGTCCCAGGAAAGACAAAAGCAGTCCCAATATCTCCTGAAGTGACCCAAGAAGTAGTGGAAGAACATTGTGCTAGTCCTGAGGATAAGACCCTGGAAGTGGTGTCTCCATCTCAGTCTGTGACTGGCAGTGCTGGCCACACACCTTACTATCAATCTCCAACTGATGAGAAAACCAGTCACCTCCCCACAGAAGTCATTGAAAAATCATCAGCAGTTCCAGTGAGCTTTGAATTCAATGAAGCCAAAGATGATAATGAAAGGGCTTCCATAAGCCCCATGGATGAACCTGTTCCTGACTCAGAGTCTCCTATTGAAAAAGTATTGTCTCCTTTACGGAGCCCTCCCCTAATTGGGTCCGAGTCTGCATATGAAAGTTTTCTGAGTGCTGACCACAAGGCTCCCAGTAGATATACTGAAAGTCCTTTTGAAGGAAAGAATGGGAAAAAAGGCTTTTCAGACCAAATAAGTCCAGTTTCTGACATGACTTCCACTGGTCTCTTCCAAGACAAACAGCAAGGGAAAAGCACAGACTTTATCCCGATAAAGGAAGACTTTGGTCAACAAAAGAAAACTGACAGTGTTGAAACCATGAGCTCTCAATCAGGACTGGCTTTAGATGAAAGGAAGTTAGGAGGAGATGTTTCTCCTACACAAATAGATGTCAGTCAGTTTGGATCTTTCAAAGAAGACACTAAGATGTCCATTTCTGAAGGTACTGTTTCAGACAAGTCAGCTACTCCTGTTGATGAAGGTGTAGCAGAAGACACATACTCTCATATGGAGGGTGTGGCCTCAGTCTCTACAGCCTCCGTGGCTACAAGCTCATTTCCAGAGCCAACAACAGATGACGTGTCTCCGTCTTTGCATGCTGAGGTTGGTTCCCCCCATTCCACAGAAGTAGACGACTCTCTTTCCGTGTCTGTCGTGCAAACACCTACCACTTTTCAGGAAACAGAAATGTCTCCATCTAAAGAAGAATGCCCAAGACCAATGTCAATTTCTCCACCAGACTTTTCCCCTAAAACAGCCAAATCGAGGACACCCGTTCAAGATCATAGGTCTGAACAGTCCTCCATGTCTATTGAATTTGGTCAAGAATCTCCTGAGCACTCCCTTGCTATGGACTTTAGTCGACAGTCTCCAGATCACCCTACAATGGGTGCGAGTGTGCTTCACATCACTGAAAATGGGCCAACTGAGGTGGACTACAGTCCTTCTGACATGCAGGACTCTAGTTTATCACATAAGATGGCACCAATGGAAGAGCCATCCTACACCCAAGATAATGATCTTTCAGAGCTCATCTCAGTATCTCAGGTGGAGGCCTCCCCATCCACCTCTTCTGCACATACCCCTTCTCAGATAGCTTCTCCTCTCCAAGAAGATGCTCTATCTGATGTTGTTCCTCCCAGAGAGATATCCTTATATGCCTCACTCACCTCTGAAAAAGTGCGAAATCTGGAAGGAGAGACATTGTCACCAAAATCTGATATTTCTCCACTCACCCCAAGAGAGTCTTCTCCTTTATATTCACCTAGTTTTTCAGATTCTACCTCCGCAGTCAAAGAGAACATAGCAGCTTACGACACTGTTCCTCCATCAATGGAAGCAACATCCACAGAGCCCTATGGCTTCCGTGCCTCCATGCTATTTGATACAATGCAACGCCATCTAGCCTTGAATAGAGATTTGACCACATCAGGTTTGGAGAAGGACAATGGAGGAAAGACTCCTGGTGACTTCAGCTATGCCTATCAGAAGCCTGAGAAAACAAGTAGTTCCCCAGATAAAGAAGGTTACTCCTACGAGTCTTATGAGAAACCCACCCGAACCCCAGATAAGGGTGGCTATTACTATGAGAAGACAGAGAGAACCACTAAAGCCCCAAATGACAGTGGCTATTCCTATGAGACCATTGAGAAAACCACCAAGACTCCTGAAGATGGTGGCTGTGCTTATGAAATTACTGAAAAGACCACACGGGCCCCGGAAGAGGGTGGGTACTCATATGAGATAAGTGAGAAGACAACAAGAACCCCTGAATTGAGTGGTTATAGCTATGAAAAGACTGAGAGGTCTAGTAGACTGCTGGATGACATCAGCAATGGCTATGATGACTCTGAAGATGGTGGCCACACACCTGGAGATTCCAGCTACTCTTATGAGACCACTGAGAAAATTTCCAGTTTCCCTGAGTCTGAAAGTTACACCTATGAGACATCTACAAAAACTACACGAACCCCTGATGCTTCCACATACTGTTATGAGACTTCAGAGAAAGTCACTAGGACCCCCCAGGGGAATACATATTCCTATGAGACTTCAGACCAGTGCTACACTACAGAAAATAAGTCCCCCTCGGAGGCTCGCCAGGATGTTGACTTATGTCTCGTGTCCTCCTGTGAATTCAAACATCCCAAGACAGAGCTGTCACCCTCCTTCATTAATCCCAATCCTCTCGAGTGGTTTGCCAGTGAAGAGCCAACTGAAGAATCCGAGAGGCCCCTCACCCAATCAGGGGGAGGCCCACCGCCTCCAGGAGGAAAGCCACAGGGGCGACAATGTGATGAAACCCCTCCCACCTCAGTCAGCGAGTCGGCCCCATCTCAGACTGACTCCGACGTCCCCCCGGAGACTGAAGAGTGCCCCTCCATCACAGCTGATGCAAATATCGACTCTGAAGATGAATCCGAAACCATCCCCACAGACAAAACCGTCACATACAAACATATGGACCCACCTCCAGCCCCCATGCAGGATCGCAGCCCTTCTCCACGCCACCCTGATGTGTCCATGATGGACCCAGAGGCCTTGGCCAATGAGCAGAACCTGGGCAAAGCTCTGAAGAAAGACCTGAAAGAGAAGACCAAAACCAAAAAGCCAGGTACAAAGACCAAGTCATCTTCTCCTGTCAAAAAGAGTGATGGCAAGTCCAAGCCTTCTGCAGCTTCACCCAAACCAGGGGGCTTGAAAGAATCCTCAGAGAAAGTGTCCAGAGTAACTTCTCCTAAGAAGAAGGAATCGGTGGAAAAAGCAACAAAACCCACCACCACACCTGAGGTCAAAGCTGCACGTGGGGAAGAGAAAGACAAGGAGACCAAGAATGCCGCCAACGCCTCCGCATCCAAATCAGTCAAGACTGCAACCGCAGGTAGGTGGAAGGTGCTGGCACCCACAGCTATCCCACTTTTAACTGGAGCCTTTGACTTTCCATTTGACCTTGTACTGGGAAGGTGAGAGAGCACAACTGGGTGCTCTCACCTTCCCTTCTCCCTGGCTAAAGGTATCAATCTCAGCCCCATGTTGTCCAAAAGGTTAGGGACAGCTCAGTATATGGCCCAGAGCAGCTCTGGTTCACCAGATAAGATTCCTGGGTTTGTTCATTCTGCAACACAGCAACTGCAGCTTTGTTCTAAGTCTTCACAACCAAGGAAGTATTTCAGCCTCCTTTGGAAGACTATTGGCAATGGCTTTAGCCATGCTGGCCCCAGAATGAAGCTCAGGTGACGGAATTCCCAGAGGCCTGGGGAGAACTAGAGTTCTGAGCCAACCCTGGAATGTCCACTATAGGCCCAATATTTAGATTTAATGTTTTTAATTAAAACATTTTTAAATTATAACATTTTAAAGTTAAAATTATAAAAGTTTTGATTTAAAAAATCACCAATTAAAGGCAATGCTCTGTTTTCTTATTGGCCAACAAATACCATAATTTCAGTTGGCCAGTGGGTATTCTAAACGAATTAAGAGAAGAGCATCAAAGGCTCTTCTTATACCCTCCCCTTACCCCACAGTCTTGCTAACTGAGACTCAGAATTCTATTTTGGATTAAATTGCACATTCATGTTTTGGTCCCAATTCTCAGATTTATCAAGTTCTCAGCATACCTGGTCTCAAATGGCTTCATTTTTGTTGCATGAAGATGCTTTTCCAACAGATCTCTAAAAAGACAAAAATTGCACTATTAGTTGATTTTTAAAACAAACCTGGGTAAACTTCTATCAGTTCCCTCAGTTTGTGCCTCTATGTGAATGACATTCGTTTGGTGCTGATGGTAGAAATTTAGTGTGCAAAGGGAAATTGTAGGCATTTAAAAATATATATACTTTTTTTTTTCATTGATTTCAGAGAGGAAGGAAGAGGGAGAGAGAGATTGAAACTTTAATGATGAGAGTTATTGATCCGCTGCCTCCTACACACCCCCTACTGGGGATCGAGCCTGCAACCTAGGAATGTGACTTGACCAGAATCGAATCTGGGACCCTTCAGAGTGCAGGTCAATGCTCTACCCATTGAGCAAAACCAGCTAGAGCCAGACATTTTTAATTATTAAAAAAACTGTACCTCACAAAATTCTGTAAGTCAGAGTCTTTGGGAGGCCTACACGTGGATATTTGAGGGCTTTTAGCTCAGATTCACTAAAATGAGTCAGTATATTTAGATATCAGCTTGGCTGATTCTCACCACTTCCCCAAACCCTTAAAAATAAAACTGGACAGTTGATGGAGTTCACTGGTGATTTTGACTCTGGGTGACAGTCTTTAAACATCCTAAGGACAAAGAAAATAGGATTAAATATATAGAATCCGGTTGCTATTTTAAATGACTTAGCAGTGGTCTCAAACCAGCTGCACATTAGAATTACCTGGGGTGCTTTTAAAAGATGGCGATGCCCAGGCCTCCTCCCCAGCCCCATTAAGTTAGACTCTGGGCTGTGGGGCCTGGGCATCAGTATTAAGCATTAAGTACTAATAAGTATTAGTTGATTCTAATTATGTAGCCAGAAGAATCACTGCCTTAGAATGCTAGTTCTATTTATGTTTCAAAAAGTTTAAACCTTCTAACTAGAACAAGTCAGAAAGCCAGCTCACCTTACAAGATGCCAAGGAATCTTTGGGGTTAATTTGAATCTTTACTTTGCCAAGGCTTTTTTTTTTTACTTTAGACTGGGTATTCCGGCAACCAGATACCCCTTTCACCAGTTTGGTATGGCCTGATTGGCTAGAGAAAGCCTAGTCTTTCTGAACCCTCCTCACACTAAGTTTGGTATACCGCCCTGTCTAGGGAGAGGTGTCTCTTTGAGAGCATTGTGCTAAGGAAAGTGACCTTTCAACAGTTTATGAATGAAGTTGAGGTGCCGAGGGCATCAGAAATCATACCAAGCTAAGCTCTAAACCAGTTTCTAGGTCAAATGTTAGGGTATGATATTCAGCTATGGGCAATATTGCTTTCAAAGGAGTTCCTAGCGTGGATCACTAACATTGCTTTACTGCGGTTTACTAAATGCAGATTAAAATGGTTAAATGCCAGGGCTACTAGTAAAATGCCCTCTACCAGAGAGAGGGAAATGCCCAGTCTCCCTTTGCATGTCCTGTGGACCTTTGTGTGGATGAGTAGGGGAGGTGTCCTGGGCCTGCAGGTCTCTTCGCAGCCCTGTGACCCTGGCTTTCTCTTTGTTTATTTACCAAAGGACCAGGGACCACCAAGACAACCAAACCCTCAGCTGTGCCTCCCGGCCCGCCTGTGTACTTGGACCTGTGCTATATTCCCAACCACAGCAATAGTAAGAATGTGGATGTCGAGTTTTTCAAGAGAGTGAGGTCATCCTACTACGTGGTGAGTGGGAATGACCCTGCTGCGGAGGAGCCCAGCCGGGCTGTCCTGGATGCCCTCTTGGAGGGGAAAGCCCAGTGGGGCAGCAACATGCAGGTAAGAGCCCAGGACCGTGTCTGCACAGCCTGTGGAGCTGTGCCCAGAGGCAACATTGTGATTGTGGATCCACAAGTAATGCTCATGGTTCCGTCACACGTGAAATATCCCGAGGACAGAGTGGATTTCACACACAGAAGGTAGTCTAGAATGTTATTCTTGGTACCAGTAACAACCATGTCCTGGGAGGAAAGCCACGTCCCCGTCTTAAGGCAGGTGTAATTCATTTACCTGCCCAACGGACCCAAGATTACTTGTCCTTTCTCCTAATAAACCAAGAGTAAGTGTGCATGAATCACGGTGGCCATGTTTCTGTGTGAGAATGGCTAAGGAATTGTCTTTAATCCCTTGTGTTTCATGACTAGACCAAAGCTAGCAGTGTGGCTAAGTAGAAAAGTAGCTGTCCATGTGAAATTCTACAGGAGGGGCAGTGCTAATGATGGTCCCCAACAGGATATCCCTCTCACAAACATGACCGGCCACGGACCACTCTTGATCATTTTGGCTGTGATCTTTGCTTATCTAAGTTTTACTTGTCTGCGAAGTCACCTAGTAAACTGTATTTGTATAACAGTAAGTAGATTTGTTTGTTAGTTAATCATATGAAATCTCTTGAGAATCACCAGTGGCCTCTTAATGAATTCTGGGTGGAATTTTTACCATTCAAGCCCACCCATCCACCCACCCATGCCGATCCTCTGTCACTTCACCCTCTCCCGCCTCTCCCCCCCCAAATTAAAGATAGAATTTTTTGTTCTCAGGACAAAATGTTAGTTACACACAGTAGAAAGCTTTGAGCTGCAATAATAACCAAAGCTCCTTGCATTAAATATGCATTGTCCTTGATGCAAAATCCACCAAGTTTGTTAAAGGAAATACAGAAATTACACCTTAGCTGAAGCACTTTTTTTTAACTAAAGAATTGAGAAATGGATGGTGAATGTAGATGAACCAATTGACTGGTCATTAGTTGCATTTGGTTCCAGTCTTCAACTTCCTTGAAAAATCTTGGTATTTTCTTGCAGCTTGATTCTGGTTCATGGAAAATGTAAGTTGAAGGAAAAGTCCTTTGCGTTTCCTGAGGAAAAAGTAAAATTTTCCTTTCTTTACCCTTCTCTCTATTTAATTAATACCTTATTGTTGTTCTCTTTTTTAATCTGATTTTCGGCTCTGCCCTTCAGTAGTTATTTGCCCTCTCCCTGCAGGTGACCCTGATCCCGACTCATGACTCTGAGGTGATGAGGGAATGGTACCAGGAGACCCATGAGAAACAGCAAGACCTCAACATCATGGTTCTAGCAAGCAGCAGCACTGTGGTTATGCAAGATGAATCCTTCCCTGCATGCAAGATTGAACTGTAAAGACCAAGGCCAGCCACACCACAGGATTTGAACTTTGTTTCCAGAAATTCTTCGGTTTGAAACTACTTTTTCTAAAAAGTCAATTCATCTAAATAAGTCACTGAACTGTTACCTGCCAAACGCTACGCTGTGTCATGGTGGTACAAATCACTAAAATTGCTCAGTTTTTGCTGATTGCTAAGGGAAATAACAGTATCCCCACAATAGGGTTCAAGTTACTGCAAAATGACCTACCCTTATTCATCTCTGCTGAACATTTGGAATTCATGCACTAGCAAACTCAATTGACTTCTGCTAGGTAGAGGCATTTGTCTTAGAAAGAGAGAGAGAGAAAGCAAGAGGAAGAGAGGAAGAGAGAGAGAGAATGCAGGAAAGAGAGAGAATGAGAAAGAAAAAGAATGCAAGGGAAGGAGATATAATGGTAGAGAGGGCTGGTGAGATACCCAGAGAGGAAAAGGGAGAACAGGGTGGGGTAAGGAAGAGAAAAGAACCAATAATTTGGTCTGCATTTTCTTAGGCAGTTTATATTCTGTAGTCCATATATGCAGAGTTTTCAACTTGTGTCAGTCTGAGTTATCAGAAAGGGTCTTCATTTTCTAAAACAAGCTGGCTGGAAGAACACTAAAAGAACAAAACTTGTTATGAGGGCATGTGAGATTTTCATGCTGTAGTTAAGCTCCTTCAGTTGAAGGCTGCACGCTGACATAACGCAGTGAGTGTAGATTGGACACACAAGTGGTTTGAACCCCATTTGGAACTCTCAGACTCTTTCAACACATGAGTAGATCGGTCTAAGGCATGTTCCCAGCACCTGTGTACCCAGTTAGTCCACTCTGAGTCAATTAACCTGCATGCGGAAACAACCAGTTCTACCCCAATGGACAAGCAAATACCAAAGCAGTTGGGAGGACATACGGTAGACAATTTGCCTTAGAAAGTGACTTGAATGTACAAAGATACTTGATGCACTTATTATTTTTTAATGCGAGACAGCAAGCTTATTAAACATCCGTGTAGGATTATAGCTTCTCCAGTTACAGGAGCATGTGTGTGCGCGTGTGGGGGTACTAGAAGCCAATCTGATCGGTGCAACAGTTTGATGCTGAGTCATGCATGTGGTTTACCATCTCAGTGCCCCTGTGGCCCCTCAGCCAAACACGCTGAGCCTTTAATAGCTTCTTTACTACTGTGAGTTCAAGATTGAAGTGGCTTCTGTGATCAGAACTGGGAAACTGAATCGAATGGTGGAAGAAGTTTTCAGCAAGTATACAGTATTTACCTTCCTTTGTCTTACATTGGCTTTTGTTTTTCCATTTTTAGTTATATCCAGTATAATTATGGGAACAAGTGTACAGAAGATTTTTTTTTTTTAGCTATGTCAGGACTTTTCATAGATGAACTTTTTAACAAATGTTTTCATTTGCAGGAAAGTGCAAAGAAAATTTTCAAGCGACAGTCTTTTTTTTTTTTTTAAGTGTTTTGTAAGACAAAATGGATCATGTTTTTGAAGTTCTGGTGAGACTGAAGTCTGATATTGCAGTAATAATATTTATTAAAGCCCACAACTACCCTGCAGGAAGTGATCCCTCCCACCTGCTTCATACATAACAGTCTGAGGACGTGCTATTTGAGAGTGGGGAGAATGGCGTGGTAGGCTACTTTTCCAGCCTTCCACATCACCCAGTGATACCCTGCATTCTTCTTTCAAGATCTTCAACCATGAGGTAAAAGAGCCAAGACACGTTTCAGAGAACCCTAGCGAAAATTTGCTTTGGGATTTCTTTTCTGGAAAAAAAAGAAAAACAATAAAGAAACAATACATTGAAAACAAATGAATTCCCAACTCCTACTGTTCATCGTGCAGAATTCAGAGATCATGCCCATCATTGAACTATGAGTCTGGGAAGCCAGATCACAATTCAAACTGACGTCAGGTTTCCAGTGACAGATCCATCACCCGGTGTTCTGGCGTGGCAAACTTCTCAGTGACGACTGTGCTGTGCTCTGTCATGTGGCGTTTTCCCGCAGATTCTGACGTCTACGGAGTAGTGAACAATGACCTCATTTTATTTATTTCAAAAGTAACATTTTAGTTTATTTTTGTCTGATAAGTGTGTGTTTTGCACTGCTAACTACTATGAGGGTTTAAACAATGCTTCTTCAGGGTCCCTTCACGGAGGACCTATGCAGTCTACTTAATGCTGTGAATTACATTTTCAAATGTTTAGTTTTTTTTTTAAGAAAAATTAATATTCTATTTTTTTTAGGTTTCTCTAGAAATGCAGCTTTTATTTATTACTCCATTTCCCCCCCCCAAGTCCTTAATAAGAACACATTAAGGGTACAAAAAAATTACCGCACGATGGAAAAACTCATTGTGACAAAAATGAATTTAATTGAGCATAAACTCACCTGCTTCAAACTTACTTAATGAGACAACCTAAGATACCCAAGACAATTATTTAACGATTGGGGGTTGAGTTAGCCCACATAATGCATGGGAAGAGGAAGGGATTCCCAGCCTTCTTGCCAAATCCAGACCTCTGGTTGACTTTTCTTTGATAGAAGATGGAATTATTCTCCAGTTTCTCAAACTAAATTTATTTAACATGTACTTTTCTTTTTCTTTTAAAATATACAAACACTTAAGGAGCATTATAACCAGTCTTCAATTATAATGATTTTATCCCACTCTCTCTCTCTTTTTTTTTCTTTCTTTTTCTTTGGGATTTAAGGGAAACATATACAAGCTGGTCTTTGTAAAAATATACAGCTGGTCTTTTTCCTATGAAATACCAGTACCTTTCTCCATTCATTGTTCTCAGTGATGACCACAGAGCCCAAGTGTACCAGGAAAACCAATATTTGCATTACAGGTTGCTCCTGTCCTTCCAGAAACCTTTTCTCTACCTGGGTGACTAACCTAATCTTGCTGGTCCCATAAATACACAATTAGTTGAGTATCGGCCATCACAATGTACCATGTACATTCATGGTGAGAGCTAAAGATTGACACAGCCTTCTAGGAGCTTGTATTCCTACTGGTTACTTGATCCAATTGTGTAGATGGAATATTGGAGTGGAAGGAATTTACACTCTTTCAGTGATGGGATTCCATCGAGATAGCACTCATGATCATGACCTTTTTGGTAGTATTCTTAAGCAAAATTCCTACAGAGACTAAATGTTAGAGATGACCCTCCATTTTCAATTTTAACTAATTCTATCCCCTTTCTCAAGACCCAACCCTCGTGCATGCTTTCTCAGCCTTGTGGGACTGGATACAATGACTGACCCCCCTCCCAAACACCATTTTCGATGGAGTTAAAAAAATTTTTTTCTCTTAACCTTACATATCATAGTGAATGGTTTCCCCAGTGTATATGAATGTTTTAAGTGTCTCCAATAGCTTATGCAGTTTAGAAGCTTTTCAATAGTCATTTAATAAGATTAAATCATTTGCTAATTGGGAATTTTACCACCTCCCATTGTTCCTGTGTTACCAAATTTCAGCTCTCGGGAGCTGTTCTATGATTCTGGATTGCTTTTCTTGCTTCTCTTAGTCCCCTGTCTGTCACAGGAGGTTCTTGCTCAGTGATGACCTTGTGAGTTAGATTTAATAACCTTATTTTCTTTGCGCTTCAGATGTAGAAGAAAAGATCCTGCTTCCATTTGAAAGGAACTGTAAGCTTTTGTCTTCTAACTAACTGAACAACACACCAAAAGCAGCCTAAGGATGAGCATTTCTTTGAAAGCAATTAGGTTCTTCACCTGGTATTAAAACGATTTACTATTTTAAAAAAATCTGTGACTTTCTTGGTTTAAAAGGCAGCATCAAAAGCTGCAAAGGAAGGGGGGAAATAGCTTCTCTGCACTTGTTCAGAGCTCCCAGAGCTGGACCATCGAGATGAGGCATCCAGACCAACACCCTCGCCAGAGCCAGGTCAGGGGGTTCCTGCGTGCAGAAGGCAGCCCTTCTCCTTCCGGCCCTGGAACGAGGTGGTCTTGAGGCTGGTGGAAAGGCACCCCCCCTCCTCCTCTCTCTTATTCTGAATGGTGTTTGTGTCAGTCTGCAGCTGTGTATGGTATTATGTCTTATAATCCTGCATCACTTCTATCCTATCCAGTCATATCTAATGTAGAAAATTAGTTTCCAGTGGAAGTAATATGTAGTGCTTTTATGATATTTGTGTGCAATATCCCCTCTTCCATTGAGGATATTTGATGTAAAAGATTAAAAAAACAAAACGCAGTTCCACAATAAAATACAAAAGTGGCAAAAGTTCAGGTGTGTGCTGTCTTAAGTTTTGTGTTCCTCCAAACCATGGGGCCTCATTGACCCGTCCCAATAGAAGTCACTATTTGCCAGAAGGGGTTCTGAAACTCCTCCAGAAATAGAAGGGTTAAGGAAACATGTGAAAAATCATTGCCAGAATATTTTAATGACATTAGATTAAACTTAAGTAAATAGTTTTCTACTCCACTGTCAAACTGTTCCATCTCAGGAAGGCTTTCTGGCCTGAACCCAGGGGGACCAACCCTCCGGGTTTGCTGGGACCGCCCTGTGACTGACCATCCCCTGTCCCAGGAGACCCCTCAGTCCCTAGAGCACTCAGTTTGGTCACCAAACCTGCTCCATTTCACATTCTACCTTAGGCACACCTTAGAGGGTGTTTATGGATTAAGATGTTGAGCTCTGCAGAGGAAGCCTCATAGCAACCAAAGCCCTCCTACCACCAGGTATAACAAAAGATGTGATGTCCCCTTTATAAAACCTTCACAAATCTTCTTTGTGTCCTTGATCTGGCTTTTAAAGCCCATAATAGAATTTATTTTCAGGTGCTTTTTTTTTTGTAATAAACTGTTTTGTGAACATTCCCAGCTCGGATTTGGAACCCCTAACATTCCTACACAATAAACACACAGCCCAAGTAACTGCTTTGTTTTTAAACAAGGATCCCCGTGGTGACTGCCACAGGCTTAGTGGCATTGCCTCCACCTTTGTTTTGGACATCCCTGTTACCATAAAGGTAATGACACGCTCAGGGTAGCATGCACTATCAGCAAAAAGGTCAAATCAACGGGGGTGAGGGGTTATTTTCAAGTGAAGAAACTGTTATCATAATAACAGGCTAATATGCAAATAGTCATCATGCCATGATGCCATAAAGGCAGATCAGCAGGCACCTGAGGCTGTGTGGCGCTAGCTGGGAGGGGGACCTGAGGCCATGCTGGGCTGGGGGACCTGGTGCTGGGCTGGGGGACCTGAGGCTGTGCTCCCCGCCCAGCGGGACTTGATGGAGGACCTGAGGCCAGGAGGCTGGGCCGGTCTGGGTCTCACCCAATGGGGGTGGGGCTGGCTGGGTCTGTCTGGCATGATTTCAAGGGGCATGTGGGTGGGCGGGGACTTGACTTTGGATCGCAAGGTGCGTCCCAGACTGACAGGAGGGAGATTTTCATATACATTTTACTAATTTTCTTTCATTCTTGATACTTCTATTATAGATAAAGGGCAAATAGCAATTTAAAATATTTCTTGTAATTAATTCCCTTTAAATGTGCACAAATTTCATGCATCGGGCCACTAGTTTAAAATAAAAGGCAATTTTCCTGACATAAGACTGTTGAAAAGCATTCTTTTCTCCCCATTTAAAAAAAAATTTTAAAATATTTATCATTTTCAGAGTTTGAAAAGTTCAGCTCTAAACATTTAATGAAAATACAGTGACACCCCATATTTTGCTCTTATGAGTCACTAAAGCCAAAGCCCCTTGAGCCCATTTTAAACTCCACCCCTGCCTCACCCACACAGGCCCACTGAGGCTATGGATTCCGAGGCCTTGTTGGAGGTCACATTACAGCAGCTTCATTTGGGCTCAAGACCCCTGGTTCCAGATATACATCCTCAGACAGCAAAATCACACAAACCACCATTTACCCTTTTCCATAATGGTTCACAGGTCAACATTCAACCACTGAGCCACACCAGCTGGGCAAAATGGTGCCTTTTGATTTATCTTGAACCTTTCTCTTGCTTTAAGGGAATGGCAGAGAAAACCCTGCCCTTGATAAACCAAATGTCAGGACTGACTTTGGATTATAGCCCTCTACCTCAGTTACATTCAGCTTTGCTAGCAGAGGGCCCGGGTCAGATACTACCTGCAGGTGTATATGGAGGGCATGTGCAGGGTGAGGGGTGCAGTTTCATGTTCCTCATTTAAAACGGGTTCCTGGCACCTCCCTCATGGGGTTGCTGTGGTTGTTGCCACTCAGTGAGACCTCCATAAATGTCAGTCTAATGGAGAAGGGTTGAAAATATGTTGCTGAAAATCATAGTAACTCTGATGATGAGATTCCCTATCTCTCTCCCTTCCTCAAAAGATAAAGAACACATTAAAGTGTGTGTGTGTGTGTGGGGGGGGGGGGTAAAGGGAGAGGAAAAAAAAACACCCAGAATCCAACAAAAGAATCCAAGAACATTTATTTCCACAGGTTCTTGATAAAAGACCGCAATCCAGAATAGAAGTACACCACAGCACTTACAGGCAAAATTACGAGCTGCCCCAACCCCTTTCACGGAGAAACTTCAAGAATTTTGGCCTCCTGAGGGTTTGATAATTACCCATTTTCCATGCACTGGAAGCCCGGGCTGTCCCAGATTTTCTGCAACTTCTGACTGAAATGTGTGTTCACAAGCTGTGTGTGTGGCATGCGTGTGTGTGGGTGTATGTGTGTGTGCACAAAAGGCTCATCTGACCTACTTTATGAAGGAGCTGAGACAATGGATTGGAAAAAGGTACCCAACATGACAGAGAAGCTCCAGCCAACGAGACTAGCTTGTCCCTCAGAGTCCTTACATTCTAAAACGCCACAGAGGTTCCTGAAATCTGAAAGCCACTGACTGACCTTCTCCCAGTGCAGGTCTGGGAAAGGGAATGTGGAGATGGCCCCAGAGAGGAGACGGGACCCAAGTCCTAGGACGTGCAGTTTGCCGCGGGTGGGGGAGAGAGACCACTCGAAAGCCTGTGCTTGAGACTTGATACCTGAACCCTGGCACCCCGACAGGAACTCCGAGGTAGCTGGCGGCTGCAGTCTGACCGCTTTCCTAGTTCCACAGCCCCTGGAGGTAGTGGGCCTCTGTCTGTAGAACATCTCGGCATTCCCAGACAAGTGGACGGCTTAGAGAAGAAGGCGGATGGAGGAGGCTGAGGCTGCCTTCGCAGTCCCAGTGATCCCGGGACGGGGCTGGTGAAGTCCTGTGGTGGGCTGAGCTGTGGGCCCCGTTAGGCAGCTGCCTTTGCTGCCTGCCGGGCCAGGTGCTCCTGCTTCGCCTTCTCCCTCAACTCCCGTTCCCTCTGAATCAAGGACAGCAAATCCCGATGCCATTGCTGCAGCTTCTGCTCGTAGGCGGCGATGTCCTCTGCTTCGCAGGCGGGCAGCTGGTCTTTGACGAGCTGGGTGGTCAGCGTCAAAAGGCTCTCTGACTCAACTCTGCCCTGAGCCTGGAGCTGGGAATGTAAGGCCTGTCGGAAAGAAAGGAAAAACGAGGAGAAGGGTGTGCGTGTGGGAGGGCAGAGGCAGATGGGAGAAGGATACGAGGAGGAGGAGAGGGAAGTCCCTTGCAAAACCCCCACACATCCAGCTGGAGGGAAAAGGCCTGCTGTCGGGAACCTGTCAGAAGCCTTCCAACCAGGCACCGATGGCGTTTGCTGTTCCTCCAGCACAGCCATGTGGCTAAGATGCACTGCATGTCACTCCTTCCCCTTCACTTACACACAGTGAATGAACCTCCACACGCTGTGATTCCCTCTAGTTTCTTGTTTTAAACCACACTCACAGCACAGGCATAGCAAATCCACATTTCTACCCCGACCTACACTGAACCGAGCAGCCAACCCCAAGAACAAAGAACTCCGAGTTGCAAACAAAATGGCAGAAGCAGCTGATAAACTGGAGGAAGCCCCTCCACATCTTTTCCTTCAGAATCACCGAGATAAATGTTGGCCTGATGCACGCTCCTTCTAACAGATGGAAGCCATTCAAGGGCTTCTTGCTAACGGCGCTAACAGCTCCCGAGGGTGCCGCGCTCTGCGGCCCCACCTGCCGCGCTCACAGGTCGGCCCGCAGCGCTGGCTGCTCCGCTCCATCGGAAACGGCAGCTGGTTTGTTCGCACTGTATTCCCGGAAAGGTAAGTACGAAAAACACTAATCCACCTAAGTGCTTCAAGATGTAGATCACTGGAGAGAGCCACTTATGGCCCAGCTATGGCTTATACCACACATCTCCGTGTTCCAAACAATGGCAGTGCCCGGGCACAGGCGGGGAGGTCTGCTCCAAGGGGGGGGGGGGTGTGAGGGGAGCAGGTCTACAAGCTTCAGGTAGTGGGGTGATGGGTCCGTCATATAAAATTTGGCCCCAAACAAATTACCTGACACTAATAAGCATGAGGCAACAGAAAGACAAGGAAATATAAAATCAAAATCATTATTCATGGGGTCTGAGGCCAAGGAGACAGCTTGGGACATCAGAATAAGGACTTAACTCTGAGTCAGAAAACTTTTGTTCAAGTCCAAAGTCTATGGGCTGGCTTCTCTCAGCTGCGGTGTCCTGTAACATGGAGCCATATCTGCCACCCAGAGTCACGGTGAGGACAGACGAAATGCAGGGGTGTCCGATGCACAGCTAGTGACCAATAAGTACCAGCTGTACCAACTACTAATGCGGATTTTTTTAATAGATGGAGTTATACATAAGTTGATATATATGTGTTTTGATATGTATGCTATTTTGTTGTATTGACAACAAGCTTCAAAACTTCATGTCAAATTTGCTGAAGGTGTTATCATAGATATTTTTACACTTAAAAATGTCGAATTTCATGCCCAAAAAAAGAGTATTTAGTTCATTATTTTGAAGAAATAAACCTGCATTCCTGGGGTATCAAGCACGCTTAGCACAACGCGGAGAAAGGACCAGATCCTTTCCTCTCGGGGTTGGAGTCCGGTGATGGCTAGGAGGAGGCAAGCTATTACCCACCCACCAGGCACATGTCAGCGATGAGGCGTAATGACATGCTGCCTTAGCGAACAACACGGCGACCCATTAGCTCAAGTACAAAGAGGAGCCTAGAAATTTACATTTGTTCCTTTTAAGACCACTTCCTGTGTGAAGCGATAAAAATGCAATTTTTGATGTCAGCTTTTAATGCCTTTGTGGGTGACATTAATGCATGAAAGGGCTGCCTGTCTGTCAGTAAGGCAGAGAGCATGCTTAATGCACAGTGTGTGCCGGGACTAACCTTAAATCGCTCCAGGTAGCGGGGAAGCTTGGACTGTTCGGGTTCCTCCACGTCCAGCTGCTCCGCCAGCTCTTCCGGGCCCGGGCTGTCTCCCCCTCCTTGGGGCTGTTCCTCTGAGGACTCCGGGGCTGGAGCCGTCAGAGCCTGCAGTGCTCTGTCCAGCACGTCGAGCTGCGGGGCAGAAAGGGGCAGGGCCTCGTCAGCCACGGCCCTGAGAGCACACTGAGAAGACAGGCTGGAGAAGGGAAAGAAGGAACTCTGGGATCTAAAAAGCCATGAGAAGAGTTCTCTTATCAAATTATAGGAAACAGAACGGTTATATGATTTCCATTAGAAACATCCTGTCGGATGGCACGGAAAACTTCGCGTAAAACAAATGGTACAAATAAGCAAACTCAGAATTATTTGTGTGTGAATCAGTACGATGGCATTTGATTTTACTTTAAATCAACCAGGTAGGAATCCAAGAATTATGCTCAATGGGCACAAAAGAATGCCCCTCCCCACCTCCAGGTCTTTCTTCCTTAGTCAGTTTGGAAGTGGGAGAAAGGCAAAGAAAAACCAGCATAGACCGCAACCAACAAAGGCCACCGCGAATGCCCGGTGCAGCTGAGCCTGGGTGAGGGCCTCCCAGAATGCACAGATGCTAGCTGTCAGAGCATCTGTAAGTTAGGGACCAGCGCAACCCACACTGCTGCTGGCAAAGACCAGAGGCACACGTGAAATTTACTTTCACGAGGTGATTTCTGTGACTTAGAAAGAAAGGGTTTGTTCTGGCCCCTGTCCCTCACCACTTTCACCTTGGGGTGCACCTCCTTGACCCAGAGGGACTAATCACCGGAGATGGCACAGCAACAACCTCAGAGCCAGCATTAGCACCTGTTTCAACACAGATTAATTCTGTCCATGCCACGTTAGAATAAAAATCCAGAAATACTCCAAGGCCTTTTAATGGCACTAACACACTGCACTCAAACCTGACACATGCCCCATTCTTGCTGACATCTGAATCACATTCCTATTAAATCAGAACACAAAGATGCAAATCTGGCTCAGAGCGGAAGACTATTTCCCTGGCAAAGAGCTGACGTACAATTTTGTTTTCAATCACCAGCACTGACTATGGCAGGGCTAAGTAGGAATATATATTTAGAAGTGTGTATGCTGTTATAAACCTGACAAAGAACATAATGGCTCACTGGACATCAGCACGGAGAGCCACTACAGGAACCAGACTTGCACATCTCCCGACTGGAATGAAAGCCAAGAGGAGAGTCCCGGTGATCAGGGTCAAGGTAAAACAAATAGGCAGCTCAGAGTTAACTTTCACTCCCTAGCAACGGAATAAGCAATGTGCTTCTAGGCCTCACTCTGACACAAAGGCTGCAGGCACAGGAGTGGACACTGTGGCTTCCACTGTGGGGTACAGTGTCATGTGGCACTAAGATGCCTGCGCTAAGTCTAGTAACTGGTGTCCAGAGTCCTAGGTGACTGAGAGAGATGAGCTTGGGCCTGAAGGACAGCCTCCTAGTCCAGCAGCGGGATCTCCTTGGCCCTCTGAGGGGACATCTGACCCAGGTCTGAGCACTGCGTTCGCCAGGGAACTCATAAAGGGAAGGGGCGGAGGGAGAAGGCTGTGCCATCGCCAGTCCCCAGCTTCACTTCCGGGGGCTCGGGAAAAGTGAATCTCCCAGGGCTCTCGGGTACAGAAAGGCCCACAGTTTAAAGTGAAATCTTAACCTCTCCCGAGCCGCCACAGAGATTTTATTGGGGAGTGGGCAGTATTTTACTGAACTCAGGGGAGGGGAAGCGTTTCCCTCCTAGACAGTGGGCTATAAAGTCAACAATGACCTTATTTTCCAGTACATTTTGTCAGTAACATTGAGAATGTTTGTGGTTTTTCATTCCTTTTCAGCTGAGTAAGTACATGATTCTACAGAAATTAAAAAAAGAAGTAGGGGGCAGGGGAGACAATAAAAACAAATACAAAACACAACTTAAAGATGGCGAGCTCCCGTTGAATCGGGGCGAGAAACATACCGCCTCTTTGCACAGCTTCCCGTCCTCCGGGGCGGAGGCCGCCCGCTCCATCACCCGCAGGGCTCTGTCCAGGTAGCCTGGCCGCCACAGCAGCGGCGCGTCGTGGTACACAGCCCGCAGCCCTCGCTGCAGCTCCACCTTCCCTGCGGCCAAAGGAACAGGACAAAGCTCAGCCATGCCTCCCGCTGGGCCTGAGACAGAGGCACCCACGCACACCCCCGCCCACCCTCCTGGCAGCTCTAGAAACAGAGAAGGATCGTTTCACATCTGTGCCACGGGCCCCACCCCACCCAGCAACCTGGTGACATTTCAGACGGCTGGTGCAGAATGTGGTAAGACTCACTGTCTACGTTTTTCAATGCACAATTTTATGCACTTGCTTCTCCTCTTTTTCATCTAGGCTGGAGAGGACTATCATGAGGCTGTCCAAAGCCTAGGCTGACGGCAATGTAGAGAGACTGATGTATCTCCCTCTACGTGGAGCTGCCCTTACAAAATGAGTCAAACAACTGAAACACTACTTTTAAGAACAAAATCTTCCTCAGAAAAAAATTCTACTACTTCCCTACACTGAAAATCTTGTCATCACTGGACAACTTGCCCGGCCAGGAAATGTGGAACAGGTTTGGAAATGCTCTCAAACACCCCACTGATTGTCCTCATGGAAAGAAAAAAAAAAAAAAGTCCCATTTTGCTCTTTTTTCCTTTATTTGAGCTTTGTCAATGCTTAAAGCATAAAGCCCTCATCATCCTTTGGCTCTCAGGACATGAGCGTTTCTCTTGGGACCTCAAACCATCAGCACCCCTGGACTCAGGATGCCAGGCAGCAGGGTCCCCCGGGGGACTGGCTGTACTGGGGCCCGGAGCCCTCTAATCACCACGGTCACCTTGAGCTGCCAGGTCTCAAATCCACCTTCGCTTATCTTTCCTGGGAAGGAGGATTTGGAAAAGCTCTAGCAGGACATAAATAGACAAAGCTTATCAGGTGACAGCTAACTTTAGAGCTCTGAGACGCTCGGGGCCAGACTGTGGCCACATTCCGGGAAGCTGCTGCCGTGGAGGTGAGCGGCCTGCCCAGCACAGGACACACGGAGCAGACAGCTTCTAATGGGACGGCCGCCGGTACAACAGAGTACATTTCTTAGCCTGACAACTCCTGAATAATCCCTACGGCACAAGAGACCTGAATGCAAATCTGAAGGCAAAAACATGTAAATCAGTATTGAGAAGAGATGGCAAATAAGGAGAATGTGATTTTTTAAAAGTGTTTAACTCTTCTGGGAGTCTGACAGCCCATCTGGTAAACGCTGAAATTCCTCCCTGAGTCACTTTCTATCAGGATCAGCCTCCAAGGAGGCCACATTGCATTCTATTGAAGATAAACTTCAAAGGCAGCCAAACTGCTATAACAAAGTAAGCAGCTCAAAGTTAACTTTTACACCCTAGTCATGACATAGCCAATGTGACAATTTTCAAAAAACAAAGGTCAGCAGAAGCAATGCATAATCCAGAGAAGGGGCTTCCTCAAATCCCTATAAAGTAAGACAAAGACTGGAAGAATAATGACATAATAGGCACATAGTAAACCTCTGCCAACAGGGCACAGTTAAGGCTGGATGTTTCTTGCCCTAATTGCACAGAGCCCGGGTTCTGAGGCCACACGGCCCAGGCTTCCTCCTGACCTGGCTGACCCCAGGTCAGGGCCCTTCCCCTGCCCGGCACAGCCACAGAGCCAGCGGCCACTCACTGCTTTCCTGGAGCGCCACTAGTACCAGTGAGCCAAGTTTCTCCTCCCTCACCTGAAAATACCAAGGACTTCAACCCTAACTCTCAATTCCTTCCTTCCTCCCTCCCTCCCTCCCTCCCTCCTTCCCTTCCTTCCTTCCTTCTTTCTTTCTACTTATTTATTTTTTCAATTTCTTTATTGATTATGATGTCACATAATTGTCCTCATCCCCCCATTCCCATCCCAAACCCCTCCCCACGTATGCTCCCCCACCCCGTTATCCATGACCACTGGTTAGGCTTATATGCATGCATACAAGTCCTATGGTTGATCTCTCCCCTTTCCCCATCCTCCCCTACCTTCCCTCTGAGGTTTGAGAGTCTGATTGATGCTTCCCTGTCTCCGGGACTGTTTTTGTTCATCAGTTTATGTTGCTCATTATTTCCCCTAGATGTGTGAGATCTCATGTGCTACAAGAAATACACTTATAAGAACCGAGAATGAGACCAGTCATAATGGTTATGCTGAGAGGCAAATTGTCTAACTCTCAATTTCTTACTCCCTGGACTTCAGATCTAAAGAGAAAGAAAGATGCTGTTAATCCCGGGGAAAATTCTAATGGCCGGTTCTCCCAAAAGAGGGCCAGACCCTCCCTCTCGTTCTCTAGCCCTTCCTCACACTGATAAACATAATCTGTGGCCACCAGCACTAGTTCTCAGCTTGCAAGTTGGTGACAGTAAGGCCATTAAAGGTTATTTCTTTGTGCCTAAAAGTGAAAGTTGTATAGGAATTTCACTAGCAAATCTAAATCAAACTATAATTTAATTGGAGAAATGTGCGTTAGTTATTCTGATAAAACACAATATCTGTCAGGATCACTTAGCTTACCCAGCAGTGCGTAGCCATAAAGCTGGGAACTCAAACCCACTGAGTTCTTTTGCTTTAGGCCTGGGAGTAACAGGGATGCACCGAAGTTCCTCTCCTCTTCCCACTGCAACAGAACACACCAGGTCACTGTCCAGCCAAGCAATGAATACTGTATGCAAAAATGTGATTTTTAATAACATAGAGGAAAAAGAACAAGTTACAGCATTAAGTCAAAAAAAGCAAAATAATAAAGCTATCGCTATACTATAATCACAATTTTGTAAATAAAAGGTATTTGTTTAATGAAAAACACAGAATGTTAACAGATTTCTGGGTAGTGAAATTATGAGTAATTTTGGTTTTCTTCTTTGTACTTTATTTTCTAAAATTTTGGCACTGAATAAGAGCTCCTTTTACAATCAGAAATGTAAAACAAAACGAAAATAAAGAGTACGCTCTGGATCAACACTGCCTGGGGCAATCAATACAGACGCACGTGCTGCCAGCTCACTGCCAGGGCTGTGACAGGGTGCAGCAAGCTTTTGAATTTTAAACAATTCCGCAATGACAGGGCTCCCACTTGACAGTGCTAAAATAAATACAACTATTAGGCTGCTTTCAGATAGATCTGTGCCCATGAAAAATAAATTAGGCAATCAGAAACACTTTGTGATCATTTCTTTCAGCCCAGGGGGCAATATCACACTCCAGTAAAATCGGAGCCTTTTGAGACACGAGGAGACGGGGCAAGCTCAGCAAGCACTGCCAAGCTTGCTGCAGAGCAGCAACAGCAGTGACAGGGATTCCCTGGAGAAGCGGGCCCGGAGGAGAGCCTTGGCGATGCCCCAGACACGAGAGCTGGGGTCATTCGGTGCCACGCGAGCACACGCTGGCCTGAGCCCGGCTCTCGCCTGGAAATACAGAACACGCAGCCAGGCTGCCCACACTGGTGTCAGCACAGAGGTCAGGGAGGAAGCCGAGAATGAATGCGGTCTGCCCTGCAACTCAAGGTTTGAGTGAGGCACCCCAGGTGTTAATGGGCACCCGAAGCTTTTTCCTGGGGATGGGCTTTGTGCGACAAAAGTATAATTTCTTCAGGTCTGAAAAAAGCAAAGGCCTTGGTGAGAAACAAAGCCTCCCCAGGCACTGAGCACAGAGGAGTGAAATTGCTGGTGATTAAGGACCAGGTCCTTTCACTTTCAGAGGCAAATCCCTCACTATAGGTTTGATCTCCCCCACATACACTGCAAGAAAAGGGGCCAGTGAATAATAAAGACTTTTTTTTTTTCTCTTTAAGGAAACTATGGCCTAAGCATCAGAATGCAATAGGGCAAAAAGCCAGACGAGCGGTAACCTTGCTGTGCCTGGAGCCAAGCAATTCGGTGATAGCGACAGGAATGGCCATACTCCCAAAGGACTTTTAAAAGGTGAAAACAAACAAAAACAAAATGAGTGTCTTAGAGGTGTTTTAAAAACTGGTCTGGGAATAATGCAGCCACGGCTAAAACGTTAGGTCTCTTCCAAGCCGTTAGCTTACAGACTTAGTCAGGTGTTATTTCACCAATGTCCTCTAGGTTTTTCCATTTTATATTTCTGCCTCTCCCATTAACACAAAGCAACCCTTATTCCCCTGCTTCCCCTGCTCCACGCGACTTCAGTTAGACATCTCACAACACCTCCTACACTTTCCATCTCCCTTCTGCCCTCTCCCTCACTCCACAATCCACTCCAGTTTGGTTTCCTGCTCCATTCTTCTATGGACACAAAGGTTACTATTTTGTGCCTTCATACCACTGTATTTAATGAACTTTACAAAGGTCCTCATCTCACTCAGAAGCATGCTATACTGCAGACCACTCTCTTCCTGTGGGCTTTGTGGTCTGCACATTTCTATTTCCTTTTGGCTCTGTGGCTCCTTTTGAGACATTTACACATGGATGTGTATACATTTTATATCCATGTTTTTCCATTAAGCTCCTAATTTCCCTTGTGCAATCTCGACCGTCTCAAAATGCAAAATCTTTAGAGCCATACTTCATGGCTAAATTAATGATTTTCCTCATAAAATCCAGTCTTTTTCCAGAGTTCCCTTTGGAAACACATGGCAACCCCTCTGTCCAGATACACGAGCCAGAAACTGAGATAAGATTTGACCCCCATTTTCCTGCCTCCACAACTAGTTCATCGTCATGTTATCTGCCTCCCAAATATGTCCATTGGCTATGCTCTAACCCCACCACAGCCTAGTCCCCAAACTACCATTAGCTCTTGCTCAGACAACCATCATCATCTCCTAAGTGCTCTGGCCACAGCCATCCGGGCTCCACTCTGATCTTTTATGCACATTACAGCCAGAGGCATCTTTTCAATACAAATCTGATCATGCCCCACCTCTGCTGAACACTTTTCAATGGTTTCTCACTATTTTAGGATGAAGACAAATAGCTTAGCATGATCTGCATTTTCCTACCTTGTCTCACTCTACAGCGTCCTTCCATTCTCTCTGTTGCAGCCACACTGATTATCTTCCTGTTTTCCTCCAGCCCCTTTCTGCTCACCATATTCTCTTTGCTTCCACACATGTTTTGGATTTTCTTCCCCTTTGCAGTCAGTTAACTCCTAGTCATCCTTCAAATATTAACCTGAGAACTATTTCTATAAGAAAGCGTTTCCTAACCTATCTAAGTTTAAAATACAAACAAAAATTCCTGTAGCCTTTTCATAGTCCACATCTTTGTAGTACTCATTATCGTCACAGTTTTATATTTGTGTGTTTGTTTCATTTTTAAATGCCCGTAATCTTCTTAGATTGTAGGCAGAAAATGTTTTCTTACCTCTGCACAGGTATGACATGTCATAGGTGCTTAATATATGTTTAATGAGATAATGAATGTGTTGTTTGCCATAGGGCATAGGCTATTAACACTCATCTTAGAAAAGCAAGCACACTGTCAATCCTTTAGAATGGGGGCTGGACTAGATGACATTTTCAGTTCTTACCCAATTAAGAATTTAAATTTTTTTTTAATTTTTATTTTTTTATTGATTTCAGAGAGGAAGGAAGAGGGAGAGAGAGAGAGACAGAAACATCTAATGATTAGAGAGAATCAGTGATCGGCTGCCTCCTGCACGGCCCTTACTGGGGATTAAACCTACAACCTGGACATGTGCCCTTGACTGGAATCAAACCCGGGGGTCCCTTCAATCTGCAGGTTGACACTCTATTCACTAAGCCAAACTGGCTAGGGCCCAAATCAGAATTTTTTAAAGTTACATTTGAGATTAAGGGCAGATAATAGGATCCTGGTTTCATAAGGTAGCTTCATGCTATTAACTGATATCTCTGTGCCCCAGGCTTCTCATCTGTACAAAGTTGTGAGGACTGACTGCATTAATAAATTTCCTGGCATACAGTGCTATTTAAATATTAGTTTTTGAACCGAAACCGGTTTGGCTCAGTGGTAGAGCGTTGGTCTGCGGACTGAAAGGTCCCAGGTTCAATTTCGGTCAAGGGCATGCACATTGGTTGCAGGCACATCCCCAGAAGTGGGTGTGCAAGAGGCAGCTGGTCGATGTTTCTCTCTCATCGACAATTTAGCTCTCTATCTCTCTCCCTTCCTCTCTGTAAAATATCAATAAAATATATATATATATATATATATATATATATATATATATATATTTTTTTTTAAATATATAAATATTTGTTTTTGTGTTATCACTGTTGTTATTCTTAGGACAGCAATAAATAATGACTAAATACCTAACCTAATGGATAAAACCAAAACCTGACATTCTGACTGACCCACTGAATCTGTACTTTCCTAAGTACGAATAGAAATTAAATAATTAGTATTTAATACCTAAGATTGTGGTCAAAGTCAACAGCCTTATTTCTCCTTTGCTATGCCAGGTCCAGCTCTCACTGACTATCTGTTACCCATTTCTGAGGAGCACTGAACTAGATCGAGTTTCAAAACGTGCCTAACCACTTTCACTTGCGATTCTCTTGAGTGGAGCACATCCAGTTCCACTTTGTTAGAAAGCAGTAACTACAATGGAGGGCGAACACTCCTTCCCCAGCAGACAGCTCTTTCCAGATCCGAGAGAGCCGGGTTTCCTCTGGCCACCTCAGCCCTGCCCAGTAGCCACAGGTTCCGGGGATTGCCTGAAGGTGATCACTTACAGTGAAGTCTGTCTTCTTTGCCAGGCTGTGGTATAAAACATAGAGGGACAGGAGCTGGGTGGAAGGTACTTCAAAGGCTTCTTGCATCATGACCTCAAAAACCACGGATAAAGCATCTGGCAAGAAGATCAAAGGGAAAACAAGAGCAAATTAGCTGCAGGTAACATCACCAAATCTTTATTTAACTACAAATACTCTTATAAAAAGTGGGGCACCATAGAAAAATAAACAGAATTAAGAAGTAAACAATGTGGGCTCTGTTCCTTGTTCTTCCCAAACCTTTAGCTTCTATTGCATATACTTGTATGCACTAAACCAGGTGCTACTGTACCACTCTCCTCAAGGACATTGAATAAACCACTCAATTTCTCCCAGCATCAGCTTCCTAATGATAAAATAGCATTTGTCCCATCTACTTCAAAAGATTGCTGAGCAGTCCAACAAAATAATATATATGAAAATGCCTCGTAAACTGAGAAGCAAATTTAAGGCAGCATGTCTATCAGTTAGAAGAGCTCAGGCATACCGAAAGGAGACAAATATATTTTCCAGATCACCCTGACAAGCAGAGTGGGACATGGCTGACTGCTCCATTCTGTCTTCTGGCACCTTCTCCTTGTTAGGGCAAAAGAAGACAAATGCTAGAGGCAATCCTCAATCCCAGGTATTATTTCAAAGACAAAAAACTGATTAATATAAAGAGGATTATCGAACTCAGTTTAAAAGACTTGAACAAGGGGAAGGAAAATGCTTATTCATAAATTATAAGCACCTGAGTGTAACATACAAAGTATTTATTTCCACATGAACACTGGTCATAGGAGATTGGAAATTGAGCAATTTTTATTTCCCTTCAATCTTCCATAACATAGACAGAGTCAAGAAAATCAAGCTCAAACAATTTCCTCTTTTTAGTATTTGTTGTCAAATTAGAGAATTTTAATATTAATTTAAAATGTGGAACCTGCATTTAACAGACACAAATATTTCTGACTGACTGAGTTGTTATGTTAACCAATTTTTGCATACACTCATAATTACAGGAGTTAGCACTGATTTGCAGCTGTTTCTAGCCAGCTGGCTTTGTACATGTTATCATGGTTTGGAATGAGGAAACAGGCAAGAATTTCTATATTCCTTTTACAAATCAGGAGACTGAGATAGACAAGCAAACCAGGAAGTCATATAGTCAGTAGCAAAATAATGACCTGAAGGAAATAAAATAAAAAGAAAAAAAGAAAGAAAGAAAAAGGAAAAAAAAACCCCAAACTGGAAATAAAACAATATTTTAAAAGCAAAATTAAAGCTAAAATTAAAGTCCAGTTTTTTTAAAAACGTAGTTTTGCCATTATCTGTTCACTAAATCTAAAATTACACATGAGCCGAACCGGATTGGCTCAGTGGTAGAGCGTCGGTCTGCGGACTGAAGGGTCCCGGGTTCGATTCCGGTCAAGGGCATGTACATTGGTTGCGGGCACATCCCTGGTGGGGAGTGTGCAAGAGGCGACTGGTCGATGTTTCTCTCTCATCAACGTTTCTAACTCTCTATCTCTCTCCCTTCCTCTCTGTAAAATATCAATAAAATATTAAAAAAAATTACACATGAAAAAGAAATAAAATTTACTTTATCTTTCATTATTTATATTCTATATTTCCATCAGCTTGAGAAGTAAAATTATATTGGCTGTATAATTCATTTTAATTTTCTTCCCTAATCTCTTATGTTGATATTTCTTATCCTAAAAACAAAAATATATTTTTTTCTAAGTTTTGCCATAAATGATAATAATCTTAATCAAGAATCTACTTTAAACATTTTCAATATTATTTACTCTGCATTTAGAAAAAGAACTCCACTGGAGACTGTGAGGGTCCCACATGACCACTCTGTAGAGTTTGCTGCAATCACCATCTTTCCTTGGCTCCCCCATTGCGGCTGAGGTGAAAGAGCCACTTTAGATTAATTTCACGGGATCAGAGAATTTGGGGTAAACATATCTTAGAGATCACCATTCCACTTATTTTACAGATCTCTATATATAAATGGCTAATATGCTAAGTGTCTGACCATCTGACTGGTTGCTATGATGTACACCATCAGGGAGCAGACACTCAATGCAGGAGCTGCTGTGATGTGCATGGGCCATTTACAGAGAAATGGCACCGCAGACCTGGCCCCACAAAGCAATACTCTACTTCCTCCAAGTGGGACACAGGCCCCACCACCACCCCAGAGCAACACCTCACCAAATCACAGCTGATGCTGCAGAGACCCCATGCACAAAATGTGGACCACAGCCCAGCCCAGCCTGGAAATGGTGGCTGTGGGCGCCAGGTAATGATGTCATGTAGCAATACCCGGCTTCCTCTCCCTAGTGACTAGCATCCTTGGAGTTTCTACAGCCCAGGAACATGACTTGCTTTATTGCCAGGTGCAAGCATTTTACACTTTAACCAAATGTCTGTGAAGCATTTTCCCATGCCTCATCTCATTTGATCTTCACAGAAGTCCTGGAGTAGGTAGATAAGAGAGTAGGTAGAATCCTAGTTTCTTTTCATTAGCCAGAAAATGGAGTTTTAGAAAGCTTAGAAGCTTGACCTGACTGAAAAGAAGAAATGGTGGATCTTGAAAATAACTTCAGGTTTTCTCACTGCATAGAATATAGTCAAACACTTCTGCAGTTAAATATTTTATGCTTTGTTCTGCCTGCATGATTTATAATAATAATCTGCTTTGTGTTGATTTTACTGCTGTGCTGCTAACAATTACCTGAAAGAGAAATTGGGGTGCTTCACTGGACTGGGAAAAGTTTAGCTAAATCAGAAAGCAGGTCTAATTAAGCAAGCTTATTCTATATCTATAAAAGGCTAAGCTGACTCAAGCATGTGCAATACATGTAAAACTCTTGCTGGTGCCAATCACATGCATGTGTTTTGATATGTCATTGTCGATCATGAATTTGGTTGATACTTCTATTATAGAGAAAGGGCGAAGAGCGATATTAAAATATTTCTCCTCATTAATTTCCTTTCAATGTGCATGAATTCGTGCACCAGGCCACTAGTGCAATAATGAAGTCCTAGGGAGGGAAAATGGCTTTCCTTCATAGTGGCTGTACTGCTCTTCCCAGGATGAGTCAACTGGTTTTATGTTTTACATAATACAACTGTACTTTTAAATAAGACAAAGTTAGCAAATGATGCCCCCCCCAAAAGGGCAAGCTAATAACAGGATTATTATAACCTTGACTAGCCATGGAAGCTCCAGCAGGTGTTTTTTGCTTAATTAAACTCACTGTCCTTTGCCTAAAGAGACATGAACAAGAAAAACATGAACAAGGGAAACTCAGACAGGGAAAAAAACCTGGACATGATTTTCTCTTTGGCCAAGTGGTATTTCAAATCAAGTATAAATCTATCTCTGTCTAAAAGAGTGATGCAAAGAGATATCATTAAGAAAAAAAAAGAAAAAGTGACTACTTCTCTTTGGGAGCTGAAGCCCCATTATAAATGGACCTGGGTGTGGTTTCTTACCTTGGTAGTTTTCTTTCTTTATGAAATAATCTATCAGTAAATTGAATGTAAAATTATCTGGGAAAATTCCATATTGAACCTGTAATGAAAATGAAAATAAAAGTAAGAGAAAAACATTTAATTGGATTTATAATATTTGCCCATTATTATTCAGGATGAAACTTGCCAACATCATTTTACAGCATCTGTGACAGGAAAAGAGGAGCTGTGACTCATGAGCTTTGGTAACTGGGACTGCTGCTCCGGGTGAGAGAGTTGTGGGGGATGTTTGTTGTAAGACAATTGATATGTGAAAAATAAAACTCAATTCTAATACCTTATCATAGGTAAACAAACAAACAAAAAAAACCCTGAAAACAACAACAAACAAAACTTAAACAAACTCCTCATCCCCCTATACTCCACTGAATCAGAAATTCTTTTTATAAGGTATGAATATCATGCAAAAAGAGACTCCCATACGAAAGCACACATTATCACCTTATGCAACATTTTTGGGCCCTTAGACCATTCCCCCCCGCCACCTTTATTGAAATATAATTGGCATATAACATTGTTTAAGTTTAAGGTATACAATATGATTTAATACACATGATACTGAGAAATGATTACTACAATAAGACTAGTTAACACATCTTTCATCACATATTATACAATACTAAAGGCTCAGTGCATGAAATTCGTGCACAGGGGTAGGGGGGGGTGGTGTGTGTGTCCCTCAGCCCAGCCTGCACCCTCTCCAACCTGGGACCCTTGAGGGATGTCCGACTGCCTGTTTAGGCCAAATCCCACTGGGCAATCAGACATCCCTCTCACAATCCAAGACTGCTGGCTCCCAACTGCTCGCCTGCCTGCCTTCCTGATTGCCCCTAACTGCTTCTGCCTGCCAGCCTGATCACCCCCTAACTACTCCCCTGCCAGCCTGATTGATGTCTAACTGCTCCCCTGCCAGCCTGTTTGTCCCCAACTTCCCTCCTCTGCCAGCCTGGTCACTCCCAACTACCGTTCCCTGCAGGTTTGATCCACTGAGCTAAACCAGCTAGTGCCAGGCCATACTTTTTTTTTTATCCATTCATTTGTCAATAGACACTTAGGCTGTTTCCATGTTTTGGCTATTGTGAATAATGCTGCAATGAACATGGGAGTGCATATTACTCTTTGAGATAATGATTTCATTTCCTTTGGATAACCTATATAATAAAGAGTTAATATGCAAATTGACTCTCACAAGATGGCCACCCCATACCTAACTGCTGTTGTCACAAGATGGCTGCCCCCACATCATCACAAGATGGTCACCTCCACATTGTCATAAGATGGCCAGCAGGGGAGGGCAGTTGTGGGTGACCAGGCCTGCAGGGGAGGGCATTTGGGGGGGGTGATTGCACTGGTAGGGAGGGCAGTTGGAGGCGATTGGGTTGGCAGGGCAGCAGTTAGGTATCAATCAGGCCGGCAGGGGAGCAATTAGGGGTTATCAGGCTGGCAGGCAGAACCAGTTAGGGGCAATCAGGCAGGCAAGTTATTAGGAGCCAGCAGGGATTGGGCCTAAACCAGCAGTCGGACATCCCCCAAGGGGTCCCAGATTGGATAGGGTGCAGGCTGGGCTAAGGGACACCCCCACCCCCAGTGCATGAATTTCATGCACTAGGCCTCTAGTATATCTAGAAGTGAGATTGCTGGATTATATCATGGTTTTACTTTTAATTTCTGGAGGAATCTTCATACTATTTCCCATAGTGATTGTACTAATTTATATTCCCACCATCAGTGCACAAGGGTTCCCTTTTTAAAGTCCACTAAAAAAAATTTAGAAAGCCCATTAAAGAATTACCAATGCCTGGGCTCCAGAAACACCCTTGCCATACCTGTTATCTCTCTGTTGTCTCTTTGACTGGTTTTTAAATACCCAACAAATATGTTAATGAAATAGTATTACCGTATCTGCCGGCGTATAAGACGACTTTTTGGCCCTGAAAAATATGCCTCTAAGTGGGGGGTAGTCTTATATGGCGAGTATATAACAAACTCTGTATTTTGAGTGGAAATGTTAGGGGGTCGTCTTATACGCCCAGTCTCTTATACGCGGGCAAATACGGTATTTTTCAGGGCCAAAAAATCGTCTTATACGCCGGCAAATACGGTAATCAAGCTTCTCAGATGTTTTGTTCACAAGCAGTTGAACCTTTGAGAATCCAGATTTCTTCAAATATGGACTGTTCGGGAATGCTTTTAATAGTGCACATTCATAAGCCTCAGACTTACAGAATCAGAATCTCCAGAAACAGGGCACAGAACCCTGAAGTTTTGTGTGTGTATGTTTTTTTAAATATTATTTTTGTTTTTACAAAAATTTCAGAGAGGAAGGGAGAAAGAGAGAGAGAGCTGGAAACATCAATGATGAGAGAGAATCACTGATCAGCCGTCTCCTGCATGCCTCCCTCTGGGGATGGAGCCTGCAATCTAGGCATGTGCCCTGCCTGGGAATTAAACTGTGACCTCCTGGTTCATAAGTCAATGCTCAGCCTCTGGGGCATGCTGGGCTGGCCGAGCCTGAAGTTTTAGTGAGCTTCCTGTGCGATTTCCATGCACAGTCAAGTTTGACTACTAATGATCAAAATTGTGGTTACATTTTTGTTTTAAATTCTTACTTCAGTAGGATTAACCACCATCTTCCACACTGCCCCATTCTTCCCCCACCAACCATCAGAAATGCCTAAGGAAATGTTTTCAAACTCTAGGTATCTTCTCAGGACATTCTGAAGGTCCTGCCCCCCCCAGCTGTGAACCACTGTTCCTAGCAGGCCTCATGGGATGCCTCAGATTGATGAAATGAAAAAACTTTTTAGAAGCCATTGTTTGAAAGGTTGGAGCTCAGGGGCACATCTATATTTCTCAACAGTCATCCAAATCAGCATTAATCTGTAGGGGCATGATAAAAACAAAGTATTTTGGAGTGATACATCATGAAAGCTAGAAAGAGCCTTAGAAATCGACTGGTTAGTGATTCTCAGCTCTCGCAAGACAAATCAGAATTAACATGGGAGCTTTAAAAAGATACTACCAAGGGCCGAATAGGAAGAACACAGAGGATTTTAAATACAGTAAAACTACTCTGTGTGATGCCCTAATAATAGATATATGTTATTATACAGTTGTCCAAACTCATACTAAGTACAGCACCAAGAATGAACCCTAATACAAACTATGGACTTTGGGTAATGATGGTGTGTCAATGCAGGTTCATCAATTGTAACAAATGTGGCACTCTGGGGAGAGAAAGGGGGTGTCCACAATGGGGGAAGCTGTGCAAGTGTGGGGACTGAGAGCAGAGGAGAAATCTCTGTACCTTTTGCTCAATTTTGCTATGAACCTAAAACCATTCTAAAAAATAAAGTCTATTAAAAAAGTAGATAATCCATTAAAAAATACCAATGCATGGGCTCCAGAAAGATCCATTAAATGAAAATCTTGGGGATGTATCTACAAATTTTAAAAGTTTATTGTGTAATTCTAATAGTAAGCCAGAGTTGGAAATCACTGATTTAGTACAACTCACTTAGAAGTGACAAAATTAAAACCTAGAAGGATAAATTATTCGCCTGAAGTTACAGGTAACTAGTGGAATTTGGGAGTTAACAGCCTAAGTGTTCTTCCCATAAAAGAGCAGGAACAGCAGAAAACAAGAGACTTTTCTGCCTTTTGAGATTCTTCTTGCTCAGTTTGCCAGGAATTTTCTTCTTTTAGTATAATCTGTATTACTAAACTATGAACTGAAGAGAGCAGGATTTAATCTACTCTTTTCGCGGAGCCCAATATTAGATTTACCAGTGAATCTGCTTATCTGCCTTATCTATAATAATAAAAGTGTAATATGCTAATTAGACCAGATGTCCTTCCGGACCAAGCGGGGCTGTGAGGGAAGCCCGAGTCCCGAGTGCCAGAGGGAAGCCAGTGATGGCAGCCAGGGGAAGGAAGGCCTACTCTTGCAGGAATTTTGTGCATTGGGCCTCTAGTTAAATTAAAAGTTTCCTAAGGGCAAGGGTAGGATATTGCTCATTTTTTGTAGACAATGCCATACCCATTGCAATGTCTCACATACAAACTCTCTGCAATGTATATTAAGTTTAATTGAACCCAAGTCAAGGGAGTAAAAACTCCCAAAAACAAAATTAGTATTTCCTTTTGAGTTTTAATATACAAGATCCAATGATACTATAGAAATAATATATTTTCATAGAATTATTGTTAAAATATTTTTATAGTTTGAAACTCATAATAATAACATTATAAATTTTTGCTTATTTTGTACTTTATTCTTGAGTGACTTATTTCATTTAGCATTATGCCTTTGACGGTAGGGATCAGGGAACTGAGAAGACATGCTTTTTTGTTTGTTTGTTTGTTGTTATTCCTCACCCAAGGATATTGCTCCCCTACCCCCCATTGATTTTTAGAAAGCGTTAAAGGGAAGGGGAGAGACACAGAGAGAGACTGGGGAGGGGATCGAGGTGTAACTGAAGTACACTGCCCTTGACCGGAATTAAACTTGCAGCCCCTCAGTCTGCGGGCCAATACTCTAACTAGCAAGCCAAACAGGCTAGACCAGTGGTCGGCAAACTCATTAGTCAACAGAGTCAAATATCAACAGAACAACGATTGAAATTTCTTTTGAGAGCCAATTTTTTTTAAAACTTAAACCTCTTCTAATGCCACTTCTTCAAAATAGACTCGCCCAGGCTGTGGTATTTTGTGGAAGAGCCACACTCAAGGGGCCAAAGAGCCACATGTGGTTCGAGAGCCACAGTTTGCCAACCACTGGGGTAGGGCAAGACATGCTTTGAGTTAACTTGGAGTACGTCTTTTTAAAATGTGTAAGGTAGTATGAATACGAGGGCCTTGACTTTCCCCTAAACTTCACCAAAGGGAAGCAGAATGAAGTGAGCACCAGTGCAGCATTCTCGTGAGTGGACTGCCTTTGCTTCGACCTGCCCCTTTCTGAGTCATTGTGCTGAGGAAGCAGCAGCTACAGGAATTTTATTTTTAGTGCGTTGATTTATATCCAGCTCCCTTATAAAAAGGACATCTTTCTTGTATTACTTTTGCTGGTTCAAACATCATATCCTCTAAACTCAGAAGAACAAGTTGTAAACGCCAGGGGAGCTCTCACCTTATTTACAAGGGTATATAAGGCCTTGTCTTGTGCACCGTATTTTAGACACTGCCTAATCCAGGTGTGGATAGTCCAGTCTCTCAGGTACCAGCAATTGGGGCTGTGCCGGAATCTAAACAGAGCATATGAGAGAGAAAACACATGTTAACTCTTAAATGTCAATGTGAAACTACACCTTCCATCAGCAGGTGCTTCTCTTAGGTATTTACAGATGTGTAGTCAAAAGGACCAAAGTCATAAAAGTTGACAGTCTACAAAAAATCGAGGCTAAAACTCACTAACCATAAAGTCTGAAATGGAAAAGGCAAATAAATAAATAGATAAATAACAAAAAGATTGTAAAAATCATATTCCTTATTTAATAGCCCCTAAATCAATATCTTTTTTAAAATATATATTTTATTTTATTTTTTTAAATAGAGGAAGGGAGAGGGATAGAGAGTTAGAAACATTGATGAGAGAGAAACAACAATCAGCTGCCTCCTGCACAACCCCACTGGGGATGTGCCCGCAACCAAAATACATGCCCTTGACCGGAACCGAACCTGGGACTCTTCAGTCCGCAGGCCGATGCTCCATCCACTAAGCCAAACTGTTTAGGGCTCAATATCTTGTTTTAATATGAGACTTATGAAAAACGACTTGGAAGAAATACTAACCATGGTGTTATGTGAATACATAGTTCATTAGAAGAGAGATGTGGAACTGAAGCTGACCCTTAGAGGTTCACAATAAAACAGATGAAGCAAGAAAAATAAAGAGCAGAGCAACTCTAGAGGGAAATTAGCTTTGTGTCATATTGATACTTCTTGTGACACTTAGGGGAGATTGGTATACTCATCAATCAATCATAAGAAAAAAAATAAAAAAAAATAAAAATTAAGCAAAACTTAACATTCAGGTCCTCCAGGTCTTCAAACACACAGTCCCGCTGCCTTCTTCATAGCTCGGCTCTACTCTTCAGTCTGCCTCCTACTTGCTTCCCATATGGCGTTAAAAGGCAATCCAAGCTAAGGCGAATGTAGTGACAATATCGCCATAAAGAAAGGAATTGCGCATACTACCCTTGCCTTGAGTTTGCACACATTGGTAACACTTTGGGTCAGAGCGCTTCTTGCTCCTGGAGGGTCCAGGCCACAGCCGGAGTGAGAGCAGAGACAATATAAGGGGCTTTGCAATCCTCTTTTTGTTTATCTATTTTGATTGGGATGGTTCTTCAAATATCACATCATGTCAGCTAAAGTCCCCACTTTTTCTTTAACCTGATAGAAGCAGGTCAATCTTTGGGCTCTACAAAAATCAAAGTGTTTTCTTAAAAACAAAAAGGCAAGACAAAAACTTGGAGTGCAAGGATTCTGTGCCAGATTGAGAGTTGGGGCCACAGGCATATCCCAGTGTTTTTCAGAGGCTGTTTATTCAATCTGCCACCTGCTACTCCCTGCCATCTGCTATTGGGACAGTTTCATGCTAAACAAGTTCTCTGCCAAAGGAAAAGCCGAGAAAAAGGGAAAGTGAGAAGTACTATTTAATTTAGGCTATTTATTAAATGCTCTGATCAGAGAGATTACGCAAAAACAAGATCTGAAGATATTTTATGGATTTAGACTCATCAAGCCCTCTTCAGTCTTTTGAATATCTTAGATTTGCCTAGAAAATGTCTATCTTTCTCTACAGAATTAAGCCCTTTAAAAGCATAAAGATAGAAAATGGTTAAATTGTGTTCAGGTTGAGAGTGATCTAGCCAAAGAAAGGCATCATATAGGTGCCAGAGATAGATGTAATGAGATCCTCTGTAGAGAAGTAAAACAGAAATGTCTTTTATTATTTCACTAGAGGCCCAGTGCATGACATTTGTACACTGGGGGTTCCCTTAGCCCGGCCTGTGCCCTTTTGCAGTCTGGGGCCCCTAGGGGGATGTCCGACTGCTGACTTAGGCCCGCAGCAGAGGCGAGAGAGGCTCCTGCCACCGCTGCTGTGCTCGCCAGCCATCAGCCCGGCTCTGGCTGAGTGGTGTTTCCCACTGTGGGAACACATTGACTGACCACTAGGGGGCA
Source organism: Vespertilio murinus (assembly GCA_963924515.1). Lineage (NCBI taxonomy): Eukaryota > Metazoa > Chordata > Mammalia > Chiroptera > Vespertilionidae > Vespertilio > Vespertilio murinus. The sequence continues at coordinate 35,107,541 of OZ004705.1, forward strand.
GCTCTTGTGTTGAGTGTCTGTCCCCTGGTGGTCAGTGTGCATCATAGCGACTGGTTGTTCCACCATTTGGACGATTTACATATTAACCTTTTATTATATAGGATGATTGTAATATCAACTGTTGAGACACTCGAGCTCCTCTCCTGCTTACTCTGAAAAATCTGAGACCTAAAGTATAGTGGCTAATTAAAAGTTAATTTTACTTTTTAAACAAAAAAGTCAAGACATACCGGGTGTATTCCCTAAGTGATGGAGATGTTTCCTTGTTAGCCTGTAACCTCCCTGGGCAAGTAGGGGCAGTGACTGAGTAGCTCAACCCTGGCTCCTCAGTGCCTGACACCATTCGCGGCCCACAGCAGGTTTTTAGCAATAAAACAAGAGCTTTACTCAACACGTATTAAAGGTTACCATGTGCTGATCATTTTGTCAACATCTGTGGTAAATATGAAGAAGTGTAAATTAGCTGCTCGGGGCATTTATAATCTCATTCCAAAGCAAAGCATAAAAACTGAACAAGCATAAAAACTGAACTTAGTATTCCACTTACACCAAGTGGAATAGTAAGTCTTAAAAGGGCACTGGCTAGTTGTCAGGAGGTGATTTTGGTAGTAATGGATGTTAGGATCAGTACACTTTTTCCTTTTAAAAACAAACGAACAAAATAAAATAAAATAAAAACACGCCAATTACGCAAGATTATTTTAGACCCTATCCTCATTTCCAATCTAATCTTCCACTTTAGGATGTCTCCGACACCACTAAAGAATTAGGACTTTAAAAAAAATTAAATTAAATTACTATTTTTCCCCATCACCATTTATCCCCTCTATGCCTTCTTCCACCTCCAAAGGACTTTTGTTTTTGATAGCCTTTAAAATAAGAGCACCACAACCGTATCCAGCAAAACAGCCTTTTCTCTGACCAGCTGACCATTGCTAGGCTTTGAGCCAGAATGACAAAGACTGACTGATAAGACCCGGCTGTGAAAGCTTCGAAGCTCAAATCAAAATCGGTTTTAAGCCATTTGCTAACCTTGTGAGGCTAACTTCACACAGAGAACAGAAAAGTCTTTTCTCTCACACTTTATTTCTTAGAAGCCTAAAAGGAAAGTTACAGGACTTCCCATCTCCAATATAATCATCTGTGCACTGCAGCCCTTAGAGTGATTTGCCAGCAGATCAGACTCAAAGGGGTCTTTAATAAGCTTACCCTCCCCCTCCTGGGACAGGGCTGCTCAGTATGATCTCTCCTCTCTAAACCTAATACTCCAGATGCACAACCATGGCGAGAACATTCTCAATTAAATCACAACATTAAATAAATTCAGGAGCCGAAACCGGTTTGGCTCAATGGATAGAGCGTTGGCCTGCGGACTGAAAGGTCCCGGGTTCGATTCAGGTCAAGGGCATGTGCCATGATTGCGGGCACATCCCCAGTGGGGGGTGTGCAAGAGGCAGCTGATCAGTGATTCTCTCTCATCGATGTTTCTAACTCTGTATCCCTCTCTCTTCCTCTCTGTAAAAATCAATAAAATATATTTAAATAAATTCAGGAATAAGGGGAAAACACTTCCTGGAATACCACGACATATGCTGCCCAAAGTGCAATTCCTGCATTTCCCAGCCGAGCAGGAAATAAACTCCTTTCCAAGCCCCCATCAGCGATAAAAAATGAAATCAGCACACAACTTATTGGAGAAGCTAACTAGAACATAAACAACTCAAGATATTGACATAGTAAGGGCCCAGGTTTGGACGGTGAGTTTGGAAAAGAATCGCTCTGTCAGTGATTTTTGAAGCAGTTCTGACAGATAAACTTGGGCCCTTTCAGAATTGCCAGGGGTAACTGATAGGCAGCTATGCCTCCAGAGTGGGTACTTGCCTGGAATGAGTCTGCAGACTGCTGGACCCGCAATCTCCCTTTCAGCCAGGAGAAAGGCACAGAGACAAGAAAACAACCAACACATTGATTTTCCAAGTTGCTTGTAAACAGACTGGCCTTTGTTCCCGCCTGCTCTGACCACTGGCTGGCAGATTACAGGCAGCCACTGTAGGAGTCCCCTCGTGCCCCACACCATCAGCTGTTTGCTCACCTCGACAGAAGCATTATTATTGTCCAGGCCAGCAGGCTGCCAAGCTAGGCAAACTGTGTGTGTGTGTGTGTCTGTGTGTGTGTCTGTGTGTGTGCGCGCATGCACGCGCAAAAGATAAACAAATGCAACCCAAATAACCGCAACCATGTTTATGCTTATGACGGCAGAGACCTTCTTAGCTTCCAGTTTATAACATATAAGAAAATTTAAAACAATTTTAAAGTCATGAGTATTTCCTGGGGGAAGGAGTGTCACAGAAAGGAGAGAATGAAGTATGCTCTCAAGTTCTAGCTCTATAGTTCTGAAAACTGGTTACCAGGGCTACAGGATCTCTGTCCACGGTGCTAAGAGGGGTGGCCAGGTGAAGCCAGAACTTGCCCAGGAAGCCAAATCATGACTCGTGAAATGGCAGGAATTGAGAAACTCTCCTCAAAAGTCAGGCTATGTCTTTCCTCAAAAGTCAGGATTCCTCAGGGCATTTGCCTGCCCGGCTGCTCATTCAAGACCAATGTCACCAGGAAGGAAGGAGAGCAGAATCACAGGCTGCAAGTCTTTGATGCCTCAGAGATATCTCGGAAGAGTGGTTACATAAAAGTCAAGAGGGAAAAGAAAAGCACCAGAGACTCACTATGATTACACAGAAGGTAAAAATCACATGGGATGTCCTATTTGTGACCAATGTCATTTAAAAAAGTGGCTCAGTTGGTTGAATACTATCCTGTGCATTGAAGAGTTGCTGGTTCGATTCCTGGTCAGCACATGTTTGGGTTGAGGTTTGATCCCTGCTTGGGGCACATGCAGAGGGAAACTGATTGATGTTTCTCTTTTACATTGTTGTTTCTCTCTCTCTGTCTCTCTTCCTCTCTCTAAGCATGTCCTTGGGTGAGGATTTTAAAAAGCGAGGGGGTAGAGATACAGCTTTTCTTGCAGGGAACTCAAATAAAGGCTACTGTTGGAGGTGAAAGCGGCAATGCCATCAGCTCCCAGAGGCACAGATGAAAGAGGCACAGACGCCAGAGCCTGGAGCTCATCTGCTCAGCATTTAGCGGCAGCACTGGCTCTTCCATGTGACTGAGCAAGCTTTCCGCAACGTTTATCTGATCATGAGAGCCACCACCCTGAACCTGAATTCTGTATCTGGTGGCAACAGGCTTTCCAGATGGAGACCGCCGTCCCTGAGCTGAGCAGACATGGAGATGGGTGACTGGGTAAAGGGAGGAAAGAAAGGCCAAGAACATGTAGCTGGCTCCAAAGCCTGTCATGTGGACTGGGAATCTCATTAATGAAGCAAAGTGTGTATAGTGATTAGTAAAAGGTTTGAGTGCATTCGTGAACTACCGTGTTTCCCCGAAAATAAGACCTACTTCGTGGAAACATAATACATCCCCTGAAAATAAGACCTAGTGCATCTTTGGAAGCAAAAATTAATATAAGACACTGTCTTATTTTCGGGGAAACAATGTAGAACCAAGGAGGGTGTCCTGTGATTATATGACCAGAATTGGATTCAATCACTACCACCCACTCTCTCATTATAAAAGGATAATTAACTTTCTTTTGCATCCTGCTTGAAATACTGCTTTCATCAATTATTAGTTGCCCCCAACTACCTAAAATAAAATCTTATTTTGGTGAGATATTTTTTCTAATGACTATTCTATTTTTGTCAAGTGTTTGAAAAGGGCGTCAGAGTCTAATATAGGAACTGATCATGAAGACATTAGTAGATTAAAATAGTTTTCCTGCTTGAGATCCTAGATTCTTACTCTTACAGGAAAAGAGCTAATTTTAACTTTTAGCAAACACGTCCTGAGTGAACCAAGTGAAGCAGCAGGAGCCAGAATCCCTTCCCAAACATTCCCCCCTGATGACTGGGCTTAGCATTTCCAACAAATTCATTACTGCCTCATGAAGCAGGTAACAATGTCTTTTTTGTTGTTGTTAGTCCGCACTGGAGGATATTTTTTCCATTTATTTTAGAGAGTGTGGAAGGGAATGGGGAGGAGGATGGGGGAAAGAGGAGAGAGGAGAGAGAGAAATATGGATGTGAGAGCCACATCATTGGTTGCCTCCCGCAAGCTTCTCAACCAGGGCTGAAACCTGAACCCAAGTATGTTTCCTTGATTGAAATTGAACCCGCAACCCTGTATGTAGTTCATGGGCTGACACTCTAACCACTGAGCCATGCTGGGCTGAGCCCTTTTTAATTTTTAAGTTCTAATACATTTTTTTTCTTTTTAAAAAAAAGACAGGTTTACAGAAATATAAGGTAAAAACAGTAACATTGACACTTTCAAAGTACAGGTCAATAAGTGGTGACAAATGTAAACAGTTGTGCAACCACAACAATAGTCGAGTTATAAAAACAGTTCTGTCACCCCTGACCATTCCTTACTGTCTCCTTTGTAGTTGACCCTTTCAGGACTTACTGGTCAATTTAAGCAAATTTTATTTAGATGACCTCCTAGGGTCTCTTTCTAACCCCACAGATACTAATTTTGTAAGAGAAAAAGCAAATAAAGCAATAAAACTGTTGTGGGGTCGAACCCTGTGTTCAAAATAAGACCACCGGAAGCTGCTAATTAATTAAAAAAAGCAGACAAGGATTTATTAAACTGGCCAGGATGGCCTCAAGAGCACCAAGCACAGGTGGAGACCACAGGATAGCACCGTTCCAGGTGTAGACAGTCCTTTTAAAGGTCTAAACCACAAGAATTTTCCTTTGTTCTGAATTCTAAATTCTAAATGCTGGGAACAGCCCACAGGGTCTTTCCCAGCCACATCCTGCTGGACATTGGAATGTGGCCCTATCTTGTAAAAGCAGGTAGTACAGAAGCAGAGCTGAGCGGTTAATCTCTAAAGGTTATCTACAGTTTCTACTCCTGAAGCTACTGAGTCCGTGGGAATCAGTCTCCGGTGGTCCTGGTCCACAGACACAGGAAAACTGCCTTAGCCTCCAGGTCTCCACCTGGAAGCTGAGGTAATTACCTTATTGTTTAAGCAAGTGCAGAAGCCAGAACAGCAGGGTTAAAATCCAAACAGCAGTTTTTACCTAAGTATGGTTGCTACCATACTTCAAACTACAACTTTTATCTGTTAGTTTATAATTTATATTCTTTCAATTTCCAGGAAGAAACTGAAAAATTAAAACCCAGTTTGCGAGTAGTTTTCTACATCCTATATATAGTCATTAGACCTGGCTTTCCTGCTTGCCAGGTCTTAGTTATCACCATTCCAAAAAATGGTGATAACTAAGTGGGTTTGGGGTAGAGAATAACAGGATTTTGAAAATGTGAAGGGCTAAATAAATGTAGCACAATAGCACATTTTTTGAAGTAAAGATAAGTAAAAGGGGTTTGTTAGATTACCAAAGTGAAAGTCTAAACTGTCAGATCCAGGGCTTAAAAATGAAGTCATTAGTGTCTCACCTGGAAATATTAATATGAAATATGAGAAACTACTCTAGGAGAGACACTCTATTTTTTTCTTTTTAAAAAATATGTTTTTATTGATTTTAGAAAGAGAGGAAGTGAGGGGGTAGGGTGGAGAGAAAGACAGAGATCCATCAGCTGCCTCCTACCTGGGATGGAGCCCAACACCTGGGCAGGAATCAAACCAGTGACCTTTCAGTACATGGGACGACACTAAACCAGTGGTCGGCAAACAATGGCTTGTGACCACATGCGGCTCTTTGGCCCCTTGAATGTGGCTCTTCCACAAAATACCACAGCCTGGGCAAGTCTATTTCGAAGTGGCGTTAGAAGAAATTTAAGTTTAAAAAATTTGGCTCTCAAAAGAAATTTCAATTGTTGTACTGTTGATATTTGGCTCTGTTGACTAAGGAGTTTGCTGACCATTGCGCTAAACCAACAGAGCCACACCAGCCAGGGCACACTCTGTTTTCTATGTCTTCTCATGGAACAGAAAGCAACCAGTGACAAGGAGGACATTATGTCCCCCAAATTATCTCTTTCTCACCTCTCGCTGTTGTTCTGCCAGAATTTTCTCAATCTAGGAGATGTTATTTCTTTTTAAAAATATATTTATTTATTAATTTGAGTGGGATGACATCAGTCAACATGAACGTACAGGTTTCAGGTGTGGGTTTTTATGTTATAAGATCTGTATATCGAACCGTGTGCCCACTACCCAGCCAAATCTTCTCTTGTCACCTTGGAGACATATTTCTTATTCACAAAATAAGTATGTGTTAGGCACCATGACCCCTATACTATCCCTGTTAGTCTACCCAATTTCCTCGAGCTCCAGACAACCTTAAAGATGGCATTCCCTTTTTCTGATACAGAAAGAAAATGCCTATAGTTTGGTCATTCTCTGTAGCTCTCTTTCACAGAAAAGAAAAGTAAGAAGTCAGTCAGAATGAAGCCAACTGTTCTGTCCGAAGCCTGGGACGCTATTTTATCAGCTTTGATAAGGTGGCCTACGTGGATAACAGGGGAGAATTACTTGTGGGGAGAATGGGAAGAAGCATTTACAGTGATTGCCGAGGTGCCCTCTTTGTGATGACGTAAAAGCAGAAATGGCTATCTTTGTGGTCAGTCACTGACCTCAGTGAAACTCTCCCAGAAGCAGTTGGTAGGGCCCCTCCAGCCACTGCAAAGCCGGACACACAGATTACATCATGCCTGGGGGACACTCTCCCAAGGGCAAGGTAAGGCTACAGGGAGAGGGGCCATGAGCTAGGAATGGCAGGAAGCTGAGAAAACTGGATCTTGGAATCAGTCCTATTTATAAAAGAACATAGTGGGAACTGCGTGGTTTGGGCAGAGATAAGGGAAATATTTCTGGTTGTGAATAGGTAATCTATGTGCATTGAGCAGACCAGTTTTTACAAGACACAAACATTTCCTGAGGTCTTCTAAAATTTTGGCTAGAAACTTCAGAGAGCATGCCTGCAAAATCAAGAGTAACACAGTGACTAAGACAGGAAAATCACATATATTAATTAATCACTGGTAGGCTGTGCATCTGAATCTGAGGAAAAGAAAGGTCAGAAAGAAAAAAGGAGGAAAACAAAGGAAAAGGAATCAGAATTTCTGGAGTATTCTAGGCTTAATGGAGTTGCCAGGAATAAGTCTGCAAAAAAAAAAAAAAAAAAAAAAAAAAAGAGCAGGCAAAGACGCCTGGCTGGGGTGAAGTGCAGCAGCATAGAAGCAAGAAAAATCATGCAATGTTGAGCAGATTTATGTGCTTGTGTGTGAGATTATGGATTTCTTTAGAGGCATTTTTGAGGGTAGACAAAGCTAAGCACTAATCTGGATTTCTTAAGAGTCAAATTTCTTTTTTAGTAAAGAAGAAAAGCATCTCAGCGTTTTAAACATTCTGATTCTCTAATTCATGGAAAAGTTGAATCCCTAAGGATTATTTGTTTATAGCAAAAGGTAAGACTGGACTTACTTCTAGTTATACAGCCAAGTTTATAGCTATTTTCTATTTCAGTAACTCTACTAACTCTTCTATTAAGGCTTTAAGCTCTTTCAAGGCAGGGGACATGTTTTCTATCTTTTTGTGTTCTACAATAGTGGGTGTCTGATGAATGGCAACAATGACTAGGCCTGCTGAGAATGTATGAATATCAGTAATGCACAGGGGTTGGAAAAAGTAGGCTCACAGCTGTGAGTCCACGAGACACAGAATTTATTATTATACTGGTGGCCTGGTGCACGGATTCGTGCACATTGAAAGGAAATTAATTAGAAGGTGGCCGGCAGTACGGGACTGGGCGAGACAGGCCAGACACACCCTGGAGCCAACCTCCTATAGTCCCTCCCCAGGATGGCTCAAAGGGCGTCTTCGGAGTGAGCAGGGTCCCTCCAGCAGATGGGATCCCTCAGTCTGGCCTGCGGGGATCGGGCCAAAATTGGCTCTCTAACATCACCCAAGGGATCCCAGAATTCCAGAGTTGCTGTTGTACAGGGTGTGGAATATAAACCCAAGTGTGCAGTAAACCAAATTCAGGGCCGATAGTGTCCCAGCAACAGCATAACCCATGCCCGAAGGTGAAATCACATGTGGCCTTGACAGGAACCAGGCCTCCTACTCGCTGGCTCCAGGGTGCGTCACCTGAGAACCACTGCTGTCAAATCACCTCAGCTGCCAAGTCACCTCGGCTTGGCAGCTCCTGCACTGAGCGTCTGCCCTCTGGTGGTCAGTGTACATCATACCTACCAACTGGTCAGATGGTCAGACAGTCCCTTAGTTTTTTATATACCGTATATAGATTATAGGCCCAGTGCATGAAATTCATGCATGGAGGGGGGCTCCTCAGTCTGACCTGCACCCTCTCCAGACTGGGACCCCTCAGGGGATGTCCGACTGCTGGTTTAGGGATTGAGCCCTAAACCAGCAGTCAGACATCCCTGTCGCAATCTGGGACCACTCACCTTCCTGCCTGCCTGATCATCCCTAACCCCTCTGTCTGCCTGCCTAATTGCCCCTAACCTCTGTGCCTGGTGGCCTGATCACCCCTACCTTGCCCCCATAACTGTCTGATCGCCCCCAACTGCCCTCCTCTGCCGGCCTGATTTCACCCCTAACTGCTCTCCCCTGTTGGCCTGATCACTCCTAACTGCCTCTGCCTTGGCCCCCACCACCATGGAAGGAAGTTGGACATCTGGAAGATGGCCAGATGACCCAGTCTAATTAGCATATTACCCTTTTATTAATATAGATTATTAAAATAGATAGATTATATAGAATAGGATTGCTTAAATGTGGGTTGAGGAAGCCTTTTTCAGCAGGAGATGCTCTTGGCAGATAAAAAAAAAACATAATCCCGATATCTGGACTGATAGCCAGCCATATGCATTATACTGCCAAATCAGTCATTAAAAAACTGAATCACTTTCATACAACTTACACCAAACAGCTGTTGCCCTTAAAACCCTTTCTCGGCCCCCACCTTAGGTTATGCCTTTGCAGTTCACCCAGATTTGGTTCTGATTGGTTGGTTTCTATGCCCGTCAGCATCTACGGGCCTATCTCTGGGCCTCACCATAGAGTCAGGGCTGATCAGCAGCCACCCCAGGCTGCTGGTGAGTGGGCTGAACTGCTGACTTCTAGGAGAGAGAGAGAGGCTTGGCCTCTGATCAGCCCCATCTCTCTCTCACTCAGAGAGGTCATGCCTGCTGTTTGAGCAGCCTGGCATTCCGTCGAGCCTTTGGTTGTTTTGGATGTTACAACCCTAACTCTTTATTTATATTTATATATATATAATTTCTTTATTAATTATTATATTATTTGTCTTCATATTATTGTTATCACTTTGTATCACTACTTATGTTTTGTATTTTAGGTAATGATAGCTGGTAATTTAACCTATTTTTGCCTACCTCTGCATGTCAAAATTCATGAGCATTATTTATATCTGAAACAATAATCCATTTGGTTTTGAAGTATGATGCTGCCTAAATGGAAGAAGCTAGTAGGAAATGCTGCCTTTGTACCAAGCAGGAGGAGGTCAGAGGTGGCCGAGGATGTGGCATAGTAAGTGTTCATCCTGGAGGGCCACCTACTATCTCCTCCCCACTGCTATCTCTTTCCCACACATACAAGGACGCATGCATCTGCAGGACAATAATAAGTCCAGGAAACAGACAAGCTGATAGCAGAGTGAAAACAAAGAGGAAAGAGTACACAGGTTCAAAGAACTCCCCTAACAAGTTCTAAATCCAAACCCTTAGAGACTTCTCTCAGGATTGGAAGAGACCTTGAGAGCCACCTATGTCAAGTAAATTGGGAACAGAGGAGGAAGAAAAGTTTACATAGAATTAGAAAATCTTTAATCTAGTGCTGGTAGGGACCTCCAATATCTACTGTTTATTGAATGGATATTGGATAATACCCACATAGTACCCAAGATAAACACAGCTACAGGACTTAAATTAGACCCTTCATTCTTACTATTCCACCATTGTCTCTCAATGCTTTTATTGTATTTGTAAGGCATCTTTAAAAATCATCTCTGCAGTTTGTCAAAGGTCTCTAACTCACTGAAAAATAAACAACATCTTTTCTAAATTAAGCAGAATTCAGAGAAAAATACTTAGGCTGTAAAATAATTCTGAACTGTCTTGAACTAGTTGTTTAACTTTGGAAATCCGCTCAGTCCTCCAGGGGTTCAGTTCCTGTATGGGTAAGATGAAGAGGTAGGATTATCTGAATCATGAACTCAAGTGTCTACAATGGCCAGTTAATTAATATAAATGCATGAAAATCAAGTAAGACAATAGGTGCAAAACTGCTTGTATTATGACCAAGCAAACTGGCTGTCTACTTACACTGGTTCTGAAAACATACTACCCCATGTTTTCCGGAAAATAAGACATCCTCCGAAAATAAGACCTACTTACAGGTTTCCTTCTGAGTGAAATATAAGGCATCCCCCCTCCCCGAAAATAAGGCCCCCAGGCTCTGTCTCACAATGAAAATTAATTTACCGTAAACCGGTCACTAGGGCCATCCCCACTGGCGTCTAGCAACCAGTGACGTTACGCGGAGTCCTGACGTCACTGCTATGTGAACGAAGAGAAATCAGCGTGGAAACTTTGTGAAACCTAAACTGCAAGAAGTTGTGACTTGGGTGAAGAATTCATGGGAGAAAATCACTGACAGTTGCATTGCAAATGCACTGCGAGCAGGCTACCTTGACAAGTAGTACTCATTTAAAGACAGTGCTATTGCTAAACATGAGAGATTTGGTCCACTGATTCTGAAAGAAATGGAGTTACAAGAAATTCACCAGGAAATTCAGGAATTGGATTGTTATGATGATGTTCCAGAAGATGATGACATGATTGTCATTGAATAAATGAGTAAATTCTCAATACTGTAGGATTCACAGTTTGTCTGGTTTGTGTTGACAACACCGTACTACCGTACCATATACAGGTGATAAATTTCCTTTATTTTCATTTAACAAAAAATGTGTTCCGTATTCTTCATGGAAAAATAAGGTATCCCCTGAAAATAAGACCTAGTGCATCTTTGGGAGCAAAAATTAATATAAGACACTGTCTTATTTTTGGGGAAACAGGGTATATGGGCCAAACAAAATACACTGGAACTGTAGGCTACACCAGACTGCCCAGACTCCTTCCAGTTTCCCAAGTTTAATGACCCTAAAGAATACTAAGCCTCATCCACGCATTAAAATTAGTTATTTACACATTTCTATTGAAACAGAAAAAAGGCAGTGATACAAATAATAGAGACTCACAGATAAAGAAGCTACCGGTCAGCCAACAGCTTACTCTCATTTATTCCACTATCCTCTATTCCCCTACCAGGTGAGTATCGTTTACCCAGTTCGGGCAGTGAGCACAGATTATTGTGGGGTGAGCGGACCCTGCCAACTGGCATCTAAAATTTCAAAATGAAATGATACAATCACTAAAGTTAAATGCAGGTCCCTAAAGTAGATTTAAATTAGAGATCAAGTTTTGTAGGAAATAAAATGCCCAGTAATTGATCCCTCCATCAGTATTTTCTACTCAAATGAATAATACTTCATTGCATTAAATTTATATCTAAAAGTCACCAAATTAACTTTCTTATGCAACACAAATTGTTTTATATGTTGCGACTTTCTTTTACTCCTTAAAAAAAATTATTGTAAGCAGTCATAATCACCCAAACAGTTCACCACCATACCTTACTATTTTTGGTATAAAACCCTTGTTATTTGGCAACTCTTAAAGCAGAAATGCCTGAACTCTTTAAAAAAAAGAAGTGAGTGAGATGAGGGTGATCATAGGGATTAAGAAATTACTTGCCAGTTTCTAGAACCATAAAAGGACACAATCACTTTCTGTAGCTAAAAAGGAAAGAAGTTTAAAAGTTGAGATTTATATTTGTCAGTCAAATTGGTTTTCAGGAAGCTTCAATTTAGCATTTATAAAAAAAACACACATCCTTATTTATATATGAAGGTAGAAAAATTTAAGGTGACCTTTCTTTCTTCTGCTGTCAAATGGTAAAAATCAGAATAACGACATTTAATTAGCAGTTCCTCAATTCAGCTCAAGCCAGTGCCCTCCATTCCAAAACCAAACTTATAAAAAGCTGAACATCTGAAATTGTACAAACATAATATACTAAAACATAGTTTCAAGAATGAACAAATGCAAATTTCATGCTATTGGAAGGCTAAGGGTCAGACATCATTCCTTTTAATATGTTAACAATCATCAGAAAGAATGATTACAAATTTTAAACAGGAAAGAGCTTGCTCTTTAATAAAATACCAAATACAAAGGTCCAGGTTCATTTGCCTGGCTGGCAAACCTTCCACAGAACTGCCATGCTAAAGCTAAACAAAAGCTATTAGGCTGGCCCAGAATGACGGCACAGACAATTTGAAAACATCTTTCATGGCATGAGAAAATTATTTTCAATGTCAGAAAGTGCCAGGAGAACTGCCTGCCTCAATGTGACTGCAGGCAGCTTCCCCAAGTCCCTCTGCCTCTCTAAGCATGAATCATAGGGAGAGGAGAGCGCTCCTGGCAAGGGTACAGTCTTTCCTCTGTGGTTCCACACTCCGTCCCCTTTTAGTTTATTACATATATATATATATATATATATATATATATATATATATATATATATATATATAAAGCTTGATGGATAATAGTTAAGTAGATTCCAGATAAGCTTAACTGATGGCATTTGAACACCAGGGATGCAATCTATCATTGCAGAAGTCTATTGTTCCATTGTGAGCCGCAGATGCAGGGAAGCATCTTCTGCATCCTAAAAAGGGCTGGGCCCATTGATCATGTGTGAGATGATGGCTGCACCATGTGGGAGAGGAGACAGAAACAAGCTATGAAAATATCTCCACTTCCCTAGTCTCCTAAACATCATTAGCTCATCTGCCGGACGATTGCAGCGAGCTGGAAGGGGCAGCAACTCGTCCTTTATGTGTGCACATTAAGTGGAATTTCAACGGCAATAGCCATAGGCTTTCCACAGGGACATGGCTGTTATGATGCATGAAGCCTTCAGTGAGCAGGCACAATTTCCCCCGAACTAACTTTAGGCAAAAAAGCAAGGGAGCTAGTTAAAAACATTGTTTTTAAACACTGAATAACATGAGAAAAAACAGTTCCACTTCTGTGCCTACATAGAATCACTTGTTAGGACAGAATGGAGCAGACCCTAAAACAAGCTTAGAATGCTAATTCAGAAACATCATATGCAAGCCCTCATTTATGGAATGACTAGAGGCTTGGTACAGGAATTTGTGCACAGGTGGGGTCTGGTGGGCCCACCCTGATGGGGGCCCATAGGGCGGGGCCCGCTGTGGGGTCTAACGCTAGAAGCTATAGCTTTCTTCCAGCTGGATCTAATTATACTTTAAGGATATCCAAAAGAAAACACACAACAGAATTGTTTTGCATACTCACAACTTAAACCTATATGGTGATGGAAGGAGATTAGACTTTGGGTGTTGACACACAATGCAATATACAGTTGAAGTATTATAAAGGTGTACACTTGAAACTTATATAATGTCATCCAATGTTATCCCAATAAATTTAATTTTAAAAAGTAGTATTTTTTTTTAATATATAGTCAATATATACATATACATCTGAAATAAGGATAGCAAATGTGGAAAAGGACCAAGGGTCTGTGTATTAAGTCAGTGCCCACCTGCCCCTGTTGTAAACAGTCAGTGAATAATTACATCCTCAATTCTTTTCTCTTTAGACACTCAATGAGACAACACATAAATGATGTATGCAATAATAAAATCAATGCTCAACATTTTTCAACTTTTACATTATCCCAGTCACTGTGCTAACCACTTTTTAAAAATTATTCCATTTATGGATGAGAACAATTCTACATAAGTATCTATTATCTTCATTTTATAGGTGAGGAAACTGAACATCAAAGGATTAAATAACTTCCCCAAGGTCACAGTTAAAACAAAGCCAAAATTTAAACCCTGACAATCCAACTATAGAGCTCTTGACCACTGAGCCATACTGCCTGATGGTATAATTAGGTGATTTTAGGGGCAAAGTCTCTATTAACTTTCCATCAAAAACTGAGGCCTCTTAATGCTCCAATTAAGGTATCAACAATGGAACAAGAGGTGCTATTCCAAATTAAGATTATCCTCTTAGGAGAGGGCATTTGGCTAGAAATCCTTGCATTTCAGAGGTTAGAGATAAAATCATCTGGTTTGAGTCATACTGTATGAAAGTCATTGCCATTTCTCTCCTGATCCTGGAATACAATATCCTCCTCCACCCCTTGCCCCTCTGAAAGGGTTAGCAAGCACACAGCCCTAGAGTTTCCACTCTTAGTCACTAATGACAATCAAATTGTCACCATTTGCTATGATATCACCTCACTGACTACATGCATCTAATGACATCACAGATATGTGTATCTGTGTCTATCTGATGTATTTTCATGCATTATAGGATTATGTGTTTTATTCCTTACAGGTTTATAAACACATTTACATAGGAAAATGCTATCAAATGGATAATATGCACCTCACATTTAAGAAGCTATTCCAAAATTTAAATATTTAGGGGTATTCATAGAAGAGTAAAAATAAATAAAATTTAAGGGAGGGGTGGGCAGGAGAAAGGACGGGTGCTGACTCAGTGGCAAGGCATCCTATTACAAGAATATTGCAGAGCTGGAAAGAGGCGCTTCAAATTATCCATTCAACCCCATTCACTTTCGTCATTAAAAAGACCGTGAGCTTAAAGTGATTATGCAAACTTGGCCAAGAGCTCTTTAACAATTTCATTATGTAAATTATATGATCTGAGCCTTAATGTACTGCCCCTCTTTCTTTTCTTCCAGCTACCCAAAGCGCTGCTGGGTGTGACTGCGGAAATATATGGGTGAGGCGGAGTCTAGAGGCAGTTCAGAAAGAAGCCTCCCTGAGGAATGGCAATTATTCCATGTGTTCTGATTTTAGGGTTTGGCCTCAGTGATCCTCAAAACAATAAGTCTGTTATCATGCTCATTTTCTTTAGAAAATGTCCACCAGTTCTGCACTCTGCGTCTCTACGCTGACTCACGCTGTGCTATCATATTGCAAGAATAAGATGAAAACATTATGAGACTCATTAAAGCCTAATGCAGTCTTCCATCAATCGCCAGAGGTTATTAGTACCCTTACAGGATGCTATGGTGCGCTCCTATACAGAACAGTTAGACACGGCATTCTTGGTAAGCTCGGGATCTCAGGTAGTCCCGAGGATGATTTCCTAAATACAAATGTAAGAATAAGTACGATGGATGTGCACGATGTCATTTACATACTACTGTATGCAGGAAGGAAAACCACCCATAAGGTATCCAGGTGCCTAAAGGTTCAGCTTTGATTCTCCACCCCACTGCCAATTCTATTTAGAGTTATAATGATATTTGGTGGGGATTTTTATATAACTATACCCTATTACAAATAGCTATGTACCTTTGGGAAAATATTTTTTTTTCCTTTTATAGTTTCTATTACTGTAAATAAGGTTATTTTGAACAACTCAAATAGACTATGAATCTATGTAATCTGGCCTTCAGAGGTCCACAAATGCCTAGACTATTTCTCTCTACACTAAAATGACTGCAGACTTTTTTTCTTCCCTCGTTGACAAGTTTCCTTTCTCTCCTCCTACTATGGGGCTGCTAGAGAGAAAGTGACTAGTATGTTTGCTACCTTCACCCACTATCTTGAATTAAGGGGAATCTGGCCTGGTGGTAGCTCCATTGTTTCCATGGAATTCATGTGTATGCGTTTTATGGGTGGTCTGTTTCAGAAGACCAAAATTTCGTATTCCAGGGCAGGCTGGGCAGAAAGAATTAGAATTAAATTTTTATGACACTCCAAATGAAGTAATATTTCACTATTGTTATTATTTATTAGGTGTGAATTGGAGTGCTGGTAGTGAAAAGATATTAGAAATGGCTGCCTTGACTGAGATAGGATTTTGTGATTCTATAGAGTAAAAGAATGCCATGCTTATCTAACTAAGGATTTGATCGAGACTTGGCGAGTCTCTGCCACCAGAGAAGCTGCTCAGAAAGCCACACATATAAGTGCCATAATGCACTGATGTTTAATATAAAGAAGCCGACTATGTTCTCAGAGTTTTTAGAGGCATACCAAGCAAAAAGGAGTCAATAAATTTTGTGCTCTCCATGATCTAGGCTAAATATGAAACATTTTTGTCTCCAGGATTTTAATGATTAAAGACTATGGGTGGAAATGTAGATCATAAAAGAGCTTAGCTGCGGGTGACCCCCTCTCCAGCCCAAGTATCTCCCAAGGCTGCAGACCCATATATTCAACTGCCTTCCAGGCTCCTCCATTTGGACCTCACACAGGCTCTTCAACACGCCATATTCAGAACCAAGCACATTATATCTACTCTACCTTCTACCCTCCTTCCCTCAACCATGGTTCTTAAACTTCCTGTATTCTTGATTTCCAATAGTCCAAGAACACTAAGTTCACCCAATCCAGAAAACTCTATGCTTTTGAACTTCTGTTAGTTTTTATTTTACCCAGTTAAAAAATCTAATTCCCTCAGTAGCTTCTTTATAAGCTTCCTTTAAAACCTATTTTAAATTGCAAGAAGCTATCTCTTCTGATATAAATGTAATTTTTCTGAAAATTTAACCATTATAGAAAAGTAAAAAAAAGGAAAAGTCTCTTGAATACTCACCACCCAGAGCTGATTTTCCATTGTTTATTTAGTTAATCTGTTAGTGATTTAACTAATTCCCTAATAGTGGGCACATTTCACTAGTATAAACAAACTACAGTTAGCTTTCTTGACCTATGTACTTAAGATCACTAAGATCATCCAATCCAGAAAACCTAATGCTCTGAGTTCTATTATCAGACCTTCTGAACATCCTTATTTCTCCTAGGAATAAATTCTTTCAAAAAAGCACCAATTTAAGTTCCTATCATTTTGCTGAGAATGTCTGTTGCCCTGAGAATGGATATTGATTAACTTTTTAATCTTCCTTAATATGACAGGCAAAAAGCACTTCATAAGGTTATTTGCATATTCTATTTAGTGATAAGGCTAAACATCTTTTCATATGTTTACAGTCTATTTTACTCTCTTGTTTCTAAAATTGCCCTTTTTAATTTTTTCCTATTGAATGTTTATCTCTCTATTATTGACTAGAGGTCTGGTGTATGAAAATTCATTCACTCAGGGAGTCCCTCAGCCTAGCCTGGGCCCTCTTGCAGACTAGGAGCCCTCAAGGGATGTCCGACTGATGGCTGAGGCCCACTTCCTATGGGCCTAAGCCAGTCTGGCATCCCTCTGTGGGAGGCGACCGGGTGGGCTGATCAGGGGATGGCGTGAGGCTGTCCCTTCCTCTCTTAACCCCTCCCACCAGTGCCTCTCTGTTGCCACTGGTTGCCACCGTCCCCCTCCCCCCATTGCTGTCCCCTCCCTCTGCCTGCTGGCATACCCCTTGGGCACCGCCTGCTTGCTGCCCCTGCCCCCCCCACTGACTGGTCGTTCTGCTGTTTGGTCAATTTGCATATTATGCTTTTATTATACAGGATAGTTTGTAAGTCATTTTTAAGGCCCTTTTCTTATTTGAGACAAGGTTTACTCAAAATGCAGATCATCTCTCAAATTGATAATAACACAAAGCTAGGCCAATTGGGACCACTGTAACCTGTGTCATGCAAACTAAGTGCTACCTGTGTGCAAGTCAGGGGTTACTGCTGGCTGGAGGGATCTGAGACGGCATCATGGATTCCGGGCACTTAGGATTTGGCAGATTTTTTATAGAAAAGAAATAAGCCCGCAGGGCCAAGAGCAGGACCCACTTTATAGAGGAAATACAATTAATATTTGTTGAACAAAACTGAATGAGTCAGGAAAGATAACTCCATAAATGTAAAGTTTATGTTAGGGATTGATGATATATGGCTGGAAAATTAGGTCGAACCCAAATTATATCAACAGTCTGGGCTATCATTGAAATATGTGGCATGAAGAACAGCGTTGAGCCTTAGGGAATGGGGAGACTGGATAATCATTTTATTGCTCCTCTAATTTCAAATCTAGTAAATGCTAGTGGACCTACTGATAACTGTCAGAACACATGAGTCACACAGCCTTTTCACCTCAATAAAGGAAGTTTAGTTGGGCAGATGTCTCACAGAGTTATAAAACAAGTGAATGATGGTGTTCACATCTCTGTTTTACAGCTGTAATTGTAAATCTAATGAACCATGGATATAACATGCAAAACACAAGCAGTATCTAGCGTCTTGATTGAAATAGGAGCCTGGGTATGTTATGAAAACCAAGCTTATGACTTCAAGTAGGTCCACAACATTAAAATAAGACCGAATGATTAGGCTTTTGAAATAAAAGAGGATGTTGATTTGAAATTTGTTAATGATATTTTCTCTTTTTTGAAGGGTTGCTATATAAACAAAATTTGAGTATGAACACAAGAAACAAAAATAAAAAACAGGATAGAGTTTGACCTAGGAGAAGGGGAAGATATAACAATGTGAAGGGAGAAATAATAGGCCCTAGTGAATAGATAAAAAGATGAACCGAAGTTACTGGGATATTAAAAGTGATGAAGAGAGAGGTAACAATCTGGAAGAGTACATATTATCTATCTACCTATACAGCAATTCCTTTATTCTCATAGAATTGAAAGACATTGGGTCTAGAAAATCAGATATCCACACATCCTCCTCCTACTTCTGAGACCCATATCTTCCCATCTGACCCACTCCTAATGTGCCATGGAAGTGGGTGTCTGTATCAACTTCCCGCAATGATGGCTCCATGGAGGTACACACCACTGCCCCAATTCAGTAAAGGAGCTCAACAGCAAACTTCCCAAGGCATGGATCTGAATGTAAGTGAAGTCCCCAAGGTGGCACTGTGTGCATTTCATACACTATGTATCTGCTGTCAACTCAGTTCCTAACCACAGACAGAGAAATGACAAGGGGAATGCTATTGAACTATAGGAGAAGCAGAAATACAGAAGGACCAAAATGTGCTATGTGTTACATCAGGTCCACGAACCTTTCCACAAAGTAGAACACATGTTTATTTTTATGGCAATAGGGCCCTGAAGCCTCCCCAAAGTGGGGCTCAGGGTTTGAGGGAAAGCCATTGGAACAGTGCCTTTTGTAGGTATGGGATACTTTAACTTTGCCAGAGCATTTCTACATGTATGACAGCTTCTATCTTTATTTTAAAGATGAGAAAACTGGGGTCAGCAAGGCTAAGTGGCCTGACCAGGGTCAAATGATAATCACTTTGGTAGAGGGCCACATGGAATTTCCAATTCCAGTCCATGGCTTATGGTGAACCACTCTTCCCTAGACTGATTTTCTGTTTTATTTTAAACTACCTTAAAAAATGGGTTCATATAATGTATGAGCAGAAAAAGACAATGTGTATGCACTAAGGATTTTATTGGTATTAATTTGCTTATAAATTTTTCTCTATCATTCATTCAACAAAGATTTATTGAGACTCAGCTATGTTCCGGGCATGGCTAAGTGCTGGAAATAAAAAATCAAATAAGATAAAATCATTATCCTTGAAAAGTTCACCTTAGATTGGTGGTTCTCCAGAAATACTTTTTATCCAAAGTCAAATTCCTTCAGTCAAAATCAAATTTACTGCTGCCAAATATGTAGATATCAAAACAAGTGGAAAAGAATCTGTACTGTCATGCAGTAATAAGATCTTTAAAAAATAAAAATGTGTGCTCGGATATTACTTTCTAAATAAATATCCAGGTGAACTCTGTGAATCACTACAAGATACTTAGCCAAAAAGAGCTGAGAGAACAGTCCAAATGATGACTATCTGCAAAGAAAGGTAATACTTAGAAATGAAAATAGGGAGAGAAAGAAAAAAAATAATCTAAAGGCATTAAAAACTACTTGCACAGTGACTCCCAACCTCAATAAATATGGGCACAAAAATCAGTCTCAGAAGTTTTCCTACTTGGTTTCAAATCCGTATTGTATCCAGAACTGAAAAATAACTTTGTGTCTATGACAGGGAAAAATCACCCTAAAAAATAATCTAAAAGTCAACACTTTAAAATATAACAAACATTTGGAATCATACACATGACAAATTTAATTTACCATAGGACTATATCACAATATAACCTCACTTTCAAAATCATTGTCTTTCAATCTTCTAAAAGCCCAGAGGCTTACAGACCTCTACTAACAAATCAAAACAAACACTAGGCAGTTTGTGCCTTTGTCCTTAAAAAGATATGATTCTCTTTGTAGCCTGAGTGTTTCTGAACAGGAAGTACAGTATTTTGGTTCCACTATGGGAAGGTGATATGAACATGCCAGAAATATGAGCATGTAATGTTGTGGATGAAAATATCACCACAATGTTGTAATGATTTAAATGTAACCTACCCGGATGTTTGTGGAGCTGACAATAATGATTTATGAGACTGGGTGATATGGAAAATGCATCCTTTTGGGCTCGGATCAAGACCCTCTGCTGCACTAGCTGTTCGGTCTTGGAAAAGCTTCCTCTCTGGCTTACTTTCTTTATCTACAAAAGAGGGCAACACAGTATCTGTTCTTTCAATTTTGGAGGATGGCTAACAAAATGAGATGACAATGTACTTTGTATAGATACAAGTAATTATCATTGTTTGACCTTTATCTTGATCACTCACAATGTCATTCCCACTGATGGGTGGCCAACTGGACTTTTGAGAGCTTTATTCACTCTCACCCCCATCTGACTAAGCATTCCTGAAGGCAGGGAGTTAGTGTGAACAGCCATTTGTACTTCCACTTAAAGAAGCGCATTACTGAATATGGACTGTGTATTAGATTATTGTATTATAGTTAAATGTTCTGACTTTAATTATTTTATAGTAGTTATGTAAGAGAGATGCCTAAATGAAAAGTCAAATTATCAGTATCAATAAAGAACATTTGTGTAAGTTAGGTGTCTATCAGTTAACAAGGCCATCTTTCTTGTTCTGGAACTGGTGTGAAAAGGAAACACATGCCAGTCATCTGCTGGTACCCAGCACTTGCTACAAGGCTGATGACAATTATACTTCAGTTCATCCTGAGATACAAAATAGCCATCCAACTTACTGCTCCTCCTCAAGCTACAAGTTGTAGTTGTAAAATCAGATAGCTTAAGAGTTGAAACTTCAGTCTTTGTTTTTTTCTTCTTTAAAACAAATCAGTAGGGATGAATGAAAAGATAAACTGGGATTCTTCTCTCCAAAAATGTTAAAAGTAGGTGAGGATAAAGATCACGTGTTGGCAAACTAGAAGTCTGACGGGCTACATCCAGCCCGCAGCCTGTTTTTGTACAGCCTATGAGCTAAGAACACTTTTTACTGTGTAAATGGTGGCATATAGAAAGCAGTCATATCAGGCCTGAGACTTTGAAAGGGGCAGTTATCTGGCCCAACCTTGCCCACACATACTACTTTAGCTTTCCTGCCAAAGTGAACTTTTACTGCCACCATGCCAGTCCTACCTTGGAATTTTTCAAGGAGGAAGTGAGAAGGAATTAGCTTTAAATCTGTTCAAATAAGTATGTTAACAAATGTAAAAAATGGATATTTTTTCTGTGTCATGGGAAAAGAGATGAAAATGTTATAAAGAATTTAAACATTCAGGAAAGTACCTAACTACCCACCTTCATCAAATTCTAATGTCACACATACTTCAGACTTTCTTTTTAGACAAAACAAAACATTACAGATAGTTAAAGCCCTCCCATATATATATATATATATATATATATATGTATATATATATATATATATATATATATATGTATGCCTTGGTCCTATTCCTATTCTCACTGCTTTTTACAGGTAAATAATATCCTGAATTTTTTGTTTATCGTTATTGGGCATGTTTTCACACATTATACATGTATACCTATAAACATAAACTTTACATATTTTTAAACTACATAAATGGTATCATATTGTACAATGATTCTTCTCCATGCTTTATTTTACACATTGTGTTTTTGAAGTAACTGTGCTGGTATGTATAGCTTTAGTTTGCTCATTCTTTCTCGCCACTGTATGGTACTCCATTATATGAGACCATCACACTGTCTATTTGTCTGTTGAACATTTGTAGGTGCTTCTAGTTTTTACTATTATGTACAAAGCTACAATGTAGAACAATAGGCCCATCCTCACTTCACTTCATATGTCAGTCTTTTCTTCAAGGTGGCCAGACCCCACCTGTGCATGAATTCGTGCACAAGGCATCTAGGACAAATATAATTATTTTCCTATATTTCTTTCTAGAACTTTTAGGCTTTACTTTTTCCATGTATGTTTTTAATCTACTTTTAAAAATGTGCAAAAGCATGTGTGTTTTGAAGTAGGAATTAATTTTAAAAAATTATATTTTATTGATTTTTTACAGAGAGGAAGAGAAAGGAATAGAAAGTTGTAAACATCGATGTGAGAGAATCATCGATCAGCTGCCTCTTGCACACCCCCTACCAGGGATGTGCCCGCAACCAATGTACATGCCTTTGACTGGAATCGAACCCGGGACCTTTCAGTCCACAGACTGACGCTCTACCACTGAGCCAAATCGGTTTTGGCCCATGTACTATTTATTAATTAATCTATTCTTTCCTCCTTTGTTACTATGTAAAACAACTAAGTTTCCATATAGACTCATTTCTGGGCTCTCTCTGTTCTGTTCCACTAGTCTATTTGTCTAAGCCAACATCTCATTCTATTTATTATAGCTTTCTAAGTCTTATTATCTATCTGGTAAACCACTCACTTTATCTTAGTCTTCTTAAAACTGACTGAGTTATTCTTGGCCATTTACTCTTTCATTTGAATTTTACAATGATCCCACAAAAAGTTCTGCTGAGATCTGGGTTGGAATTGCACTGAATTTATAGATGAAATCTGAGAGTTAGTATCAAATAGTTTAAAACAAACAAAATGGAAATGTTGTAAAAAAGCTGGCAGGAAAACACTAAAAGTGAGCCATGTTTCCTTTATAAGTTGGGGGGGGGGGGAGAACCATGTAGTTAACTTTTTCATAAGCAAAAAAAATTTTTTATTCTTTTCTAATTTTTATACATATATTTTTATTTATTTCAGAAAGAAAGGAGAGAGAGAGAGAGAGAGAGAGAAAGAGAAACATCAATGATGAGAGAGAATGATTGATCGGCTGCCTCCTGCACACCTCATCCTAAGGATTCCAGGCGTGTGCCCTGACCAGGATTCGAATTGTGACCTCCTAGGTTTATGTTCAACCACTGAGTAACACTGGCTGAGCAAAAAAATAATTTTTAAAATATGGGGAAATCTGTATTATTTTAGCCTATCCTGCAGGACCATAAAACAATAAGGTATATAAATAAAAACTCTTACTCAATTTCTACAGTTAGGAATAAACCGATAAAATAAAGTGAACAATGAGGAATGGTGATAACATTAAACGTCTTTAGCTATTCTGACCTGTTCTCGTGCATTTTAGATATCAGAGCTAAAAATCACTAGAAGCAGTTCCTCAATTTCTATTTCAACAGTTTAAATGTTTTCCTATCATGCTCCCACTCCTCAGAACAGACCTCTCTTTTTTGTGTCTAATCTATGTTTTCATTACTGATTCAATAACATCTTACCGGAGATCAGTAAAAGGGGGAAAAATGTGTCTGAAGTCCATCAGTGTTAGCTCCCTGTGACAGGGATAAAAGAAAATAACTTTTAAGAGTTCAAAAAATAATGCTGAAAGCTCTCTAGGAAAGATTGAATGTAAAAGTAAAAAATATACATAGTTATAAAAAAAAAGGAGTTTTTAAACATTTATTTTTCTATTCGCTTTTTTTTATTTAAGGGATAGTTTAATTGATAAACATGTCAAGTTAAGAGACAGAGAGAGAGAGAGATCGATCAGTTTAGGTGTAGGTTTTCCTAACTGGGAAGCACCTTCTTTCGGTTTCTTCCTTTCTCCACAGAGGGGAAGCAGATGACTTTCTGCTGCCCCCTTCTGGTTTTTGGCTGCTGCAAATTTAGGAATATGAGCATACATGAGACCTTCAATTAATTGTCTTTTAGGGCCAGGCAGCTTCCTCCAAAATGTGGCACCCTTTTCATCTGGGAGCTAATATATTAGTGCTCATAAACATCTATTTTCCCATCTCTGAGTCCTGATAAGCTTGGTACCTTGATATCCTTGGGGTGAGGGTGGTGGACACAATTGGGGACTATTAGTCTTAGAAACCAAAACTGGAACTTAAAAATACATTTTCGCCAAAACCAATTTGGCTCAATGGATAGAGCATCGGCCTGTGGACTCAAGGGTCTCGGGTTTAATTCCGGTCAAGGGCACATACCTTGGTTGCGGGCACATCCCCAGTAGGGGGTGTGCAGGAGGCAGCTGATCGATGTTACTCTCTCATCGATGTTTCTAACTTTCTATACCTCTCCCTTCCTCTCTGTAAAAAATAAATAAAATATATATATTTTTAAAAAGTACATTTTCCCTAAAGAGAGAAATGTGGGGAAGGGATAGTCCTTGTTCTTTAATATGTTATATCTATTACAGCCAACATTAAAGCTAAAATTTCTTGAGCATTGACCATCTTTAACCGAAGACTGTTCTAAGGGCCTTATTAGGTTTTTTTTGTGTTTTTTTTTAAGTTGCATAACTATCCTAAAGCATAGGCATGGTTTTAATCCCCAATTTATAAACGAGGAAACTGAGGGACAGAGAATATAAGTTACTAAACCATACAGCTAATAGATGGCAAATCTAGGATTCAAATCTAGGTAGGCTGACTCTATTATCCATGCTTTCATCTACTATAATATGCTGCTTATCAAGTAAAAGTAAAAACACCACCTACTTTTTAATTAATCAAAAACAAAACAAACAAAACTAAGCACCCTTGAATAGATTAAAGAAAATCCTATAGAAGGAGGTCAGAGAGCATACCCAAATAGTGAAAGTCGGGGCTAGTTTATGGATGTAGCAGAATTTGGGACAGGCCTTACAAGACAGGTTGCACTCTATTAGAAGACTGGAGGGTGGGGAGGAAAGAGCATGGGCAAAGAAAGCATGAGCACATTCAGAGAACAGTAGTCCATTCTAGCTGGAGTCTGAAGGCATGTGCCGTGCATGTTAACTGTTGTTACCTGCCATGAAGTCAGCAAATGGAAAACTATAATAATCTACATGTACGAGACCCACAAAGTTATTATTTTAACAAATAATTTCAGTGTTCTTCCTCTTAAAATTCTTTCTAGGCTTTTATCAATGAAGACTAATGAACAATTTGAGTTTCACCTCTTGGTAGCATCTGTCACTGAGCTATGTAACAGCCAGTGGGTAGTAAACAAGTGCTGTGATGGCCTGGAGCTGGAAGACCTGGTTTTAAGTTTCAGTCTTGCTCATTTCTAGCTATGTAACTGGTGATCCCGTTTGTCTTAAAACCAGCTTTACTGTGAAAAAGAACAGAATAGACCTCAAAAAATATAAAAATTCTGTCTGGTAAAAACAAACATAACTGAAAATCTATATTGGAAATGATAGCTGCCAGGACCACAAAGAAAATTCACATCAACTGTCCTCTTGCCTAGACACACAGCATCTGGAAATAATCTGGAATTTATTTGCCAGTGGCCTCAAAACTGATGATGCAAACAACGGAAGCTTCTGTTCCCAAAACCTCTTCTTGAAGCTTCTGTTTATCTACTTAACTCTCCCCTAAATACTGCACAGCTCCTGAAAAGATCTCTTAATTATCT
This sequence comes from Vespertilio murinus, assembly GCA_963924515.1. NCBI lineage: Eukaryota > Metazoa > Chordata > Mammalia > Chiroptera > Vespertilionidae > Vespertilio > Vespertilio murinus. Next base: position 35,133,450 of record OZ004705.1, read on the forward strand.
TTAAATCGAACAGCCTTCCATGCAAAACCCTACTGAAGTCTCTTTTATAAATATAAGGCAATATATTCAGTCAGGCCTTTCTCTCTGCCCTACAGCTGTAATTCCTGGCACCTTTATTATGACTTCACAGGAAGAGAAACAGCCAGTAATAGGAATTTTGAATCAAAGGATTCTATACTGTGGAAAAAACAACTTGGGATATATCTTTTTATATGAAACTGGAGCAGTTTTTTAGGTTTAATCCACAAAGGGTTCTGCAGTTTTAAAATGGATCTACTTAAGCTCTCAAATCTTTTTAAGTCCCAAGACTGGTAACATCTATTAGTTTTTCTTTTGATATTTACAGTTGTGACTGAAACTTCAATTCTACTGATTACATCCATAAAGTTCTTAGCGAGAAACTAAACAAAGTCCAGACACTCATGCTTTCAAAGTTGAAGCTTCTGGTGATAAAGTCTAGCTTCTGTATCAGAGATTGAGAAACACAGTATTATAGATACTTAGGGCACCTGGGAGACATCCAAGATCATTGGCTCATCTAAGGAAATGTGTCCAGAGAGTTTATTAAACTGGTTCCAGGTTACAGATCAAAGTGGGACATCAAATGGTCCCCAAATCCAGGTTACCCGATTCTTTCCTCCCATCCAAATTTGAATGACTTTGTATTTTAATGTTGAATCTCTGTGTATGCAAGGTTTTTTTTTCTGAGTTTAATTAATTTTATGTCACTTTGTTGTGAGGTATTTCAGTCTTCACTGGGTCTACATCTTCTGGTTTACTAACTGGACTGCCTTAGGGAAAGGCCTGGCAGAGTGATGCACTGATGAGCCTGGCTGATCAGCCTCTGAACTAGAAGCCAGGCCTTCATCCTGATGAACTTGGACTTGTCCCAAGGCTCTAAGAAAACTGCTGTCTTCCTAGGTCTCAATCTCACAGATTCTGAAAGTCAGTAGAACTTCAGGGACCACCTAGTCTAAAATTCCCCAGTCAGGGCAAGAGAGCAAGGAAGACTCTAATACAGACATGCTTTGGCAGCTATTCTTTCTCTGAAGGTCTGTGGCCAGTTCCTCTCAAACAGTTCAAATGTGGTCAGAAGGCATGAGATGTGATGCAGCAAACTTAGAAATGAACCAATATGTTGGTAATAGCCATTCTAACAGGTGTGAGGTGGTAGTTTGAATATTATGCTAAGCAAAATAAGTCAGTCAGAAAAATCTAAGAACCATATGATTTCACTCATATGTGGGATGTAAAACTGAAGCTCACAGACACAGACAATACGGTGGTGACCAGAAGGAAGGTGGTAGGGGTATTGTAAAGCATAAAGGGGGCCAAATATATGGTGATGAAAGATGACTTTTGGGTGGTGCGCATACAATACAATACACAAATCAGGTACAGAAATGGATACTTGAAACCTATGTGATCTTATTAACCAATGTCACCCTACTAAATTCAATAAAAAGAAAGAAAATAATTTTAAAAAAATAACCCTGTATATGTATAATGAAAAGAAAATAAAGAAAAACCTACCCTCTTTCTTTCTCCTAAATCTACTTTCAATTCATTACTTCTATCAATGGACTAGCCATTTTCTCATTAACTGAGGTTCAATTTTCAATTCATTTTCGACCCTCCTGTTTTCTATCTTTATTTTATATTCAACCCGTCATTAATTCTGTTAGTGATAGTTTGAACTGTGAAACCTAAAACTATGACACTTCTAAAACAAAATACAGGAGAAAATTCCTTGTGGTGCTTGGTTAGGCAAAAACTTCTTTGTTGACATCAGAAGAACAATCAATATAAAAAAAAATGACAAACTGTACTTCCATAAAAAATAAAAACTGCTTTGAAAAACAGTAAACTGAATAAAATGACATGACTATAAGAAAAAGAATTACCAATACTCTATAAGAAAACAAGCACTCAACAACTAAAAAGAGGCAAATGACTTGTACAGATACTTCATCAATGGAGATACATGGATGGCAGACAAGCACATGAAAAAATGCTCAACATTATTAGTCATTAGGCAAATGAAATTAAAATCACAATGAGATACCAAAAACCCTATTAGCATGGCTAAATGTGTTGGCAAAAATGTGGAGGAATTGGAACTGGTGTTGGGATTATAAAGTAGTACGATCACTCTAGCCGTTCCACTCCTAGATATTTACCCTCCACCCCAATAAAAACATATGTCCCTACTTGTACACAGATGTTTCTAGCAGCATGGACTGCTATGGACTCCTAGAAGAACCTTCAGGGGACTCACACATCACAGTGGAGAAATTAAAGAGAGTAACTATATAAGGCAGTGGTCGGCAAACTGCTGCTCGAAAGCCACGTGTGGCTCTTTTGCCCCTTGAGTGTGGCTCTTCCACAAAATACCATGGCCTGGGAAAGTCTATTTTGAAGAAGTGGCATTAGAAAAAATTTAAGTTTAAAAACTTTGGCTCTCAAAAGAAATTTCAATCGTTGTACTGTTGATAGTTGGCTCTGTTGACTAATGAGTTTGCCGACCACTGATTCAAGGCATGAGGTCACTCTGGGAAAGGTAGGTGGAATGTGAGAACTAAAGCCAGGAGAATACCCTTGAAGGTTACCCCTTCTCCCCTCCATCCCCTCCATGGCCAGGCTCCAGGATGAAATGAGGCCAGCGAGGAGAGAAGTACAAAGTCTAAAGGCTTAGAGGCTGAGGGTTCCCATCCTAACTCCCATCACGAAGCTCCAAGGAGTCTTTGACAAGATGTGGAAAATACCCGACATTCAGCTATTCTCTAGTGCACATTAACAATGAGAATCTCTCCTAGGCCCAAGGTAAGGATTAGCAACTAAGCACTAAATAAAGCACTTGGCAATATTAAAGTTTCTAAAAAATGCTCTAAGAGTCATTTACCTCCCCCAGGCTCTTATGCTTTTCTTAATAATGTTCAAACATAATGAGCCCTGGCAATATGATAATTGAAAAAATTTTAATTTCCTCTTATTGCCATAACACAAAACCAATCTCTGTGTCCTCACAGGAAAATTACTACTGCTTAAACTCATGAATGTTGTTCTGTCCCAACAAATCCCTTCCTCCTATCTCTCTAGTCAGACGTGGGTTCTTATAACATAGGCCCGGGGTGGTACATGCACCTTCTAAGGAAGCAACAGAATATTTTTGCTTATTGAAAAAAGAAGCTATTTTGGTCCTTCCTTTTTAGGCTGGCTGCCAACCAGGACCTGGAGACATGCAGGCTGCCATCTGCCTCACCCCAGCTGTTCCTGACCTGCCATCCGTCCCCAACCAGGGATGCCTCATATCTGCCAGGTCAGTTAAGCAACTGATGAAAGATGCCTGAGGCCCAAGTACAGTGTAGATGAATGTACTGGCAGCAACACATCCTGCAGCACAACCCTGACTTCCTCTCATTAATGGGTGGTGAGCCACTCTCCATGACAACACAGAGCGGTATTCTGAGAAAAACAGACCTTCTCATGGAGCTCGGCAACCATCTTTTCTTATTGCATGACAATTGATTCAGCTAAAAATCAAAAGATTACTTTCAAAAAAAGTTACATTCTTAAAATAGAATGTTGTATACGTTAGAGATTCCTATCACTGATCCTTCAGAAATGGCCGTTATGTTGCAGATGAAATGATGGGTCCTGATTATTGATGCTCTGATAGTAAGAGGAACACATTTAATTTCATGCATCTGTAAACTGCCATAGCCCCAAAATGATTTGAAAGTCTAAATAAGCCTTTAAAAATATAATTTGCAAGCATTCTCAGTGAAGAGGATACCACAAGAAAAGAAGGAATTTTTATGGCTTGAGTTTGCATGCTCTTAATGCAATAATCAAATACTCTTACAGATTTGTTAAAGCTTGTTATTACCATGAACATAATGGCTTTTATTGATGCTACAATATGTCCCAGGTTCGATTCCGGTCAGGGGCATGTACCTTGGTTGCGGGCACATCCCTAGTGGGGCGTGTGCAGGAGGCAGCTGATCGATGATCCTCTCTCATCGATGTTTCTAACTCTCTACCCCTCTCTCTTCCTCTCTGTAAAAAAAAATCAATAAAATATATATTTTTTAAAAAGTTAGTTGTAAGGTACCATTCTGACAGATATTTGAGAGGTGGAACATCAACTATAAGTCATAATTTATTTGGCCAGTTATTTAATGAGCTTTAGGTCATTCTGGTCTTTTCCTGCTATAGACGGTGCTGAACTGAACAACCTTCTTTGTACGCATGCGTGAGTGTATCTGTACACAGTTCACAGTGCAGCTGCTTACAGCTGAGAGGAAGAATGAAGTTAACTATGGTGATGTAGAAAAATTCTTTTAAATATAGTATTAATTAATAGTAGAGGCCAAATAGTGCATATAGAGTATATTTCACTGTGAATAAATAAAGAGAAGAGATAAATATATAATTTTTCATCTCTCAGATTAAGAAAAAAAATCCCAAGTGTGAAAATACTCCTAGTGGCCAGGTTGTAAAAACAGGCCTCTCTCATACACTGCTGATGAGAATGTAAACTGATAAAACCTTCCAAGGAGCCGAAACCGGTTTGGCTCAGTGGTAGAGCGTCGGTCTGCGGACTGAAAGGTCCTGGGTTCGATTCCGGTCAAGGGCATGTGCCTTGGTTGCGGGCACATCCCCGGTAGGGGGTGTGCAGGAGGCGGCTGGTCGATGTTTCTCTCTCATCGACGTTTCTAGCTCTCTATCTCTCTCCCTTCCTCTCTGTGAAATATCAATAAAATATATTTTAAAAAAAAAAAAAAAAAAAAAAAAAAAAAAAAAAAACCTTCCAAGGAAATAATTTGGAAACAGCTATTGAAATTACAAATGTAAATACTTAAGAGGATTATGTGCAAAATTACATATGTATAAGGTTATTTTTGTTACATTATATATAATATAAAAAGAGAGAAAGTGCTCAATCTAAAGATCCATAAATAGGAAAGTGGTTTAAATGATATAATCATAGTCTAGAATATCATATAGATATAAAAAATGAAAAAACTCTCTATCTACTGATAGGAAAAGATCTCCAAAACAGAAATGTAAACAGCAAGGTGTTGAACAGTATATATAATACATACCACCTTTTGTGTCAAAAAGAGGTGTGAAATAGGAAAGTGTATAGCCCAATAACATGGAAAACTTACTTGTAAAGGTAATACTCTGCATGATCTATCTCTTCTCGAGATGAAATGTTGTCCACAAACTAAAAGACAAAAATACAAACCTTTGAATGAACACAAATTATGCCATATATTGGGCTTAATTCACACATCAACATTAAAAAAACACTCATTTTATTGAAACCCCTCTGTGCTAATGCAATAAAAAAATACACCATGTCTTCTCTTTTTCTTTGTATAGAACTACCTTGATCAGAAAAACTGGAAATCAAACATGAACCTTATTCAGAGCAAGAGAACACTCCTCCTTTATACTATACTATACTATACTATACTATACTATACTATACTATACTATACTAATTTATAACTAGTCATTGATATTTCCCTTTAACTTTAAACTCTAAGATTTTCTATGTTCTGAGCTCCAAATACATGGGAACACATATCTGAAAGGTTAAAGACTCTAATGGCTAAAAAAATATGCTCAAGAGATAAAAATCTAAATTTAGAGAACTCAATCTTGGAACCATTTTTCTTATTCTGACTTAAGTTCTGCTACGGAACAGCCAACCAACAAAGTCTCCTTTTGAACCATAAAAATCTATGAGTACGCTCCTTAATTCTAAACTAAATAAGGAAACAGAAAGAGCTATTCCAAGGATAGATTCTACCCTGAAGTAAAGGACCAGAGGCAAAAGAGATGAAATAGAAAATAGCACATGTTGTGAATACAATTAAAAACCTCAGGATGAGGGAGAGGAGAACAAAAAGGGGGAGAGTTTCTCAAAATGCCTCTGACTTAGGAATTTGATTTAGCAATCTCATTAAGGGGCGGGTAAACTGGTGCAAACACAGGACCTGCAGTTGAGAGCTAGCTCTCCTGACTGCTTGCTGGATGGCATAAACAGATGGCATGGCCCCTCTGGAACTCAGGTGCTCCATCTGCATAAATAGAATAAAGGCACCTGCCTCCAAGAGTCTGCAAATTCAATAAGAAAATGCATGTGAACGTTTTTAAAATTCTGCAGTGCTGCCTAAACAAATATCAGGAATTATGGCAACAGAGATTTTATCCTTCCTGAACCAATGACCTCTCTGTTACCCTTCAATCTGAACATTATGAGTCTATAAAACTTGCTATGACCCAGTTAAACTCTTCCCCTCCTAAAAGGAGAATATCAAGAGACAAAAAGAAAGAACCCAGACTAAAAATAATGATAGTCTCTTTCCTTTTCCTCTTCTAGATTTAACAGTAACCTTGAATTTTATGGTGCTATTAATTTCTACAAAGAGCTTCACAACTAAAAGCTCATTTTAGCATCACATCAGCCCTGCGAGGAAAATACTATTGTCCTCAGATTGGAAATGAGGAAAAGGAGAGGGGCCCAATCCCAATGTCACAAAGTTAAGTCACGGTAAAGACAAAACCAGTTATTATTTGAAGTTAAAGAACTTTGATGTCACAGAGAACTGGGTTTGAAGCCCAATTTTTCCACTTATGACCTGTGTGAACTTGAGAAATTTATCAACTTGAGTCTTGCATTAAAATGGATATAATAATGCTTCTCTCTTATGGCCTCTGTAAGAATTAATATATAAGATAATGTATGTTAAGAAACTAGTACAATAGATGGCATAGAAGATGTGCAGTAATGGTTACTATCAATTACTATTCCTGGTTCCTAACCTAATATTATTCTCTCCTCCACTGCTCTACAGCAGTTTAACATGGACATTAATATACATTCTTTTACAAGCTACCAAAAATACTTCCAATACTAACAAGTAAATACTATTCTTCTTATGGGTATATCAAACTAAAAATAATCATGATATTATACAACAGAATACCATATCCTGGAAAAATAAATCAGATACATAACAATGATCACTGACATCAGAGTCTGATTCATTTATTAGCTTTTATTTCAGTCAAAATATTTGCTATTTCACCATAAAATAGCTATTAGTAACCACAAAAACATACCATACTCTGGAAAAATATTTCCTATGAAAGATATTCTTTATTTACACAGCCTCATCCATATAAAAAGCCTTTCTTGATTTCTTTCGCCTTTGTCTTTGAAAATGTATTTATATTTAAGTTTTCTTACCCGTGATATTGTTAAAGAACTAACAGGCAACTTTTTCTCATATGTTTTATCCATTAAAGATGCCAGATCAGCTGTGGAGGCAAAGAAGAAAAAAGAACCTGTTAAATATACATATTTCTTATGGAAAACCTCACAGATACAACTCCTGCCACATGGTTGCCATCATTATGAAACCAGGATTAAAACAGATGCACTTTCTTGCTATTTTAAAAAATTATTTATGTAATTGCAGTAGGATTATTTTAAAAATGACGGCATATATTTAGTTTTTTAAAAATGTCATCAGTAAAGCTGCTCTGAAAGGAGGCACAAGAAAGTGTTATAACTGACAGGCTCCGGGGAAAGGACTTAGATGATGGGGACAAGGGAAGAAGACTCTTCACTGTTTACAATTATTCCTTTTGCATTCTGAACCTGGTAAATACATTAGCTATTAAAAATTTTTAAATTGGAATTTACCAAATAACTTTTATACATTACCCGAACAAATCAGAAAAGGTATTCTGGCTATATCTAATGATTTTCAGCCTGAGTTACTCCTATTCCAGTTTCTTTTAGAACATCCACATGGCTACTTGGTATTCTTGAGATTACACTTTTATTTCAGAGTCTAAAAATATCTGAAATCCTAGGCAACATAAATCTCCAAATTCATTATTTCATGTCTTCTCATACTTATAATAATGGGTCTTATTTTCCTGAGTATAAAACAGAAGCAATCAAAAGAGAACCTCATCCCCCCACCATCAAGTCACCAGGCTATCAGCATCTGTGCCCATTTACTCTGCCCCCCCCTTTTTTTCACAAAGGGCAAACTTTATTAAACAAACAGCAAACAAACAAACAAACAAATCCACACATCTCCCTCATCTCTCCTTCCTGCAACTTGTTTGCTCTGCTCCCCTCAGCAGCAAGACAACTGAAAAGTCATACCTGGTACAATTGTGACTACTTCCTTTATTCCATTCTCTCTTGATCTCTCTCAAATCAGATTTTGGTTTCCATCATTCCACTAACACCAATGACAGCCTCCACATAGTTAAACCCACTAGTTAATTCTTCATCTCATCTTCTTACCTGATTGCTCATGAGCATTTAATATAGTTGACCGTCATGAAAATACTCGTCTCTCTCTTGGGTTCCTTTGCAGGATCTCTGCCTCTTCTTGACTCCTAAATGTCTAAACAGTAGACTCTTCTCTTCACCACACACAGCCTTAATCATCATCCACAGATTACTGACTCCACACTTGTATGTTTACCTGATTCCTGCCTGTAACTCCAGACTTGTTTTCCAACCGCAAAGGTGACATCTCCATGTGAGTGTCTAACAGGTGTCTAACCATCACAGGTCCTCTCTATTCTGCAGCCTTCCACTCCAAACCTGCTTTCCCCCAAGTCTTTCCCATCTCAGTAAATGACCACTACATTCCCCGGCTTTCTCAGGCCAAAAACCTAGGTGTCATTCTTGACCTCATTGTTTTAACCAACTGTAAGCAAATCTTATAGGGTCTAGATTTTTGAAATGTAAATATATATTTCTTACCACTACCACTGCTAAGCCACCAATATCTCTCACCTCCTGACTACTGACCTTAACCCCCACACTTACCAATTTAATCTCTACACAGCCTTTTAAAAGATAAATCACATCCTGTCATTCTCTTCCCTCAACCAGCAGCATCCTATCACTCTTAGGCTAAAATCCAAAATATTTCCTATGACTTGCAAATGCCTACATAGCTGGTCTGTGTTTTTATCTATTTCTTTTTCCTCTTTTTTACACTTAAGTAAAGTCCATGAAGACAAGGCTTTAACTCATGACAAGTTCTCAGTCTCTAGAACATTTCCATAAAAGGTACCCAATAAATACCTAAAGAAATTATCAAAAGAAAGGGAGTAAGAGAGGAAAGGGGGGGGAGGGGGGGGAGAAAAGAATGGAAAGCAGAGAGGAAAGGAGAAAAAAGAAGTAACTGGATTTTCAAGGTTTTTTGTTTTGTTTTTTTGTTTTTACTCCCTAGTGGAAGAAAGCAGTGTCAAGTAATACAGAGACAGGTAAACAACTGACAAGTATTTGTTGAAGACCTAATGCAGTGGATTTAACCAATTTTTTCTCTGTTCTTTCCTGGAGGTAATGATCTCAATGATTCAGGAGCTGCCGGAGAAAACAAATTTGCAAATACCCTAAACCTAAAATGATGTAAAAGTAATTAGCTTTTCTCACCACTATCTTGAAAGGATCAATACCAGGTGATTAAAGAATGGTAAAGACACTCCCCTACAGACACACACACACACACACACACACACACACACACACACACGAGGATACCCCTAAATCCTCTTCACACTAAGGCAAACTAATATTGTTAAATCTACCTGTTCACAGAATGATATTAAACAACACTCCCATGATACAAAATCTTTATAATCCCTTCATAATAGAGGCCCTTGTGTTGAGATGACAGGCATTAAAACGAACTACCTCAAATTGAAACTTTAACTTTTAAAAAATAGGATCAGGGTCTACTGGCCTAATTAAAATGGCCTCCATTTTGCTGGTGGGTTTCACAGAGCGTACAATGTAAAACTGAACATTGGATTAGGGTGGCTTCTGTAGTGTGCTAACTCAAGATTCTATTCTAACCCTTCGCATCCAGACATCTTCAGCCAAGTGAAATCAGGGCTGGGGCCGCCAAGAGGGCAACAGCTGCAGGCCCAGCAGCTGATGAATAACATTTGCATACTGCAAGTCAGAGAGAGGTTTGCTGCTAAATATACTATGTGACCAATCACCTCCTGTGGTAGTGCTGGCGTGATGAATGAGGCAGAAAACTGCACGGAGCAGCGATGGCCAGGAAAGCTGGGCCGCTGCGGCCTGCAGAGGGCCAGCAACACAGGCTTCTGGACTGCGGGCTTCAACAGCCAAAATCACCCTTTGTGTGTCACCGAGGGGCCAGCAGATGCTCAGATTTTGTTCAAAGGGATGTGCTAAAGAAGATGCTTTCTTGCCTGCCACTCAGCTTCTCAGGAAATATATAACAAAGACTGTATGGAAAATGGATCTGAGAAATACTTCATTGAACAAAACTGTACAGATAATGTGGACGTATGCCCGGAAAATGACAGGTAAACTAGTATAAAAATAGCCTTCTTGTTTGAAGAAAACAATACCCTTGATGATCTGAGTACATACACATTGAGGACCCTACACTACTCCAAATAGAGGGGTGTACTGGTTCATAAAACCAGTTGAAGATTTGAATCATCTGAGGGGCTTTAAAACTTCAGATTCCTAACCTCACACCTAGAGGGTAATTCTAATTCTGTAGGTTTGAGGGGGCATCAGAGGAATCCAAATTTTTAAACAAAGCCCCACAAGATTGTGATGCAGCTTCTTAGGACTGAAGTGGGTTATATTTGAAAACCACCATGGGGGGAGAGGGAAAGAGACACACATACCGTATTTGCCGGCGTATAAGACGATTTTTTTGGCCCTGAAAAATACCGTATTTGCCGGCGTATAAGAGACTGGGCGTATAAGACGACCCCCTAACATTTCCACCCAAAATACAGAGTTTGTTATATACTCGCCGTATAAGACTACCCCCCACTTGGAGGCATATTTTTCAGGGCCAAAAAATCGTCTTATACGCCGGCAAATACGGTAATAAGTCTTGATTGCTCCTCCTAAGCTTGAAGAATATATTAAGCTGAATTTTGTTTCTGGAATAAGGTGGATTTAAAATATTCCTCCTGCTATAAAAACAAAATATTTCAAAAAATTTTCAAACATGACTGAGCTTGGTTACTCAATACTGTACATGTTAAAGCATTTTTCTGTATAGCATGTGAACACATGTCAATAAAGCTGTTACTAAAATATGTGACTGAGCTTTCAAGAAGGTAGATGTAATTGTCAGAGGCCACAGTCAACATGGGAGCACAAAGTTTGAGTGTTTAAGGGAGCACTGATGGTAGCAGTCACCGGAGAGGATCTGCTGGTCCGCAGTGACACAGAGCTTTGGTTTTAATGGCTTATGGGGGACAGAGGACATAACCAAAGCCTTTATAAGAAGATAAACTAGTTCAGAGAGCCTCAGGTAAAGCCAGGACCAGCTAGGACTACACTTACAGTGAAAAGGTGAATTAATTAGAAAATAATGCACCATGCAAAGATAAACAGCAGGAATGCTGTCCCTGAGGATTCTAAATTAGTCACCTCTGGGGCCCAAATTCGCACTCTTCTGTTATACAAGATACACCAACCTGAGAACTTTGTTTAAAGTGGTCTAAAGAGTTGGTTTTACTGCATAAAATTCTAGAAGATGCAAACTAATCTGTAATGACAGAAAGCATATCAGTGGTTACCTGGGAATTTAGGAATTTAGGAAGGTGGACAGAAGAGGCAGGAAAGAAGGACGGCAAAGGTGATAGGTGGTGGTGGGTAGGGGGACACAATGCTCATTACTTAAATTGTGGTGATGAGCTCATCGATATATACAAATGTACATATGTCAAAACTTAACAAATTGTACACTTTAAATATGTGCCGTTTATTTGTATAAAGAAGACCTCAACGAAGGTGTAAAAGAAACCCTGAAACTTGATGAGTAAATTAGAGCAGGTTAGATGCAGGTGAGGTGAGAATTAGTAAACTGAAAGATCTAAAAGAAATTACATGGAATGCACAAAGACAGGTAAAGATAAAAAGTACAAAAGAGAAATAGGAAATAAGGCCCAAACTGCATTTAATTGAATTTCTAAAAGAAGTTAAATAAAGAGAATGGGGAGAAGTGATACATGATCAGATAATAGCTAAATAAATTTTAGAACTGATAGAAGACATAAGTTTTCAGATCCAAGAAACATATAAAATCTCATATCAAGTAAGTAAAATTCCACTCACACCATAATATGGTATAGTGAAACTGAAGAATAAGGGAATTTTAAAAGTAGCCAGGAGAAAAAGACATGTTACTTACAAAGGAAAAACAACTACACCAACGTGTGCTTTCTTAGTAGGAACAACAGAAGGCAGAATAATATGCGAGGTGTAAATATGCTCACCAGAGATTCACAAATCTAGTAATCTTATCTTTTAAAATTAAGAGAAAAATAAGATGTTTTAGACAAACAGAAACTGAGATAATTCATTAGCAATAAACATTTACAAAAGGAACTTTTCAGAATTTGTATATTTTTTAGAAGATAGAAAATGATCCTTTAAAAAAGACATGAGATGCTATAATGGCAAGTAAATAAAACTGCTTCTATTGGAGGGAAAATTGATTACGCAAAAATAGTAATGTCTTACCTGTGTTTTAAAGGATAAAACTTTAATATTAGACAATAACTTTTGGGGTGTGTGTGTGTGTAAGTGTGAAAATGAGTCTGAAGGAGGAGGATGCACAGAAATCAGGCCACCTCTGGAACAGCCCAGCCAGCAGATGGTAACTAGAGAACTTGGTAAATGAATAGATGTCACAGAGATGCAAATATGGAAGTGACAAAGTTAAGAAAGCAGGCTTCACAAAATCTCCATCAGGCTTCAAGAGGAGGATTTGAAAAATTACTGCAATAAGCCAAAGGTCTCCACAGCTGAAATGACACAGCAAAACTAAAGCTCAGCTAATGGAAGGAATATCAGCAAGAGATGACCACAATGCTCAGTTTTGAACTGAATGCAAATGTGTCAGTGGTATAATTCACTTTGGATTTGGAAAGGGAGTTCTTAAAATAAATTAATTCATTAAAAAAAACACACATAAAAATATGTCCCTTACTTTATGATTACTTACTAGTATAAACTGGAAAATCAGAAATAAAATATTTAAGTTAGTAGGGCTCAGGAATCCAACTCAATTTACCTAGGCCCTTGTTTCTAGCAGGATGACCCAAGCAAACTTCATCTCATAGAACTGAGAGAGCTTCTCCATCATGCCTGTCCTACCTGAACTATATCCAGTTCCTGAAAATGGTTTTCTCTTATATCCAATTCACTGTGGATCCTAGTCTGTAATTCAAAAGCTGCTAACTGGCTAAAGCTAATAACTTTCACCCTGTCCCTTCTCAACAGATCTGCATAGTTAATTTAGAGGCAATGTGTTTATTTTAACCAAATTCAGTATTTATTTTAACCAAAAGAAAGCCCAGTACAGAAAGAGTCTAAAACTGAAATCATCTGACTTGAGTTGGAAAGTGCAAGAACTCCTAGGGTTCTATACACCCTAGTTAGAGAATTAAGGCCCTTTCCATAAAAATATCAATTGCAGATGGTTGGTGTGGCTCAGTGTTTATCGTCTACCTGTGAATCAGGAAGTCACGGTTCAATTCCCAGTCAGGACACATGCCTGGATTGTGGGCTAGATCTTCATGTGGATCATGTAGGAGGCAGCCTACCAGTGATTCTCTCTCATCAATGATGTTTCTCTCTCTCTCTCTCTCTCTCTCTCTCTCTCTCTCTCTCTCTCTCAAGTCAATAAAAATATATTTTAAAAATATATCAATCACAATTGATTAAAATGTCTGAAATGCTTAAATCCATGAATTCACAATGAACAACAATACCTCACTGATTACCTTTGGAGGATGGTAAGGAGTTAATTCATTATTGAAAATTGTATTTTCCATACACACTTTTTCTCAGAATAACTAAACTGTTGCTGAAATGAAATTCTTCTAAAAAAGTTTCCTGGTAATAAGTAAACTCATTAGTCAACAGAGTCAAATATCAACAGTACAACGACTGAAATTTGAGAGCCACATGTTTTAAACTTAAACTATATAGGTAGGTTCATTGTTATTAACTCAATTAGGGTACTCCTAAGCTGGCCGTTGCTAAAAACTCTCGGGGCCAAAGAGCCACATGTGGCTCGAGAGTCACAGTTTGCCGACCACTGGGGTAGAGGATTGATGAAACAAGACTGGTAGGGAATTGACACCTGCTGAAGCTGGGTGACAGCATACAGGGAAGACTATACTACTCTTCCTACTTTTGTTTGTTAGTATTGAAAAAAGATTTTAAAAGCAAGAGAAGGAGGGGAATATAACCAATTGCACTGTACAGACCTTTATGTGCATCTGGATTAAACCAAACCCCTAAAAAAACTTATAAGAATATCAGGGAATGTGTACATTCACTGGATATTTCATATTTAAACAACTGCTAATATTTTAGGTGTGATAATGGGAATTAAAAATAACCTTGCCTATTAGAGATATACAATACAATATTTATGGCTGAAATACTACCTGGTATTTGTCTCAAAATAATCCAAAGGACCAGGATGGGGGAATGAGAAGTAGAGATGAAGTAAAGATTGGCCGTGGCTAATAACTGAAGTCAGATGATGGATAAAGGCTATTCTTTATAGCACTATACTTTTGTATATGTTTTAGATTTGCCGCTAAAAAAATTTACCGTCAGAAGTCAGGATAACGGTTACTTTGGTAGAGAATGGGAGCGGCAATAAGGGCTTCTGGAGCGGTAGGAGTGGTCTGTCCTACACAGGTTCGTTCACTTTGTGATAACTCATCATTCTACACATTATGGCTTGTGCACTTCTCAGCATATATTACACTGCAGTCAAAAATTATTTTTTAAAAAGGGCAAGAAATCTAGTGCCTCAAGGCAAGGGAAGACTACGGTAGAACTGCAGGCACTACAGAGATCACTAAAAGAAAGCTATTTTTCAGCGGAAAGGCAATAGAATGGCTCTAAGCAATGCCATAATATGGCCTGTTTCTTCATCTCTGACGGGGAGTAACAGCAGCTGCCTTAGCGGGCTGGGAGCATTAAATGGGATGATGCCTATGAAATAGACCAGGCACACAGCTAGCAGTGATCAGAGACTGTTTTCTGATTTTTATCTGAGGACCTGCACTGCGTGCACGGCCTGCTTGCCCCCTAGACTGCAGTGCAGGCACACTCTATGAGGCAGAACTGGTGTTGGTCGAGTCAGACCTCCACGGTAATGAGCAGCCCTCACACCGCGTGCTGCACAGCCTGCCACAGCTCTCCCTCCAGACTCTAACAGAAACCACTGATGGGACTGGACAGGCGGCACCACGGCTGCATAAGGAGAACCAGAACGTCTCCTTCTCAGTATTCGGTGGGAAGACGAAATCATTTAGACAGATGGTAGCCGCAGCCGCA
This sequence comes from Vespertilio murinus, assembly GCA_963924515.1. NCBI lineage: Eukaryota > Metazoa > Chordata > Mammalia > Chiroptera > Vespertilionidae > Vespertilio > Vespertilio murinus. The sequence continues at coordinate 35,148,874 of OZ004705.1, forward strand.
CCTCTTCTCTCACCCCCCCCCCCCCCATGTCCTCCAAAGGGGACTCGCGGAGGGCGCGTCCCTCCTCACTCCCCCAACCAGCCGGCCCGCACCAGACGCCGCGCCCAATCACAGCCCTCCACATGCCGGCGGGCAGGCCCCCCCGCGCAGGCGCAGGAGGCTTCTCTCCGGGGCGGCAGCGGCTACAGAAAGGCTCGGCCCACAGGCGGCTCCCGGCTGCGCGGCATCTCCGCAGAGTCCGCACTGCCACCTACTGCCCATCTCCCGCAGGCGGCATCAGCCAGCAATCACTGGCCCGGACCACAGGTGCCCTCACTTCCAATGTACTAACCCAAACAATGTACTAACTTCCAATGTACTAACCCAAACACTCAAATTCAAGTTAGGGTAAGTATGTAGTAATAGCACGCAGAGGCGAATGCTCGTTTTAATCACATTCCATTTCACAGTAAGGAAAAGCATATTGTCTCAAATGCCTCTTTTTCTTCCAAGCCAGTTGAGTATCAGAATCTCCCACCTTTATTACAGAGGTAAAATCAAGGGGCCTAGGGACTTGTTCATTGCACATATTTTTGGAGCATCTGCTGCAAGTCAGGGTCTTAGCTGGGACAGGCATTACCAGCCTCCCTAACTTACAGGCACTGGAACCGAGGTTAAGTGAGTTTTGGAAAGCTGAAAGCGCGGAGGGTCACACCTAGATGTCTGTCTCCCAAATGCAGGCTCTTCACCACATCACACCGCATAACCAAGTGTTGTAAGAAGATGGGGCGATGCTAATTCTATTCTGACGGGGGAGGATTCAGGATGTACAAAGGGTATTCTAGGCTAAGCGGTGTTCAGTAAATGGTGGCTGGTACTGCGTTCCCAAGTATACTCTCTCAACAAACAAGGAGATAATTATCTCCATATACCTAATTGTTGCAGATATTTATGTTCATTTTTTGGCAAAAAGTTTTTACTTATTCAGGAATCCATGAAAACATTCCCTTAGATGTGTCTCAGAGCAGCAGACAGCTGACTACCGGTATATCCTATACCTAGGAGCCAAATAGAGTAGACTTATTTACTAACCTTCCCTTCACATCTAAGAAAGTGTTAGCAATAGCTTTCCTGAAATTCTTCGTTCTCTTCTCTGTACTTTCATAGTCTTTTCTCTTAATTCACATATAGGACATCAGAACAAGTTTTGCAATATAATGGAGTCCATCACAAGTTTCATCACTGTGGTTTCCAAAAGGAGTATTATTAGCCCTAGAGGACATTTTAGAATATATGGGGTTTTGTTAATGTTGTTGTTGTTGTTTTTACTGTCAGAATGACAGCCAGGCATTACTGTCACTTAATGGGCAGAACAACAGAAAATTAGATAACCTACAATGCTGAGACTGTCCAATACATAAAAACATCATCCTTTTTGGGAGTCAGAGTTTTCAGTATGGGAAGGAGATACAAATATGAACTAGATGAAAGCAAAGAAGAACTCTAGGGGGCTATATTGGAATTGGAAATATTAGTATGAACCTATTGTTTTATATATATATATATATATATATATATATATATATATGCACATCTGTATGTTTGAGTTTACTAGAGGCCCTGTGCACAAAATTTATGCACTGCAGGGGAATCCCCTCAGCCTGGCCTGCACCATCTCCCAGTCTGGGAGCCCTCAGGGGATGTCCAACTGCCACAGAGGCAGAAGAGGCTCCTGCCACTGCTGCTGTGCTCACCAGCAGTGAACTCCGCTTCTGGCTGAGCTGTGCTCCTCTTGTGGGAGCACACTGACCACCAGGGGCAGCTCCTGCATCGAGCGGAATCAGACCAAAATTGGCTCTCCAACCTCCCCTGAGGGGTCCCAGGTTGTGAAAGGGCACTGGCCAGGCCAAGGGACCCCACTGGTGCACAATTGGGGCTGGGGAGGGACCCAGGAAGGAAAGTGGGAGGTTGGTCAGCTGGGGAGTGACTGTGGGAGGACTCCAGAGCATGTCCAGCTCATCTCACTCAGTCCCAATTGGCCAGACCCTAGGACCCCAGCAGCAAGCTAACCTATGGTTGGAGCATCGGCCCCCTGGTGGTCAGTGCACATCATAGCGAGCAGTTGAGCATCCTTAGCATATTATTAGCATATTACTCTTTGATTGGTTGAATGGACGACGGACACTTAGCATATTAGGCTTTTATTATATAGGGTGTATACATATTTTCCACTGACTGGGCCAAGAAGCAAAAACTCCACAATGACAAGACATCTAATATGCAGATCTTGGCTTCCAATACCATTCCCTTTAAAAGGAACCAGGATGAGCCGAAACCGGTTTGGCTCAGCAGTACAGCGTAGGTCTGCGGACTGAAAGGTCCTGGGTTCGATTCCGGTCAAGGGCATGTACATTGATTGCGGGCACATTCCCGTTAGGGGGTGTGCAAGAGGCAGCTGGTTGATGTTTTTCTCTCATCGACATTTCTAGCTCTCTATCTCTCTCCCTTCCTCTCTGTAAAATATCAACATTTTTTTTAAATAAAAAAATAAAATAAAAGGAACCAGGATGCTTTGGAGAAAGAGTTGATACCGAGCCAGAGCAGGAAAAGTACAAGATGAGCTTAGAACACTGAGAATCAGCTTGAAACTAGGCAAATCTGGGACAAGAATGGTAATGAATCATTAAAAAGAAAAACAAGAGAAATCCACAGTCCAGAAGATCATATTGATAATGAACAGACAAATATAACTCAAAGGAAGAAATGGAAAGTAGGGAGGGCTCATGCTCACAATAGAATACTGAGCACTAACTAGTAAATGTGGAAATATTCCTGGAGTTGGAAAACCATCATTTTGCAATTGTTGTAGTAAAGACTAATTCAGGTAAGATGCCTCAATAGATTCTAAATCTAGGGGGAAACCTCTGCTAAACATGATATATGCATATTAAAATATCTCTCCACAGACTGCCTATTAGTCATAATGGAGAAAAATCGTAACTCTCCAGTGGGGAAATAAGACACACTTGACAAGGTGATCAAAATTAACACTGCCAGTGAAGGCAGATCGACAATAGGTATCTCTAGATGTGCCCTGAGAAGGACAAAATAACACTGACAATATTCTGACTGGGAAAACATATCTTGAATCTAAACATGAGGAAACCTCAGACAAACCCAGAAGGAAGAATATCCTATTTAAAAAAGGGACTAGCATCTTTAAAAATGTCAGGTCATATACACTAAAGCATTCATGATAAAGAGCTGTAATCTACGTAAAAAAAAAAAAAAACCTCTTTAAAAAGTTGTTGTTGTTTTTTAAAGTGTGCATACAGAGAATGAGAAAGCAAAAACAAATGGGTCAAAATAGTGACAATATGTAAATCTGGGCTAAGGGTCAGATGCTTGCTCTTTGTATTGTTCTTACGATTTTTTTTGTAAATTTCAAATTATTTCCATATAAAAAGTTTAAAATATTCTTCCACATATCATGTATAACATGGCAGACATCCACACTATTAAAAATACCTATCTATAATTAACAAAACTCCATTTTACATATAAAAACAAAGCACTTTGGGGGCATAATTTGAAAATAAGCTGAATTTTCCATAAATGCAACTACTAGATAAACTGAGGAAAGACAGCACTTTGATTCATTGAGAACTTTACCAAGAATTGTTTACCATTTTGTGAATAAAGCTGTCAGCATGATAATGCTACAATACCAAATGGCATTTGACTCTGCTAGCACACTACATCTGTATCCATCTGCATTTCTGTCTGTGGTTCACAGTGATTTTTACATTGCAGTGCAAACATGCAGTTACTAATCTTTAGATTCTCCACAGCTCCGTTTTGGCTGGCTCCTGCCCACACATCCAATGCCAGGTCTCACAAGTCAACTCTTGGCTCTCCAAGGTAGATGACATAGCTGGCTATAAAAGAATCCTGCCTGCTCAAATTATGGGAAGAACCCATAAACACAGAGAGACTTTCTTCTTTAACATAAGCACACACAAAAAAAAAAGAGAGAGAGAGAAAAAAATTTGGGGGAAAATATTAGATCAGTACTGGAACTGATTCACAAATTACATTATCCCCATAAAACTATCACCAATCATCTGATGTTATTACAATGATGTTATCTATAAAATATGTATATGTAGCATGTACATTTCTATAAAATGATCATAGGGTCAGTGGTTTCTTTAGGCTTTGCTATTTTATAAAATAAGGGCTGCTATTAGTGTGTTATACCATAGGGAACAGGAGCCTACTGCTTGAGAAGTGTTACCCAACTGTTTTCCTTAAATGGTTTATATGAGGTAAAAACTGCTTCCAAACCTCTCTGTCATCTGGCAATGAAATAGAGAAGAGTAAAAAAGCTGTCTGAAGACAAGTTAAGAGATGACAATAAAAAAAGATGAAAGAGTATTAGCAGGTTTGGCTCAGTGGATAGAGCGTCAAGTCCTGGGTCTGATTTTGGTCAAGGGTATATGCTGGGGTTGCAGGCTGGATCCCCAGTGTGGGGCATGCAGGAGGCAGCCAATCAATTTCTCTCTCACTACTGATGCTTCTATCTCTCTCTTCCTTTTCCCTTGCTCTCTGAAATCAATAAAAATATATTTTTAAATATATATAAAACAAATTTTGCTTTGCAGATAACATAAAACAGACACTGCAGAGCAACTAACTATACAATAAAATGGACAAAAACAAAAAAGAATTGTTTACACAACTTAGGAAGACCATCCATCAAGGCAAAAAAGAAATATCAGGTTAACAAAAAATGATTTTGCCACGTGTGAAACAAAAGTCTAATTCTTCTTAAGAGCTAAAATGTACATCTGAATTGGGTTATCATAAAAGCATCACTTCATAATACATCAGATGAATATATTATTATAAACATATGGAGTGACTGAAAATGACACACAGGTACCTACCGAGGTGACAATCTTCTTTTTCTCTTGCTTCCCACTTCTGGCTGTCCACGTATGCTGCAGAAAGCAGACATCGTTTACCTGAGGAAAAAAGATGATTATCTCAACATTCATGGTTTCACATAAGTTCAGTTTATATGCCCGTTTCATTAAACATATCTTTGTAATATGCTCAACTTACTAGATTTAAAAATCCAACATGATTCTGTAACCAACATTGCACAGTGAACAATTCAGTTCCTGACAAAATGCACTCGACCGTTAACAAGTATAAGATACAGAAAACTAAAAACAAACAAACACACACACACACACAAAAAATAGAAAATGAAAAATTTATACAATAATGCTATGGGTAGAAATGCTGGTAGTTTTGTTCCTATAACTTTAGGCCTAGGAACCATTTGCTTTCATTAAATTATAGCCGAGGTAAGCCCTAGAACCCTTTGGAACTGAAAACATTTGCTGAACTGTTGCTTAACTCATTAATCGAATGCCTCATAATCATTAGTTGGTGCTCAAAACATTGCCACATGACTTAGATTGGCATATTTACCCTTATTTCACATAAAGCAAACAATAATATCTTACCCAGTAAACCAGCACCTTTGTGGTAAATAAGACAAACCAATAAGCCAAATTTCAGGTAACTCACAAACTGGCACAGCTGTATTCCCAGGACCTAGTCCAAGGACTGGCATATGGCAATGCTCAACAAATGAGCTCAAATGAAAGCCTTTTGTGCTTCAAAGGACACTATACAGAAAGTGAAAGGAAAACTCACAGAATGAGAAAACATTTGCAAATCATTTATCTGATAAGGGATTTGTGTCCTGAATATATAAATAATTCTTACTACTCAAAATTTCAAAAGACAAATAACCCAACTGAAAATGGACAAAGGATTTGAACAAATATTTCTAAAACAGGAAAAGTATGCACACACACCCACAAACATATATACATACATGCAAATGGCTAGCAAGTAGATGAAAAGATGTTTAGTATCATTTGCTATTAGGGAAATGCAAAATACATGGAAATTCCACTTCACACCCACTAACGTGACTATAATAAAAAAGACAGCTAGTAACAGTTTTGATATAAATGTAGAAAAACTGGAACCATTTACATTTCATATGAAAATGTAAAGTAAATGCAGCCACTTTGGAAGTTTGTCAGTTCCTAAAACATAAGCATGAAGTTACCATATAACCCAGCAATTCCACGCCTAGGTATATTCCCAAAGAGAAATGAAAGTGTGTTTCCACACAAAAATTTGTATAAAAATGTTCATAGCAATATTATTCATAATAGCCAAAAAGTGTAAACAATGCAAATATGTTGAATAGATACATAAAATGGTGGTGTATTCTTATAATGAGATATCATTTGGCAATAAAAAAAAGAGATGAAGTAGATACATGCCTACACCATGGATGGATCTCTACAACATAATGCTAAATAAAAAAGAAGCCAGTCACAAAAGACCAAATATTCTATAATTACATTTATAGGAAAAGTCATAATAGACAAATCTATAGAGACAGAAAGCAGATTAGTGGTTGCCTAGATTTGGAGGGTTAGGGATCAGGAAAACTTCAGGGAAATTGGGGAGTAACTTACGAAGTTTGTTTTTATTTTGTTTTGTATTTTGAGGTGGTGAAAATGTCCTAAATTGACTGTGATAATGGCTAGGAGAAGGTGTTAGGTCCTTAGAGTGATGTGTGAAGGACTTAAGGACTTGACTTGCCACTGCTCACTTTGAAGATATTTGAGAAAGGGACCATCAGCCAAGGAATGCAGATGGGTTTTTTTTAAAAAGATAGAAAAGGCATGGAAGCAGATTCTATATCCCTTTCAACACTGTGATTTTAGCACAGCAAGACCCCATGTCAGACTTTTGACCTACAGAACTGTAATGTAATAAATCTGCATTGTTCTAAGCCACCAAATTTGTGGTAATTTGGTAACCTGCTTATCCTTCAGACAGTCATTTTTAACACAACCATTCTTTAACTTAACTATTCACTATAAAAAGAAATGTTTTTCCATTTAATTCTGGAGGAAAAAAATACCTCCAAGGACCAGAATTTCAAAGTTTAGAGAACACAGATTGGCTCTATCCCACACCTTAAGATAGACATTCCATTTTCTGTAAGCCTTTAAGTAGGATGTTCATTTTTATGAGATGCTTTATATATGACACCATTTAAAGTTCTTTCCAGCTCTGTATAGTGGTTGGACGGTCTATATATTAAAACTGGAATCAAAGAATTTCTATAAAGTTGGACAGAACAATACATTTGCTCTGAGTTTGTACAAAGTAGACTATTTTTCCTCTCTTATCCTGTAATGGTTCAAGATGTTTTGATAACTTAAAGTCAGGCTCCTTGTCAGCATTTTCAAATCTGGAGGGGTCTATAATGCACTATCCTATGCATTTCCTAATGCATTTCCTAATTTCAAGGCTCCTTTCATGTCTGGCCTAACCCAGTGCTTGTTTAATATAACTTTCTGTAATGATGGAAATGCTCAATTCTCAGCTGTTCCATACAGTAGTAACTGGCCACAGGTGTGTCTGGTGAACACTTAAACTGTAGCTAGTGTGACTAGGAAAACGAATTTTAAAATTTATTTAATTTTCACTTATTTAAATAGCCATATGCAGCTAGTAGCTACCACAATGGACTACTAGCACAGATGTATAACCTACTGCAAGTTCACCAGTTCACACTAAGACCAAAATGCTAGCTGGAAATTCTCTCCCTTATCTAATCGCCATTCCTAGTTAGAATGAATGATTGTCCCCAAACTTTCTAAGCAAGCTCAATACCCTCCCTAACAGACCACCTAAGGTCTTGTTGACATCGAAACATTAACAAGCATGACTGAATATGCTTGCAAATAGCTACAGCAGCTTGAGAGGCCAGCCACTGTGCATACAGCTGCACCAAATGTGTGGCATTACATATTTTTTACCAGCTAGATCAACCGGTTCATCCTCAGGAAACCTCTGGTGGCCAACTTTGTGATCTCACATTATTTAATGGCTGTTCTGAAGAAGTGCGAGCAGGAGTGTATGTGTTGCTTTTCTTTAGGGGCTAGACTAGAGGAAGAATGTTGGAAAGAGGAGATAACAGGCATTGAAAACATCGACTGGGGTTATCTTAACCAGATAATCATATACACTTGTCAGAATTTAGTTTCTGAAAATGTTTTTAAAAATATTTCTTCCTCCTGAGACATTTGGACAGTCTGCAGCCATTAACTACAGAACACTCTGTTGTATTTTCCTACAAAAACAAATGAGTGTCCCACTTGAAATTCATATACAGAAAAAAAGGAAAAGAGAAGGAAAAAAGAATCTGAGGAACAGAATAAAGTGGTGAATATAGTAGAATCAGGGGCAAAGAAGGGGAGTGGACTGATAACTATCAGGAGGATAAGGGGGTGGGGAAGCAGTAAGAGACTGGATTGAAATCGTACAACCAATGGATGAGGACAATTGGGGGGAGAGAGGGTGAGGGCAGAGGGTGGGAAGGGAACTGGGTGGTAGGGAGCTTTGGGGGAGAAAAAGGAGAAACAATTGTAATCATCTGAGTAATAAAGATTTATTTAAAAAATATTTCTTCCAATGTCTTTATCAGCAGATCCATTAAACAGGTTTTGAGTGGGCTGCCATCATCCACTCAGCTGGCGAAGTGCTTTAGAAGCAACGATTCCCATTCATTGTCTACAGGTAGAAGACTAGCAAAAGGAAGGTCAACCAAAAACTGTGTCCAAGGTCATCGGGGAAAGGGAGACGAGTACACAGAAAACCTCTCCCACCACCTGAAGGCCGGGGGTTCTGGCCGAAGGGAGCGCCAGGACGCCCCTCCCAGGAAACCTGGGCAGGGAGACAACGTTCACAGCCCCCCCCCGGGGGGGGGGCACATCTGGGCTTTTCCGGTTCCGCAGGAGGCAACCCCCCTAACACAAACCCAGCGTTCAAGGCCAGACTCCCTCTGCTCTGTACACCTGTGGATGGGCTGGCACTACCGCTTTACGAGTGGAGATGGCTCCGGGACCCTGCCTGCCCGTCTCGGTGCTGCCGAACATCCCAACGGACTCCTCCAGCGACAAGACCCCAGAAGCATGCCCTCCCCTCTTCAACGCCCACCTCCCCGTTCACTCGAGGAACAGAGTCCTCGGGGGCCTGACGGAGCAGCCCCACCAGGGCGGCAGCCACCAACCTGCCAGGGAGAGCTGAGGGAACGGCACCCTCCGCGCCAGGAGCACCCCATGCCGCGCCATGGGGGCCGCCATCTTGGAGTGTACCAAAGCGGACGCCGGCGGGGGGGGGGCGGAGAGGGGTTGCCGGCGGAGGAAGGGGCGGGGCCCTCGTCGCGCCGACGCTCCGCCCCCCTCCCGGCTCCCGCAGGTGGTGCTGCCCGGGACGGCATGGCTGTCGCCCTGCGGCCTCCGAAGCCGGCCGTGCTGCGGGCGCTGCGCTGCTCGGTGTTTGCCGGGGTGGGAGGCCCTGGCTCCCCCTGCTGCCGCTGCCCCCTCGGAGGTACCCGCGGGCCCGCGCCGTGGAGGAGGGGCGGGAGGACCGAGGGGACCTTTGACCCCTCGGCGGGCACCACGTTGGAGAAATAACAGCGCCACCGGCGCTCACTGGCCTGGGGCAGCCGAGCGTGGCTTCGCGCGCGCGTGTGTGTGTGTGCAACTGATGACCCCTGGGTGTCGTGGACGCCCATATGGACCTGGGAACCCCAGGACAGCCGGGCCGGGGTCTTGACCTTGGTGCTGTGGGCATCCCCTCGGAGGGGGGCCCCATCCCCCTGGGGTGCGGTGCCCGCCAGGGTTGGGGAGCAGAGTCCCGGCTCTGCAGCTGACAGTCTGAAAGACCTTGAACAGGTTCCTTCATCTGTACAGTCAACAGTCCGTTATCCCTCACTATCTTTGTGGAAATGGATTTGGAAAGGCCGATGAGTGAGTGGTACAATATGGAGCCCTTTGTATCGGGCATTATTCTGATGTTTCACAGTCGTTCCTTTTCTTCTTACAACACCCAGTCACAGTACAGCCTTTTTTCTCCATTGACAGGGGAGGAAGCGGCAAGTGTATCTAATGTGCAGAAGGTTAGAGGGAAGAGGCAGGGGAGGGATTTGAACCCAGGCAGCCCCGCGGGTAGAGTTCTGCGGTCACCCTTTATATATGGCCTGGCTCTCCACACAGCAGTTTTGATTGTTACCTTTTCAGTGCAGTGCCCAGAGCTCTTTGGGTGGCTGATTCTCTGGCCAAGCTCCACGCCACGCACAGCCTGGCATCCTAAAGAAGTGGTGATGTTTCCCAAACTCATCTTCTCTGCTAAGTTGTGGCCCTGATAATATCTTGAGGTTCCTGAGAGTCCAGATGTGAGAGGCCACACTCCTCATTTCACAAATGACAGGCCTGAGGATTCCAGTGGTCACCTATGGCTTTTTCCACGGCACTGTACCCTTCTACCTAGATAAGCCAAAACAAGATGTTTCTGTTTTGCATTTAAACAATAGCCTTTAGTTTGTTTGTTTTAAAATCCCCTTGTTGTCCCTTAACCACATGGTGAAAGTCTGTTTGTCTCTCAGATCCCAGATTCCTGCCATCTCATTCCCATACACCATTAATCACTAGCTCCTTTTGCCCACATAAACATAACTTGTCTCGCTGAGGATTTGCATTACCTGGTAGTTTGGAGATTTTTTTCCCCAAACAGTCCACCAGGGTGACTGTTATATTTGTACCTATCTAGGTGAATTATTTATACTAAATGAATCTGTTATTAGAGGCAGTCATTTGCGAAGTATAAAACAGTCAAAATTATATTAATCTTTTTCTTTCTCTAATTTCTAGCTAAAAGATATCTACTTACAGATAATATTGTGAAATTAAAAGCATTTCAGCAAAAGAAGGTGGCTGTTGCATACAGTCTTCCTGGTACCAAAGGTAATTGAATCGGTTTTGTTAATTCTTACATTGTTCTGTCATTCACGTTTTCTCTGTCTCTATCCTTATTCAGTCTCTCCTTCAATGTCTCAGGAAAATTGAGTTTCCTGGTCTACCCTGACAGGCACCGTTCCTCTCCTTCTCTGCCACTGCAGAGTCTACAGCTCTCCTTTATCCCTTCACCCAGGATCCCAGAGAAACACTAAAACCAGTCCTCCTGGTCAAGGCCACTCAAAGGTCCAGGGGTCAGCAGCAACTGGGAGGCTGATTAGAATGCCAAACCTCAGGCCCTACACCAGGGGTGGGCAAACTTTTTGACGTGAGGGCCACAATGGGTTCTTAAAATGGACCAGAGGGCCGGAACAAAAGCAACCTGACCATGCTGGCACTCTCATCTTGGGCTGCTGGTGAAGGAACAGAGGGGAGAGCAAGAGAACCCTCTGCTCTCTCGGCTCTGCAGACGAACAGGCCGGATCCGGCCCTCGGGCCGTAGTTTGCCCACCCCTGCCCTAGCCAGTTTGGCTCAGTGGATAGAGCATCAGCCCTTGGACTGAAGGGTCCTGGGTTTGGTTCCAGTCAAGGGCACGTCCCTCACTTGCAGGCTTGATCCCTGGCCCTGGTCAGGAGCTCATGCAGGAGGCATCCAATCCATGTGTGTCTCCCATCCATGTTTCTCTCTCTCTCTCCCTAAAAGTCAATGGAAAAATATCCTCAGGTGAGGACTAACAAAAACAAACCAAAAAAAGGATACCCCTCTTCAGTTCATATTTTCCTTTCAGTTTTCCTGTTAGGTGCCCTGACAATTAATGGTTTATATATCTTGATTACATTTTCTCCCCCGCCCCCCCCCCCCCCATAAGTCTCCTGTAGATGCAGTTCTTTGGGCTACACCTCTGGGATACTTTCAAACTAGTGTGCATAAGGGTTACCAGATAATAAAAAACTAGAGACCCAGTGCATGATATTTGTGTACTGGTAGGGTCCCTAGTGGCTGTCTTCCCCCGGCCAGCCCCCTCCCCCAAGTTGAACTCCTGGACAAACTCCCGGTTGAGGGGACAATTTGCGTACTGCTCTTGTGTTATATAGGATACATGTTCCTGTGCTCCTGTTCCCAGAGATTCTGTGTTGGAAAGTCTTGAGTGGGGCCTGGGCTTTGTCCCTGTGACACAGACGCTGTGTGTCACACACCATCTCTGACACTGCTCGAGGGGACCAGCCCATGAGGGAGCCTGGAGGCTGTGAGCCCCTCTCAGAAGTTCTGGCTTCCCTTCTCCCTGAGGTTAGACTGCTAGTCCCAGTCTCCTCAGCGATGGTCACCCTTCTGTGCTTTCTTCCAGAAACTTATATGAGCAACTTGGAGGAGAAATTGACCCAGAACAAGCTCATCCTGAAGGAGGAGCTGAGAACCTTACTTCACTTATGTGAGTCCCGTGATGACGTGGAACTGGCTAAACATGTCATTTACAGGTGAGGCATTTCCTCAGAATTCTGCCAGCCTTTGTCTCCTCTGACTCTGTTCCATTTCCTGAGCAGTTTCTTCCACTTCCAAGGTTAGACATCACTTATACACAGACGACTGCCAAATCTCTTGTCCAGATGCCTGCCCTGAGCTCTAGACATTTATCTTCATTCTCCTAGCAAACACTTACTGGGTTCCTACTACATGCCAGGTGCTGGGGATGTAAAAACAGATAATTCGTGCCCCAAGAAATCAGCAGCCTACTCACTAACTCCACTTACACGTCCCTTAGGTCATCACATTCAACTTGGGCAAGTTTCTTCCTTTTGCTGTGTTTTCTATTGCACTGACCAGTCTCTCAGGGCAGATATCTGTGAGCCTCTTTCCCCTGATCTCATTTGCTTCCCTCCCTGACAGGATAAGAAATCCGACTGCTTCCATGTTCCTGGTGTCTCTCATCTCTAGCCTTCCTCTCTCTGTCCCCGTTCCCAATGTCTCAGTTCAGGCCTCAGTGTCTCTCACGTGGATGACCAGTGGATTCCTAACTAGTCTCCCTTTCCCAGGTGTATGCCTATTCTGATGTGTCTGATCCCTTGTCAGAGTTTCCCATGTCAGAAGGAGCTCACACAAGATCATAGTCTGCTGTTAAGAAATCCAGCAAAGGTTTTGCTCCCTTGGGAGAAAATATGGGCTTCATTTCAGAAATTAAGTTCATTGCTTCTTTTCACCATTCTTTAAAGATATGTTTCTATACATCGGCCTGCATTTATATTATACATTTATCAGAATAAATATAAAGTATTCATATATAGAATACTGGAAGAATATATACCAAAAGTTAACTGTGGTTCTCTGGGAATTGCACATTTTTTTTTTTCTGTCTAAATGTGTACTTTTCTGATTTCTCCAACGTGTCTATAGTGAACATTAGCAATTTTATAATGTGAAAAAATTTGTTACTTTTAAAAAGGAAAATTAAAAAATTAGTACAGAAAAACACCAAAAAAAGTAGAAAGAACAAATATATTCCGAGTTCTGCTATTTCTGGTGTCTCTAGCTGCATAACAAACCACGCCAGAACTCAGTGGTTTGAGCAGCCGTTATTTATTATTTCCCAGAGCTCCGAGGGTCAGGAATTGAGGCCCGTCTCAGCGGGGCGGTTCTTTGTTGGTGTAGACTAAAGTCACTTGCTCATCTGCAGGTCACTGGGCTGGGCTGGAAGGTCCAAGAAGGCTTCACCTGCATTTGCGATGCTTCAGTGCTCCTCCACATGGCCCTCCTCTCCTTGTAGTGTCTCACCATCCCTGAGTCCAGCTGGAGCTGCACTAGCCCGTGGTCAAGTGGAAGCTGCCGGCCGTGTAGAGCTTCCCAGAAGTGGCACAGCTTCATTTCTGATGCATGCTCTTGGTCAAAGCAAGTGTCCTGCCAGCCCAGATTCACAGGGAGGGAAAGGATTCCACCTCAGGATGGATGGATGGATGGATGGATGGAGCAGCTTGCTCATGCAGGGAGAGGAGGAATTGATGGTGGCCATCTCTAGGCCTGTCTATCACTTCTAAGAAACCACTGTTAATATCTTGATATACTCTTCACCCTTGAACAACACAGGACTTGGGGCACCAAAAATTCACATGTAACTTACATTGTTTCCAACTGCAGATAGAAAATGCATCCCTACCAATTGTTTTCATACAAAGATACTATGATTTTGATAAGGTTTATTTATTACTGTGTATATGTGTGTGTATGTATATATAATGATATTTTCTTATTTTGTAATTAGTATTATAGCATAAATGTTTTTGCTTGTGATCATCTTCTCATTTACCAACAACCAATGTACATTTTCCTCGCTCTTATTTCCAGCACACCTTGTTCATTTATTTGTTTCTTTAAATACCTTAGGTATTTCTGCACTCCAGGATTCCTCCGATTATCTCTGCAAGCTTCCCTCCAGCCTGTGAAGGACATTTTTTGTTGTGTCCCCAACACCTAGTCAAGTGCATGTCTCGGTCTGTCAGTTCCTTTCCCTGCGTCCCGTTTGGCTCATTGAATGATTTTTCTTAACAGGTACTATGTAGAGAACAGAAATGTCACGTTGGGGGAGTATAAGTTTGGACCTCTGTTCATGAGGCTGTGCTACGAGTTGGATCTTGAGGACTCTGCAGTGGAGCTCATCAAAGACCAGGTGATTGTCTTCTGATTGCCAATGTGATTTCCTTGTGCTGAGGAGAAGGTGTATCTACCTCCCATAGACACATTTTTATTAGAAAAAGGCTGCTGGGCTGAATGAATGAGCTCTTCCCCGCATTTTTAAGGTTTCTTTGGAGTCAGTTCCTATGAAGAGGCATAGGCATAGATGTGGAAGAGGTGTAAGTACAGATTGCAAGGGATCTACCTACCTCGGACGTGTGTCCACCTGGGACTGGCATCCTCCTTTTGGGGAGCTTTTGCTGTAGACATTTTAAGACAAGTTGCCATTTAAAGATTGCCTTTCCTCTCCTTCACCTGTGCTTCTCTCCTCTTTTTGTACTTTATTTCTGGCTGAAAGCCACGTTGTAAAGGGATTTTTCTATTTTTAAAATAGTCCAATTTTCTTTTCCTAAAAACAATAATGATTTTTAAATTACTTATTGAATATTTACTCTGTCCTGGGCTTAAGCACTTTATATGTTTCAAATGTTTCCCACAATAGCCCTGGTGAGCGAGATACTATTATTTATATTTTACAGATGAAGAAACTGGGACGCTGAGACAGTATAAATGTATCTATTGTCAGAAGCATTGGTTAAATTTTGGGGCTGGGGGTGGCCACCTGGGACATGTTAGTGTTTTTAGGGACCACCATAACTAAGTTGTCCTTCTGCCTCTTACTGTTTTCCCTATAAAGGGTTCTGTCCGTGGTAGAGCTGTTAACTCTCAGCTTGTCTCTCTTTTAAGAATACCCATGCACTAGAAAGATGACCATAGTACATTAGCAGAGAAGAGATGGTTTCAGAACAGTATGGAGTAGTTTGAGCCCATTTTTTTCTCTAAAAGAAGAAATATACGTACATATTTACATTTCAGTGTATATGTATTAAACATACGGAAAGATAGAGACACTGAACTGCTGCTTATCTTTAGGGGATAAAAGTGTAGGAAATCCTCATTTTTTTACTTTAAACAGTTTTGTATTGTTTGACTATTTTACAATGAGGAGGTCTTAATGTTGTAATTAAAAGAAAACAAAAGTTTTATTATAATAAATCATAGCCATGAGTATAGTGACAAAAAACAAGCAGAAAGTGAATGTAAGGTTTTGTTACTGTGTTTAGTTACCTGTGTGTGAAACACTCGGGAATGAGTGAGTTTCTGGAGTGGGATAAGCTGGATTCCAGTCAAATGACATAAAACCTAATCCTGCTTCCACCCAACTTGTTAAGTCCCCTCCCAGAACCCTGTGGTGTGGCCAGTGCTCTAGCCACTAGCCACATGCATCTCTGGAGCCCTTGGACTGTGGCTCTGTGTGTAAACGTAGGTTTACAGTTGTTCATTTGGAAAGTAATAATAAATAATAATACAGGAATAAACTGGTTTTCGTACTCACAACTGTAAATCTACTTTTGCCCCACCCTGTACATGATGTATTTCAGATATTTGGTATAAAAAGGAGAATGTAAAGTACTTTTTAATGATTTTAAAGTATTGTTTACATGTGGAAATTGTATTTTGGCTTTAGTGCATTAAGTAACATTATTAAAACTGATTTTACATATTTTTTACTTTTTTAAATGAGGCTACTTGAAAATTTAGAATAACATACATAGCTTGCACTTGTGGCTTACAGTATCCCACCCCTACCCTTCCACCCCCTTGCTCACTTCATTCTGGATCTTGTGCTTTCTCAGACATGCCAAGCTCCTGGCCTGAGACTGAAATGCTCTCACCTGCATCACTGAGCCTTTCTCCTTTACTGCATCGAGGTCTCTTCTCAGAGAGCCTTCCCGACCCCTCCCATCACCTCTCTACCCCCCTGTCCTGCCCCATTCTTCGTGGCTCTCATTGGTACTTTAAGTTAAGCTCCACTAGGTGAGAAGCCCACTGGCTCCAGGCAGGGTCTGTGTCTTGTGTATCGTTTGTCGCTCTTGGGAGCTGCGCAGTGGCCCCTCAGGACAGATTGGAGCGAGGCATCCAGCGGCACATCTGAACAGCATGGCATTCAAGGAAAAAACATTGAGAATGTTTAAAAATGTTTTTGTGAATTATTATTCACTAAATAATAATTATGATGATTAAAGTGAATTATTTTTAAAAATGAACAATGAGCTCTGCTTTATTCGCCAAAGAAGTTACTTTAGACATTCCCGCCTTAGTCCTCAACTGAACTTCTGGCTGCCATTTCATGTTACTATGCTGCCACCCAGGCCCTAGGACCACCCCGCCAGGGCTGATTGGCTTATTTCTTTTCTCCTAAACGTGGCAGAACCACTGTTCATGGAGACGTTTTCCCCCGTATTTCTGAAGTGATCTCTTACCAGACTCTTGCCTCTTGTTAAGTATATCCATTGCCAAAGGCATGACACCCAATAGAGTGGGCAGCATTTACATTTATTTTATAAAAGAAATCCTTGGTGTACCAGAAACTTATTAGAGAATTCAGGAGGCCCAGTGAATAAGGTGTGCACAAAAATAAGTCCTGGACAGATAAGGTGCAATATAAGGATAATAATCCCTTAATAGTTTTAAATTTTAAACAAACTGTATTGTTTTTCTTCATTAGCAATTACGAGGTTTCTTCTCAGACTCAACGTCATTCAATATTTTGATGGACATGTTATTTATCAAAGGCAAATATAAAAGTAAGTATTGTAATTTATGTTTGCTAAAAAATTCTGCTCTCTTTGCCTGTATACCCATTAGAGAAAGCAATGGACCATGCAAAACTGATCTTAACATTCCTGATGAATACCTGAATTAGGGAGACATCATTCTTTATGTGTGAAAACATGGTTGCATTTCATGTCATGTCTTAAACTAAACACCCCAGATTTTACTTATGCTGACATTATAATAGGTTTTTAAATATTCATTCTTCCTCTGTTAATTTTGAAATTAGTTCAATGATAAATGACTTTGATAAATAGCTTTTATTGTGCTAAATACACCTTTTAGTGGATGTGCTGGTTAGAACTCTGCGTATCAGCAGTAGAGGAATCTGCATTCACTTGACTGTACTTACGAGCCAGCCCTCTTCTGACTTTCGGCAGGTGCTTTGGAAGTATTGATCGAGATGAAAAATCAAGATGTGAAGTTCAACAAAGATACCTATGTCCTTGCTTTTGCAATTTGCTACAAACTGGTAAGACTATCTCCTGTTAACCTTTAGAACATTGTGGATAACGTTTGAAAAAAGATTTTGGTTTCTTTTCCTCTCTGCAGTAAAATTCAGTTCCTCGGAAATCAGTTTTCCATCTCCTGCAGATATTTCCATTTTAAATGTGTTCATTTTTAGAAAACTTAAGTCAGCCATGCCAGACATTTTTATTTTGAGAAAAGCAATTCCGTTCCTTTCACCCTTCCCTGGCAATTGTGTAGACAGTGAAACAAGAAACAGTATGCTGGGCTCAAGCTCTGCTTTCCGGTGGCCTTGTACAAGGCTCTTGCTGGACTCTGCTAGACCAGTCTTCTCTGTGGCCCTCTCCCGTGGAAACTTACATCCTTCGTTGGCAAACTCAAGGGCTACTTTGTCCTCATCTGTGAATTTATCTGTAATCACCTAAGTTGGAATCTCCTCCAACATCCCTACTGCTACGCTATTTGTCATGCGTGTGACACTTATAACACTTCCCATTGTTATATCACTAGAGTGTAAGCTCCTTAAGGCCTCTTGGTATGCCGGCACCTAACACCGTGCCCTGTACACAACCAGTCTTTAATAAATGTATGTGACATTAAAATGAACTCTTTGAGCCGAAGCCAGTTTGGCTCAGTGGATAGAGCGTGGACCTGCGGACTGAAGGGTCCCGGGTTCGATTTCAGTCAAGGGCATATACCTGGGTTACGGGCACATCCTCAGTGGGAGCTGTGCAGGGGGCAGCTGATTGATGATCGATGTTTCTGACTCTCTGTCCCTCTCCCTCTATGTGAAAAATCAATAAAATATATTTTTTTTAAATGAACTCTTTGAGGAAAGCATGACTTGTAAGTCCATATGTCATTACTATATCAGGATGGTTTCTTATACAGAGAAACTGTTACTTCATTATTTAATTAATTAATGAATGGTAACTGAAATAGTACTTTGACTAAGATTCCATGCCTAACCATAGTCATTCCTGCCATTTAAACTCCGGAAACTTAGCAAAACCTTTTCATGTGAAAACAAAGGCACACAGGCAAGGTAGAAGAACGTGGGCCATTGGACTTCCCTGAAGGGTGAAGCAGTATCAATTTTCCCAAACAAGAGAGAGAGTTGGATTGCAGTGGAAAGAAAACTAACATGGAAATTAAGAAAGTTGGAGTCTAGTCTCAATTTTAGCATTAACTGGCTTTATCTGGTCACTTTCCTCATTTGTGAAATGAGGGGCTTGGGTTCAGGGGTCAGCAAACTTACTCTGTAAAAGGCCAGATAAATATTTTAGACCACTTGTAGTCTCTGTCACATATTTTTTTTTTTTGTATTTTTATAAACCTTAAAAAGGTTTAAAAAAAAAACACATGTTAGCCATAGGCTGGATTTGGCCTGAGGGTCGTAGTTTGCTGGCCCCTGGGTTTTTAAATGCTCCTTTCCACGCACCCCTTCCTGTGATCCTGTGAAACAAGCCAGCAGAACTCACAGCGCGTGGGCGTCAGCTGTTCAGCACTGTGACACCCAGTTTTCTGACCTACTTAGACGGGCCTCCCTGAGTGTGTACTGAAGTGGGGAGAATTGACCTCTACCACTGACTTTTCTCCCCTGTGCTGTGCCCAGGAATAACGTGTTTCACTCAGTAGAATCTGCAGGTGAAAATCAACTGCTCAGCCATTCCCAGTTCCAGATCAGTCTGGGAACTGTCCTCTCTCATCAAGTTCAGGATTTACTATAGGGTTTGAGTTGTGAGTTGTGTCATGACAGTTGTGCATCGATGCAAAGCTGATGCCGCTCTCACAATCTAGTCTACCTCTAGCATGAACCAAGGAGAGGATTCAGCTCTCCCATTGCTGTCTGCTGGCTTGTGCTTCAGTCACATTCTTGGCGAAGTTTTTGTTCTTCGGTTTTCTGATTTCCTAGGATTCTTTCACGATTAATGTTCAAATTGGTGTTCATGGTGTCAGGTATTTGACTTCCGTGGATATTTTCAGATTGGAAATCCCCTCAGGAAAAGTCCTGTGTTGGTGAGCTTTCCTCTATTATGTGATGCAGAAGCAGGCCGAATCTTTCTACTTTTATGTTGTGGGGCGGGTGTGTAAAAACCCATTCACCCAAGGTGAAACTGCCCCACGTCAGAAAATTGACAAAGAGCTTTAAAAATAAAATTAGTTTAGATTTGAGCTGCTAACATATAGATGACCTGGTCTATTTTCGAATAGTCTATATGGTTCTTAATCATTTAATGGGCTTGGGATAGGCTCTGGGATATTCTTGCAAAGGGAAATCTGAAATACTGAGCACTGTTAATCATTTTATTCAACTTAAAACGTCATGGCATCTATTGATTGAACAATCCCATCTCCTAGAATAGCCCTGAGTCTTTTAAAGTCTGCACCACGTTACGGGAAGAAGCCCTAATCAAAGGAGAAGTCCTTCCCAGAAGAGCGTCCTATTTTGCCGTGGCCTTGGCTCTGAATCAGGTAAGGCTTTGGGGTGCCCTTATGTGAATTGGGAATGGGGAGGATGTTACCACTTTCATTTCTTTTATTTATTTTCCCCTTCTCGCTGTATCAAAGAAAATAAAGAGACCAATGCCTTTGGTGCCATGGCAACCTGCATCTATACCCATGCCTCCAAAGAATGCTTCCATTTACAGTTAAGGGCATGGCATGCATTGCCGTTTGGAAGGGGCTGGCTAAGATCTTAGGGAGGGTCAATGGCCTCTGAGAGAAATTTCTCGAGTAATGAAAATGAAAATTGTAAGTAATCTGTTTACTATGTGATGTTCTCAGAGAAAGTGTAATTTAATTAGGTGTTTCCAAAGCTGAAACACCTCAGATGACCGAGGACTCCCACAATGAGCCCATTATGGAATTGGGGTCCATCATATAGTTTATAGTTAGACCCAAATACTCTTATTTGGAAAATGCTTTAGCTGTCGTTTAGCCTCCCCCCCCTCACCGGACAAATGGGAACAGCTGAAGCCTGGAGAGAAGACAGGACTCCCTGTCTTCTCACCTCAGTGAAGGGGAGTTAAAACTGGAACCCTGGAGTGCCTCCCTTACAGAGCCCTTCCCAAGAAAGATATCCCACTCCACAGTCTAAGAAAATGTGAGCTACTTTACGCTACAAATATGCACAGGCTTCATTCTCCCTGGCCGTTGGGAATGGCATGGAATTGGTTTTCAATGAAATGTCTCTTTGCTGCTGCTATAGTGACATACTGCTTCCTGTAAATATGGCTTATCTTTGTAATTCCTTGATTAGCTTCATCTTTGCCACCAAATGGATCCAGAGAACTTCTCATTACTAGTCCTAAACTCTGTTGCCATAATTGTGATGGGAATTTAGGCTTTGTACTTCAGGATGTGCCCCTCACCACGGAGAATTACTCTGTGGGCTCTTTCTGAGAAAGGCAGCGGTGGTCTCCTCCGCTGCTTCTCTAGACAGCCTGTGCTCCATCTCCAGGATCCCCATCTCTTCTGTGGTCTGAGGTTTCTCCTGTGCTCTGACTATGTCAGATTGTCAAAGATGGGTGTGGTGTGTTTTTAAAGTTCATTACAGTGGGAGAAGAGGAAATGTAAACTTTATGCCTCCCTCTTAAAAATTGGAACTTTGGTAAGGTATTAACACATTTAGTAACATGACACTGTTGGACACATTTTATGGAATGTGCATTCTTGATTACCAAAAAACTCTTTTTCTTTGTGGATCTCAGAACCCTGGTGCCCCGTGAACAGGAATATCCTAACATCTTTAAATGATTTTAATGATAGCAGTGTAACGTTCATGTGACTTAGGGTATGATTTATTTTTCTTCTTTTCAGAACCAAGTGGAAAAAGCTGCATCTATTTTTTCTCAAATCATGATACCAGAAAGCATAATCTGTGCTAATTTAAATGTAAGTGACTTCTTTATGGTTTAAAGAAATGCTGTAAATGTACTAAAATGATGTTTAGAGTTTTTGTCTGTGCACAATGAGTTGATCTCTCAAGGGCTTCATTCAATTTATTCATTTATTGAGCTCTGTGAAAGTTACAGTATGGCCCTTATGAAAGGAGTCAACACAGCCTTTGCTTCCAGGAGTTTGTTAATAGGTGGGAAATGTAGATATGCTCACATAATAGACATGGCTAAATGCTACCAGTATTAACATATGACTACAGAAGGTGGTAGATGTAGAGAGAAGGGGGATAGACCCTCTAATCTCTTTACTAAGATTTGAGAGAAACCTGTGTGCAAATTGTCTTATCCATGTACCTAACTCATGGAGTATATCTGTGCTGCATAAAACAGTGCTCACTCAATACATGTCTGTGTTCATTCTCATGCTGCTAGCTAGCCATGGCCCATCTGCCCTGGTGAATAGAGTCACCTTCCCCTTCCTGTCCCAGGACTGGGTGCCTGAGCAGGCCAAGTGGGTGGGTGAGCCTGAAAAGCTCATAGGCTCAAGCAGGTCTGGGAGGCCAAGGTGGCAAAGGTCCCGAATCCAGAATCAGGCCATCTGAGCAGCCAGTAAGCCAAACAGACCTGGAAGACTCCTCTTCCAGCAGGCGCCATATGTATTTTACCTTCCGTGCTTACTACTGGATATGGACAGCTCTGGGGATCCCAAGTATGTAACTGCCTGAGAGAGAGAGTGGTCTGCAGATACCTTCGTTTTATGATTGGACAGGAGTAGAATTGCTAGGATTCCAAGTGGTTCATAGCATCATAGGAAAGAAATACAGGCGAGTGTGATGAGAGGAGTCTTATGTGGACTATTAGAGTTGATGTGCATTTGTGGGGATCAATGATTGGTGGTGAGATGTTGAAGGGAGTTAGATTGGCAGGATATTAATATAATTTAGCTAAGGTATCATCCTATATACTTTATATTAGTTGGTTTACTTTATACAACATTATCAGGACAATATGTCTCTATATTAAACATGTGAAAATGAAGATTCAAAGGCTAAGTAAATTACTCAAGTTCTCACAGTTAATTATATATCAGAGTCGAGGTTTTAACACCAACAAATCTGTTTGACTGCAGAGCCCAGGGTCTCCCCGATCCAGACCTGCAGGGATAAGGGCCATGTCTCTTCTCCAGGACTGGGACTCTCTGCTCCTCCCGAATAATGAAAAGCACATAGGACTGGATGTCAAAAATGGAACCTGCCTTTGTGCTCATATTCTGTGCCTTTGCATTTAGATTCCTCACCTAGTACAGTCCTTGACTGTCTCTCACAGTTGTTGTGAAATGTAGTAATTTTTTTTTCCAAATGACAAAGTGCTTTGGTGGAAGTAAGACATGAGCCTGTTGAGAGTGAAGCTGTCCACTCCATAGGAGGAGAAATCTGACGAGGTGGGAAGTGCACTCAGAAGCCAGGGGCTGGACCAGCCCCTTTTCTCTGAGAGCTGGAAGGAAAGGCAGCTGGTAAATGTGGTGGAATGGGCATGATTCAGGCAAGGATGAACCTTGAGCCAATCTTGACTATGAATTGTCTTCTCCATGGATTGGGTCACAGAATTATATGTTGTTAGGAAAT
Organism: Vespertilio murinus; assembly: GCA_963924515.1. NCBI lineage: Eukaryota > Metazoa > Chordata > Mammalia > Chiroptera > Vespertilionidae > Vespertilio > Vespertilio murinus. Next base: position 35,172,092 of record OZ004705.1, read on the forward strand.
TTAAAGATAGTTTTATTGTTGAAAAATTTCACTTGGGAAATTTTTCAAAATGTCCAATCTAAATTTCTCATATCCTATCTAATAAAGGGGTAATATGCAAATTAGTCATCACTCCATCACAAAGATGGCAGTGCCCATAGCCACAAGATGGCAGTGCCCAGTCCCCTCAGCCCCGTTGGAGTCCCCGAGTCCTGGGGGGGAGGGGGAGGTGGCCACTGAGAGTGGGCCTGGTGTGAGTGGCCTGGCAGAATGCTTGCTTTGTCACCACGGCGATGAGGCAAGCATTCCTCCCCAGCCACTGAGGACCTCTGGGCAGCGCGTGGAGCAGCCAGGGTGGGATGTTTGCGTTGCCACCTCAGTGATGAGGCAAGTGTCCGGCCCCAGCCTTGGAGGGCCTGTGGGCTGTGGAGAGCCTCTGGGTAGTGGGCACAGAGAGCCAGGCCCCTCAGAGAACAGAGAACCACGGGGAGTGGGCCTAAGCCATCAGGTCTCCCCTGAGGGCTCCCAAGTTGGAGAGGGTGCAGGTCAGGCTGAAGGACCCACCCCCTGTGCACGAATTTCGTGCACCGGGCCTCTAGTTTCCATATAAGTCTGTTTCATCTTCCTCAGGACTGATGAAAAAAGAAATGGTTGACATTCTCAGATTTAATAATCTTTCAGATTCTGGGTCTCTGTTATTAGAACAGGTTTTTTGGGGAAAAAAATATTTAATGGGCCCAGCTTCTCCAAAACTGAGTCATCTACTTGGAATCCTTAAGGACAATTTGTTAATTTTTAAGAAATGGAAACCTGACAGGTTGGCTGAGTAGAGAGTCTGTTCAATCAGCAATAGCAGGAATAAATGAAGTTTTTTACTGATCTACTTTAAAAATTATGCCTTATACTAAAATCTTTCTCTGCTGCCAGTTGGAATTTGCATTTACCCAATTATTCCCCCTCAGTTTCTTTTCATTGAAATTGCTCCTGCTGCCAATATGACCCAGAGGGTCTGGTTTCCGATTTTCCCAGCTATATGTGTTATATATTGAACTAATTTAGCAGGTAAAATCAAAGCACATCTTTGTTAACTTTGCCCTTTTAGTCTAAATTTAAATCCATGCATCCCAAAAGCGCTATGGCCCCCTCTTTAGCAATGCTGTTCAATATCAAAGGATTAATTTATACTTTGAAATATGTCTGAAAGTATCAGAGACCAACGCAAGGCAATTTTCCACTGATTCTATTGAATTCCTAATAAGTTCTCTAGAAACCTGGTCCAGATGGAGACTAATTTTGGAATTGAATTACCTTGCAAGGGAATTGACAAGCGGTTAGTTTTGCTGCTTCTATAATTTATTTATTGACACAGGTGAATGTATTAATGCCCTTTTCTACTACTTACCAAGGTCACCCTAAAATTCTAGCTCATGCTGGGAAGTCAGTCAGGCTGCAGAGGTAGGAAAGGAGACAGGACTCACTGCTCATAAATTCTTTTGTGGCAGCACCTCACCTGTATGTATAAAGAATTGCTTTAGGGTGAGAACAATGTAGACTCTAAAAACACAGGAGTCTGTACAAATTAGAGACTTTCTCTTTCTCTCGTGGAGAAAACCAGAGGTGGTCAGTCTAGGTCTGGTGTGACATTCCATGATATCCAGCCTCTTTCTGTATTTCCACACCACCATCCTAAGCACGTGACTGCCGTCCATTGTGTTGCAAGACTGAAGAGGGCGAAGAAGTTAGCTCCTTTTAAGAGTGCTTCCCCAGTCGTCTCAACCAAAAATTGGTATTTATAAGTTATTGTCCAGAACTTCATTCCATGACCTCACCTAGTTGCAAAGAAACCTGAGAAATAAAGCCTTTGAGTTCCATAAGTCAAGCATCAGTTAAAATCTGTCATCAAAAAAAGAAGGGCCAATAGATATTGTTTAGAAAACAAGCAGTCTCTACCACGCTATGATATTCTACTTCAAATATAGCAAACTTTAAAAAAAATAAGAGAATAAAGAAAAATGCAAATTTCTGGCATGTTTAGGGCTTCTTTTTTGGTCAAAGGTATCTGATGATTTATCAGCATTTCCCAAAACCTCAGAAAATCAGAGAGTAAGAAGTATGTGTTAATAGTTTTTCTTGCCGAAACTGGTTTGGCTCAGTGGATAGAGCGTCGGTCTGCAGACTGAAGGGTCCCAGGTTCGATTCTGGTAAAAGGGCATGTACATTGGTTGCAGACACATCCCCAGTAGAGGGTGTGCAGGAGGCAGTTGGTCGATGTTTCTCTCTCATCGACGTTTCTAGCTCTCTATCCCTCTCCCTTTCTCTCTGTAAAAAATCAATAAAATATATATTTTTAAAAATAATAATAGTTTTTCTTTCCCAAATTTCCCTTACTCCTTGCTAATTCAATTTTCCTAGACATTTGTTTGACATCTGTAAGATTAAATCAATGTGCTGTGCCCTGATTTAGCTTTTCTTAATTGCACCCTGAGACCTCAGTTTGAGACAAGCTCCTAGCTTTAGATTTTCTCTTTATCTTTCATCAGTAACTGCCTCATCTATATTGCCCTTCATCAGTATATTCATAAGGTATCGAACTTTACTCTTGAAATCCCTACTGAATCAGAGATAGTTGCTGGAGGCAAGGAGAGAAATTAGGAAAAAATGGGAAGAAAAGTTGAAATCTTAAGGAGCACATCATTAAAAGTTTGTAGATGGAGCTGAGGAGGTTTATCACTGAAAATCGCTGTGCTCCCCTTCTCCTTCATTGGTCTGAGGGTCTGCCAGGCGCCAGGCACTGGAGATGCTGCATTTAATAAAAACAGACTTGTCCTTGACTTCAGTAGGACAGTGCATTGCCAGCCACATTCAGTTTTTATTAACAAGGGTGTTAAGAACTATGAAGAGTGGAGATTTTACCCTCCTTCCAAGTTATGAGTTAGCTTGCTACAGTTTCATGTATGCTGGTAGAGTAAATAAGACATCAGGAAGTGAAGGATGTTGTTTAAGCACAGCAATAGGAATACCAAGAATATTAGCACTTTTGTATCAGTTCCCTGAGCTCAGTTACATAGGGTGATGTGAAGGTCTGTATGCCTCTTGTACATACTGGGTCTTTCATTTTAAGAGAGGAACCCTGAATTTGGGGAGCCCAAATCTGTTATAATAGACAGAAAGAATCCCTGCCCTTTGCTCTGGTAAGACACTGTGTCTTCCCAGACTGTTGGTTATGCAAACATCCTTGAGAAGATGGTTTGGAAGAAAGCCTATCACTGCTTCTGCTCAAATGTGAGAGACCCTGGAGGGTTGTTCCCCAACAGAGGGTATGCTCATGGTTTTGCCTGTGCTGTGGGACACTGAACTTAGATCAGGGCCTTGGGATTTAGTCTACTTAGCACCGTTCCATTCTGCTCTGCAGGACCAGAGATAACCCCTTATCCCATTCAATTGCTCAACAAACATAAAATGTTAGAACTGGACTATTGAGAGGACTTAGCTGGTTTGGTATATAAAATGAATCTCTCTTCCAAAAATACTACCTTTCCTAAGGATCAAGAGCCCTTAAACATGTTTATAGCTTTTGCCTTTGTAATTTCACTTCTGGGAATTAAGTCTGAGAAATTAAGTTTATTTTTTTTAAATGTATGCACATTTACCAATATGATAAAGCATGGTGTTAATTTATTTGATGTATTACTTTGTTTATATGATGGATTGCTATACATGCACATTCATCATTATAAAACAGAGTTCCTTTTGTTATAAAATGTTGTTTTTAATGTTGTAAGATAATGTTCTTTGTGTGATAATTGACAAAAAGGAGACTCAAAATTTGGGAAAATGTAATATATTTGAAAGATAATGCATGAAATTATAGTTGGTAAATTCTGAGTTATTCTCATTTTATTTAAACTTTTCTATATTTGTTCTAATAAATATTGGTGATAAGGGGGGAAGATGTGTTGTTTCTGTCTGATGGGAGGTAGTTAGTAATACCATTTTGAAAGCCAGGTGCAGTGCCCAGTTTTGAAAGTTCCTAAATAGAAGTGCCTCACTAGGATTTTAACACGCTTCCACTGTTACCTGCAGCAGCCTATTCTCCTGGAATCTCTCAACCAAAACTTAATAAAAGAAAAAAGGTAGAGGTGTCATTTACCCTGTAGCCGAGATTGATTGTCAGAGCCTCTGAATCTAGAGGCTTAGAGGAAGAAAGGGATAGTAATGTTACTTATGTAAAACCGTCTGTGTGCTAGCATCTTATTTAATGTTCACAATAACTAAAAATGTGAGATGTAAAATTTCCTCCCCTCATTTTACAAATAGAGAAATTGAAAGAGAGATTAAGTACCGGCCAGTGTCACACAGCTAATAATTGCCCGTGCTGGGAATCCAGCCCCAAATCCATGTTCTCTCCATTTCTATCCTCAGGCAAGTCTTGCATTTCTGGTACTTCAATTTGTCACTGGAAAATAAGTTTTGGCTGGCGGACACGCATTGGAAGCATTTTTTTGAATGTGTGCAAGCAACTGATTAGGAAATAGCATGAAAACGGGGTAGATACCTTTAAATGTAGGCTTCTGTAACTGGCTCTGTTTTGTTTCACTTGTCTTCTTTTTATTCAGCTTATGATCCATATTCAATCAAATATGTCGAAAACCCTGATAGATATACTAAAGGATGCCACAGATGAAAAGGTATCAAAATTTGTGAAAAAACTCAAGTTCTCAGAAGAAGTGGTGAGTATGTGGTTGCTGCAGAAATCATTAAAAGGCAAAGGGCACACTGTAAAAAGGCCCTCCTTGCCCTGGCTGGTGTGGCTCAGTTGGCTGGGTGTTCTGTGCACTGAAGGGTTGCCGGCTGGATTCCCATTCAGGGTTGCAGGCTTGATCCCCAGAAGGGGGTGTGCAAAAGGCAGCCAATCAATGTTTTGATCTCACATCAATGTTTCTCTCTTGACATTTCTCTCTCTCTCTCTCTCTTTCCTTCTCCCTTCCTCTCTTTCTAGAAAAATCAATAAAAAATCTTTAAAAAACAAAACCCAAAGAAAGCCACCTCCTTAGAGAGATGGTCACACAGGGCAACCTCTCCGTTGTTCTGAGATGGTGGGAGTGGCAATAGAGGGCAGGTGGCTGCTTTCCCTCCTGCCACACCCCTGCCTCTCAGTCCTGCCCCATCTCCTCACTTCCACCCCAAGGCTTCTCCCGCTGTTAGATAGGTGGTGTTATGTCACTGGAGGAAATGATTAAAAATAAAGCTTCTTTCTGTTTGAGGTCTTAGCTCTGTGTAGGTAGTGACCCACCCAGGTCCTTTTGGAATATGTTAGAAAAGTTGGGGCACTGGTTTTCAAGTACACAATCTTTTGCATGTATGTGCAGTACTGACACATGTTATCCAGTCATACCTTAGATCTGGTCCATCAACATGTTGTCCAATCATATGACTGAAGCATCCAAACAAACTCCACATTGAAAAATAGTGATTGTTTTTATCTGAACAATTTTCCTCTAAAGCTTGTAAGACTGACTGACTTAGAAAGCTCGCCCTCTAGGTCAGTGCATTCCCTGGTGGTTGGGAGACACTCAGGGAACTGCTTGTTGTGAAATGAACTGATCCATGTAACCTAGGTGGCTTTTGAGCTAGCTGTAAATATGTTTGTGAGGTTGCATGTGGAGTCGCCTATTGTAGAACTCTGCATTTTACAAATGCTCTATTTAGTGTTTGTACCAACAGTTATTAACAACTAGATGCCCAGTGCATGATGTTTGTGCACTCAGGAAGGGGGGTGTCCCTCAGTTCGCAGTCCGGGAGCCTTCAGGAGATGTCTGACTGATGGCTTAGGCCTGCTCCCTGCAGGGAATCGGACATTCTTAGCTGCTGCGGAGTTAGGAGAGGTTCCGGCCACCACTGCACTCGCCAGCCTTCAGCCCGGCTTCTGGCTGAGCAGCGCTCCCCCTGTGGGAGCGCTCTGACCACCAGCGGGCAGCTCCTGCACTGAGCATCTGCCTCTTGGTGGTCAGTGCAACCGGTTCTTCCACCATTCAGTCAATTTGCATATTACCCTTTATTATATAGGAAATCTTATGTGTGGAGATAGGTGGTATTATACCACTGAAGGAATGTGAAGAGAATTATTGATTTTTCTCCAATACTAGAACTGAAACCACTCAGTTCATTGATTTCTTTTTTTAAAACTAAATTAACAAACAATCTCTATATGTAAAATAGAGAAATATGGTAGGTAATTAACCTGGACGCCATAACGGGTCAACAGAACAGGAGGAGGTTGTGCATACTGTGTTGGGGCGGGGTGGCAGGGCCTCCGTGTGCCTGAGCTGGGGGAGGCCTGATCAGCAGCGGCCATGGCTGCTTCAAGGGCCAGAAAGGGAGGCAGGGCCGGACCGGTGACTTGAGGGTGGGCAATGCCGTGTGATTTCGAATCGCACGCTGGACTCCTAGTATAGTATAATGTCTTTTTTGTTTAAATTCTAGAGTGATCCTAATGGCACCATTTAGTACTTTTATAGTGATATAAGGGAAATAATGATGTGTAAGCAATTAGAGCAAAGTTACCTTCTGCTTGGCACATTTGTTTTGCTTCTTTTGTAAGCCCTGTGCTGCACATTAAGTCAGTTCACCTTGAATATGAGGACTGAATAAACTATTCTTTTTAAGAACATTAAGAAGTGATTGAACTTTTTATCTGATAGTTCAGTGGGGAGACCTTGTAGGAAGCGAGGTGTGCAGGGTTAGAATATGTTTAGAAGATGACCAAAGGATACTAGTATGTTTGATTACAATTAAATGTCATCAAGGAATGTTATTAGGTTATATTGTTAATAAGTATTGAACTAAATAAAATGTTAATTTTTTCAGAAAGTAGCTTCACATTCTAATTTAGAGCTCACCCATTTTTGTAGAATTAAATATCATTCATATACTTATGACTAATATTTATACCTCTGGTCTAGAACTATCCTCCATGTTTCATTCTTACATATCTGAGTCATGCCCGAAACAGGACTCTCGATTTTCCCTCTGTAGATCTGTCCTCCCATCTTCCCATTTCAGCTAATGACATCACCCATCACCAAGTTATAGAGCCCAAGTTGGGAAGATGTCTTTGACTCCTCCCTTCACTCCCTCAACAATAAATCCTTAAAAGTTTAAATCTAAAATATATCTCACATACATCTACTTCTCCATCTCTGTTGTACATTTCCCAGTACATCATCCTCTCATCTGGGCTAATGTGGGGGTGGGGGTGGGGGTGGGGGGGCTCCAGATCAGTCTCTATATTTTTTTTAACTGATTTTTTCACAGAGAGGAAGGGAGAGAGATAGAGAGTTAGAAATATCGATAAGAGAGAAACATTGATTAGCTGCCTTCTGCACACCACTACTGGGGATGTGCCTGTAACCAAGGTACATGCCCTTGACTGGAATCGAACCTGGGACCCTTGTGTCCTCAAGCCAATGCTCTATCCACTGAGCCAAACCGGTTAGGGCAGTCTCCACATTCTCGTACCCGCCAGTTCTCCACACAGCTTTATTATAAACCGAAATCAGATCATGTCACAGTTTGGACCCTCTGATGGCTTTTAGAATAAATTCCAAAGAACTTACTGTGGGCAACACCAAAGCCAACATTCAAGTGATGATTGCGGGAAGTGGGAGGAGGAAGACCAGGGCAGGGGGGGAAGAGGGTGCAAAGGAAAAGCAAGGCCTGCAGAGCTGCCTGTACTCGGGTTCAGAAGCCCCTCATACTTGTTTTCCGCCGTTACCAAACGTTAACCTTGGCCAGGACACTGAGTAACAGGGACATAGCCTCACCTGTTCTGGTGAGAATCTGCACATTCAGTCTGTCTCCCGAGACTGAAGGTGTCTTCATTCTCACCTCAAACACACTCTGAAAAACGCCAGAATGGAAAGTGTTCCTAACACAAAACGTGGTTTTTAAAAACAATCTCACCATGCACTTAATTTGGCCCTGCTTCCTGTTCTGGTCATTGAATTGTATACACTTGTCCCGTGTGTGCCATTTAACCCTCACCCCTTTTAAAAGACCCTGGGCATGGTTTTCAAGCACCGATTCTGAATCTGGTGTGTAGCTTGTGGAGACCCTGAAGCTAGTCATACCTCTGTGTGCCTCAGTACCCTGTTTCTTATCTCCTTAGGTACACACTTACATTTCTGTCTCTGCTTCTTGGAGGATAGAAAGAACAAGGGAAGACTCTTGCATAGGTGGAACAATTTGCTTTTTTTTGTGTTTTCCAGCTGGCCAAAGTGAGGGGGAAAGTGAAGGATGTGCCTGCCCTTCTGGCCACATTTGACGAGCTCTATGGGAAGCTGCACATAAATGGCCACGTCACCTCTCACACTTTGGATGCTCTGCTCTGCTACACCCCCAAACACCTAAATTCCCACACGGCACTAATAAACAAGAGGAGAGTCAGCCGCCGGACCTTCCAGCCACTCAGCCAGTCCTTGTGGACTGAGTAACCTTCGGTCCAACCCCCTGTGGGGTGGGTCTGAGTTGGGAAGGACTTGCTTGTAGGGAGTTATCGGCATCCTAAGAAATCAGGCACCCGACTCCAGTGGACTCTGCACTAGCATTTGGTCTCCTTAATGTCCATGTTCATTGGGTCCTGGCTTGCTGACCTGAGAAGTTAATCCATTTGAGGTCTAGATACACGGGTCAGAAAGCTGAGCTCCCTCAGAAAGAGGCTTGTTCTGGTCAACTGCTGAGGATCCTTGAAGGAATATGGGCACAGTCTCCAGTCCAGCTTCCAGAACCAGTGCACCCAATAAGCAAAAGTGGAAGGAATTTCACAGTCAACTCCGACTAACTTTCGGGAGATGGTCACTCGCTGAATTCAGATGTTCTGAACCCCTAGGCCACCACGCTGGGAAGTAGCCCAGGATTTTCTCACTGCTTCTGTCATCATTTACCTGTGACCCCAAACAAGGTACTTGGGCCCTCATTTTCCATCTGTAAAATAAGAGCACCTGAAGGAATCATGTATTGATTTGAATTTTTCATTCAAGTTTCAGGAGGGTCTAATTTACTCAGAAATTAAGAAAAATAAAAAAGGTTCCCAAAACTTCTTAGGATTATGTTTTGTTTTCTCAGCAGCACAAACAAAGCCAGAATTTAACTCTCGGAACTAGTCAGTAAGCCAAAAATTCAAATGATTACCGCTTTGGTCATAGGCAAGCCATGTGCTTTTCAAAATAAGTATCCGTGGAAACCACATAATGCTCTGGATTGCTTAGTTTTCTATGTGGGTCATAAATACCGTGTTTGTTTCTGTAGGTCATCTTGTTTATTAATAGGTTTCGTTTCTCTCTCTTTCATAGACTCTTAATTGCATCTTGTGTCTCATGTGTTCAGCAAAACACACACACACAGATACCCCATTTGGACATAACAGGGTATGCGTCCTGTCCCCCACCTTATCAATTAAATCTTTTGGATTTTTATTTTTGGTAAAAAAAAAAAAAAATTTAATGAGTCACAACAGCAGGTCAGCACTTCTCACTGACCCGTTACTTACTGTCTGAGACGCAGCACCTGGCAGGCGGGCCTGATGTTCCAAAGGCCCAGGTGATGTTTGAGCCTCAGCTGCCGCCTTCGAGGGCTGCAGACTCTTCGGTGCTGACTTGAACTTGATCGATATTCAGAGGCAAGAATTGTTCACAGGATCAGACATTTTAGAGAAGGAGGAATCTTCTGAGCCTCCTAATTTAACCCCCTCATCTTCCACATTGAGAAAATGACTTGCCAAATTGGGATAGTTTGCGGTGGAGCTGAAGTTCAAATTCAGATTCCTAGTCTCGTACCCTTCCCCTTGTACCACATTATGTCTCTTCAGAGAAGAATATTTAGGGCTCCACAACTCGCTGTGTGGCGTGGGCTCACCTCAGCTTCCTTACTTGTTAGGCCGGGATAGCATAGTGCCCACCTCCCGGGCTTGCTGTGACGATGGAATGAGGTAGATAACTTGGCAGGACAGCGCCTGGTACAAAGTAAATGCCATGTGGACAGTAACGATGTTACTGTTGGTAGTATTGCCAATGTTTGCACCTAGCTGAAGAATTACATAAATAAATTAATTCTTCCTCCTGCTCAGAAATACTGAAAGAGTTTCTTTGCTTATGCTCTGTGAAACATTGGTAGCCCCTTTAAAGAAAATTCTCTGCCTTCACAGAATCTTTTTTTTATTATTATCCTTACCTGAGGATATTTTTCCATGGATTTTTAGAGAGAGTGGAAGAGACAGGGAAAGAGAAATACTGATGAGAGAGAAACATATTGATTGATTGCCTCCTGCAGGGGCCTTGGCAGGGAGGAGTCTGCAACTGAGGTATGTGCCCTTGACCAGAATCAAACCCAGGACCCTTCGATCCGCAAGCCAGCATTCTATTCACTGAGCCAAACTGTTCAGGGCTTTCATAGACTCTTAATTGCATCTTGTGTGTCTTGTGTTCCACAAAACACACACACACAGACACACACACACACACACACCATTTGGACTTTTCTACCTTCAAAGTCTTGGGGAATAACAGGGTATACGTCCTGTCCCCCACCTTATCATTTACCCTCTCCAGCATGCACAAAGAACATTCAAATGGCCCTGGGTGGTGTGACCCTGGTTAGAGCTAATAACCATTCATTAGCCAAAAAAACAAAAAGGAATGTTGTGAGTGATGAATAGCAGCAGTGACCTACCCAGCCCTTCTGCTCTGAGCAGCAGGCAGCTAGTGCTCTGCCCACTGTAAGAACTGGGCTACCTGACCTGTCGACAGGGCAGCTCAACACAGAGGTAACCAATGTGTGTAACATTCACCCCAAAATAATAGATGATTCTGAAGGCTTAAAAAAAAAAAAAGTCAAAGAAAAAGCATGTTCAGTTTACAGTGAACATTTCATTCTTTGATTTCCTTTGAAAAGTGGGTTTTCTTTGCATTCAAGAACTTGCCTAAAGCACCCACTTACTCTTCAGCAATTTGCCTGAAGCATGTTCTTATTCTGTAAGCGAGAATATTTTCACTGGAGAGGACATCTTATTCCCTAATTCTGTATGTGCCTCTGTAGATTGTTTTCACTTACTGTAAATGTCTATTGCTCCAGAATCCAGAACTTGTCCTGGTGAGTACACACAGTATGAGAAAGAGACAGAAGGATATCTCTTTAATTAGGTCATGTCAGGACAGTGTTGGTTATCTGTTGCTGTGCAAAAGCACTCCAGAATTTAGTGGCTTAAAACAACACCAGTCATTTTATCATTTCTCATTCTCTTTGGAATTGGCTAGGCTCCACCAGACAGTCCTTACAAAGGATATCGTGCTTGTAGTCAGATGAGGGCTGGAACTAGAGACTTCCTCACTTAATATTTCTGGCCATTGATGGTAGGACCTGAGCCAGGGCCCCATCATCTACACACACGCACACGCACATGCACGCACACACGTGCACACACACAAAGGCAAATAGCACAGGGCTTGAAAAACCCAAGATTCAAACATAACACTTCTAAATCTACAGATTTGAGAAAATTAAACTCAGTACATAAAATATCCATTTAAAATATCACAATGGCAGAAGCTGTGATCAGTCAAATTTGATATGCATTATGCATTTAAAAAAAATACATGGTGAGCCAAATCATTGTGAATTGATTTCAATGGAAACATTTCAGAAAAATGAAACAAAACAAACTTAAAGGAAATGGCTTGAATATATCGCATTGAAAAATGGATCAAGGAATTAAGTTGGCTTTAATGGCATTGCTTTATAAATAAACAAAAACTGATATTGTAATTCTGATGGAAATATTTTTTATTTGCTAACATGGAGTCAAAACTATGGGATTGCATTCTGCAAGAGGAGCAGAAATTAAACAGGTAAGTGGACCAATGACCACATGATCTCCATTGGGATAAATAATAAGTCCCGGGCAATCCTCATGTCACCTTGTGGCAACGATAGTGGAGGACCTTTCCTCGTCTTCCACAGCACCAACTGTGTATGTCACTGATTTTGACACATAAAGTCCATTGGCTGGTGTTGTCATAGAAGTTTTCTCTCTAAGTTTATATAATGTCTCCTGAAGGCCTCCATAGTCTACATTTGTTTTAAATGATCCCAAAGTGCCTATGGAGCATATTATACATATCATGGGGCCTTAATATTTGTCGTAAGAGTGAATGAAATAATGTCAGACTTTAGTCAAAAGGGATAGTCTGCCATGATAGGCTTTTTTAAAATATATATATGTTTTACTGACTTTTTAGAGAGGAAGGAAGAGGGATAGAGAGAAAAATCGATGACAGAGAAACATCGATCAGCTGCCTCCTACACACCGCCCACTGGGGATGTGTCCGCAACCAAGGTACATGCCCTTAACTAGGATCAAACCTGGGACCTTGCAGTCTGCAGGCCGACGCTCTATCCACTGAGCCAAACCAGTCAGGACTGCCATGATATGCTTTTAAGTGCTTCACACGTTTTTCATAAACTGGTCATTCTTTTTATTTCAGTTTTATGTACGACAGAGTCAAGTCCATAAAAATGGAATGCCTGAGAAGGGGTGTGGGCCGCTAGTGCATTAACATACCGGCCCACTCCCTCTCCTCCAGGTCTGACTCTGCATTGCCCCCCCCTTCCCTCCACCACCATTAGTTCCAAGCACTCGGCTAATCTGAGTCAGAAGTGATTGGGGAGGAAGCTGTGTAGGAGCAGAGCACAAGGGATCCAGGTGAAATAATGCCTACGCTGTTAATGAAAGATGAAAATGGTGCTGCATTGCGCACCCCGCCTACTCGCCAGTTTTGCTCGGGGACCCTTCTTCTGAGAGCTCTGACCTCAAGGTCTCAGAGGCAGCAGTGCCACAGGGATTGAAGCTGGGGTTGGGGAAGGGAGGCCCAGAGGGAAATGAAGGACCCCAAGCTTGGCTGCTCATCACAGTGGTACAGCTGGAGCACTCCCAGGCTGGCCGCTTCGGGAGAGGAGGCCCCACTTAATCAGGCTCCAGGGGAAAATGCCCAGGAGTCCCTGAGCGGGCCAGAGGGCTTCAGGGCAGCTTGGTCTCTCATCTGCAGGCTGCCTGGGAAACGCATTGCAGGATCAGTGATGTTACCTCCCTCATCTCCCCGGATTCCTTTCCTCAAAGGGACCTGAGCAAAAGTGGTTAAAATATACAGAGTGTATATATATATATATATATATATATATATATATATATATATATGTTACACACACACATGCACATACATAAATGTGTGTATATGTTTGTTTGTCTTCAATAATTCTTGCCCAGCTTTCTGCTTTGCTGTCACTAGTACACAGCTGAAGAACTTAGAGTACCCAGCAGAGGGCACCCAGAGTCACTATTTTTAAAAGGTGCCAGTTTTCCAAAGCGCCTTCCATTTCTGGATTTCAGAGAGAACAGAGGTCCCTGGGAAAGGCAGCTTTGGAGGACTTTAAGGGAGATATAGAACATTTCCTTCTTTCGTATAAAGGATTATCCAGTTTCAAAAGGATGTTTCTGGAAGCGAGAAAGCAGTGAGGACTCTGCAGACAGTATATGTGTGTCTGCAGCAAATGTGTGTCTGCAGCTACCTGTTTCATGAGAAAACATCCAGTGCAGGTCCTTACCGAAGAAAAAGGAGGTCCCTGCTCTCACTTGAGGAAGTTTCCTCCTAAAGTAAGAAGAAAATCCCACAATGAACGGTTTGTCTTTATTTTCTAAAATCACGTTGGCATGCAAGAGAAGAGAAAAGGAATTGGGCTTCTTCTGTTGTTTTTCCATCCCACTCAAATCCATCTGAGGACAGCAGCCTGACGGTTCCTGCCATCATCAGGAAGGCCCTCAGTTTTGAAACTTTCTCCACTTAGGCCAGGGGAGTCCAGTCTCCTGGCGTTTTGCATAGCGGCCCATTTCTAGGAATGGGCCAATGATCAGTTTCCATGATCACAAATGTTTAATGGCCATTGCTGCTTCACAAGCTACTGATTACTGTAAGGGGTTTGGGCTGGGATTCTGGTGAGAGACATCTCTGGTGAGACCCAAGCCCTGGAGGAGGACAATGGCAGATGCCCTTGCTCAAGGCAACTTGCTCACCGAATTCAAGAGTCACCTTTTCAGAATCACCAGAAATGACTGGAGGAGATTATGTGTGACTGGACTTCCTACAACCAATGAGGGTGAAAGAAACAGACTGTCATTGCTCCCCATGTGGCCCAGGGAGTTGGTATGTCTTGGGCACAGCAACTCAGAGATAAAGCTACTAAAAAAATAAATCTGGAGGAAAATCCTATAGTAGGTGCTAGTCCCCTCATATTTTCTTTGATTTGTCTCACTTACATTAAAAAACAAAAAAAACATGAACTTTCCCAACTTCCTGGCTACTGTCTATATGGTCACATTCATCTAGAAGTCTGGAGTTGAGTGGCCAGAACTAAGTAAGTATGTTTCCCCAACAGGTTAGCAGGCTTTCATCCCATTAAGCTGTTAGAGGTGGGGGTAGTCATATGAAGGTCATGTTCTACTACACTGCATGGAGGAGGTGATCTCACCTACAGCATGATGCCTACATTGCAAGTACAAGAGTCAGTCGCAGGTGGCTCACTCGCCCAGGATCTGTCTTGTCAAAGTGGGGAGATGAGCGGTTCACCGGGGCACCAGCTGGATGGAATGGTGGCTCTGGATTCCTACTCCCCTGACCTTCCACAGCCTTTGTTACTCCCCTAGAGGCAGAGTAGGGAGCTCAGTGGACCATGGGTCTGGCCCAAAAGTGCAATAAATCTTTTTATTCATGTGGACTATTTGGGTCTTTTTTTTTTAAATCTCTTTTTCTCCTGGCAATTTCACTTTGCCAGTGTAGACATGACATAAATTATTATTATTTTCATTATTGATTTCAGAGAGGAAGGGAGAGGGAGAGAGAGGTAGAAGCATCAATGATGAGAGCAAATCATTGATCAGCTGCCTCCTGCATGCCCCTGTGGGGATTGAGCCTGCAACCCGGGCATGTGCCCTGACCAGACATCAAACCGTGACTCCTGGTTCATTGGTTGATGCTCAACTACTGAACCACACCAGCCAGGCTGTCATAAATTATTATTTCACTCTGTTGAAATCCTTTTATGTGCAAGACACCTGGATAGATACAAAGGAGGAAACAGATAACCAGCACACCATTGCTGCTGCTAACTGGCAAATCTCGTGCTTCTGTTTTGAAAATTCTGAGACAGGTGATATGAGTCTTGTGTCTGAGTTATAATTTTAGCAAGCATGATAGACTAGAGTAGGTTGGGTGTAATTGTCTTCTGTTTACATTTCAATAAATTAATGTCTTATTCTCCCTCCCCCCCCCCCCCCCCGTGAATTCTACTTCCTCTTTCCTCTTTCTCTGTTCTTCTATTTTGTGTCTTCCCCATCATTTTGTTAATGCTTCTCCCTTTGAAAAAAAAATCTTTTAGGTCCCCTTTCTGGGCCCTTCGGTGACGGAATTTGGCTTCCTGTGTTCTCACTCTCTCACTCACTGAGTAAGAGTGGAGGCTGCTTTACTGGAACTTGGGAGAATTGAGGTTTGCTTTCAGTCCTGTTTCCCCTAGCGTAAAATCTTATTTCAATGGAGAAGGTCTAAATAAGCCAAGTGTAGAAAAGCAAGCAACAAGCCTGAAAGCCCATTTTCTTCACCACCTGCTCTTGGGCTATATTCTGTAGCTGATAAGAAAGCAGCTTGGAGCTGCCCATTTACTCCCCAAATAGATCTACAGGACCAGCATCATGACATGAGTTAAGTCTCTCCAAGTTTGACATGGAGAGATTAACCAACAAAAACTCTCTTTTTCTACAACCCAAAGTATATTTCCACTTTCCCTGTTTGTTCAACAAAGAATACTTAGCAAGTACCTATTTTGCCTAAAACACAGAGAGGACAGATGAAAAATAACACCTGTTTGCCAGTTCAATATTTTCAGACCTGATATTCAGATATCTTCTATCAACTATGAACTTCAGGTTTAAATCCCAATATTGGGATTACATCTCTCATCTTCCATGAGAGTTGGAAGATGCTAATTATCACAAAATAATGATTTTATCTCATCACTTTCATCTTTATTGTTTTAAATTGAGGCAACCAAATTGTGTTTGTCCATAGCAACCAGCATAGGAATATTTATGTTTAAGTTGATCTGATTTTCTCATTCTTAGAAAATGCTATAGTAGATGCAATATGATACTTAGTCAAACTTGTAAAAAGTCAAAGATTGCCGTGTGCCCCGGGTGAGCCGTGTGCCCCGGGAGAGCCATGTGCCCCAGGGGGCCATGTGCCCCAGGTGAGCCATGTGCCCCAGGGGAGCCGTGTGCCCAAGGGGGGCAGTGGGACCGGGGGTGGGGGTGGGTGGTGTGAACTGGCGGAGGAGCGGATTCTATTCATGTGGTCCTGAGACATTTGGACAGTCTGCAGCCATTTGCTATAGAACACTGTTGTATTTCCCTACAAAAACAAATGAGAGAGAGTGTCCCACTTGAAATTCATATATGGAAAAAAAGGAAAAGAGAAGGAAAAAAAATCTGAGGAACAGAATAAAGTAGTGAATATAGTAGAATCAGGGGCAAAGAAGGGGAGTGGACTGATAATTATCAGGAGGATAAGGGGGTGGGGAAGCAGTGAGAGACTGGATTGAAATCGTATAACCAATGGATGAAGACAATTGGGGGAGAAGGGGAAAGGGCAGAGGGTGGGAAGGGAACTGGGTGGTAGGGAGCTTTGGGGGAGAAAAAGGAGAAACAATTGTAATAATCTGAGTAATAAAGATTTATTAAAATAAATAAATAAATAAAAATAAGAAATAAAAAAATTTGTTTCCCTTTTGGAAAAAAAAAGTCAAAGATTGTTTGCATGTGAGGTTAGGGAAAATTGCACATCTAGTTAAGACAACAATGGGAAAAGAATGAACCACAGTTCTCATCATAACTTGGTTGACACTTTTAGGTAAAATCCACTCTGTTTGGAAAGCACTGCTTCATCCCTGGTGTGAAAACCTCCAAAAGTTCATAGGAAAGTAAAACATTGGTCCATGATGAGTTTGTCTAGAGCTGTGATTTTCAACCTTTTTTTTCATCTCATGACATAATAGCATTACTAAAATTCTGTGGCACACCAAGAAGTATATATTTTTTGTTGATCTTACAAAAAAATAGATATAATTTTGATTCATTCACCCTGGATACCTTGTTATTGTGATGGCTATTGACATTTTTTAAAATTATATTTTATTGACTTTTTACAGAGAGGAAGAGAGAGGGATAGAGAGTTAGAAACATCGATGAGAGAGAATCACCGATCAGCTGCCTCTTGGACATCCCCTACTAGGGATGTGCCCGCAACTAAGGTGCATGCCCTTGACCGGAATCGAACTCGAGACCCTTGAGTCCACAGGCCGACGCTCTATCCACTGAGCCAAACCGGTTTCGGCTGTTGCAATTTTTTTTATATGAACAACCTAAGGGAAAAGAGGTCAGTGCCTCTGACTAAACAGCCAAGTACTGCGTGTTTTAAAAATTCTTGCATATCACTGGTTGAAAATCCCTGGTTTGGCATTATTTTAGAAGCCCAGGAGTCACCTATCATTGGTATTGAAAGATGATGATGAAAATGCCTTTCATTTCTTCACCTTGTCTATTAGAGTTCCTGTCCAAGCAATAAGAAAAGGGGAAGACCAACTAACAAATTGTGAGTCCACGATTGGACTTGTTCCATTCAGACCCAATAGAACCACATCAAGTTGCTACAGAAATTTGTGTGACAATGACAGCAGCCCAGCAGTGGAACTCAAGCCTTTATGTTACCCACAGTTACTAGGCTGTTGTGGCTCAGGTTTTTGAGAAACTCGACCTGCATGCAAATGTGTGGCAGGGTTTTCCTGGCACCTGTAGTTCACAAAGACTAGGAAAATAAAACCATCATTATCACCACAAGGTTCCTTTTACTCGGTTTCCTAACCTTAGAGAGGTACCTTTGCTACCTACTCCCTGCTGTATGTCTTCATCTGTACTGCCCTGCATCACCTCAAAATGAAGAAGTGCTTGTCCCAGTGGTGATAGGTCTCAGGAATTGGCTACAAGTCCTTTCAGGGGAAAAGAAGGAACACCCTTAGGATTCGGCACCCTCTTATTTGAACAACAGAGCTGGATCCCCAGAAACCACAGCCTTAGTGAGAATAATTTGCATGCCAACATGTCAAAATCCTAGAAAGGCTCAAGAATACCATTTGAATGGGAGTTTCTTTTTTTTTTTTTAAATATACTTTATCGATATTTCACAGAGAGGAAGGGAGAGAGATAGAGAGCTAGAAACGTCGATGAGAGAGAAACATCGACCAGCCGCCTCTTGCACACCCCCTACCGGGGATGTGCCCGCAACCAATGTACATGCCCTTGACCGGAATCAAACCCGGGACCTTTCAGTCCGCAGATCGACGCTCTACCACTGAGCCAAACCGGTTTCGGCAAAATGAATGGGAGTTTCTTAAGTAACCTCGGCAGCACTAGAGACTACGATGTACAGCCCCATGGGCTGGCTGTACACCAACCAGGGACATTTGGAAGAGGCTGAAATCAAGGCTGCTTCCTTCTGAAGGAAGCACTTTTTCCTAATTCATTCAAACCCAGCCACTATGTGGACCAGTGGGGGCTGCGAAGTGACCCAACCCCTTCTGCTCTACGGTAGAAACTCAGAACATGTCGTTCCCTCAAAACCTCCAAAGGCTTTCTGTTACATAAAGAATGGACTCCCAAGTTCACAGAGTAATATAATCTGACCCCAGTGACCTCCAACCTGAGCTCTCATACCCTTCCCCTTACTTGCGCTCTTCCTGCTACACAAGCCTTGTCCCCTTTTCCTGAAGACCCCCAGCACATTCCTGCTTCCGCTTTGGCCCTGGCTGCCCTCTGGTTTGCTCCCTCACTGGTGCAGATATTCCATCCAAAGCCATCTCCTCACAAAGTCCTTCCCTGATCATATGATCTAAATTGCACCTCACCTCTTCTCTAGCCTTTCATTTTTTTAAACAAAAAGTGTACTTACTACGTGAATTTTATATTTATGTATTACTTTTCTTCTCTAGAACAAGGGTTGGCAAACTACAGTTCGAGGGACAAATCATGCTTGCTGCCTGTTTTGTAAATAAAGTTTTATTGGGGTACATATTGTCTTTGGCTATTTTCACATGACAACTAAAGAGTCGGGTAGTTGCAATAGAGACTATGTGGTCAACAAAGCCAAAAATATTTATTATCTGGCCCTTTACAGAAAGACCTCTCTGACTCTGTTCTAGAATGTAAATCCTATGACCACAGGTGCTTCGCCTCTTTGCTCATTCCTGTATCTTTAGCACTCAGAATTTGCTGGGCATATAGGGACTTGGTAAATATTTACTAAATGATTGAACACATAGTATATGGAAAGGTTTTTTTTTTTTAATCAACTATAATTAAGCACCAACTTGTGCCAGGCATTGGAATCTGCTTATGACACCACAATGATGAGAGAGCAATAATCAAAGGACTATGAAGAATGTCTCATTACAGGTAAGTGCCAGGTGTTGTGGGAGCCATAAGGAAGAGTACCTAGGCGAGGAATCGGTAACCTCTAAGGATGAATTCTCCAAGTAAAGAGTTGAGTGAAGGACCCCTACAGGCAGAGAGCAGACCAAGCCTTGGTAGATGACCAATGGGGTTTGAATAATTTCTTCATGGGTTTGAATAATCACTTCCTTCATCTTTCTGATTCTCACTCCCTTGGTTGTCATTTAAAATTTGGAGGAAACTAATGATTTTTCACAAAAAGGTTGTCCCTTTTCTACTGATGTCTTTGGCTCAGTTCTAGAATACGCTAGATCAAGGTTTGACCTCACACTCTTGACATTTAGGACCAGATAATTCTTTGTTGGGGAGCTGTCCAGTGCACTGTAGGGTGTTTAACAGCATCCCTGCCTTCCACCCACTAGATGCCATTATCACCCCCTCAGTGTGGCACTAAAGATGTCTCCAGACATCACCAGAGGTCTCCGGAGGGGCACTGTCATCCCCGTGTAAACCACCGTATTAGACAGT
The DNA here is from genome assembly GCA_963924515.1 of Vespertilio murinus. Taxonomy (NCBI): domain Eukaryota; kingdom Metazoa; phylum Chordata; class Mammalia; order Chiroptera; family Vespertilionidae; genus Vespertilio; species Vespertilio murinus. The sequence continues at coordinate 35,192,196 of OZ004705.1, forward strand.
GCCAGTAAAACACACTGAGCAACTTGAAGATAAAATATATTAGCAACCTGTAAAATATGGGTTACAGGTGCCTTTTGGATGTGTAGGTACTTGGACCTCTGGGGATAAAAACTGTCTATTTCTTTTCATCTCTTGATCACCCAACATGATTATGACAAGTAATCATAGAATTTAAAGAATAAACCTTATCTACTTCTTCACTTGGTTACCCAGGTGCCATTTTCCCTCCCCTGGGACTCGTGGTATCTATGCTATACTCAAGAATGCAAAGTAAAATATGTAATAGAGCCATAGAATCCTACTCTACCATAAAAGAGAATAAGCTATTGATAAATGCAACAATATGAATAAATCTCAAAGGTATGAGGATGGTGAGTGAAAGAAGACAATTTAAAGAAGTTACATATTATCTGATCCCATTTTTATGACTTTCTGGAAAAGTAAAAACTGTAGTGAGAACAGGGTAGTGGTTTCAAGGGGTCAGAATGGGGGTTAGTGTGACTACAAAGGGACAATGGGAGAGGTTTTGGGGATGATGAAACTGTTATGTGTCCAGATTGTGGTTTCATGAATATACATGCATTAAAACTCACAAAAGTACACTAAAAAAACATTTAATTGTACTATATGTTAATTTTTAAAAAATTTGCTCCTGACGAATATGATGGGTTTTGATACTTAGATATCTTCTTCTAACCACAATGAAGTATTTAAAACCATAGTTTAAAAAAGACATCAGGAAATGAGGCTTTGACCACTCAGGGAGATAAAAGAAAGTAGATATTCTGGAACTACCTGAAGGGTTTTAGCTTCTTTGCTTCAATTCCTCTTTCACTTTCCACAGAATAAGGTGATATTAACTTCCCAATCCAGGGTTACCAAATGTTGCCCCAGAATTGGCTGAGCCTCCTTGGAAAGAAGAGAGAAAATGTTTTCAGAAGTGGTGTGAATCAGAGCAGATTTGCCCACGTCCTTGGAAGTGTGTATCATCCTTCCATTGTATCCATATGATGTTCTTGTGTAGGTGGAAAGGTCCCTCCCTCTTAGGAGAGTGTGAGGCTAGCTTTTCAAGGCTCCAGACAAGAGAAGAAATAGAGAGCAAAACGCATGAAAGTGACTTAATTCTAAAAGAGGTCAATTTTGTATGAATAATACCACCAGATTCATATATATAGGGAATAATCAGTACTTCTGGGGGATTTTTTTAATTCACCTGAAATGTCGCATCTGTTTACCTATGATGATGATGAGGCCCAGAATATGTATGGGAAGGAAATGGTGACTTCTAACTAGAAACCTACCAATAAGCATCCCATTCAGGGTATTCCACATACCTCCCTCTTTTAGGGGAACTGCAGGCTGTGGTTTACATATACATGAAAGAGTCCTTCACAGGAAAATATTGCTCATTTGCTTGTGCAATAATATTAATAAACCACAGGATGATCACATCATGAAAGAAGCGTGGCTTCTCAAAGAATGAAATGCATGCCAACAGTGAAAACCATAGAGAGTCCAGGGCTTGACATTCTTCCTGAGAGAGCTGCTCAAAGTGCAAACAGTGTCCTAATCACAAATATGATACTTCTTTGTCTTTTTTATTGGTTTTTGGAGACAGAGGGAGAGAGAGACATTAATGTGCTACCAAAACATCAATCGTTTGCAGGCCTCTTACTGGAGATTGAATCCAGGAATGTGCCCAAACCAGGAAATCCAACAGGCAACGGCTTCTTGCATCCAACCGAGTCAAGACTCAAGGCTATACTTCTTTTTCTTTGTCCCCATTACCCACCTTTCTCAGCAACAGTAACTCCAGCTGGACAATTGGAGCATCTCTGAACTTATTCAGAGGTAGCTTTGTATACCAAACATTCTCAAGAACTGTTCATTCTTCTTCCCTTAGGCCAGTGGTCGGCAAACCTCGACTCGTGAGCCACACGCGGCTCTTTGGCTCCTTGAGTGTAGCTCTTTCACAAGATACCACGCGCAGGCACGCACGTACAGTGCAATTGAAATTTCGTGGCCCATGCGCAGAAGTTGGTTTTCAGCTCTCAAAAAGAAATATCAATCGTTGTATTGTTGATATTTAGCTCTGTTGACTAATGAGTTTGTGCCAACCACTGCCCTAGGTTAAATGTAAATTGTGAAAATTCAGCCCTCAGTGTCTATGGTGTGGGAGAGGGAAGGTAGCAGAGGTAACATATGGATGCAAAAGAAGGAACTCAGGTAATTTTGAAAGTAGAGCTTTAAACTTTTTAATAGCATCTACCTACCTTTTTAATGTGTATACTCTGTCTCCTTTATGATGTATGGAAAGACTGCTTTTCCCATTTAACAGAAACTAGAACCAAGGAATATGTGCATTAAAAATGTACCTAAGGTCTCATGGGGGGTGGGGTTTAAGTGAAAAACCAAGGTGTAAACCTGAGTCTCCTGATTTCAGACGCCACTCAGGAGACCATATTGTAAAGTGCCAAATGGCTTTATTAAACAAAGCCCAATGCTAGGGGCAATCACTCTCTGCAGCAATCAGCTGAACTCCCACTCCTATCCCCAGGCCTGAAGGTGGTGATATACTAACAACTGAGGAAGTGCCTGATCTCTTTTAACACATACCTCAAGCATCACACTTACTAGAAGGCTTTGCTGAATCATCCCTGCCCACAGCAAACTGATTGCTCCCTTGGTTGAGTTCCACCCTATCTTCAAAGCAGTGCTTGCTATCTTTGTGCTTGTAATTCCTTCACAGTTTCAGGGTCTGAGTCCTGCTGTTCTTGGATTCCCAGATCCTATTACAGTGTGTCTCATTGTATAGTAAATACTCTATGCCTGTGTGCTGAGTGGCATGAACTTTATTCCTGCAGTGTTTCCCAAGTGTGGTATGCGTATCCCCAGGGGTCTGGGAAGAGTTTGGTGAGGGTACGCATTACACCGGAGTTTGGTGGGGATATGCACTGCACCGTGCTTAGCTGCGCATAATTCTATGTTCTCATGAGTCAAGTCAAGACAGTCTTGTGAGGCATGAGATGGTCCGGTATGCAAATAAATGTTATTTATAACTTTTATTTATATTTTATTATGAATAATTTATTTTTCATTTATTATTATTTTGTGTATGTACCAAAAAAATAAAAAATAATAAATTTTGATTGTTATTAAAATACATCCTTTTTTTTGATGAGGGGTACTCAGCATTATGAAAATTATAGAAGGGGTACACATATGTCAAAAGTTTGTGAAACACTGCAGAGGTACAAATCAAGGGCAAGATTGGGACAGGAAAACCTTGGGAAAGTCATTTACTCTCTCAAAGCCTCCGTTCCCTCATCTTTAAAATGAGGATAATAAGAGAACCGTAACCTTGAAGGGTTATCATGTGTAAAGAGTTCGGAAGGTGCCTTTCTCATCAAGAGCTCTCAATAGATGGTAGCTTTTTGTGGTAGCCAGCCTCCAAGCTAGCTCCCAATGACTCTCTCCTCTTGCTATTTATACCCTCCTGTAGTCCCCTTCATACTGGATAGAGATGGCTATGTGACCAAAGGAGATGAGAGAAAGCACAGAAAGTGACATAAAAACTGTTGAAGTTCCCGGCTTGCTCTCTCTTGAATCGTTTGCCCTGGGGGAGCTAAACACCATGTCATGCGGACACACAAGTAGCTCTATCGAGGTGTCCATGTAGAGAGGAACAATGCTTCCTACCAACAGCCAACATCAAGTCATTGTCCATGTGAGAATGCCATGTGAAACTGATCTTCCAGCCTCCGCCAAGCCCTCAGATGGTTGCACCTCTTTAGAGAGCTTAAGCTAGAAACAGCCGGTTTAGCCACTTTTAGGTCTCTGATCTACAGAAACTGTGAGAGATAAATGCTTATTGTTGTTTTAAGCTGCTAAGTTTTGGTGTAATTATTACAGAGTGATCAATCAATAGTATGCTATTATTATAAGTAATGATAACGATCAACAAAGAGATACCTCCCACTTGGTCAGTTCTTGTTCTTGACTGATCTCAGTTCACAGGCCCGATGAGGCAGGAAGACTGGTTTTGCCCAAATTTGGACTCCCCCTTTCTCAAAAACTGAGGAGGGAATGAAGGTAGACATTTTCAGCAACTTACTTGAGGAAAGTGAGAAGGTTCTCTTGGTGCTATTTGTCACATCGGAAAAACTTTAGGAGAATGTCAAAGTTTAATATTAACTGTGCCAGACGTGTAAGTCATCTCTCCAAATAGCTGCACAATTCTGACCTCAAGAGCTAATCTTGAACTCCCCTCTTTCTCTGACCCCTAGCACTAGCATACCAGCCAGACCGATTCTTTGCTTGTGTTCACCTTTCCAACCCTTGCACACCACAAAACGTTGATGAAAATGATGACATTTTAAAAGTTGACAACGCCTGACCAAGTATTGAGAGAAACCTTTGTTTTTCCCAGCTACACAGACGTGGCAATAGTTGAAGCTAGGATGATGGTAGAAGTATTTGGCTTTGAGCGCACACATGGTTATGTTATTGTGACTCTAAACCCCCAAGGTCCCTCCCTTCCTCGATCATGACTAGGATTCCCCCTAGACCAGGGGTGGGCAAACTTTTTGACTTGAGGGCCACAATGGGTTCTTAAACTGGACCGGAGGGCCGGAACAAAAGCAACCTGACCATGCTGGCACTCTCATCTTGTGCTGCTGGTGAAAGAGCAGAGGGGAGAGCAAGAGAACCCTCCGCTCTTTCGGCACTGCGGGCCGAATAGAACAGCTGTGGGCCGTAGTTTGCCCACGGCTGCCCTAGACTGTTTGCCACTGCTTCTTGAGTGTTCCATTTCTCAGAAAATGCTTTCACTCTTTTCTGCCATGCCGAATTATCCTGCAGTCCCTGCTTTGCTTGCTTTGTATCAAAACTAGACGGTGTCTCCATCCCAAGCAAATACAATTCTTTCCAATAATCTTGAATTGTCCAACCCTTAAGTGACCACAGATTTTCAAGGTCCCCTGAGGTGTCCTCTATGTAGGACTTCACTAGTGCCCTGGGCAGGAAGATACAGCTCTTTATTGTACTTAAAAGCATTCATTGACTGGGAAATTCGTGTCTTAAGATGGGGGTATCTAAGCTTTGTCCTTCCTTCGACTCAGAGTCATCTGCCCGCTGGAGGTCTTTCCTCTCCTTGCTGAGGGGTTGATACAGACACGATCTCTTCTCTTTGGTCAAGAATCTCGAAGTTCTTCCTATTTTCCAAGAAGCTTAAACACCTATGATCATTAGACCTCCTGTGGCCAGTCTGCCTAGGGCCCCAGAATTCCAAGATGCAAATGTATATAGATGAGACCACCAAGACTCACCCCTCAATTAGAATGGGACTTTTTAAAAATGCCTCAGGACATGGGACAAATTGTTAAAAATCGGGACTGTCCCGCCCAAAGCGGGACGCCTGGTCACCTTAAACTACCGGTAAATGCCACCATGTCTGTGCACAAAGCTTTCACTGACCAACTACATTCTGTTGGATTTACACTATTTCTTATAATTCCCACCCAAAACTCTATTGACCCACTTGATCCAGCTATGATGGGATTAAGAGGAGGACATGATAATTCTAGCTGCCAGACCATTCTAAGGCTTTGGTTTAAAAATCGCCAAGAATCTGGCCTTCATGGCTCCATGCCCTGGTAGCCACGGCCTGCTTCCCTGAACAAATTGCCCTTTTAGGAATTGAAGGGTGTTGTAGTCTCCTGAACAAGTGGCCCTTTTAGGAATTCATGGGTGTCCTATTCTCTGGCACACCTAGTGGCCTTGGCTTTAATGACTGGGAAATGCAGTGAGTTGATAGTAGCACGTTGTAGAGAAACTCAGAAAGTAAGGAGTGTGCCTGAAGAATGTTAAACGAAATTTGATATTTTAACAACCACGCAGGTCTACTTTATTGCTGACTGTGACTGTGACAATATGCAGATTCTCTGTCCCTAAACTTAAGGAAAAATAATTAGTGTTCACCTCTGGCATGGTAGGTTACACATTGAAGGCATCCAATTAAGGTGTTGTTGTTTTTTTTTTAATTTCATTGGGTTGGTGGAAATACAAGTTTATTGTTTGTACAAAGGACTTCTTCCTCTGTTTTCTCAAGGCTGTAAGTTTGTTTTGTAACTTCAGCTATGCCAAAAAAGAGAGGCTCCAAGTTTAGCCTAGGGCAAAAGAAATGGTAAGTCAACCTGTCACCATATGTATCCACTGGGTTTCTAGTTATATTATTATTGAATATCTCAAGGCTTAGGGGGTAAAATTCTCCCCTCTTCAGTTTCTCACCAATAAATCTGACTAACTCACCTCCAAACTTGATATCAAGTGACAAAAATACATGTTTCAGTGCCAGCATTACTTATGTTATTGACATGCCTGAATTATATAAATAGCCTCAATAGCTAAAAAATACAGAGGAGAGAATAAAATTTACTCTTTCTATGATAAATCCATGAGTACCTTAGCCAAATTACCTGCAACTTCTTATAAGTGATTTCATGGTAATTTTGCTATGGAAAAGAAAAAGGAGAAATAGAAAGTAAAGTCCTAGGAACTTCTCCTTTATCTCAATCGTCTATCTCTTCTCACACTTGGAGTGACAGGAACAGAGAATGAGGATGGAAATGGTATGATTGATACATATACAAAATCTCACCAGTGGTTAAGACTTTCAGGGGAAATTTAGACCACAGTCTCAGCTTCCCAGTGCTCACTACCTCTTGGAGTAGTTCTGTTTTTAAAAATTAAAAAAAGGGCAACATTTGGAAGCTTCAAATAGGATAGGTATTATAAGAGGCGAATTTCTTTCCATCAAAGGTGATACACTATAGCAGAGTTCAGCTCCAACAGGACTGACAATCCCAAGCTTGTGAATGTCACAGAGAAGGTGAGGAGGGAGAACGCTTGAAAAGGGATCCCTGGGTGAGATGATGAAGCCAGCTGTGAAACATTCCCTAAGATTACAAGGGCTCCATAACTATGCGTGCTCAAGTCACCCAGAATATTTTCCTATTGCCAATCCTTCTGACTCCTGTCTCCAGGCTAATCCTTCTAATCTAAACAGCTGTTTGGTCAAGCCATGCCTGTTTCTAGTGACTCCCCAAGGCCTCAAAAAATGTCAGATAAACCCTACGCTGGTTTTTATATTGTTCAAGAATCTGGCTGCCTCTGACATTTAATCTACCTCAATCTCCACCAGGAATCTGCCACTGCAGTCAACAATCTGTGAACTGCTTTCGTTTTGCCATCTCTAGACCTTCACCAGGGATGTCTCAATTGTCTTCATCTGTGATATTCTCTTCCTACCACTTTTATTCTCAACCACCAACTCCAATGCATGTATGGTACAGAGAGTAATTCAAAATTACATGGATCTGGGTTAAAGTCTAGTAGTATTACCTGCTTGCTTGTCATTGGACTCATGTCTCATCTTCTCTGAACCTCAGCTTTCTTATCTATAAAATTAGAATGTTCACATCAAGTTCATGGTAGATGCTCAGTAATGATGAATTTATCTTTTCTGCATATCTGCCCAACTCCTGTGCACCTTCCCAAGCTTCTAAATCAATTAATGTTCATCAAATTTGTCATAAAATAGGTCAGGAATATAAAGATCATAAGACCCTCTCAGAACAAAGCTCAGAGGCTAAGGTGCATGGGTTCATTCTCTGCCAGTGACACACTGAAATTTCAATTTCAGGGGAGTGAGATCCAATATGAATACTTGGGAAAAAGCCAAACATGCTCACAGATGGGAAATTACAGTATTGCTGTGACTCACTGATAAATAGTTGAAAGAGTTCCAGAGTAACATATTTTTATAATTCCCCTCAAAATTACAAAAGATGTCAATGAACAGACTCATTTCCATGATATTTGAATCTTAATTAAAAATAAACGATGCCTTAAATGTGTTTATGATGCTGACGCCCCTGTGAAAGACATTGGTCCACCAACAGCCCCTTAATTTGGCAGGTAACTGTGTCATGGAGCCCTTCTAAGTGCATATCTGATTTTTTCCTGACCAAAGGGCAGCTAATCAAATAGGCTGGAGAGTAGCTATGTCTCATATCTTAGTGCAAAAAGAGGAGCTGAGCCGATCGGATACCCTGTCTTTCAAGAACTGGAACTAGGGAACACGGAAGGAATGAGACTATAGCAACAAGAGCAGAGACTGTAAGGGCTCCCTAAGGGAGAGTCAGGGACATTGCAAGCAAAAGCCATGAGCAAGTCAGGGTTAAGAAAGTTCAGAAACCTCTAACAAGCAGAATCAGCCCGTTAGTAGAGAGGGGAGAACAGAAGTGAGCAGAAGCACAAGGAGAAGCAAGAAGCATTGAGAGGGAGATGGAAAGAGCAGTGGGTCGTTGGGGTTAACCAGTCCAGGCCACCTCAGTCTTTGGAGCTATCTCAGTTCCTACAATAAAACCCCCCTGTCTCCAGCTACCTTGCATCAGTATTTCTTCTCAACAAAGAACCTGACTTAAATAGTATGAAATCAGTGAAATATATCCCTACTAGGAAAATATAAATATTCCCACTCTGAATACACACACTGTTTCACAAGTCACAAAACCAATAGGACCACGAGGGTTATTTTTAAGTAAGACACAGGTGAAAATTAGACTGCCTTAAAGGAGGGACTAACATTTTCCCAAAGCATTGGCAGGGGCTGGAGCCTCTTATTATTTCATTCCTAAGGGCAGCCACTGTAGTTGGACCTTTCAAAAATATTTCTACCTGCTTTGAGGATTCAGACCGTGCTGGTGAAGGATGCCATGGTGACCTGGTAGAGAGAGCCCTCTTTAGCAATGAAAAAACATGACACCTGTGTCCTGTGATAGACGTATAACCACTGGTCCTGGGACCCCAAGCAAGTCACTTCATGTGTCCGAGATTGAATTTCCTCTCTTATGATATATGATCACTTCTGGAATTGATAATATATTAATCTTTTTAGTGAATTTCTTCTTCCTATTAGATGAGAAAGGAGGCAGCCTAGAAGGAAAAAGAAAGACTCTAGACCAGGAGTCAGACTCTAGACCAGGACACTTGCATTTCAGCACTGCCCCTTGATGGCTGGACAAACTTGAGCAGCACTTGTGACCTCCCTGAGTCTCACCCATGAAACAAAGGAGTTTCTCACCAAAAGGGCATTTTCATTCCAAATTGCGTGATTCTAAGATCTCTAAACACCTCCAATTTATTATCCCAATGCCTCCTTACACCTGTATTTAATATTTCTTCTCCCCCTTGCCAGAAAACAATCTGTGCAACAGTTCGTAGGAGAACTTGCTTCTTTCAGTTTGTGCAGCTACTGACTAAGCATAAAGAATGCTGGGGAAAGTCTGGCGTGTTTCAGTCCAGTGCCAGTTACAACAGGCATGTGGACCAATTTGGGTTCCCAGGGTACAAGTTCTACTGGTTGCTGATGGAGAACTGTGAAGTCTAAAGAAGAAGACAGACTATATCCAAAAGGAAATATGTCTCCTTCCCAGAAAACAATAAGTCCATAAAGAAAAAACGAAGGGGTGGAGCCCAAAGCATTCCTCCAGGTCATTCTAAAGTCTCTTCTTAACAAGATTAAGTTGATTGGTGAAAATTAGGAGTTTTGGGGACCACAGATCAAGGAGGTTCAATTCAACAGAAAATGGCCAGGAACAAATATGACTAGTAATAAAAAAATAATTAGTGCCCTGCAATTTCAACAAAAACTAAACATCACCAATGACTCTAAGATAGTGAGGGTCATTGACTGTCATTGTTTCAACAACACAATAAATGCTCTAGTTATGAATGATGGCACAAAACTCTGAAGTAACATTTGTATTGGCCCAGAAAGGTGGCTGACCAAAAGTAATAAGATACAAAGGGTGAGAACTGGTAATTCACAGAATAAATACTTATAAGCAAGAAAGATATGAAAAGGTGTTCAAAGTCAATAATTAAAATAGAATATAAAAATAATTTTAGCCAAAACCAGTTTGGCTCAGTGGATAGAGCGTGGGCCTTCGGACTGAAGGGTCCTGGGTTCAATTCCAGTCAAGAGCATGTACCTTGGAGGTGTGCAGGAGGCAGCTGATAGATGTTTCTCTCTCCTCGATATTTCTGGCTCTCTATCTCTTGCCCTTCCTCTCTGTAAAAAAATCAATAAAATATATTTTTAAAAATAATAATCTTATTGTTGAAAACTAAAGACATTTAAAGTATGATTCTTTTAATATGTCCATTGTGTGAAAACATAGAAGAAAATAATATTGATTATGTACACAAATAGAAGGAGGTCTTGACACAGAGACTTTTGAGAAGAGGTTAAAATATTTTCCTTATTGTTTTTGAGTACACATGTGCCCATGATCCTGGAACTCTCATTGTTTCAAATAAAATAATGAGGTCATTGTGAAAGGATTTTATTGGGAGAGCTGAGTCACTCTTTTATATACTATCCTATCAAACAGCTCTCTGATCTTTACCCCCATGATAAGAATTGGCTATTGGTACCCCTGAAACTGATGGAAAGTAAACCTAAAAAATACTCTTATCTCAAATCTGCTTGTTTTCTATATTCTATTTCCTTGATGTTGACTTAAAAACTTTACTTACAGAGTTTAACCAGAGAAGAGTTAACCGATTTAAATTAATATTGACAATTTGTTTAATAAAATGAACTTGATGATGTTAACAAGAACTTTAAGTAAGTTTTGCTTACTTAAATATATATTTTAAATATATATTAAAAATATATATATATATTTTTTCAATGATACTTGTTAAGGATGATAAGGCAAACTTTATTCAGTGCCATTTCATTAGGTATAAGGACCACTGCAATGGGATTTTGCAGTGAGGGAGAGAGACTGAGCTCAGCCCTGACAGAAAATAGCATGGTGGGAGTCAGTGGATGAAAAATTACTAAGAGGAAATAGCAGGGGTAAGGGAGGATTCTGGCTAAACTGACCTAACAGGATCTTTGCTGAAGACAGGTCAGGGAGATGAGACATCCCCTGGAGGATGGTGGGAAATGAGGAACCTGATCAGATATCAAGGGTGGGAGTTTCTGGTTAAATTGATTTAGCTGGCTTCTTGCTAACACTGGGTTTTACAGGGGAGTACACAGACCGGCCCAGGAAAAGGCTCAGGAGCCTGACTAAAGTCTGGTCAAGCAAAAAAATCTTTGTCAGCTCCCCAAACCTCTAGGGACTTTGGTGTGTCCCTGAACTGAGCTCACCAGGCAAGCTCTACTGATTGGTCCAACCCCACAGTCAACAGGGGGAGGGAGACAATCAACAAGTAAATACAGAGTATAATGAGTATCAAAGGAACACGAATAGGAAGCTGGACGGGAGAATAAGGAGGGGCAACTTTGGAAAGTGCATCATAGGAGGCACCTTGAGGAGACTTTGAATTTCAGAAAGAGACGTCAGGGGGGAAATGAAGGTGTGGGGTCCAGGGCAGAGAAGAGCCGTGAAGCACTGAGGCAGGACCAGCTCACCGTGGTTTCAGAAGTGTGGGAGAGCCGGCATGGCTGCAGTCCGGGGAGGATGCCCAAGACCAAGGTCAAGAGGGACCTGGGGACCAGAGCATGCAAAGAAGTTTGGTTTTATTCCATGTAGAGTGGTGAGCCAATGAAAGGTGTTTAACCAGGCTGGGGTTGGATCTGGTTTGCATTTTTAGATGATTATTGTACGGAGAGACCAGGTTGTAATGGGGCCAGAGCAGAAGCAGGAAGACCAGCAAGGGCGCATTGCAGCCGTCCAGTGAGAGAGATAGGGGGTGCCCTCAGGAGGAAAGGTGGTGTAGACCTGAACATGTGTAAATAAAGACATCTCGGAGTTAAATAAATGCTTTTTGAAATAATGAACATTGAGTGTTTAATGTTGATGTGGTCGTCAAGAACGTCCCTAACATTATAATGTCCAATTCCCACATAGCTGCATAAGATTGACATGTACGTTTCCTTCAACCCTCACGACTGGGCAGGAGAGGACACCCACACCCGAAGTGTGTGATGGTTGTTGATTCTCCTGCCGGACAAACTCCCGTTTTCCATGATTAACAGAGGCTGAGTCATGCAGGCAGCAGGTCTGTTTATGGACAGCTGTCTTAAAAGGGGCCGCATGGTAGGAGGAGGGAAGAAGAAGAAGGAAATCATTCCCAAGTCATTCTTACTAACTTCCTCATTGGGGCACTGGATTCAGGGGGGCTCTGGCATTAAAGACGTGCCAGGCTATCCTTGGACGATACGGTGAACGAAGACCGAGCACACATTTGAATGTACCTGGGCTGCTTTGTTAGCCCAGGCACCAGCTAAAGAATTTCCATGAGTGAGCGGGCTCAGAATGAAGCAGCTTCATTTGGTGACACAAGAGCAGTAAACAGCCACCACAGTACCTTTCATGTGACATCTAAATTGCTTGGCAGCAAATACAACAGGTCTGAAATAAATAACTTGGTGAAATCAGTCTACAGTCTGTGAGGCAGAATTTGGGCCTAATCTCTGGGCAATAAATCGGTCGCAGAAAACAGCATTCTTTGATTCAAATCTGATAAGGGAAAGGACAGCTGGCTACCTCCGCTTCTCCTCGGCCTTTAGCCCTGTGTCTCGTGAGGGCCTGCATTCTGGTTTCCTAAGATGGCTGTGATGTTTGGGTGGGGAGAAGCCAGAATATGAAGGCTCTGAGGGCAGAACAAAAACTGGTCTTGGCTCAGCGCTCACTTTTCCACGGGGCAGAACAGTCACAGAATCACTTTAATTTTTCCAGCACAGAGAGCATTTTGTGAATGGGGACCAAAGGAAAATACTTATTTTATAATAATATATTTTATAAGGTGTTATACCTATCAATAAAGTTCTATTCCAGGCTACAAAATACATTTTCCAACATTTATTTAAAACTGGTGCCATTTAATTATTGAAGAAATACTGGTGTAAAAAAAAATTGAAACAGTTCAGAAGCATAAAAAAAAATTCCCTTCCTCATTTCTATATCTCCTCTTCTACCCAAAGCAGCCACTGTTATGTGGTCTTTATCCCTCCAGATTTTTTTCTAGCCACACACAACCTTGTGTGTTATAGATAGCACAGTGCTAACACAGAGCACCTAGCATATATACCCTATTTCCCCGGAACATAAGACAGTGTCTTATATTAATTTTTGCTCCCAATGATGCACTAGGTCTTATTTTCAGGGGATGTATTATGTTTCCAGGAAGTAGGTCTTATTTTCAGAGGATGTCTTATTCTTGGGGAAACACGGGTAGGTTTAAAACCAGGGATGATGCTAATACGGCATTCTGCAAGTTGTTTTCTTTTCTCTCCAGACACTGTATTTAAAAAGTGCGTCTTAATGAATGCAGCATTATTTTACCAGTTTCCTGTTGGTGAACATTAAAAAGCTACTTTCAAACAAGAAAGTTTTCATAGGGGGTGGGGATGGGCAAAAAGGTGAAGAGGATTAAGAGGTACAAAATTCCAGTTATAAAGTAAGTCATGGGGAGCAATGTACATCACGGGGATTATAGCCAGCAGTAACATAATTTCGTATGGTGACAGAGGGTTCCAGACTAATGTGGCAATCCCTTCATAATGCATATAGGTGTTGACTCACTATATTGTATACCTGAAACAGATATAATTATATATGTCAATGGTACTTTAAAAAAATAACAGAAAATAGAAATAAAACAACTTTTCAATGTAATGGGAAGATTCTTTGTATGTAAGGGTAGAATGTACCTATGCTTTGGTAGGATTTTTATCCAAATGCTTTTAAACCAACTATGGGTATGAACTGAGAACTCTTTTAGTTGACAGAAAAATGAGCCATTAAGACATTGAGGAACCCATCCAGGGTGTAGGGCACTGAGCCAAGTGCCTGCTTCTCAGCCTGGGATCCAGGGAACGCCATTGTCCCGTGGGGACTGGAGGGCGCTGAGAGGGGGAGGAGGGAGATTTGGGTGGAGAAAATAATGCAAGGAAGGAGGCAGGGAAGTGACACAACAGGCAAGGGAAGAGGGAAGGACAGAGGGAGTTGGTGACCTTGTGGACTCACACCCCTCCCCACAGCGAAGAGGGAGGCCACAGGGGAGGCCGAGGAACTGCGGCGAGATCATTGGAACGCAGGAGATCCTGGAGCCATTCTTCCAAAAGGCTATTCTGTCGCCAAAATAAAATTTAAGGGAGAAGCCAGAAAGTATTCACGTAGGAAGGACATTGTAAAACTTTGATTAAGTCCTGGCAGAAGACTCAGAGAACACTGCCATGACTCAGATTGGAATAAAAAGGCATGATGCAAGCTTTGGGAGGGGATGGTTTCTCATGCAGTCATTTCATGCCAACAATGAAGCTTCCAGAAGTAGGGTGTGTTGCCTCCAGGCAAAATGACAAAAGAGGTCCAACCTTGTCTGGGACTCCATGTCCCCATTCTCAACCTCCCCCCATCTTGGAGGGTAGCCTCCACTTTCTCCTGCCCCAGATCACAGTGGAAGCTCCAGAATTAATATAGTGGAGGGCTTAGGGGACAGCAATCTAAATGGAAGGTGGGGCTAGACGTCTAATCTTGAAATTGCATCTGTAGAGCAAGCAACCCATTTTTTTTGCTTAGACTATTTATAAAGCAAGTCAAATAGTAAAGTTTCCAAAAGATGTTTTTATTTACACTCTACATGATAGTATTAAAAGAAAGTTAATTATTTACCTCAAACAACATTTCTCTTACTTTATTATATGGCCTGTTTTGAGGAAATAGAGGAAGAGAGGCCCTCCCCAGGCCGCACACTTATTCCCTGCAAGGCTGGCCAGTCCTCATGTTCTCTCTGCTGCCTCCTCATCTAACCCTGCTCTGAGGACAGATTAGGGTGAACTCAGAGGAGGCACATCTGGATCATTGGCTTGCCTGTCACAATGGTTGAGCTATCTGAATTTTGTCAGGGAGCAAGACCCAAGCGAAAGAACCATCTCTTTGGGGGGTGGGGGGTGGGGATGTTAGTTGGTGGAGTGAGTATCTGAGGGACAAGTTGCTCTTCTCAGATTCCTGATGCTCATCCTCCTCTCTGCCTTCTCCTGAGGCTAAGCTGTGTCACTGTCATTAGTCAAGTAAATGAAATAACTGGATAGATTCTTGAGTATGTCAATATATAAAAATGAAGATATTGTCTTCATTGTGAGGGAAGTGAGTTAACTTAACACATGGGTCCTCTCCATTGGACCAGGGCAGACTCTCTGGAGAAGGGCTCTGTAAGGGATGGATATAGGGACTAGCCTCAGGGAGTTTACAGAGGATGTTAAAATGGAAGTTTCAGACTAGTTGTTGATGTGCCAATGAATTTCACTTCCCAATCCCTTTCCTACAAGAGGCGTATCAGTCAGGGATCAGTTGCAGAAAATAGTAAGCCACTCTAGATATTTCCATCAGAATGAAGTTTTCTTCAAGGAATTTGGTGTTTAGAAAATTTTAGAAAGGTGGGAAGAGCAGATTTCAGGCCTGGCCTACAGAAATGACTTTCAGAACAGGACGGCTGAAGGGACTCCCAGGGGGGCTGCTGCTCTGGCCACCATCCAGAGGTAAGGAGCCCAGAGACCATCACTAGACCTCCAGCACTGTTGATGTCAAGATCAAACCACCAGTCTTAGCAGGTTTGGCCCAGTAGAGAGAGCATCGGCCTGTAGACTGAAGGGTACCAGGTTCAATTCTGGTCAAGGGCACATGCCCAGGTTGCCATCTCTATCCCCCGTAGGAAATGTGCAGGAGGTAGCCAATCAATGATTCTCTCTCATCATTGATGTTTCTATCTCTCCCTCTCCATTCCTCTCTGAAAACAATAAAAAGAAATGTATATATTAAAAGGATCATTCCACCAGAATTGTGAGCCAGAGATAGGGGAACCTCTGTCATCAGTCATGCAAATACTTCTCAGTGTCCATGAAAATAATGGGTGGACACTGGATCATGGATGCAGAAAAATCCTTATTTATCTTAATGGCCTTGGATGCAGGGAGACTAGCCCTCTCTTCATCCTTCATGCTGCTTTTCAAATCTTGTTCAAGTGCCATCAATGGGCAGAACATAATTTGTATCCAAAACCCTCACTGCAAGAGAATCTAAAAGTTATTATTTTCGCCAAAACCGGTTTGGCTCAGTGGTAGAGCATTGGTCTGTGGACTGAAAGGTCCCGGGTTCGATTCCGGTCAAGGGCATGTACATTGGTTGCGGGCACATCCCAGTAGGGGTGTGCAAGAGGCAGCTGGTCTGTGTTTCTCTCTCATCGACGTTTCTAGCTCTCTATCTCTCTCCCTTCCTCTCTAAAATATCAATAAAATATATATATATTTAAAAATAAATAAATAAATAAATAAATAAATAAATAAATAAATAAATAAAATAAAAGTGATTATTTTCAATTTTAAATTACAGGGGTTCAGAACAAGTCCCCCTAAGATGTGCCTCTGTAGTATGAGGATTATTTTGAGTTAAAGGTAACCAAGACCCTACAGGCTCAAGAAACACTTGTCTCCTCCCCCTCTAACTACCTAGAAGAATTTTAATTAGGGGCCTTGTCTATAATAAGAGTTATCCCTGCCAATAACTCTTTATGACCTATCTATATGGCAGGGCAAACATCTAATTACTGCACATCTGCTCTTCTTATCTTCCTGCAATGGCCTTCCTCTCCTCTGAAGCCCCAAGGCACCTTCCCTCCTCCTTAGCTCAGAATGCCCTATAAACTTCATTTTTTAATTTATTAATTTTTATTTTTTACTTCATTTTAACTTTGCCCTTGAACTGCTCATGTCTGTGAGATCTCATGTATGTGGATTCTCATATGTATGAATGTAATTAAATCTGGTTATTTTCTCTTGTTAATGTCTCACATATATTTTATTATTAGACCTGCCCAAGAAGAGGGGAGTCTTTTCCTCCCTCATAGTAGTATAGGAAAGTACACACACAAAAAAACAGGTTGGAACAGATGCTAAGGACCAATTCTTCATATGGGTTATAGAAGAGAGGACTGTAGAAGGGTCAGGGGGGTGGTTTTCTCTTCCCTCAGATCAAGAGAGAAGGGCTTCAGAAATACTATTCAGAAAGCTAGAAATGTGTCCTCTGTAGCTTGGGAGAGAAGATGGGTGTGAGAGGGGTACATTCTGACTCCTGCCTGGGGAATGTAAAAAATGAGAGATGTTCTGACTACAGGACAAAGACGATTTGGATGCTGCATGGTGACTGACCTGTTATCTCAGAGTTTGGGATTCAAAAGGAAGAAAGTAAAAGGAAGTGTGAGGGTTGCTGAAGGATAAAATGGCCCACACTCCAGAGAGAGCTGGAGTGGAACTCATGTCTGTACAAGTAGGTAGCTAAAGGGCAGAAGGGGCCTCAGCAGGAAGTGGCTGGAGGTTAGCCCTGGAATCTTAGGAGTTGAGGGAAGAGCCATAGACAGGGAGCAGGAGGAGAGTAGAGCAACCTTATCAAGAATGTCCCCCACAAGTTGACAGACAAGGAATTCTAAGAGAAGGAATCAAGTTTACACTCTGCCTGGCCTGGGCAGTGTGCTGAAGGCTCACACCAGCTTCAGACAAATATAAATGGTCCTGCTTCATTAAATCTACTGTCCCCTCTATACATGGGTCAAATACTAAATACAAGAGGGAAAGGATGAGGAGATACAAGTTGATGTCAGTGAATGCTATGGACTGAATTGTGTCCCCTTGAATTCATATATTGAAGCCCCAACCTTCCCTGTAGCTGAAGAAGGTAATTAAGGTCACATGAGGTCCTAATGGTTGAGCCCTGATTCAACAGGATTGGTGTCTTTTTCAGAAGAGACACCAGAGAGATATCTTTCTACCCTGTGTGGGCACAGCAAGAAGGTGACTGTCTACAAGTTAGGGAGAGAGTCTTTACTAGGAACTGAACTGACCAGCACCTTGATTTTAGACTTCCCAGCCTACAGAACTGTGAGAAATAAATTTCTGTTGTTTAAACTACCCAGTCAGTGGTCTTTTTGTTATGACAGCCTGAGCTGTGTGTTATTTTGAAATACACAGTGAGAAACCAATTAAGCCCCCTCTTTTGTCTGATTGTCACAAGCTGGAGGGAGGGATGACTCTCAATTTTTTTATTTTTAGATATATTTTATTGATATTTTACAGAGAGGAAGGGAGAGGGAGAGGGATAGAGAGTTAGAAACATCGATGAGAGAGAAACATCCATCAGCTGCCTCCTGCACACTCTCCTACTGCGGATGTGCCCGCCACCCAAGCGCATGCCCTCGACCGGAATCGAACCCGGGACCCTTCCATCCGCAGGCCGGCGCTCTATCCACTGAGTCACCTGGGTCAGGGCATGACTCTCAATTTTAAATCATGCTGAGAGTTTCAATGCCTATATAAAGCTGGATATGTTGCTTACTGAATTGAGAGCATAACTTATTTTTTATTTCCAGATAGCAAACAGAAAAATCATAAGCTTGTTCCAGATTTCTTCCAGGGCTGCTGACGAGCTAGCCCAGAGTGCATTTAAGGAGGTGGTGGACACAGAAGAGAAAACTGCTTGATGATACCCTAAGAATTGTTCTTGTTCAACACATCAATTATAAATTATCCTCCAAAATCAATACATCATGTTACATAGTAGAGCTAACCCACCTCTCCTTAAGAGGTGGGGTGACTCCTGGCCCCTTTGAAATGACTGTATCTGGCCGAGTGTGCCAGCCAGAGGTGGATGGCTCACCCTGGAGACAAAAAGCAGAGTGGGAGAGCAGGCTGAAATGTTTCCGGTTCCATGGCAAGCTGTCCCTCTGGTGGGTGAAAGGGCATCCCCCTTTCTGAGTGGAGAGGTGTGCCTTAGGATTCATTAATTGCCAGCGTTGTGATGATATCCCCACCTTTGGGTAAGTTGGCTGCCCCTAGCTGGAAGGGAGAGGGGTACGCACCCATTTGCTAACACAAGTCTCCTAGAGTTCCGGGTGGCTTGATGAGTCACAGTAAACTCGTGGATTTGCATTCTGATTTGTGTACATCAGTCCCTGTGAGCTTGGTTATCGTGAGTTTGTCCTTGCAGGGGGGTGGGGGGTGTCCATTTTCAGTGTCTGTTAAATATCAATCAATTATCAAGCAATGGATTGATAAGATTTCTAGTTATAAGACTGAAACACAAGAACACAAGTCCTAGTAAATTATCAAGATACTAAATACTTTAGGGTGCGTCTCTTGGCAACTATCTGGCTATGGCTCTGGAGACACGCATTATCAGAGCTGTCACATTTCCATATAGACATAGGGAGGATTCAAGCTTGTTGGGTGGATCACTCAGATAATCCACCCAAATTATAGCATTTACATTAGAGTTATTTAATAAATAGCAATCTAATTTCCTCTATTGTACATGGTTATTTTATTGTTGCCAAGGGTCATAAAACTTCTTACCTTAATAGATGAAGGTAAGAAGTATCTGATGGGTAAACTGTCACAGGTGTGCAGCCAGAGCCCAGTTATAACGTCTGTAAAAATAATTGTGTAAGTAATCTAACAAGGAAATCTAATTTTATTCCAGCTACTGAAAATCAAAACAGGGAGATTCTGTCCATTAACCACTCTGGTCAGGTTTCTTCAGCTACTCTGGCTCTTTTCCCAAGTGGGATCATTCTCATTACTAAAATAGCATAGTGCTAAAGCAGGCCATGTGTGTTTGAGTGGGTGAGGACATATGGCAACATTCTTGACCTTCTACCAACATGAAACCAGAATAGGTTAATGCTCCATTTATAGAAAGAAGCCCAATCTGGTAGGTAACAGAGGACCCATATTTTGATTTTAAAAAATTGACCTTGATAAAGGCAAAATATATGGCCTCTTTTTCACCACTTGTCTTTAAATCTTTTAATTGACTCGACAAAATGAAACCATTCTTTCAGGTTTAAGAGCCAGCATTTCAAATGTGTATGCTTATTCAATATTAGGTTAGGAAGACATTGACTAATATTGTCAAAATTTGATATATGCAGGAGAGAAAATCAACATACGCTTTAAAGTCTATTTGTAGCTTCCTGTTGCTCAGTTACCCAGCAAGGATAAATGGCACCAAGGGAACAACGTGATGTGTTTGTAATCTCTCCTATATGATGATAGGGTTTTCCCAGAAATGAATAAATGGCGTGATAAAGTAGGGTGGGCTTATTAATTTAAATGTCAATAAAGCTAAAGATAAAACCTTAGCAAAGTTGAAACAAACAAAACAAATAAAACACAATCTTTTAAATTTGCATACCATAAAATTTACTCATTGTTAGCATTCAGTTATTTTTAACCAA
Organism: Vespertilio murinus; assembly: GCA_963924515.1. Taxonomy (NCBI): domain Eukaryota; kingdom Metazoa; phylum Chordata; class Mammalia; order Chiroptera; family Vespertilionidae; genus Vespertilio; species Vespertilio murinus. The sequence goes on from OZ004705.1 coordinate 35,212,503, forward strand.
TTGGCAGTTGTGCAACCATCACCACACTCAGTTTTAGAAGTTTTCCATTGTCTCGAAAGTTTCCTTATGCTCTTTTGCAGTAAATCTCCCTACTACTCTCACCATCAGGCACCAATCTAATTTCTGTCTCTATCGATTTCGTATCAGTGGAATATAATATGTACTCTTTTGTACATCTGGTTTCTTTCAATTGGCATAATGTTTGGCTATTATGAATAATATTGCAATAAATATTCTGTGCAAGTCTCTGTGTAAACATTTGGCTTTATTTGTCTTAGGTAGATACTTCAGAGTGGAATTGCTGGGCTGCATGATGAGTTTATGCTTAACTTTAAAATATATATATATTTTATTGATTTTTTACAGAGAGGAAGGGAGAGGGATAGAGAGTTAGAAACATCAATGAAAAAGAATAATCGATCAGCTTCTTCTTGCACACTCCCCACTGGGGATGTGCCTGTAACCAAGGTACATGCCCTTGACCGGAATCGAACCCGGGACCTATCAGTCCACAGACTGATGCTCTATCCACTGAGCCAAACCGGTTTCGGCTCCAAAGATTACATTTAAAACAAAGATCTATCACTCCAACCTCAATGAAAAGGGACAGGTCTGTCTGCCAGTAATTAGTGCTGAAAACTGGAAGCCAGCAACGAAAACTGACCAAGTAATCCAGTCCCTCATAGCACTGGTGGATGACCCCCAGCCCGAGTACCCCCTTCGGGTGACCTAGCTGAAGAATACTCTAAGGACCGTAAAAAATTCTGTAAGAATGCTGAAGACTACAAAGAAATATAGGGAAAAGTAACCTGTGGACTAAAATCTGCCACCACCGATTCCGGCAAGCATGAGCAGAGACCCCTATCAGTGTATTCAGCCACCCCGCAAAGCAGGACTCTGAGGAAAATTGACACAGGCCACCACCTGGCATTTGCTTGTGGCAGTTACTAACTTTCCACAGTTTTCTTAATCAAAAGTGGTCTTAGGTAACCTATAAAGAAAAGGTTAAAAATTTAAGATGTTCAAAAAAAATGTATTGATAATAAAACAAAAAACAGAGACCTTTCTGGTGACCTTGACTCTAGATGAGTCAGGGGAGGGACTGGTGGTATTTTCTTCTCCATCATTCTCTTGTATCTCTTCTGGTGACATGGGGTTGAGCAGATTAGTAGAGTGTAAAAGAGAGGAAGAGAAACCAAGCACTTGGTTTCTTGGACATCAAGGAAAATAATGATGTGCAGAAGTTGGAGTAAGAAACCTCAAGCTTATATTTCAGCTCTGTCCCCAACTAGCTAAGTTGCCTGGAGACACTTATTATCAGTCTTTGTTTCTTCCTTTTTAATATGGGAACAATAATTCCACTTCACCAGGGGTTGTGAGGAGTGTGTGTGTGTGTGTGTGTGTGTGTGTGTGGTTGGGGGCGGACAGTGCTGGTAATATGCCTGCTGCATATGCCCTAGACTCTACCACTACGACCCAGAAAAGTTCTGGGAAAAGTGTAGGTGTGGCAAGAGTGTGCAATTCCTGGAAAAAAATTCTACATTCCTGCTATAAACCTATAGACACTCTACAAGACAGAATCCCAATGTCATCAGTAATTGGATCTGGGAGTGGAATATAGGAAAGGCTCTCTGAGAGAAAGCAACCCCACGTTTTGCTTTTTTTGTTTTTTGTGTGTTTTTTTTTTTTTGTATTTATCTTGAGTTATTAGAGGTGTGGGAGATCTTAGACTCCAGTTGAAAGATAAATGATATGGGAGAACAAATGGGAGAGGAAGAGATTAGTTGAAATCTAAGTACTGTCATTAACAAAGAAAAAAGCAGGAAGAATTTTTCTCATCAGTCAAATGAAGGGATCAGCATAGATAACCTCTGAGACTATTTTTTGCTTATGAGTCCACCATGAGGAAAAGATTTTCATAGAAATAATACTGTACTTGCCAGAAGAGTTTTCCAAGGAGATTTTACCATAGTTGATAAGATAAAGCTGTCAAAAAATTCCTTAAGAGTAAAGGTATTTTGATTGTAGTAAGAAAGCAGAAATAAAGAATTCCTACCTTACGATACATGCCGGCCCTTAAAAAAGAATGTATGGGAAACCCTGAGGACAAGTTCAATTCTGTAAATAGAGCCTCCTTTATATGGGAAATCCAGAAGAAGTCAATATTTTGGAATGTGATGCTGGAGATGAGTAATTTTCAGATCGCAATGTTAGACATAGCAATTAAGTTTAGAAAGGCCTAGAGATATGTGAAAAGGTTATGAGAATCAAGAAGGCAACTGAGTTGAAACCGGTTTGGCTCAGTGGATAGAGCATCAGCCTTCAAACTGAAGGATCCCAAGTTCGATTCCAGTCAGGAGCATGTACCTTGGAAGGGCACATCCCTAGTGGGGGGTGTGCTGGAGGCAGCTGATTGATGTCTCTCTCTCTCTCATCAGTGTTTCTAACTCTCTATCCTGTCTCTTTCTCTCTCTGTAAAAAACCAATTATATATATATATATATATATATATATATATATATATATGTATATATATATATATATATATATATATATATATATATATATAATAAAAAAAAGAAGGCAACTGAGAGGCAAACCATTAAATGGCCTGGACCTGGGCTTGGAAAAATATCTTGACCCACGCGTGTCACAATTAAATAGGTTGTCATTGAAAAGAGTATTCCAGAGACTGGAAATTTCCCCCTAATTCTCTAGTCTAGGCCTGCAAATCTGGTTGTAAGCACTGTGCAGCTTAGATCTACCAGGCAGATTTATTTATGGCAAGTATAATGGCTGTGACTCAGTTTTAGAATATGTGCTTTGACATTTGATTATGATGTCCTATAAACATAGCCACTAAAATAACCTAGTCTTGATGCTTGGAGAACCAAGATGGCAGCATAGGTAAACACCTGTGCTTGTTGCCTCTCACAGCCATCTCAAAACTACAACTAAAAGACAAAACAACTATCATCCAGAACCAAAGGAAAACTGGCCGAGTGGAAGTTCTACAACTAGAAGGAAAAAAAAAACACATTGAGACTGGTAGGAGGTGCGATGGTGCAGAGGTACTGAGGTGTGCAGGAAATGGGCTGGCAACTGGGTGTGCTGTTGTGTTTTTGTTTTTTTTTGTTTTTTCAATCAGGAAGGAGATACAAGCTCCCAATTGCTCTGAACTCCAGTTTCAGGAGAGACTTGGGGGACCCAGACTCATATGTGGAAAACTGGACTGTCTGGCACCCGGCCAGAATGCGAGGGCAGCTTTCTCTCAGAGATGCTCCCAGCTATCATTGTTCCTGTATGGGGCACAAGACATGGAGTCATGGAGATGTGGGGACCTCCCTGGTGCAGGGCTGACGGGCAGCCATTGCTGTTTGCTCCACCCTGGTGATTCCCTGAGACCCTGCCCCACCCAATTTACAACCCCACCTAAGTTGTATACGTGGCTTTTGCAAATTAATGGCTTGTCCTTTCTCAGCCTAACCTAACAAACTGAAACTCAGTCAGAGAGCTCAAAAGCTCCCAAAAGAAGGCCCAAGGCTCTTGGCAGCAATAGCTTGCCTTGCTTCACAGCTAGGCCTCATCTGGGCACTTCCAAACTCCCAAAAAAGAGGAGGAATCTGCTTATGTATCTGTAGCTCCTGCTGGGTGGCCTCAGACAGTGGCTGACTTTGCAGCTCTTTGGAGATCCAAGAGCCAGTGTACCCAGTGGTCAGAGTGATGCCATATCAGATTACAACTCTTCACATCCATAAGCGACACACTCCAGGGGCAGACTCAGTGAGCACCAAAGCCCACTGAAGCAAGTTCTGCCCCATAAGGGTGTCTCCAGCACAGCAGTTCTTCCATTGTAGACACAGCTGGCCCTCACAGCCAATTGGCCTGAAGGTCAATTCCTCCCACTGATACCAACAGCAATAACGGCTTAACTACAACAAGGTTGTGCAAACAGTTCACAAAGGGGTGCACTAAGAATGTTCACCTCAGGTGATTGGGGAGGCTGAGTCACTGAGCCCTATAGGACACCTAGTACACAAGGCCACTCTATTAACACAGGAAAGCAGCCAAAATGTGGAGACAAAGAAACAGGTCAAAATATAAGAAATGGAGGAAAGCAAACTACTGGATATAGAGTTCAAAACACACCACAAGATGGCCAGCAGAGGAGGACAGCTGGGAGGCACCAAGCCTGCAAGGGAGGACAGTTGGGGGAGATAAAGCCTGCAGGGGAGGGCAGTTAGGGGTGACCAGGCCAGTAGAGGAGGGAAGTTGGGGGCAAACAGGCTGGCAGGGGAGTAGTTAGACATCAATCAGGCTGGCATGGGAGTGGTTAGGGAGTGATCAGGCTGGCAGGTAGAAGTGGTTAAAGGCAATCAGGAAGGCAGGCAGGTGAGCAGTTGGGAGCCAGCAGTCCCAGATTTTGAGAGGAATGTCCGACTGCCCGACATCCCTCGAGGGGTCCCAGATTGGAGAGGGTGTAGGCTGGGCTGAGGGGCACCCCTCCTCCCCTGCATGAATTTCATGCACCTCTAGTTTGTGAATAAAATAAATATTTTTTTTCATTACAGAAAAGTATATTATTATCATAAAAACTTTAAGTAAAACTATGTAAAATAAAATATAAAGGTGCCCCATTCTCCTCTCCATCCTTATGCCCAAACCACCACAATTCCATACTCAAGGGTAACCAGTAGGTAATCATATTTTAAAAAGCCTTGACTAAGAACAAATTTCTTCAGTTGCTTTTAAGATACGAAGAGAAAGGGTTGAAGAAGAAGAAAGAGAATTCATTTCATATCTTGCCCCTCAGATGGGCAGAAAGAGAGAACACTGACATAGAATTGATTCAAGGATAGAAAGAATCTTATAAATGAGGTAGAAAAAAAAAAGAGAGAGAAAAGAAAAAAAGATTCTGAGAGAAGAATGTATCTCCTAGAGAGGAATTCAATTTCTTGGGAGGAAATTAAGAAAAGATTCAGTATTAGTACATTTTAAGAATTGAAACTTTCAGAGAGAAGTAGATAGAGTGTGGTTCACACACCATGGGAAATGGCTCACTCAAGGGAATGTGGAGGGCACCCACAGAGTGGTGGCAGGCCCCCAGGGCTACCAGGGAAATAAAGAAAAGGGTTGTGACACTGGATTGCTGCTTGCTCAATTCTAAGCCCTCAGGCACAACCCCTTCTGCATAGAGGCTAAGGGAAGATTGGAAGGACTAAACATGGAGGGTAATACGAAAATGTTAAGCAGATTACAGAAAGCAAGACGTGAGAAGAGGGACATTAATGACTCCAATAGTATATTTCTTTTTTAATACCTGAAGATGATGATTATAATTGGAAGGTGTGGCTAAGCAAATAAAGACAAATAAAGACATTGATGCTCGAAATATGAGAAAATCTTTTCTTTTGTTTATGGCTACAACTGTTTGCAAGGCCTATTACTGATTTGTAATTAGGCTTCTTAGAATTTCTTTTCTCTCTCTCAAAAATAGACAACATATTTTTTGGAGATCATTATGTTGAGATGAGAGCCCTCCAGGCATTTTGTATGTGAAAATGTTTGAAAATAAAATCCTGTACAAGTTTTCACAGGACAAATTATGGGCTTGAGCCCATTCAGGAAAGAGAGAAAAATTCTCTTTAAGGGGAAGTGAGAAGAAAAATGAGGAACAAAACTATAAGAAAGAGGTAGGCTAGAGATGTTTATGTTCAGTAACTTTGCTTTATTGGTTTCTGACTTTATCGGCTTGGTGTGAAAAAATTAATAGACGATGATTGAATAGGAAGTGGCAAAGTGAGGAGAAGAGAATAAATTTGTCAAAATAAGGTTAAAACTCTTTTTGTTCTTATTCTTGTTAAGCAGTTATTCATTGAACGGGGTTTTTTTTTTTTTTTCAAGTGTAGGAATGATGAAGATAAAAGAATTGATATGTATGAAAACTTGTTTTGTTATTTATGTTTTTAAACTTAAATTTTGCAGCCTTTTTTCGCTACTCGAGTATGCCATAGCATTAGCTTTGAAAAGTCAGCAGCCAGTATTTCCTCTAGCTATTCCATGGATGGACGCCCAATGGTTGAGCCTTCAGACTGTGAAGGGGGAGTTCAGAGTAAGCATTTCTTCAGGTGGGCGGGAAGCCAGCAGGAGCAGAGGGAGTGTTGAACAGAAAGGGGCAAAACCAGATGTCTCCCCTCCAGTCCCCAGTAGCTGTTTCAATCCAGACAATGGGTTCTAATCTAAAGTGGTAGTTTATTTGAACAACTCTTTGTAAGTCACATGCTAACCAGCTGCATGTTTAAAAAATACCCGACTTGCATTTCAGTCTGTGGAGTATCAGGAGCCTCTGCTACTCTTGATTGTAAGGAGCAGTGTGGTCACATACTGACACCAGGACAATGTGATCACTGGACACAGAGAGGGGAAGAACGGAAGCAGCTTTGGGCTCTGGCTACATTCTCTCCTCTTCTGACCTTGTCTCCCCTGTCTTTCCCTCCCCCTTCCGGTCTTTCTCCTCCCTTTCTCTCCTCTCCTTTTCTTGGCAACTGTCTTCTTTCCTCTGTCTACTTAGATGGTCCAAAATGGCTTCTTCTGGATACAGCACCTTCTCTCCCTCCTCTCTTTGCATTTGCATGTCTCTTCACTCTTGACTGTTCTCCCTCCTCTCTACCTGGCTACACCTTATCTGCTCCTTCTAGGGTGCAGCCCTTTCCAGGTAGCTGCCCTCCATCCCCCAAGGCTGAGATAAGTGTCCCCCAAATGAGCCCCCAGATTTGCTAGTGCTGTTTATTCCATCTTAGATTTTTCTGCTTCTGTATTGCAATTGCTCAACCTCTGTGCTTTTCTCCCACTGCACATGAGCTGCTGAAAGGCAGGACTATACCTTGTGCCCACAAGCCTTGCATAGAGCATGGAAATAGCTGTGAATGGCACGCCCTCGGATTGTGTATAGCTCCTTTGACCAGGAGTTTAAAATACAGTTGTTTGTATGGAAAAATACATGCAGGTTATGACTAATACAATAGCTTTATTAACTTTGTTTCATGTACTGACAGCTGTAAATTTTGCCCACCTATGTCTTAAGGAATGGATGAATGAGTAAATGAATGAAATTGATTACTTACACTCTGAATTATGTTAGGTTTGAAGGGAAGCAGGAAACAGACTACCAGGGAATTTTAAAGTAAAGTTTATTCCCCGGTAATGAGCAGGACTCCTTATGGAGGTAGAGAAACCAGGATTGAAGGAGTGGGGAGGGGGCAGGGAACCCAGCTGGGCTGCCTCCTCCTGGACATGGAGAAGCAGCAGCACGTGTCTTGCCTGGAGGTCCCTTTAAGGGCCAGATCGGAAGGGGGTTGGACACAAGGCGAACAGGAAGGGGTGGGCTCCAGGACACTTTGGCATGTGCTGATTGATGGTTCAATGTCTTGGAGATGTCTCTGTGATGGGTGCCAATAATGTCATAAACTCCGCCCACCAGTTAGGAGGGGGGAGAACCTTACAGATTACACATAAATTACCCAAGCTTTCCAAATTTGTCTTCCTTATCATGGCGTGCATCAGCTTTACTTGGGTCTGGCGTTTAAGTCCAGAATTCTATAGTGGATATTACTGTACTGAAACTGATAGAGAAGGACCCTGACTCATCCATCATCTTGAATTCCCTGACTCAGGATTCCAGTGCTGATGCAACCTGGTGGACAAAGAAGCAGCCTTCTTCCCCAGCCAACCCCCAACCCACAGGGACACAGCTCACCATGAGTTCCTTTGTCCGGGAGACAAGGTCTACTTTGGATAGCAAAGGACTGCACTGGTTGCTATTCCCCTTGAAAACTTCCATTTCCATCTGGAGAAATGCATGATGTACCGAGAAAATAGTGTCTTGTGATGTATATTTTTGTGATCATGAGAATATTCCCAGGAGGCACCTTTGTATTTATCCTCTCACGAGGCTCATAAACTTGTTTTGGGTCTTCAGTTAGACTGCAGAAATTGGTTTTAATATTTCTGATTTGATTGCATCATGGCCTGTGAACACCATGTTCCAACTCACCCTCAGGTGGGAAGGTGTGCACAGGTGACTGGGATCCCTCAGCCAGAGAACTGGACTTATACGGGTTGCCCACAGTACTTAATTAAAATTGACCAAGCATAAACTAAACACAGAAACAAGAGTTAGAATGCATGAATCCCAAGGTTTATTTACCAGAGTCCTGGTGGTTTCCAGAAGCCTAGGCAGGTCACCTGGAGATCCGCACCGACAGACACACACTGGACAGGAACACACTACTGCAGCGTCTCGATCAGGAACGAGGCCTCAGAGGTTCGGCTCACAGGCAGAGTGACAGCTTCACTCAGGCAGAGTTTCATGCAGTATTTTGAACAGGGAGAAGGGAAGAGAACACGTTGGGTGGAGGGCTCCTTCGTGGTCTCTGACCAGTGCCTCTAGGTCCCTTCTTTTATGGCCAATTCTGGGCAGTCCCTCGTTCCTTCTGGGTGCAACCAATGGGTCTTTAGTGTGTCTTAACCGGGGTCTCCAGGCACCTTTTGCCTCACTTTCCAACTTTCCAGGTAAACACTTGTTAGGGCGTTCACACAGTTACAACTTTCCAGATAAGCACATGTTAGCGCATTCACACAGTTAGGGGCTCAAAGTCAATCTTAAAACTCAAGTTTTACAAAATGAATTCAAGTCACACTAAATGGAGTTACTTGTACTAAGCCTAAAACACATTTCAAATAATTTATTTCACTTAAAATAAAATCAGAATAAGATCAGAAATACAATTCACACTAAATCTATAAATCACTCATAAAAGTAAATGCTTTCATTCCTATTTTAAATCACACAAATAATTATTCTCACACTATTTTAAATCCTTAAAATATAAATCAAACATCACACTAATATAACACACCACAAATTAGCCATGTCTCCAATGCAACAGTGGTCTATTTCACAGGTACTGGTTCCTCGGGAATCCATCACTACCCACTTCCATCTTCTAATCTAGGCTCATGCTCACCTGTGTTGGAAGCTACTCATTGTCTTCACTAGCTGAGAGGTGTTGACAAGGAATCCAGAAGGCTAGAGACCTTGAGCTCAGAAAGGTCTGAGCTCTATTTAGTTGAGACAATGGTAGTTAAAGCAACTTTCACTTTTTAGTCTTATGTAAATCCTTGCTGATTGGCTATTATTGGAATTGCCTGCCTAAGGGCTATGGGTGGATCCCAAAACCTGATAAAAGGGATAGCAAGGCCAGAGCAAAGCAGAGTCCTTCCTCTTGATCTGGGCTCCCTCTTGGGCCCCAATTCCAAAATTAGTATTTTCTTGTCTTGTCTCTTTCATTTGTGTGCAGCCTCCTCCAGAGCCCGAACCCTGAACTGAACCCTGAACCCCACTCGGGACTTGAGGGGTACACTCACAGCTGGCAGCCCAATGTGGGGCATTCACACACCTGTCAAAGGAGAGTGAAAAGGTAGGTTTAAGCCCTAGCATAGTTCACAGTCTGGAGGAAGTAATCCTATCCTAGCTCTTTTCCGTAAGCACTGGGTCTAACCGCTGAGTTACAGGTATCATATTCCCAGTGGGGCTTACTGTGAATTATTGGGGTATCAGCATCAAGAAAAATCATGCTCTCTTTCTAATTGGAAGCATAAGGGGATAAACTACATTTCTTTGATAAGAAAGTGGGATTTTCCTGCCAAAACTCATGGGGAAATTTTTGGCTTACACGGTTTTGCTGACACAACCATGGAGGTCAGAATGTCCTTTTAAGAAACCAATTTCCAGTTGTTAAACTCTATACCAACTCCAAATTAATTTCTCTATTATCTAGTTTCAATGTCCTTGTCCCTAGTTATGTTTGTGTTTCAAGCATCCTTTTATCAAAATAATAAGTGCAAAGACGATCTCCTTGGTGCCCTGAGAGGCATTCCTTACTGGAGAGCAGAGGTGGAGTTTCCTGGAAGCGCGGTAGTATCTGGCTGAACTGGTCAGATGAGAATCGGGTCAGTCTTGATTAAAAATGGCTCCTTAAAGAGTGAGCCTCCACTTTAGGAAATGGCATAAAATTTCGCTGTGTGTTAGGAAGCCATGTGAATGTCCACTAAGTATTTTGTTTTGTTAATTTCAACACCAGTTTTTGGTTTCTGGGCTATTTTAGATTAGGAAGAAGCTGAAAGCAGGTAGCTTACACATAAATTATTTCCCTTTACAGTATAAATAATCTACTGGTGAGGTGTTGGCTGATGCTAATGGTTTTGTTTTCTCCTGGGTTAAGATTTTTCCAGAATCACATTAAGGAGCAACTTCATTAGAAGGAGGAATGGGAAAAGGGGAAACTTACCTGTCATTGGGTCACTAAACACTCCATTCATTTTACTACACATATGATTAGAGGTAAAGGGCAAGTTCAATAATAAAATGTTCAACCAAATATCACAATGATCTCATAATGAATGGAAACAGAAAATGAGCATTTTAAAGTGTTTGCCTTTCCTTTTTTGCTTTTAACTCACTTTCCTTCATCCCCCAGTCAGAAAACTATCTGGATATTATTCAAACTATTTGCTCCCTTTCAAATTGAAAAAAATTCCCTGTAAAAGTTTTGTTATGATTTAAAAAGAGTGAGTGGAAATCAATAACCAAGTGGCAGGTAGCTTAAAAGACAATTAGAAAATAGATATCCTTAAGAATGGAATGACTAAAATGTAATTTTTGAACTAACTACCCAAGGCCACGAGCAAGAACTAACCATAAACCTAAGAAACTTTAGGAAATTACTACATGTGGCAGAAATGGGTTCTCTCATTGAATTTCTTAATATTTTAAAAATGTGCTTTTTGAGCTAGAAAATATAATGGCATGGTTCAAAATAATAAAAGATTCAAGAGGACACACAATGAAGTTTTCCTTTACTCTCATCTTCCAAAGACTCAACTTCTCTAGTCATAGGCCTCTAAGATCATCAGCTTATCATAAATCTTTCTAGAAACAGTTGACACATTTTACATGAATTTCTTTAGTCTTCTACATCTCACTTTTTGAAGCTTAAGAATATACATTTCAAACCATTAAAAGTGTGTTTTATATAAGACTATGAGTCGGAATTATCAGTGTGCCTTCCCAAAGAGCATCCCCAGAGTAGAAGAGCATGGTAATGTAACTTGCCCTTATATGAATAGAGCTGCAGCCACAAGCTTCATTATAACTAAATCTGCCATCCAATATTGGTCTCTTGCTAGAGAAAGAAGCAGATAAGCTGGTGCCTCCTGTGTATACGCTGGAGCTGGGTGGCTGAAATGAGGGGGCTGCCACATGTCACTATCATTCCTTTATGTCAACAGGAGTTGTGCCAGCTCACAGGGACTCTAAGAGAATACTCATAAATGCTCATTTCAGACAACCCTCAAAAGGGTCAAGGGTGAGTCCTGGCTCTCCTCCAGGTAAGTCAACCTAGGAACCAGATCACTACAGTGTTTCCCTAACTTTTGACATATGTGTACCCCTTCTATAATTTTCGTAACGCTGAGTACCCCTCGTCAAAAAAAAAAAATGGATGTATTTTAATAACAATCAAAATATATTTATTTTTTCTTTTTTTTGGTACATACACAAAATAATAATAAATGAAAAATAAGATTATTCATAATAAAATATAAATAAAAGTTATATAATAAATAACATTTATTTGCACACTGAACCATCTCACGCCTCACAAGACTGTCTTGACTTGACTCATGAGAACATAGAATTAGGCGCAGCTAAGCACGGTGTAGTGCATATCCCCACCAAACTCTTCCTGTACCCCTGGGAATATGTGTACCACACTTTGGGAAACACTGGTCTAGAAGGTAAGTTGGTAAAAGCAGAGGCAGAGCCTAAGGCATTATTGGGTGGTATTATTGGCTTTTGTCATTGAGTTACTCATCACTTTCAGTGAGGAAACTATGACTTGCGTAGTTAAATATTTCTTGAACAGTTATTACTTAGGCTTATAATGTGCCAAGCAGTTTACTCCTGTTATTGCATTCAGTTCTCATACAGTGCTCCAAGGCAGGTCCAATACATATGTTACAGATGAAGAAATCAAGGCTAAGAATAGTTAACCAATTTGCCCAAGGTCATTGGAAACTCCTGGCTAATCCTCTCCACTCTCTCTTTATGACCTTTGGACAAACTCTCCAATTCATTCCTCACACAGGCTAAAGAAATCTGGGGTCACAGTTTTCTTTATTATATCTCAGTCCTGGTGACACACCTGGTACTCCAGCACCCCTTCCCTCATGCATCAGCATCACTGGCTGTTGGGATGCTAGAGATACAAGTAAGAAGGGGCTCCCACCTGCAGCCCTAGTCTAGGGGTGAAAAAAGACCCCTAGACCAATATTTCAACGAAGAATACTCTCACAGAGACGAGGTGTATCAGACATTACAGGAGGTGTGAGGAAATGGCTAGGATGACTACCATTTACTGAGCCTTACCACATGCTAGGAACTGCTCTAATTTTTTTTACACTTAATCATTTTAACAGTCCCCCGAGGGAGGGGCTATTATTCTGTCATCTTGCTAGTGAGAAAAGTCACAGAGGTTATGTAACTTGGCCCCAGTGGCACACAGCGTAATCTAAGCATTTCCATTATGTGTTTTTCTGAGTTCCATTCAAAGGACAGCATATCTGAGTTTCGTGGCATCTTGCCATGTCTTTAAGAGCTAACTGTGCTGTGATAGCTAATGTTTGATGATGTGGTCATTGGGATAGTTTCTGTGGAGCAAGAAAGTATGAAGGTACCCAAGGAAACAGCTTTGATTTCTAACAATGTGGTCAGCTCACCCTTAAGGGAGAGATTGGGGGGAGGAGAGTTGACTCGAATGGCATAAGTCATTTTCAGAAATGGCAACTCATTTCATTTAAGGTGTGGTGCTATTGTGCCTGGATTAACTTTTCACTCCCTGCACTGGCCACCCAGCCTTCCCACAGGGGAAAACCCTGTTTCCCAGTCAGCCAAAGGCTGTCCTGTCCCCCAATCAGTCTACTCTCCAGTGTGAGGTGTTAGTCACAAAGGAAACCAGTATGGATGACTCAATGTGGCCCATCACTGCTGCCAGAAAAATAACCCAAGGCAAGACTTACTGGCTCTGATTTCCTGGTCTCGTTTCTCCAAAGAGCAATGTCATTTCATTGATTCTAAATGAATCCCCTCCAGAGAGGGGATTTCACAGGACAGTGTAAGTGTGCAGGTGAACAAGAGTCCACATTTCACAGGGTGGGACCTGTAGGGAAGGAGGATTCCAGAAGCCTGTCAGCAGTGGGTTGATCTGGAATGGAGTGTGAACTGGGAAGGGAAGACAGGAATGGTCTATGCTAGGAGAAGGTTAAAGATCTGTCCCCAGAGAAGGATGAAGGGTAGGAGTTGGGGGAGGAGTCAGGGGAGTGGCTGCATCTTGGGACAGTTGTCACTTTCTCATTTGCTTGCTCTGAGAACTGGCCCCTTTTCACTCCAATGGACCCTCAACTGCCATGTCTAAATTACATGACACTATTTTTAGCTATAGCTGATTGGCCCAGGAGACTTCCTGACCTCAATGGAGCCAATCCGATTTGTCTCTGAGGCATCTGGAAGTTGGAACTGAGAAGAATAGGTAATCAGGAAGGCATGCTGCTGAGTGAGGACATAGCCTGGAAGGGTTGCTAATGCCAGGACTGAACCTACCTTGAGTGCAGCCCTCCCTCAGGCTGATTGTTCATATTTTCCTGGACTTCCTGATCTATCTGCCCATCTGCCCATCTTTTTATCTATCTATCTATCTATCTATCTATCTATCTATCTATCTATCAGTGTACTCATCTATGTTGACTAGGGTAGATCTCTGTAAAATTTGGGATCAGAAGAGCTTTATCTAAGGCTTCAGTGCTGTCTTCCCAATTCTGTAGAAGGAAACTAATTTCTTCTAAGTAAGATTGACAGGTTAATTAGCTGAAAATTAAGACTCCATTGAAATCTGAGACTACTTGAGAGTGAAAATGAAGAGAAGTGTTCTCTCTCTCCCTGCCCTTCTCTCTCAAATCATTTAAATTACATCTCAGGGAATAAGCTTAAGGTCCAACTGTGATTGGCCCCAGCCAGGGGTGACTGAGAAGTCTGCCACCTGATGATGGCTGAGATTCCTAGAACACGAGAGGGGCTGCTAAGTCACACTTATTGCATCAGAATATCTACAGATTCTGGGGCTCAGGAACATGTATTTTAAACATGCTCTCTCCTTTGTTATTTTTGCAAACATCTGATTACATGGGTTCTAGAAGTGGCTGAGGAGCCATCAGGGGAGGGGAGGTTACCCAGAGTGTAGGGGCAAAGCCAGTCCCATCCCTGTGGGCATCCTATGGAACCTAGAACCACAACAGGCCTGTTGGACAGGAACTGAACTCCCAACAGTGGCTTTCAGAGGTGCCTCCTAAGGCATGGTAATAAAATTGGAAACTGGGCCGAAACCAGTTTGGCTCAGTGGATAGAGCATCGGCCTGGGGACAGAAGGGTCCGGGTTCGATTCCGGTCAAAGGCATGTACCTTGGTTGTGGGCACATCCACAGTGGGGAGTGTGCAGGAGGCGGCTGATGGATGTTTCTCTCTCATCAATGTTTCTGGTTTTCTCTCCCTCTCCTTTCCTCTCTGTGGAAAATCAATAAAATATATTTAAACAAAATAAAATATTTTTTTTTAAATTGGAAACTGGACAAAGCAAACAGAAAACCATTAAAATTCCCTTTAACTTTACCACTTAGTGACAGCCACTGTTAGTAAGTGCTTCAGATGCATCAGCAAGTGCTCAGAAACTGAGTGGAATTATGTGTGAATCGTCTTATCACACACAAGTGAGACTTGCCATTCAGGAGAGTGTCCCTTCTTTTTCTGAGCATTGAAGCTTCTCTTTGATATTTGTTGTCCTCACTGCTTGGACTTAACCTCACTGCCAAAAGACACACAGCACGATGCAACTCAAAAACCCGGGAAGTTATCCCACAGAGCCTGCCCTCTGATGTCCTGGCAAGCGTTTGGAAGACCTTTTCCCTCAGCTTCATATCCCCAAGAGCAGCTCAGTGCAGGGCTCACAGTGTGTGTGTGTGTGTGTGTGTGTGTGTGTGTGTGTGTGTGTAACACGAGAGAATGAGTAAATGAGTATTCTCTTTGAAATTAACCAAATCGGCACAAACACAGTCAGCATTACATAAACACAAAAGATAGAGAACCATTTTCTCACAGAACAACATGAAATACCACCCCTGGCAATGTTCTCAGAAATGGAGGAGGCTTGCTTGCCTCAGGCTCTGACATAACCGCTGTCCAGAGTTCAGCCTTCCCAGGCCAGGCATCTTCCCCAGGCCTGAGTCTATACTGACTTAAAGTAACCCAGGATTCAGGCGGCATCCCACATGAGTAATAGCCCGAGGACCTGCAGAAGGAAGCAGTTTGCTCATGTCTCAGCAGGGCCCGCGCCCGGCCCTCAGCTCACCATGTCAGCAGCCCAGGCCGATCAGAGGCAGAGGCTGCCTGCCCACCACCAGACTGATTTGTAGTTTCTTTCTTCAGGTAATTGAGGTGATGACAGAAAGCCCTCAGAGGCGCCATAAGGGATATGAGGCAATTTGCAACTTTGAAATAATTTCCCGATACTTATTTTCCATAGAATTCAGAGTCCACATAATGTTTGATGTCATGCCACTTCCTGGGTACTCAGAAAGATTTACGGCTTTATAACATGCATCAGTTGTATCAGGCCAGTTCAACGTCAAGAACAAATTCTGGACCCTACGTCCCACTTGGGAGGGTCAATATCAGTCTAACATCTGTCATTTTTCATATTCTCCTTTTCCGTTGCCTTGCACCTGGACAGTGGCTCCTCCTAGATGTGTCTCCAAAGATGTGCGTGTATGTGCACATTTGTATGCATGTGTGTGTGAGCATGTGCACATTTGTGTGCATGCCTAAAGTATACATCTTTGTGTGCATGTGTGTATGCACATGTGTGTGTGTACATGTACATTTGTATGGGATGTGTGTGTGTGTGTGTGTGCAGGGTCTCCGTTCAGCCTTCTGCTGCACACTACTGTTGTTGAGGCTGCCCCGATTGGCGGTGAGGCCCCTCTAGACGTGTCCTAGCAGATCTCTGCTTCCACTGGAGGTCTGGACATCAGGGCCCAGCTCTGCCCGCAAGCCCAGCAAAGTCATTTGGCATCTGGCATCTGCAGGCATCACACAGATCCTGCAGGTTGGACCCTGACCCGTGCGGAGCGCACAAGCCCCCGTCTCTCCTATTATCCTGGAAACCAGTGACTTCAATAAGGAACACTCTCCTCGTTTATCTTCAAAATACAAAAGACTTCCTCCATGTGGGGTCACCTCAGGCCTTGGAAAACAAGGCCTCTTTATGGTTGTCTTCCTGGGATCTGCCACTTCCCGTGTGTGTGTGTGTGTGTGTGTGTGTGTGTGTGTGTGTGTGTGTGTGGATGAAGCATATAAAGCCACTGTTAACGCCCCTTTGAAAGTAAGAATAAAGGCTTACTGCTTAGCCTTTATTTGTGGGGCGAAGGGGGTAAAATCCCCTTTGTTTCTTTCCAAAAGTCTAAAGTAAAGAGGGGGAAAACAAACAGAAAGGCAATCATTAATATTACAATAACTCATCTTGTTACATATTAATTTATTCCAGATTCGAAATCAGGTCATATCTGGATTCCAAAGCTGAAATAGACGTGAGCCAAAAGAAAACAGTGGGGAGATGGTTTATGCTAAAGAAGTGGCATAAACAGGGGAGGAGGCAGGGGCCTGTTGCAACTCTAAGTGCTCAGGATCTACCCTCCTAGATCTGTTCAGATGACCCTTCACTGACCATTCTCTGGGTCTCAATACCCATCTGAGAATATGGAGCTCAGAACCAGGCACAGGGCTCCAGGGGGGATCTGACCACATTCACTGGAATATTACTTCCCTGCTCCAGGCTTTTATATTATATTTTATTCATGCTGTCCGTAAATGCATTTGTTTACTTTTTTTGCACATATTGACTTTGGGCCTGAGACTTCCAAACATTTTTAAAATAAACTAATCTCAGACTTAGCTTTCTTCCATTCTATGCTTACGTAGTAATTCTTTTTACCTCAACACAGGGCTTTACAGTTATTCTTGTTAACTTTCATCTGGTTTGTTTCATATTGTTTCAGCCAATGGATTTGTGTTTTGTAATAAGTCTCTTTATTATTTTTTCCTTAAAAAAGGAAATATTTGTCCATCACAAAAATGTCATAAAATATAGATAAACTAAGAACATTTCAAATAATCAGGCTTCACATAAAGTTGACTATTTGTAGATTCTAAAACCCAATATTATGCTATCCGACCTCCTTTCAAAAAGTAGTCATTTGTCCATTTCCAATTTTCATGTGCCTTTTCCATCCTTTTTAAAAAAATTTTTATTTTCCCAGAATTACTGGCAGTGAATCTACAAGTACTGTGATTAGTTCTCAGCACCTTGCGATAGAATTCATCCAGATCTGAAGGATGAAGTCATTTACAAAGGCTTCTGTTCCCCCACTGTCTTGTCTCCTATCTTGGGCTTCAATGACCTCCTGGCCATGTTTATTCCACACTCCCAGGTTTGAAGGTCTTTCACTTTCATAAGAAGATGGAAGCAAAAGAAGAGTTGAGTGAAGTTTGATTTTCCTCCTGCGATGCATTAGCCATAGAGCATCAGCTTCAGTATACTGCCCTGGCCGTTTTGATGCCTCAAATTTTTTTCTTAAACTTTGATTCATTTTTTTTGTGTGTGTGTGGCTTCAGTATTCCAGCTGTGATTTTTTACTCTTACACCAATCTTTCTTTTCCCCCTTAGTAATGCACTGTTCTCTGATCCTCTGTGTGGTCTTTCATAATCTGATATCATTGAAGTGACCCATTAGCCACTCTTTTGCATCCTTACATTCCTCCCTCTTTTCCTTCACATCAAGATCTCTTTTGAAGATCATATTTTCAGTTTTATATTTTTGTAAAGTCTGAAATCTAATCTATTTCAAATTAGAAGTCCTAGGAAAGACAGTGAGTCTGGCTTGGCTAAGTCCCGAGGGGAAGGCAGAGATCCTGATGGACACGCCCAACAAGATTGCATAGGAGGGCAGGGAGGTGATCACTCTAGAGCAGTGTTTACCAAAGTGTGGTACACGTACCCCCAGGGGTACGGGAAGAGTCTGGTGGGGGTATGCGTTGCACTGGAGTTTGGTGGGGATATGCACTGCACCGTGCTTAGCTGTGCCTAATTCTACGTTCTCATGAGTCAAGTCAAGACAGTCTTGTGAGGCGTGAGATGGTGCGGTGTGCAAATAAATGTTATTTATAATATAACTTTTATTTATATTTTATTATGAATAATTTTATTTTTCGTTTATTATTATTTTGTGTATGTACAAAAAAAATAAAAAATAAATATATTTTGATTGTTATTAAAATACATCCTTTTTTTTATGAGGGGTACTCAGCGTTACAAAAATTATAGAAGGGGTACACATATGTCAAAAGTTTGGGAAACACTGCTCTAGAGGGAGCTAGGGTGCAGTTACCTGTAGCATGCCAGAATGCTGGAGAACAAATGTCCACTAGTTACTGTCTCCTCGGGTTCACCTCACTTCCACTTTACTAATAAGTTCTACCTTTTATTTTGAAGCAGAATTAAGCGTTGGCCAGTGTTGCCTTTATTGATATATTTGCTTCTGAAAAAAAGATTTTGTTAGCAAAGGGCATTAGGGATTTATGAGGTACTCTGTCTTTAGGAAGATGGGACTTCCCACAGGTATCTGAATAGTGGAAGCCCCAGAAATATCAGTAACCTCTGCCAATGTTAACAATACCTCTGAGATTCTATCTATGTTGTGGTCCCTAGTCTTTAAGAAGAAGTATCAACAGATAAATGTATTTACCTCATATTGAATTACTTTATCAATCATATTTGGAGCTTATTATATAAACTTTGGAAATTATCCTTGAGAGAGAATCATCGATCAGCTGCTTCCTGCACACACTAGGGATTGAACCTGCAACCTAGGCATATGCCCTTGACTGAAAACGAACCTGGACCCTTCAGTCCACAGGCTGATACTCTATCTACTGAGCCAAACAAGCCAGGGCTAAAAAATGTATCTTTCAGTTACAATTTACATATAATATTATACTCGTTTCAGCTGTAAAATATAGTGATTAAGCATTTATATATCTTACAAAGTGATCACCACAATAAGTTTGGTAACCATCTGTCACTTTCCATAGCTATTACATAGTATTATTGACCATATATTCTCCTGGTTGTACATTACATTATTGTGTCTTATTTATAACTGGCAGTTCATATTTCTTACTCCCCTTTACCTTCTTCTAAACCCCTCCCTAACAGCCTCCCCTCTGGCAACCATCAGCCTATTCTCTGTATCTATCACTTTTTTTCTGTTTGCAGTCATTATAGAAAATAGTAACAAAGTTTTCCCCCAAACATTAAAAATACAACTACCATATGACCCAATAATCCCACTTGCGGGGTTTTGTCCAAATAAATCAGAACACTAATTCAAAAAGATATATGTATCCTTATGTTCAGTGCAGCATTATTTGCTATAGTCAAAATATGGAAGCAACCTAATTGGTACATATATGTAATGGAATATTAATCACCCATAAAAAGAATAAAGTAATGCCATTTGTGACAACAAAGATGGACCAACAGGGTAAACTAAATTGAACAAAGAATGTTTAAAAAGCCAAACAAAATTCCCTTTTAATTTCAGAGACATAATAATTTTGGAATTTGGAATTTGTGCATGAATTAGTTTTCCTCAAATCTCAGTGTTTTTATTTGTTTTGATAAAATGCACATGCTATTTCTGTACATCTAGTATTTCAGTGGCTTTCAAACTATTTGGCCATGACCAACAATAAGAAAGACATTTATATTGCAATCCATCCATCCATCCAAAGATCTAAAAATAAATAAATAAATCACCAAAAGTGCAAAGCCTTAGAAGGCATAATATTCTCAGACTAGAGGCCTGATGCACAAAATTCGTGCAAGAGTAGGCCTTCACGGCCCTAGCTGCCTCAGCCCTCACAGCCCCAGCTTCATCCAGAAGGTCGTCCAGACAGTCGTTCTGCTGTTCGCCTGTACGGTGTATTTGCATATTACCCTTTTATTATTATAGATTATTATTATTATAGATAGCTTCTATTCTACTTTATTCTATTTTATTGAAATTCTGGTCTCAACCCACTTGATTTTATGACCCTTAACAGGTCATAACCTATAGTTTGAAAAACACTGCTCTCTATGCCACACCACAAGCCTAGGTAAAATTCAGGTGCTTGCCTCGTGTAATAAAAATCTTAAAAGCCTCAGCTGTCTGCTTGCTAAATTGTTCTTTTACACATTAAAGTTATCCTTGCTAAATGTACTGGAAGCAACATAAATCTGAGGCTGTCTCAGAAGTTGGCATTAACGTGCTGTAATCTGGTGCTGGTGATGAGAATATCCGTGAGTGCACCTGGTTCTGTCATTCCGCTTTGATTGTTTGTCACAGGTGGGAGGTACTTTCCCCTCCAGGTGCCCTTTGATGCAGCTCCATGAAGGAAATGCAAATGTTAGTCAGGCCAGCTCAAGGATTTGTCTCCCGAAGTTGACTGGGTTACATGGCAGAGAGAGCTGTGTCTCCGTCATTCAGAAGAGTGATCTGTTGTGTGGGGAGACTGGGGGAATGAAGTACAATGAGAAGGCAAGGAAAGGGGTGTGGGTGTGGGAGAATTCTCCCCAGGAGTATGTCCTTCTGCTGTCTCAGAGCAATGCTAATGATCCTACATTTGTATTCAGGATTTCAGGAGGAGGAGGGAGAGAAATTGACATGCCTTGTGAGTCTCCATGTGTCAGGCCTGCTCTAGGCACATTCCCATGTGGTCACTGTAGCAAGTGTAATAAGAGCTAATGTGTATGGAGTGCTTATTTTGCTTTAAGCATGGTAAACATTATCCCACTTACGTCTCACAATTCTATGAAGCAGATGCTAGTGATTCCAGATGTTGCAGGTGAGGAACTGCAGCAAAGAGAGGGGGTTATAATTTCTTCTCTGGTGGAAGACAGAGCCAGGCCCAGAGCCTGTGCTAGTCACCACCACCCTGCACCACCTCTGTTTGGCGGATAGAAAACTGGCTCAGAAAACTCTTATTAGTCAGGGTCACAGAGCTAACAGGTAGCAGAGCTGGAATTCACGGGGAGTCTGTCTTGACACTGTGTCCTTGCACTCAGCTCTCCTGCCTCCCCAGCCCACAGCGACCTGGAATCACTTAAGGGGTGATGTGGTTCTTCCAGGAATGCAAGCTCCTAGGTTGGGTGAAACACCCCAGGGCTGCTACTGAGAAACTCTAGTGTTGATTCTCCACAAGCTTGCCAGGGGTGGCGGGTGAGGGGGCAGGATTCAGATCAATCACCCTGTATCTTCAGGAAAATAACAATGCAAGCCCGGGAACATGTCTAAGTTCTCTAAAGCTCAACCCTAAAGGTGTGAGGACCTTAAACAACTTTCAGTTCAGTATAAAAACTTTACTCAAATTTCCTTGTAGCCCTTGCACCTCGTGAGAGGCCCAGGGCAGGGTCAGCTTCATGGCTTAGATGACTGAAACAAGCCGAGGCGGGCAGAAAGCAAGCTGCCTGGTGCTTAGGGTACGTAGCATGCAGGTCCTTCTCCACTGTTACCTTGTAAAAAGCTCCACAGAAGAAATTTCTGGTGCCAGGGAAGACACTTAAAATACCAGTGTAGCCAGTTAAGGAATAGCCTTAATCGTTGTTAATATTATACATACCTAGTTATTTTACATGAGCAGAATAATTTTGCTTATAATTTGGGAACTTTCTATATAACTGATGGACGGACACTTACTAGGGCACGTATATCAATGGCCTTTTAATATAATGGCCCCACACGGCCTTTAGGATAGGCACTGCCTCCGCAGCGCTCGCTCTGCTGTCTCCACGGTCTCCCAACCCAGGGCCTGCCGCATAGCAGGTGCCCAGTAAGCCTTCCTTGAACGAGTAAATAAAGTTTTTGATCCCCTTCCCCTTTAAATTTCAAAAGGGAAAAACAATGGTCAGCTATTACTACAGGAACCTTTTTTGGCTTTAAGAGCAAGTGTCAAGGTTCTGATGAATGAACACTCTTCTATAGTTTTAGAGGCTAAGAATAGGCTTTGATCATTAAGGGACTCTTATCAGTACCAAACTAGCCATATTGGTTCTTTCTCTCTAAGCAAATAAGCAAGTGTCTCATAGAGGTTTAGGGGGGGTATGTTTTTTATGCTTTTACAGTTTAAAACATGCGGGCTTGAGGAGGAGATGGACAGTCCCCAGCAACCGGAGTCCCGGTTGGATACAAGTTCTTCCACACTGCACACCCCTCACCACCACCAAGTGGAAGATGCAATCTCCACTCCCAAGCAAGGCAAGTCCCTGGGAAGACTAACTCCAATTATTTTTTTTATTTTTTTTTTTTGGTACAAACTTTACAAGGGCCAACCAAGGGTACAGCCAGCTTGCTATTTATTAGGTCACCCGGCAACTTGGGATCAAGGGAAAATAGGATCAACTCCCCCCCCCCAAAAAAAAAAATGAACTGATAAAACAGAATAAAACAACTTCAATAAATACTTCTCTTCAAATCAAAAGCAGAGTCTGTGTGCTTTGAAGAAGAGGTGGGGGAACGGGGGGTGGGGGAAGGGGGGATGGCAAGACAACAGGAATAAAACCAGGTAAGTCACTGGGCATTCAGTTGCTATTTATAAGGAAGAAGTTCCAGCTCACCTTTTATTTTCTGTGTGTTTGTTTGTTTGTTTGTTTGTTTTTTTGTGTGTGTTTTTTATTTTTTATTAATGATTTAAAAAAAACCCACAAGATTATAAAACTAGATAGGGAACTCTGCATTAACAGCTGGACAGATTTTAAAAAATTAAAAATTACAATCAGGAGATACCACTTTACACCATTAACATGGCTATTATCCAAAAAATGGTAAACTACAACAGTGAGAGAGGATGTGGAGAAACTGGGACCTTCGCACACCGATGGTGGGAATGTAAAATGGCGCTGCTGCTGTGGGAAACAGCTTAGCAGTTCCTCAAAAAGTTAAACAGAGACTCACCGTATGACCCAGCAATTTCACTTTTAGGCATATTACCCAAAATAATTAGATTAGGGACTCGAACAGGTATTTCTACACTACTGTTTATACCAGCATCGCTCACAGCAGCTAAGAGGTGGAAACAACCCAACTGTTCATTACAAAAAGACAGATGAAAGGATAAATTTCAAAGTGTGGCATGTATGGAGACAGATATAGATAAGTACACAATGAAATGTTGTTCAGTTTTTAGAAGGAATGTAATTTTGATACATGAAATTTTGAACCTTGGAAACATAAAGCTAAGAAAAATAATCCAGATACGGAGAACAACTGTTGTGCGATTCCATTTAGATAAAGTTATCTAGAGGAGTCAAATTCATAGAACCAGACAGTAGAACGTAGGTTATCAGGACTAGGGGAGGGGGAAGTGGGGAGCTGTTGTTTAGTGGGTACAGAGTTTCTCTTTGGGATGATGAAAACTTTCTGGAGATGGATAGTGACAGTGGTTGTACAACATTATGAGTGTACTTAATGCCACCAAATTGCACACTTAAACATGATTTAAATGGTCATTTTGTGTTATGTATATTTTCCACAATAAAACCCGAGGACAGAACAATTTACTTTCACAGTGTGGTACAAACATCACCACCAGCTGCTGTCATCTCCCCCTGAGAAGGTCTTCCAGAGCACAGAGCCAGGGGCAATGGAACCTACCTGCCCATGTTCACTGGCTGCTCAGCTGGCCGAGGCCTAGAATAGCTTTCCTACACCAGGAACTGGGGAGGATGGGAGCTGCCACTTGGAATATCCAGTTGGAGATCCACTGGAATCGCCTGCCAGACACAGGCCTGTGGAGGGAGCAGGGACTTCCCTTACTGGCTGCCCTCCTCAGCTCCTCCTTACTGAGAGGAGGTCTGGGGGCAGGGACCGCCACCACTGTCTGGCCACCCACCCAGCATAGGTCTTCTGCACAAAACTGGGCACTGGGAGTTACCAGTTGGCTGTCAAGCCCCACTGGAATCTTCCACAACATGGATCTGCTAGGCGGCATGGAGGCAGCTATGCCTTTCACCATCCTACTGGGTTCCTGTAGATTTCGTTGAGTAAATATTTCTTAAATCATTGAGTAAACATTTCTTATATTGTTGCAAACACCTTAGTCCATCTCCAGAGGTTTTGGATGATCATATTTGCTAATTTTTTTTTTACCAGTTTAATTGCTGTCTTTCTGGGGGTGAGGTTTCACTAGGATTCTCTCTCCACCATTTGGGATGCCCCCTGCTTCTCCATATTTTAATTGGCCATAATGGAAAAAAGCATATTTTTGAACAGCAGCATTTTGTACAGGTCCTCTACCTGGTAAATTCATGTATCAATCTAATACCCCTTTCCTAGCCTTCCAAGGCCACATCTGATCACAAATCTGTCTAAAAACTTGCTGGAGACGGCGTAGTGGTAGCCAAGCCCTTGGCTCAGGGAACTACCAATCTGAATAAGGTGAAGCATTTAATTACGTAAACCTGAGATCAAAGGTAAAGCGTCCCTCAGGAAGGTAAGGGGATTAGCAGTGTGGAGGCACACAGAGCTTGTACAAAGACAAGCCCTTTGAAATCCACAAAATCACCTGTGCCTGCTCATAGCAGCTTAGAGTGACTTCTGAGGGAGGAGATTAGACCCAGTTGGCGTTGCTTGCTTCACAGAGATGCATTATTATGCTCAGTAACTGTTTATTCCATGTCCGCTGGGATGCTGGCATTGTAATTATCTGTTTCTAAGGCTCTGCATCACCTTGCTTTGATTTTTTTTTTCTTTTTCTCCCTGTAAAGACTTTGTTATTGCTGGGCATTTCATATTTCTTTTATTTTCCATTGGTTTTTCCAGGAGTGAGAAGAGGCAGTGGACTCGATGCTCTATGTATACAGTCTTGCAAAGCCACAGCGCAGGACTTTAAACACTTTTCTGACTCGGATAACCTGCCACTCCAAGTGAGACTGTTCTCTTTGCTGGACTTGCTGCTGGTGGGAAGGGAAGCTGTCCCTCAACAACGTCAAATAGCACGGTCTCTGCAAGTCAAGAATGATTAGCAGATTTTACCCCATCCATCTCCTCATCCTACACACCTTGGAGACCAGTTTCATTACTACTACTTTCTGGAAGAAATAAAATTATTTGCCAGCATCTTAATATGATGAATTGCTGAAATGAAAGAAGTATCCTTGTAATCCTTTTAGATGTCTCTTAATTCATCTCTCCATTCTTCTTCTAAGACCATTTTTTTAAAAGATCTGCCCTGTGAAAAGACTCATGATGCATATTCTGAACACTGGTTTGAAATGGTTCTTCAGGTGTGATGGCAAGAGCTTCCGCAGCCACCCTTCTATTGCCTCTGTGATCTCTGGCTTGTCCTTCCCAACACCCCCTTCTCCCCCTCCCTGCCCAAGTGCATTCTGAATAGCAAGGGTTTCTGGCTGGACTTTTTGTTTGCGTCAAGTTCAGAGAGAGTTCTTGCATTTTTTTTTTTCATCCTCTAATAAAGATGAAGGGTGGAGGTCAGGGGAAGCACATCTTGCAGATGAAGGGCAAGTGGAGATCTTTGATTCAAAGGCTGGCTGGGGCTCCATCACTTTCTCTTACGTAGAAACTGTATTCATCCCGCACTTCCTGCTGCAAATCACTCTGGGAAGACGTGACAATGCAGCAGATACACAAGGACTTTTCCCACATCACACTACAAACACAGACCTCCCTCTCTGGGGAACCTAAGAGAAACTTCTGGGCTTCCACTTCCCCTCCATTTGTTTGAAGGCTCAAGAGAACACAGCGCGTTTTCAACAAAAATTAAAAAGGAAAATCATGAAAAGAGCCAACCTCCTTTTTTTTCTGTCTCTTAATATATTGTTGCATCCAGGGAAGAGGAAACAGTGAGCGCCACTGATACTGGGCCCCCAGGGACCCTATGAGGGTCACTCCCCAGCTATCAAATGAGCATGTCTTCCTCCACTTGTCGAGCAAGTGTGTGACGGGACTGGAAGTTACTCTTGGCTCAGCTCTGCTGTGCAAAAAAAAAAAGAGAAATGCCACAATGCTTCAGGGAACCGGCTGTGTTCACACCTGGGCTTTCACAGCGAGGACAGTGTTTAGCTTTAAGGCTTTGGAGCTTTGGAGAGAGGAGATTTGAAAAATCATTAGCCATGTTCCTGCCAGCCTCCCTGGGCCTGCTAAGAACTGTGTGTTCCTTAAGGGCAGGAAAAAACTCCTTCCACACATTTTGTGTTTTTTATTTCTTTTTTAGATGCTGTCTGTAGTGCCATGGGCCAATTCGCTTTAGGACTTGAAACATGACAACATCTCATTTATTCTGCCTCGTTACAAAACAATGTGCGCACAGGGTAGAATTTTCCAGATCACTGGACTGCTACCCTCTGAGCACTGAACGGTTTAGAGTGAAAATGTATTTAGTTAATAAATATGGTTGAGATGAGCTGTCCTTTGACCATGCAAGTTTGTTATCAGAAACATGTATTAGTTCACTGGCCGGACCAGAGATGCCCTCGGCCCTTAGGGATTCAAGGGCTCTGCAGCCTCACCTAGGTCTTGGAGGTCTAGCTTCTTTCCATGGTTTTCTGGTCTCTAATGCTGTGCTCCCTTGTCTTCACTTCTGCCATTTATTCCCAGGACCTGTGTCCTCTTCAGTCTCAACTGTTTACTTCTTTACCAGTTGTGCCCCAGGACAAAACTGAGGGACACCAGGTGGACTGAATTATGCTTATATTGTGTCCTTGGTAAATATGCTCACCTGAAAACTGAGTGAAGACGGTGGGTTTTATGATAGCCATAAAATTCTAACTCATCCTTTCTGTCATATGAGATGAACCTTATATTGTCATTTTCTTTTTGTAGAAAAATATCCATTTATCTTCTTATTAAAATTTGCCTTTGGTAGAACAAGTCAATTGGACCTCCCAAACAGATTTTAAACTGTCTGTCCACTTCTAACTTCCTCTATGCTACCTCCTTACTCCAGGCCAATATTATCCCTCACAGACTTAGAGATAATGGTCCCCCAGCATCATCCTGGCTTCCTTCCAATCCATCCTCTACACTACAGACAGAACGAGCTTTAGACAATGTCAATCAATTTCACCCTCTTGCTCAGTGACTCTCCATGCCAGCATCACCTACGTATTTGCCGGCATATAAGACGACTTTTTGGCCCTGAAAAATATGCCTCCAAGTGGGGGGTAGTCTTATACGGCGAGTATATAACAAACTCTGTATTTTGAGTGGAAATGTTAGGGAGTTGTCTTATACGCCCAGTCTCTTATACGCCGGCAAATACGGTATTTTTCAGGGCCAAAAAATCGTCTTATACGCCGGCAAATACGGTATATCACTCTCTCCCTCCTGCTGTTTAGCTGATCATGAGGAAAGGGTAGGGCTGTTGTTACAGTGGGTCAGGAAGAGATATGTGAGAACCTAGGTCACTCACTTGGGTTTCTTTTGGTCCTTCTTTCCTCCCTTGTGACTGTAGGTGAACAGGAACCACAGCCCCATTCCAACAAGGCCATGTGTCTGTTCAGGCTGCTATAACCAAATACCAAGGCCGGATAGCTAAAACAGCACAGTTATGTCTCAAACAGCAAACATTTAGTTCTGGAGGCTGGGAAGTCCAAGATCAAAGTGCCAGTAGGTTCTATGTCTTTCTACGACCTGCTTCCTGTTTTCAGGTGGCTACCTTCTTGTTGTGTCCTCATGTGGTGAAGAGAGAGAGAGAGGCTCGGGTCTCTCTCTTTTCCTATAAGGACGTTGATCCCATTGTGAGAGCCTTAACCTCATGATTTCATCTAAACTTAATTACCTTCCAAAGGCCCCACCTCTAAATACTGTCATGCTAGGGGTTAGAGCTTCAACTCCTAATCTTGGGGTGGACACAAACATTGAGTCCATAGCAGCATGATGACCAAGGCTCAGACCCCTTGGTGATGAGGATCTGGTCATACCACCTGGAAAAGTGAGAGGTATCTACACAGGTAAGGAGGAAGGAGACAATGAGTATCCATCTGTCTCTTACACTGATTGCCGTAGTGGGGCTGAAGTTGGTCCTACTAACTCTGGTGTTTTGAGTTTTCCCTCAGGAAGAGAAGTCTTCTGGAACCCTGGAGGAGACGCTCCATGTGTGTACATGACATGGATGGGCATGGTGCAAAGGATGGACTGTACTAGACACAAAGATGACTTCCTCTTCAAGGAAGGACTCACACTGACCTGTGAGGGACTGCAATCAGCACACAGCCCCCAGTCACCGGCTCCTGGAGAGCTGGCCCCAGCTGAAGAGTCACACCTGCCTGAGGTCATGCCCTTCTGGTGGGGGTGGAAGGGCCTGGACTTCTGCCCAAGGTGGCACAGCTCTGATGGGCAGAGCTGCCTGCTGGGGCTTGGTTGGGCCTACCTCACCTTTTGGCTTCTATCTTTGCTCAGTCTTCTTTCTTCCCACTCCTTTTAACTAATGCCAGTTCCTAATTAGCACTTTTCACTCACATTTGTCTCAGCGTCTACTTCAGGAACTTCAACTTGCTACTCCCTAAATGCTTTGAAGGCAAAGGAGGAACTTTCTAGTTAGGTAATTTGAAGCAAGTTCTTTTACTCTCCTGAACCTCCACTTCTGCATCCACGAAATGGAGACAACAATGTTTGCTTCTCAGAGTTGTGTGAGGCTTAAGTGAGATGGAGTGTGTAAATGCCTGGCACAGTGGTTGGCATGTAACAGTGGTAGTGTTTAAAAGGGGAGTTTTCATAGAAAGTGACAGTTTCCCCTGCCCACATTGTTTGGTGAATTCTCTGATGAGGAGAACAGCGTGTTCTGTTTTCTGGCCACTTTGTTGATGATAATACCTACTAACAACATTACATAGAATGAACTGCGAGCCAGTCACATAAGCATCTCACATATATTAACTCAACCCACACAACACGGTGAGGAAGATACTGTTTTTTTCAGTCCCATTTTTATAAAGAAACTGAGGCACAGAGCAGTTCACAAATTGGTGTCAGTTCCTAAAGATTGAAAGTGGGAGAGCTGGGCGTTGAACCCAGGTACCTGGCACCGGAAGCTGTGCTCTTGTCCACTACAGTATACTCCCTCTTGGTTAAACTTTATTCTACAAAGAACCTGATCAGAATGGGCAATACCGCCTCTAACCTCCCACTTTCCCATGACACCCTTCCAGAACTAGTTTTTTGGTGTGTTTTTTTTTTGTTGTTGTTTGTTTGTTTGTTTGTTTGTTTTGTGTGTGTGTGTGTTTAATAGGAAAGATGAAAAGGATAGGAAGATGTCACCTGCCGGCAGATGGGCCCAGGTCATTAATCCTTTCTGAAGGAGGGAGGGAGAATCCAGCATCTGTGCCCCTGGGCTGAGGTTCCAGCCAATGAGACAAACCCCCTCCCCCCCATCTCTCCTTTCTTCCTCTCGCTCCTGCCAGGCACAGGGAATAGGACAGGACCGAGACATTGACAATGGCAGCTTCCTTGCAAAATGAGCAAATAACTTCCTTGCAAATAACTAACTCAGCTTTTTCAACATGTCTTTATTTACTTAAATTAACAAAATATAGGGTACATGCTCTTTCCAGGTAAACTGCTTTTTCACTGAGCAGAAAGCACTATTCACAACCTGATGCTGCTACATACTTGGAGTTTTCATTTTTAAATAGCAAGCCAGAATTCTGTACAAAGTCAACATTTGGCATAATGTTGTCCAAATATGTGAAGGGTTTTAAATGTTAGCTCCGTTACATTTTGTTCCAGCAAAGCAGACAAAGATCACGATTCAAAACACGATGTTAATATTTTATTAGATGCCTCGGGGCTTAATAAATACAGTATGCATATTGGGCTTTCTCACATAGCTACTCAAATGCAAATATACCAGTTATCCTTGCGGGGTTATGAAAGGTCAGCTTCAATCTCATGGCCAGTGGGGAGTCAAATTTTTTTTTTTAAAAAAAGAAAGAGTAAAAGATTTGAAAGGCAATAAGAGGAGGTAGTGACAGGCGTGAATCGAAAGGATAAAGCAACATATGCCACTGGGCTGGTCAGCTTTTCGGTTCAAAGTGACAGCGGTCAAAAGCCTGGAAAGCATCTGGCAATGGCCTCTTTTCAGAGTGTCACAGCCGTGATGAATGTCATGCTGTCCTGGCCCCGGAGTGCTGGTCACCCTGGATGCTTTCATCCCTGAGGTTCTGTGAGGATGGACTCGGAGCCTCTCCTACAGGGTTTCATCCTGATTAATTAGCTCGTTAGGCAGGGCTGGCTAGCTCTCTCCTGAGCTCCGCACCCAGGCATTGGTGTCCATGTAATCTACTATCCAAACTGGGACAACTTTCAGAGTTGAGGAGACCCTACCGGTAATTACCCTGGAACAATAGGTATACACCAGGGTTGTCCGAGGCAAACCAGACGCTGGTCACTCAAAAAAACATACAAAACCAACATTTCAACCTTGGTTCTCAGAAGGCCAGTGTATACTAACCAGGGAGTTAGAGCTAATCAAATATCTCCTACTCAGAGTTAAGAACTATACACAGGCTTTAGAATACGCTCCTTAACAACTTTTTTACTACTTTCCTTAGACCTCTTTTCTCCCTGCAAACGAAATTTTCCTGAGACGTCTAACGTGTAGAACAGACGAGAGCTGAACCCCTCCGAGTGACACGGGCAGGAGCGCCGAGAGCCTCTCTTCTCCCTTGCAGCCCTGGAGGGGCGCCTCCATAGACCATGCGAAAACCTCTCTCCCGGACCTCACTCTCTCCATCTCAACATGACCTTGTCCCTCAAACACTCCCCCGTGATCCATTTTGGTTAGAAAGGACTCGAGCTTGCTATTCTAGATTCCCTTGTTCCAGCTAGCCAGACCCAGAGCAAACTGGAAGTCTGCAGCCCTTACCGGAGCTCCTCCGCCCACAACTGCTGAAAGAGTCAAGTAGGGATCAGGACCCTAAGAGCCGGGGACCTCACAGACCGCACGGTCCGCCTCCTGGGTGACTTCATCAGGGCATCCATGAGCCATACTCATAATGAGTGGACAGCAAGTTGCCCCTCTGAGGACTTGGGACAGGTTCTTGGCCCAGAGCCGTGTTTGTAACTGCAGAAACCACACTGTCCTTCAGCATCTCTTTGCAGGTGCTCTGACCTAAGGACATGGGTGGCAGTAGGAAACCTGAGCAGCTTTGGCAGGGGGCCACGGGGAGGCTGATGGGGGGAGCTTTAGGCACAGCGGCAGGAGAAAGGCATCGGGGATTGACAAAGCCCGGGGGGAAAAGGATGAGAACGAGATGAGGCTGATGGGGAAGCACCGTGACCATGAGAAAAAGCTAGCTCCCAGCGGTCAAAGACGGGCCAGGTCTTCTAAAGAAAGGTATCGGGAGCTTTGGGAGGAGAGGAAGCAAAATAATAAACAGTACCTAGCTCTACGCATAAGAGTGGAAACTACCCACCTAGAGGCAGTTTTTACATAAACACAGACACGGTACCAGCGGGTTCCTGCTTATGGTCAGCCTCGCGTGAGTGACACCCTGTCAGTACTGCGCTACTCGGTGCCTCAGGGAGGCTCAGCCCACCCATCACGATCATCGGCACTCACTGGAATCGGGATTCAAGCATCTAGGAAGACGCGATTAGTCACTGTAAGCCGGCTGTGTGCTTTAAAAACATATTAAGTGACCATAAACATCTCAGGCATCATCTGGAAATATAGAAAGCATGTGTTCATACTGTGTGTGTGTGTGTGTGTGTGTGTGTGTGTGTGTGTGTCCCTTCCAGAACAGGTGAAAAGCCCAGGCCAGCAGTGTGGTTCCGAGGTCTCCTGCTCTCTCTCCGGATGAGTCTGAAGCCAGACACAGAAATATTCATGGAGTCCCTGGGAGAGGGTCCTGGGAGTCACTGTGACTTTAGCCCAGTCCGTGTTTCTCAACCCTGGCTGCACGGAAGAATCATGGGGCAATTTAGAAAATCAGCGAAGCAGGGGCTCCACTCAGGTCAGTTCAATCAGGGCCTCAGGGGCTGAGGGCCCACAGGAGGCGTTGTTCAAAGGCTCCCCGCGCTGCCTCTAATGTTGCAGGCGCATTGGGAACTCAGCCCAGACTCTCCCCTGCTGGTGACTAGCTGCCCGTCATTCTAATTCTCCAAACAAGCCAGACCTTGGATTTCAGGGGAAAGCCTTCCTCACCTGCCCCAGCTGCAGCCCCAAGGAGAAGCCAGCTGCCCCCAGGGTGACAAGGCCTTTCGCAGCTGCTTTAGCCAGGCCGCTAGGAGGGAGCTCCAATCGGGGACATGGGCGCGAGCACTGGGCGTCTTCTGCAAACCTGCTCCTAATGCCACACCCAGTGGACGAGGCTGGGGCCCAGCGAGGCGGACCCAGGCAGGAACCCACGTATGGCTGGGCTTTCTGTAGTCACCATTGTTCATTTTCTCTTGAAAAGTTATCTTATTTCTGCAGTGACTAGATGAGAACACTCCTTTTCATTAATTCCTGTGTCATGTCTGGTATTATTATTATTTTTTTTAATAAAGGCAACTTTTATATATACAACTACTCATATTTTCACCTATCCGGGAAAACATTGTAACTTTCACACATCCAAGGAAACAGTCATCAGTTAGGAAACATGTCAAGCACCATAGTTTTGCCACTTGGAAGAAATTGACCATGTATTGTAACTTAGTCAAAGAAAAGGAGAACTCCTATAAGCACCTCAGCCTCGGCCTGCAACTAGACACCCAGAGGAGGGAGACCTGCCTGCGTGTTAAAGATCAAGGGCCCGGAATGACCCGAGAAGCATTTCACCGGCGGAGGACGTCCCCACTCCCGGAGCCGGAGCCATCCGTGAAGATGTGAGCCAATCGCCAGCAAAGGACAGCTCATGCGGAAAGCTATATTTGAACTGCCTGCTTCTCATTTTCCAAGTGTAATTCTGAAGCTGTCAGCTTAGATACCTAAAAGCACTGCTTGTTTTTCCATTTTCCTCTCCAGTAATTCTTTCAAACTCTCCTCTCGGTGCTTGAAGTACAAGTAATCAGAAAAGGAGGCCCCCCGCCGCGCCGGCAGGCTGGGACCCTCCTCTCTGCCCGCGCCGTCTCTCTTCTGGCCGCCCTCTGCCCCCAGGATGTCCTTGCTCTTCTCCTGGCGTCCTTCCTTCTGCACGGCCTCCTCTTCCCCCTCCTCCTCCTCCTCTTCCTCCTCTTCCTTCTCTTCTTCCTCGCAGGCTTCCTGGGGCGCCCGGGGGGCCGTCTCGGGTTTGGTGGAGAGATCCTGGGGCACGCAGAGCTGCCTGCTCCGCGGGGCCGGGCCCGGGCTGTCCCGCTCCACCTCCACCTCGCAGCAGCGGTCCTCCTCCTCCTCCTCCTCGTGGCTGGAGCTGCCCCTGGCGCTGTCCCCGTCAGACGGGAAGGCCCGGCGCTTCTGGGACAGGTCGAAGGGCTCCTCCTGCTCCAGGCTCCTCAGGACCCCCGCCTGCGCCAGGGCGATTCTCCCCCTTCCAAAACCTGTGAGAGCAGAGGCAGCCGTCAGGCCCTGGGAGGAAAGCCTTTGAGAATGGGGGGCTGGTGGTACCCAGGGGCCTTCAGGGCAGCTTGATTTTGCATGTTAAGCATAGATAACTCAACACCCCCCCCCCCCCCCGAAAGAATCCATGTGGATGTGACCCCTTTAGGGTGAATCTGGTAACATGCACACAAAAGCTAAAAACAAGCCTGGCTCTACAGAGAATTTAAACTATGCACATTTGCAAGTGAACAAATCTGTGTGGGAGTGTGCTCATCACTACATTTTTATTTTTATTTAAAAAATATATTTTATTGGTATTTTACAGAGAGGAAGGGAGAGGGATAGAGAGCTAGAAATGTCAATGAGAGAGAAACATCGACCAGCTGCCTCTTGCACACCCCTTACCAGGTATGTGCCTGCAACCACAGTACATGCCCTTGACCGGAATCGAACCCGGGACCTTTCAGTCTGCAGACCCGACGCTCTACCACTGAGCCAAACTGGTTTCGGCATCACTACATTTTTAATGATGAAACTGTGAAGACCATCTATCCATTTAATGGTAGAGATTTGTTTAAATAAATAATAGTGCATCCACCCAATGAACTATGTGTGGGAGATGCAGGGCCCTAATAACATAAAGAGGTATTCTCTATATATATTTAAGTATAAAACATATATATTTGTTATGTACTAGAGGCCTGGTGCATGAAAATTCATGCACTGGAGGGGGGAATCCCTCAGCCTGGCCTGCCCCCTCTCACAGGAGCCCCCATTGGCAGGAGGCAACTCCGACTCAGCAATCAGAGGAAGGTGATGCCCCCATCACAGCTCTGCTGCTGCCACTGCTGGCCCTGGTTACCTGAGCCTCAGGCAGCCCTGGGAGGTAGGGGGCTGGGGGACTCCAGAAGCAGGTGCACAGAGCAGCTGGACCTGCCTGGGGGTGGGCCCTGCCATGCGCCTGCCACCCCAGCAGGGCTGAGGGGACTAGGCGCCGCCATCTTGTGGCTGTGGGCACCACCATCTTTGAGGGTGTGACAATTAGCATATTCCCTCCTTATAGGCTGTGGGTGTTGCCATCTTGTGAAGATGTGATGATTAATTAGCATATTCCCTCTTTATTAGATAGAATATTTATAGTGTAGACCCAGTTCACTCATTCTATCTTCATGTCTGTCTCTTTAAAAAAAGTCAAAAATCTAAAAAAAATGAGGTGATTTTTGACATCTTTTCTTTTTATTTCTAATGTTTTTATTTTATTATTTTCGGTGAGCTTTTACCACAAGAAAAGAAGATAAAATAATTATAAAGATATTTCCAACATGAAAAAAAAGATATCCTATAAAGGGGTCCTCTGGGGACCCCAAAGCCCCTGTGTCCAACTACAAGTGTCCCTGCTATCAGGTACAGTGATGTGAGAGGGTCTCACTGTGAGTTTAGCTTGAGGACTCTAGACACCCACTTTTCAGGAGCCACCAGGCCCCTGGAAGGGCTCCACCTGATTTGACCTTGGCTGTAGTAAGGCCCCAAGGAAGAGGTGGGGGCGACTGTCCAGGCGAACTAGGAGGGATGGGCCGGGGCTTCAGCCAGAGCCTGCTGCGCCGCAGGAGGGCCAGGCTTCTGGGTGGGGACACACAAGGCAAGCTGACGTCCAGCGCTGTCAGCCTCCAGATGCCGCCAGGCAGGGAAGCTGTCTATAGCTCTCATCTTGTCAGGGGCACAGGGAGGGTCGTTTTGGGTCTGGGCCTTGGTTTTTGAGCCATTTCAAAAACCGGAATGAAAAATGAGCGACCCCTTTTGTAGATGAAAACATTAAAATGGTTGCAAGTCTGTCAAAATTTTTCAAAGCAGCTCTGTGATACATAGCGATGTTCTTTATTTTTCCAGGATGACAGAGTTGTCAGGTGCCTGCTAGGCTTTGAGGGTCCGTACGGGGGCGAGTTGTGGTGAGCAGGTTCGGCTGTCAGTGCGGGCCTGTCTCATCATGGCCCTCTGCGTCTCCAACCCTGGAGGCTGAACACGTTTCACCTGTTCTGGAAAAATCCAGGCCTAAATTGGGAAGCCGCTCGGTCAACTAGAGATGCGAAGAAGAATTCAGGTGAAAAACATCGTCAGGGTGGGGAAATTGCTTTCTTTTTTTTGACCAGAAATTTTCAGGGCTCTTGCACCAACCCTAGGCTTTGCTTTATGACCACAGTTCCCTGTCGCCCAGAAGTCAGGGTGACATTGTAAAAATCTGAAAACCACAATCGTTCCGTTGTGTGCTGCTTATTTATGAATACGTGTGCCTATCTGACCACCTCTTTTGAAAAGGTTGGGAGAAAGAGCGAACACAGATGAATCGCCTGTGTTTTTACCTAGTGTGGTGAGCACTGGCTTAACTCAGAAATTCTCAAATTGGAACTCCAGTTCTGCCTTTAGACTTGCTGTTTGACCTTGATCAGTTTATATCTCCTCTCGTATAAAAGGAGAACAACACAGTCTGCTTTGTGGAATTGTGGGAATGAGCTCTAACATGTCTGTGCTTTGGTTATACTAGTGACTAGAAGAGAGCGGCCAGTACGATTTAAGTTACCTCTATCTATGTCAGCGGTGGGCAAACTTTTTGACTCAAGGGCCACAATGGGTTCTTAAACTGTACCGGAGGGCCGGAACAAAAGCAACCTGACCATGCTGGCACTCTCATCTTGGGCTGCTGGTGAAGGAGCGGAGGGGAGAGCAAGAGAACCCTCCGCTCTTTCGGCTCCGTGGGCCAGATAGAACAGCTGAACGGGCCGGATCCGGCCCTCGGGCTGTAGTTTGGCCACGGCTGATCTATGTCTTCTGTCCCTACATGCAGACCTCCCAGAGGACAAAGTTGGTCTCCGTCCCTCACTGCTGCCTGGCTCAGAGCACACGCCTAGGACGGACTGCACTTGCTGCCTGTGGAAAGACTGCCTGATTAGGGGACAAAGGAGCAGCCCGCCAAGCTCAGCAGATCTGGAACATGAACGCTGGGGGCCCTGGGACTGACAGACAAGGTGAGAACTTCCCATCCGTTTAGTCAGGACTCAGGGAGGGAGACATAGCCCCCACTCAGCAGGAGAACTGCCCTGAGCCTGTCTGGTCCTGAACAGGTCAGAGGAGGCCTGCAGACATACCTTTGCTGACATCAGAGCTTGCAGACCTGTTTTTCCAAAAGGGGAAAAACTGCATGCCCTTTAACAGCTGTGTGGTGAAGTGTATACAAGACAGGCTCCAGAGTCTGAAAGATCCATGTTCAAATCCTGACTGCCACTTTTCAGTTGACCAACTTCTGGCAAGTTAATGTTGGGAAGCCTCAGTTTACCCATCTGTAAGATGGGGATAACAGAAGTCCCTCCAGCCCGAGGCTGGCATCATTACAGTGTTCCCATTGACTTTCTAGACTTCATTTGTACTTACTACCTTCACATCTTAGCATTTTATTTGTTATCATAACATTGTCAGCTTGCTCCTGCTACCCTGCTGTAGTCTTGAAAACTGCACTCCCTTTTTCAGCCATAAGAATAAAGCGAAGGCCAAAACCGGTTTGGCTCAGTGGTAGAGCGTCCGTCTGAGGACTGAAAGGTCCCAGGTTCAATTCTGGTCAGGGGCATGTACATTGGTTGTGGGCACATCCCCGGTAGAGGGTGTGCAAGAGGCAGCTGATCGATGTTTCTCTCTCATCGACGTTTCTGGCTCTTTATCTCTCTCTCTTCCTCTCTGTAAAATATCAATAAAAATATATTTTTTAAAAAAAAGAATAAAGCCCCCTGTAAACAAGGCCACTGCCCATTTGTTACCCACTGGCCTCGCAGGCGTGGGGCTTCTTGGAAGATGGATACCTTGAGAATGGAGGCCCCGCTCCATGACACCGTGCTTGACTTTCATGTGGCGCGTCAGGTTCCCCTTCAGGGTGAATTTGCTGGGACAATAGAGGCACTTGAAGGGTTTGCTGTCAGAGTGCAGATGCATGTGGCCCATAAGGTTGTGCATCCGGTTGAATTCCTTCCCGCACAGCTGTCGGACACAGAGACAAGGAGAGCACAGGTTACTTGCAGACAGAGGACCCCTCCCAGGTGAACCCACAGCCAGGCCCACGTGAGGCCCTTTGCTTGGGTCTAGGATTTTCAAGTGGCTTCCACAGAAAATGTCTCCATGGAAGTCAAGGAGCCGGTGGATTGTGGCCAGGCTCAGAGGAGCAGCAGGTAGGGGTGGACTCTTGAGATTCTGTCCTTGTGGTAGAGGATTTAAAACTCCAAGTAAAAATCACAAAGCTATTAGAGCTTCTTTTGAACCTTTTGAAAAGGGGAAAAGCTGATCTGAAAAGCAATTGCTTAAAGTGTGCTTCGCTTGAATAATAATGATGCAGTTACTTGCTTAATATTTATGGAGCATTTGCAATATGGAAGGCACTATCCTAAGCCTGCCATGAAATATCACACTTAATTTTCACATCGGTCCTAGGAGGCTGCATACTGTTGTCACCCCCATTTTACAGATGGACAAACTGAGGGATTAAGATTGGCCAAGGCACATAGCTAGTGGGTGCTGGAGTTGGGATAATGAACTCAGGTGGTCATTGGACACCAGAGGCCACATGGTCAGCCACCACACCACACTTTTCTAATGTTTAAATTTGCTAATTATTGGAATGAATTTCAGAGTCAAAAGGAAAACGGAGACATCTGAAGGAAGGAGTGTGTCTTCTCTCTGGGTAGAGATTTGAAGTACTGAAAATATTATCTCAGGTATACAAGAAGCAAACATGTTTTATTCATTTTTTTTCTTTGTCATTTCTCTTTATTTCCATTAAAATGCAAATGCATGATAGACCACAACAGTAGTTCTCCAACTGCTTTCAGAAGAGACCTGTCTTCTCCCAGGCACTGTCTGCAGGTGGGGAGAGTGTGCTTTGCTTGGTCTTGTTGTCCCCAAGCCTTAGCAAGGCAGGGCTTGGAGACTCCAGTCCTTCCTTGGCTGTGCTTGGACACAGTGTCAAGGGAGGAACATTCCTTATCCCACCCCAACCTCAGAAGCCTCTATGGAGTGAAAGATGCCATGGAGAGAGGACTAAGAGTACAGAGTCCTCTAAAGCTGACGTCAGTTTTCCTCTCTTCCTGGGAGGTATTTTCAGGGCCATTGTTGGGGGTTCTGGATTGAATTTTTGGTAATGAAGGCAATGTTTTCCTCATGTGGCTATGGAGGTGAGAGGTGAGCTAGCCTTGGCAGAATGGACAGACCTACCAAATGGTGACCTTGAGAGATTAGCTCAAAAGAATGCTGGATGGTAGGAGGAAGCCAGCCTGGGCTTATACATTATCCACACATGGATAATGAATGGTTGGGTCTGTATTTTTCAATGATTCATATTTGGGAGTTTTAAGTGCTTTCCCCCTTTTTACTTCCTTACTAGCAAAGATGAATTCCCACACTCGGTACTCAGAGTATGTGCACACCACATTCATTTAGAAAAGGGGACCCAAGAAGGGAAAGGCTGAGAGCGTTGGTCTAATTTCAACATCTTCGGAAGCCCTACATGTGGGATGGATATTTGCTTTCTTTTATTTTCAACAGAGACTGTGTATTAAGATGTTATCAACCTGTGGCTACGTTTGGCACATGTGTGCAAGTTCTGGGAACCTTTGGTTATCTATTTATTAGCTTAGTTTATGCAGTTCTCCGTTCTGGCTACAGAAAAACAAACGCTTTGAATCTAAAGATTCTGCATTAGATATTCAAGTCATGGTCATTTTAGAAAAAGTATACTTAATTTGGTTCCTAATTAGTTGGCATGATGCTGCAGCAGAAGACTCGAAAACAGCAAAATTAGCTCTATCTTCTCCCCCCCCTCCCCGCTGCTCAACAGCAAGCCATGCAGGGAGAGCGGAGCTGG
Organism: Vespertilio murinus; assembly: GCA_963924515.1. NCBI lineage: Eukaryota > Metazoa > Chordata > Mammalia > Chiroptera > Vespertilionidae > Vespertilio > Vespertilio murinus. The sequence continues at coordinate 35,252,138 of OZ004705.1, forward strand.
AGGCGGGGGAACAGTTAGGCTGCTGCACTTAGTCCAAGCCTGAATGGGTCTCATGGTCCCACAGGCCAACAGAGAGAACTGAACGGACAAGATGGGTGCCTCCTGCACTTGGATCCCATGAAGGGCGAAATTCCACTGTTAGTTATTATCTATGGTTGCGGAGATATAAGAAGCTGGACTTCTAAAAGGGTCTTATAAAAGTGATAGAATTTTAGCCTAACCTTGAAGAATGTGTAGAGTACCCTTTTTTGGGGGGTGAGGGTGGGGGGTGGGGAGGGGGAGTTGTTTTGCCACAAGAATAGTCTTTTCATTAAACATATTTAGATTCCTCCCTCAATCTTAGACACAGGCAAGGTCACTGTCACTGTTGCTGCCACAACTGCTATAACTTTGGGGTCAGAGAAGACCTTGCACTTCACCTGCCCCAAGGTCCCACATCCCTTCCCCTCACCCCTTTCCCACCACACACACAGAGGTGTGCATACATCACAATGGCTACCATGGGGCATTTCCTAGAATCTTCCTCAGCCTTAGGCAGGCAACATTTTATTTTATTTTATATTTTATTTTTTAATATATTTTATTGATTTTTTACAGATAGGAAGAGAGAGGGATAGAGTTAGAAACATCAATGAGAGAGAATCATCGATCAGCTGCCTCTTACACACCCCCCACTGGGGATGTGCCCACAACCAACGTACATGCCCTTGACAGGAATTGAACCTGGGACCTTTCAGGCTGCAGGCCAATGCTCTATCCACTGAGCCAAACCGGTTTCGGCTACAGGCAACATTTTATGAACCTTTATCAAAGTCCAGTATGTGTTTTTCTATTCTAATGTTTCTTTTCTGACTCAATTCATTCATGACTAAACTTCCTGGGACATTTCAATGCTACATGGGGACATTGGAACATTGATATTGTCCCCTATAGTCAAGGCCTATGGCATCAGGAAAGGTCCACTGGGGGACATGACCGGGAAGCTATATTGTCTAATGTGTGATTGGTAAAGGAGACTGCTTTCTGTGCTATTGGTAAAAATTAATTTTTACTTACTAGAGTTATCCTTCATGGTTTGCGTAGCTTACTGGGCTGCCAGTGGAGAGCTTTCCCAGGCCGAGTGGACTCTGAAAGATGGTGGGACACTGAAAGGTGCCGAAAGCACCTGCAGAAGTGTTAGGGCTACCTTCCTTGTCTTTGTGGCTAACCTCAGTATCCAGCAAAGGAGGGCCAGAGAAAGAAGACTGGGTCCGTTAAAGATGATGCTGTGGTTTGAGATACGAGCTCCAAGCATAGTCATTGTAGCGGAGGAAGGGAGTTAGACTAGAAAAAAGAAGTCAGGAAGAGAGGGAGCACCAAAACCCTAGTTTCTTCTTCTGAGAAAACCAGCCATCTATGTCAATGCCCCCTTTCATCACAACAGGTGAGGCTAAGAGTTTGCTCAAGTCAATACTTGCTGCATCATTTCCTGCCCAGGTCTGCGAAGATTAAGACACGGGCAGGTATTGGTGGGGGAACTGCTGGAGTTGAGAGGACAGTGTTCCTCTTGCAGGTGGTCATCTCAACCCTCCACCCCTCAAAGACGCTCAGCTCTCTAATGAGGGATATTAGTGAGCCTGATAGGAAGCCTCCGCTTTCCCATCGATGCCCGAATTTATACCTACTTGTCAAGAAGTAGGTGGGCCTCACCATTTAATAGGAAATTGGAACAAGTGTTTTGAACTGTCCGTTAGTAGAGGATTGCATTAGGGCTTGAGAGGGCAGAGCAGAGAGGTGATAGGGGAACCTCAGAGGGATAGAGAACGAGCTCTCCATTTTCTCTTCCCTAAAATGTTGATGATAATTATAGTTTCTTACGGCGGTTGTTATAAAGATCAAATGAGACAATTCATGTAAAGGGTCTGGCAAACAGAGCTCAATAAATATGAGTTTTTGTTACTATCGTTATTATGGACTGTGCTCTTACATTCCAGAAATAGGGAGATCTTTGAAGATGGGGGTGCTGTCTTTTTAAACTAAATTATTTGCAGGGAATACTGAAGGAAGCGAGGGATCCTTTGTATAAATACTTGCCAGGTCACTCGAAGTGTAATAGAAATGGAGGCAGTTGTGCCTGACCCAGCACTGGGAGATGTGGGTGGAAAAAGAAGATTCCTCTCAGATCGCAGGTTTTGGGAGAACCCAGTATCTGGCTCCCTGATCCTCAGCTAAACAGCTGACGGGCACCCCGTTCCTCATCTTCATAGGAGTTCCCAATTCCAGCTCCCTGGTGCCTCTTCCCTCCCGGATCCAGGGCCTGGAGATGCCTCAGGCAACTTCCCATGAGTCCCAGCGACGATGCTGCCAGCCAGAGCCACCGAGAAGCCCAGGCGGCTGTGTGCAGCGGGCAGCGGCTGGGCTGGGGCCAGAGGCCCCCGAAGCCAAGAAGAGCCACGCTGCTCTGCGCCAACCAGCCTATGTGAGCCTGAGGACTGAGATGCGCCAGGAAGCATGTGTTTTCCTATTCTGGGAGAAAAGGTCAAAGAGCTGCAGCCTGCAGCCCAGGAGAATGGCCTCCGCTACACTGCCCTTCCCTTACATTCTTCTCTCTCTCTCTCTCTCTTTTAATAAGAAGGGTGTTCCTTTCCTCAAAGGGAGAGAGAGGGAGGGAGGGAGAGAGAGACTGTAAACTGTCCAAAAGGGCCGTGAGAAAACAGGAAGCTTTGAAAAGTACAAGAGAAAGCAAGATGAAATCTATTTGCAGGCGGGCCCCTGGGGACATGTGAGGCATTGTTAAGCAGGCAGTTCATACAGCTATATCCTTCCTTCTGCCGAGGAGGGCTTTGCTGCCAAAAGGCTGCTATCTGGTCACTGCCTTAACCCCCTCAATGCCAGCCTGAGAACCCCGGTTCCAAGTGCGGAGCCCCTCAAAGTCCCTACCTGGCTTCTTCCCCATGAGGCATCCAAGAGCCGGAAGGGAAGATGGGGCCTGTTTGGCAGAGGCGGTGGGGACCCTTTTCAAGGAGACCTCATCCTCTCCTATCAGCTCTGCCCTTGGCCTTCAGACCAGGCTGCAGATGACCTGGTGATTCATAACTTAGGCAGCTCCCGGCTTCACCCATCTCAGAGGAGAATGTGTCCCGGAAATTCTGGATGGCTGCTTTTCCTGGACAGGTTTCCCAAAGACGGCAGCTGGTTCTCTGCTTTTATGGAGTGTGGCCGCTACAAGGATAGCATCCAAGTCGACCCCCGCATGCTTACGCAGAATCTGGGAAGCATCTTTCTGAAACAAGCTTAAGTGCACAGGCGAGGGTCTCTGGACCAGCTCCAGCTGGCTCCAAGAGCTATGAGTCCAGGAGCCGAGCCAATAGCAAAAGAGCCCAGAAGGGCAGTAATTTCTTTTTATAAGGAAAGAAAAAGAAACAGAATGGAAACCTTTCTTCTCCTCGAATTTTCCATTGTATTGTTAATGCTTAATCCCACTGTGAGCGAACTTTGCTGCTTGCTGAGGACAGCTGTTTCCACTGAGAACCAGTTCATATTGCAACAGGGGGAGGGGTTTATTTTAGGAAGGATTTTTTAGTGGAGAAAGTCCCAAGAAATTAGAATCTATTACTTATAGAATCTTCTTTTTTCTTGCAAGGTTGGGGTAAAGGAGACAGAGCTACTTCTCAGAGTATGGCAGGAGCAAGGTCTGCCCTTCTCCTCCCCCACCTCCCCCACCCCGTCATGCCAATCCTGTGAGGGAAACGCCTGCCCTGTTACCATGAGAAAGCCTTGGTTTAGTTTCTGGCCCTGTTCTCCGCCATCACGGCCAGCCACGCCTCCCTGAAGGCTATGGATTACACAGCAATGAGCAAACGGCCCTCCACTCCTTTCCCAACTCTCAAATCCCCAACAAGCTCCACCCAGGATCAGAATCCCAAGAATCCAGCACAACATGGATGGGAATCAAAGTCCGCAGGACGCCCTCTTAAGGTGACCCGTTTCACCGTGGCGCCTGGAGCTAGCTTTCCAACACACAGAAGGCCCATCAAAATAGCCTGTGAACTCAGACATGCTCCGAAATGCCTTTGCAGTGAGGAGGGTGACAGTAGAAAGGGTGACAGGGTGGCACTTTGCAGGGAGATGGGAACAAATAGAGGGAGAACCTGCGGGATGTTTTTGGCACTTTCCAGGAGACAGAGGCTGACACCTGTTCTTGTTTTAGAAATGTCTAAGAATGGAGAAGGGCCACCTGCATTTGATTTTTTTTAAAAAAATTCTCCTTTAACATCCAATTATTTTTGTTCTGATATTAGTATGTGCACTCTCCTAGGCGGCCTCCTGACCTACAGCTGCTGAGAGAACCTGGGCCCCAGGAAGAAGTGACCCTGAAGATACCAGTTCAGTGCCTGCTCCAGGCCCATCTGCCCTTGGTGTGCATCCTTTCAGAGCTGGCATTGTAACTACAAGTCCCTCTCTCAAGGTGTGACCAGACATCCAGAGCCTAATGCACACTCAAGGAGAAGCCGAGTTGCGTTTCTGAACCATAAAGTTAGCCACCAGACACCCATGTACGGTGCACTATCATTGGGGCAGAGGGGCCAGTGGTTTATGAAGGGAGGCCTGAAACACAAGCCAAGCTGGCTCACTGCATCTCTGGGCTCTTGTTATACTTGCATTGTACAGTCTTCTATGAACTGGTACCAGAGAGAACCCTCTAAATCCTCAGATACCACCAGGGCCATGAAATCACGCAGGCTCCTCTGTTGCCCTCAATATAAAGAAATAGAGCCAAAACTGGTTTGGCTCAGTGGATAGAGCGTCGGCCTGTGGACTGGAAGGTCCCGGGTTTGATTCCGGTCAAGGGCATGTACCTTGGTTGCAGGCATATCCCCAGTAGGGGGGTGTGTATGAGGCAGCTGATCGATAATTCTCTCTCATCGATGTTTCTAACTCTCTATCCCTCTCTCTTCCTCTCTGTGAAAAATCAATAAAATATATTTAAAAAAAAAAAAAAAAAAGAAATAGAATTGTCTCTGTGGTCTCAAATCACACATAGCCTGCAAGCCCTCGTCCTGTATTGGCTCTGCCCCCTGATATATCCTTCCTGGTTTCAGAGACGTTTTCCTCCTGGTGTAACCACTCCTGCTGGACCTGAATTGATGAGGTGGAGGTGGGCGTTGGTTGGACTGGATAGGTGTGAAATTTTAGGGAACTATGCAATGGCTAACTACACAATGGCTCCTTTCATACTTTAACAACTTTATGTGCTCTCTACCAGCAGCGGATAAGATAAAAAATATAGAATGTGCTGGAAGTCCAAGAGTAAACTCAACACAGGAATGAAGAGTGGAAAAGAGCTTCTGTTTGCACCTCCATTGTAGGAGGCAGGAAACCCTGGCAGGCAGCAACAGCTCTATTAAAAGTGCAGGGGTCAAAGGGCTTAGTGAAGTGGGTAGGAAGTCAAAGACGTGCCTAGAGAGAGAGGACGTGGTCGGTGGCGCCCATTGGCTCACGCAGCAAGGCTGTCACACAGGACCCCAAACTCAGGAGGGTCCTGAGTGCTGCATGATGATCTGTTTTTGCTGTCTTAAATTCTTCCTAACATTCGAACAAAGGGCCTCACATTTTCCTTTTGCACCAGGTCCTGCATGCAGCTTCCTCCCTATTCCGCTCAGATGACTCAAGATGGATATAAATTGACTTTCAAACGACTAGAACTTGAAGGAAAGGAGGGGAAACACAAGTGGGTGGCAGGAAAAGGGCTGGAGGGAGAAATCTCCTTCCCCCACCTCCGGAGAATGCCCGCACAGGTCTAGGGAAGCTCTGGTTCCTGACCCCTCTCACCCTGTCCAGGAGTGGCCAACACAGGAAAGAAGTTGGCTTCACAGGGGGTTCCTTCAAGTGGGGGAGACATGCTGCAGGGGCCTGAACGCAGGAACAGCCCCTGGAAGCAGGACACCCTACTTCAGAGGGAGGGATCGACTGAGAATATCATTTGGACCCCGTCAGACACGCAGTAACAGAGAGAAGGGAAACCTCCGTTTCCACCAGAAAGGCTTAGTGTTAGCTGGACATGGTGATTTCCCTCTTCTTCCCCTCAGCTCCCCGCCCCCAGACGTGCATTCAGAGACACTTGCCGGTACATTCCTTGGATGAAACTACCCAATCGTGAGCAAGATTCCTTTTCCTCTTAGAAGTGAAGAGCAGCAATGTTGGGAGGGGACAGCCTGGGAAGCCCAAGCATGTCTGAGTGACACCATTCAGTGCCTTCGGTTTTATAGATCTTCAGCTCACACATTATCTCAGCTGATGAAATAAAAATCCAAGCAAGTTAATGTGACCCGGAGACTTTAACAAAGGTGCTCCATAGTCCTTAGGAATAAGTGAGAAATGGCTCCAGATGACCGTGCTCACAGTCATTCCTCGGCCCAAGGAAGCATTTTTGAGGTCACCTGAGGGCTAGCCTCAGAATATCTGTCATCCTTTCTGGAAGACCTGCCTTCAAGTCATGTCACTCAGCCCAAGTATCTGGAGGGTAGGAGGGGAGGGGTCAGATGGGAGTGGGGGCAGTGCTAGAAGCTTCTCTGACTCCTTTCTGTGTTCTACTCATCGGCTTGTACAGGGAAGAGGGGTTGCTCTTTTCTAGAACAGGAGCTCTCCACATCCCTTCATCCGTGAACCACCTCATTCCCCAAGTGGTCCTCCCACCCTCAGACCTTCCCCTGCTGGTGCCTCTACCCCCAGGGCCTGATTCCACAGTGAGATGAGCAGGGCCCACCTGAGGTTTAGTGTGAGCAAAGGCGTGGTGGGAAGAGAGAAAGAGCAGCAGATGAGCCTGAGGTTGGCCATGGGCCTACTCTGAGCGTCTGTGGCCCTGATGAAATGGAGTGGAAGGTTCCCTGGAGGCTCTTCCCTGTTGGGCTTTTGCACAACCCTCAGAGTCCCCCCTTTCCGCACTCTCCCAGGGCCCCCTGCCCACCTTGCATTTGAAAGGCTTCACGTCAGAGTGCACGATCATGTGTGCCTTGAGGGTCTGTTTCTGCACAAAACTCTTGTAGCAGAGGTGACACTGGTAGGCGCGGATGTTGGTGTGGATCAGCACATGCCTCTTCATGTTGGCCAGCAGAGTGAACTCCCGCCCGCAAATCCCACACTTGTGCTCCTTCACACCCTGCGGGGAGGCAAGATTCAAAACAACTGTGGTTAGCAGGTAACCTGCTCTCATCTGGGTTGTAGTCTTTGTTTTTCTTTCTGCTGCATAAACCCATGATGAGCTTACTGATAGATATTTAGTTCCAAATGGTGTAGCTTTAGCCTTGTTAAATTGCTATTTTCCTGAAAAATGTTCATGATGTAATCTTTTCTTCTCTCCAAAAACCATAAACTACATAAAGTTAGAGAAAAGGAAAGCTGATACTTCTGTTGTTCCTGCTGCTGCTGAGGTTAATTCTGTAGTAACAGTTCTTGGGGATTAACGGGATTTTGGTAATGTGGAATGATATTCGAAATGAATCTATAATCCTGCTTTCATGATAATGAGAAAAAACCCTCCCAAACCGATAATATCATTTCCCATATCTTGAGTTCTTATTAATGGACTTGAAAATCCCGGAAGAACAACTTATATCCACACTTCCATAAAGTACAACGTGATAATCACCTCTTGAGATGGCCCCCTAAGTTTCTATAGGCCACAGTGACCTCTGTTTGATTTGGGTATAGAACCTCCTCTACACCAGCTTCTATATGTCCTATAGAGATTATAGCTTTCCAAATTAGAAAAGGAGATTTTCTAGTTTCCTTGCTGTTGTGGAGAAGTGTTTGAATAACTTAAGCATCAATGCCCTTAGTTGAAAGCATTTCTAAGGACTCAGCATGAATAGAATATTAGCTGATCCCGACTAACCAGTGCTTCCCTGAAAAGGCCTTTGCAAGGATTCTTGATCCAGGATGACTTTTTAGAAGGAAAACTTAGAGAACTATAGCATTAAAATTAAGGCTAATACAGGTTTAGGACAAGTTGCCTACCTAACAATTGTACTTTATAAATCCCATATTGGCTGGTATCCATTGTGACGTACAGAGGGAGAGGTCCCATGCTTAGCTTGGCCTCTCTCTGCCTGTATTTTCAGTTCTTTAATTTGGGACACGGTAAAAAAAAAAAGTACCATTCCTCAGTTTTGATGAGCCCGTAGCACTAAAGGGTGAGTTCAGATCTCTGCCCAGCCCCTTGCTGGCTGCATAACCTAAGGCAAGTCTTGTGGCCTTTCCGGTGAAGGCTTCCTCATCTCGAGATGAAGAGGTAAGCCATGAGAAGCTGGAATGCTCTCTAGTCTAATTATTGCAGAGGAGTGTGGACTGATACTAATGAAGATCTCAATTTAAAACACGTGTCGCATATTCAAACAGTGAGTTTAAAATTATGAAATTAATGAAAACTATTGTCTGGATGGCTTGTAAAATTTACTTAGAATCTTTTCTCCTCAAGATTGTTTCTATACTGGCTATGAGCCAGTCGTGCTGGGAGCAAGAAGTAAGTACTTACTTATCACTAATTTGGAATTTTCTAAAGAGAAATCTGTGTCCAAAGTAAAATTCACATGTGGGGTGGCCTAGAGCCCAAGTGAATGGGAGCCTGGACATAACTTCGGGGGACACAGGAAGCCACTGTGTCTCTAAAAGGGTCAATAAAATCACAGAGGGGAAGTTTGTGGAGTTGTTAGGGGAAGGGAGGGAAGTGGGCGGAGAAAGGGAAGTCTTGGCAATAGGGTTCAAGAGCTCAGGTACTGGAGGCAGAGATTCTGGGTGACCTCTCCCTGCCTCAGCGTCTCACTGGCACTTTTGGAGTAATGAAACCCACAAGTAGCAAAGTAAAGCAGCTGCCACACAGAAGCATTCGATAAATACCACCTCTCGCTGTTTGCTGACACCCTTTATTAAAATGCATTCTGTTTCCTAATTTAAATGAGACTCATTTCAGATACCAGGCTGTTTTCCCACTTTGACTTTAGTTTCCACTCTTACAGAATGTTTATGCTTCAAAATGCGTCTTTGATTCCTTATCCACACATGTAGGAGCCCCATAAATCAGCGAACGATCCCTTTGGGCGGAAGTCTAGTTTCTTTGTTGACGGTCCCTGCACTCGGCAGGCCCCTTCTTCTCTGGATGCTGTCTACAGGGGCCCTGTGAGGGGCAGCAGCTGCTTGCAGAGTTCACCGGGCAGCCAGACATTTGATCGCTACAGCCGAGCCAGAAATGCCCTGTGCTATTTCATGGCAGAATATAACTGGCATCTTGACTGGGCAAAGTCTTCCACGGACCTTTAAGAACTAAATAATGTTTTAGTAACTCTGGCTTGCTGGAAGTCTCTCCTGCCAAGAACACCACTTGAGGTCAAAGGTGTGAGGGTAAAGGTCAGTGGGGCAAACCTTCCCTCTCAGAAGAACAAAGCAGCCCCAAGTCAGCTCAGCTGGTAAGATTCTGGGACACCACGGGGGCCTTGTTTCAGGTCACCCTGAATGACTCCAGGGCTTTGGTTACAAACTCAGCAGAACTGAGACCTGTGGGCCTGCATTTCTCCTTGAAGACCCTCGCTCAGGGAAGATAAATTCTCACCAGAGAAGGATGCTCTCTCTGCCTCCTCCACACAAACCACATGGCACCCCAGTCAACGAGGCAGGGGCTCCCCCAGGGAAGCACAGACCCTGCTGGACGCAGCTTCTGTTCCCCCCGGGCCACCTGCCCATGAAGCAGGTCTCCCAGTTGAGGGAGAAGAAAGGAAACCACTGCATCAGCCGCAAGAAACCAAAAGAGTTCTCTAGAAAAAGGCTCTGATTGATGTTATCTCAGGCTCAGCGCCGGTCTCTGGTAGATAAAGCCCGATGACACACGCCTGCCGGCACCCCGAATGAAGTTTCCAGAAACAGAATTTTAGAAATTCTAGGAAACTGCTGAAACCGGTTTGGCTCAGTGGTAGAGCGTTGGTCTGCCGACTGAAAGGTCCCAGGTTCGATTCCAGTCAAGGGCATGTACCTTGGTTGTGGGCACATCCCCGGTAGGGGGTGTGCAAGAGGCAGCTGGTTGATGTTTCTCTCTCATCGACGTTTCTAGCTCTCTATCTCTCTCCCTTCCTCTCTGTAAAATATCAATAAAATATATTAAAAAAAAAAAAAAGAAATTCTAGGAAACAAAGAAGCAAGAGCACAGAGACCGGCTGTTTCCTCCCTTCCTCCCGCCTTCTTCTCCGCACGGTCCCCACTATTTATCTCTAGGCCCATCTCGGACCCTAGAGGGCTGGCTAGGAAAGGACTTGATTGCCAGCCTCCTCCTCCTCCCCGCTGGCAGGTGAGGGAGGACATCTGGGCTCAGGGGAGGGGAGCCGCTTCCCAGGGTTTTGCACAGCCCCTCCTGGCAGAGGTGGGGGCCCCTCCCCAGGCTGGGCCCCCCCCCCCCCCCGCGCGTACCTTGTGGGTGAGCGAGTGCTGCTTGAGGTGGTGCGGCTGCACGAACTCCATGCCGCACTCGGAGCAGATGTAGGGCCGGATGTCCTTGTGCTTCATCATGTGGTTCTGCAGCTGGCTCGGGTACTGGAAGGTCTTGTCGCACTCGGAGCAGCTGTACTGGACGGGCCCGCGGTGCGTGGTGAGGTGGCGCTTCAGCTGCGCCAGCGTGGGGAAGTCGAGGCCGCACTCCACGCAGATGTTCTCGCGGCCGCCCGCGTGCTTGGCCTCGTGCGCCTTGAGCTCGCTGGGGTAGGCGAAGCCGCGGCCGCACACGCGGCAGCTGTGCGGCTTCACCTCGCTGTGCTGCATCATGTGGCGCTTGAGGTGGCTGGTCTGCGTGAAGGCCTTGTGGCACACCTGGCACTTGTGCGGCCGCGTGCCCTGGTGCGTGAGCATGTGCGTGTGCAGGTGGCTGAGCTGCTTGAAGAGCTTCCCGCAGCGGCCGCACGCGTGCGGCTTGATGCCGCTGTGGCCCAGGATGTGGGTGACCAGGTTGTACTTGGACGTGTAGGACTTCTCGCACGTGGGGCACTGCCAGCGCTTCTGCGCGCCGCCCACGTCCACGTAGTAGCTGTCGTCGATCTGCACGTTCACGTCCATGCGCTCCACCTTCGGCGCGGCCTCCCCGCCGCCCTCGGGGGGCTCGGCCTTGCGGGGCCGCAGCGGGCCCGGGGGGGCCGGCTGCTTGGGCAGGAAGGGGTAGGGGAACGGGGGGGAGGGCGCCGCGGGCACGAAGAAGGGGAACACGAGGCCCCCCGGGGCCACCTTGGGGTAGAAGGGGAAGGGCGCGGCGGCGGCGGGCAGGAAGGGCGCGGGCTGCGGCCACACGGCGCTGGGCTTCACCGGCTCCTGCTTGACGCGCTTGCCCCAGCCCGGCGGCCCCAGGCCGCGGTACAGCTGGAAGCCCACGTTGCACAGGTCGATCATCTGCGAGTCGTCGTACTTGGGGCGCGGGGGCTGCGGGAAGAGCAGGGGGAAGCCGCCGCCGCCGCCGCCGGGGTGGCCCCGGAGGTTGCTGTCCTCCGGGGGCAGGGCCAGCGCGGCTTCCTCCGAGGGGTGGTGGGCGGCGGCGTAGGGCATCTTGGTGGGCACGCTCTTCCGCTTCCGGGAGCCCCCTCCCTCAAAGACCCCCGGGAAGCCGTCCAGGTCCCCGGGAGGAGGCTCGTACCGGAACTGGGAGAAAGGGCCCCTGAGAGCTTCTGGGAAGGGGTGTCTCGGGGGGGCCTTCCCCCGGGACACCACTGGCTGCAGGCAGTGGGGGAAAGAGGGGGCCCGCTTCACCCCCAGACTGAAATGCACGTCCTCGTCTTTGATCATTTTCAGTTCCTTCTGCATCCTTGGCGAGGTTCCTTCAACGATAAAGAAAGGTATTGGTTTTTTTAAAAAAAAGGACCTTTTTTCCCAATCAGGGTTTTGGCTAGATGTCAGTACTAATTTAGGAAGAGTGATGCTTGCTTAATGCTGACCCTCGTTTGTCCTAGGACTGTTCAAAATATCACTGCCCCTTCCCCTCACCCCCCTTCTCCTAGCTCCTTGTGAACCTGGTCTCAAACGTGGGGAGCTGCTGGAGGGGAACCCTAGGGCTCCAGGCCCCCCTCGGCCACAGAGCCACAGCTGGGAGGGGGCTGCCGTGGGGTGAGGGTCTGTGGGGGTGGACTTCATGGGAAAGAAGAAACCTGACGACTCACTGGGCGATTGTTCCCACTTAAGCCGAGGGCACGAGGCCCACAGAGATGTGGCAGCAGCTCAAGTCCCACCGCTCTTTGGTGGCGCAGCCAGAGTGGGGACTCCGCAGCCTGAGATGGAATCACGTTCGCCAATGGTGACTTACACGTGTCTTTAGGGTTGTTTTCTCTCTAAGGGAACCACTGCCTCTCTGTCTGGGGACCTTTGCTGCTGAGGATGGGGCTATTCAAGGCCACGTGGCAGAGGAGACTTGAATGATTAACTCAGATCTCAGGCGTTCTGAGTATCCAGCCTGAGCCAGGTGTGCTGCTGGAATGTATGGAGGGAATGAGATCAGGGTGATTCAGAAAGGCATATAACCCAACGTTACAACATCATCGTAGCCTGTGTGCATTCCAATCCAACACCTGAAACATCAGGGGGAAAATTCCAGGACGAATTGTCTATAAAACGGCACTGGCATTTCCCCCGACCCACAGGTGCCGGAGTAAAACACGCCCTTTGGTGACTCCTGCAGTCCCAGACATTTCTCCGCTGAGCCCGGTACTGCGGCCTCGTTGACGGAATCACGTGTGTCTTAGGACAGGCAGTGGGCCACCGTGTAACCAGGGGCCATGCTCTCTCACATGTCTCCTTGCCATTTCCCATCCTCCTCACATGGATACTGGTGGAGGGATCTAAGTGGCTGATTCCACAGTTCCATCGAGAGCCATTTCTACCTGACTTAAGTTTTACTAGGATTGGTCATTTTTGCTCAGAGCCAGTCACCCTGGCCAGGTCAAAGGTCTGGCCTTGGGTCACTGGAGACAGGGCTGGGACAGGGTCCTGGACTAACTCAGGGCCCTGGGCTTTGGGAATGGCTGCATGCTTAGTCTCTGTGTGAGTGTGAGTGGGGAGATAGCCCTGTATTGTCTGCTTCTCATGGGTTTTGGGCTCAGTAATTAGGAGGGAGAGCTGGCATGCCCAGCAAAAGGAGGCCCACTCCTGTGTCCCACCCTCCTGCTTTTTTCTAAAATTATTAGCTAAATGCTAGGTCTTCCACCACCGCTGCCTCTAGCACCAGGCACTTGTAGGAAGTGGTCAGCCTAGCAGGAGGATGAGATGGCAAGCTTTAGGAGGCTGGGAGGCATGTGGGAAGGGCAGCAAAATGAGGGGAGTGGCGCTGTCACTGTCCAAAGCACCAGGACAGAACGGAGAGGACAGGGGCTCTCTGGTGGTTTTTCATGTTGCCCAGATTGCTTCTTGGCTTGCAATTCAGTAAGTCCTGAGCCCTAAACTCACCTAGAATTATAACGGTTGTGGCCTGGCCCCAGAATTGGTTGCATCAATAGAAATAATTGGCTTTTAAACTAGGCTAATGTGTCCTCTTGAAATGGAGGAGAAATGGCAGCTCCTTTCGCTGGGATTTCAGTTGGCCACTGTCTGCTTTATACCTTCTTTGGAGACAAGGTCTTGTTTGCAAATGGGCTGCTCAGACCAGAGACAACTCTCCCACGTTACAAGTGACTATGGCAAACCACAGCAGAGCCCATCCACACGCACAATGGCTCTGTCTGTTTCATTGTGACTGGTGAAAAGCGTCGGTTCTTACTTTATAATCCAGAGCTTGATGGGAAAATTAAGCTCTCCAATATAAATGTCAGAACTTACTGATTTTTTGGGGGTGCATTTTATTGTTACAAAGGTATTTGAAAATGCATGGCTAATGACGTCTAGTATCTTTATATTATGTTTTATATCTTATACTGGAAAGCTACTTAATTGGAAAGTAACATCATCGCTAATTTTGGAACTGCAGATATTTTAGTTTATACACATTATTGTTACCATTGTTTAATATTTTTTGTTTCTAGTCATGACATAGTCTACTAATAGACTCATCTTAATATGTTAGTGACATTTGTAATAGAATGTCATTTTCAAAAGCATACTGATTTTCGGTGTCTGTATTTTTATTTTATTACCATTGATCTAGTTAAAGCAAATAAACATTGTTGAGCAGAAGTATGTGTTTTTTTAACATAAAAGGCAGAACTATGTTTCCCCAGACCCTGAGATTTTACATAGGTACATTTTAATTTTAGTATAATAAGTATTTTCCCCAAACCCTGAGACTTTACATTTTAATTTTAATATAGTAAAAACTTTTCGACTTATGCGTATACGTACCTCGCCCCCAAAATAGTAGTTATTAACTCAGAGGTTTAAAAGGGCACTGGGATCCATCCATGACATTGTCCCAGGACTTTAGAAACAGCAGTTCCTTTCTGCATAAAGATCTTAAGGAGCACTGCCAATCCTTACAGAGGCCAAGGAGGGCTAGATCTGTTTCCCTCTTGCCTTCTTTTTAAAATATGTTTTTTATTGATTTCAGAGATGAGAGAGAAAAAGAGATAGAAACATCGTGATCTGAAAGAATCATTGATTGACTGCTCCCCGCTCACAGATCAAGTCTGCAACCCGGGCATATGTCCCAACCAGAACCCAACCATGACCTCCTGGTTCATAGGTCAACGCTCAACCACTGAGCCACGCCAGCCCCTTGGCCTTCTTAGTATATAATGCTTCTACCTCTTAATATCCCTGTCTTCTGAGCACAGGGTGTAAGGCCAAGCCATAGGGCTTAAAGGAAAAACACCCAAAAAGCAAATCCATATTGGGGATGAGAAGTGTTGAAGGGAAGAGCCGGGGAAAAATATCTTTCTCAGGAGGCAACTTATCTTGAAATCAGTCAATTTAAAATTCTGAGCAGCTATTAATAGATTCCTAGAAAACCTCATTGTGTGCCACCCACATGTTCCCCTCTATTTCTAAAAGCAGGTTCACAGCTATCCATGATAGATATGGGATTCCTTTGGGAAGCAAAGGAGGTTTGGGGGCAGCAATTATCTGCTTGGACAAGACAGGACAGGGAGCAGGGGAGTGATCTGGCTGCTCCCAGAAAACTGACAGGTTGTAGGGTAATTGCCCATCAGGACATGCTGAAACAAAGTGCAAAAAGAAAGATTAGATTAGAGTAGAAGCTACATGAGAGTGGAAAGCATGTTGGTTTGGAGCTTAGGATCTGGGTTTGAGCATTGGCTTTGCACTGCAGCTGTGGAGATCTGAACAAATTTTCTGGGAGGTTTGGTTTTCTCATCATTGAAATACCCCCCGGTGGGTTGTTGGAGACTTTGAAACAGTGTGTGTGAAAGTGTATTTAACACTAGCTTGAGGGGTAAGAAAGAGTGGACAGGAGAGGGCTGTGCTGATGATTAGTGGATTGACGCTGACTCATATCATCTGTTTACCAAGCTGAAGCTCTTTTCACTATGAACTGACATCTCTGCTTTGCAAGTTCAAAACCAAGGCTTTTCCCCTTTTCCCAGGAG
Source organism: Vespertilio murinus (assembly GCA_963924515.1). Taxonomy (NCBI): domain Eukaryota; kingdom Metazoa; phylum Chordata; class Mammalia; order Chiroptera; family Vespertilionidae; genus Vespertilio; species Vespertilio murinus. The sequence goes on from OZ004705.1 coordinate 35,267,665, forward strand.
TTGGTCTGATCACCGCAGTGAATGTGAACCACATTCGAAGAGAACCATACTCAGTGTGTAAGGTCAGCATGAGTTTCTTCATTCAGGGTGGAGATGAACCTTCCAGTTAAAGAATACCTCTCATCCCTTCTCTATGGCTCTCTTTCTAATTATGGAGATATATCTGGCCTTCATTAATAACAGATGGCTTTGGTGAGTGGAGACAAAAGGGATGGGGTGGTCTGGTCTTGTGGGCTATTTTATGGGAAGTGGAAGAATTGCTCCTACTGTAATATTAAAGGTCACCTTCGAGGCACAGGAGGCCCTATTGGTCAAACCCAAAGTCTCAGACCCTGGGACAGTGCTGGGTCAACACTGGCTTTTGCAATTCCTGCTAGACCCTGGGGACAGGGCCTGGTTTACTCACTGCTGTCCTCAGCATGGTGCCTGGCACATAGGATAGATGCTCAGGAAACTGCTGTGGGAAGAGCAAAGTTCCATCTGGAACTTTAATATGTATAATTTTATCTTACTTTTTTTTAAGACTGCAGGTGACTTTTGGGGATAGCCCTAATTACCGTATTTGCCGGCGAATAAGACGACCCTTTGGCCCTGAAAAATATGCCTCCAAGTGGGGGGTAGTCTTATACGGCGAGTATATAACAAACTCTGTATTTTGAGTGGAAATGTTAGGGGGTCGTCTTATATGCCCAGTCGTCTTATACGCCGGCAAATACGTATTTTTTTCAGGGCCAAAAAATCGTCTTATACGCCGGCAAATACTTTAGATCATGAGCACATTCACAAATTCTCAGGTAATCATTATGGGAAGACCTCAATATACACACTTTGTATGTGCTGCTGCTTACCCCTCTCAGTTTCTAAGGGCATCATTCTTTGAAAGGACCCACCCAGATTTAGGGTAAGCCCTCGTTTCTGGCTTCACTGATGCTAGGGAGCCATCCTCAAAGTGCCACAAGTTTCTGTAACCCAGTCATAAAACAGATGCCCAGAAAGTCCAATGGGCAGTGAGAGGTAGAAAGACCTCTGAATTGAAAATGTGAAACATAAATCAAGAGTGGATAGTCACACCGAAACCGGTTTGGCTCAGTGGATAGAGCGTAGGCTTGCGGACTGAAGGGTCCCGGGTTCAATTCTGGCCAAGGGCACGTACCTTGGTTGCGGGCATATTCCTAGTAGGGGGCATGCAGGAGGCAGCTGATCTATGTTTCTCTCTCATCTATGTTTCTCTCTATCCCTCTCCCTTCCTCTCTGTAAAAAAAATCAATAAAATATATATTTTTAAAAAGTGGGTAGTTATCCTGTACCCTTCCACCCTTTGTGACATTAGTAGCAGTTTACCATTTGCACTAATGTGGGGGTGGAGAGGGAGAGGCCTTAGAATAATCAGACATTTTTATTGCCATTGTCAGGGAATGTTCTAAATTCCTGACTTTCTTCCATGTATACTCAATCACCAAACCCAGTAGGCTCTACATCGGGAACAAATTGTTGGAGAAGGAAAATATTGGGTTGGTCTGTGTTAGAGAAATCTAGGGCTCAGGATGTCTTCTTTAACAGGTATTATCCATGGGACTTAGTTATAAGGAAGTGGGGAATGAATGGATTTTAAAAACAAAAACAAAATCTTCTCTTTGAACCAAAACAACCAATTAAAAATGCAAGGCCTAACCAATATGAAACTACATTTGGGGGAAAAATGCTTCTAATAATGCCCTTTAATTGGGAATTCACCTACTACACCAAAATATAAATATTCCCCAGATAAAATTACTGGTATTTTGTGGTTCTCATTTGAATTGAAGGTCATTCCAGTAAATGCTAGAAGAGTCACGTGAGTCAGCATGACAGGGGCAGACCTATTTATCTCCTTGCTGTTGTTCATCCTGAAATTCACGGAACAATGTTCTCTCACATTCCTTATTCCTTGACCATTTCCAGTGTTTCATTGGAAAGTGTTACACTGAGAGAGAATGGCACTTTAATCATGTGGTCTACTCTCAAGAAAAATGGAAGCAGGTAAAAGTGGAAGAAAAGTTTAAGAATGGGAAACAGTGCTAAGAGAAGCCAAGGGTAGGGAGTTGTGGGAGGATAAGAAGAAGACAGATGGGAAATACATGGATGGCTGCCAACCTCTCTGCTCAGACAAAGGAATCCTGTTAAAAGACTCCTCTGATGTGGGATTTTATTAGACCACCTGGTTATTTCTGAATTTGTGATAGCAGGAGACTTTGCATCTTAGAATTAAATTTTCCAATGATTCAATGTAATTATCTTAATATATATCTAACTGTGCTGCTGAGTTCTTCAGCTGCAGGTATTTGGCAAATAATCACTCAGTCTTGTATTCTTGCAATTGGCAGGACTACAGGGTCTCTATGAGTATCTGGAAGATAGAGCAATAAGTTCTCAAAGAAAAGAAAGGTCTGCCTTGTCACTCCCTGGGTTAGTGGTAGAGCCAAGAAGAAGTGACCAGACCTCAGGGCCCTTCAGGATATACTTGTGGCCACTATTTACTTTATAAACCAAAATTCCTCCTATTTTATTATAAAAGTAATTTGTCAGCCTATGGCATGGACTGAGTCCCCAAGGTGGTCAGAAATATTAACAAGACATGTTCATATGTGAAATAATTCATTGAACTCACATAACTTTTAAGTTCCTAAATACCATCAAGACATAATAGAGTTGAAATGACATTTAGTTTTCCATTGTTTAAACTGACCATAATGAGGATGCATATGTACCATTTATATATGCATATTCTTAAAGAGCCTTTATTAAAACAACAGCAATAAATTCAGTTACTAACTTGCATAGGTTAAATGGATGCATGTTTTACTTAGGAAAGTCCTTAGTGCCTAGACCTAGTTTCTGGATATAATTACTTGTGCACTGGAGCAGCTTCTAGTGTGTAGGGTTATCTCTGTCCTCGTGACTCATTTAAAGGAAGGAAATGAATTGGTGATATGACTTAGCAGTTCTCTTTCCCAATCCTCAGAGCTAATATAGTTCTTGTGGATAGAGTTCCAACTGGAATGTTAAAGTTTTTCTCCTACTTTCTTTGGGGTAAATGTCTTTAGAATATATCACATTTTTTTTTGTGTTTTGTTGTAAGTTCACAGATCAAGTGAACTTGATATACCCACTGCTAGCTAAGCAGATATTCATACACATATTAGAAAAACCCATTTTATCCATCTCTGAGAATGACAGCATATTTGTCTGGTGGTAGATATAACTAGTTTCATAACTAGTAGATAATGTCAGGAAATATAATCTTCTGCAAATAAAAATGTTAGAACACATAATAGAGGTCAGCCATCTGTGGAAGAAATCTATTTTGAAAGTGTAACTCAAGGCAATATTTCTTTGAGGGCCGAGGGGAGGAGTGAAGAACTGTTTTATAACTTGATTGTGGTGGTAGTTACACAACTCTCTATTTGTCAAAGCTCCTAAATTTCAAAGGGTGAATTTTACTGTATGTGTATTAAAAATAAGTTTAAAATATAAAGGAAACATACAAAAATGCTACTTTGCACATTATTATGAAAAGAGTAACAGAGGATATTTGGGGAAATATCCAATGACAGTTAAGGCAACCAGACTCCACCCTCTAATCAGTTCATATCTATGGAATACATCCAATAATATGCATATAGCCTATAAAGAGAGGAACTGGGTTATATGAATTGATGACAAAAGAAGAAACTTTAAATGGCAGAAAACAGCTTTGTTTGTTTTTTTCTTGTATATATTCTATTCAACAAGAATATCATGAGGATTGGGATGGTGCATTAAGTTATCCTTCAAGGTCTTCTAATCTTTGGTCCTGATTGCATTCAGTAAACATGTTGGCCCAACATTCTTTGATGTGTAAAGTAGTGAACAAGATGATTCTGATCATTAGAATATATACTCCTATGCATTGTAAATCAATAGATTGACATTGACATTTAAGTTCACAGAACACTCTTGGAATCATTTTCCCTAAGTCCAATTGAGTACTCTTACAAAATGAAACTCATGAATCTCCAAACCCACAAGCCAAATTCTGAGTTATGGCAACTGTACCAGGCACTGCCTTCCCATGAAGTCTACCTGAGCAGCCAACTGCCTTCTTTCTTTGATACCTTTCATTAGGAATATCAACCAGACTGTCCCAAGAGTCTACAGGGCATGGAGTGGAGAGAACCTCATCTACTGGAGGCTAAAATAAAAGTCCAAACCTACTTGTGACACTGCAGAATCATAAAATGTCAAAGCACAAAGCCTAAACGTTTCTGTGTCTTAAATACCGCGTACAATGACTGACACTTTCATTTTTAAGAATGAGTTTTCAAATCATAGTAATTTTTTTAGTGTTAAAATGATTTTCTGTTCTTTAACAATAACTAGCAGATAAAACTCCTCCCTTTCTGCTTTCCTTCTAACAAATAGGCAGAATGCTTTTGTGTTTGTTTGTTTAGGAGTAGTCATCAAAAGGAACATAATTTGTTTTCAGATCTGGTCCATCTTGCTTTTAAACATAGATGTATTCTAGAGGTTATCTGATGTGTTGTGTTTAGAGAATGGTCCTGGAAAGCAATGCTCACATTCCCAAGAAGGAGCACATTCATATTAGAACCCCCTAACTTTGCACATAATGCATCTCTTTTCTGTACCTCTGGTGCTTATTATAATTATAATTATTAAAGTATAATTATACTCTAGGATTCATTATTGCTTCAACATGTCTCTGATTCTTAGATTATCCTTTATCAATTTCTTTTTCTAGAACGTTCTCTTTCTTTCACCCCAAATGTTAACATTGTACATAGGAAAACAAAAGAGGACCAAAGAATCACTTTGCTAACACTTTCCACCTTGACCATTCATTCCTGGATGGTTTTGTGTTTTTTAAAAAATATATTTTATTGATTTTTTTTTTTTTACAGAAAGGGAGAGTGATAGAGAGTTAGAAACATCGATGAGAGAGAGACATCGATCAGCTGCCTTTTGCACACCCCCTACTGGGAATGTGCCCGCAACCAAGGTACATGCCCTTGACCGGAATCAAACCTGGGACCTTTCAGTCTGCAGGCTGACGCTCTATCCATTGAGCCAAACCGGTTTAGGCTCCTGGTTGGTTTTTACAATATCTTGTTCATTGTTTCTTGGAAATAGCTATGAGCTTCTCTCCTTCTTCCCATTCCCATATCCAGATCACTCATTCAAGTGGCTACTACTTCACCCCTAGATTATTCTCACCAGTTTCCACCCACTCTTCCAGATCTTTCTTCTCCTTCCTTCCAAATCCCTTAAATACCAATGCCAAATCCACTTTCTAAAAATTCACCACTTTTTTGTAAGACAACTCTATTCAGGAACCTGCAATAATAGTGTGTAGAGAGATAGCTGCTGTTGCTAATTGCTGTTTCAATATTTGTTCCCCTTCTCCCTTAAGAAGCAGAACCCTGATTTATTTGTGGTGAGAATGTCCCAGCAAAAACACTAGCTTTCCCAGACATCCTTTCAGTTAGGGGTTGCTCTTTGCCACAGTTCTGGCCAGTGAGATGCAAGCAGAGGACTGTTAGGGATTTCTGAGAAAGCTTTTGCATTCCTAATGCAGAAACCACCTGCTTATCCTTTCCTGTCTTTCTTCTTTCTGCTTGGAATGTGGATATGAGGCTGGAGGTGGCACCATCATATTGGGGCTGGGGAGCAGCCCAATTACTGACAATGCCTCCCACAAGGTATGTTAGAAAGGAAGAGGGGACGTGTCAACATGGAGCTACTGTACGCCCCTGGTACTGGATTTCTTGTTATTTAAGAAAATGAATTCTTTATTTAAGAATTTGGTTAAGAAAATATATTCAGAGTTCTGGGGCTTGTAGCTAAACACAAAATCCACCTGAAACACAAAGCAAATCAAGTATAAACTCCTAGCCCTGACCTTCAAAGTCCCCTTCTCTCCAAAGTCTTCTTAACCCCAAGCTTTCATTATTCAATTCATGCCTCTTTGCCTCTGTTTAGACTGGCCTACTTTTGGAATATTCTTTCCATTGATCCACCCCCATTCTTTTAAGATGAACTCAGATTCAGCTTCTTCCTGGAAGCCTTCCCTCCCCCTCCCCCTTCAGTCTTATGCCCGATTACCTCTCCTTTCTCTCGAATCCTATTGCATCATCTCACAGAACCCTGGTTAAATACAGTGTTTTCCCCTGCATTTCACTCTGGTTATTTCATGGTTAGGTTGTTTTTCCAACCAGCACACAAACTCCCTTCACCGTGAGATCCACACTCTTTTATCTCCCATTGCATCTTACATGATACTGTTCACCATCAAGATACTCGGCACAGAGCTGTTGCCTGGTTGGGATTCGGTTAGTATGCACTGCTATATTTGCTTTTAAAAACACAGATTTGTCAGTGGCTTTAAGAGCACATGTGAATTTAGGCTGCATTTTCATCTGTTAAGTTAATATACTAGTAATCATTGGTTGGCAGTTCAGAATCAGTATGAATTAATTTGCCACGGGGAGAAACTTGCAGTAGCAAACATGATCGCTGTGGTTTCTTTATCGCTATGAGTGTTATGTTGGATTCACATGTTAATAGAGCATTTACTGGGATTGGAGATCAACATCTAACCCATGAGATCTGGGGTTTCAGCATTAAGAGGTTATGAGATTAGGACTCCTTGGTGCCCACTGCTCCCTGTCTCAAAAGGGAGCAAAGTCCAGTTAAAAGATTCTGCTTTGGCAAGGGGCCACACATCTGCTGCCAAGCTCCCGCACGGAAGCAGGGCAGGGCAGCTGCAGAGGCAGATCTGCCCAAAAGCCTCCATGTTGGAAGGCAAAGGAAGAAAGGAGAAGGAAGAGGAGAAAATGCCAGTGAGGCTTAAACCTCTAAAGTTTTAATTAAAATGGAAGTAATCACAGGACTTTTGTTTAGACAGTTTTATGTTCTTCCATAGGCACTTAACTGAACATCAACAAGGACATCAGTGCAGGGAAGGGATATCCAAATTCATAAATTCAATTTCTACATTAATATCCTTTAGCAAGGTATAACTACATTCATATCCTTGCTTTCTTCCTCTCTGTCTCAAACATAAACATACATACATGCACACACAAACTCGTAAGTGTTGCTATATATATATATATATATATATATATATATATATATATATATTTGTGTGTGTTATATAATTCCCATAGAATTATAGACACTATGGGAAAAAGTATAGAGGTTTCTCAAGAAATTGAAAATGGAACTACCATATGATCTGGTAATCCCACTTCTGGGTATATATCCAAAGGAAATGAAATCATTATCTCAAAGAGAGATCTGTGCTCTCATGTTCATTGCAGCTTTATTCCACAATAGCCAAGGTATAGAAACAATCTAAGTGTCCATCAATGGATGAATGGATAAAGAAAATGTGATGGTGTGTGGGTGGGTGGGTGTGTGTGTGTGTGTGTGTGTGTGTGTGCGCGTGTGCGTGTGCGCGCGCTGCATTATATAATTGAAATTTGCAGAGAGAAAAACTTAAATGTTCTCATCAAAAATATGTGAGGTGATGGATGTGTAGATGGGGGCATATTTTCACAATGTATATGTGAATCAAAACATCATGTTGTACACTTTAAATATCTTATAATTTTACTTGTCAATTATACCTCAATGAAGCTGAAAAAAATAGGGAATTATCTTCAAAGATATAGTTCCTCCAAATACCATAAATAGCACAAGTCTGACTTATGGAATAATAATCCTTAATCTAGGCATTGCAATGATTTCCTTATTTACCGTCTTAATCTCAGTGGGTGCTTTTTTTAAAAATTTCATTAGCAAAACAACCAACAAAAAGAAGGAAAGCATAAAATAATTGTTCCTTTTGGATTTTCAATGGGACAGACCTTGGGGCAAATGCCCACAGGAACCATTGATAAATGAGTTACTTTGGGGGCCTCTAAAGGTGAGGATCCCAATGGGCAGTCTTAAATATGAAAGAAAGAGTGTCCAAGCTTATGAGCAACATTAATGAGGCCTGTGGGCCTTGAAGGCTTCCTCAAATCCTCAGGGACTCAGAGTGACAGCCAGGCTGCCTCCACAGGTGGACCTCTGATGTGTTTATCGCCCATCACAAGCAAAGCCTATGGGGGTGAGGAGAGAGGAGTCTCCTGGAAAGATGTATAAGATACAATGCCTTTCCTCGGGGAGCTTGCTACCTAGTTGAGGAAATGAGCTAGAGAGCACAAAATAACAGATTCTCTGAGTTAGAGAGGACCTAGAAGGTCTAAAAAGGTAAGCCATGCCATAACTCTCTTAACCTTCAGAGGCTTGCTTTCCAATTGATGGGGCTGACAATTCCCCCTTTGCAGTGGATTAAATGAGATAATGTATCTTGAAGAGTGCCTGCACATATTAAGTATAGTTCAATCTGCTTTTACTATTATCATCATGACAAGTCAGCAAATTGTGCTCAATAAATGATGCTGACAATAGGCCAACACTTTAGAATGAGGTGGTCAATGAGGTCAAAGGGAAAGAGGATGGGGGCATTCTCAAATTAGAGCACTGAGGATAAGGCACACCATGTGAGGTGGCTTCTGGTTACAGTGGTCATCTGGGCTATCCAATCAGGGAGGGCCTCCCATGTTTCACCAGCCTATAGAAACTTGATTTCAGGGAACACTGATCAAAGAGCAGGCATCTAATCACAGCTGTTGCTAGATCTGAGTGCTAACAGAGCTCATGAACAAAGAAGGCAAGTATGATTCTACGGATAGAGATGGCCTGACCACTCTATCTGAAGTTATGCAATCTAAAGCTACAACCTCCCCATCTTCTAGCTCTTTCTTTTACAGCCCCACGTTTCATTTTCCTGGTAGCACTGTCACAACATATCTTGGCCATTCATTCATTTATTCTCTGTCTTGCCCTGCTATACCATGAACTCTATGTGATCAAATAAGTACCCGTGTTTCCCCTGAAAATAAGACCTAGCGCATCTTTGGGAGCAAAAATTAATATAAGACACTGTCTTATTTTCGGGGAAACAGGGTACTTAGCCTGTGCTACTCCCTGTTGTACCCACCTAGAAGAATGACCCGAATATAGTAGGTCAGTGCGTTAGAATCACTTAAGAAGTTTTAAACATACCACACTGCTCCACTTTGACACACACACACACACACACACACACACACACACACACACAAATGTGATGCCTAGGTGCCTCCCCCAGATAAATTACATCAGGATCTCTGGGGGTGGAGGCCTAGGATTGGTATATTTTAAAAGCTCTGTAGTGATTATCATGGCCACCCAAGGTAAGGAACTACTTTAGAAAGGTGCTCAGTAAAGCTCTGTTAAATGTAAATGACAGGACCTATACACTAAGGGGGGCATGCGTGGGCACGAGGTGGGAGAGAAGGAATTCTGGTGGAAAAAAAAGCCCTGTGACTTGCACTCACTCCTGCCTCACCCATCAGGCTACTAGTGTGGAGTGTGGGGGTGAGAAGGTTCTCCTCTATGCCAAGGCTGAGTCGATGAGGCAACAGCCCACGGAAATGGCTATTTTGGAGGCCAGGTCATCTACAAAGGAAAGGTTCCTGAACAGGCCCTGCTGTACTCTGGTAGTGGTGAGGGTACCACTAATGCATCATTTGCATGCATATGAGTCTTAGACAGTTGACCCTTCCCCATCCCTTTTCCTCCACCCAAGCCTTCACCCCACCCCGAGGCCCGGACTACAATGCTCAGCAATGAGGAAGACGGTTTTCTTCCTGCATGACTATGATACTTCTGAAAGGTTGAGCTGTGGGATTTTTTTTTTTCCTTTTCACTTCTCTCTTGGAAATCACCTCCATGTGCTGATCGCACTGCTGTACAAGACTTCTTCTTTACATTGAGAAAGCATTCATTCCCCGTTGTGTTTAGGAGGCAAAGTGGGGCTGCTGTCATTTCAGCTTCCTTAATAGCTTCCAATGCCATCTATCAAGGTTGGCTTTCTTTAAAAAGTTTTTTCCCCCCAAGTAAACCACTAAATGTAAAATCTTCCCTTATACTTTGATTGAAGGTTCACATCTTTTGGAATATCTAGCTCATATTTTTAGAAAGAAGCAGCTGGTTCTTTTCACATTTAATTCCAATACAACGCCTCATTCAATTCTCCACTCTCTCAGATAGGGTACATAAACTATTGAAAAATATTCGATGACACAAATCCAACTGTCTACATTAAGTGTGGGAGAAAGGTAGAGTATAATTATAATATCCTGGACTCTGAGCCAATGGCATTGAAGTGGCTGACCTTAAGAAAACATGATTGTGGCAGAAAAGGATCTAGCTACTACTGCTCTCCACAGGGAGGAACCTTTGAAACTGGGGTTGAACAATCCGGTTTTTGTTCCTGGTTCAGGGTGAGTGTTTTACCCAAAGGGCTTTGCTAAAAAATCAATGGTATTAGTAGTAATTGTGACAGCTATCATTAACTGAGGATTCACCATATGCAAGGCTTTTACATAGATTCTCTCTGTCCACTGCTATCATCCCTATTTTATAGATAAGGAATTTGAGGGAAAATGAGTATAAATTACTTGTCTAAAGTCACATTGCCTGCAAGTACCAGCTCTTAGCCAGGGTTTGGCAATCTTTTACTGTAAAGGGTCAGAGAGTAGGTATTTTTGGCTTTCTGAGGCCTACAGTCCCTGCTGCAACTACTCTGCCCCTGCTGTTGATGTTGACATGAAGGCAGTTGTAGTGGCCATGTAAACAATAGGAAGTGTCTGTGTTTCAATAAAACTTTATTTATGAAAACAGGCTATGGACTGGATTTGGCCTTATGACTATAGTTTGCTAACTCTCAGCCATGACACTAAGCTCTCTTTTGAGGCCTATTGCTGGACTCTTTTATTTCAATAACCTTCTTTCAAGATCTTTTATATTTACATATGAGCTATTGCAAACACTCATTGAGCCTGCGAATACAGCAGCCTACTGAGTAAATAACTGAGGTTTTAAATTAACCATATCCTTCAATGCTAGCAACATTCCGAATGTTCTGTTGGGAAAGGGCTTTGAATGAGTGGATTATAAACCACCCAAGGATCCTTTGGAGGAAAGCCTACAGGTGCATTTCAGCCCTCAGGAGTCTGTAGGTTGGCAGGGTGGAGGAGGAGTTACATTTTTTGCAGTATCTGCTCTGTGCCAGGTCCCGTACAGGATTCCTCATGCTCTCCTGTTTCTTCTTTGCCACTCCTTCCATGCAAGTTTCAAGGAGGCACTCAAAAACACACCAACAAAATCAAAGAAGTTAAGAAAATGGAGCATTATCTTTAATCCTTACATCAATCTTGCAAGAAAGATGCCATTATTCCTTTTACAGATGAGAAAAGAGAAGCTCAGAAGGGAAGTTACTTGCCTGAGGTCAAAGAGCACAAGAGTGGCTGAGCTGGCATTTCACCCCAGATCTGCCCAACTTCTTAGCCTATACACCTTCCATTAGGCCACACTACCCCCTTCTAGTGGACTGCACACCTCACCTTGTTTCATAACTCAATACTAAGTGAGCTTGGAAAGTCAGTTAAATTTGAAATTCTATTGAATTCTACCCTATAAAAAGGAGAATAAGAAACATTAGCATATCCTACTTGCTTCACATACTTGCTGTGAAAATCAAGGAAGATGGAGTATGTGAAAGATCCTTGCACTTCTTGGCATGTATGGTGGTGGCATCTGTCAGGGAACTGGTCATAGCTGTGGACATTTCCTTGCCACACTGCTGGCAACTAAAAGGGTTCCCCTGCACTCAGGGGACCCCTGTCACTGAATCACTCAGACTGACCAAGTTTGGAAGGAATTGACCCCCAGAAATCCCCTGAAATCAGCCCAAAGCTCAGGAACTTGGAAAAGGTTACAAAATAGTCATCCAACTTCTAGTCACATAAGTGACTCTTATAAACACACACATTAAGTGTCAGCGCCATCCCTCCGCACACCACCTTCCTCCCGAGACTCTCCTCCTACTTCTATTCTTCTAGCTCCACATGGGCTTTTTCTTGCTGGGATGAGTGAGTATAAGTCCTTTCTCCCTGACCCAACCCCAGCCCAGTGGTTTCAACATTGTGGTGGGGACTATGGTATGAGCTTCATTCAAAGCCCACAGCTCCAGCTCACTGGCTGTGAGGGCCTTCATGTGTCTTTGCCTTAAATATGTGACCTTTCAAAAAAAGCTTGGCTAAAAATGAGAAAGTATGAAAGTTGAATAGCTTGATTATATAAGAGGGAAAAATTTCTGTGTATAAAAAATTAGGAAGGGGATGGCAAACTGCAGAAATGTTTGCAACATGCAGCAAAGAGATAGTATTATTTGATATCTGAGAGCTTCTACAAATCAATCACAAAAGTAACTACTTAAAGTGGAAAATAGACCAAAAGCCATCAGAAGGCACTGCACACGAACAATTCTAAAGAAAAAAATTTAAAAATCCTTTTGGATACTTTCAAGCAACACCTGACACCCAATTCTCATGTCACTACCAGTAATGGAAATGTTTTGACAAAACACGCAGAATTATATCTGGCATATTTAAGATGTGCATATGTGTGTGGGTGTGTGTAATCTCTCTCTATAAACCTGCACCTGTCGGAGACATTTCAGATGACTGGAGAGAACGATAATGGAGGAAAGGATTGGATTTCATATTTAAAGTGTATGAAAACAGCATACACAAATAGAACCAAGATTTCAACTCTGAGGATTTGGACAAAGGGAGGAAGAAATCTTTTCAGTTAACCCTCTAACAGCACAGGCTTGAGCTACAGTGGCCCACTTATAGGTGGAATTTTTTCAACAAATATAGTAAATGTATTTTCTTTTTCTTAATATTTTTTCATGCCGAAACCGGTTTGGTTCAATGGATAGAGCGTTGGCCTGCGGACTGAAAGGTCCCGGGTTCGATTCCGGTCAAGGGCATGTACCTTGGTTGCGGGCACATCCCCAGTAGGGGGTGTGCAAGAGGCAGCTGATCGGTGATTCTCTCTATCCCTCTCCCTTCCTCTCTGTAAAAATCAATAATATATATATTTTTTTTAAAAGATTTTTTTCATAACATTTTCTCTCTGTTAACTTCCCTTCATTATAAGAATACAGCATATAATACATATAACATACAAAATATGTGTTGATTGTTTATGTCATCGATAAAGCATTCACTCCACAGTAGGTTCTTAGTAGTCAAGTTTTTTGGGGGGAGTCAAAAGTTATATGAGGGTTTCAACTGCACAGAGCCAGGGGTGCTGGCACCCTTAACCCCCACATTGTTCAGAAGTTAGCTGTATATATATTTAGGAGAAAAGATGGAAGCAGCCTCACAAACTCGTCTTTTGCAACAATGTCTGGAGTGAAGTATATAAGATCTGAGGCTCAGCTGAGGCAAATCACGCTGCGGAAAATCCATTCGTGAAACTAAATCATCCTAAGCAAATGACATTTCAGGAATAGAGACCAAAACCAAAGTGTGAGGGATATTTTCCAAATCAATGTAAAAGTGTGCAGAAATAGCAGGATCTAAATTAAATTAGTCTTGTGTGACAAATTGATGAGGTGATAAGGAAAAGCCAATTAAGATATCCATGAGCCTGTTCCGAGAGTCTGAATGCTACAATACTATATCTAGAGGATTCTGAGTAAAGAATATTTCATTGGAAGGGTTAGCAAAAGTGTTTTTCTTTTTTTTTAAAATATATTTTATTGATATTTTACAGAGAGGAAGGGAGAGAGATAGAGAGCTAGAAACGTCGATGAGAGAGAAACATCGCCCAGCTGCCTCTTGCACACCCCCTACTGGGGATGTGCCCACAACCAATGTACATGGCCTTGACCGGAATCGAACCCAGGACCTTTCAGTCCACAGACCGATGCTCTACCACTGAGCCAAACCTGTTTCGGCGCAAAAGTGTTTTTCAATAGGCTATTTTCTATTCCTCCTCCTCCTCCTCCCTGCCTTCTCCTCCTCTTTTCTCTCTCTCTCTTCCCACTTCTTTCACCCACCTCCCATGTTACCAGCAACAGGCTGATTGTGTTACATTATTAACCTTCTCTGAGTTTCTTATAAAAGGATGCATTTAATAATATTATTTAATGGAATATTTGGGAAATGGCCTCTTCAAGCTTTCATGTTAATTTGTGCTGAGTGAAGAAGTAGTAAGGCTAATTTAAGATGGCACTAATTCATATGAGTGAAAAATGGAGTGAATAAATAACAAAACCCCTTTCTACTGAGGGTATCACTTGGTAAGAGGTAACTCAGTTTGAACCATTTGATAATAATAACTATAAGACAATTCAATCTAGAGTTTAGGGAATTGCTTATAATTCCTAAAAGTCTTAGGTTTTCAGAGTTAAAAGTTATTCTCTATGGACTAATGGGAAATTCAACGTGAGTGGAGAATGTTCCTGCCCAAGAACTTCTTAGGAAGAATCAAGCAAGTCACACTTTAAGAGTGTTGCTTGGTATATCTTGTTGTAGAAGTATCAATTCCTGGACCAATTCAAGTGAACTTCATGTGAAGAAAGACTGTGTGGGATAACTAAGGAAGGAATGAACACTGTATGTAGACACCCTAAAACTGACAGGTGACTCAGCTCTTTGGGTGCTATCTAGGCTGCTGGCAAATGACAGATGCAATATAAAGCCCACATGGTGTCATGGTTAGCAGAAGAACAAGAAGAAAATCATGAGAGCAGTTGAGAAAAGCTGACTGTTATTGATTAAGAAGTAACTAAAAAGACAAAATTAGTTGGCACCAGGATTAGATTAAGGGGACCTACTCCACACAATTTATTTTTAATGACCTTTAGATAATAGAAACACATTACCCTTGAAAATTTAATATTAAAATGTTTTTAAAATAAAATAAAAATAATCAATAAAACCCCCATGAGCAACTATTCATATTTTGGTTTGTTTCTTTCAAGTCTTTTACATTCATGAATATGTTTTCTTTCATAATATTACCAGAGGCCCGTTGCAGAAAGATTCCTGCAAGAATAGAGCTTCCTGCACCTGAGCGAAGCAGAGAAAGGAATGAAGCCCACCTTGCTCCCTTCTGTCTCCACTGCTTCACTCTCTCCTATCTCCACTGCCTCACTCCCTCCCTTCTCCACTGCTGCGCTCCCTTCTGCAGCGCTTTGCTTCCTTCTATGCTGTCTTTTGTCTTTGCTCCATTCCTGGGTATGCAAATTAACCACCATCTTTGTTGAGTTAATTTGCATACTTGCTCCTGATTGGCTGGTGGGCATAGTGGAGGGACGGCCAATTTGCAAGTTTCTCTTTTATTAGTGTAGATTTACCATATATCTCTATGCAATATACAAATAATACTACAGTAAACAACTTTACACATAAAACTTGGTTGAGTATTTCCTTAGGTTAGATTCTCTAGAAATAGAATTACTAAATCAAAGGATATAAAATTTCAGGTCTTAATACATATGGCTAAATTTATTTCCAAAAAGGTCACCTTAACTTAGACATAAACTACTCATTTCTTTAAGTGCATTTTGACTAACTTTTTTCCACCTGAAATTAAATAAGCTCCTAAAGTTGAGCCAACATTTTTGTAATAGAGATAAAACAATCCCAGGTTTATTAAGAGGATTGTTTTATGATATTTGTGGTAACTTATACTGAGATAATTGTAAACGTTTTCAAAAACTTTCATACCATTATTACATTTAGTCCTCACATAAATCTCATGAGATGAAGAGAATTAATTGTAGACTTTTCGGAGCATGGGAGAGGATTTCAGACATCACCTTGTTCAGATTTTATTAATGTTTTAATCAGAGGATATGAAAGTTTTAATAGTTCTAGAATAGAGCATAAGTGTCTGGAATTTTACTACATATATTACCTTCCCACTAGTGACTTTGACTCTATACTGGTCCCAGTATGTGTCATTCCCAATTTCCTCCTCCCCTTGCACCGTTTTATCATCTTATTGGAAAGTACACCATTCAATCTCTCCCTTTCATGAGGATTTGCAATAACTAGAAATCTGAACCCAGACTCATAAGCAGAGACAGAGCAATCTTGAAACAAGCACTTTATCTGTGATATTGTATGATGACTCAGAAAGGAAACCCAAGAGCATGTGGACAACAATGAGCCAATGAAGTTGAGAGTCAAGCTCAAACTTGGAGTGAACCTGATAAACTGAGTGGTCAAAGGAAACTTAGTAAGAACAAGTCTAGAGCTTCAAGCTTAATATATTTTACTACCAGACTATTTTGATCATGAGGATGGTGGAAGGCTGTAGCATGCTGAGGCACAGGGGAAATTGTTTTTACTAAATAATTCTCACCTGTTCCTGTGACTTAGGTAGCATAGGTGAGTTCTATCAACAGACAGAAAGAGTCCTCAAGGAAAATTGTCAAGGCTTTTGAATATTCTTTGCAGATGATCTGGTTAATGCACTATGGAATTACAATATGTTGCCTAGAAACTAAAATAGCATTCTGTTGATTTTTGAACATCAACCAACAATCTATGATGTTGCCTCATTATCTCTCCCCACCCCAGGGGTCAAATTTATTTTATTTAGAAACATCTCAGCATTTCCATTTATTTTTTGTGTGTATAATTTTAAATTCAGAGAAACCATTTCTTAAAATGCCTGACATTAAAGAAAACCTGGCACTGTATTTCCACGACTGAAGCCAAGTAACATGTATGGAAAGGAGCAGGGTTTAACATGTTGAGTGCGCCAAATTTTCCTTCAGATTAACATTTGTGCCATATGTTGGTACCCTAAACCCAGTACTCCTAAGGCTGATGAAAATGCAAAAGGAAGCATTCTCAGACTGAGTCCTGTTCTCTCTCTTTGTAGACACTATTTTATCTGGATATTAACAATGATCTTCCTTTTGGAGTGAGAATGAATACCTACTCTCTAATTCTTGGTGAGAGGTCAAACATTCTGATTTAAGAGGTTCTATTTAAAGTATACTTATCTTTTAAATATAAAAAGGGCCTATATTTCCAATGCTTTGTATATGGCTGCTTTGATGGTTTAGAGGCGTGCTGTCCAATTTAGTACTCACTAGCCACATGTAGCTTTGAGCTCATCAGATATGGCTGATCTGAATTGAGACCTGCTGTGCATGTAAAAGGCACACTGGGTTTTAAAAAGTTACTTAAAAAGTAAAATGCCTCATTAACAATTACTGTACTCATTACATGTTTAAACAATCTTTTTATTTATTGGGTTAAATGAAATGGATTATTCAAATTAAGTTCACCAGTTTCTTTTTACTTTTGTAATATAACTAGTGGAAAACATAAAATTACACTTATGGCTTGCACAAAATTATGTTTCTATTGAACAACCCTGATGTAAAGATTGGTTTTGATGAAGGATTTTATCAATTTATTATACAACCAGGCCATGGAGCTGGAGAGGACTCGGGGTGGTCATCTATCCCACCTCCTGTTTTCAGTAAGGCTGGACTCCAACTAAATAATCCTACAGTAAATCTTATTTTAAAGATTTGTTGAAAAATAAATTGTCTAACTTCTGTGGCTTGATTGAATATAAGCAGTATAAACAAAACAGAAGCAATTATTCTTGAACTCATCAACACTTATGGCCAATCCCAAACCAACTTATACTTGCTAAGTACATCTTAGATCTCTACATTCATCCTCACCAACTCTACGGTCCAAGCAACCATGATCTCACCTGTGCTGCTGCATTTGTCTCATCAACGTTCTTCCACATCGCACTCTTACTGCACTGATGCAATCTTTTCTCTTCAAAGCAGCGTAGTAAGCTTCTCAACCAGCATGTGTGACCATGCCATCCCCTTGCCTGAAGGCCTCCAATATTTTCTCAGGGATGTCAGGGTGAAGTTCAAAATTTAAACATGGCCCACAAGCCCGACACAGTTGACTGTAATCCATTTCTCTAGCTGCATCTTGCCCATGTCCTCCAAGCTTTCTGCATTTTACTTATAGGGCCTTCTTTCAGTTCCTCATCCGCACTATGCTCCCCCTCCCTAAGAACCTCCAGACATGCCATTCCCTAGAACACTACTCCTCTCTCTCTGCCTTCTTTGCCTGGTTGACACCTATTTATTCAGATCCCTGAGCTCGAGTGTCCCTTCCTCAGCACTTCCTGACCAGGGCAGATATACCAATTTTGACACTCAGTGTGTATCAGAGTGTTGATTTTACATTTACTTGTGTGTAAATTTAATTAATTTACATTAATTACTTAATGTCTGGTTCCCTTTGTAGACTGTTTGCTTCATGAGGGCAGCAAGCCTATTAGCTCACATCCACTATTGTCTCCCAGCACAGTGCCTTGCACATAATAGGCCCTCAATTACCAGAAGGGGCAAGGGATAAAGTACCAACAAGAATCCTGGCTCTTCTTCCTTTACTACTCTTGAATGGAGAGGGAACACCCCTCATCACCATTCCTTCACAGGTCACTTACATACTCAGTGGAGCACCTGAGTGATTGCACCAGGATATCCATTAGCAATGGGTTCTGTTTCCATTATCTATCTAGAATCCAACCACTTTTTACCACTTCATTACCCAAGCCACAACAATCTTCTTCCAGGAATTTTGGCTTTTCCTCTGAAATAGATAGATAATCACTTCCTAATAGCCTCCTAATTCTTTTCCTTACTTCCATCCTTGGCTCCTCTTAGCCTACCCAAGAGAACAGTCACAAGGACTTCATTAAAATGTAAATCGCATCTTGTCACTCCCCTGCCTAAAACCCTCCAACAATTTTCTATTTTAGAATAAAATCAATGTCTACCCATTCACTTTCCGTGAGATAGTTACCTCTCTAACCTCATACTCGACCTCAAGCTCCCTTGCTTACTCTACTCCAATCCCTCTGGCCTTTTGTGGTCTCATACACACACCAGCACTGGGCTCCTCAGATCCTTTACACCCGCTGTTCTTTCTGCTTGCATAGCTCTTCCCCAAGATACCTACATGGCTCTCTTCTTTGCTTCCTTCAAGTTTTTGCTCAATATCACCTTTTCAGTGGGGCCATCCTAACTCTGCTTCTCCCCACCCAGCATTCCCTAATCTCTCTCCTTCCTACATTGTCTTTTGTTCCCTGATATATTCCCAGTGCCTAACACAGCGTCTACCAGGAAGTGGTTGCTAGATAAATGTAGAAATATTGAGGCTCAGCTTATGCACCTGAAAAATAAGTGTGCTTGAACCCAGCATCAAGCATGAACATGCAGAGTTGGCCTGTGTCCAGAGGGGGACAGACTTGGCTCCACCTTGGAAAAGTTCAGGAGACTTGGAGGCTCCCTAAGCCCTGACCAACTGCTTAACCTCTCAGCTCATTTCTGCAACTGTCTGTGAGGCCCCAGGAAGCAGTTTGGATCCAGGGAGCATGTAAATGCTCCTTCCAACATCCTCCTTCTACTCCCTCTTCCATCCCCACCACACACAATATTCTACCCAATATTCTCTCCCTTTCCAAGGACACAACCAGGCTATTTCAAAAACTGATATTCGGATCCAAAACATTAGCCAACACACTGTGCTTCTGAATGGGCACAGGAAAAGGCAGAAGACCTCTGAGCAATTTCCTGGCCCTATATTTTTCCATTCCAGTAAAAGAGGTCTTCTTTAGCTCAGGAATCTCTCTCGGAACCAAGCCAGTGCCTTAATGGTGCATGCCATTTTTTTTTTTTTTACTGCCTAGGCTTGTTTCTTTGTTCTTTTATTTTCTATTTTAAGTTATCAACACCTGGGTCTCTTCTGTCAAAAACATTTTGACAACCAGCTCTACCAGGTGTTGACTGCTAGTTCAGGTACATATAAGGCTAATGGAAAGTTCCCGTCCTAAACAAGCATTTTATTTAATGATACATAATACTTAAATTGCACTCTCTGCCTTCAAAGAGTTTTGCAGATTTTACACTCCATTAGGCAGAGCAGGACTTGGTTCATGTCTGATGGCTGGGAAACAAGCAAGGTTAAACAATTTGCCTAAAGCTATAGCTAGCTGTGCTTTGGACAAAGTACTTTGTGTATTTTAATGGATAGGAAAACATAACTGATTTTTTTTAAAAGTACTTCTTTAACAACTATTTTCATCAGTAAATAAGTTCTGAGTTCTTCCTCCAAGCCTCTTTAAGCCATATTGTGATTTACACCCTTGGCTGTACTGGCTCCCTGCTGTCTCCAAACACCATTTCCCATTCCTCTTCTCCTTTTCCCCTCCCCCTTCTCCTCTACCTCTTCCTTGCCTTTATCCTCTCCAAGTTTCTGGGATACTCTACCTGCTGAGGGGAACCCACTATATCCCCAACTTGACAGGAACCCTTATCCCTGTCCCTAGGACCTACTTTCAGGTGCTAAGCATATTATTAATGGATGGGATCAAGTTCCTAAGGATGGTGAAAACCAGAGAATAAGCTGATGTATCTTCCTGGCCTATCAATTTTATGTGGTGGTGAGTAATAGAAAACATTTCAAATGAAAACAAATATAGATATGCTCTGAAGCAGAATGCAAGAAATCAGGACAGGTTAAAGTCTGAAATTGCACCTGTGGCAAATCACTCAGGATTTCTTTTCCATATTTTTCTCTCCCATTAGGACAGAAAATCTTACTAGTAGATATTAAAAGTCTGAGAAGAATTGACATAACAGTCTTTCCTCTGGGCTCCAGGGAGATGAGATATTGGAATTGATTTTTCTAGGGCTTATGAAATCAGTCTCATTTTTTATTGTTCCTGTGAGCAAGAATTTTTTTTTTCCTGGAGACTCTTAGCAATGGAGGGAATCTGGGCCATGCCTTCCCCTGGTCCTTGAACATCCACCAATGAGATAAAGGCAGCAATCTGACCAAACTAAGAGCACAGTGGTCTTTATCTCATTACTCAGCAAATAAAAACAATAAGCAAGGAAACCTATTGCACTTAAGATTATGATTAAAAAGAAAAATCTGGCATGTGTTCAAAGATAAAACTTCTATTACATAATGATTTCACACTGAATGTGTTGATCTTTAAAGAAAATGGAATGGGTAAAATAAAACAAAGGCTGAGCCACAATAAGTCTGATTTGGCTTTGCCTGTCCACAGCTAGGTACAGGTGCACATGTATCTCTAAGCCCCAAGGACACATAAGCCTAGCACTGCAATTGGAGAGAAGGTCCAGCATCATGTATGTAACATGCATATAGGAAAGCAGAGAGAGAGCTCAGGAAACAAAGTCAGAAAAGGTGATTTTGAATCCCAGCTCCACCACCTACTAACTTTCCTAAGCATCCATTTTCTCAGCCATAATAATGCCTTATTCATTAAATGCTTCTAGCTGTTGTGGGCACATGGTTGGGTTGCATTTTTCTATTCCCTTTATATGTAGACACAGCCATGAGACTTTCTTTGGCCAATAAAATGTGAGCACAAGTGACATGTGTCATTTCATTGTGGAATCTTTGAAAAGCAATCCATGGTTCCACATAGTTTTCTTTTCCTCTGCCATAGCAGCATTTCCCTCAAGCATTTTCGACAATAGCTGTTCTATCAGCCAGGAGCTGAAAGTTAGAGTGACCCAAGTCAAAGCTACTGCTGAGTCATATAATGGACATGTGATGAAATGGGAAATACAACTTTGATTTCTTTCTTTCTTTTTTTGGAGGCTGTTTGTTATTAAAGCATAACACACTCTATCCTGACAAATACACTATTTCATGGACCTAGAGTGCTAAATAAATGTTAGTTCTTTCCTCCCTCACCAATGTGTCTGCGTTGCAATCCTTCCCAGCCCTTTCTTATTAGCCATGGGCTGTGCTGCTCTTCAGAGAGTTTTTCCAATGAAAGAAAAATGAAAATAAACTTTAATTCAAGAGGTCTTAAAGTAGTTCCTAAATACCCTGGTGAAAAGCTGAGAGAGCCCCTACGTGGAGCTGAGTTGGAAATTCCCAGGATGGGAAGAGAATCTGGTTCTCTGAAATTTTCAAAAAAGAAAGGAGCTGACGGCCTTCTGAAAGAAATCAGCCAGAAAGTAAAACCAATGGACCCTGAAAATTTCCAACCACAGAGAACACTCCACCCCCAGCACCACGCTGCTATTGTGGAGCTGGGATCAGGGGTCGGAGACCTCTTGGGGGCCCAGTTCTAATTCTCCTTTAGCATGTTATCTGTCTTGGAGGGAGGTGGAGTCTTTGTTCTACGTAGTACCAGCCTTCGTTTCAGAGAGAATGATGAAGATGGTCAGACCTCAAGCTTTTAGTCATTTCCTCACTGGCTCCTTAAGAGGCCTGCCCCTTCCTCCACCTGATCCAGGCTGTGGCTTTCTGAAAGGAGAAGCCACCCGGGCCACTGCTGCTACTTGAGTAAACGCTTAGAGTTAGTCACTTAGCAACTTACTCAATTAGGCCACCAGCCTAATACCTTTTCTGGGTGTTTTAGTTTACTCAGGAGGGGAAAAGTTCCTACCTAAAATTACACTGAAAAGCCATGCCTTTGAGCTTTACTCAAAGGGTAAATCCCAATTAATCCATTCAGAAGGCATTCATTACAGCTGTGGGTCTCCAAATTGTTGAAAATGTTGAGGAGAGGGGAAGGAAAAAGGAATGGAATACAGATGAGACAGAGCTGTACAACCTTTGAAGTTGCTTCAACTGTGACAAGTTGCTTTACTCTCTAAGCCCCAATTTCCTCACATGAAAAATAGCAATAAAAAATAATAACCCATCTCACAGGGTTATTATAAAATTTCAAAAAATAAAAATTAGAAGCCTCTGGTATTAAAAAAAAAAAAAGGCACTCAATAAATAGTAAGAATACTAATATTGGGCTTCCTACCAACCCTGGTAAGAAAATAGTTTCATGGTTGTAAAAAGGAAGGAGGAAGACCTAAGACAAGACTAGGGATGGGCAGATAGAAAAATAACAAGGCACATCAATAATTCTCAGTCCAAAGTCCTTCCTTTTTACTCCAGGCCTCTTCATCTGGATCTTTTGAGGGAGAATCCCAGCAGCTTCTGTAACCCTGGAAACAGGCCTTGGAGAGCCTGGCTCTACTGTGCACTGGCCGAACCATTGGGATGGGGAGAGGGGCCACTCGGGGTCAAACATTTGGAGAAGGCCAAACTAGAGAGTTTATAGAGGTGAGGAGACATGGACCCATATCTTCCAGAGATGCTGACGGAACCTGGCATGCCATGAAGGAGGTGTGCTGGAGGCCTGGGGCCTTGGTAACGTATGCTTAAATACTTCAAAGAGCTGAGGCTTAAATGGACTGGGTTCGTTTCCTGTGATCCCGGTAGGCAGAAACAGGGCCAGTGGGTGGAGGTGACAAGGGAAGCATTCATCTCCACTCGCCAGAACCGTTAATTTACTGGAAACTTCTGGAAGCCTTAAACTGGATCTTCTTCCCTTTCGCGTCTATAGCACCAGCACAGAGCCTCATCACATGGGACAGCCGAGGAGCAGTAGCTGCCAGGAGTTCGACTGGCTGGCTGGTCTTGGGGGAAAAAGCTGATTCTGAGAAGCTGATAGCTCTTTATTGACCCACTTGTCTGAGGCCTTGTTAAAATAACCATGTCAGCCAGCAGTGACACTCGGGGCAGCCCATCTTTTAAAGTCTAGCAACATGCCCTTATCTTCTGCCTTCAATACCACATTTTGCAAACACTGAAGAAGGAAAAAAAAGTTTCTTTCCGGCTCAAAGGTTATGTAATAAAGCTCAAGAACTATCAGTGGGATGATCTGGAAGTGAAATTTTAAGCTACATAAACATTGAGCCTGCTAGGAAAGGTCATCCTAACTTCCTTTGACCTTCTTTTAACTATGGTCCTCAGCATTTTGATTTGTGGCAAGAAAACATTGCTTCTCTCCACCTATCGAGTGGTCTACTGGCCTTGTGTCCTCTTGAGGAATAAAGCCTGTAGTTGACACCAGTGCCAAGCCCAGACACTTTCTGCTTGATCCCTTCAGTAAATGTCTTGATGAACTTAACACATAAAGTCGATAGACTTGGAAAGTTTGCTGGACCAGAAGAAACATTATCATCTCTCTAGCTTGAACTCACTGAAAGCCAAAACGCAGGTGCCCCAACTGCCCGCCTGTGACTAAGGGAATGTAGATGAGGAATTACATATCTAGAATTGCCCTTTATTCCTAGTTTACATTTATTCACTAATCAACTCCAAGAATGTCTAGCAAGTCCCAATTATGGGTCAAAAACAGCGGTAAGTGGTGCCTAACACAACAATAATACTAGCAGCATTTGCTGTGTGTTCCCACTGCAACAAGAATGTGTCAAAAATGTCAACTCATGTGACGGTCACAGCATTCTATTCTTTTTCCTCATTTTGTCATTGAGGAAACTGGGACACATGTAGGTTAGGCAAATTGCTCAATAAAGGAACAAATCAGGGTTGTTGTTTTTTTTTAGATAGATAGCTGTTAAAGGGAAGAAATTGAAAATAATGATGTATACTTCCAGAAGCTTTCTAGACTTCTATCAAACATACAGACTTACTAGGGAGCAGTTTAAGGACTGGAAAGCTCATTGCCACCAGAAGACCGAGGTTATTCAAAGTGCCTCCCTACAGTGCATTAGTGAACCCTGGCTTTGGCCCACCGCAGTGGTTCCCAGGCCTCTCAGCACGAGGTCTCCCTTTGTAAATTTTAAAAAAATAAACTTATTTTGCAAATCCCCAGTAAATTAGAAAAAGTTCAAAATAATGAAAAGCTATCTTGAATTCATTATCATCTTTGAATTAATTTACGTTTTATTAATTACCGCACTATAACCAAATTGGAAAAACAGAGGTTCACATACTTTCAAAACACTGTGTTAGTCAGTATGCAAACATTAGACACTTGACATCTACACAGCTACTCCTCGACTCCTTGCAGTAACTACACAGAGATCCAGGTCCTTCTCTGAGCCTCGGTTTCCTCATTTCTAAAGTGAGGACAGCAAGAGGTTTTTCAGAGGATCTCAGAATTAATGTGGGATCATAAAGAATTTAGACAGCTCTTATTCTGGAGAAGAGAAAAATGGTTAATAACCCAGCCCCTGACAAATATTGCTCCAATGTAGTTAGGGAGAACAGACACACGTGAAAGAATTATGTGTGCAGGGCAACCCACTAAATGAAACCATTACTTTGGGATCTAGTTCTAGAACGTGATCTGATCATCGATAAGGCAGGGAGTGCATGCAAAAGGGTACCTTACATACGGGGAATTTAATTCACTTAAGAGCTGTCACTAAGAGCAAATATATATACACACTTTAACAGCTGATAGCTCAATTTTGAAAGTTAAGTGTATTTTAATAAATAGTGCCTTTATAATTATTCAAAGTGTGCGTATACATTTTTGGGGGGACATTATATATATATAAATACTAAATAACACTACACTCATATATATATATGTATATATATATATATATCTCACTATATGTAGAGACATTGATAGATAGATATAGATATAGATATAGATATAGATATAGACATAGATATAGATTCTGGGGGCAGGGGAGTTACTGTCTATGGCTGAGAAGCTTGAAATGACAGTAACACACATTGCTGGTGTACACAGTCCCTTGCTTCGCTGCACGGAGGCTGGAATTGAGAAAACAGGCATGTGCACCTCATGGTGATAGAAGATTTCTGATTCAGTTTGAAGCTGCAACTCATATTTATTAAATGGCTACCATGGAGAGGGAGTGATACAATGGCCCTAATATTAATATTTAATGCTGTTTTGATTCAAATGTATTTTAAGGCACATTTATTATGCAAATAAAAACTTGCTGCTTAACTGGTCCAACCCCCAGCATAATGTCACAAGCTTGAAATTTTACAGCCTGCATTCGTCACATTTTCAGGATATAATTGCCTCCAAGGGATGAAATCTTGGAAGAAGTTTCCCTCAATGACATTGGCTTGGGGACAGTAGAAATTACTCCAGTCTGTCCTTTTGGTTGTGGATTGAAAAGAAAAGAAAAAAGAAATCCATTTCATCTCTCTCAGTTCATGATGTTAATGAGTACACAGCTTGATAACTTCAATGCCTCCAGGAAACCTCCAGGGTCCATAAGCAGAGGAGTTCAGATTAATAATTAAAAGGGGTAACATTTATTGAATATTACCAGGCACTGTGCTGAGCAATGACATGAATTATCTTTCTTAACCCTTACAACAAACCCTAAGAGAGTGGTGCAGTTTTATACCTGACATGCAGATGGAAAAATTACAACTACCCGTGGTCACACCAAGGCAAGCAAGGACTTTGGGATTTGATGTCAAGCAGTTGCCCCTAAGATGTGGGTTGTAACCTCTCCTCTATGGTTTCTTGCTACTACCTCATACCTGGCTTTCTAGGATGCCTTCTCAACCTGGTTGACAGCCATATTTTACATGTTAAGAGGACAGGGACCCAATAAAGTGAGAGGTATCTGAGTGAGAAAAGATAAAGACATGGGTTGTTGCTTTACACTAGTACTGCAGGCCCATTGCATGAAATTTGTGCATGGGAGGGGGGATTCCCTCAGCCCAAACTGCACTCTCTCCAATCCAGGACCTCTTAGGGGATGTCGACTGCCTGGCATGTATGGAACTGGCAGTTGGACATCTCTCACAATCTGGGAAGACTGACTCCTAGCTGCTCACCTGCCTGCCTGCCAGATTGCTCCTAACTGCCCCCTCTGCCAGTCTGATCACCCCCAACTGCCCCCCTGCTGGCTGGAATGCCCCCAACTCCTCACGCGCCCCTCCCCCCCGCCCCTCCCCCCCACCAGCCTAGTCACTTCATGCAGCCTGCTGTTCAGTCGTTACCTTGACAGAGTCCTGGACAATTTGCATAGTTCTCTATTATTAGTATAGATGTGGCAGTGATGGCATGCTGGCAGGGAAAGGATCAGAGGAATGTGACGATCACCCTTAACTAAACTCTCAGAGTATGGAACTTAAAATAGGAAGTTTCCTTAGGGACCAACTGTCAACCCCTTCATTTTACGGAAGAGGAAATAGAGTCCTAGGCAGTTGCCCATGATCACAGAGCTGGTGTGGGACTCAAAACTATCTCTCTCTCTCTCTCTCTCTCTCTCTCTCTCTCTCTCATTATTTTTGATCAAGTACAAAAGGATATACAGTGAAAAATTTCCCCTTACATACCTTTTCCCCATCTCAGCCATCTCATGCCCTGCCCAAATACAATTATCTGTAGAAATATTCTATACATGTCAAAAATAGGCTTCATTTTTACACAAAAATTATAGTGTTCTACATACTGGCAGAATCTTGCTTTTTTTTTTTTAACTTAACTATCTAGGTTAGAGATTGTGCCATTATCAGAACATATAGAGCTGCCTCATTCTTTTTATTTTCAACTTTTTTAACAGCTCTATTGAGGTCAATTTATATAATATAAAATTTGCACATTTTAAAGCATCAGTATGATGAGTTTTTGAAAATTTATACAGTTGTGACTTCATTAACAAAATACAATTTTGAAATAATTTTAACACCTCCAAAAAGTTCCATTTTGCTCATTTTAATCAATCCCAATTCCACCGGAGCCCCAGGCAACCACTAATCTTGCTCCATAATTTTGTGCTTTTCACAATTATAAATGGATGAAATCATCCAATATTTATTGTTTATCTGGCTCCTTAAATAATATTGTATCTGCTTAGCATGATGTTTTTGAGATTTATCCACAACCTGCATATAACAGGAGTTTCTTTTCATTGCTGAGTAGAATTCTATTGTATAGGTATACCACCCTTTGTTTAACCACTCACCAACTGTATGTTAACAAATGTTTTATCCTTTGTTTCATCGAGTAGGTAAAGAATCGCATCTCATCGTTTTCATTTTCATTTTCTTATGAAGTAGGATGAGTGACTTTATTTACACATTTAAGAGTTAACAATATTTCATTTTATGTGAAATGTGTGCTTCATGTCATTCTCCCATAATCTGTTCATAGTAAGTTCAAATGCTTCCCCTAGTTTTTTGTTTGTTGAGTTGAGGCCCCATAGGAGATTTTATTTTAATGTAACAAAGTATATAATAAACACTAAGCCTGGGTAAAACTAGAAAGAATTCCCCCTATCCAGAGATTTTAAAAAATCTTCCTTTTTTCCTAGTATTTTTGTTTTTAACATTTGAAATCTTTGATCTGGAATTTATTTTAATTTAAGAAATAGGAATATAAGTTTATTTTCCCTCAAAATAGCTGAATAGGGGTCCCAACATCAATAATTATATAATAACTTTCCTCTTTGAAGTGCATTGATATTTTTTATCATATATTACATTTTCATATACATTTGGGTTTATTGGTTTGCCATATTTTAATGTGTCAACAAACACATTCAAACCTCTATTCTCTGGATCAAAGTTTAGCCTTCTTTTTTGCAACATTCTCCCAACAGAACACAGTAAGTGAGTGAAGCACATATGAATTGCTTGCAATAATACTTGAATTTTCCCTCACCTTCTATCCCACTGCCATTAGCTAACAAAATCCAAGTTCTCTTTAACATTGCTAAGAAATATATACTTACGACAGTAAATCTGTTTGGAAATAGAGGGGACTGAGAATTGGATACTACATTCTTCAGTCAAATAACAATTTGGTGCTAGCTCATGGTTTTCTTCCAATAATTTTGGATAGGCTGAGCATGTGTGTGTGTGTGTGTGTGTGTGTGTGTGTGTGTGTGTGTGTGTGTTTATATACACATGTGTAAGGCAGATGTGCCACATACAGAAGAGATAGTACTTTACTTAACCAAGTCCATATTTGCCCAAGAACAAATACATTTAGTGCTTTATGTTCTAATCCTTCTGATAGGATTTGCTCATGGTTCAATGTCCTTCCCAACTGCAGGTATTAAATATGTGATGCCAAAACTCCCCTTCCAGGAGGCTCAGAAGAAGCAAACAGGAGTCAAGGTAAGTCATGGCAAAGAGTGGAAGATAGGAGCACTTAGAGGTTGTAAAGACACACCAAATGGAATTGCCTTCTTCAAAATGATATCGTTTGGGGCTGCACCTTCATTTCTCAAAAAGAGCTCTCCATTCTTTCTCTAACATCGCCTTTCAAGCCCAGGCCCTCGCCTGCAGCCAGGACATAAGAACTCACCATTCCTGGGGACCTTCATAGAGCCAGAGGTGGGTGGTTGTGCCAGATGTGACTCGGGTTCAGGAGGGCTGTGGGTAATGTTGGAGGAGACGCCAACTTACTGGCTCCAATCTTTGATGTCCCTGGATGGTCAAAATGATACTCAGAATAGCCCCTCCTTGCCCATATCTCTTAAAATATCTGGTAGGAGGCAGGATTCTCAATATACCTAGGAATTACTATGTAGAACTTTTTGCGTGTTCCTCACTCTGAGAATCCAAGTTCTAGTAGCTCAGAAACCCTGTCTTTATGGATTAAGTATAGTAGCTCTTTAGCGTCTTAAAAGTGTCCAGTATACACAGATTTTAGGATAATGCTGGAAGAACTCTTTATGTACATTTTTTAAAAACTGAAAATCTGGATTTTTTAAAAACTGAAAATCTGGATTTTTTAAACTGTAGGGGCGGGGTGAGGGGGAGAAATCCCACTAGGCTGTGGGAAAGAAAACTGCGTGAACTAGAGAAACAGCAAGAAACAAAGTGGCCTTGTGTTGTGGCGGGCGTTCCACAAGACAGTGCTGGAGACCCCAAGCTTTTCCTCTCCTTTTACTCCCCGTGGACAAAGACCAGAGGGGCTCCACGAAGGGGGGGATGGCCCGTCTCCATCCAGGCACAGGCCCCGTTGTGTCCGGGCTGGAGCAAACCAGAGGCGATTCCGGCCCTCTCCCTCACTGTCTTCCGGCCCTGCTTCCTCTCCCCACCCCTCCAACAATAGCCCCCTCTGGATTTCTGTTCCAAGAGAGAACGGTGAGTCCCCAACGCAGAGGAAACTGGAAGGATTCTTTCCGCAGGGCTTTCTAACTGGGGAGAGTGAGGTGTGTGCTCTGGCATCTGCTCGTTGGCCTTGATGCTGGAGACCCAGCCCCGATTCTTCCCCGACAAGCAGCAGTAGCAGGGCTTCTGGTCCCCTTTCTCCAGCAGTCAAGGGGGAACGCTGGCAGAGTCTCTCTCTTTCCTGGAAGGACTCTGAGCTACTCTCTCTTGCACTGCTGCTTCTAAATGTTGTTGTTGTTTTTTTATTCAAACTGCTGAAAAAGCTGGACATCTTTTGGGGGTGATGTCCCTAAAATACTTGCCCCTGCCCCTGCTGAGACTTTCTTACCCTGGGCCAGTATTTCTGAGGACCAGAGAGAGACTTGGGCTTCTCTCCAGATTTATTAGATCTGGGGAAAGGCCTAGGAACCCACTCCAGGTGATTCTGAAGTTTGGTGCTCAGAATTACACTTGAAAAGCAATATCCCGGACCTTTCCTCTCTGAGATTATCAGGATCCGTTGGGATGGAGTTAACTTGCTGAGTGAGATCACAGACATCATGCCTGATGCTGCTCAGAGCTGAAGAGACCCAAGACTTGTCCAGGAACACTACTCTCCGGGAGGGAGTTACGTTGTCGCAGACAAGGTCAAAGTTAACCTTGTCGCTCTTTGGAACAGGGTCCTACACTCCGAAATCAATCTGTGTACACATCAGGGCAAAACCCTAAAGTAGCGCTGCTCAGACCTCAATCACATGGAGATCGTCTTAAAATGCTGATTCTGATGAGGGAGGTCTGGGACAGAGCCTGAGAGTCTAACAGACTCTCCCAGGTGATGCTATGCTGTTGGTCCTTGGACTACTTTTGAGGAGCACCGCCTTAAGGGATACTTAAGGCAGATGATACTTTCTTCTTAGGGAGAAACCAGTAAACAAGCAAATCAATCTGGTGACCTCGAACACATCACTCACTTGTAGTTTCTCTGTTAAACGAGGTGGTTGCCCTTCTTCACCTCTACAATGGGGGTAATAAAGCACCTACTTCTTAGAATGGGAGGATTAAGTGAAATGATGTCTGTAGAGTTCTCGGCAGGCCCCGAACTTGATAGTGACTCCTCCATAAAAGCTGCCATTGAAGGTGGCGGTGCTCTTCTGGTTATCTCATCCTCCCACTTACGACCAGCTGCCCTCAGAGAATGAGGTTTAAGTGAGGCCTTCACATAGCAAAGGGGAACAGGAGAATGGGTCAGAATGGCTTGTGTGAGCCCTGGCACTTGGCACTAAAGAGACAGGCTTTATCGATGTGAACAGAGAGAGCTTCTTTTGTTTCTACCACAAATAATAGAAACCTTAGACCCCCCCAAAAAAAGTTATTATTGTATTTATATTTATCACTTTAAATTTGCCAAATAAGTGCACGACTGCCTCCTCCCAGGACTTGGCCATTTGGCTGTCTCCGTGGCCTAATTACATAAAGGAAAGGGCATTGTGCTGCACAAGGATGTCACACTTCCCTCCCTGCATCCACCCCCTCGTGTTTGTATAAACTCAGCCCAAGTGGCATCCCTTTAACTTGGATTTACAGCCCTGCCGAAAAAAACAGGGAGCGCTGAGCATTTCCTACAAGGCTGAGTCCTGGCTCGCGGCTCTTTTAGCCACGGAAAAACAAATGACCATTCTGTCCCCCCATGCCAAAAATAATCTGCTAACCCATCATCTGCCCAGAAAACATATGAAAAATAAAATGCAACCAACAGTGTTTTGTGTGTATCTGATAAATGTTTATTTCCACGAGCAAGTGGGTGGTACTTACATGGAGCAGCCCGTGCACAGAATGGTGGAACAAGCCACAGCTCGTCAGTGTAGTGGAGGGATCAACATGGCAGGCTGGCATGACACTGTCCAGACCCCCCAAAAAAAAGTTTGACTAACTTTTTCACTTATTAACTGATGCATTTGCCAGTATATAAAGGTAGTATATTTTACTCCACAGACCACTTACTTATTAAATCGTCTACTCAACAAATATTTATTGTGCACCTACTATATCTGCATGCCATGTGTTATTCTGGGTTCTGGGCATACAGGAAAACTCATGAAGTCCCTGTCTTCATGCTTGCTTTCTCGTGAGCTTACATGCTACATGTAACTTTGGATGAAGATGTGTTCTTATTCTTTTTATCTAAATGTGGTTGTTTTGACTATGTACATCTATACAATGGAATACTATGCTGCCATAAAAAAGAAGGAATTCTTACCATTTGCAGCAACCCGGGTGGAATTGGAGAACATTATGGTGAGTGAAATAAGCTAGTCAATGAAAGAAAAATTTCACATGATCTCACTCATTTGGGAATAATAAAGAACATTATAAACTGATGAACAAAAAGATAGATACAGAGGCAGTAAAGCATCAAACAGACTGTCAAATTACAGCAGGAAGGTTAGGGTGATGGGGGGAGATAAGAGATCAACCGAAGGACTTGTATGCATACATATAAGAATAACCAACAGATGCAAAACATTGGGGGGTGAGGGCATGTTATGGGAGTGGAGTTGTGGGGGCAATGGTAAGATATGTTTACATATAACACCTTAATAAAATAAAATAAATGTTGTTGTTTCATTTAGATGTAGCTGGTATTTGGCTAGCTGTTTCTGAAAGTATATAACCAGATATGTGTTGCCTCACTGTTCCTGTCAGATGGAGACCTGTGTCTGTTGGTGCTTTGCTTAATTGGCCATATAAACATAGGAGGAAAAATATCAAGTGATTTAGGTAGAAATAAAATCAGGGAAATCAAAACAATTTTTCCTATAAGTTACAGATTTTTCTTATAATTAAAGCAGACTTAACATGATGTCTGCGTGTTGTTTTTTTAAAAAAACACTATTATCAACTTGCCCTTCCAATGTAGAAACAAAGTAAAACCAAAAGAAACTTATGCGATTGACTCTACCAATATTTTTAAATAGTGAATAGAAAAATGTAATATCTGTGTTATCCTTGAAAGAAGGCATGCTCATTTTAAGATATAAATAATATAGAAATGCATAAATCAAAAAAGGCTATTCATACATAATCACAATATTTATAGATCTCAGTAATTGTTTTTATACAATTTATATATGTATGGTTAAAGAGCATTGATCAATTTCATCAGATTGCTTGACTATCATATTCCTTAATTTATAAGATTTCTAGAATAACTGCTGATAAATTTAAGACTAGTTTCCAGAAAGAACATCCAAAACAGAATAGTAATTCCAATTAGAAGCATGGTTCTTAAAACATATACTTTTATTTATTGTCAGTGCAACCCTGAAGAAGTCAACAAGACACTGACCCTCCGTTTGAGAGAATCGCAGGATGTCAGCGTCAGAATCTCATAAATCTTCTAGTGCAGGGGGCAGGAGAGAAGAGTGTAAACAAGCCCGAAGATGAGCTCTGGTACAGTTTCTCTCTCTCTCTCTCTCTCTCTCTCTCTCTCTCTCTTTCTCTCTCTCTCTCTCTCCCTCCCTCCCCACCCCACCCCCTCTCTCTCTACACACACACACACACACACACACACACACAACACCTTAAGAATCACTGATTTGGTCCAATTCCATCATTTCATAGGTGAGAAACTGAGGTCCAAGCAAGTGAAGAAACCTGTCAAGTCTCGCACACAGGAGGTGGCAGAACAGAACAGAAAGGTCTGACTCCATCTGGCCTTTGTCTGCTGCACTGAGCTGCAGTGGAAGACACCTTCTGCTGGAACAACCCAGCTTCAGTTTGCTCTCCGAAGGTTAGGTTGTCCACACAATCTCCATTGCATCAGAGCCTCTAATTCTAACTAAAGAACCTCATGGTTTGGGTTGCTGGTGGTCGGTTTGGGTGGGTATTGCCGTTGGATGTTTTGCTTTTGGAAAGCTGAGAGGGAAGTTGAATTAAGACCTAAGTTAATGAACCATTATTACTTGACAAACTAATCAGCGTATATGTTTAAAGTTTAAAGTGAGAGGAAAAATAGCAGCTGGGTAAACCCTCCAAACACACACACACAATGGTGACACCTGTGTTCTGTTTATTGGTGTGAAGGTAAGTGGCTCAATACTAAAATGTTTGAGGCAGGATCTCCAAGGGCGTTGAGCCCTTGGTGGGTGGGGTAACATGTTACTTCAAGTCCTTTTCTCTCTGGTTGTCATGAACTGCCACGGTGGTCTCCAACCAAAGTGTTTGCAACCCTGCCCGGCCAGGTCACCAACGACACAGAGCTGGAGGGCTTGGGAAGTGGGTGAAAGGGAGAATGAAATGTCTACGGATTGGCTACCATCTCTTCCAACATTCATCTGAGCTGAAAACTTCTATCCCAAGGCAAACTTTCCCCCGCACGGAGCTCTGCTGAACACAGATGGCCTTTTAATGAGGCTAAATCTGGCGTTTCCGCCATTATCGAAGGAAACATCAAAACATTCGCCTCTACCTTCCTTTATTTTACAAGAATTTGGGGTTCAGGATAATAAGCTGCACTCAATGTATGCCCAACTCGAAACCTATGAGGAGTAATTTTTGTTCTGATAGACCCTAGGTATAGTACTGATCAAGAAATATGAAACAAATTAAAATAGATGTATTCCAACCATGCATTGAAAAAAAAATACAGTACCCATAAGTAATAACACAACTTTTAAAAAGTCACAACTGACATTGACTCCCACTACTTGCCATGCATTGTTAATTGCGATGCATAAATGATCTTATTTAATCTTCACAGCAAGTCTGTTATGTTGATGCAATATTACATTTGGGAAAACTGAGGCTTACAGGGGTTAGTAAGTATTTGGAATAAGGCTCACAGTCAATAAGTCACAAAACTGAAATTCACACCCAAATCTGTGTAACAACAAAGTCCATGCTTTAGTTGCTCTGAGCCACAGCACAGCACACAAACCCACAGGACGCATCCTAACATCGCATTTATGCGACATATTTGTAATTTAGTTAAAGTATGTGTACAGTTCTGGCACCAGTTAATTAAAATGTTCTGTGTGTCAAATTCTGGATCACCCAGGCTGGAGTTCCCCTGATGATATCACAAAAGAGCCTCTGATGAACCCAGAGAAGAATCACACACTGGAAGTTTCCACAGATGCCAGCTCACTCCCTGGAATGGAGTGAACACAGATTGGCACTAACCAGACTAAACTAGTCCATGGCTTTTTCTCTTTCAGTAGCTGAAGCTCCCTCTCCTCCCCCCGCTCCCCTGCACTGCTCCCCATCAAATATTCTCATGGCAATGACTTAACAGAGTTGAAATATTGACTTTTTTTTTCTTTAAGAGAAAAGAAGATCCCCTGATATCCTTACCCTCAGGCTGCAGTGGAGACCCATGCTAGAAGGGAGGTGTTGCAGGTGCCATCGGCACATCACCTTTCGCCTTGTTCGCCTTTAGTCAATGCAACTCTGCTGTCACTTTGTAAAAATAGTGTGTTGCATTTTATGCTTTTATCCAGTAACTCAAACCGGAGAGCATTCTGTGATGTTGTTTTAATTGGGCACAAAATTAAATACATTATCAAGGAAAAGCGAAACTGAAAGAAGCAAGTCAAGATCGCAGTCCTGAGTTTTCTACTAGGGTCACAATTGCTGATAAAAGATGCAAAGTGCCCAATCCAATCCATTCCTGCTACCTTCTGACCAGATGATCTATGAAATGGGAGACTAGGGTAGGTGGTAGGGGAGCTGGAAAGCACTTCCAACTGTGATTAGAATGATTCTGCATCCTCAAGCAGGCACTCACTCATCAGGTCTCTTTTACGTTGCACACTGTACAGTGCTCCTGAGGAAAGTCTCTTGAAGAAAGGAGAAGAAAAAAGAAGTCTACTAATGGAACAAGACCTACATAACAATCCAGTTCTATCATATTTTCTCACTCTTATTAAGATGATGGCTCTTGAATAAAGATTTTGAGTAAAGTTTTAAATAAAGATTAATTACTTGATTGTGGTTAATGTATAGTTGATCAAATTAATTTATAAATGAGAGACTGGCTATTTTTATTACACTCTTCACATCCCAGGTGACTTTAGCCAGCAAATTTCATGGAAATGAATATTAAACACACACACACACACACACACACGCACACGCACACGCACACGCACACGCACACACACACCTCTGCATGGTTTTTGTCTTTCAACCATTCAACAATTCTTTGAATTAGATGATTAATATTAGTAAATTTAGACAGTCTTTCCGAGGGACCTTGCTGGCCTATTTTTGACGATGTGATCTTGCCTCCCTCCTGGCTTTCCACGATGAGTTCTTGGTAACATTATCCTCTCTAACGAACTTGACTGAAACAATTTAGACTTTAAAAAACAAGTTGTATGTTTTTAAGCTTGACGGGTTTGCCATGTCATCCTATTTGGAGTTTGGAAAACCAGGCTCTGGGTGAATATGTCTCAGTTACATCTATAGCTTAGTTCTTCACTCCTACTGACACAAGCGATCAATCTCAATCCTCCCATTCAGGGTACCTGGCATTTTCCAAAACCAAAGCAATCAGCCCCCAAATCTTTGTCTTCTTTTGTGTGGCAGATGACATCTTCCACTGGCAGTGGATAATCAATTTACACCCAGCCCACACGTGGAGCCTGCATACAGAGGCATCCCACACACAGTGCAATTCAAAGTGGCATTCCCTTCTTTTTGCCCTCCTACCTCCGCGATGCAGAATAACCGTCATAAATGCACATTTCTCTTTTGGAGGGCGCTGAGAGGAGAGAAAAGAACAAGAGGAGGGCACCTCAATCTAGACAACGGGTCGCAAAAGCCCCAGAGCAAACCACAGTTCTCAGCAGACATCACGGTAAGGTTCCCAAGGCAGAGCACCGAGGAGGAGTTGAATTCTCCAATGAGCCACCTCACACATTCCAGTGGCTCCTGATTAATCCAGCCACGTTATCTACCCCCCAAATTCAAATTTAACACAATGTCCCCAATGCACTTCTGTTTTCCAGTTCTGCCAGCCTCATCTCTGCAATGCATCAATCTTCTCTCTTTTTTAAAAATAAAATATTTAAGTTTAAATTCTGGGCCATCCATCAGCCGTCCCCCTTGATTGAGGATCACACCACGTAAGGCATTTTCTGTGGAGACGCCCATGGCAGTGCCCTCCCGGGGACGCTGAAATGGAAGCAGAAACGGTTGCGTGGGTAACTTACCAGCTCCTGAGTCTGAGTGGCTGCAGCAGCCCCCGTGCTCTACCTGGTCCCCTGCTCTCTCTGTGCCTCTCCTTCTCTCTCTCCCTCTTTTTCTCGGGTGCAGACTGCAGGGAACGTAAAGAACTCGCAGGGACAGTGTTTCAAATGACTTAAGAAAGAGAACAGGAACAATACTTCGTTCTCTTTTTCTCAGATGAGTACCTTCGGGAAGAAGGAAGGAAGGGAGGGGAGAGGGAGGAAGTCAACAACCCTTTGCTTTCCTGAAAAAAAATAAGGAAACAGAAGATAGACATCTCATTTTCTCTTAAACAAAATGTTGGAAGGGGCAAAAAAAAAGAAAGAAAGAAGGAAAAAAAAAAAACACCTTTGAAAAGAAAAAGAAAAAAGAATTCCTCAAAAATGCTCTGGGCCCTGGGAGCTTGAAAGAGATGAAAAGCCTCCCAGCCCCGCCTGTCCGAACAAAGGGGGTTCCAGAAGGAGGCTCTCCTGAGCTTGCCGGCTCTGGGGCTCTGGTGTCTCGTTTGCAGAACTGACACAGCCAAAGGGGAACAAATCATTCTCGTCGACTTGGAGCAAAGGAAAGCTGCGTCTGCTGTGCTAACTGAGGCAGACCTGCAGCCTGGGACAGCGGGGCGGCCCTGCCAGGCCCTTGCAAACTCCAGTGCTGCTGCAGACAACAGCCTGACCCCGGGACCCGCAGTGTTCTCCCGGGACCGACCCAGGAGCGCAGTCTGCATTGCTCTCTGAGCTTCATGCCCTGGGCCACGCCAGGCTTCCATCTTTGCTGATAGTTAAAAAAATAAAATAAAATAAAAATTAAAAAAGCAACTTACCACACTGGCGCTGGACATAGTTTTCTCAGAAGTGTTGTTTCTTTTGTCCTAGCCTTTACATTCCTAATGCTTCTTGGATTCACAACCTCCTCTGAAGCAGCGGAGGCCTTAGCCCCGCCAGCCTCAGGGCTGGGGACGCTGGACGCAGAAGGAGGGAGAAAATGGAGGGAACATCCTTTACCAAGTTAGGGGCACTTGGGAGTTCAGGGGGCAGGCATGGGCTCCGATTAGGGTTAGGAGCGTAGGAATGAGCTTGGCTTAGAATTCTCTGAGTTGTGCTGTGTGTCTTGCGTCCTTCATTCATTTGCTCGAGACCATGTTCACCGCCAACAGGAACCAGCAGTTATGTGCACCTCCGTGGCAGCAAAAGAAAAACCAGCTGTAAGGTAGTTCCCTATTTCACTCACTTGTGGAAAAAAAGGGGGGTGGAGAGTTACACCTGATCACAAAATGCAGTTACAGTAATAGCGGGCAAAGAGGGACTCTGATTCCGTCTCTCTGTAGGACTTGTGTTGGGTCCCATGGATTTATATGATTATTCTTTCATCACAACAGTTTACTTCCCCCATTAATTATAGTCATATACTATCTATCTATCTATCTATCTATCTATCTATCATGCTTTGATTTAGTCTATGTATCAGAAAGATGCTGTGATTCAGTAGGTTTGTAAGAGCCAAGACAGAGTCTTATTCTTTGCATTCCCCATGGCACCAATACTGGCACAACACATGGGTCTGTGGCACGGATGACCCAACCCCATCTGCCGATGAGAAAGCTGGCACCCCGAGAAGAATCTGTATGGTTTGCCCAAGGTCACACATCAGGGACAAAAACCAAAATGCTCCTCTGTCTCCGGGTGCAGCTCGGCGCTCTTTGCCCTCTGCTGGCCTTTCTCTGTATCCTGCCTTTGTAGACATGGAAGCAAAATGAAAATGAAAACCCAAGAAAGCAAGAGAAGAGAGCATGAGAGACTGGAGTGGGCTGGGGAAGGGACAGCAAGGAGGACTTTTTAAAGGAGTAGCAATGTTGGGGCAACCTTGGAGTAATGGTGAGGGCAGAGAAGCAAATCCAGGTAAAGGCTGAAATGCAGCCTAAAACGTGGAAGTTGGTGGAGGGAGGGAGAGGGAGGGAGAAGCAGGGAGAGGCCGCTCCGGGTGCTGTGGCAGCACCACAGCGACAACAAGGGACAAAGATGCTCGGGCTACAGAATCCTTGCAGGACAGAAAAGTCTCTGGTCCCCCGAAGAATCAGTGACGGCAGCGGGCAGCCCCTTCCATGTTTTTATTCTTCCTGCTGCCTCGGGGCTGGCCAGGCTGAGCCTCAGGAGCCCAGGCAGAGTCCAGAGGATTTCCCTTTTGAGTCTGCAGACTGCGGGGCTGTCACCCTGAGGCGTGTTGTTTCCTCCCAGCCAGCTGAGCGCCGGAGGAGGCCTGCACGGGGCCCTGTGCCCTCGGGGCGGCGCAGCTTCGATGTCACAGAGAGGGGACATCACCTCTGGACACACTAGAAGGCGATGTCTCCTGTTTTCAAAATACCACTGTGAAGCAGCTCGGGTCTGTGACAGTCAGCCACAGCTTTTCCAAAGGGAGCCTCGGCCCTGCCTGTGCCAAGCTGTTCCCTTCATACAGCCTGTCCACCGGTTTCTCCCCACTTTTTTGCTCTCCCATCACAGGAACAGTCAGCCCCTGGTACTTGTCAGCTCACCCACTGGGTGTCCAGAAGCCAAAATTCCTCCTTGGGGTTCACAGGAGAGATTTCCATCAGGCTACCCCAGCTGGGCGCTTCCTCTGTGCTCCCTCAGGGGGATGGAAGCAGACCACGGAGGGAACCATGTGAGCAACAGAACGTGGCCACACCTCTGACCCAGCAGGTAAGCCACCCGTTGCGTTGGGTATTAGAGATTATTTGAGTAGAGAAAGGGAGCTGCAAGACCCTGGGTCTGGATCCGGGACAAGGAGAAACACCCAGGTATAAAATTCAGTGCAACCAAAGCAATGACCAGACTCCGAACCACAGAAACACAAGCTCTACTCAACATGGCTCCCTGCTTCCGAAGCATCCTAATCGGTACTGGTCCCGCTTCCGACTAACCAGAACTCTAGAGCTATCTGTCCACCCACGACGAAGTTGGCCCCAACCATGGCAGGTGGTGGCGCGAGGGTGGATTGAAATAGAACATATGTTCTGCACAGTGTATGTGTCAGTGACACAAAATGAACACATCTCTGTAACAGAAACAGAACAGAACATCCCCTGCGGCCCCCTAGCCACTACCTCTCCTCAGGGTCACAGGATCCTAACTCCGATACCTGACCTAGATGGGGACCACCTAGTATTAAATTCACATAACAAATGACATCCGACTGTACTTTGTGTTCTGGGTCTCTGCCTCAGTATTATATTTGTGAGATTCCCCCCTCGTGTTGAGGGTAGTGAGAGTGCATTCACTCTCGTGGCTGGAGAATACTTCATTTTGTGGCTATATCACAGTTTATGCCTCTGCTCTCCTGAAGATGGGCATCTGGGTTGTTTCTAGTTCAAGGCCATTTCTACATGGGCTGCCAGGAATACTCCTGTTCCTGCCAGATGTCTTTTTTAAGTCTGATGCAGGGCGCACCTCTCTCCAGGAAGATGCCCACTCCAGTGATTCACAGCCTTTTGTTTGATTTCCTTTGGCACATATTTCCTCTCACATTGATGCATGGATTTTTTTTTTTAATTCAAATGGCTTTGGTTTGAGGACATGGCGATGTTGGCAGAGTTCCTGTGGAGCTTTGGAAGGCGCTGGGAGCCACTGCTCTCATCTCGGGCTGCAACCTGGAGATGCTGCTCCCCCATCAGCTCTCCATCTCCCTCCAGGTTTCTCCCCCTCCTCTGGGCTTCTCACG
Source organism: Vespertilio murinus (assembly GCA_963924515.1). Lineage (NCBI taxonomy): Eukaryota > Metazoa > Chordata > Mammalia > Chiroptera > Vespertilionidae > Vespertilio > Vespertilio murinus. The sequence continues at coordinate 35,308,557 of OZ004705.1, forward strand.
GGCAGGCTACGTTTCGTTGCATTAATGTGCAGAAAAGATGGCCAAGTCTCAGGCCCGAAACTGCTTTGACACTTCCTTTGTTTCTTTGATTTATTCTCTTCACCTTGCCAAACCCTGATATTCTCCAAGTCCCAACCCTCAAAACGTGAGAACATTCATTTCTTTCTTCCTTTTTAGCTTTTATTTTTTTTAGCATGAAAAGATGATATGAAGAATTTACGTAGACAAATGGTTGAAGAAAGTCTGTTTTATGCATCTAGTTTCTCCATTTGGCAAGTGGGGATAATAATATAACGCCCATTTTTCACAGTATTAGGAGTGAAGAATAAGAATAGCTAATATTTCACATAACATGGGCCAGGCACTGCACTAAACACTCTACACGTCATACCTTATTTAATCATCACAACGGCCCTACAAAGCAGCTGCAATTATTGTTCTTTACCCTCCCCCCCTTATAGATGAGGAAACCGAGCATGAAGAAGTTATAATGCTTCCCCAATATCACACAATTTAGTAAAATTTCAAACCCACTGTATTCTAGCTTGGAGCCCTAATTTTAAACAGTGAAGCTAATTTGCCCTGCCCTCTAAACAAACACTGCCTGTCACACAGTAAAAACTCAATAAATTGTCCTTCAAATTGGAAAACAACATCTTTTATAAAAGAAAAGAGAAATGGCACATGTCGAATGGGCCAGAAAGTCCTATGCTAGGTGTGGTTAATATGCCTCTGGATTTCATTACCATGTAGTGGAGAGACACGCTAACCAAATCACACCTGACTACCTAAGCAATGTGGTCAGTGTTCTGAAAAGGAAATCTAGGAGTTGAGAGAGCTTATAGTCAGGTACAAAATCTGGACAAATGATCAGAAAATATCTTTCTAAGTAAAGGACATGTAAATTGGAGCCTGAAGAATGAGTAGGCGTGTTCCAGGCAATAAAGGGGAGGCAGCAGCCTACACAAGGGGCAGCCGGGTGAGTCCAAGTTCAGATTCTGAACTTCATCTTAAGATGAATGAGAAATCAATAAATATTTTACACATGAATAGGATATGATCAGATATGTATTTCAAAGAGCGGATTTTGATCATTATGTAAAAAAATGGATTGTGGAAAGCAAGAGTAGAATCAGATGAAGAGTTGTAAAGTCTAGCCTAAGTTTGATCGTGCCAGTAAGGACTCTTGGGAGATACAGGTGGACATGTTAGATGCCCAGAGAAATCATGGCATGATACAGTTTGGGAGCTACGTGGATATGTTGTACAACAAGAGCCTGATGGAGAATGAATATAGGCGGTGTCTGGTACACAAACAGCTAGCTTATGAAAGTTCATACTTTCAAATGGCAACACCTCTACCATTCCCCCACCCCATCCCCAACTCCCAGAGCCTCCAAATCTGAGTACCTATCTGCCTTTGCCCCATCCCAACCTTCTGGTCTACTTGCCTTGCTATCACTCTCCTAAGATGTATCCCCATGCCTATATTTCTTAACCGTCATCCAACAGAGTTTGCTTTCCTCTATCACATACCCAGTGCTATCACTGAGAAGCTGATGGCATCTGCAAAGCTGGCCCAAGAGTGAAGAATTTGAGGGATGGAGTAGAGCTCAGTGTTTGAATACGAGGGTTAAAGAAAATGTACCCTCAGCATTCCATGTCAGAACCCAGGCTGAGATTTTCTAAGGAAGGTCTCTTTAATGTGGTGAATTGGTAGTGTCACAATTTAGTTACAGTATATTATGGGTCTTAAGGCCTGGCCTATGGACTTAATCACCAAGGAATGTGTAATTTCTACAAGGAAATGCATTCTAAGCTCCAAATATCTCATATAAGTAAATGAGTATTTTGAAGTTGGGGCATCACAGTAGTTGCATTAAAGAGCAGCTGTGGGTTTATTACTAGGTCAGAGGTGAGCGAGCAATCTCCTCCGGGATTCACTTCCATAATTCAGTAGAGCTCATCTTTACATTCTTCCTCCCGAGTGGCTTCTCCTTACAGTCTCTCTACAACATCCTAAAATTTCATGTGTCTGTGGCAAAAACCGACAGGAAATAACTTTATTTCATACATTAAATTCTGTATGATTAGAGTTCTCGCCCCTTGGTAAAGTTAGCTAACAGTTATATACCATTATTTCTCATGGCTCTCACTGCTTCCTTTCACAGTTCCAGACATTAGCCTGAGCATTGACCAAGGTGGGCTGATTCATGGTCTCCTCAGAGGTGGCTGGTTCTGCTCATGGCTCACCCTCAGTGCCAGGTTCTGTCCTAGGAGCATCCACCAAATCTTCTAAGACCATGTCAACTAGTGCCCAGACCTCTGCCTTTATCCCTGTCATCTCTACAGTCTTATATTGGTGAGACCTAAGGTTACTGCTACTCTAAACACACACACACACACACACACACACACACACACACACACACAACACAACACACAATTTGTCTCATTTCCCAATCTTTTGGGATCCAGCCCACACAGGGGGTTAGGTTTTTTCTTTTTCAACCCCATTGCCACACCTTTCAGTTTCTTTGTACCTCGACCAGTGGCAAAATTAAATATTAAATGAAGTAGAACTCAGTGCTCCATGTTTAATACAAGAGGGTATGGTGGAGAACATGGCAAATCAGAGTCCATGTCCCATCTGAAGTGGCTTGTGACCATGTAAGTAAGTCACAAGCCACTTCAGATGGGACATGGACTCTGATTTTGTATATGAAGTCTCTTGATTTAAAAATTTTCGAATTAAAAAAAGACTATTTTTTAAAAGATATTAAGGAATTATTAATCTGGACAGGTCATGATGGTATGATGGCTTTGCTCTAAAAATATATAGGGCAGTATTACCAGCTGAAATGTGATTTGTTTTACAATTCAAAAAAATAAATTTTATATGCAAAGGGAATCTAAATTTGATGGTTTAAAAATATATGTACATATCTTAAATTCTTTGATATTCCTCCCCTTGAGAGATGGCCCCATTTCCCCATCCCTTGAGATCTAATGACTTAGACTTAGTGATTTATTCCTAAAAATGGAATAGAGTAATGGGGAGTGACTGAGGAGACCGGGTCATCGGGACTGAGGTTCCTCCCCGTTCACTCTCTCTCTCAGATGGCTTGCTCTGGGGGACACTAGCTGCCATGTCATGAGAACACTTCAGCAACCTGTGGAAAGGGCCATGTGAAGCAAAACTGAGCTCTCCTATAACAGCCCTGTCAGTGCATCCTGGTAATGGGTCATCCAGCCCAGTCAAGACTTCAGATGATTGCACCCCCTGCCACATGCTGATGGTAACCTCATGAGAGATCCTGAGCCAAACCACCCAAGTAAGCTGTTCCTGAATTCCTGAACCATAGAAATGGGGATATGGGGGGAAGGGGGGTAATTTTTTTTAAGCCAGTAAATTTTGGGGTAGTTTGTTATGCCCCAAAAGATTATGAATACATTAGCAATGGGAAGGCTAATCTACAACTTTTGATCTTAATTTTTCCTTATTTCTCTCCCACATTTGTTAGTGAGTGGAGATAATACTATCTGGGGCAAGTTCTCTTTTTAGGTATCTTTACTTGGTAGGTTTTAAATTGCCAGGGATTGGCTGAAACCGGTTTGGCTCAGTGGATAGAGTGTCGGCCTGCAGACTGAAAGGTCCCAGGTTCGATTCCGGTCAAGGGCATGTACATTGGTTGCGGGCACATCCCTAGTAGGGGGTGTGCAGGAGGCAACTGGTCAATGTATATTTCTCATCGATGTTTCTAGCTCTCTATCCCTCTCCCTTCCTCTCTGTGAAAAATTAATAAGATATATTTTACAAAAATAAATTTAAAATAAATAAATAAATAAATTGTCAGGGATTGGAAGACCAGTAGTAGCTAATCTGCTTTATGTGGTGGTAAAATCTCCACTTAGTGCTGTGAGTGTTTGATGAATACCGGTTAATCCTTTGAAAGCTAAATATTGAATTTTATTTAAAAGGGGAAAATATAACAGAAATCTTTTGCAAAAAAAAAAAAATCCAACCTAGAAACTACTACAGACATAGAATGTAAGTTGCACAGGAACTTAAACTTAGCTGATTCATTGCTGTATCTCTGGTGTCTAAAAGTCACCTAGCTCATGGAAGTTGCTCAATAGACATTATTTAATGAATGAATGAATGAATGAGTGAGTGAGTGAATGAAAGAATGAAACCAAAGAGAAGAGGCTCCATTGAAGGAGGAGGGTGCAGTAGTATTCACCAGGCATCTTCCTTCCCCCTCTGTTCCCCATCTCCTCTCACATGTCAACCTCTCTGAGGCACCTTCAAGGAGGCAAAGACTTCTTGAGAAACACAGTTTTAAGTGCAAAGACCAGGAAGAACCTTTGGGGGCTAAACATGAGCATACCCGGCCCCTGTCCTTCCACTTACTGGCCACAAGCCTGGCAGTAGACTTCACAGATCTTCTCTGGTTCTGATTGCTGCTTCTGCGAAATAAGATAGAAGCTTCCAGTCTCAATCCCAGGGGTGTCATGAGTTGTCCAGGCTTCCCCTCCTTTTAATATTCAACCCGAAGGAGGTAAGTCACCATGTGTGAGGCACTTTGAAGCTGACGGAACGGGAGGCCTCAGTGCGGTGTGACCTGAGGCGCACAGCTTGGCAGATGACCTGTTGTGACTGGTGTTCAAAGCAGCTGTCAAGGAATAGAAGGAGACCTGCACAAAGGAGCCAGCCAAAAATAACGAGGGAGGCGAAAAGACAAAAAAGAAAGGAAAGCCATGCAGGGCAGGGCCCAGGGTCACTTGTGTTTCCTCTGGTCTCACCACCACCCTCTCCTCCTCCACCCAGTCCTCAAACAACCCCCTCCGGCCTCCTCCAAAAGAAAAGTTAAAAGCTTTCTTTTGGAAAAAGAGTAGTTTGCTTAGACTGCTGCTGTTTACCTTTGGTAGGACAGCCATAGCTGGCAGAGTTCAAACACAGGAAGAGGCCTCTGGTGACAGGAAGAGTTGCAGACAGGCTGGAAGACTTGCTGAGATGCCGCAGGCGAGCAGCCCTGGGGCTGACACCGGGCCCTGGCCTCCACGACAGGCAGCCTGCCTCTCAGACTGCGCTCCCTCCTCCCTCCCCGGAGGATATTAATCCTAAAACTTAAAGACGGAGCGGGATGGAGGGTAAGTGGGCAGGGAAGGGGGAACAAAAAGAGGAAAAGAGGCTTACATTAAAAAACAAAGCCACCGTGACCTCATTTTCAGGCTAGTATACAAAATATAATTACAACAGGTAGCAAACTTTGGGTTTTTACCTTTGGGGAATTTTATTTGTTTTCGACCATTAAGAATCACCTGGCATCAACTAAAGAGGCCACATTTGCCAAAAACAGAGCCACCACTCTGCCCCCAGAAAACTGACTTATCTATAGCTGCCACCAGAGCCCTGCGATTTCTCTGTGAAGGGAAGAGAAAGAATCTGCCTTCTTACGTTTCAAAGCACTTGCAAGGGAGGCCTACCCAGCCTGAGAAGGGTTAGACTAGACCAGTGGTCGGCAAACCACTCTGTTGACTCATGAGTTTGCAGACCACCAACCTAAGCATTTAAAAGAGGAACACTGTGGCTCGGCCTTTGAACTTTGACCTATGAGCTAGGACAGCGGTCAGCAAACTCATTAGTCAACGGAGTGGCAAACCATGACTCGAGAGCCGCGGTTTGCCGACCACTGGACTAGATGGTGAGAGAAAGGAAGAAAATCGTGCTGAGGAAACAAATGTTGTCAAATAATAAAAATCCTCTGGGTCTTCCCCATTCTCCCCAAATTTCTTCCCTCTAATTCCACTTCAGAAAATCCCCTGGCTTTAAGAAGCACTATACTTTCTGGTCAGGCCATTTTCAAGTTTACCATGAGGATCTCACTTCTCTCTTTCCCTGATTTTAGAGCTATTTGTATTAAAACCTTTCTGTCTTCCTGAGAGCCTACAGCATCTTGTCTCTCCCAGAAGACCTTGCCCAACTGAAATGAAAACAACAGGCTGCTAAGCTCCTGTCCAGCCACCACCTCCGTTCGCCCAGCACTCACTGTCAATGTGCTCCTTACACAGAGGAGGTGCTATGTAGAGAAACACAGAAATTTCTCCTCCACTGAAAGATTTCCCCCGATACTTCAAGTTCACTAAACTTTGGCTGCATTATTTTGCTTGGTGCGGAATGAGTCTGTAAAAAAAAAAAATTCTTTTGGATTCTTTCAAGATTATTCTCCCTAGCATTGATTTTTAGCAGTTGGACTCTGATATTCGTGTGTGTGTGTGTGTGTGTGTGTGTGTGTGTGTGTGTGTTTAAATCTGTGCTGTGTGGGGATTTATCTCCTTTCTAAATCTGTAAATTTCTCTCTTTCTCCAAACTTTCTTTTTTCCCCAAGTATTCTTTCCTGCTCCATTTCTCTCTCTTCGCCTTCATGATTCCCGTCGAACATTCGTGAGAACTTTTGATATTGTTCACAGGTTTCTGAGGATCCTCTCTCTCTCTCTCTCTCTCTCTCTCTCTCTCTCTCTCTCTCTCTCTCTCTCTCTCCTCCATATTGGATCATTTATATTGACCTATTTTAAAGTTTGCTATTTTTCCCTGTTCTTTCTATTTTACTGTTAAGCCCAACCACTAATTTTTTTTGATACTATAACTTTCAGTTCTAGAATTTTCATTTAGTTCTTTCTTGTTTTTAAAATAGCTTTGTAGAATCACTTTCTAATCTATCACCACACTCATCTGTGAAACACCCATATGAAGGATGGTGGGCTACTTTTGTTAATCCTATTTTATATCTAAAGACACTAAGGAATTGAAAGGTGAAGACGATTTATCAAGATCAGAGAGGCAGTGATAAATAGATCCAGGATATATAATATATAATATGTAAGTTAGCACAGGATGTGAAGACAAGGGTGGGAGGAAATTAAGAAGTGTGAGAATGAGGGGTAGCTTGCTATTTCAAACAGGATGTTTAGGGAAGCCTCATTGAGAAGGTGAGAACAGAGAAAACATCTGAAAGAAGCAAAGGAAGGGGAAGAAGCTTTTGTTTAGTAGGAAAAGTAAGAGCCCTATGTGGGTTATGATGTTATGTATGTAGGTTGTATATGTATCACAGGATCTTCTTTTATATTTTTATGATGGGGTACAAGTTTATTATATTGAATCCCAAAAGCCAGAAGTAATCATTACTTAAAATTGTCTTATGAACTATTCCATATCAGACCAGATGGGGTCCTTTAAAAGTATTTGATAATTGTTGCATAATAACTTTTGGTTCTGTGGGATATATTATATCCTTGGCATCTGTAAAGAGCTCTATAGGGACTAACAAATCATAAACAGGAAGTAGAAATAGAAAACTATGAAAAATGTTCTTTCCTCTGATGAATATATAAATTATAACTTCTATTCTCAGTAATTAATGACTAGAAAATTTGGACCAACTCTCCAATTAAGAAAACCTAAAGAACTAGACAAAATACACAAAAACATCACCTTAAAAGCATCAAAGTGTCAAAAAGGTACTGTCAAGTTTGAAAGCCAAAATGTAGAAGAGGAAAACCCAGAGAAGACTGATATTCAAATCTTCAGGGCATTTGCCAATACTAAAGAAACAGCTGCAAAACTGCACTTTTGACAAATTCCTACCGCCAGGGGACAAAAGGCAAGACCTGCAGCCAGCAGAAGTATGGATTCTAATAAACCACCTCTACTAGAAGTGGGATCTAAAGAGTTACAGCTTCATGTAAGGTGAATCACTAATAAGTCAATCCCTTTAAAAATGTCCTCCTGCTTTATGTCATTGAGGGGTTCAGGGAACCTCAAGCCTTGAACTTGCTTTGAGATGGATTCAGACTGGTAGCACCTCAGGCATCTGGCAGATGCAAATAAAAATCCTCCTTGGAAGAAGATACTATCATGCTAAGCCTCAAATTGTTCTTAGAAATAGTATTTAAAATACAATGTCCAACACACTGCCAAAAATGGTCAGTCATACAGAGAAACAAAACATAGTAAGCAAGAACCAGCAGAAACAACAGACAATTTAAATAGGCCTGTAAGAAGTGGGGATAATGTGTGCTGGAATTATTAGCCACAAATTATAAAACAACCTTGCTATGATTGAAGAGAGAGACTCTTATTTGAAGAAAAGAGATATCCCAAGGTAATGTTTAATATATAACAATAGAATATTTAGAACTAATGAAAGACATCAATCTGAAGATTCTATATAGTATGTCTATACAACATTCTCAAATACAGCTCAGTAAAACCATAAGAACTCAAAGAAACTGAAATGTATATGTACCATATATTAAAAGCAGCCAAAGGGAAAAGTATATATTACCTTCAGAGACATAAAGTTAGACTGACATCTGATTTCTTAAAATCAATAATGTATGTTAAAAGACAATAAAATATTTTCAGCATACTGAAAGAAAACAAATACCTGCTGAGAATTCTATTCCTAGAATTCTATTTCATTCATATTATCAATAATAAAGATGAATAAAGACTTTTTTACATGAGAAAATTTAGTAAATTTTAAAAGATATATTTTGGGATGAAGTAAAATGACCCAGATTGAAAGTCTGAGATGCAAGAAGAAATAAAGAACAGGAAAAAGTACATTGTGGAATTTAAGTTACATAGAATTTAAAATTTCTACAACAATAGGAAACAAGTTGGATAGTGGGTAAATGGGATTAAAGTGTTTATGTTTTTGCATAGTATAGGCCAATGATAAAGATCAGTATTTATATTAGATTTGGATAAATTAACAATGTAAGGTCAAAAATAAATTAATAGGAAAAATAGTTTGTAAGCTAGCCACTAAAAAAAAAAGACAATTAGTGTAAATCTTTCAAAATAGGAAAGGCAAAGAGTAACGATAAACAAATCTTAGTCAATCCAAAAGAAAAAAAAATCATACAAGAGGTAGGACATAGAATAAATTGAAATCATGGAACAAGATGATATATCAGTAATTGCGTTAAATGGGAATGGGTTAGCCTTACTATTGCTTAACACTTGTACATCAGACAGCTGTAAGAAATGTGAGAGAGTGCACAGGGCTGAGGGGAAGAGCCCTGAATTCAGGTGTTGGTTTAGTTATCAGCTAACTATGGAATTCTGAACAGTTCTCTGCACTTCAGCTCCCCAGGAAATGAGCACATTAAGTTGGATAATGAGTGAGCAGGTGAGTTTCATTCAGCCCTCACGGACATAGAGATGCTCTCATGATCTCTTTCAATAGGTCCCAGCTCTCAAGATAGCCTCTTGTTGCTAAGGGCTTGTCACATTCCTAGAAGGAAGTGACGCCCTCTGCTGAGATAAAATAGAATTTTGTTAAGACTGGGTCTGCTACTGGGCAAGATACCTGAGATGGCATATAGAATATGGAAATGGTAGATGTTAGAGGTGCAGAGGACATACTTATCCTATACTCATGCCAGAATCTTCAACAATGATGTATTTGAGTTAGCAAATAAAAAATGCAACTCATTGTCTTTAAAGAAAGATGGGCAGAACTTTCAAGCTATTTATATGCATCTTCCCCATAAGAAATTTAGATTTATCAACTTTTAATACACCTAAGGACACTGTTCCCCTCACTTGGTCCATATGTAAGATGGCCATAGGTCACTAACAGAGCTGAAGTTATCCTGAGGGGAAAAGGGGAATTCTACACTGTGAAATGGTTGACCCTCATACTGTCATTTCTTCATTGGCTCTCATTGTACTGCAATGAAATACAGCTTATATTTTGCCAACTTACAATTTGGACAATTGACTTAAAAAGAGTCCTGCCAAAATAACTACAAATTAGTATTAATAGTGCAAGCTCAAGCAAAGAACACGAAAATAGCAGGCCAGCCATTTTTCCTATTCCTTTAGCCATATCACAAAGCAAAAACAATTATAATGTAATTAGATCTGTAAAGAAGTCTGCTAAAAGTACTAACCACTATCAAGAAGGCTTTTTGATAAATGAATAAACAGAACAGAAATAGGCTCACAGAGAACAGACTGGTGGTTGCCAGATGAAAGTGGAGGAGGGATTAGGAGCTGAGTGAAAAAGGTGAATGGATTAAGAAGTACAAATTAGTGCCGAAACCGGTTTGGCTCAGTGGATAGAGCGTTGGCCTGTGGACTGGAAGGTCCCGGGTTCGATTCCGGTCAAGGGCATATACCTTGCTTGCGGGCACATCCCCAGTAGGAGGTGTGCAAGAAGCAGCTGATTGATGATTCTTATTCATCGATGTTTCTAACTCTCTATCTCTCTCTTTCTCTCTCTCTCTCTCTGAAAATTCAATAAAAAATATATTTTAAAAAAAAGAAGTACAAGTTGGTAATTATAGGATAGTCTCTGGAATACAAAGTATAGCATAGGGAATATAGTCAGTAATATTGTAATAACTGTATGTGGTGCCAGGTGAGTACTAGACTTATGGGAGGATCCCTTTATACCTATTTCTACTACTAGTCCTTAATTCTTCTGTAATTAAGCAATTACTAGTACACTAGTTAATATAATAGTGTCAACTGTAATTGAAAAAAATAAATGCAAGAAAGGATTTTTGAAATATAGATTTATACCCCATGTCATTAATGAAAACCACAATACCAGCTATTAGCTCATAATAGAATGGGCTCATCATAATTAGCAGGAAACTTGAAAAGTATGGCTTATTACATTTTCCCCATTATTTAAAAAAATTGTCCTATATTGAAATAATATGATAGCTTGTGTATATAATTAGTAAAAACAAAACAAAACAAAAAAAACAATTAGGCAAATATTTTGGAGCTGTTTGCTCAAATGAGAGCGGTGGGGTACATTACACAAACAAAAATATCTGGAGGCCCCAGGCACGCCATTGAATCAGTGCATTAAAAGCCAGATTCCTGCCATGAGTCCTGGGCTACCAGGAACTGAGCAGCTGAGGTCCTTGGACAAGAACGGCTGGGGACTGTGGTTTAGAGGCTCCGAAGGCAGGCAAAGGCTCCAGTTCCAGTCCGTGCCTCTCCGGGCAAGTGCAACATGTCTCCTCACCCAGGGTGGTCGGGTGGTTATTTCAGTTCCAGCTCCCGGTTGGAGTGCTGTCCCAGCTCCCTGCGTAACTCAGAGAACCAGTCTGCTACCGGCGTCCAGTCCACTGGCCTCCATCCCCAAAGGAACCTGGATGGAACTTATTTTCCACACGCCCCATGACTTCAACTTTCCAAATATTTGCTATTTTTAATTGTAAAAAGAGGGTTTTTTCCCCCTCTGATTCTGAACGTGATGTGTATTTTTAATGTTTTGTATCCCATAAATATCACCATTCCTGTTCGTATTACAGTAGAGAGATGTGATTACTTTGTCATCTTGACTCAAAATCACTGGACGTTCACTTAAAAGGATAACCAGCTGAGGTCCAGGTTAGGCTTCACAGGTGCCAAAACAAGGTACTGGTAAAGCCCAGTCTGTGGATTGGAATACAGCGTCCTCTCCATTTCCCACACTGAGATATGAGATTTGCTTTGGTTGTCTGTTTATGCAAAGTTATATATTTATTAAGCTCCGATAGCCTGGGAATACAAACATATACGGTATATTTGTGTTTCAAACTAAATTAGTTGCAATAGTGGCATGTGGAATGGCCCTTGCAAGACCTGAGCCCTCTCCCTGAATTGTCCAAGAACATCAGCAGTTATTTGGTCCAACATAGCCGTTCCTCCCATCCTGGTTCCTCTCTCCCCAGCAGATGTCTCACTCCAGATAACGCCAAGCCATTCTGTGTCCAATTACTTAGCCAGTGAGTGGCACAGCATGAACTATGTGAGCCAATTCTGGCCAATTGGGCATGAGAGCAGGCGGGATACTTCTGGAAAAGATCTCTCCACTCCTAATGAGAGGGATAATAAAAGGCAGCTCCCCTGTGGTTTCTTCTGGACGTTGAAAATGTCTGCACGTGACTTCTGGGGCCTCCGCAGACATACATATCGACCTTGAACTGAGCCTGGTGAGAGGAGTGGGAAAGTGAGACGCACCCGGTGCTAAGGCCTCCGACGGTGCGCTTTGTGAGGTAATACATTTCTTTATTGCTTACACCACTTTGAGTTGCAGTTTCTGTTACCTGAACACGAAAGCATCCTAACTGACAATCCTGCTTCCAAATGGCTCCCGCGGTGAGAACAGCGTCACGTAGACCAGCGCTGTCCAGTGTAAGCCACAGCATACGCCAATGTGGCATCTAACGTTTTAGTAGCCACAGTAAGATGAACTTAATGTCAGTAATATATTTTTAACCTACTACATGCCAAATATTAATTATCATTTCGACATGCAGCCAACAACAAAAAATTAAGATACTTTACAATCTCTGTTTTGATGTGAAATCTTCAAAAATCCATTGTACATTTTACTCACAGCACATATCTCTGTTTAGACGAGCCACATTTCAAGAGCTCGGAAGCCATGTGTGCTAGCGGTTGCAGACCTAGAGGTGTTGGTTTGTTTTGGAGACTGTGTTGGAGACTGCCACTGCCCCTCACTGCTGGGGGTGGGGTTGGAAATGGACCAGGTAGGCCCCTCCTGCTGGGGCTCCTGAGCTAAGCATTGTCTTTGAGCCCCTTCTGCCTGAGGTCTTGGGGGTGGGGTAGCTAAGCCTAGCTGAGCCTCATGCTGAGCTGCACTAGCTCTGCCCACAGGGACACCCAGACCTACTGCTCAGCCCGGGTGTGGGCCAGACACCCACGTCCCTGTGGTTACTCTGAGGGGCCCTCGTTCCCTTCCTGCTGCTGTAGCTCAGGCAGGACCACAGGGAACTTTAAAATAGAGATGATCTTATCTCTCTCTTCCCAGAAGGCATCTTCACCTCCCTCCCTGTAACTTTTCCTAACTCTTTGTGGACCACTGCATAATACTTTCATGGACCTCTACCTCTACATAACAAAGGCTAAAGGGATGAGCAGTAAGATTTTTCTCCTCCCCACCACCCCCTTTTTTAAGGCCATAAATGCCATTTTACCTTCCAGGGTATTAGGTAGCTACTCACCTTATGTTTGGATAATTGAGAAGGGACACTCGAGTCCCAGAAAGGCAAAGAAGCCAGTAGCACCTTTTAAAAGGAAGCTCTTCTGGCTTAAGTTCCATCTAACCAGCTAACAAAAGTAAAAACAAACCATAACAACAACCAAAAAACCCTTCCATGTTTTCTTTCAGCCAGACATTTGGGAGAGTGAATAAATAGACACAGGGGGTGTAACTATTATTTTTATAATAGCTGAAAAGCTACTGCTGCTGCTTCCAGCAAAGGCATCCATGTAGCAGCAGACAGTGCATGAACGCCTGCCTTACATAAGGGGCATCAGGTGGCAATAACAGAAATACTCACAGGAAATGATGGAGAAGTGAACAAATTCCTCGCTTCTTTCTCTGTGGGATGTTTAAACCAGGACTGGCCCTTTGGGCTGAGGAAACTAGGGGGTCTTCGTGGGCAACCCCAAGGTCAGAATAAGGGGGGAGGCCTACAGAGGAATGTGGCATTTTCTAGGAATCGTGATGATCAGGATGGGAGGAAGGGCTCCAATGATTACTTTGTCACTACAATCGAGTTTTCACCTTGCTTGTCCCCATGGTAGGCCACACCAGAAACGGCAGATAAGAAACACCAGTTACTGACAGTCTGGAGCTATTGACATTAGCTTTTAATTGCAACTACATTTCTAGTTTTCTTTTCTATGTGGAGTGTGTAGAATCATGATGGACTCTGATGATGGTTCTTATATTTTTCCGTTTATAGAATCAACCGAAGAGCATTTAAACATCCCAGACCAATTAAACCAGACTCTCTGGAGGAGGGGCTCGGCCGTCAGCATTTTTTTTTTTTAAAGTTTCCCAGTTGATCACGATGGGCCGTCAGGCTTAAGAACAAGTGGGCCATGAAATGCGTGATATCTGTTATTAACAAAGATTAAAACGTATCGTATCTAAACTGGTTTAATAAACAATATCCAGGTGAAGTTGATGCTGTTGACTGTCTGCTCAATAATTCTGCCCCCTTCTTCTTTTCCCAAAGAGCCCTGTTTTGTTCGGCCTCCTCTGCGTGGCCGCGAGCTTCAAGCAGTAAATCGTGATCACCTCTCCTCTGTCACAGGGATGAGAGGACTGGGCGTTACACACTGGGAACGGGGGTGCCATCCCTCAGTGTATTTCTTGCGGCCTGGTCTTTATGAAAAGACACATGACACTCTTACAGCAGAAGCAGAGGAGAAGGTTGGGAGCAGGAAGTGTCACGCAGCTCGCTGTGGGCGGAAAGATGCCAGCAGAGCACGCCGAGCAGGTTCTTCTCAGCCTAATGATGTTGGACATGAGAATCCATCGCAACGGAGCGTATAGGATTCTGAGAGCATGAGCTTTGTGTTTCTGTCCCTCTCTGAAGTCTGTGGTGGCTGGTAACATTCCTTCATCAGGAGAGCTGCTTTGAATTCCTGCCCCTGGGAGAGGGTGCGGGTGCTTCTGCCAGCAGGTGAGCCAATCACCAGGCTGCGAAAATGGGTCCAGAGAGCCGGGCGTCCCGGGGAGCCCCGCAGCCACAGGAGAGTCCAGCGCAGCACACGGGAGAGGCAGCTTTGGGGTCTGCCTCCGGGAACACACTTTCAAAGGACTGTGCTCTGGAAGGCTGGCTCAGCCTGCCCTGCCCTCGCCTGTAGGAGGAGGCTGTGCGCACTCTTCTGGAATTAAGCCAGGAGTCCTGGCAAATGACCTCTGAGAGGGAACTACCTTGTTTAAGAGTCTTTAGAAACTAACAGGGAAGCCACCCTAGAGACATATATGTACACGAGTTATCATATGATCTGTAAGGAAGACTCACGCCATGTCTCCTCTCAGACCCTCTGAATGGTTGGAGAAACTGGATCTCCCACTTCCAGCAATGTCTGAGGAGCTCCACCTGAATCAGCACTCCTGCAAAGAACTGTAAACACCAGACAGTATACTGAAAACCCACCACCTGAGGGCATTGAAGAATAAGTAAGGCCCCAGAGATATGAGAGGGTTTGCAAAAACACAAAATATATGCAATAGCTCTACGCTGAATCTAGAAACTATTGCTGAGAAAAATTTAAAAGCTAGATAAATAGAGCAATATGCCATACAAGACTCAACTTTGTTGAAATGTGACTTCCCCTGAATTGATTCATAGATTCACTGCAATTCCCATCCAACTCTCAAACTCCCAGCAGGCCTTTTTTTTTTTTTTTTTTTTTTTTTTTGTACAAATTGACAAGGTGATTCATACAAAGAACCTAGATGAACCAGAACAATTTTGAAAAACAGCTCCGCTGGAGGATTTACACTGCCTTATTTTAAGACTCACAGTAAAGCTACAGTAATCAAGACTGGTATCTGTGAAACAACAGGCATATAGATCAATACAAAGTCAGGCATAGGCCCACACATAGATGGCAAATAGATCTTTTTATTTTTTTTTAATTTATTAAGGTATTATATGTGTACACAGCTTACCATTGCCCCCCCCCCCCCCCGCTCCCATTCATGCCCTCCCTCCCCAGAGTTCTGTGTTCGTTGGTTGTACTTATATGCATGCATACCAGTCCTTCAGTTGTTCTCTTATCTCCCCCCAGGTCTCCTTCCCCTCCCCGCTGTCATTTGACAGTCTGCTTGTTTTATGGTGACTATCTCAGGACCACACGAATAGAATCCGCTACTCCTCTGGTTCATACCACCCCTCCCCCCGGGTCCCACTGCTTCCCTGGGGCACACGGCTCTCCCGGGGCACATGTCTCCCCCGGGGCACACGACGCTCCTAGGACACATGGCTCACCCGGGGCACACGGCCCCCTGGGACACACGGCTCACCCGCAAATAGATCTTTTTAAAGGTGCTATAGCAATTCGGGGAAAGGATAATCTTTGCAACAAGTG
This sequence comes from Vespertilio murinus, assembly GCA_963924515.1. NCBI lineage: Eukaryota > Metazoa > Chordata > Mammalia > Chiroptera > Vespertilionidae > Vespertilio > Vespertilio murinus. Next base: position 35,324,491 of record OZ004705.1, read on the forward strand.
GTATTAAACAGGATAAGCAAAACATGAACCTCAACTCTAACCTCACATTATACATGAAAATTAACTCAAAAGGAATCATAGATAAAAATGGGAAAGTGAAACCTATAAAACTAGGATAAAAGACAAATGTGCCTTTGCAAATTTGGAGTACGCAAAGATTTCTTAGGACACACACTCAAAAAACAATCCGTGAGGAAAAAATTTATTAAATTGGATTTCATCAACATTAAAACTTCAAGTTATTTTAGGAAATAGTACTGAGAACATGAAAAGACAGGACACAGACTTGGAGAAAATACTCATGTTACATACATCTGATGAAGGACCAGAATAAAGAACTCTTACAGCTCAATAATAAAAAGGCAAGTAATCAGCTAATTATGGGTAGAGTTGAGTAGTCACTTCACAAAAGAAGACATAAATAGCAAATAAGCACATGAAAAGATGCTCAACATTGCTGATCTTTAGGAAAATGCAAATTAAAACCACCAGGAGATATAACTATATACCCTCTAGAATGGCTAAAGTAAAGATGGAAAAAAATACCATATATTGGTAGAGATATGAAGCAGTTAAACTTCTAATACATTATGGGTGGGTGCATTTTATTATATGAAAATCATATCTCAATAGAACTTTAAAAAGTTAGGTAAGCCAATGAAGTTAAAACAAAAAACAGCAATAGCCCTATAGCCGGTTTGGTTCAGTGGATAGAGAGTTAGCCTGGGGACCAAAGGATCCTGGGTGTGATTCTGGCCAAGGGCATGTACCTTGGTTGCAGGCTTCTCCCCGGCCTGGGCCCTGGGAGGGGCTTGTGCAGAAGGCAACCAATCAATGTGTTTCTCTCATAAGGATACTTCTCTGTCTTTCCCTCTCTCTTCCGGTCTCCCTAAAAATCAATGGAAAACATCCTCAGGTGAGGATTAACAAAATGAAAAACAGCGGTCAATGATTTATAAGAAAAGCAAAAAAAAAAAAAAAAAATGGAGTAATTGCTAATATTTAAAGAAGCACTATACTAAATCTGTGCTATATTTTTTTTCCTCATTCAATCTTGACAAAGAGCCTATGAGGTTGTTATAATTATTATCTTCATTTTAGAGATTTTTGAAAAAGATAATCCAGTCAGAATGTGGACATTTATGATAGCAAAAACAAAAACACACACACAAAAAAACCAGCCTTGAGTGAATGTCTTCATTTCACCAAATTTTGAAAAATAAACACCTGATAGCAAGGAGCTACTAAAGTTGTGGTTGACAATTAGACATGACCAGACAGGCTGCTATAGGTCAACTCCAAGAAGAAAGCAATCACCCGCTCCAAAAGGTGGAAAGGAGCCCTGGCCCACACCCGGGCCGCTCTTAGAGCCACCCCCTGGAAACTCTCGAGTGTGCTTTTGCTTTGCTTGATAAATAAACTTTCTCTTGCGAGTTGGAATTTTGGCTTTGAGTTCTCTCTTAGCCAGAACTCAAGTACTGAAGCCCATTTCCACCATGTACAAATTCTCAGGGTTAAGAAACATTCTGATCCAAAAGTCTCTTGGCCATTTATGTGTCCTCTTTGGAAAAGTGTCTGTTTAGGTCCTCTGCCCATTTTTTTAATTGGATTGTTTGTCTTTCTTTTTGTTTAGCTGTATGAGTACTTTATGTATTTTGGAAATTAACCCCTTATTGAAATATGGTAGAAATCATATTTTGATAAAGCCTGCTGTTTGAATTCTAACTCTGCTAAGTCTGATTAAAACACAGGGTACTTACCTCAGCTTCCAGGTGGAGACCTGGAGGCTAAGGCAATTTTCCCATGCCTGAGACCAGAACCAGGAAATTGATTCCCACTGACTCAGTAGCTTCAGGGATAGAAACTGTAGATAACCTTTAAAAACTAACCGCTGAGCTCTGCTTTTGTGTTATGGGCTATCCTCAGTTTTTGTTTTGTGTTATCGGATATTGCAAAGTAGGGCCACATTCCAATGTCCAAGAGGGTGGGACTGGAAACCAACCCTGAGGGTTGTCCCCAGTCTTTAGAATTTAGCCTTTAAAATTAAAACAAAGGAAAATTCCTGTGGTTTGAGCCTTTAAAAAGACTTACCTACACCTAGAACAGTGCAGTCGTATGGAGCCGCCTGCGTGTGTGCTCTTGCAGCTGCCCTAGCCAGAAATTTCAATACATCTTTGCCTGCTTTTTTTTAAATAAATCATCAGCCTCCGGTGGTCTTATTTTGAACCTAGGTTTCAACCCCACAACACTTATCAGAAGGATCATTGGCAAATATGTTCTCCCATGCAGTGAGCTCTCTTTTCCTTTCGTTGATGGTTTCTTTTGCTGTGCAGAAGCTTTTTATTTTGATGTAGTCCCATTTGCTTATTTTCTCCTTACTTTCCTTTGCCGTAGGAGATGTATCTCAAGAAAGGGAACTGTAAGAAATTTCCTGATAGGATATTTGCTTACTTGGCATTGGGAAAGTGAAAAACTCTCTCTGGATTATTCTATTTTGCTTATTTATACTGTGTTCAGGTGGTTTTGTTTGTTTGTTTGTTTGTTTGTTTGTTTTTGCTAGTTTTAGAATCAGCACGGTTATCATTTCTTAATTATCCAACAATATTTATGCTGTTCATTACCTGAGGTCAATTTTTAATTCAAGTTGGCTTTTTCCTGAATTTAGCACAACAAACACCTTGGCTCATTTGCCCCCCATTGCTCAACTATTTGGAGCTTATGGGATGCAAACTAATTTAAAAATAGGCGAGGGATTCCAAAGGCAAGGTTTTACTTCCAAAATAATAATAACAACGCATTAAGAGTCAACTGATATTACTCTGACATCTGGCACATCCTATTCTTCACAACAGCTGCAAACCTGAAAATATCCCCAAAGGCCTCTAGGAGCGAGCACTCTGAGAAGATTAAACCCGAGAAGGTCACATAAGACACAAGGCAACCATTTCTTGCCCTAGGCAACAACACACACTCAGAAGGTTATAAAAGCCAACCATTGAGAATATCATAACCTGGTAGTCCAGGCGAATTAAGTGGGAGAAAAACAGAAAAAACAAGTGATGAAAAACTGAGAAGCAAGTGTCAAAGAGAGAGAGAGAGAGAAGCCAGAGCAAAGCCTAGAAATGTTGATGATTCCGGGAGAAATAGACCCCTAAGAGAGAGGAGGGGGAACATGGGAAACCTGGAGAACAACCAGGAAAAGCAGTGCAGCCCCAAGAGCAGAGCAGATTGGAGACCTGCAGGTTGAGCCCTCTGCCCTGCACCACTCAGACCTCTGACGACCTACACACGGTCTTCAGTAAGGGTCTTTATTCTGTTACCCCCCCCCTTTCTTACTTTAAAGATCAGAGATCCACTTATGATCTTGGGGGGCGGTGGTGGGGGGAGACAGGAGGAAGTTACTAAAAGAATCCATGTGTATTGAAGCACACTTTCCTTTTTACTAAATAGGAATAACATCTTTTATCCCATTGAATTGAATGAGTATTAAGTAAGAACATATGTGTATCATTCAGAGTCCTTCATTGCAAACACAGACTTAACCTGTTGGCTTAAGCACAGCAGTGATTTATTAAGGGATGAGGAGGGACCACAATCCTAGGGAGGCATGGAGGAAAGGAAGCCAGGAAGGCTTCCCAAATTACACCACCACGTGCTCCTGGGAGATCCTCTTGCTGAAGCAGCTGGCACAGGCCCCAGAGCTGATCCCACTAGTCCTGGGCAAGCCATGCCTCATTATGGCTTCTGCTGCTGCTTCTGAGAGTTAGGCTTCTCAGGACACCACCTTCTCAGCACAGCCGTCCAAACCAAAGTCTCACACAACCTAGATGTTTCCTCTGTTATCCTCCCTGTCAGTCTCTCTCTGGTCATGGCAGCCCACCTTTTGACCCATTTTCCTCTCTCTTGTTTAATTTATTTGAGACAAATTATCTGCCTGTGTTTAAGGTTGATTCCAACCTTGGGTGAAATTTAGCTTTTTAACTCTTCTTTGGCAATACAACTGTGTGACCTTGGCAAGAATCACCAACTTTCTCTGCAACCTCACCACTTCACCCCTCACAGCCCCAAGTTAGCACCTTATCCCTCCCTGCTGTAAAGCCTACACTATCTTTAGGCCATCTGGTATATTTCCATGTCTGGTCTGAGTCAAGTTCAATTACCAGCTGAGCCACTACCTGGATATTCTTTGATTCAATATCTAAATGTTTCCAAGGCCTAGACTAGTGGTTCCCAGCTCCTGGCTGAAGATTAGAATGAAGGGTGGGTAGGAGTCTGATTTAATTGATCTTGAGTGTGCCCAGGTTTAGGCATTTTTAATAGCTCCCCAGTTTGGTTTATCAGAGAAACTGCCTTTTAAAATCTCAATAAGATTTTAAAGGTTTAAGGAAGAAGTAAAAATTGAAAGCATAATATCAAACAAACGTGGAAGAGGGTACTATACCCCCAATCTCTGATAACTATCTGCAAATATAAACTTTTAACAGTTTGGCAAGTAGGAATGACAAATTCGATTTTGGTTCATTTTAGCTTCTGAGTTTGCAAGTCATATGAGTTTCTCCTAAGTCATGGTGTACCTATTAATACTGAATTTAAAAAGAAAATGGATCAGGGGAGAGAAAGGATCTTTAAGAGACGTGACACAATGCCTTGTTGTCCAGTCTCTAAAATAAGTGAGGAATGGCAGATTCTAAATTCTTTTTATCTCAAATGTTTGGTTCATTCAATAACATGAATCATCTCACAATACGTACAGCTGTGAGAAAGCAAGGGTGTTTATTACTCATCCCTGAGTCCATATAGCTCTTCAATATCCCCATCTATTCACCATTCTGAATTGTCAATTATAGTGATAAGAAAGGAGCAGAAGGAGGCGATCAATATGCCTCCAGTGATAGAGTAGGTAAAGTATTATAGAAAAATGGAAATAGCATCTCAGCATGACTCACAGTATATACCTGAATCATCAACCTTGAGAGGATGTAGTTCGGGCAACTATGGGAACAATGATAATTCGTGGCTGCTGACATTGTGGAAAAATCATGAGAAGACTTACCCCAAACTGCCATTTGGTGCACAACCAGGCAGAAACGCAAGGGCTATGGGGCAGGCATGTTGGACTTGTCATTCCTTTTGGCAAATTACCATTTTGAATCCCTGTCTTACAGGTGGGAATCACTCTCTCTCCTTCATAGAAGTTAAGAGTGTCATACACTCATTTAGTCTGTTGAGCGAGGGCATGGACATTGCTACCTGACCTAGGCTCCACCAACCACAGGTAAGCTCCAGTCCTAGAATTAGAAGGCCAGTCAGCAATCAGAAGTGGCACGTGATGACATTAAGCAGTGGTTCTACCAGAGGGCACTGGGGGGTGGGCTACAAGACTGAGGGTGTGGTGTTGGCAGTGGAAGGGCATCATGGGGTCAGTTCTTCACTATAATGGAGCTGGCTTCCAGACCACTCAGATATTTGATCAGCCACCCAGTATCCTTTCAATATTTTTTCTTTTCTGCTTAAGTGAACCTGGATTTTTGTGACAGTCGTGCAAGTCTTGCTCTACTGAATCCTGGCCCTTCTATAGTCTGTTCTCAAAGGAGCTAGCATGTTCCTCTGAAAATGACATCATGGCCTAACATTTCTCATTTCTGAACCCTCCAGCGGCATCCCTTCTCACTCAAGGTAAAAGCCAAAGATTTGACAGTGGCCTAAAAGTCCCTACATGGTCCCTCTGATCACATTGCCATTACCTTCTTCCTCACGCAGCCTGCAGCAGTTGCTCACATATACCTGCATCAGGGACGGTTGGCTTGCTGTAATTCTCCTTGGAAAGTCTTCCCCCAGAAATCCACATGACTCACTCCCTCACCACCTTCAAGCCTTTGCAGAAATATTCTCTTCTTGGTGAAGGTTTCCCTGGCAATGCTATTTAAAACTGCATCCCATCATCCCTGGCATTCCCTTCCCCTTCTCCTGATGAATATCTAACTTCTTTCATATTTGACTTATTTGTTTATGAGTTTCTCAGCCCCCATTAGAATATAAGCTCAAAAAACGCTGGTCACACCACCACCCTGTCCTTTCTCTCAGTCCTTTGTCAGTTTCATAGCTCTTACCAAGTACACAGCTACCTAACTTACTTTTTGCTTTCCTGTTTTCAGATGTGCCCCCTCCACATGCACACAGATCTATAGGTACTAAAAAGATGAGGATCATATCTGGTTTCCTCCTTTTTCCTGAGTATCTCTCTCAGTGCTAGTTCTCAACAAATATTGAATAAATGGTGAATGAATTTAACATCTTGAATCTAAAAAGGCATTTTTCTCTGGACTCTTCTATCCGGAAAAAAAAAAGAAGTGAGGGAGTGGATCTGAAACAGTAAAACAATAAAAACGTTAGACACAACCTCTGTAAAATCCCAGTGTGGCCATGAATGAGCTTCATACCAACACTTTTAAGATTATTAAATGAAGATCTCCCACCTTAAATGTGAAAACCAGTATGATTTATTTTTTTTTCTGAGAGAGAGAAAAGAGGAAAAAATTTTGATGATTTCATATCTAGAATCTCCTGATCTTTCTGAGAGAAGAGGAATTGGCTTCTTTCTTCTCTTTACCATTTTAGTCATTTTGATGTTTAAATTTAAATTGTTCCCTCAGCTTCTAACTGAACCTGTACCCTGTGTGTCCCCATCCCCCCCACCCCCCACCTATGTGACTGAGTACTAGAGCTGGAAAGACTTTGAGAATAAAATTGTCCAATCCTTCCTTCTGTTGACAAGGAGAGAGAAATCCAGGCCACACTGTGAGAAGGTGTCGGGGCCTGATTTAACATGGAGGAGTTAGCTGAAGCTAACATGTTAGATCCAACTCACTTTGACTTGTTCCTTCTGGTTCACCAGGGCCCCGCCCACTCTTCAACCCCAGGACAACAGTTCAGGAGGCACCTAGTCAATATTCCGGTCTGGTCTGAAGACAAGAACAATCCCACAGATGTCAGCTGGGACCTTTCTTTTCTGGCAGCACTAAACGAGCCTTTCTTTCTCCAGTCAGCAAGTCCAGCCAGAATGTTTCCGACGAGGGAAGTCTTCTTCCCTGAGGACAGTAACCTCACTCCTTAATCAACTGGGTTCATTCCATAAGTCTGACAGGCAATGGAAATAGGTGTGCTGCTAGGGAAAGCCCCGCAGTACACATGCCAATCCTTAGAAAGCTTTGCTTTTCTGTCTCTGAGACTGTCAAGGCCAGACCTTTCTTGTTTCTCTTTTGTTCTATCCTCAACTCCAGAAAGAGAGAGGGCCCCAAAATGCTTTGGTGGAGAGAGCAATAGGTATAAGTCCTGACAGGGAGGTTGCAGAAAAACTGTGTCCTCATTCACAGCCAGGCTGGGGCACCGCTTTGGACCCACATAGACCCTGAAGTGTGGGGGACAGAGCTGAGTGGGTTGGGTCTGCCTTTCCCTCCTCTGTCCACCTTGACTGCAGACACTGAGATGAGCTGAGAAATGCTTTGCTGTGATCCTTCCCTCCCTAGAAACCCTATTCACTTAGCAATAAATTTCATGTACAAGTTCATTTTTTCACATGGTTCCATATATTTCTTGTCCGGGTTTATTCTTGACTTTTATGTTGATTGCTTTGGGATTTTTGGCCAGTGCATGATGGATAGAAACAAGTAAGATTTGATATTTTAAGACAAAATATCTCAACCTCATCTCAGTTCTAAAATTGTTTTTGAGCTCATTTTCCCTTCATCACTCAGCACATCCACTCATCCACTTGTTTATTGATTTTATTGTTGTTTATGAGTTTTTGTTATTGGTTTGGTTTGTGAGAAGGTTATTGATTTTAAGATAAGCAGCCCACATTTACCTCCGTCTCTAAGACTGCCTGTGCTTGAGTTATATTCCTCACAGCATTCGAATTCAATTTTTCAGTTGCCTTCAGGGATATCAACATATCAGGTTCTCTCAATCTGTGAGCTAGATTATCTTCAACTCTTCCCACCACTTAGTCGCCCATTCTTCTTAACAGAGTTTCTTATAAGAACTTAATTTTGATAGCTTCCAGCTTTGTATTAGTCATAAAATTTAGGAATTACTGACATAAATTCTAATCAAGATGGTGTTACTAGTTCAAAATAGGAGGCTTTGTTTTGTTCCAAAAGCACTGCTGTGGTTTGTAAAATGGAAAGACGCATGGCCATGTTCACAATAAGACACACATCCCTATGTACTACAGTAGAAAGAGAAAAATATGAAGAGTGGGACTACTGGGTCTGGACCATAAGTGAGCAGAGATGGCCAGGCATTCTAACTCCTGTGGGGGTATGGGATCCAAAATGCCCCACAGAAGGTGGGGACAAAAGTGAAACTGCAGGCTATTACTCATGTACAGCCCCCATCTAATGGGACTGTGCGGGGAACCATATTTTGGACCTTAGCACCCTGTCCTACTCCCTTCAAAACTGCTCACTGGACCAAGGGCCAAGGCATCCAAACCATAGAGCTCCTAGGAGGGGCCTGGACCGAAAACGTCTACCAAATGCAAAAGAACTGACCCCAAATGACTCTTGTTCCAATGAAATTAGATCAGGAAACGTGGAGAAGCAAACAATTTTCTATGTAAACTAAAGCTGAATGATCTGGAAGCGGAGAGGGGCAAAGGTCTCTGATGAATCACCATCAAGACACAGTCACGAGGAAGCAGAGTCTCTGAGATCACAAAATGTGTAAGCGTTAGAGTGGAGGATGAAGATACCACTTGACAGCTGAAAGAGGAAACCAGACCCATAAAGAAGTTTGGAGTCGTATTAATGTAGACAGGGAAAGTGAAATTCTACAACTCCCCCCACTGAGATCCAGAGGAGCGCTCCGGATTCTGAAGGTATTTCTGATTTCAGCCTCAGAGAGACCCAGCTCTGCAGTCATTCCTGCTCTTCCTCCCAGAGGCTCCTGCTTTTGGCTCCTCGACAATTACTACTAAGCTTGGTCCTCGTCTTGGACCTCAAGTTCCTTGGTTTTATAGGGATCTTTATAATTGTCTCCCCTCTACAACCCCAATTATTTGAGGTTCTTTGTATGAGACTGTTCCTACAACCAAGAAAACCCAGCTGGCCGAAACCGATTTGGCTCAGTGGATAGAGCGTCAGCCTGCGGACTGAAAGGTCCCAGGTTTGATTCTGGTCAAGGGCATGTACCTTGGCGGGCACATCCCCAGTAGGGAGTGTGCAGGAGACAGCTGATCGATGATTCTCTCTCATCGATTTTTCTAACTCTCTATCACTTTCTCTTCCTCTCTGTAAAAAAAATCAATAAAATATATTTTAAAAATAAAGAAAGAAAGAAAAAGAAATGTTAAGTCATTTAATCCTCCAACAACTCTAAGAGGTAGGAATAATATTCCCATTTTACAAATGGGGAAACTGAGGTTACAGAGCATTAAGAAGCAAGATTACAGAGCTCCTGGGCTGGTCATTTGCTTATTTGCTCACATTTATTTTCCAGTCTTCCACTGCTTTGCCCACTGTGCAAACTATATTTCCCAGGCTCCCTTGCCAATTGGCTTCTGACTCATCAAGAGGTTCATTGGCAGGAAATTAAATTACAGAATAAAGGGAGACGCCCCCTCGTGCTTCATATATCTGGCAATAACTGCCTCTTCTTCATGTCTCAGATCCCAACGAGAGTGCCTTTCTCCCACGCTCCCAGCTACCACTAGGAAGCCCCGTCCTCCCTTGCACCCTAGGGGTGAAAACAGCTTCCTTCCTTTGCTGGTCTTTGTGTGGCCTCACTGTCTCCTGTTTAGCTTTTCAGCTCTTTCATTTCATTTGTAATTAGTTCTCCATATTAAATTTCACTTAGTAACTGGCTCTGTTTCCTTGAACAGATCCTAACTGATAGAGCATTTAACTAAGGGGCTGAGGAAGGATTCGAAGTTCAGTCCATTTGATTCCAGAACCCACACTCGGAAGACTCATTATATTGACAGTTAAGTCACACAGAGATTCTCTGAACTTCAACTACCAATTAGTGATGCTTGTTTCCCCCAGAGAAATCCCTTCAGAATGATTCCTCCACTGTTATCACCACCCACAGTCATGAGTTAACTTTACCATGCCACCAACCCACCGATAAAAGCAGGATGGAAGAGTTCATTTCTGAGGGCTGCCTCTGGCAACACAACCCATTACTCTGTTATGCCTCTGCTCCCTGATCCCCCAGGGCCAATATGGTAGGACTGGATTTGCTACGCGATAAGAAAATCTCACGGCACTGAGGGTTCACTAGGAAAGCAGGCTGGAATCCCATGTTGCTCAATGGGTTGCCTATGCTTGCAAGCAATACAGTCTGTTCCCAGTGCTCCAGGTCCTTTCAGCTTCAGACCCTATCTTTTCATGATAATCCATTCCACTTACACACAAGGTCTCGGTATTTTGTTTGTGCACTTTCTCTTGCATGCTTGTGTTCTCTCTCTCTCTCTCTCTCTCTCTCTCTCTCTCTCTCTCTCTGTGTCCGCTAGAAAATCTTTTTTTTTTTTTAATCACAGAAAGAAACCTCAAATTTATGGTCTTTAAGTAAACCCATAATCGCTTCCCTAATTATAAATGCCTCCTGCACCTAGTCTCAATCCTTTAAAACTAAAAGTTTAGTCCATTCATGGGTGAAGGTAGATAATTTCAGCTTTTATTTAACAAATATATGATGGGAAATATGCTAAACTCTTGAGGTTTATACTATATAATATCCTATAACTAGTGACGAGTGAATTCCCTGTTTCATAGACCACAGTTGAACAATCTGTACAATTATTTGCAAAAAATAACCAAGTCTTGTTATAAAAATGGGTGTTATCTTTGGCATCTCCCTCCTCACTGCCTCCAACTACACCTCCCACATCCCAGCTGTCTTCTAATCCTATGAGGGTTTTTGTTTCCCCCAAAAGCTTTAGTGGCTTTTCTGTTCTTTCTTTTTCTCTCTCTAAGGGAATCTCAGTGTTACTAGAGATTAAAATGGATTGCCATATGTCAGAGAATAAAATATCTTTTCTGAATCCTTGTCTCCTGGGCAGACGGATAAGCCCAGAAGCCAGTGCACTGAGACAGAAGGATGGGCTGCGTGGCTTAGGGAAGGCTCCTCACCTTCCCACTCCACCAGCAGGTAGCCAGCTCTTTCATCATTCGGGTCTCTGCAAAAGAGTGACATCCTTGGGAAAATGTTCTCCAACCTCCAGCCAAAGTTGGGGTCATAATAGTAATTAAATCAGCATGTAAATATATTCAAGCTATGTTATCTGGAGAATAGCTGTCCACCCCATGCAAGACTCATAAATATTCATGTCCCAAATTGTATTTCATGAAAGCAGTATGTGTGTGTGGGTGGGGGTTGGGGAAGGGATGAGTGTCTGTGACAAATAAATTTTGGAAATGCTGGATTAAGCCAAATTAAGCAAATTTCTTTACTGTAGAGCCTCTTTTCTTTAAAAAAACATATATTTTAATGATTTTTTATAGAGAGAAAGGGAGAGGGATAGTCAGAAACATCGATGAGAGAGAGACATCAATCAGCTGCTTCCTGGACACCCCTTATAGGGGATGTGCCCGCAACCAAGGTACATGCTCTTGACCAGAATTGAACCTGGGACCCTTTAGTCTACAGGCCAACACTCTAGCCACTGAGCCAAACCAGTTAAGGCTGTAGAACTTCTTTGAGCCTTTAAAATAATAATGTGTGTAATAATCACCAGCATTTTGCAAATCAATTAACAATGATCTTTTTTAAAAAAATATATTTTATTGATATTTTACAGAGAGGAAGGGAGAGAGATAGAGAGCTAGAAACGTCGATGAGAGAGAAACATCGACCAGCTGCCTCTTGCACACCCCCTACTGGGGATGTGCCCGCAACCAATGTACATGCCCTTGACCGGAATCGAACCTGGGACCTTTCAGTCCACAGACCGACGCTCTACCACTGAGCCAAACCGGTTTCGGCAACAATGATCTTTTTTTATAACACATGTTAACATTTGGAGGAACTAGTGTTGTGTGGAATATGGTTTGGGAAAGGCCAATATAAAATAAATTACAATTGATAGCAGAATGGTAATAGTCACTAGCCCACAGATCTCAAGTGACCTTGGAAGCAGCAGTGGAAAACTGTGACAAAACTTCAGAGACATTTAATCACATAGAAAAAGATAGGTGGGCTAAAGGTAAGTTTGAGGAAAATATCCCCAAAGAGGGAGGGGTGATGAGAAAAAAAGCTGGCTTATAAAACCTCTCCCACCTCCACAGCAGCAATAATGATGTCTGACTGACAGCTTAGGCCCACTCCCCATGGGCCTAAGCCATCAGTTGGACATCCCCTGAGGGCTCCTAGACTACAAGAAGGCACAGGCTTCCCTGAGGGACCCCACATACACACAAGTGCACTAATCTCGTGCACCAGGCCTCTAGTTTTAAATAATTTAAAATGTATAAAATATGCAATTTTTTAGCTTTAGATAAAAATCAATTAGGTATCTTCTAAATAAAAACAGCACCACTGTGAGCTTTGTTACATGTGTGAGGTGGAGATAGATGTTTATTGATTTTCCAAAGAGCTGCCTCAGATCCAGTATGGGAACAGAGGTATAGGCTTAATAAGTGAATGCAGAAGCAATTGTTCCAAGTTGTGTGGCTAACAAAGTATTGACTAGGAGGCTACCATGGATACATTATCTTTTGGAATTCATCCGGAGAGTAGGAACTCCCTTTTTTAGTTCAATTTCACAACAAGGCATGTGATCACCTATGAGAGATGGGAACCCAGAGTAGAAACCTTGTTTTGAAAATCAACAAACATTTAGTTTTTCACTTTAGTCAATCAACTGAGATGACAGTTTTTATGGTGAGGACTCAAAACAGTATCAAGGAAATTTTCCCATTTTATATATGAATAGCAAACAAAAAATAGAACTTAGTTGTATGAGAGTTTGAAGACTTTCAGGCATTTGCATTATTGCTCAAAACAAACTTAACTCTTCAGTAATGTGGAATATATCTGGATGATACATAAACAGGTTTATAGTGCAAAGGCAAAAAGAAGAGAGTTTTGGAAAGTGCTAAACGGTGAGAATTTGGCTTTCCTGAGGCTATCTTTTATATCGACCCTGGAATCTGTCTTGACTTTAAAAGGTTACTATCAAAAGGAGTTTAATTCCAAAGGATGGCTATTCTTTCAAAAGGTTCCTGGGTCTTGACACTTAGAGGCAAAAACAGAACTTGCAAAGTCTGGACAAAAAGGTGGTTGGTACAGATCATGCCTATCTTACTAAGCTCTGAACTGAGGAACCTGAATGCTCAGTGAGAAGTCAGAGACAGAGTTAGTGTGGAGAGGGAAGTAAATGCGTCCCTAAGGGTGGGAGGGTGAGCTGGATCTAGTGACCAAGCACAAATCCAGTCTGCTTTCTCATACCGCAGTGCCCCATCTGTTCCTCCTCCCTCTTCCCAGGCTCAGGGAACTCCCCAGCAAAGACTGTCAGGCCTAGCAACTTCCACCTCACTGACTCAAGACCTACCCTCTCTCACCCTTAACCCCCACCCAGAGGGACTACCCAGTTTAAACTTCCTCAAGGGCATTTATTATTTTTTTAATTCTCTATTTTTTTATTTTTTTAATAAATCTTTATTGTTCAGATTATTATACTTGTTTCTCCCCCCCACCATAGGTCCCCTCCACCTGGTCCCCACTCCACCCTCTGCCCTCCCCCCCACCCCCCGCTGTCCTCATCCATAGGTATATGATTTTTGTCCAGTCTCTTCCCATACCCCCCACACAGACACCGCTTTCCCCCTGAGAATTATCAATCCCCTCCCATTCTATGCCCCTGATTCTATTATATTCTCAAGGGCCTTTAAGACATGAAAGCTAGGAGAACATCCAAGATGGCGGCCTAGGCAGTCTCCTAAGCTGCCGCCTCATCAACAATTTAATTAAAAAAACAACTAAAATAAAAAAGGACTTCACCAAAACGTCAGGAAAGCTGGCAGAGTGGAGTAGCTACAACTAGAAAGAAAGAGAGAGGCTCACGGATCGGACTGGGAGCCGAAAAGCACTGAGGTAGGGAGAAGCTCGCGCACGCGGCCGCCGAATACCTACCTGGCGGGAGGGGAATTCCCCAATTGCACGGAACCCTTTCCGACTGTACTGAACCCAACCCCGGCTGAAATTCCGTGGTCCCAGGCTCATACGGGTGGAGTCTGGACTGCAGAGAAAGGCACCCAGAGACTCAGAGACTCGGAGACTGGGAGACCGGGGACCGGGAGCCGCAGTCTGCAGGGTCTACAGACTCGCGCACGTGAGCAAGTACGCGCTGAGGTCTGACCGCCGCCTCTCCGGAGCGGAAGGAGTCAGAAGCTCCAGGTCTGACCGCGGAGGCTGCCGCTGCCTCTCTGTACAAGGTGGCGGCCTCTCTGTAGCGGAAGGAGTCAGAAGCTCCAGACTACAGAGACCAGCCCAAGTCCGGGTGAGCCCCTGGGGCACCCACGCTCTTGCTCTGAGACTCCACCCCATCCAAGCTGAGCAGAGGCTTCTGCAGTTTTTCAAGTCTGATCCTAAGACTGTCTCCAATACAGAAGTTATCCCAGAGTAGACACAGCTGATACCCACATCCAATTGGCCTGAAGGTCAATTCACAACAATAGAGACTTAGCTACAACAAGGCTGCGCACGCAGTCCACAAAGGGGATCACCAAGAGTGTCTACCTCAGGTAACTGAGGAGGCTGACCCACTGTGCTATATAGGACACCAAACACACAAAGCCATCCTACCAACTCTGAAAAATAGTGATAATGCCAAGACAAGGAAATAGATCTCAAACAAAAGAGATGGAGGATATAGAGTTTAGAACTACAGTTCTAAGGTTATGCAACAATATCCTAGAAAAGCTCGATAAAATTCATGAGACCCAACTAAAAAGTATACATAAACTGACTAAATTGGAAAATATTATGCAGAGATCCAACAGCAGAATGGAAGAACACAAGAATCAGGTCAAAGAGCCAAAAGACACTCCTTTGGAGAAGGAAGAAGAAAAGAGGATCCAGAAAGTTGAAGATAGTGTAAGGAGCCTCTGGGACAACTGCAAGCGCACCAACATCAGAATTATGGGGGTGCCAGAAGAAGAGGGAGTGCAAAATACTGAAAACATATTTGAAGAAATAATATCAGAAAACTTCCCTCACCTGGTGAAAGAAATAGACTTACAAGTACAGGAAGCCTACAGAACCCCAAACAAGAGGAATCCAAAGAAAAATTCTTCTCGACACATCATCATCAATATGCCAAGGGTAAAAGACAAAAAGAGGATCTTACAAGCAGCAAGAGAAAAGCAGTTGGTTACCTATAAGGGAGCACCCATATGACTATCAGCTGATTTCTCAACAGAAACCATGCAGGCCAGAAGGGAGTGGCAAGAAATATTCAAAGTGATGAATAGGGAGAACCTACAACCAAGATTACTGTATCCAGCAAAATTATCATTCAGAATTGAAGGGCAGATAAAGAGCTTCACAGATAAGAAAAAGCTAAAGGAGTTCATCACCACCAAACCAGTATTATATGAAATGCTGAAAGGTATTACTTAAGAAGAGGAAGAAGGTCAAGTGAATTAAAAATCTCAGGAATAGAATAAACTGGTGAATATAATAGAATTAGGGGCAAAGAAAGGGAGTGGATAGATAATTATCAGGGTGAAGGGGTGTGGGGTGCAGAGACTGGATTAAAATTGTATAACCTATGGATGAGGACAATAGTGGGGGAAGGGGGTGAGGGCAGAGGGTGGGGTGGGAATCTGGTGGAAGGGAGCTATGGGGGAGAAAAAGGAGAAACAATTGTAATAATCTGAGCAATAAAGATTTATTTAAAAAAAAGATTAAAAAAAAGAAGTTAAATGTAAAACAAGAAAAACAAAAAAAACATTAAAGTACTATGAGAGAAAAAAAAAAAAAAAAAGACATGAAAGCTCTTTACTTAGCCTGTGGGTGCCTATTTGTGCGCCAGTGTGTGCGCCTCAGACTGGCAAGGTTTAGGGCCACAGTGCTTGACCAGGCTGGATTTCTTCCTCCCACTTTCCATCTTTTTCACCCAAACCAGGGACCTATCACCAGTTATGGTGTAACTTGCCCCAGTGGTTTCCCCATAACCCTTTCATAGCCATCTTAGCCTTTAGGTTTGTGTAGGGCATGTCACCATGCAAAGGCCCTCAGTTCGGCTAACAGTGATTTTACACACACGCATGTACACCAGCTGTCACAGGATGAAACTGGTATCCCAGCCAGCCCTCCATCTAGACCAGAGCTGGGCCTGGCAGCCTCTCTGCCACAGGGGACACGCGGGACAGGGCAAGCAGCCTTTTGCCCCACGTGGGCCCTGGGGCACCCTGAGTCCCCGTATTCATCTTCAGGGCCTTGCTTTTGTTCTGGAATAAGCCACAGTGTTTTGTTCAAGGTTCAGTTCCAGAGACTTACATATCTTTTGTTTTAAAATATATTGTATTGATTTTCTACAGAGAAGAAGAGAGAGGGACAGAGAGCTAGAAACATCAATGAGAGAGAATCACTGATCAGCCGCCTCTCACACACCCCCCACTGGGGATGCGCCCACAACCAAGGTACATGCCCTTGACTGGAATCGAACCCGGGACCCCTCAGTCCGCAGGCCGATGCTCTATCCACCGAGCCAAACGGGTTTCGGCAGACTTACATATCTTTACAACCTATATTCTATTTCATTCAAAGAGATTATGGCTTCATGGATTTCTATGGGACTGTATTTCTTTCATCTGAAGTTTATAGTAATAAGTAGAATAAAGCCAAAGAAAAATTGTCATGGCCTTTTTGGCACCAAATGTTAATACTCATTCATCTGAGAAGCAGCGACATGGCGGCAGCTTTCTGGTCTTTCGTTCTAAATGGGACTGTCGGCACCGTGGAAAGGACAGATGGGCCACTTTCTCCCCACGTGCTGCTCACCACTGGTCTGGGCTCAGGAACTTGAGCCTAGGTCTAACGTGGTTCCCAAGCCCTATTCCGGCCTTCTTCCTGCTCCTCCAAACTCCCAAGTCTGAGGCATGCTGGGATGGCTTTGAGGATCAAGTGCAGCTTCTGGAACATCTGGGTTGTGTTCCTTTTGTTCTTTGTAAGCGATGAGTGAAGTGGCTTCACTCCGAGCATGTCAGAGGCGCAAGCAGAGTGCATTACCAGGGAGAGCTTTGTCCGCCCTCCGTCCCTGGAGGCCCTACTATGCACAAAGGGAAGAGGCCCAGGACCATGTATGAGTCCTCCAAACTGAGATCCTGGAGTTTATCTTCCTTTTCCACTTAGAATAATCCCCAAACTATCTTAATAAGTTTTTCAGTATTTCAATTCATTTTTCTTCAGATAAGATGGGCAAAAGTGTTTAAATTGCCTCAAGGGCCTTAGAATCAACTACATGCATGGTGAGGTCTGTAAGAGGTTAATGCCTTCTAGCATAATCTTTCTCTGCCATCCACTAGGGCAATTGATATCTGCTGAACATCAACAGGATGGCTCCAGGTCTTCTGGAAGGAGTTATAGACTAATTTCAGAATGGAGATAAAAGCCTGTGAAATATGCAAGGGCTCTTTTCTGACTAAATAGTTCACTAAACTAAATTGGTTAAAATTTAGTTCCCCCACCTAGAACAAGTGCTATCCAATACTCCCAGGAGAGGGCAAGGTGGAAGACGACCGAGGTTTTAGGGTTCACATTTGGTGATTATTTGCTCACCCCCAGAGTGGCACTCATCTGTAGGATTATTAAAAGAGGATGTTAATCATGTTTTGATCATGCTTTGGTATCTGCCCCATCCCTTCCACAGCCCTTTACAAAGAATCTACTCTAAAGCAGGAGGTTCTCGTTGCTTCCACACTGGTCCAAGCCACCCTACCACTCCCGCAGGTCATTGGAATTACCTTTTTAAATGGACTGCCTCCTTCTGTCCTTGTTTCCCTACAGTCTACATGGTATTCTCAACAGAATGATCAGAGTGATTCTGTTAACATGTGAATCCGATCATAGACTCCCCCTGTTCAAATCCTCCAATAATGCTGTCTCACCTTCCTAATCTGCTTTTAGTCACGCAGTAACTGCCCCCTCCCTCCTCTCCCCAGCCACCCTACTCTCTTTGCTCCTTCCTTCCTTTCTGCAGATTTCCTTAGGGTAACCTCACTGAGCCCTTCCCTTACCACCTTGTATAGTATCACACCCCTTTGATTTTCTCTATTCTTCCTGGCTTTATTTCCCTGAAACACTTTTAACCATGTGGGGTAATATATACTTTTCATATTCATCTTGTTTACTTTTATATCTCCCCTCTCCCCCAACTCCCACCCCCAAGCCCACACTCTAACCTAAGCTCTAGAAAAACAACATCTTTGTTGGGTTCCTTCAGGGCTTTATCCACAGGGCCTGTCATATAGGCATTTATTTAAATACTGCTGAATGACTAGTGACTTGGGGCATGCATGAGTCAGCCACTTGAAGGCCACGTGCAATATGAGCAAGCAGAGGGGGGGAGAGGAAAAGAGAACAGATGTGTGGTTAGGGTGGGGAGGAGAACAAAGAAAGACTGCGAACTCCTGAGAGACGGGAAGGGTAGCCTTGATATTTGATTGAGGAATGGACTTGTTCCTAATTCTGACTCCCATTAGGCCCCGGACAGGTAACCTGTTTCCTTGTATAAATACAATACCTTGTATTGTCCACGTATGTCCATAACATTACCCACTCTTTCCTTACAGCAGCATTCTTTAACACGAACCAGCCTGAAAGGGAGAATAGAAAGAAACACACAGGCCAGAGCACCTACGGCCTTGCCTCGTGGGCCTCACCTTAGGGGCCATGTAAATACTGGACTCTTGTGCTGTTTGAAATGGAAGACTGTTGGGGCATCTCTTTGACCAGAGGAGTGGCATGAAGTTGTCCTTTTAAGGAGCACCCTCTGACTACTGTGTGTAGAGAACCATCATCGGGAATGGTATTAGCCGAGGTTCTCCAGAGAAACAGAACCCAACAGGCTATTTCAAAATCCATATTACAAGCTATACCACCTCACACCATTTGGATGGCTACTATATATTTAAAATAAAACAAAACAAAAAAAACGAGAAAGAACAAGTGTTGGTGAGGATTGGAACGCTTGTGTGCTGTTTTTAGGAATATAAAAAGATACAGTCCTGTGAAAACTCTGTGTCATAATGGTGTTTTCAATATTGAGGATTCTCAACAGGAAGCATTCCTTTCAAATGTTAAGGGCTGGTGTTTGGCTTTTCTGAGCACAGCCTGCCCTCTTACCTTCATCATCATGCATGTTTGGTTCTGGGCTGCCCCACAATCCTCCTTTCTGGGTGAAGCCCAGGTAAGTGTCGCCTCTCTCAGGCTTTCCCCAGTCCGTCCCCACACCCTCTGTCACTCTGACACTGTCATATAATTCCCATATTTGTTCCCGTATCTGTCTCCACTGTGAGGCTGTGCACACTTTTAGAAGAGGGTCTACGCTTATTTTGTGTGCCAGGGCCTGCTACCTGGAAAGCTCTCAGTACATCGTGGTCATGTGATTGATTGAACCAATTAGGTAGGGCAATCCTTGATCTCAAAGATTAGAGATTCTCACTAGAGGGAGGATGGAGCCCCTCCTCCTTCCCCATACACACACACAGGGACACCTGGCAATGTCTGGGGACATTTGATTGCCACAACAAAGGTTGTGGGTTGCTCCTGGCATCTGGTGGATAGAGGCCAGAGATGCTATTAAATAGCCTAGAACTCAGAGAACAGTCCACCACAGCAAAGAATAATCTGGCCCAAATGTCAACAGTGCTGAGTCTGAGAAACTCTTTCATAGATTAAAAAAGAAAAATGAAGTCCTGAGATACACACACAAAAACACACTTCTGTTATTTCTCTCATTCTGATATTTCCTAAGCTGGGATGCGGCGGTATATATTTCATCAGATTGTGGGTTCCTTCTCCAACAGCTGCAAAACTGAAATAGTCCCTGAAATCAAAGCAGCTCTAGCCCATTACCCTTAGAAATCGGTTACATCTCCCCAAATCCGATGCTGAAATCAGCTCCTAACTTCTTAGAAGTGAAAGACCAAAACTCCCACACTACTCTGCATGCATCTGGGTGGCTAGACTTTTGAAAGAGAAAGAGTGAAAGAGAGAGAGTTGAGAAACTGGCAAACCTCTAGGACCCTGTCAGAAATAAGCTTGAAACTGTCTCTGCAGCCCAGGTATACATATGACACTTGAAGAAGGCAATTTCCACTGCAGGTGAGCTGAAAGCAAATAAGGAAATTCACTTTGCTCAGTGAAAATCAACTTGCGCAAAAATAAGAAAAATTATACCCAAAGAACCACAAATATTAGGTTAATCTGAAAGTGATTTTAAAATGAATATGTTTAAAATGTTCATCAAGATGAGGTAAAAATAGAACTCATTAGGCAAAATGGGGCATTTTGGGGGGAAAAGAGCAGAAAGATTTGTAAGATAATCAAATAGAAAGTCTAATAATGGAAAAAATATTTTTTTAAATAGAATCTCCATGGTGGGGAAGCAGCAGCTAGCAGCAGTTTAAGAACCTCCAATACAAAGCACTACCCATCACTGAGATAACTGGATTACTGAGAACTTAAATGGGTTATAAACATTTAAAAAAAATTTAAATTTCTCTAATTACTCCTAAATAGACTCTCTGACACCTTCCTTTCCCAGCAGGTAACTGATCTATAAGTCCTTTCAGGGCAGCTTCTGTAACACCACTTAAGGTTGTTGGAATCATCTCATTTGGATAGAGTATTCCCCCCTTATCCGTGGGGTATACATTCCAAGACCCCCAGTAGATGCATGAAACTGCAAATAGTACGAACCCTATAGATACTATGTTTTTTCTATACACACATGCCTATAATAAAGTTTAATTTATAAGTTAGTAATATAACAGAACAATTATAACAACACACTGTACTAAAAGTAATAAGAATGTGGTCTTTCTCTGATAACCAATGTGGTCACTCAGGTGACTACCAGGTGACTAATGGTGGGTACGCATACAGGGTGGACATGCTGGACACAGGGATGATCCACGTCCCAGGTGGAAGGGGGCTGGACAGCACGACAGTTCATCACGCCACTCAGAAGTAATATTGGAGGAGGGGAAAAAATGAAAACCTGAGGGAGAATTTATTTGCCCCGTGGATGAATGCTTGGCCTGCCTTGGGGGTCATGTGTGAAAGAAAGAAAGTAGCATCTAACCCAAGGGAACGTTCTGAGTCAGAGAAACCTGTCTCTCACTTTCCCCCACAATCCTCAGCTGGCCAGAAAGGGAAACAGCACAATTTCATTGAAGGATGTTTCTAATGAGGAACCAGGCCAGTCGCCATCTAGCTGCTGAGGGCCGTCTATTGAAGGAAACGGGGCATGTTTACCAGGCTCAGACGGATGTGCTATGAGTGGTTATCTAAATGTGACCTCTAGTGTCCAACTTGTGTGGCATGTTCGGAGGAAACCTAGGTGATTTGATGGGCTGGGCACCACAGAGCCATGAAATGGCACTAGAGCAGAGCATCCAATTCAGTTTCCTGTTTACAGATGAGTGATTACAGCCTAGGAGTGATGAAGTGACTCACCCAGGGTCAGTCACATAAATAGTGGCAGAGGTGGAACTGAACCCAGCCCTTCTAAGCCCCAGTCCAGTACCATTTCCTCTACTCCTGAGAATATTTCCCATCAAATGCAGTTGGCTTTATTTGGGTCATTATAGGACCTCTGTATGGAAGATCATGAAAGCTAAGTGTTTATTTACTATGGGCTGAATTATAGAGAGGATGGTGACATCATTTATTTGATCTGAAGCAGTGCTCAATCTTAAATTGTTCGTGTCAAGAATTGTTAACAAGATTTCAAACTCTTTCCATATTTTCCCCATTACACACCACACATTTAAGTGACAGATTATGCCATTTCTTCTCAGCCCAAAGTTCATAGTGATTTTCAAAGGAATGAAATTACCCCCATGTAATGGGAACAATCAGTCGGGGTGAAAATCAGATGGCTCAGGCCTCCCGAGAGTCCCCACCACGGCCATTGTGTGGGCAGCTGTTATTTTCCCATTTCCTGTCCCTCTGCTCACAGCCAGCTGAGTGAAGCCAGAGGGCATCATGCCACCAGACACGCTTATTCTCCAGCACACCCAGACAATCGAACTTCAGCTGGCTCCTCTCTACCATCTGGGGTGTTGCGGTCCCTCCCTCTCAAATTGCTTCCAACATCTCTTCCACCTTCCAGTGCCTTCTTGAATGCCCAAGGAGTGTCCAAAGTGTATGTGGATGGCATGACAAACAGGGTGTGACATGGAGATCGTGTTCTATGAGAGTTAAATTTCATCATCCTCTCATTCTTCCTTTTCTTGTTGGTCTGAATGCATCTTTGTTCTCATTGCTTCACTTACCAGAACCATGTAAAAGAACTCAAGTATGGCAGGTGAGGGTGGAATAGCCAAGAAACTCCATCTTATTGTAAACCTTTAGAAGCTTTCCTTGGAGCAGGAGGAGTTTAAATGCTCGATCCCAAGAAAGCAAACACAGATGCATCATTCCAAGAAGTCAGCAGGGAAGATATAATGCTGTTTCTCAAATAAGTCCACTAGGACTGATGGAAAATTATCTCCTGAGACGGGAATTGAAGGACCAGGTGACAATAATGCTTACACCGGCCCTGTATTCATGGATTCAGCCCTGAGTTCTCCAGAAAAGTTCATGTCATTGTCTGAAACTGTGTCATGTACATTGTTACCCTTACTGTCGATCTGGTTGTTATAATTTTGCTTCTACTAAACCCAACAGCACTGCTGAGGACTTATCCTCTGAGCTAAAACATCCTAAAAGGTTTGTATGTGATGCCAAACAATCAAATCCTGCTGAAAATGGTTTAAACTGATAGGGGTTCTTCTCCCAAATAAGAAGGCAACCAGTAGACATGGGGCTTCCCGTTCTGTCCTCCTGCACACACGGCTGCTGCCCTCCAGCCAGGCAGCCTGGTCACTTTCCAAGCAGGAAAGGACAGGAGGACAAAGGAGCAGAAGAAAGGTGGTCAGGCCACTCACATCTGTCCCTTTGGAAGAGGCTTCCCAGAACCCATATCCAGTTATCCCACTCGGATCTCATTGGTCACATGACCATACCTGTAAATGAGTCTATAAGGGTGATTTTTGTTTGTTTGTTTGTTTGTTTGTTTGTTTGTGTTGTTTTTGTTTGTTGTTTGTTTGTTTGTTTGTTTGTTTATGCCTCTTTAAGGGAGGAAAGAAGGGAGAAGAGTTGTGAGTCAGTTACAAGAGATCTTGGGTAATTCCATGACTCTGTCCTTCTGCCGCAAGCTAGATCATTCCCAAACATAATTGTCTGCATGAAGGTATGTAGTGAATCCTGGAATACAGAAAGGGATCTCTTGCCCTGTTTCCCCTTCACAGCAGAACAAAAGAGCAAGATTTGTCTATTAGAAAACACATGCCTTGGGAGTTGCTTCACTGGGGTCAAACCTGTACTCTCAGCAGCAAAGGTGATTATTTTTCTTAATTACCGGGGCTTTGCATCTTGTTATGTGAGCTGCCAGAGTCTTAATTTAGCTGATGACTTTCCACAGTCACTTTAGATTTATTTGGTACCTAATTTACTTAACATAGCTTTTGCTGTGAAAGTTAATCAGAAGCCCCAAAACACTTAACAAGCTCAATATTTTACAGTGAACACCACCCTGAGGAATGCTTTATGAAAATGATGACAAGGCACAGGGTCTGTAGCTTTCAGAATCAATAAGTTACCGACTAATGAATTAAGAAGGCCTTGAACTTATACTTCACTACAGGCTCCATGAAGCAGAGGCACAAATGAGCACTTGTAAGTGGAGCTGGCCCTTAGTAGGAAAAGTCCAAAAACCTATGCAGTGTTAGAAATAATGACTAAAGAACATATACTGCCCAGACAGCATGCCTCAGAGATTGAGCGTCAACCTATGAATCAGAAGATCGAAGTTCAATCCCCTATCAGGGCACATGCCCAGGTTGTTGGCTTGATCCCCAGGGTGGGGCGTGTGAGAGATAACAGATCAATAAGTCTCTCTCAACACTGATGTTTCTCTCTCTCTCTCTATCTCTCTCTCTCTCTCTCTCTCTCTCTCTCTCTCTCTCTCTCCTTTCTTCTCTGAAATCAATAAAAATGTTTTTTAAAGACCATATACTATTCAATAATTAAAATGATTTTGCTTTTGCCACCATTTATTTAGCTATTTCGTTTGAGATGAAACTGTTTTGTTTTCAGGTTTCTACTAGTCCTGGCTTTTTTTTTTTTCTAAAATATATTTTATTGATATTTTACAGAGAGAAAGGGAGAGAGATAGAGAGCTAGAAACGTCAATGAGAGAGAAACATCGACCAGCTGCCTTTTGCACACCCCCCACCGGAGAATGTGCCCGCAACCAATGTACATGTCCCGGACCGGAATCAAACCTGGGACCTTTCAGCCCGCAGACCGACGCTCTACCACTGAGCCAAACCGGTTTTGGCTAGTCCTGGCTTTTGATATCAGTGGAAATCACAGTTAGACAAAAATGCCCTGTTGAAGTCTCTCTCTTCATGCACCCACTAGGGGTGAATTCAAAATGCAGGAACCCATCCTTGTGTAATTTACAATCCAAGGCTGAAAATTCCAATGTAGAAAAATAAAGAGTAATCATAAAAGACCCACCACTTAAAAATGCAAATAGCTGCCCCCACCAACTGTACTGCCACCTTCACTACTAAATAATTAAATAGCACCCTGCAAAAAGTAGAAACTCAAGGAATATTTGCTGAATAAACACATGGTTTTCATAGTGATGCTGAGTAAAAGGGAAGAAGGGTGGCAATGGGTAGAATACCTGGGGAAGAGTAGGCACACAGCATATCCTTGTAGAAAAGCTAGGACTTCTCTTTTTCTCCCAGATAAAGAATTACAGACAACCTGAGATTAAAAGGAACAAGAGAAAACATTTGTCTGTAGGGTAGGGTGGGAAGACCAACCCAAATTTCTAGGCTCCAATCTGGAAGGCACAGAGGACGAAGAAGGACCTGAGAAATTGACATGTGAGCCTTAGGAGAGGCAGAGAGAGAAGCAACGGAGTCAGGGGTTAAAGATGTGAAACATTCCTGGACTCTGAGCCTTAGTTCCCTCATCCCTAAAATAAGAATAATACTCCCTCCACTATTTCAAATAGGTGCCGTGGGAATTAACTGAAATGGTGTGTATGAAAGTGTTTCTCAACACTTAAAAACACTATGTTAGTGCAGTAGGTCCTTCTGGCCCGGGAACAGTGAGCAGGTGCTCTCCAGAAAAAACTCCGCCCAGAGGCAAGTCACCAAGGGATGGTGACCCTCAGCTATAAATAGCCTGAGGGCACTTTAAAAGGTTGCGGTAGGAGTCTCAGACACCTTATATTTTTAGGGATCCACACTTCCCGAAATGTTTTCGCATAAAACGTGTTTATTGCCAGGGAGACTTTACCGGTATAAGGAATCGGGAGTCTTGGACTCAAGAAGTTAAGGGCTAATTAGGCACACACCACAGCAGAGCCAGGACGAGGGCTCAAGCCTCCTGGCTCCTGGACTAAAGTTCAGGAAAACCCTCCAGCAGATTTAAACCACAGGAACAAGGACAGCTATCACTTTCCTGCACTTCTGATACCTCACCTAAGAACAGTTTCCACAGGGAAAGTAATGGGCACCATGTTCCATCTAAATTGGTCTCCTTCGTGCAAAGCTGACTCCTTCTATTTCAGGGAGGAAAAACA
Organism: Vespertilio murinus; assembly: GCA_963924515.1. Lineage (NCBI taxonomy): Eukaryota > Metazoa > Chordata > Mammalia > Chiroptera > Vespertilionidae > Vespertilio > Vespertilio murinus. Next base: position 35,350,370 of record OZ004705.1, read on the forward strand.
GCTGGGCGCTTGCAGCTCCCTGTGGAGTTCTGCACGAGGATTGGACCAGAGCGGAGCATCACAATTGGCCAGCCTGCCCCGGGTTCATAATGGAAGAGGTAGACCTGTATTCGATGGTAGATTGAGAGGCTCTCTGCTTTGAGCTAGATTTATTTATCTGGGAGCTGGGCAGAACAGTGATTTAGGTTTTTATGCTAAAGAGTTTGTCTTAATCAGTTCAGGCTGCTATACCAAAAATACCATAGACCATAGTTGAAACAACAAACATTTATTTCTCATAGTTCTGGAAGACTGTGAAGTCCAAGATCAAGGCACCAGCAGATACGGGGTCTGTTGAGGACCTAGCTTGTAGGTAAGTTACCTTCTCCCATATCCTCACACGGCAGAGAGACAGATCATCTCTCTCCCGTCTCTTCCTACAAGGGCACTAATCCCATTCCTGAGGCGTTCCACCCCCATGAACTCATTACCTCACCTCCAAATACCAACATTGGGGATTAGGCTATGACATATGAATTTTAGTGGGAAACAAACATGCCGTCCATAACATAGTTATGAGTGGTTTTTCTTCCTTATAGTTATGAGTGGTTTTTCTTCCTTACCTTTCCTGTTGGACCAGATGCTGATTCTTTCTGATTTATATCCCTCTAAAAAGTGTAAGCAATAGCCCATTTTTTGTTTCAGTTACACAGACTATTTTCCTTCCTACTGAAATGAGAGTAGAACGAATGTGCGATAAAATAGTTTTGTGATGTAAGCACTGAAACTAATGAAAGCTTGCTGCCTGACAGAGGTGACCTCCTTCCCCTTCATGGTGCAAGTAGCCAGCATCACCAAGGCAAATGTGTACTACAAATTAATTATCAGGGAATTACTCATGCATAATTGATATGTATACACATTATTTGTGGATTTCTATGAAACTAAGAAAACCAACCTGGAAATATACTTTGTTTGCTTTTGTATTCTATACTACACAATTACTTAACTATGTAATAATTCTTTCCAAATGTTAATTTTGAAAGCCTTTTGAATTGAAGGTCAAGCACTAAACTTCTTTTATGACCTCCACAAGACCTAACACAATCTTAAGCATGTAGAAGGTGTTCAAGAAATATTTTTAATTGTTTGGCTCCAGTAGGCAAAATATTAATTCTTAGGTAGGTATTAATGTATAGCTAGAGAAGGAGGGTCCAGCTGATGAAGAGTTCTCAGTGCCACGTCACAGAAGGTGATAACATCTGTAGTTTAGGGCAATGCCTCTGGTGGTCGTGTGGCAAGTGGGGCTAGAAGTCTGGAGGAAAGTGGAGAGATGGTGACAGCAGGGAGATCTTTTGGAAGCTGTTGAATGGTCCAGGTGGGAGAATGACAAGAGATGTGGAGCAGACAAGACAGATGCAAGAGATACATAGTAAGTTCAATTAGTGGGATCTCACGGAAGTGGGAAGGGCAGTGGGCAATGATTCCTAGGTTTCGGGCTTGAACTGTGGTGTCATTACGCAAAGTAGGAAATGCAGCATGATGCAGACGCCGGGAGTGGGACGAAGTAAACTGTTTCGTGCAGGACATTTTGAGTTTTGAGGCCAGCAGGAAATCCAGGTAAAAGTATTTAGTTAGAAGTTATAAATGTGTGGGCCTGTATCAAAGAAAAGGGCGTTTGAACTGTGGATTTCAATGTTGGGGACGTCAGAGAGTGGACGGTAGTTAAAGGCATGGTTTTCAATGAGGGAGTGAATAAAGGAGGATGTTAAGAAGAATCGAGGCAGGCCTATAAAGGAAGTTGAGAAAGAGCTACCACTGGCACAGAAGGGACACTGTGTGATGCCTGAGGCCTGTGCAGGTAAGAGTGCAAGATGGTGACTACAGTCATAAACCCAAACCAAAAAGCAAGCCCACAGTCTCAAAGAGGTAAAAAAAAAAAAGCTGGAGAAAGGGAATCCCCAAAAGAGCAGCATCAAGTGTCTGACTGTCTTTTTGTACCAGTGTCCTTGGAACACGGGTTTAAGCAAATTAGGATCACAACCAGACCTTCTCTAAGGACATCTAGTGCCTCCTTGTCAGACACGGTCTGTGCCAAGAGGATCACAGTGAGAGAGCTCTAGGGTCTCGTCCTTGCTAAACTGTAGTCAGGTGTCTAGCAAACTTTTGGAAAATATTCAAGACCAGTGCATATTTGATTGATCTGCATGAGGAGGAAGCTTTGGGCATGCTCTCTGGAGGAAAGAAAGAGACCTGGGTGTCTGCCCCTTGCCAGGCCCCAAGGGACGGGCCATTGAAGCCCTGTGGAGAGGAGTGCAGGAAAAGGCAGAAGCGCTGTTGTCTTGAAGCGCTCTCTGACTTATAGAGGCTCACGTGGAGGTGGGGACAGAGTTTAGGAAAGACGAACCTCTCCATTTGCCCCCCAGAGCACAGCAGAGAGATGAGACTAGAGGAAATGTGGGACCATGAGGTCATCTCGTGGGGTTTTGGCTCGGGGGCCCAGTGCCAGTGGCAGAGGGAGCCACCGGCCTTGCCCACTGTGTTCACTGTGCTGCAGAGGCACCCTTCATTTGAAGGAGGGCTTCAGACCATGATGAGGGGACTAGAGGGAGACATGAGGGAACTCTGGGAGCTCCTATAAATACACCCAGGTGTCCCAGAAGTAACTGGCAGGCATTTTCTGACGGGGGCAGAGAAAGAACTTGGCCTCTTTTATAGGAAGGCAGGAGTTATATTTGCGACTTAAAAAATTCCAAATCAAAGGTTGGGAAAACCTGTCTTGGTTGATGGTGGAGAGGCCGATGCAGCCCCGTGCTGCTGGACAGGTGCTGGGAAACCAGAGGTGGGTCGTGGTCGTCAGGGTCCCAACCTAAATCAGGGCCAGTCCGGGGAGAGCACGCAGCCCCTGGGCACGGACAAGGGCTTCCGGCCAGAGGACCTAACTGTCTCCAAAGGCCAGCTGATCAAACGTTGATTTTAATTGTGTCCAGCTCATCTTCAGGATTTATCACTATTATTATAAACTTGTTTTAATTTTGCATCTTTGTCCTTAGCTATTTTATGCATGGGTTCAAAAGCAACTTATATATCTAGGATATTTGTCAGTTTGAATTAGGGTTGCCAGAGTTAGAAGATAAAATACAGGATATCCAGTTAAATTTGAATTTCAGATAAACAGTGACTAATTTTTAGTATAAAAAAAAGCTAGCATGCAATATTTGAGACATATTTATACAAAAGCCATTCATTATTTACATAAAATTCAAACTTAACTGGGTGTTCTGTATTTTATCTGGCAGCTCTACTCTGACTAGATCTTTTCCTAGAGGGTAGAGCAATAAAACATCTGGAATAAAGGAAACGTTCTGTGGTTCTACTTCCTGCTGGGTAAAACTGCAGTGGCTGATAGATTTGTCTCTCTTAAAATGTACTCCCCATTTACTTCCCCAAAGGATGAAAATGGCCTCAAATAAAAGGCACAAACCACCAGGCCTTTAGAACAGAGTTAGAAAATCAAAGGAAACGCAAAGGGTTGGGGAAGTTTGAAATCCAAAGGCCTCCACTGGTGTGGTCATGGTTGATCTGTATTTTTGTTAGCCCAAAGCCAAAAGAAGAGACTCGCTAATATAAGATCACAGGTGATTAAAGCTTTTCTCTGGTCCTAATTGTTAGAGGACTCTTCATACAGCATAGAATGTTTGGCCAGTGTGGTCCCCACCGTATGGCCGGTTAGGGATCTCGAACATCTGGAACACCTGGACGTGAGGCTCAGCTCAGCCTCACACCATCACTTCAGATCTCTCACCTCATTTATTTATCTGTAACATGGTTTGCCCCGCTGAACACATTACAGATGTAAGATATTGTTACTAGAGCTGGGACCAAGGGTATTAACACCAGCAATAATAATGTGTCCTGTGAGGGTTTTATAGGAAGCACATAAACATTCTTCAAATGACAGTTATTACATTAGCCCTTGATTTTGAAAGACTAGGACACACATTAGTATTAATGTAGCAGTTCAGCAAAGCCTTTCTCACAAGGTGGGTCGCAGAACCAAAGTCATCCTGACTGACCTCTCTGCTCTTGAATTTGCAGACAAGATGATGCTCAGAGCTGGCTGTGGGTGCTACGACTTCATAGAGCACAGGTACAAGCCATTTCTCTATCATTTGCTAATAATCTCCCCGGCTTAGAAGCTGAGAATAAGTTGTCTTGACCAAAAAGCAAGCCAGAAGCAGGGGGGAGCACCCATCCGAACCTAAGGCAGCGCTGCAGGCAGTGCTCCTCTCAAGGAATTGGCAACACTTGGCCAGAGCGCTAAGAGAAGGGAAGACCGGTGTCTGTGGGCTCCACTGGATTGGCAGACAGGCTATGGAATGCAGATGCTTCCTCCCAGAGAAATGGCTGCCAGGTTCCACGGAATAGCACTGTGACTCCCACTGGGTCCCTTCTGCATCAGCCACATTTGTAAGGTGCCCTCTTCTCTTTCAAGGGAACAGCAGAGGACTCCCATTATGCTCACAGAATTCCTAGAGAAAATACGCTTCATTTTAGAAATAACAATAGTCTATATATATAAAAAGCCAGGTCTATGACGACCAGGACAACCAAACGACCAGTCACCATGAGGTGCATTGAGCACCTCTCGTCCCTCCCCCGTGGCCCATAGGCTCTGAGGGCAGCAAGGTGGGTGGCGGGCGGGTGAGCAGCAGCAGGCGGGTGTGTGGGGCGGGGCAGCGGGCTACCACATGTGATTTTTTGCGCTGGGCCTCTTGTATTAATAATAATAGCAATCATTAGACGCTGTGTTGTTTCGTATGCCTGACCTCATTAAATCCCTGTAAGAGGGTTCTATTACTACTCCCATTTTACGGTGACAAAAGAGGTTTGAAGATGATCCTTTCTTCCAAGTGGGTACGGAGAAAAAAAGACCCCTGGGATTCAGGAAAGAACATTGTTCATTTCTGTTCTTATTCGCAAGGCTGGTTTGCTGTAACTGAGAAAGGTGCAAGTCCTGAGGGCCAATTATTCACAAAGGTAAATAGCAATTAAGTACCTACTATGAGAATAGCCTTAAACTAAGCACACATAGGGGAATGCCCAGATGGCTGCTGTCCACACACCTTATAGTCTAGTTGGTCTACAAATGAACGGAAGTAGAATATACCTGCCATCCATCGGGGAAAGGTACCTAGAAGACCTTGGGTCTCACTACATCCCTCTGATCCACAGCCTTTCAGGTGGTGAATGTGAATATCAAAGGCAGCCAGGGGTGCCTGATGAGGGGACCTTGCTTGGTAACTGCTTCCCCGGGAGAGGGTGGATTGAAGCTTCAGGATAGTTTGGCCCAGCAGGCAGGCCACTATGCTGGTGCCTTCAAATGAGGTCCCTGATTCTCCTGGGTACATGAAGGCCTTTCAAATTTGGTGGGGGGGGTGGGGTGGGGGGGTAGGAGCGGGGGTGGGATGAGGAAGAGGGGGGGGGTGTAGGAGGTTCAGAGTGACCTCATCCCATTGGAGCCACTGGCTCACCTTATTTCCCATCAGAATAGTTGCCATCACCTCTTGAATAGAGAGCAGAGGAGGAGGTGAGGGATGTGCACTGTAACTCGTTCTAAAAACAGACAGCACTGGTCAGTGAGCGGAGGAGATTGGCCGCAGAGGTGGGGTGGGTGGCTCTTCTCTCCTTACAAAGGGTCCTCCTTAGCCGGAGTCGGAGCCAGGGGGCGCCACCAAGAGCCACAGCTGTGGAGGAAAGACGCTGCGGCCCTCCACAGGACCCAGAGCTCCCTGGACAGCCCGTGGCTTTCTCAGCTGGCACCCCGGGGTGCTCCGTTTCCCCAGCCGGGGGCCCGCACTAAGGCGAGCTCCTGCTCTGCTTTGTGTACTTCTTGCATTTTTAAACAGCAGTTTCTCGGAACAGAGCTCGGTTCTCCCTTCCCGGTGGCCTTTCTGCACAAACAGCAGATTGCCCGCTTCTGTCTTCTTAATCAAAGGGTGGAGGAACATGCTAATCGTGTTGTTTTTCTCTTCCTTCTGCTGCAGTGAGCGGTGGGAGCCAAGGGCCCTCTCTTCTCCTCGGCCTCTCCCCATGCCCACAGCCCACAGAGGTGATTTTCCCGGGGACATCTCACCACACCTGCTTCCCTTGGACCAAAGGTGTGCTTTTTGAACAAAACCTTAGTTTGGTGTCTTTTGTTTTTTTATCTCTACTTTATATATATATATATATACTTTCTAGGAGTCAGGTTGCCATGCAGTCACTGGTAATGCCTTGATTTCTATTTCCTGTATATTAAAGACCCCAAACTAGGTTGAAATCTATGGAGACCATCAGCATAAAATTGTGCTCCTGCCTCCTTTCCCAGAGCCGCTGCCCCACACAACTCCAGAGGCCATCACTACACAGGACTGTGTAGCTATCGATAGTGACACAGCGTGATCTATATGTTATGAAAAACAAACAAGCTTAGGCCATAAAAAAACTTTTTTTTCCCTCATGATCACTTGTTTTGAAATGTTACATATAGGTTCCCTTCCAACACTCTGCTTGGTGGCATATACTCCGAGCAGTCCACCCACTGAGCAACCCACCACCAGGCTGCTGCCAGCTGGCTCACTGCTTTGGCAAGTGCCCCCGGTACCAGAAAACTAGAATGGTCACACTGAGTCCTGAGAAAGAAAAGAATAAGATGAGCGTGAAGACTTGGCTTCGAGAAGAGAATAATACCTGAAAGAATCTGAAATCAAAACAGGCCAGATTCACATGCCTTCTGTCAGCCTTGCAGAGCTGTTCAGTGAGGCCAGGCCATACCTAGTGATAATGGGGGTTCCCTGCCCCTGCTAGATTCTCAGCTTACATAATTTGCCCCAGGCCTACCTGTTGGGGTTGCTCTGAGGAACAGCGGCCTGGTAGGTCTCCACCCCTTCCCAGCAGGGTAGAAAGGGAGGCCATGGCAGGTGCATTAGTTGGCACTTAACCAGAAAACAGAAATCATGCAAGTACTTACAGAAGAGAGAATTTATTGCAGGAAATAGCTTACACAGGTTTCTTGGTTGAGAGCCCCCAGAAGACCCAGAGACAATGATTTGAATGCAAGTGGTTGAGCTGGGAGGTGGTCCCAGACGCTTTCAAGGAGAGAAGTAAGATGGGCAAGAGGAGGAAGCCAGTCCAAAGGGTTCATTCGAGCACACCCCCCGCGCGTTTGGGAGCCGGTGTGGAACAGCTTTAGGGTGTTTATCTGCCAACACTCCTGAGTTGCAGCTGCTTCAGGGAGCACCAGTTCCCCAGCTCCCTCCAAACACAGGCTGAGCATGCTCCATGGGTCAGAACCGGACTTGGCCAGCAGGTCTCAGGTGTTCCGGGAAGCAGCCTTCGGCTTGTAAACACCTAGAGCAGCTCATGGAACACATAAACAAACCACTGAAATTCTCCAGCACGTCAAAAAATAAAATTTTGCTGCTCTGACCAAAAAATAGGTATCATTCTGATTCATTCACACTGTATAGCATTTGATGTGTTGGCTATTGTCATTTATTTATTTATTTATTTGTTTGTTTGTTTGTTTATTAACAATTCTAGGGAAAAGGGGTCAGTGCCCCTGACTAAATAGTCAGGTCTCACATGTTTAAAAATTCTCAGGGCTGCTGAAACCGGTTTGGCTCAGTGGTAGAGCGTCGGTCTGCGGACTGAAAGGTCCCAGGTTCGATTCTGGTCAAGGGCATGTACCTTGGCTGTGGGCACATTCCCGGTAGGGGGTGTGCAAGAGGCAGCTGGTCGATGTTTCTCTCTCATCAACATTTCTAGCTCTCTATCTCTCTCCCTTCCTCACTGTAAAATATCAATTAAAAATATTTTTAAAATAAATAAAAATAAAAATTCTCAGGGCTGACCTGCACCACAGTGTCTGCGACAACAGATAAAAGTGCCACGAAGCCAAACGATAGAGACGGAGGCCACCCCGAGGAGAGCAGCGGCAGAAAGTGTCTACCGCTTCTAGGCCAGAAAGAGAACCGTGGGAAGCCACATTCCTGGGTTGGGACCACATGGTACTGGCTGGAACCAAGAAAATAGAAATGGGCCTACAAAAACAGAACAATGGAGAAGGTGCATCCACTCCAGAGACACTGCCCGAAGCAGAAGTGGGGACAAATACCTCGATTTCTCTTTTCCTCCCTCCCTCAGTCTCTCACCAAGGACCAAACCTGGCTGGGAGCCAGCTAAGAGGGGAGCTGGGAAATAGAGCCTTCGGAGGTTAGTGATCTCCTGTCTTCCTTAGTAACCCCTTCCCACCATAACACAGAGCAAAGCAGAGAAAGGGTAAGGCCTGTGTCTGAAAGCAAACTGGCCGAGGACGGCACAGGAGGGTGTGAATTAGTCTCCCCTCCACCTCCTCTACACGTGCTCCCCTTACAGTAATAAGGCAAGGAGGATACAGCAACCTAGGAACTGTGTGATCAGGGCCTCTATCCTGGGGAGATAATAAAGTGTTCGTTAACTATTTGACCCACACGGGTTGACACCCACATCTCTAGGAGCAGGTCAAGGACCATAGTGTGGAGTGGGAATCTCCAGGAGAGGAGCCCTAATCTGACCTTGTAGGGACTTGGGGAGAGGTCAAAGATGGCTGTGATGACATCACATGTTATCCAAGTCCATTCACAGTGTAGCAGCATTTTCTGAATTATATCCTGCTAAATAAGTACAATAACCAAACATTATACACTCTTTGGGAAGATTCAAAATGTATGTTATTGGCTCTGAGAAGTCTTAAAACCTTTCTCAAAATTTCTTGGAGTCTAGAACACCACACTCCCCATTTTTCTTAATGTGGAGTTCCTCTTACATCTCAAAGAAAAAATATTTTCTAGCACAAACGTTAAGCCCTAAACTAAGGAAATTACAATTAGAAGAGTGTTGAAATCTCTAGGAGGGTATAAAATAAAGTTTCTGGTGGGGTCTTGGACTAAAAACAAGTATGATGAACCACTAAAGACTGTAGCATCTACTGGCGTCCAGAAGACAACATGTACTGGCTCGGGAGAGCCAATGTTCAATTTCCTGGAATTTTAAGAGCTGGTTGCTGAACACAGCCATTATTAACAATTAAGTCCTATGAACTTATAAGTGAATATATTTTATTAAAAACAGAGGTAATAAATATTCAAAACTCATCACTATGTAATTATTTTCCTATTATCTGTGCTCTCTGGTGATTGCTGTCTTTTGTGTCAGGAAAGTGGAGATACTGTATGGTGCCAGGGCTACTGTGCTTCTCCTCCCAACTCTGTATTCAGTGATGTTACATCATTAGCTTGAACTCAGTCATGATGGGAGTATTTACACCATGGAAATCAGAAAATGCCATACCTCAGGGCTTGATTTATTATTTTATTGTTTATCTATACTTTTAAAATATAGAGAAAATGTTAATAATGTAGATTAAATGTAAAAGTTATTGTTCTATAGGCATTGCTCTGTGAATAATAGCGCATGCACAAAAGTTGAGTAAATACTCTTCCAGTATTCAAAAACTGTGGGGAGGTGTGGGGCTTGGTTGGAATGTCTGTAAGGAGGATTCTCCGAAAGGTCGGGGCCTCTGAGGGGACCTTGCCGAGGGCGTCAGCCTGTACCCTTACTTTTCCAAACAAGTCTGATTCCCTGGGGTGTTTTTAGAATCTCTATGTTTAGTCTTTAAAGACCCAACCTTGTAGAAGCATATAATTTCTCAAGGATACTTTCCCTACTAATTGTATGTAGAGGTTAATTTTAGTTCAATCCTTTATGACAATAAAAACCTAAGGAGGCAGGCGAATAGCCCTCTCTTTCACAGAAACGTGTGTTAGAGTAATCATTCATCCATAGTTCAGGGTCTGCCAGTCAGCCCTGGCAAAAAACAAACAAAAACAAACTACAATTCAATTCAGCAAAGAAATCGCTAACACCATTGATGAATAAATGAAGTTCTGATATGTATAGTACCAAAACTGAAAGAAGTTTCAGTTTAATGGCTGTCACCTTTACAAGAATAAGAAATAGTGTAACAACAGATTTCATATCAGAGTAATGATGATAAATTTACTGGGAAAAGAGAAGACTGGGATGCACTCCATTTATTAAATCATGGCTCAGTTGCAACATAGCTTGGCTGCAGACACAAGAGTTCAGCAAAAAATGCAGATTTGGGTCCATAGGTCTTGGGTGGAGATGAGACCACGTTTCCAGCAAGCTCTCGGGCGCATACCACAGACTGCACATTGCTGACTGGACAAGACCTGCTTCTGGAACCCAGGCTCACAGAACACACTCTCCTTCTCTGCTTTCTAGTCCTAGAAAAATCACTTGACATCATGTGGCCCTGGGTTCTCAGCTGAGGGGAGAAACATTTTGGAAAAGTTCTCCTTGACTAACCCCTTATCTTCGATGGAAATGCACACCATTGTTGAGTCAGAATGGCGAGCAGGTACAGAATCTTGGGATGGACAATGAGTCCCAGGGGAGGAAAAAACAATCCTCAATACATTAATGAGTGTCCTTGGTAGGCAGAGGGCCCTTCAATAATTGATGAATGGGACCATTCAGTGCATGCGGCAGCTCTGGCCAACACTGCTCATTATGGAGATGATTCACTCTGTTTTATGGAACAAATTGTTCCAAGGTCTAACTCCACATCCATTACCTTTTTTTTTTTCCAAATAAAAAGGATGCACCTGTGGAATTCATATGCATGCAACTGTGTCCAGAATAGATAAAATATAATTCATTCATGTCCCAGGGCCCATAATAGAGAAACCCTGAGGACCCTGCCAGGGGGCTTGGCTTTGCAAACAACTTCTTTCCTCAGAGAGAAGGAAAGATATAGATATGTCGAGTCTATGCTGGCTGCTTAGATTCTAAGGACAGCAGGAACTGAAATGAGATCGTCTTCCCCAATAAGGCTTGTTATTTGTTAGGTTTGGCAAACCGACCATTGGTATTCAAATGGTATGCCTATAGTTTAGACTGTGCATCTGGTAGCTAATTTAGTGTGTCCAGTTCCTGTTGGCCATGTGTTTCTAAGTGCTTAAGGTTGTCTTGTGAACTGGGTCCGGAGAACAGTTTAATTTAGCTCTCAAAGTCTGGTGGGTTAACAAGCACATATCAAGCTGCTGTAGTTTACCTATATCCCTGCTCTGTTCTCCCAAGTTTGGAAACTTCTCTGTTTCCTTATTTCGATTCATAACTTTCAGGAAAAGGTGCCACTTGATTCTGTAAAATGAAGTAAAAGCAATAGTTTCACGGGCCACATTTCTGCAGTGGTTCAAATGTGTGGAGATTCAGCCTGATGAAACCCTTGGTAAGAGGGCAAAGTAATGGCCTGAGACACAAGGTCTCTTCCTTAGACAACCAGAGAGCCTTCACAGCTGAGAGAGTCTGGGGTGATCCAGCAGAGCCTGATGGTGCCTTGGCCCAAGTGTGAGCCCTGGAAAACATCATCTGTCCTTTCCAAATCCTAAATCCTGCTCCAGTTTGCAGATACTAATAGGACTCTGCCCAGTCCCCAGAGTATAATCCGGGTTGGGTTGGGCTCAGAAGCTGTACCCAGCTGTGGATCTTTTCTGACTGTCTCCAACAAGGCCTTGGACTGACTAAGCTCTGGGCCCCCTGGACAAGGAACTAGATTTCCCTGCCAGATTGGAACAAACCAACCCCTGAGGAATCTCAGGGACTCAGAATCACACTTCTGGTGGAGCTGGGCTTTCCTTCCCCACTTAACTATATTCTCATCTTAGCACCTCAAGAGTCAGTGACCCTTTGAGAGTGGAAGATGTTTGCTTTAGGATCTCTGTTCTACTACTTTCCTATGAGTTTGTCAATAGTTAGCAAAACTTAGGATCAAGAAGAGCCTCAGCATCTCCTCTCTGGTTTGCTGGCTCCTCTGGCTTCCACTGCCTATTGTTGAAATTTGACCTGGCCAGCAAACTCTCTTCCTGGCCTCCGGATGCTCACTTGGAAGCAGCAGTGTCTGCACAGCATTCCATCTGGCTGATTCTAGAGAAACTGGGGATATTGGTCCAGATTCTCGCATCTGTTTGCTCTTCCTTCATACCCAGCTCCATTGTTACTTTTGAGTCCAGGTTACCTTAATGTCCAGAGGTGTCCTGCATACCTCAGAGATGGCACAGACAAGGAAGAGGTGAGGGCATGTGCTGGGCAAGGTGCCACTCCAGGTAACGCTGAGGGCTGCTCCTCCACAGTCACCTCTCCACTGGGCAGCAGCCTGGACCACTGGTGCTGAGGAGGCCCCTTGTGGCCAATGACGGGGCACTCCGAGAAGTGCATCCCAGATGCCAGTGTTGGGGGAGAACTTAAGGGTCAGCAACTCTCCACCCGCTGGTGTTTGGATCCCGCCTTCACTGTCCTTCCCTAGTAGCCATGCAGGAGGTACTTGAATAGCCTATGTTAATTTGGATATTCTGAGAAATAGGTGCCAAGCAAGAACTAAATGTGCAAGGATTTCATTAATGAAAATGACTGAAGAAAAGTAAGGGAGGCAGGGAATGCTGGGAGAGCATCACTAAAAATGCAATTCTGACCCCAATCTGCTCCTTCTGAAGGGACCGTTGGTATTCAAATGGTATGCCTATAGTTTAGACTGTGCATCTGGCAGGTAAGATTGGAGTGAAAGCGTTCTAGACTGTCATGCAGTTCGAGGGTATTTCACAAAGCCTTTGTGGAGTCCTTGGCCCCAAGTAGGCAAAGGAGTCCTTGTTTACTTGGAGTTCGTGGCCACCGGCAGGGTGCAGCCCACAGACGCATGGCCTCAGTGCAGATGCTGCGATGGTGCTTGTCCCTCCCCCACATCTCCATGGGCTCACCAGTCTAAGCTGCCCAGTCTCAGCCTCACACCCTCCCAGAGCAGGGAGCAAGGACAGCCAGACATCTGAGTGGAGCTAGGCCAGAGCAGAGGCAGAGGCCAGGTCTGGAAAGCAGGCAGCTGCGGAAACCCAGCCTGCCTCACGTGGGCACTTGGGACAGCCATGTGACCAGTGCTTACAGTCCATGGATCTCAAGGCTCAGTGTGGCTAGTCCTGGATGAAAGAAGAAGGCTTGTGTACCCAATCAACAAGTGTTCCAAAATTCTTCCCCGAAATCCATTCCCAATATCCACTTAGCCCCAACTGACACATTTAGATAAAAGCTGATCAGAATTTAGGAATGGATTTCCAATGGGAAGAGATGATTTGAAATGCTCATTAGTTCAAAAACCCATTGTTTCTATCCTTCTTTGTAGAAACAGTGGCATTTTACAGCAACTGGAAATGGCTCTTTTGAAAACCTTGAGGAAAAGGCTTAGACACCACAAAATGGTAGTTTCGTAGAAATTCTCAAGGACAGTGTACATCATCACAGCCATCAGACTCTTCAGTTTATCTGGAGAGCTCCCGCATTTGGCCCCCAGCGCCTCTGCCTGGACATCACTGGCCTATCCCTAGTCTGTGACCTACAATGGATTGATGAGGAGTCTGGGGTGTTGCCATGGAAAACATCTCCAGTCTGGTGAACCAAAGTCAGGCTGCTTTTAGGTTTGTGTCTGGCTGGTGCATGTTATGGTATCCAGGCTCCACTGTAATCATATTCAGAGATTTACCACACACACACACACACACACACACACACACACACACACACACCATGAAAAGAGAAATCAAATGGGGAACAGCTTCTGATGAGAGCCCATGATTCCCACGCCCCCCCACACACCGCCCCACTCAATCTTCATTTAATAACATGAAATTTAGAAATATTTAGAATGTCCTGCTTTCTCTCACATTGCATCTACAGTGTGGCCAACATTACAACTAGAGGAAGTAAGTAAGGAAAGGGAGTTTTAAAGGTGGGAAACTATGTCTTAAAGTGCAGATTCTATTCTAGTAATGGGCCAAAGATCCATACAAGGATGCAGATAATAGATTTGTAGGAAAACACAATAATTTTTAAATAGTGTCTTTTGTGACAACGTGGATGAATTTCAAAAATATTAAGTTGAGCCCGGATCGGTTTGGCTCAGTGGATAGAGCGTCAGTCTGCGGACTGAAGGGTCCCAGGTTCATTTCCAGTCAAGGGCATATATTTTGGTTGCGGGCACATCCCCAGGGTGGGGGCAGGGGGTGCAGGAGACAGCTGATCAATGTTTCTCTCTCATTGATGTTTCTAACTCTCTATCTCTCTCCTTTTCTCTCTGTAAAAAGAAGAAAAAAATCAATAAAAATATTTTTAAAAGTATTAAGTTGCACAAAAGAAGCCACAAACAATACTCTCTGTAGTTCCATTTATATAAAGTTTAAAACTAATTTATGGCAATAAAAGTCAGAATCGTGGCTGTCTAGGGCAGGGTGAAGGTGGATTAACTCAATCTGGATAATGGTTTCACAGTTAAACACATGCAGCAGTGGCCTGAGTCTGGCTCTCATACTCCTAAGAGGCAATTCTTAAATAATCAGAATAATTTTGTAAACCAGATGTTAAACCATTGCGAGCTTGAAATCAGCTATAATGAGAGTATTTACACTATGAAAATTAACAAATGTTACAAATCAGGCTTGGTGTTTGTGTGTGTGTGTGTTTCCAGAGAGCCAGTTTACCAGCATATCCCTGAGTATATCTGTCCAACTCTTCCAACACTTACACTTTCTGGTAAGAATCATAAAGTTTCCTGTATATAAAATATGCCTCAGTAAATTACTCGTAGCAAAAAGCAAGCCCCTCACGAGTTCTGCTTTCTAAAATTAAGGGTCACCATGACTGGTTTGGCCCTGGTACTATGGAAGTTGTCGAGCTTACTTAATCCACATGTAACTACTTTTAATACAACATTCATCCTAATTTTTACTCCCATTCTTTTTTAAAAATATATTTTTATTGATTTCAGCAAGGAAGGGAGAGGGAGAGAGAGACAGAAACATCGACGATGAGAGAGAATCCTGGCTGCTTCCTGCATGCCTCTCCCTCCCTCCCCCATTGGGGATCAAGCCCACAACGTGGGTATGTGCCCTTGACCCAGAATAAAACCCAGAACCCTTCAGTCCACAAGCCTATGCTCTACCCATTGAACCAAACTGGCTAGGGCTTTACTCCCACTCTTAAAATATACTTACACACAAAAGGTAAACATGCATCTCGCTTTATTAAAGAATGTAATATGTAAAAATCTTAACTTGCCAAACAGAGCAAATCTTTTATTACTTAGTATTGACTTAGTTCACAAAGTATTCTTTCTAATTGAATAATTCCCCACAGTTTTTGCTTTGTTTTTATTTTCTTGTGTTTTGTGGGCTTTGTTTAAGCCATAAAAAAAAAAGGCACTTTGGCTGTGTCAAATGCAAACAACACAAAAAGCCAAGAAGATAGCTCCCCGTAGACTTACCCTGAGTGCCACTCCCTCAGAGGTAAGACTCAGCTGCCCAATCGTTCTCCACACCCGTATCATACAAAAATAACAACATACAAAGACATGCGTGTATATACACACAAACAGTTTTTTAAAACAAAAATAGGATTATGCCTAACGTCATATAACCTTGTCTGTTTACTCAACATTCCATGGTCCCCTTTCCTTTTTCATATAGATTAGCTCCGCCTTAAGCTTTTTAAAAGCTTCATGACATACATACCACTCTTGATTTAATCATTCTCCTATTATGAAAATGTAGGGTTTTTTTCCCAAGCTGCCATCACTTCAAGATGCTATAATGAGCATACTTGTACTAGATTGAATCCTTTGAAATTACTGTTTTTGTATATCAAAATGGTCAAACCACAGTAATTTCATATTTTTCACACTATACATTTGTATTTCTATAGAATACATTTCTTGAATTGGGATTGGCAAATCAAAGCATATATGCATTTTTTTTAAAATTTTGTAGCTACTGCTACACTGCTTTGTTCATTTCCCCATGCTCTTGACAATAATAAAAGCATTTAATCTCTTTAGTATTTGCTGGCAAATTATACTTCATTGCTTTGCTTTGCTTTCATTATTACTGAGGAGGATGAACATCATTTTGTATGCATTTTGCTCCCACGGCATTTAAAATATCATTTGATTCTCCTACAGTTTTCCAGACACACTTTAAAAAAAAAAAAAAAGAGAGAGAGAGAGAGAGAATCAAGCTTGTTTTTGAAAGAATTAAAGAATATGTGCCTATCATTAAAAAGAACCTCTTTCAAGAGTCTGGAATGAATTCTGTTTCAGCCTTCAAATTTCTATTTGTTTCTGTTGTGGTCACACAGAAACAGGATGTGTTGTTTTTACCCAGAATGAACCCCTTTGACCTCAGCAGGCTGTGGCTTTGTAGCCTTGTGCCCAGCCTGCCAGCAGGGGGCCCCTGCAGCTCTGCTAGCTCTCCTAGCCTGAGCTCCATTTTCCCTGAAAACAAGCTTCATCCAACACAGAGGCAATTGCTGGCTTCTGCTTAGGCAGACTAATTTACCGAATTAAAGTCGTTTGGCTTCCACCATGGCAATTAGTATGCAAATTACCGGAATATTACCTGCCAAGTCATAAATTACATTGACAAACTTAATATTCACAGATTCAACATACCGGTGTGGGTAATTTTTCTATTTTTCAGTAGTTATAGACCAGGGCGATCCATCGTCTTATTGAACCATTACACATTAAATCAATAGTTGAAAAATTAAGCATTTTTCGAAGCGTCTTGCTATGCATTTATTTCTTTCAGTAAGCAGTAAAGTGGAACCTTAAATATGCAACGTATCTAAGTGTCTAAATGGCTGGTGAATACATTGAGGCCTAAAGCAATTCTTTTGATACCTTAAAAAAAGAGATACAACAAAGGAAAATCTATACCATAATACAACCTATTGAATCCTATTCACCATCATTGGAACCAAATATTTCCTAGTCTGGGTTCGTGTAACTGTGAAGAATCATTAAACCCCAATATGTGGTTCAAGTTAATGCTGCTCACAGCTGGAAGGTGGTCGGTAATCGGATTCCAGCTTCCTAAATTGTCACTAAAGGGTGTAGCTATGGCATAGCTTTTGAGCTTTGGTCATTAACTCATTAAGTAAATTATACCCACTTTTTTCCTGTTTTGAGCCAATAAGTTACTAAGACTTAAGATTGGGAAAGGGGTAGGGCGAGTCCAAGTGTAAGTGGACAGGTCAGGCCTGAGCACTATCCGTCCTTCGTTCCGACAAGAAGCAAATGTCAGTGGGATGAATCCCGTCCCCAGTGGGATTGAAGGACCATTAGAATCAAAGTCCCTTAGCTCTGCACCTGCTGATGGGACAGGATAGTGATCAGAAATCACTGCAGAGTATCTGGGACCTTCCTGGTACTGAATTCTTTCTTCTAATTCCTCTCTGCACCCCCAATAAAATAAGCTACCTTTGCTTTAAGATTCTAACCTTGCTACTAAGGTGATCAAAGGATATATACCAAGGCAAGGAGAACATAGAAATGTTATTGGGGTTAGTTAACAGGAATATACTGAGAGACACCCGCTCACAAATGTGTGGATAAGGTCAAATTGTAAATAAACCACATGACTGATGTTATATTTGGTGCTTAATTCTTAAGAGAATTTGGTTTGCCTGGCCAGTGTGGCTCAGCAGTTGAGTGTCCATTCAGGAACCAAGAGGTTGCCAGTTGGATTCCTAGTCAGGGCATATTCCCAGGTTGCATCACCTGTAGAGGGTATGCAGGAAGCAGCCAATAGATGATGTTCCTCTCGTTGATGTTTCTATCTCTCTATCTTTCTCCCTTCCTCTCTATAAATCAAGTTTAAAAAACATTTTTTTTTTAAAAAAAAGGATTTCATTTACATAGAGAATTTTTTCTATGGAGATGGTGTGATGATTAATCTTAAATGTCAGCTTGATTGGGTCCTTAGACGCCCAGACAGCTGGTTAACCATTCCATCTGGGTGTGTCTGTGAGGCTATTTCAGAAAAGGCCAGCATTTGGTTTGAAGGACTTAGTAAAGCAGATTGCCTTTCCCAATGTGGGCACCATCCAATCCACTGAAAGCCTGACTAGAACAAGAGGAAAAGGACAGAGGGATTTACTCTCTGCTTTAGCTGGGACGTGAAGTGTCTCCTCCCCTCCATGCTCCTGGTCCCCAGGATTTCAGACCTAGACTGGAATCTACACCATCAGCTCTCTGGCTCTCAGGCCTTGGAAGAAATGAACTGCTGGCTTTCCTGCATCTTCAGCTTTCAGAGAGGAATAGCTAGGAAGGACCCTCCTATGTGAGTAGGGAGGAGAGAGGATAATGATATAAGCAAAATTGACAAATATGAATGTGTATGTCTAAGAGCTGTCTCCTCCATTCCACAATCAATCAAAAACTAGAGAGCATAGAGACAGGCATACAAAGAACAGGCTTATACCAACAGCAAATAATAGTTCTGTGTGTATCGATTGGAAGCTGAGGGAATTTGGGCTGTTACCATATCAAAACCCACCATGAGCTACAGTCTGTGGCCTGACTTCACCTAGAAGTGAAAGGTGGGGAACTACCTTCTTTCTTAAGAGGAAATAAATATCTTTGCTACCTGCATTGATTCCCGAGACTTTACCTCAGCCTTGTGTAGCCTGGGGTCATCATCAATGTTTAAACTTTCACTACAAGGGGCGGAAATCCATGTCCTGGCACCTGAGATTCCATTTCCTCAGGAGTTTAGGTCTGTTGCCAAGTTCCCTGGGATTGCCTTCAGGTCTTGCCAGTTTTCAGGTGAACTGAGAGGTTGGCAGTTCCAGGATGGAGCCCAGGTCTCCTGCTCCCTCTCAGCTAGAAGTATACTGCCAGCCTTGAAAGAATGTGGTTCCAGGAGCTGGAACTGACCCTAGACTGTGATAAAGGCAGTGATCCAATACACCAACAGGCTTAATAATGGTTGTCCAGAATAGGAAAATATTTTCTTATTTCTCTATCTTCACATGTAGACCAAGCACAAATCTTAAATTTTGGGAATAAATAAATGGAGTTATCCTAATATATAAAAACTCATGGTTTGTAACAACTGAATGAAGGCTTGACCGAACACCGAAAGTCAGTCTTGCAGTCAGTGATGGGTTGCCATGGTGACCCAGCACTGACTGCCACTGGAGTGGGCACAGTGACCCAGCAATGACTGCTAAGGGGGCTACAGATCAGGCCCAGAGAGAAGCCCAAAGAGAGGAGCAAGGTCTGATCCATAACCTCCATGGCAGCCGTTGCTTTGCTCTTTCTCTCCGGGCTTCACCAGCAACCACACCTCTGTTTCTCTCCAGGCCTCTTTGTTAGCTGCTGATCAGCCCGGGCTCTCTGATAAGCCTGGAGATGCATAGAAACCAGACAATCAGAACTAAATCTGGGTGAACTGTGAGGAGCCAAAAATTGCCTAGGAGGCGGAGTTTTTGACACTGACTGGCATGGAAACCAATCAATCAGAACCAAATTGACTGGCAGGGGAGAGTAGTTGGGAGCGAGATCAGGCCAGCAGGGGAGGGCAGTTGGGGGCAACGAGGTTGGCAGGGGAGGGCAGTTGAGGGCAAGATCAAGCTGGCAGGGGAGGCCAGGTAGGGATGATCAGGCAGGCAGGCAGGCAGATAAGCAGTTAGAAGCCAGCAGTCTCAGACTGTGAGATCCCACAGGGATCTCGCCTAAACCAGCAGTCAGACATCCCCCAAAGTGGGCTGAGGGAACCCCCAGCAGCCCCCCCCACTGTGCACAAATTTCATGCACCAGGCCACTAGTGTGTTATAAATATAGAAATGTATATATGTGTAAACAAACTGTGCTATTATTTGTGGAGACAAGTTAATTTTATCATCGAGGAGTATCTCTCCCTCAATCTTAGGCTTGTTTACCCATGGTGTCATGGATGGGAGGACAGAATAGTGAGAGGAATATTCTCATGTTCTCTGTTTGGTCCAGGACTTGGATTACAGTCACATGGTTCTAGAACTGTAGAACCAGCGGATTTATATTTTTAGAAGCAACTGGAAAAGTATATATGGAAAGGAGGTCAAAAGTGATGGGCAAAGCATAGGCAATTTGTAGTCACTTGCTTTCCTAGTGTCATCTTTCAAGAATTAACCATTTAAGCATTTATTATCTCCCGTTAGATACAGGGAAACAAATCAGGCAATGATCAAGTGACTAGCTTCAGTCAACCCAGCAAGTTACTACCAATGGTTGAGAATTCAGCCCTCCTAACTTCAAATACATCCTCCTGCCTTAATGCATGGCCATTTCCCCTTTACTCAGATGTCCCTTATTGGAGCTTATAGAAGTGATCATCAGAATCCAAAATACATTTCCCAAGCAGAGTCATTCAAATTTTTATGAAAGCAAAATGTAGTGATTTGTCATCCAAAGAAAAGATACTGGAACTTCCTATTTCCTTGTCTAACAGTAATTATTGCTATCTACTTTGAAATGAATAAAGGCAGTTTTCCAGAAATGAGGAGAAATGCAATCCAAGGCCCCATTCATTCAGGTGTTAGGTATTTCATTAGAGAGGCCAGACGAAGTCACAGTAAGAAGGCTTTGTATATTCAGCCAAGGGAATAGGCCTTCAAACAAGTTATAATACATATATACACAGTGGCTTAGCAGGAGCATGCCTGGAAAAGACTCGTGGTTTTAATTGACTCCACGTCCAACAGGAGCCAATGATCTGATTTGGCCTCCAAAAATAACTGATTCAACATCAGCTGTCTTTAAAGAGCCATAGTAAGCTGAATACGTGAAGCAGGAATTCTTGCCAGAATCCACACCGACAGACCATAATGTGGGCCCATATTCTGCTCCCGATCACTTGCCATTAGAAAAGACCTTTGTTACCTGAAACCCATCCAGCCGAGAGAATCTATGACAACAAAAGCACTTAAAACCATGGCCTACAAAGGGCTGGGCTTGTTTGGCCTGGAGAGAAGAATTCTTAAGGACATCATGACAGCTGTTTCAAATATTTTTAGGACAGTCACATGAGAGAGGAATTGGTGTTGTCCAATGTGGAGCCAAGCTGGTATACAAAATCTTTCTACACAGGAAATGCCAGGAGTTTTGGAAGAGGCATTAATTAATGGAAAATATAAATAATAATAGTAAGGAAATAAGAGGTTTCATTCTATTTTAAAGAAAGTCTAATTCAGCCCTGAGCCCTTTGCTTTTACCATTAAGCATGCGGGACCTTTTACAGAGATCAGGTACACAGCCTTGTGATTAGGTACACAACGGCACCATCACATTTTCAGGGGGTGGAAATTAAATAAAGGAAAGGAAAGTCGGTAATTTTCCACATCCCCAGGGAGATTAGTATCCACCCCCTCCATTTTTCTTTCTTCACACTTCTGTCTGCTGAAATCAGCAGGCTTCAATACTCTTACCTCAATTAGCCATCCCCCTCAATTAATAAACATGGTGATCGTCTGGGATAACATTCCTCCCCAACACCCAACTCTGTTTAATGTATATGCTTTTTAAAAATATATATTTTATTGATTTTTTACAGAGAGGAAGGAAGAGGGATAGAGAGTTAGAAACATCGATGAGAGAGAATCATCGATCCGCTGCCTCTTGCACACCCCCCACTGGCGATGTGCCTGCAACCACGGTACATGCCCTTGACCGGAATCGAACCTGGGACCTTTCGGTCCACAGGCTGACGCTCTATTCATTGAGCCAAACTGGTTTCGGCAAATGTATATACTTTTTATACATTTAATTTTTTAAATGCAATCCCGGGCAGAGTGTCATGAAAGCATTTTTGATGGAGAGGTATGTAGCCGGCTACCCTGAAACCCAGAGCAACACGCAGTGACTTCAGCTTAAAAGTGCGTGGTTTCACCAACACCATCTCAAATTCTCAATTGTGCTCTGCCCTGATACACTTTCTGTTTCAAAATAAGCTATATTTCTTAAAGAACCAGAATCAAGTGATTTGTATTCTAGTCACAATAGGGGGCTTTGATTGAACAGGCTCAGCTTTCTCTCACCTGAACACTGCAGCTAAATAAGAAAAAAATGAAGTCCCATTCAAAATGCAAAAGGCAGAAAACCAGAAACCATTCTGCCTTGTAATCAAAAGCAGAAAGCTGTTAATGTAGTCCTCTCCCAGCCCCAGGACTGTTAATTCACTGCAGAAACGTGGTCCTAAAATGAAAGTCTAGGCAGAATGACATTGCTTCTGTAAAGAAAAAAACAAAACAAAACAAAAAAACAGTTTGTCTCAGTGGCATCATTTCCAAAGTCATGGATGGAATTGACAGACAATAGCTGATTGATTTGGGTACTTCGTTCTGGCCACAAATTTGTTTAGGACTAAAGTTCTAAAAAATCAACTTCGGTCATAGCCAGTCTGAAATTAAGTAATTAGGACAATGACTGCCCTGGTGACATTTATTAGAGATGGGGAATTATAGTGCTTCCTTGAGTTAATATTATGTTTATAATCACTATGAACTTCTTGAGGTAAACTTGACACCATGACTTGTTGATTCTGAGTCTTGAAAATATTGTTTGAAGTTTCCCTCAGGACTTTTTTTTTCTTCTTACATTCTTCCACAAAATGTTATTTGGCAGCAAACTTCAAAGGACCCAACAGTGATTTTCAATTACATTTATTATTAGCTCCATAATCAGCCCATGTATTAAAAAGAGCAAAGGCAGCAACTTGGACCACTGGGAACTGGTATCAAGTTTCAAAGTTCATTTGGCTTATAGAGGGTAACAGATTTGGTGGGTGAAGCTTTTACCCCAGTTCTGCTTTATTGCATTTCGTTTCATTTTCAACTCTCCACCAGTGGATTCCTGAATCTCAGACAGTATGGTTGCCTTCACTGAACGGTACAAATAAAATAAAAATATTTGGGTTTTTTTTAATGTTTTAGAGGTTTTTATGCTGCCAATCCAATTCTCTTTGTTATTTCCCTTAATTTTCTTTCTTTGATTTCAGGATTCATTTTAATCCATTATTGGCTCATTTCTGAAATTATATAAGATTACATGGTCATGAATTTCAATGATGCTGATTGCTACTGACAGAGCAAAACAAAAAATGATTTAGTAATTATAGATAGATGTTATCATACTGCATTGAGCGTCCTAAAAAAATAAAATGAGTGACTCGGTAGATAGTACTGTCTTTTCTCGAGGTTTCAAATGATTTCTCAGTATCCTCTCCGACTGTAACTGGAGGCACCGCCTTTCACTGCAGTTCCCACACTTCTGTGCTAGGAGTCGATTTCCCAGCGAGGGCTTGGGAATTTATTCCACCGAAAAGAGGATGCTGCTTATGCCAACAGCCACATCAACCAAATGCTGTGGAATTCAAAACAACCAAAATGGTTTTATTAGAGGCAAAATGCTATGACTTTAAAAAAACCAAGGCAGTATTGTCAGGGGGAGGGACCTAAGACTGGAAGGAAACCAGGGGGAGAAGGATGGGGCTGAGCCTGAAATGGAGAGGGGAGAACTGACGCTGGTGCCCTACTCTGAATAGGACAGGTTCAGCTCTTGGTATCTGTTTCTCTGTGGTCTCCAGGCAGAAAAAGGGCTTCAGGAAGCCGGTCTCTGACAGAGGCTCTTTCACAACCTCCCGATGATTCACCACAGCTGGAGTGGTTACCGCTGGACCAGGACCAGCCACCCCTCAAACTCGCCCATGTGGTGGCAGCCAAGTT
The DNA here is from genome assembly GCA_963924515.1 of Vespertilio murinus. Classification (NCBI taxonomy): domain Eukaryota; kingdom Metazoa; phylum Chordata; class Mammalia; order Chiroptera; family Vespertilionidae; genus Vespertilio; species Vespertilio murinus. Next base: position 35,374,034 of record OZ004705.1, read on the forward strand.
TCGCAGGCTGGTTACAAATTCACGCAGCACAGTGGTCATCCATGCGCTTGGGGTGAGTTGAGCATATTGAAAAAATACAGACGGTGCTTCAGTTTTCATTTACCCCAAGGCAAACGCCGAGATAGCCCCAAGGTCAAGAGAGCCTCCCTCTGAGGTGGCTGCCGCTTACCGTGGTTTTGCAGGCAGCTCGTGCCGAGTTGTTGGGAGCCTGGCGTGCAGATGGCCTGTCAGGTCCCATTTTTCTCCTGGCCTCTTCATGGTGTTGGAATAAAGCCTCAGCTCGTCATCTGATTTAATTCTTGGAATGTGATACTCAACGTACGCTAATGCTGAAATGAGAACATTTTGAACATTCCTAATTATAAAATGGTAGGGGCAAGGCCTTAGCAAAACACAGGCTGACATTTCTCCCTCCTACTAAAATGGCAAGATATTGTAAAGTGGGCCGACAAACAATTCACAGCACACTTCTCTTTATAAGATACACAGGTTACATTTTCAAAGTGTACATCTCCCGTTTTATTGTGCCAGGATAGACAATGATCTTATTTTCTACAGACATCCTCAAGTTTAACGAAGAAAGCACTATTCAGTTAAAAGGAAGAAGAAGGAGAAGGAGAAGGAGAAGGAGAAGGAGAAGGAGAAGGAGAAGGAGAAGGAGAAGGAGAAGGAGAAGGAGAAGGAGAAGGAGAAGGAGAAGGAGAAGGAGAAGGAGAAGAAGAAGAAGAAGAAGAAGAAGAAGAAGAAGAAGAAGAAGAAGAAGCAGGGCCCTACCTGGTTTGGCTCAGTGGACAGAGTGTCGGCCTGCCGACTAAAGGGTCCCAGGTTTGATTCTGGTCAAGGCACATGCCCGGGTTGCAGGCTCTATCCCCAGTAGGGGGTGTGCAGGAGGCAGCCGATCAATGTTTCTCTCTCATCTTCCTCTCCCTCTCCCTTCCTCTCTAAAATAAATAAAAATATGTTGTTATTTTTTTAAATGAAGATGCAGGTTGCCCAGAAGCTGTGATTTTCCAGTGACAAATAAAAGCCCAGAGGAACAAAAAGGAGAAAGCAACCACCTCTTGGACCTTCCCTCTCTTATTTCATTCGTGTTTATGATGAGGGCCAAGAGCTTTGGTTTCCATGAAATCGAGAGCAAAGGAGGAGGGCAAGTGAAAGTTCAAATAGTTCGAGTAATTTATTGTCACACAGACCTGTACTTCCAGAAAAGCAGAGGTTGTTGCTGAGAGACCTCTAGTTGTTGTAATACACACGGGAGTGCACACACACACACACACACACACACACACCCTCCATATGACCTGCAGAAAGAAGATTCCTTTGAATTTGAGTTGCATTCCGTTAATAAACAGGTCCAATGGCAACATTTCACCACTACCACCTCCATGGAGATCCGAAAGCTGATAGAAAACTACCTAGTCTGTGGTTAAAATTAATTTGAAGATATAATAACTAACAAATCTGTGAGTACTTAATGTTTCTGGCTCACTGAGTTCTGTGAATAAAAAGGCCCAGTATAAAAGTGTAACTTTATACTTTATTACTTATTGTTATAAAATTCAGGTTCTTTCTCTGTGTATATATATCTCTCTCTCCTTTCCTTCTTCTTAGAAATGTCGTTCTTGGGAAACATTTTAAAGCCTTCACTGGTCTTAAACTTCATAAGAAAACCTGATGGCCCCCTTTTTCAAAGAAATAAAATAGGTTGTCTTTACATTTAACCTGTTGTTTAATTCAACCTGCTTTAGTTTCCAAGTTAGCAATGCGATTTTAGGGCAGTGCGGAGGGAGGGTCATTCAATGCATTGTTTGTTACACCTCAAAGCCATAGAGAGTGAACTTGGTCTTCCTAATACTATGATGTTGAAATAGTTTCCTTGCAGTCAAAGTGAAAATAATTTTTTATTTTTTATTATTTTTAATTTTTAAAAATCTATCTTTGTTGTTCAGATTATTACAGATGTTCCTCTTTTTTTTCCCCTCCATCGCTCCCCTCCACAAGGTTCCCACCCCACCCTCTGCCCTTTCCCCAACCCCCATTGTCCTCATCCATAGGTGCACAGTTTTTGTTCAATCTCTTCCTGCACCCCCCACTCTCCTTTTCCCAGAGAATCGTCAGTCCACTCCCCTTCTATACCTCTGATTCTATTATATTCACCAATTAATAGTGTTCATCAGACTTTTTAATTCTCTTGGTTTTTAGTTTCACTTGTTAATAGTTACATATTTGTTGTTCATAATTTTTATCTTTATCTTCTTCCTCTTCCTAAAGAACACCCTTCAGCAGTTCATATAATTCTGGTTTGGTAGTGATGAACCCCTTTAGCTATTTTTTATTTGTGAAGCTCTTTATCTGGCCTTTGATTCTGAGTGATAGCTTTGCTGGGTAGAGTATTTTTGGCTATAGGTTCTTGCTATTCATCACCTTGAATATTTCTTGCCATTCCCGTCTGGCCTGCATGGTTTCTGTTGAAAAATCAGCTGACAATCGTATGGGTGCTCCTTTATAGGTAATTACCTGCTTTTCTCTTGCTGCTTTTAATATTCTCTCTTTGTCTTTTGCTCTTGGAATTTTAATTATGATGTGTCTTGGTGTGGCCCTCTTTGTTTGGGATTCTGTGCGCTTCCTGGACTTGTAAGTCTATTTCTTTCACCAGGAAGGGGAAGTTTTCTGTCACTATTTCTTTCAATATGTTTTCAGTATCTTGCTCTCTCTCTTCTTCTGGGACCCCCATAATTCTGATGTTGGTTCACTTGAAGTTGTCCCAGAGGTTTCTTACATTATCTTCAACTTTCTGGATTCTCTTCTCCTCTTGCTTCTGCAGAGGAGTATCCTCTGGCTCTTTGTATTCTAAATCTTTGTCTTGATTCTTGTGCTCTTCCAGTCTGTTTTTAGGACTCAGTATAATATTTTTTTTTTATTTCAGAGAATGTATTCTTTATTTCTAGTTGATCCCTTTTCATATCCTCAAAGGTCTCATTTATTTTATTGGCCTTTTTTAGAAAATTCTTGAAAAACCTTATAACTGTAGTTTTGAACTCAATGTCCATTCTTTTACTTTCCTCCATCTCCTTCTTTTGTGTCCTGCCTCTTCTCTGCATTTTAGGTGCTTCCCTGATTTGATGGAATAGTTTTGTGTGCTAGGTGTTCTGGTAGAGCCCAGTAGCACAGCCTTCCCAGTTACCTGAGGTGGACAGTCTTGTTGCAGCCCTTTGTGGGCTGTGTGTGCAGTCTTGTTGTTAAGCCTTGCTTGTTGTTGGTATCACTGGGAAGTGTTGATCTCCAAGCCAATTGGCTGTGATGATCTGAAAATAATTTTTTTAATGCATACAAAGGCTATGACTAATTTCAAAATTACCATTGCACAGTGATCTTTCCCTGTATGGAGACCATTGCTTTATTTTTAATTCAAGAGGATTTTCATGTAACAGTGCCTATTTAAAACAAAAAACTAAAGATGTCTTTGAATCTAAGAATCACTTCCAAAAACAAATCTAAACAATACAAATTAAAATAGTTCTTAGGTTAAAAATTTTTTTCAGGATCAGATAAGACTTTGCCAAGCCAGTGAGATGTGAAGGAAAATATTTTAGACAATCATGGGGCTTCCTAGAAATAGAGAAATAATGTTGAGTCCCCACTTTAACACTCTTCTCTTGTAGTAGGTCTTTGACTCTTAAGGTCTTGTCATAGGCCCACTTATCTCTCCAAAAATTAATGTAACATGCATCCTGACAAATACTTTCTGTGGTTGTAGATTTCCAGTCCACAGGGGAGTGCAGATTGGCTGATGCATCTAGCCTGCCATAAATATTACAGACAGTATCCCTTCCCTGACATGCTTACATCCAGTTCACTCCACTAGCAAACAAAATGAAAATTTTAAATGGAAATCTCAAACACTAAATGAACAAAATGCTTTCCTGGTATTTGCTTACACACACTGCATGCACACACATGAGCAAGATGTCCAATCCTGGAAGCATTGTGCTTTAGAGCTTGCAAAAACACTTCCCGACCCATCCTAACAATTGTGTGATACGTGGGGTGGAGGGAGAGGAGGCAGCTATCATTATCTCTGTTACTTCCAGATAAACCTAAGGCTCAGACAAGTAATGGTGACTTTTTCCATAGTCTCTGAGCTAATAAGTGATGGAGTCAGGATTTTAAACCATATGATCAGGCCCTTCCTCCAACTAGTTTAAACCTACAATTCACTTGGCCTCTATCTCTAATTTTGTTTTTTTCTGCAGCCTCTTATCCATTTGAGGGTTTTGTTTGTTTTTGTTTTTCCCCCTATAGAACTAGTTAAGTAGATGTCTAAAGAAACCAAGCCTTCTTGAATCTGAAACAGCCCACATTACAAACTGATGGGAATCAGAAAAGATTTGCATCCCACTCCCTGGGCCTAGCTCCATGCCAGGACCATGGAATCCCCCCCCTTCTCTCCAAGTTTAAGCTAGCCATGTCTTTTGTGTGCCACAGACTCGTTTCCTTCCTCTGACACAACAATGAAGCAATTCTGCTGGATGCTGAAGAGCCTAAGGAAAGAACTTCTTAGCCACCAAATGTCAATGGGCACCCAATTCTGGTATGTTGACAAATTCAGTCCCCAGGAGTTCTTCAACCGTATGTTGAATTTCCTATATATAGGGAAGCATGACTCTTCCCCAGGAGATAAGTTTTGAGGATAGAGAAAATATTAAGGTACAATCACAGAACCAGCTCTGAAAGTGAAGTCCATTCTGGGGGTGGAGAGCACATGCCGGCTGCACAGTGGTGTGTCTGCGAGCAGTAAGCGATTGCATGGATTTCTGAGTGGCAGACTCAGCCAAGAGCTGCTATCTAGCTCCTTCTTTGGTATGAAATGCCACACATGAAGACCGCTAATGAGGATGTGGGAGCCATGCCTCCGCCTCCTCACCAGCTGCTCCTTGAGGCACTAGCTTATTTGTGGGAGCCTCCCCTGCCAGCAGGACTCCCCATATGGATGCTCTCTGTGCGGGAGGCAGAGGATGTCCATCCCCCGGACATTTCTCACACTGTTTTTAAGCTGCTGCTCCAAGAGGAAAATGAAAGATTGATCACTTCTCTTAAGTAGAGCTGGGAAAATGAGTGATTCCAACAACTCACAGAGTGGCACCTGCTGGTAAGTGACACCTTGATGTGAGGAGCCTCCTGGCCTGGCTAGCATGGCAGCCCCGATGCCCAACTTCAATGTCGGGGATCTCAAGGCGATGACTTGAAAGCTTCCACAGGACTCATTTGTCATGCTTATGCCTTAGACGACTTCCTTCTTAATGAGAAAATTCAGGCCAGCAGTTGCTGTGCCTCTGTGTGCTTTCCAAGGAACAGGGAGCCAAAAGATCCCCTCGGAAGCTACGTGCTTGCCTATCGTATAGGAGGACCCGCTGAAGTCAGGTATATACTTGTAATTCAAAGTTAATGCATAAAATAAATTTACATTTCTACAAAGCTGTTTACATTCATAAGCACATTTACATCCATTGTGCAATAACCAGAGCGAGCTTCATTATCCTCATTATGACCGAGGTTAAATAACTTGCCCCCGATTGCAGGACAAGCTGATGGCAAGGCCGTGGCTTCTGATTCCCAAGGGGAGGTGCTTGCAACATGTGAGCTTGTTTCTTAACAACATTCAGCTTACATTTTTATTAACCTGCTAAAGGAGTTGTTCTCATCTCTGCTCTCTCTCGCCAACTGTATTATTCCCAGACTCCCACGCATGCAGCACACGGCAAAATAAAAGGGCACCCTGCTGGGGAGGATGGGGATCAGATGCTGCCACATTCTCTGCTGGCTACCTTGGGGCAACCCTGCTGGGCCTCCTCTCCCATTTCACGTTGGCAAGTCCCCAACATATCAAATGAATCAGCTTGGCTTTTTCTGGGCTTTCTCCTTCTGCCTCCCAGAGCGTGCTGGAGGTTTTAAATGGATTGCCTGGGAGTGAATGACTCACATGTGGGATGGTAATGAAATTTTGGAAATGAACATCTACAGAAAAGCAGAAAAAACAGCAGGCCCTGCAGGGCTTGAACACGCTGAGAGCTTATTCCCTGACGCAAGAGAATTACAAGAATTCTCAATTTAGACTTATTAAGTAAGGGGGATAGAAAACAACACAAGATATATGGCACAGTAATTTTGCTTTCTAAAGAGGCTCCCTTTCTCTCTCCCCTTCTTTCCCTGTCTCCCTCTGACTGACTAGCTACACACACACACACACACACACACCACATGTATGTGCATGCTCAGTAATTCTATTAACGGTACAAGATGAGATCCTCCCCTCTTTACTGTAACCCAAGGGGGATTTTCACATAATGACCAAGGAAACAATTTTTTGAATAATTGTGCTTCAGATCCGAAGAGTGTCTTATTTCCAGATTACAGACGCAAAGCTTTGGCGAACATATTGTCCTTATGAAATCCTCTTGACGGTTCCATGGGCGTGAGCCCCACAGTCTCCTGGTGCTGCAGTGAGAATCCTGGAGGCAGGCTTGTGTCATGGAAAAACACTAGCCTTGGAATCAGGAGGGCGGGCTCTGCCACCAACCAGATGTGCAATCTTCAGCGAGTCTTCTGACCTCCTTGGGCCTCTAAGGCTCATCTGGCCACGGAAGAACTCGCTGCGCTGATGGCCCAGCTTTCCTCCAGCTTTCGCAAATGTGACAAGACATCTTAACTGCTATAATTAACAAAGTCTTTCACGTAGATCCACCCAATCTTCCCCACAACTCATCTTACCAGTTGAGGAGACTGGGGCCCAGAGATAACGGGGTTTGCTTGGGGGTCACAGAGCTAATAGAAGAGCCAGGTTTGGGAACCAGGTTTCTGACTCTAAAGCCATATCCATTTGGTTCCCAAATGGGTTTTATTACTTATTGTAGAAAAAGTGAGATTTTTCAATAATAGTTTTTTTAAAGTGATTTTTGCAGTTTATCAATCCAAATGTTATAGTCAGTCAAAAACAGCTTTTTTCTAAGGGCCAGACCATGAGCTGCTCTGAAGAAGGGTGAGCTGTGACCTCACAGGAATAAAAATCCCCTGGAAAATACAGCTGTAAAGTGCACACAACCACAGTTACATAGCTATACGTTCAGCCTTCTGTACTGGGGGTGTCCCTGGGGACTTTCCCTTTATGAAAATACATTTGGTAAGTTGAGCACATAAAGCTCATCTGCACTTTAAAGTGGTCATCTTAGAAAATTCTTGCATAGTTTAAAAAGAAAGAGAGCATTTCCTAATCCAATGGTTCTCTACTGGGTCACATTTCTAGCTACGGAACAGAGAAACCAGGCAGAGTGGGGAGACTTTGGCCAAGATGGACAACTGCCACCTGCTCCTCACACTGCATCTGCTCATCGCCCCAGCTGCTGGGAGTCGGGATGGCGGGTGTTGCTAGCTCACAGCTGAGCCCCAGTTGCCTAGCCCAAGGCTACACACCAGATCCCTGTGGCGCCAGGTGAAACGCTTGTATACCTCAGGAGGAAGCCTGGCCCCTTCGCCCCAACTGCAGACAGCTCTGCAAGGTTAGTTGAGGCTTCTGTTATGGCTGCATCCCCCCACAGCTTATCCCTCTGCCCAGTCCTGCTTCCCTCCCTCCCCAGACATATACTGCACCCCAATCTCCATCTCAGAGCTTGTGTCATGGAAGCCTGACCGGCCACACATTCCTTTCTCTCAATCCTGAGCCAGCAGACTCTCTAAAATCCCCACTTCTTTTTCTCTGATTATTAAAAGCAACTGTCCTGGCAAGGCCTCTGGAGCTGAGAGCCAATATTGAGGAGGGCAGGGCACAGCTGCCTGTGAACTGACCCGTGTGCACCTATAATTTAGAACCTGGCAAGAGCCTTTTGATACAAAACCACATGAGAAATAGGTGTTTTTGCAGAAGCGATGGCATAAAGAGAAAATGATGTTGCATAATGAATGAGGAGGAAATTCCACCTCACACTCAAGAACTTCAGGGGGAAAAACAAAGCCCTGTCTGATGCCTCCCCAAGGGCCCATGTTCCTGGCCAGACCTGTCTGCCCAGTGTGATGGAGCACACCTTCCATCCTCAGGAGCAGAACAGCAGTGAGGGCCTCCCTGAGGGTGTATTTTCTGCATGAATTCTCTTCCCTGAACTTCAGGGCATTTGTGTTTGTCATTCAATCAGCTTGCAATATTATGACCCCCTCTCTCCCAATAGGGAAAGTAAATTACTCAGTTACAAAATCTGAATGTGTCTGCATAAATCTAGCTATAACCGAAACTGTGGTCAAACTATCGTAAGTAGGTCACATGATCTGTGTTTCTCAGGATCTAATGTCTATGGACAACCAAACCCTCCATGCTGGGGGCAATACAACTAAATGCAGAGACAGTTGTGCATAGGAAATTAAGATTGGATGTTCCAGTCTATTTGCATATTAGGCTTTTATTATATAGGATAGAATTAGAGATGATGATTAACTTAAGTGATTTATTACTACCCTTTAAAGTCATGAGTTTTCAAATTTCTTATTTAAGTGGTGATTGTGTATTAACTTAGGCTTAGGTTTAACTACAAAGAACAGAAAACTCAACTAAAGAAAACTTGAATGAGATAGAGGCTTACTGTATTTTTCTTTCCCGTATAAGTCCCAAAACAGGCAATCCAAGGCTGGTATGGAGGCCCCATAGCCATCAGTAATCCAACTGTCTTCTGTGTTTGTGTTCCACCTTCCATAGCAAAAGACTTCTATCATCAAAGCTGCCTTACTGCCAAAGATAGCTGCAGGAACTCCAACCATCGTGTCTGCAGTCTAGCCAGAAAGAAAAAGGAGGGAGAAAATGGCAAATGGATGTATTATTCTACTGAGTCCTCCTTGTTTTAAGTAGTTTTTCCAGAAGCCAACTTAATGGCTTTCAATTACATCCCATTGACCACCTCAACTAATAAGGGAATTTAGAAACTGTAGGAACAGCAGAACACATTATCATCAAGGAAAGGGGAGCATAAATATTTGGTAGGCAACTAATAGTCTCAGACACAATTTGCCTATCAGAAACATGCTACCACAGAGTACACAGTGATTCCACTAGACCAGTGGTTCCCAAACTTGTCCGCACCTTGGGATCAACGGAGCTTTGACTACTACTAATGCCTTTGTTCCACCCTAGAGATTGTGATGCACTAGTAATTGGTCTGGGGTGTGGCCTGGGGCTTTGGAAATTTTAATAGATTCCTAGGGATAGATTAAATAGATTTAGGGATCTATTAAAATTTAATAGATTTGGGGATCTACTAAAATTTCCAAAGCCCCAGGCCACACCCCAGACCAATTACTAGTGCATCACAATCTCTAGGGCGGAACAAAGGCATTAGTAGTTGTCAAAGCTCCATTGATCCCAAGGTGCGGACAAGTTTGGGAACCACTGCTAGACCATACACTCTCTAGGAGAAGGACCTTATCTATTTTGTCCACTAAAGACCTCCATCTTACCCCCAGCATCCCAAACACTACACGAAATATAAAGTAAATAACTGGTCCAAAGTTACTCCAAGAGTAAGAGGCTGAGTCAAAATTAGAACCCTCGTCTGCCCCTCCCCCCACCAATGCCCAAATGCCTCCCAAATTCCTCCATGCTCTAAGGCTGTACAAAGAGGTAAATGGCAGAGCTAGGAGAGAGGCTGGAGAGGTGGATTGGGGCCCAGTAGTGACAATTCTGAATACCTTTCAACCAGAGATTTTAAACACAGATTCCATGAGGAACAGTGAAGATAGCAGGAACTGAAAGAGCATCTATACTATAGACTCTATAGAATGGTGAACAAATCCAGGTTAATGCTGATTAGCCCTAACCAAGGCGTTGTCAGTGGGGACAGAGGAACGGGGATGACTTTGAGAGACAGCTTTCTGGATCCACAAGACAAGGGCCATGGGCAGTAGGGAGAGAGAGGTAGCAGGGATCACAGGCTTCTAACTCAGGAGGCAGTGTAGATTAAGATGGTATTTGTAGAAACTAATAGAAGACAAGGTTTTTAAACGAAGGTTCAACAAGTGTTTTTCCACAGAACACCACCAAAGGATAGCCAAGTAGTCGAATAAAATAACCTAATTCAGACAAGAGACTAGAGAAATGAACTTATTTTTAAACTCTTCTGTTTATCACATGTATAATTCTCAGGCTTTCTGTTTCTCTTATAGGCTGAGAAACTAGAAGAATTCATGAGAACAATTCACGTAGGACCAAGCTCACTGTTTCCCCAGTTCCCACAGAAGGGGGTGCCTGCCGGCATCCACAGCAGCTCTAAGACAGCTATTCCAGTCTGATAACCGCCCTAGACTGCATCCTCTTTGAAAATGAATGTCAATGTAATGCTTCCAATGTGGCTCTGTGAAACCTGAGAACTTTCTACTCCTCTCTTCTGGTCATAATTATCAGGTGTTTTTTCCTTAAGTGCAACAAAGCTTCAGAGAACCACTGTGAAGAGGACACAACATGCTTTCATCCACTTACTCTGGAAGTCTCACACAGTTAAAGATGGGCAAAGCATTTGGAAACAGTAGAGGCCTGAATTGTTCCAATTTAGTTTGATATTCTTGTGGCCAAAGCGCTGGATCCCAGTTTCTTGGAATTATCTGAATAACTTCACATTCATCAGATTTTATTTTGCTAACAATTATTTTGTGTGTATTTCCTTTCCAATGATTGCTTAATAGACATTTTGTAAGGTTCTTGAAATGGGAACAAATCTAATTTATGTAGTGGTACGTAACATCAACAGTTGATTTCATTATGAAGCAGAAATGCAAATGGAAACGTTTAAAAGAAATTTCCATTGCCAATTAGTTTGTGAAAACAAAGAAAATTCAAAAAGTTAAATAGAAAAAAGATACATAGCAAACTATGAAGGGATATTTTAGGACCAGAAATATGTAATTTAGTTTCTTTGTATATTACTACTCCCTCCCTTACCTTCCTAAATCTTTTATTGTCTCTTTATTATCCAAATTGAATTACAACCTGATGGATTAGTTTCATTAAAAAGTTACAAAAAGTTGAAAGAAATCCAATAATATTAGAAATGGTAAAATATACCAACTCAAATAATAAAGACAAGTAGAAAAAGAAGCAAAATACCCAGAATATCAACTTACTTGCTTCTTGATGTCCTTAATTTGAGTGATTCATAACCAATTTCTAGAAGAGTGTATGTATCTTCAATTAATTCACTACCAATTTGCTTTTGGGGTTTTTTGTTTTGTTTTGTTTTGTTTTTAGTTTTCTTAGAATTTCTGGGTCAAATGTTCAAATATAGCAATTCCTATCGTCTGTCTCTGTAATTTAAGATACCATTATTTAGCCTTGTTTTCTATAAATAATCCTTAAGGCCTTGAGGATATAATTGTTCCCAGTTCATTAATGAGCAAAATATTATTCTAAATATATTGAGATTTTTGGGGACATTTTGTTTAGGTATTTCCAACTAAGCCTTTTGCATACTTCTTTCTGCCCACTCCCAATTCAATTCTCAGGACATGAGAAGTCAGGCAGAAATTATCTTAGATGCTATTATTAATATTTGTCAGGTCATATAATTTATGTATTTTAGAGCTTGAAGGAAACTGATAGTTTTGAAGACCCATTTGGTATTCTGAGATCTATGGTCTGACTCTCCTTGAAGTTTCTCTTGGTGTTATTGAATACTTAATCCTATTCATTGCCTACCATAGCATTTCATAAACTTTGCAAATGAATCATCCCCAGCCTGCCCCATGTGACATTTCACTTCACCTTTTCAAAGGTGGACTTATGAGAGAAAAATAGATACCTGTTTAGAAAATTAGGTCCAAATTTCCCAGAACATTTTTAAGCATTTCAATGTCCAAATATGTCTACACACCATTTCTCCATGAAATTCTAGAAGCATCCAAACTCTATTGCTATACTAACAAATCACCTCCAGCATTCATCCAGGGAAACAAATCTATGTTACCACGACTCCAGGCTGATGGAAAATGACATTTACGTCAATATCACTCTAAAGAACTTCTGCTCTCTTACTGCTTGTAGAATTATTTTCAAAACACAGAAGTAAGCTATAACCCACTCTGAGCTCCAACTGAAGTCATCGATATAGTTTTCAGCAAATAAATCACTTACACTGAAAACCAACTTTGTCACAATAGAGCTATTCTAATTCAAACCACAAACCCTTCTCTAAAATAAAATCCTCTCTCTTGTATCTCCAGGAAAAAAAAGTGCATTCTGGGCAGGTTTAAAAACCATTGTTTGCTGAGCATATGCCAGCTCTGTTCTCTTTCAAACCTCCCCAAACCCCAGCCCCTCCTCAAAAGCTCCCATATATTGGCAGCAGTAAGGCCCAAGGCCATGGTCACCATGCACCCCATAATAATCCATTTAAAAGACAATTATCACTGTGCATTCTTAATTATTTATCTTAACTTATTTTTGCTATGTGATAATTCATCTGGATTCAATAGAGCATAGCATATAAAGGTGTTGCACTTATTTTACTTTTCTTTATACTGGGTTCTGTGCTACCTGCCAATGAGAGCTATTCTAACTCTTAAAGGAGCCTATGTATTACTTGATGATGTTTCTCACATGGAAGGGTATTTAATAAATACTGCATTTGCTTACTAGCTTACAACTCCTTGGCCCCTTATACTTCTCTAGTTAAACAAAGCACAATGGAAAAGGAAGGAATGGGGAGGGGAGGCTCTGATTTAATGGGAACGGACCACTGCCTATAGATTATTTCAATGACCAGAATGACCAAGCAACACAAACTATTGCATACATGTGCCTCTGGAAGGGTTGACTGACTGAGTGATCGATGTGAAGGGGTCTTGCTGGCCGTGTCCAGTACCTGCACAGAGCCCAGGTTCTGCAGTCTAACTGCATGACTCAGATCTTCACTCTGCCACTTTCACGAGGAATATTTTTCTTCTCTGACCTTCGTGTTCTGATAGGTGAAGCAGGCACCATCACCACAATAACATACCTTGTGGGGTTGTGATTAGGATAAAATGAAAGACGATGACACTTAGGGAAGAGGGGGTAGGAGAAGGGCGTGACCAAAGACCCCTCTCCCTTTGTTTCCCTTTTCAGGCTCTGGCCCCTAAGTGTTTCTCATCCCTGTTTTTCCCCGCTGCACTCTCAATCCAGGGACTAATGACCAAGACCACAGAGCAAAGAACTGCCCTGTCATCTGAGCGCTCACTCTAGATGCAGTCAGGGCGTGCAGTGAGCTCATGTGATTCGGCAGGTCCCACTTATTTCATCCATCGCTTGACACTTCTTTGTAAAACATGGGATTCTACACAGGCTAGGAATCTTGCTGAATGAGGCATTACAAGGCTCCATGTTGGAATCTACCTATTTTTCCTTTTCTACCTCAAGATCATTGACAATTATTCACTCCCATGACTTTACAAACCATCTATAATTCCAGTTCCCATCATTAAGGGCCTGCTGTGGCCAGCTTCCTACTTGTCACTTACCTTATATAAAACTGCAAGATGCAGGGGTTGGGGGCATGCATGGGGAGGGGTTTGGGATGGGAATGGGGGGATGAGGACAAATACGTGATACCTTAATCGATAAAGAGATTTTAAAAACCTGCAAGCTGGACACTTTTTTTTCTTCTTTGTAACTTATGGAGGAACTGAGATTCAGGAATCTAAGCAACTTGCCCAAGACCACCCAGCTGGGAATGGGCCGTGCTGCTACTCAGAGTTGGATCTGAGTCCAAAGACCGCATTTTTTTCACTCTACTGGAAAAGGCAAACACATTTCTACTCGCGTCCGATAATATGCATACTCTTCCACTTTTATTTAACAGTCTGCTACGCCAAGTATTCTTTAGTTGAGGAGAGCTGTTGAGTTTGTGCTTTTGGTTGGTTTGGGGCGTCCCCCTCTTCTTTAATCACCTCAGCTGAATCCACATAGACCTTGAGATCAGGAACAACAGCTGTTCTCCACTGTTATTTGTAAACAGACTCAATGCCACTCTTTCCTGCTATAGACCCCAATCATCTAGTTGTTGGGGGAGGGAATAATGTATCTTGGGAGTCTGGGTTTGAAAACAGGAATTTCAGTCTGATGTACAGCTCCCTCCTGACAGACTCAGAACTTGGCCCTGGCTCCTGGATTCCTTGGTGCTTGTTTTTTCTTAGGAAAAAAAAATGTCTGGTGCCTGGTTCTTAAAGCCCAGTCATTATTAATGCACCAATGAATGCAAAATCCTTTATATCTGATGTAGAGGCCCCATTTCATGTACAAAGCAACCTTCTTATTGCATTACTACTTGAGTGGCTTGTTTTGGCTACTGTAGAATTCAATTATGATGTTTTTTTAAACAGGTAGATGGTACTACAGAGGCTTTCAGGAAATGGGAATTCACTTGTGGCAGACTTAAGTGATGACAAGACTCATTTTTTCATTCAGCATGTTTTCTTCAAGGAGGAAAAGTCTCCTTGATTGTTCTAAATCAGGGAGGGTTTGCAATGATGTCAAAGGCTGGATTTCTCTGAAGATAACTAGCCTCCCTAGCTTACGCCATCATGTCATATTTTCCTGTTTCCGGAGATTCCCCTGGATGCGTCTGAGTCACTTTTGAAGCCTTTAACAAAATACAATAATTTTCCAAAAAGATTATCACTTTCACTTTATATTACATGAGAGACTAGAGTCTTAGCATTGGTCCACATGGGCATCCAAGCACATTGCCATTAGCCTGCAGATTCACCCTTTCAGAGACCCCTTGGTTTCAGTCAATGTGCACTGGAGACAGAGAATCTGGTTTAGGGCACAATGAGCTCATTCTCCAGGACTGAGGGAAACCAGGCTTGCCAATTCTGGTCCTAATCTCCCTCTTACATCGTTTTGATTCTTCAGCACAATCATGAAAGCTTGATCTACTTTAGAATTCAAATGTCAGCTCTGTAATGCTATTAAGAAAATAATAAATAATTCCACAGTCATCCTTCCTAGAAAAAGCTATCATCTGTGATGCAAACAATAACAAACATTTTGTGGTACTATGTACAGGCATTTTGCAAGTGCTTCATATGCAGTGTTTCATTCAGTCCCTACAACAAGTCCTTGAGTCAGTATTCTTTCTTATCCCATTTTCTTGGACTAAAAAAACTGAAACAGGCAGGTATGCGACCGGTAGCCACAGACAGAAGAGTAGTTTAAACATATCTGTATGACTCTGGAGTCCATGCTTTTAACACATGATAGGTTAGGTTGCTTTTAGAATAAAATAGTCACATTGTGACAACTAATATTAATTGAGTATTAGCTATGTGCCAGATAAGTTAGATACACATAATAACTTACCTTATCAGGTAACTTTTACCATTATCATTTTGCAGATGAGGAAATTGAGGATGAAATAAATTAAATAACTTTCCCAGAGTCTCACAACTAAGAAGTGGAAGAACCAGGTTTATAGGGCCTACCCTGACTCATCAGTAGCCATCTCCCCATCGTCTATGCTCTTATGACTATGAAATCACTTTCAAGAATAACAGTCATCCTAGCCAGTGTGTTTCAGTGGTTGAGTGTTGACCCAAGAACCAGGAGGTCATGGTTCAATTCCTAGTCAGGGAACATGGGGAGTTGTAGCTTCAATTCCCAGTAGGGGGCACGAAGGAGGCAGCCAATCAATAATTCTCTCTCATCACTGATGTTTCTATCTCTCTCTCCCTCTCCCTTCCTCTTCTCTGAAATCAATAAAAACATTTTCTAAAAGGGAAAAAAAGAATACCAGAGTCAGAGATTCTGTGGTTGTGGTATGGAGACAAGCCAAATGGTTAGTGATGTCCAGCCATCTCTCCTGAGCACACAGTAGGAGCAGGGCTCCGACCTGGGCGGTGGGGATTCTAAGTGACTAAGATCAGACATGGGAGAGGAGCCAGGCTGACTGCACCAAAGTTGCAGAGCAAGGACCTGAGAAACAGCAAAGAATCAAATGCAGGGTCGGATGCCACAAGGAATCGTGGAGACAATGGGAAGACCCAAAGGGGCTGGGCAGAGAGGAGCAACTGGATCCAAGACAAAAGAACATCAATCAGGCAGCAAGACGGAAAAGGGAGTTTGGGAAAACAACCACAGGACATTCAAGACCCTGAGGCTTGGGAGATCAGAAGCAAAATACTCATGGTTTGGAAGGAAGTGGTCAGAAAGCCAGCGGAATGAGGGGGAAGGAGGAGCCTTTGCCACTGACCTCGTCAGACTGCTGATAAACTGTTAGCCCACTCCGACTAAACAAAAATCACAATCGTCATGAACTTAATTTGTAATCTCTTCCCTGTAGAGATAGATAAAGAAATCTATCATCCTCTCTCACGGAGCTGGCTAGCATTCCCATTTGCCATTTTTCACCCAATTTTCTTTGCCTGGAACAGCCATCCACTGAATTCATTAAAGGTTTTTTGTTTGTGAGAGTGTTTTGACTCTGGTTAGCGTCTTCAATAAAACATGTCTCACTTTGTTCTCTCTCAGTCAGTCTCCCTGGACGCCCTACATAATCATCCTTTTGTAAACAAAGCGGGCTTTGAAGCCACTAGAAGGCCTGCAAGGTTGAGAGATGAGAATGAGCTACAAGCTCCCTGGTGGAAACCGGAGACTAGAAATCTTTCATAACCTTCGTCATTTTTCATGATTATGAAAGTGTTGATTGTTCATTGTAAGAAAATACACCAAAGCATCAAGAAAAAAATTTATCCAACAGAAATAAGCAAATATAACATCTGGTTTAGAGCTTATATGTATGTATGTATACACACACACATACATGCATGTATATATACATACATATATATCTAATTTTAGCATTAAATTATGTGCGGTTTTATTTCCTGCCTTTTCTTTCACTTGACACAGATCAAAAGTGTCTTCCCATGTTGAATCAACATTCACTGTAAGCATTGTTAGTGACTACATATTAGCCCATTCCATTAAACGCCTGGTATTTACATTCAAGGGTTTTTTTCTTGCCTTTCTATATGAGGCTGCTGAGTTGGCTCCACGGTTATGCATTCAGACCCTACTTATCCATTTCCTCCCTATGCTTTCTGACATGTGAGACCCAGGAGGCCCTGCTGCCTAAGCACTGGAAAATAGAAATCCTGGCCTTTGTTGAGTTCTGCCACCAATTCCCTAAGCAGCTGTGACCAATCCCTCCTCTCATGCATTGTATTCCACATGTGTTGTGTTGTGCTATCTACTTTAAACACAGAGAGTTTGGCAAATGAGAAGATTCCACCTGGACAGCCATGGCCCAGAATGCAGAAAAGGCTGCTATTTCCTGTGGAGCAAAGGTCAGGATGACACGTGCAGGCATTGTGCTAAGCACAGCACACAGGTGACTTCATTTGGTCCTCCCAGCATCCCAGTGAGGCGAGAACTCTTATTATTTACATGTGGCGGAAGAGGAAACTGAGGCTCAGGGAGTTTAAGTAACTTGGTAGAGGCCTAGTAAGTAACAAGATGGGGTTTAAGCCCAGCCGGAGCTTATAGCCCGGGGTGAGGACTATCGTTTGGAGGTAAAGCCCTCTTCCCATGGACTCTGAGCTCTGTGGCCATGTCCTGCAAGACAGCATTTGGCCAGCCACTTTTAAAAGGTAACACATCTGCACATTGTAGAAGCCAATGGAAGATTGTAGATGAGGCCAAATTTCTTAAATCTTCAAATCAAGTAGGAAGTACTGAAAACAGATGTGTGACAAGGGAAAGAAAAATGGCTCTGACACAACTCTGGAAAATTGAAACGACTCTAGGATCCAATTTGAAAAAGAGCCCCAGAGTATTATGCTAAGTGAAATAAGCCAGTCAGAGAAAGACAAGTGCCATATGACTTCACTTACATGTGAAATCTAATGAACAAAATAAACTAACCAACAAAACAGAAACAGACTCGTAGATGCAGTGCAGACCGACAGCTGTCAGAGGGGAGGGAGGTTGAGGAGCTGGGTGAAAAAGGTGAAGGGATTAAGCAAACACACACACACACACACACACACACACACACACACACTCACACAAAAAAAACACCTCATAGACAGACACAATGTGGTGACCACCAGAGGGAAATGGGGCGGGGGGGTCGCGGGGAGGGATAGAAGGAGACTTGACTTAGTAAACACACAATACAATATACAGATGATGTGTTGTAGAATTGTATACCTAAAACCTATATAATTTTATTAAACAATGTCACCCCAATAAATTCAATTTAAAAATAAATTTAAAAACAAACAAAACTAAATTTAAAAAAATTAAAAAGAACCCCAGATCATGACATAGCTAAGGGCCCTGGTCTTCATTATCTTTCCTGAGGATTTTAATCACAAAAGCATATGGTGGCTCTTTAACATGTCTCCCACCCTACTCCTCTCCTGCACAGGGAAATGGTATTTTGAGTTTGTGTAACCAGCCCACAGGCACAAGTCTATTTTTGTGAATCCAGACACATGCCTTCATGTTCCCTCACCATCCCATCCTCCACTGTGGCACTCCCACCCCCACATGCACGAAGGCTCCCCAGGAGGCCTCAGAATAGAGAGGGCCTCGCCCACCCTGCCTCCCAGCCGCTCTGCCCCCACAGTGACTCACACGCTGCACAGAGCCACTGAGACAGAAGAGAACTGATGCGGACAGAACAATCTGAGCTTTCACAGCCGCCACCACCATGACAGCCTAGCTTCTGCCGGGAGTGGTACTACCTCTGTCCAGCAGCCAGGTGACACCCACGTTATTCTAGAAGAGGAAAAAATGGGGATGAGATGGAGAGCTTTGGCCTGCTGGGACTAAAGCTGTGCCATCCAATTCAGCAGCCACGGGCCCCCATGTGGCCAGTAGGTACATGAAATGCAGCTAGTCCAAATTGAGATGCAGCTGCAAAATAAACACCAGATCTCAAAATCTTCATATGAAAATAGATGTAGGATATTTCAGTAATAATTTTTAAACTGAGCAGGTGTTAAAATAATATGTTGGGTATATTGGGTTAAATACAATATATTATTAAAATCAAGTTCACCTGTTTCTTTTTACTTTTGTAATCTGGCTGCTAGAAAATTTTTAATTGTATATATGCCTCATATGACATCTCTATTATATTTCTATTAGAGGCCCGGTGCACAAAATTCATGCAGGTTAGGGGAGGGGGGTCCCTCAGCCCGGCCTGCACTCTCTCCAATCTGGGACCCATTGGTGGATGTCCAACTGCCTCTTGCAATCTGAGACCACTGGCTCCTAATGGCTCACCTGCCTGCCTGCCTGATCGCCCCTAACTGCTTCTCTGCTGGCCTGATCACCCCTAACCTCCTCTGCCTCACTCCCTCCTCCAGCCAGTTGCAAGCACCTGGGACCAGGCTTCCCTCCCTATGGGCAGCTGTAGGCACCAAGGTCCTGGACCAGCTTTCCCCAGGCTGCTCGCTTCATCCGGGTTACAGCCACAGGCTCCTGGGACCTCGGGGCAGGCAGCTTGTCCCTCTCCCAGGCTTCAGCCCCAGCTGCTAGTGCCCGGAACTGCTGGGCAGATGGCTTGTCCCTCTCCTGGGCCACAGCCTCAGCTGCTGGTACCTGGCACCATGGGGCGGGCAGCTTGTCCCTCTCCTGGGCTATAGCCTGGCTGGTCCCCATTCCTCTCTTGCAAGCTCATTTGTGCCTGGCTGGTCCCCAGTCCTCTCTCCCCAATGTTGAGTGTCTGAGCTGTTAGGGAGTGATGGTGTGAGGGTGTGATGACCATTTTCATATTAGCTCTTTATTATATAGGATAGGGGTGTACTGGTGTGGTTAGAATTTATAATGGCTCATGTAAGTAAGAGTGTTGGGACATGGTGAGGTGGAGTGGGGGAAGATACTTCACAGGCCTGGGTGCAAATCTCTCTCTCTCTAAGCATCAATCAATGGATGAATAAGTAAACAAGATGTATATACACACAAATGTAGTATATACACACAAATGTAGTATATACACAAACTGTAGTCTATACAATCTTAAAAAGGAAGGAAATTCTGACACATGGTACAACATGAATGAACCTTGAGGGCATTATGTTAAGTGAAATAAGCCAGACACAAAAAGACAAACAATGTATGCTTCACTTACATGAGGCACCTAGACTAGAGACAGGAAGTAGAATGGTGATTGCCAGGGACTGGTGGGGGAGGGGAACGAGGAGTTGTTTAATGGGTGTAGACTTTCAGTTTTGCAAGATGAAAAGAGTTCTGGGGATCGGCTGCACAACAATGTGAATGTACTCAACACTACCGTACTAAACTATACACTTAAAAATGGTTAAGATGGTCAATTTTATGTTGTGTGAATTTTAAATATTTTTACATAAAGAAACAGTGGTGGCAGCAGATGAGGCACATGGGAAAGCAAGGCTGCGTGAGCTGCCTTTTCTGTGTCCCAACGCTTCTGGCAGCAGGCCATGAGGCGACAAGAGCCCTTGACACTCAAGTGTGTCTCAGGCTGAGCCGTGCAGAGGGGAGCTGGTTCGGCTCCACAGCCTGCAGCAGTTCTCAGTGCCAAGAACCTCTCCTGACCCTCAAGGCCGTGACCACTGCAGAATGCTTTATTTTTCTATGTCTGACTGCCCTCCCTACCGGCCCCTAAGCAATAGCACAGCAGTAGAGGGGTTTAAATGGCTGCTAAAGGGGCAGGCTCTGGAGGCAAACCGCCTGGGTCTGGCCTTGACTCTGCCTTTTATTCGTTGTTTTGATATAAGCACATTAGTTAAACTTTCTAATGTTTGTCTTTAAGAACAACAATCTGGGTGTTTGTTTGGGTTTGGGGAGGGTTCTATGAGAATTCTGCTTTGAAGCCCTTATCCCACAGCCTGCACACAGTAAGTACCTGGAAAAGGAGGACGGTTGCTGCTCTCTCCACCCAGCCAGGTCCTCCCTGTGGCCCAAGAACCAACTCATCCCTTTCTCTTCCACAAAGTCCTCTAAGAGCCCACCATGCACCAACAGCCACTGTGAGCTCTCCCAGAACACTGATTATTCACAGCCCTCATCCCGGAGGCAGTTCTTTGGGGAGCAGGCCTCATCCGGCCCCTCCACATTTGCAGCAGGGAGAGAGTTAAGAGCTATCATTCTTAGAACTCCAAAGTGCACAAGGATCACCAGCAATAGCTTATGAGTTACACACAATAACTGATAAGGCAGGAACTCAAAACTGGCCTTGATGGTTCCTGCAGCTAGGATTTAACCCTGTTTGTGTTCTATGATTTGAGGAGTACCGGAAAAGACATCCCTCCCCTCTCCCCCCACCCCCCACCAATCTCTCCACACCTATGCAAAGTGCCTTTAAAGTAGGTCACTTTGGGTTCATCTATCTTCCTATTCCCTCTTCTTTTACATGTAAATCTTTGCTGGGAAGGATCGCATGCTTCACCTTACCTGAGTCATTTTTTATTTTTTATTTTCTGAGTCCACATTTTGCCAAGTTTTGGGACAAAAATTTACAAAGCAAAGGAAATAGATCCCAGAGAAAACCTGATCTACCTTATAATCAATCCATGTGTTCATTCTGCCCATTTGTACACTCACTCAGTAAACATTCTTAGATACCCATCACGTGCCAGACACCGAATGCCCCTGCGGGAAGACTGTGCTGGATAGTACTCTTCAAGATTCTGAAAAGGAATTCTGCAGTCTTTCCAATGCTGCCTTGGTGATATATAGAATATCTCTGCCTGGTGATATGGGAAACTTAAAGCCATTCAATTGAGCAACTTTAATTCAAGAGCAGTGATTTACTTATCTTTTATGCTGAGTAACTCATGTTTTTGAATATATGATACGTTGGTAAAATTGGATGGATGGATGGATGGATGGATGGATGGATGGATGGATGGATGAACATTACAGATAACATGAGTCTTAGTTTGAGTCACCTAGAAGCAAATCTTGAGTTAAGGTCTATTATTTGGGAGGTAATCCCAGGAAAAGCTGGTTAGAGAGTACGAGAGTGAGAGTATAAGTAGGAGAAAGAAGCCAATAAATGGTGTCTTATCAAGCAGGTCATCATTTTAATTTGCATCAGGTTACTTACTAGGTCTTGAATACTGAATGTCTCCCTTGCCTCCTGCCCTCATTAACTGAATGGTCATGCAACTCAGATGTTCTGAATGAGGATGGAAAAGTACAAATATGCATGTGTTGTTGGATACCTTTAAATAGGAGAGCATTCTTTTTACCATCTCTTAGAAGGACTTTTTAGAAGGGGTCCTTAGCTCTTTACCAGGGCTTCTTAGAGGGGGTCCCAGATTGAAGAGGGTGCAGGCTGCGCTGAGGGACACCCCCTCTCATGCATGAATTTTGTGCACTGGGCCTCTATTACAACTATAAAAGGGCTAAGCAGATGTATAAAACAACCTGGATTTCTGATAAAGGTTATGAGCATTTGTGAGCACTCACCTAAGGGGGAAAAAAAGATGAGCCAGGCACATAATCTAATACCAACAAAACCGAAATAAAACACTTAATTCTGTGAATTCAATCCTCTGGTGTCCAACCTTAGAAAACCAGAATTTAAGGGTATTTCAAACTCAGCTTTCTGAAAGGGCAGATTCAGTCAATTTCTCTTAGTGTACTTTGGGAAAGATTAATGGGTGCCTGGTGTTTTAATATTAAGTTCTAATTTGTGAGATTCCTATGACCTTCACTTCTTGACATTTAGGAGAAATGTGTCTCTGTACTTTGCTCCACCTCTATTGGAAAAATCCACTAGACATTGTGTTCATTACAGATAATGAGACTTAAAATAGTGGCTTAAATCAAGCAGAGACTTCATTTCCTCTTATAAAATAGGAAGTCTGAAGTAAGTATTCCAGAGTGGATAGGGTAACTTCATAGTGTCATGAGAAACCTGGGCTCCTTTCAGCTCTAAGTTCCAGCAGTCCTGGTGTGTGGCCCTTGTCCTTATACTTATAAGATAGCTGCTGGAGCTCCAGCCCTCACTGCAGTGTTTCAGGCAAAGAGAAGAAAGATGCAGGGAAATACAAGTGGGGCTTCTTACTAATTCATCTCCCTGTAAAAAGCTTTCCCTCGAAGCCCCACTGAGGTCTTAATAAATGGTTGTATTTTAATAAAAAGACAAATGGGGGAGAAGAAGAAAAAGGAGAGGAAATAATCTGCTAACTTATCCCTTTGACCTTCTATGAGCTCCTTGAGGCCGGGAACTGTGCCTCATTATTCATTGTGTCCCCAGGGCCTAGCCAGTATTTGGCCCACAGTCAGTGCTCAATAAATATAAGTTTAGCTGGCCAGTGTGGTTCAGTGATTGAGCATCAACCTATGAATCAGGAGGTCAGGGTTCGATTCCCAGTAAGGGGGTGTGCAGGAGGCAGCTGATCAATGATTCTCTCTCACCATTAATGTTTCTCTCTCTCCCTCTCCCTTTCTCTCTGAAATCAATAAAATAAAAAATATTGTAAAAATAAATATGAGTTTGATGATCTAACTAAAAAACAAGATATTGGTATAAAATAATAAAACTGATTACAGATCTGTGTGAAAATCCCAATATCCTCAATGTAGATGCTTGGCCTTTAAAGAATTGTTCTCACAACAACTCATTAAAAGAGTATTGCAATTAACCTCATTTTATATACGAGGAGACTGAGTCTAAGAGAGTTTAAGTGACATGCCCAAAGGGAGACATTCTCAGGGCCTCATGTAAGAGCAAGTGATGTCACCAAAGCTAATGGGGGCCTCAGTCAAGTGAAATGACCCAGTGTTCACCAGGGAGGAGCGGAGCCGCCACAGCACAAGCAGGGCAGCTGGGCGGCATCCTGCCCTTCTCACCACTCAGCTAGCACCCCCCATCCCCCATGCAGGTCCTGGCCAGCATGGCCAATGCCACTGCCCTGCCACGTACAAGGGAATGATCTAGATGGATTATTTAATTTCCTTCCGTTTTAGTGATGAGGGCACTAAATTCCCGCAGAAGGTTGGCATTCTGTCCAAGGTCACACAGCTCAAAGGATTAGAATCAGGTGTACCAACTCCCAGTCTGGTGCTAAATTGGACCTCAAGTTCCCATCAGCCCCAGCCTCTCAAGAAATCAGTGTGGTTTGTCTAGAAGCAGAACTAAGATGAACTGAGAGCTACAAGATACCTCTTTCCATCACCCAAGGCCAACATATCCACTTCCCTGGCACACATCCCAGCATTTGTGGTTGAGGGTGCAGGGTCAGGTTGCAGGATCCAGATTGCAGTAGCATTGAGGGAAGAGGAGGCATTAATAAACAAGTGGGGGAGGGGGAGAGGCATCACCAAAAGTGCCTTCATGCCAGTAACCTCTCGGTACAAACACCTTAGCCCTGGTCCCTCGAACGGGAGATGTGAGCAGGAACAGAGTGTCCCACCATCCTGGTTTCCACACGTGCCCTGGTTTAGTACTGAATGTCATGCATCCTGAGAAATTATTCAGAATGCTGACAAGCAAAGAGCAGGCTTGCTTATTGCCACTGTAAAAGATCCTTAAAAGGAGTCTTAAACATGGCCGGCCCCATAAGCTCAGGGTTCTGCTCTATAATGCAATGCAGTGCCTGTGCAGGTGCCCTCTGGTCCTGGTGTATCACGCTATGAAAATTAGGGCTCGGGGAACCTGCTTGATATTGCCAGTACTCTAGCTACTGTCACTGCTGTGAATAACAAATTTTCCTTTGTCTCTAACCCAGAAGGCCCATGTTTTCTACCAGAATCCATGAAATGGTTGCAAGCAAACTCATTACTGTGTAAGGAGGATAAAATTCCAGACACTACATAGTTTGTGACACTGATCCAGTGGGTCCTAAGATGTTATAGTCTCCTTTCCTCAACCCGAGGGACACAGTCCATTCCATTCACTCAGCTAAGGTCTCTCATCCTGCCATTATTTTTTTTGTGTGTGGACAGTTTTCATGAATTATGATTGAAAAATGGGGATATACAAGTGATCATGCTTGGTCTGCAGCCAATACGTAAATTAAGGGACAATCTGACCAGCTATAAAAGGCAAGAATAATGGTGGTTCAAGACTCCTTCATGAAAATGGTTAGGAAATCAAGGGTACAGAGCAACAGGATATAAGGCATATGATGAAATTCTTTGATGTAAGGAGAGCATGAAAACACCAGTGTTTTCAGGGAAGGTTGATCAATAGTTGCAGGAAGAACTTAAAAGAGAATGGAAGAATGACCTGCATATGCCACTGAGAATGCATCCTCACTGGGGATGAGCCAGAAAGGCCAAATAGCATTGATTTCACTTGGAGCTCCCATCTGCAGGAAGGCACTTTCTCAGTAGCATATGCCTTCATTCCACCACATGGCACAGATAAGTGCCAGAGAACTTGTAAACCGGAGTCCATTTCTGATTCCAGCTCTGCACATAAATGTGGCCATATTGAGATTTTTGTCCTAAAATATTCTGGGAGGAAAAGTTAATTGTAAGTTGCAGTCAAAAACATTTCACACAATTATTCCCTTTAATTTTTCTTTCAGCTATGGGAAGTCACGACCATGTTGCAAATAATAACCTCCGAAAATAGAGCATTTAAGGAAACAATTTAGTCATTAAAATGCACAATAGAATTAACCTGACTCAAATTTTCCAGGACAAACAATCATTGTGCTACCTGGTAACCAGGCAGAAGCAAATGACATGAATGAGTGCAATTAGTATTATTTTGATACATAAACCAAGGGCTTGCCGTTCTTTCCTTTTCTCTCATTTTCAGGACCATTTACTCTAACTTCATGCATCAAGGACAATGAAAAACACACAGTGGGGCTTCCATATTACCAAGCTCTTAATGGCTTGGAAGGAGGTGACCAGATTAAATGGTTCACCCATTAAAGATACAGTCCAATGGTTTTCGGTATATTCAAAGTAGTGTGCAGCCACTGCTACCATATTCTACTGTGCTAGAACATTTTCATCACCTCAACAAGAAACTTTTAGTAGTCACTCCCAGTTCTCCTTCAACCTGCTACCCTTCTACCCCCACCCCAGCCCTTGGCAAATTGAAATGTTTAATTTGGGAGAAGTTATGAGAGTGGATTGTAGGATCCCTGTGACTATAGCACTTCTTCTAAAGAAAAAAGAAGATTACAGTAGGTGTCACTGGGCCAGTGGTAATAACTGTTTTCCAGCCGGGAATTTACCACTTCCCTGAGTTCTGACTTAGACATCGGCAGCCTCTATGCAAAGCTGGTGTCCAAGAAGCTCAGAACCAAGCCATAGAGAGTAGTGGTAGAGCAAGCTGGAAAAGGACTCTTGACCTCAAATATCCAGAAAGTTCTATTTTCCAGGTATCATTTTCAAGTTAGATGATGGGACTATTCCATTGGACAAAGAAGTTGTTACCCAGACAAGTTTCATGGGCCCTTTGCTTACCCAGGGATAAGCAGTTAGAACTGTCTTTAGTTATTTCCATCCCTAAAATGTTTTTTTTAAACTTTACTCAGAATCAGAATCACCTGAGGGTACTTATTAAAAGTCAGTCATCCTTGGTTACAACCCAAAATAGAAACTGTGTTTTTAAAAGTAGCCCAGGCAATTCTGATGTAGGTCCTTCCCGGACCCATTTGGCAACACTGCAAGATTATCTAAGGACTCTGAGTTATATTTAACTCTGTCCCTTAGTGTGGCTTTCTCATGGCCATGGTGTCACCCAAGAATGGGAAGAGGGATGAAGGAGGAGAATGCCTGAGGTTGGGGAAGGCAAGAGTAGAGTGACAGTACAAGTGAGATGAAAAGAAAGAGTTTGGCAAAGAACATTAAAATGCACAATAGAATTAACCTGAGGCCTTTTGAAGATGCTCAGACAGTTAGGGCAGACAATGGAAAAAACTTGCCATATCTATCACCTGTATTGTTATTTAACTTGTATATATTTGTGTATATCAATGCAATAAATACTGTAAGTTCCTTTAGTCATGTCCTAAGAAATAATATCCAGGTTAGGTAGGTTTGTTTTTTCAAATACACATTACAAAAATACATAAATATTGATATTTTAAAATATGTATGTGTACTACTAAAGCCTTTCCAGAACTACCAGCAATCAAAACACCATCTTCAGAAAACATCCATTTACTCTGTGAGCTTCTGGAGGGTATGGATTATGTTTCTTCCCTTTGCAATTCCTCGTGGTGCCTATTCTTCCTCTAGGACAAAGTTTTTAAAGAAAAATTTTGTTTTCCAGAGTCAAGATTAACCTCTTGTCCACCTTTTAAATAGTGCATAGTTCATCAGAGGTCAAGGGTCATGAACAGTTTGCTCTCTGGATATGCACACGATTGCCACTGTAAAATGCAAAAATGCTGCAAGTTAAAGGTTAATGCACTCTCCCTAGAGAGTATTAGAATTACTATTAGTACTCTTCTCTTTATTGCTTACTTTAAAAGTTCAGTCTGTCACTGGGTGAAAAAGGTAAAGGGATTAAGAAGTGCAAATTGGCAGTTATAAAATAATCACGGGAATGTCAAGTAGAGCATCAAGAATACGTTCGATAATATTGTAACAAGTATGTACGGTATCAGGTGGGTACTAGACTTCTCAGGGAGAGCACTTCGTAAATTATATAAAAGTCTAACCACT
The DNA here is from genome assembly GCA_963924515.1 of Vespertilio murinus. Classification (NCBI taxonomy): domain Eukaryota; kingdom Metazoa; phylum Chordata; class Mammalia; order Chiroptera; family Vespertilionidae; genus Vespertilio; species Vespertilio murinus. The sequence goes on from OZ004705.1 coordinate 35,401,671, forward strand.
ATACTGTACACTGAAAATAATATAATATTGAATGTCAACTGAAATTGAAAAATTTTTAAATATGATTTTTTAAGTTCAGCTTTTCAGGAAAGGCTTCAGAGTTAACAAAATGTATATAATATTCCAAAATGCATAAATTAAAAAATATAAAGGAAGTTCCTTTGAAATGGAAAACAAAAGCTCAAATGCAGTTTGTTTGCTTTTGCAGGTGCAAGTGCTGTTAAACACACATAAAAGAATGTGTTCAGAGGAATTTAAAATATGTCTTTATCACTGGCTATTTCTCCTTCTCCAAGATTCCTTAATAAAGGAGGCTTTTAACAAAGCTGCTTGCATATAGAATAGGAAATTTATATCCTAGTGTTCTGGAAACATAATGCAATCATAGTTTGAAAATGCAAATTTAGGGGAGACACTAAACTCAATAAATAGAGATTTATGGCATTGTCTCATTAATATTGCTTAGAAACCCGATATTTCATAAAAGAGATGAAATGAAATCCTCTATAGCATTTTGAGCATCCTACTCATAATGAGATACATAAGTGTTGCAAATTGGGGAGGATATAATAATATTTTATATACTAATAGTAAGTGCACTCCCGTTTATTTTACTTTGGTTCATTTTGTTGCATGATTGCTATATTCATCCAATTCGCCATTTTGCAGGACATAAAATGGAAGCATAAACTGATGTTCCTTTTTCTGGTGTAATGTTTTTATAGTGCCAATTGAGTAAACATCCGCAGGGAAGGCGCATATGCTCCAGACAGAGCAGAAATCTTCTATTTTCATCAAAGCACTAGACCTCTCCTGTTTGTGCAGCCAAAAGAAAAACAAATTAGCCCTATGTACACTGGTGTGTAAAACCCCAAAGATCACCTTTCTTTTCTTTAAAAAAAAAAAAGTTTATTTGTTTTATAATATGAGCATGGCTTGAAAAGGCAAAATACCCCACCAGGACCACACTAGACCAGTTGCTTAGAGAAATATACAAACACATATAAAATTAAACTTTCTATCCTTTTCTTGGTAGAATAATCATTATGATCCCAAAGACATTGGTTATTTCTTTGAAATGTGCTTACCCTGGATCCTTTAGGGTAGATTAACCAAAAAAAAAATTTTTTTTTCATGCCTACGGCTTTATTTGCCATTTTTCTCATCTCTTTCAGGACATGTCCTAACTAGCATGTAGATTTCATCAGTTCCTAAAATAAAAGCTTACTTACTTTGGATGGACAAGTCAGAGGAATCGGAATTGAAAGTAAGAACCTTGTTTGTATAATTACTTGTGTGGTGGGAATAACAACTTAGAAATCACACAGCTGTCTTTTCCTAGCAACAGGCTGGAGAAGAAAGTCTGAGTGTGTTCGTCCCTCCCCTTCTAAAAATGGTAAGGCCTTCCCTTTCTCCAGAGCAGAGTACAGAGCCTTTGGATTTAGTTTCCCATGTGTCAAATTCTACATGGCAAAAGATGTAGAATGAGATCACCTGAGAGGGCAGGATTGAGGAGCAGGTGAGGAACAGAGAGAGGTAGTTAGTCGGTGGAGGGGGGCTCAAGGTAGATGCCTCTTCCACAAAGAATTTCCCAGATGGCGAGATCTCCAATGGAGAGCCTGTGTGGAGCCATCTACTGAACACCACGCACCCTGTGGGCCTCAGTCCAGGCACCAAGCATCTGGGAAATAGATCCAGGCCAGCTTGGTCGAACCACAATTGTCAGGGACTTTGTGATGACTATTAGGAGCCTTCCCACATCAGAGCTGTCTCCTCTGTGAAGTGGAGAAAGTAGGTCCATTGGCTTGGATTATCAGGCATGGCTGTCTACACTTTATTCATGCCAAGGCTGTGGCTCTTGTAGCATCATTCCTCACCAATAAGATATTTTAAACACTAGCATTGCTCATTAAAAATTACTTCTAATATCACTTTTGTTACTTAACCAATTTCAAGGTGTTAATTCAGATTACACCTACATCACTTGCTTACACCTACATCACACTCCTCAAACTTGAATATTTCCAAGTAAATTACCATAAATCCAATATAACATTGTGACTTCAAAAGAGTGGGTGCTAAGAACAGCAGCATCTCCCACCTGCAGGTGGACACCGCAGGCTTGGAGTGTGAATCAAGAGCTGTGACCTGGTTCATGGGTTGATGCTCAACCACTGAGTTCCACTGGCCGGGCTTTTGTAAGCTTCTTAAAGGCTAAGACCATATCTATTTTTGCTCACCACTGTGTTATACACCACACTATACATGCTTAATAAGTATTTGTGGGGGGGGGGGAAATGGAACAAGGGAGGAAGGAAGTAGATGAAGGGAAAAGAGAGAGAAAAAAGAGAATGGGAGGAAGGACGGGAGACTGTTAAAATTGCAATGCCAAAACCAAGCCCTCCCTGTCTCATGTGCCTCACTTCCACTTCAAGGATTCCAACGCCAGGGCTCCATGCAGTCTTTCTCCAATATGTCACAGGCTCGGTGACGTCTCCAAAGCTAGGCAAGGCGCCAGAATAGAGTAACTGCACGAGAGTCCTGTCTTCTCAAGCTGAAATAAATGTCTACATTTAAAAATACTCAGAAGGATAAAGAGTGTGCTAAGCCATAAATCAAGAGCTGACAGCCACAGGTGCTGGGCTCATGAAGGAATCTGTGCTCTGTATCAAATGTCCAGGCTGGCAGGCGGCTGTGAGATCTCCCAGAGCAACACCATCCCTTGCAGATGAGAAAAACTGAGGTGCAGAGAGGTTATGTCTCAACTGGCACAGCCAGGATGACAACTGATGACTTTTAGCACATAATCGCTAAAGATTAGTCTACCCTCTTCTCACTATGAAGTCTTTGTGATGGGTTTCTATAGAAAAACGGGAAAAGGAAAAGATTTGCCTAGAGTGGCAAATATAATGGAATATAACAACTAATTAAAGGGTATATGGCAGAATGGCAGACTTAAAACCCCTTGCTATATAACATCTAATGATCAATAAAATATAAATAAATTACAGATGATAGATAGATAGATAGATAGATAGATAGATAGATAGATAGATAGATAGATACCAATAGGCAAATAGACAACTTTTAATTGAATGAGGCTACAGGTGAGAATATTCTATCAAAGCTCAGTCCGTGAATCTAGGAAAATAAGCCAGCTTGGAAGCCACTGGTAATTGTGATCTGCACCATGGACACATCGGGATACTACAGACAAAGCCTTGAGCCAGCACAAAATCTGGAACATGTAGAGGGAGGTATAAGATGAGATCCAGGAATGAATATACTGTCAAAGAAAAAGAGAAATAGAAAAAGAAAACAGAGACTATAAAAACAACAACAACTAAATAGTATTTGTCTCTATCCTGGCTCTCAGAACTGGGAATAAAAAAGTCTCTTTGGCAATTTGTGCCTATTGGCTATTCTTAAATAGATTTAAGGCCCAACTCTACACTACTTATATGGTCCTTTAAAAACCATAATGTAAGAATTGTGGCTTTAACTGATTTCAACTCTGGTGCCCCCAGACACTTGATAAAAGCAGACACAAATCTTACTTGCAGAAGCAGACTGACAACCCTGGACTCTAAAAATTCCAAGCAAAATTTCCACCACAGGGACATACACAGTCACAAAGCATAGAAGTCACCATGGATTCAAATCACAAAAACAATATGTACTAGAACCAGGCCTGAAAACATTTGAAATATTATAATACTTCAGATATTAAAATGACCAGATATAGAATCCAAGATAAGTATTGCAATTTGTTTAAAGAGATACAATGAAAAAATAAAGAGCAAAAAAACTATCAAGATTTGAAGTAAAACCAAATAGAACTTTTGCAAATGCAAAGTAAAACAACTGAAATGTAATGCTCAATAAAAGAGGTTTAAGGGGGGGAGTGGTGAATAGGTGGCACAGGGAATTTTTAGACCAGTGACATTATTCTGTACTAGAGGCCCGGTTCATGAATTCGTGTAGCAGTGGGGTCTCTCAGCCTGGCCTGCAGGATCAGGCTGAAACTGGCTCTCTGACATTCCCCAAGAGATCCAGGATTTCAAGAGGGTGAAGGCCAGGCTGAGGGACCCCACTGGTGCACAATCAGGGCTGGGGAGGGACCCAGAAGGTTGGCCAGCCTGGAAGGGAACATGGGAGGGCTCCAGGGAGTGTCTGGCCCATCTCGCTCAGTCCTGATCGGCCAGACCCCAACAGCAAGCCAACCTACCAGTGGAGCGTCTGCCCCTGGTGGTTAGTACACATCACAGTGACTGGTCAACCAGTCAACTATCTGCCCCCTGGTGGTCAGTGCACATCATAGTGAGTGGTTGAGCTGACTTAGCAAACATTAGCATATCATTAGCATATTATGCTTTGATTGGTTGAACAGCCAACCAACCGACCATATACTTAGCATATCAGGCTTTTATTATATAGGACTAGAGGCCTGATATATGAAATTCATGCAAGAGTAGGTCCTCGCAGCCCCAGCTTCATCTGGAAGGTCATCCAGAAGGTTATTCAGATGGTGTTCTGCTGTTCAGTCATTCATTCAATTTGCATATTATAATTTTATTATTATAGATGAGTAGCCCTGTGCATGAATCCATGCACCAGTAGGCCACTGCTGCTTTCCTGTAGCTCTTCACCCACTGCCCTGTCCTCCTGTAGCTCCCCTCCTACCCCCCCCACCCTGGCTCTCCCTCATAGCTTACTGCCCTGCCACATCCTGTAGCTCTCCACTGCCGGCTTGTAGTTCACTGCCCCACCCTCCTGCAGATCTCTGATTCGGTCATTATGCCTCAAGGCATAATGGATAATTAGCATATTCCTCTCTTATTATATAGGATGATTCTGCAAAAGTTAATACAGTACACATTTCTCAAAACCCGTAGACTATACAACACAAAAAGTGGACCTTAATGTAAACTATGGACTTTGATTGGTAATGATGTGCCAATGTAGATTATTGATTGTTTAACAAATGTACAACCTACATTTGGGGGAGGGGAAGATTTAATTACTGATTCAACTTCTTTAGTGCCAGAGAAATATTAAAGTTTTCTATTTTAGTAAAATTTTTCTACAATTTTTCATTTTGTCTAAGTTTTCAAATTTATTGTAATAACTGTTATTCTTACTTCTATATATTTTCTTTATTGCTGGTGGGAAAGGCTGTGGACAGATGTAGTGAGAGGGCATATGGAAGCTCTACTGTTCACTCACTTTTGCTGTGAAACTAAAACTTCTTTAAAAATAAAGTCTCTTAATTTTTTAAGGAATACAAACCATGAAAAAGCTCATTATCATACATGTTAACCTATTGAAATTTAAGAGTAAATATTAAATTAAAATCATACAGGGTGACCAAAGTTGCTTTTTTAAAAAGCCTCAAGCAAGAAATTACCAAAAAATAAAAACAACATTAGGAATTAAGTTATATATAATTTCAGATAAAGAAAATATATAAAAGACAGTAGGAATAATAGGTTATTATAATAAATTTGAAAATTTAGACATAATGAAAAACTAGAAAAATTTTACTAAACTTTAATATTCCTCTATCACTAAAGAAGTTGAATCAGTAATTAAATCTTCTTCTCCCCCCAAAAAATATTAGACCCATATGTCATTTTTAGAAAAATATTCAAAGTTCAGATCTTTCCAATTTTATACAAAACTTTTCAGAGTAAGGGAAAAAATGGAAGTAATCATCAAGTCTTTCTAAAGGCTAGTATAACCTCAATACAATTTAAATAAGGCTGGTATAAGAAAAATTATAGCTCCATTGTATTTATAAATACAGATCTAAAAATCCTGAACAAAATATTAACAAACCAAGTCCACAATGAACATTACCTATATTTACCAGACTGTTTTATCCTAGAAGTACAAGAGTACTTTAACACTAGAAAATCTATTAATGTAATTTACCACATTAACAGATTAAAGTAGAAAAACAATATAAACTTCACAAGAGACGGAAAAGTAGTTGATTAAAATACTGCATTTATTCTCACTAAAAATGTTTAAGCAACTTGGTATAGAAAATTAATTCTTCAATCTAATCAATGATAACTACGAAAAAGTTTGCAGCCAACATCATACTCCGTCGTGAACAGCTCACGTGATAGTGACAGTAGCTTTCATGACACTAGTTATGAACATGACAAAAGCTACCAAGCCCCCAGCGCTCTTAAATTGATTTTTATTTTAATTAAGCCCAATTACAACCTCATTTACTTAAAAAAACAGTAGCACTAAGATAGGAGACACTTCATTTATCTCATCCAAAGACTACACCGGGTGCCCCTTATCCTCCAGACCACTCCAAGACCCATGATTGGAGAACCACTCAGAGGGCAATAGGGAACTCAAGGTTTCCCCAGGAAAGCGAAGAAGAAAGATTTTTTTCTTTCTGTGCCTGTCTCCGGGTTGAACCTGAGACAGAAGATGTGAGATGTGGCATGCTCACATCCTCTGGAAAGTGTCCCTGGCCAAGGTGCCAAGCAGCCTCCAGATACCTGTGCCACGCTCGGGTCCATGGAGACTGACGGTGAGGTGAATGGTCCAGACTGACGGTGAGGTGAATGGTCGGCCTGGAATCACAAGGCATTGTCCTCCGCAGGGCCAGCGCGTGAAAAAGTGACAGTCGGAGTAGTTTCCGCTTTGAATGACCTTCATCATCAAAGAGAGACATTATCCTTGATTCAAGATAGGATCACCCCTTGAACTGAAATCACTGGCTACTACGACTGCTGAGTATGCAAGGCAAAAGCAGAAGATGTCACAGATTTGGTGACAGAGAACTCTGGGACCTCTCTTGAAAGAGGTAGTTTCCAGTCTCAGTTTCTTAAGCCTTTGTTTTCTCTTCTAAAAGTGAGAATGGAATTCATGCCCAATTCAGTGAGTTATTAATAAGATAATTAAAAGCTCTTGATAAACCTGAAAGCTCTATGGAAATGTTCATTATTATTATCAGTAGTATCATGAAATTTTTCAAGGGAAAAAAATACTTGTTTTTCTATCTCTGTGAAAATCTGGCAACTCACATAGAAAACCTTTTAACATCATATAAAAATGGCCAATTTAATACCCTGCAAAACCCATGCCTGATCGTTAGCTTTTCAAAGGTGCCTTCTGTGCATTAGATTGATCTATAGAAGGCTGAAGGTTGATTATAAAATCTCTAGTGTCTGCTTGCCTGAAGCCATCTTAGATGAGCTATTCAAAATGCGTGCAAGTTATCAGTTTGCTCTGGTAGACAGGAATAGCAAGAAGGGTTTGATCTCCCCTGCTGGAGAGGAGATGTCCATTGTTGTTTACCTTTCCATATACTAGTATCGCATACCTAGCTCTTTATGCTTAGTTAACAATATAGCTTGAGGCTTAAATTTTGTTTTCAAATTTACATGCTAGGAAAGACCATAATAGTTACTTTACACAGAGCTCAAAAAAAGACACAGCTCAGTTGATATACGATCTTTTTTAGAATTTAAGAGCATGCTTATGTTTTTGGAAGGGAACAATTATTTTATATTGTGTATGTGGCTATCAGTGTTTAAAAGAGGAATCTTACTAAATGTATCATCAAATATTTACTTTGGTCTTGTCTGCTTTGTCTTCAGAGAACAGTTCTGATCCAAGTGACTAATTAATATCCACTTAAAATCCTAAAGCAAGTTGTTAACTGGAACTTGGGAGGTGAATCCTGATGGTCAGGTGTGTGGATGGAGCACAGCATCCAGACCTATACTGACAGCAGGTTATGTCAACCTGAGGAAATCAGTGCCATTTCTCTGAGCCTCTCTTTCCTTATCTATAAAAGACAAATAAAAATGCTTCCTAACAGAATGAAATGAGAAAATGCGGGTGAAAAAGTGCAATGGTTATATAAATGTTAGTGATTATTGTTGCTATTATTAGGAAGCTATTAGAATAAGAACTGCTTGCCCAATTATTGTTGGAGGCCCAGACTAACACCAACATTACTGTCACTTCTTTCACCACCTCAATGAAGTATGAATACCCCTAGGAAAAAGATGTGTGTATTCTAAAATATTCACAGATGAAATTACATGAGATCTGAGATTTGCTTCACAGATTTTTTTTAAAAAAAAGTAAGCTGTAAAACAATACAAGCGATATGCTTCCTTGGAGATAGATATAGCTATGTAAGTAGATATGGATACAGATATAGACTTATGTGGAGAGCAACAGGCACAGACGCATAGTTAAATGTAGAATATAAGGTCTAATAATACCAAAGTGATGATATCTAGATGTAATAATAATTTTTCTCCTGGTTTGTGGCATATCTGTATTTTACAAATCCCTTATAGTGAACATGTTTATTTCTACAATATTTAAATATTTTTCAGTGTTTGTTTTTTCAAAAAAAATATTTTTAAAAAGTTTAGGTAGCAATATTAATGATACGAACATAAAGCATTAACTCTCTGTCCTAAAACAAGATCTCTTGATAAGGCTTTGCACAAATTAGTCCCTCCTCTTAGATCATTCTCCCAGCTCCACCATCAACTCTTCAAATGGCTGTTTCTTTCTCACCTTTACATGAATACCTAAATGTATCTCCTCAGAAATCTCCTGGCTAGCCTACCAAGTGAAGCTCATTGGCTTCCTTCATAGTACCTGGCATAATTTTATAATCATATATTCTTTTGGTTCCTTATTTATTGGCTGTCTCACTTACCCGTGAGACGTGAAAACGTGCCAGATGGCAGAGACTGGCTGTTTTGTTCATCACTGTATATCCAGTGACTAGTAGAGAGCCTAGCACGTAAATATGTATTGAATGAATTCATGAGTGAACAAATGAAAGCAGCAGTACCCATGTAGGAAGGCAGCCGTCTTCACTCAGGGAGATCCAGGTGCATCAGACTACAAAGGTGAGGGCAAACGCTAAGTCAACAGGCATCAGAGGGCTGGCATATCAATAAATCCCTGCCTGCCATATAAGAGCTAAAAACTGAAGTTGTCATGAATGATTTCCATTCAAATTCAAAGAAATGCTTGCTTGAAAATTCTAGAGCTAAAGCAGACCTTTAAAATCAAATTGTTTCCTATTAATAGGAAAGCTGAAACCAGAGAAAACACACAAGCAGTAGCCTTGGTCCTCACCTACCAGATCAGAACTCTCTCAACTACTCCCCACTAACCCCAGTAGGACAGCAATTTTACCCAGAAACTCACAGACTAACAGTCCCAGAAGTTCTTCTTGGCTTCTGCTAGCACAAGAAGTCTGCAAGTAAATGAATAGGCGTTCTTTTCCAGTGCTGTTTTTATAGTCTGCTTATTACATAAAATACAGATTCATAACCCAGTTTGGCACCACAGCATTCTTTTTATTATAGAGCTATCTCAAATCCCAAACCAATACACAACTCACTTTCTTCCTTTTACCTCTCTACCACACAAACTTGCCTAGTATTCCTCAGAGCAAGGTCTAGGTTGAACTTCTTTTGGTATTTAATTAATTAAAAGACCTGTGATGCACCGAAACTGTGGATAGAGCATCGGCCTGTGGACTGAAGGGTCCCGGGTTCGATTCCGGTCAAGGGCATGTACCTTAGTTGCAGGCACATCCCCAGTGGGGGGTGTGCAAGAGGCAGCTGGTTGATGTTTCTCTCTCATCGATGTTTCTAGCTCTCTATCCCTCTCAATTCCTCTTTGTGTAAAACCAATAAAATATATTTTATAAATAAATAAATAAATAAATAAAAGACCTGTGATGCATGTATTAAATACATGTAATTATAATTATTTTTATTGGGTGTGTATTATATGCCAGGCACTATTTTAAACACTTTACCTGTGATCATTCAATGTTCACAACAAGCCTATGAGGTAGGTGATAAGGTGCCCTTTTTAAATGTGTAAACTGACACAACTTTAAATACCTTGCCCAGTGGGCAAAGTGGTGGAGCTGGAAATGGAGCCAGGCAACTGGAGGGTTTTTGTTTTTTTTTAGTTTAAATAAGACAGATGTTTATTTCTGTGCTGTGCACAGAGGCACCTAGTCCAGGTCTGCAGGGAAGAATCTTCTTCCTTAACATGAGCCGTTTTATCTCTAAATGCGAGGTTGTCACTGGCTAATTGGTGCGTCCCCATCAGCTGGAAGGAGCGGAGAGGAAGAGGAAGACAAGAAGCTTCCTCTCTCCCAGCAACTTTCCATTTTAAAAAATTTCAAACCTACAGAAAAAGATAGAAAATGTGTTTTTTGGTTTTTTTTAATATATTTTATTGATATTTTACAGAGAGGAAGGGAGAGAGATAGAGAGCCAGAAACGTCGATGAGAGAGAAACATCGACCAGCTGCCTCTTGCACACCCCCTACCGGGGATGTGCCCACAACCAATGTACATGCCCCTGACCGGAATCGAACCCGGGACCCTTCAGTCCGCAGACTGACGCTCTACCACTGGGCCACACCGACCTCGGCGAAAATGTGTTTTTTTTAAAAAATGGAACCAAGAGCCTCTCACTCAGATTTCTCAGTTGTGAACATTTTAACACTTTTGTTTTTGTCTCTATTTACATAATTGGGAAAATGCTGCAAGTTACACATAGGAATAATTCTTACAATATAAAGGGAAGATCAACAAGCCAGTTAGAACCTTTACCAATGAATATAGTTGACGTGATTAAATAAAATATTGTGGATGATTTTCTTTTTATTGCCTTTATTATGAGAATGCTTGACCCAAACAGAAAAACACAAAGAAAGAGAAAAGCCTTTTTAAAAAGGTAAAGATATCAAAGCCACATCAACACAAATGTTGCCAGTCCAGCCACTCTATGAAGATAGACCCCTGGTAGAGTGGAAACGGAATGGACTTCTAAGCCTAAGTTCAAACCCAAGTTCTACCCACTTACTGAGCTTGATATAACTGGGCAAGTTATTTGCTGAGCTCTCCTGAGCCTCAGTTTCTTCATATGTAAAATTAGGAAAGACATACTACAAATCTATTCTTTCTAATGATGCCAGGCAGAACCTAGAAGTTATAACCTTTTTAACAAATCCAAGGTAGGTAGATAGTTCACAGAGCAGATTCAAAGAAACACTGAGCAGGAAGGGAGCTAACCAAAGAATTTATGGATTGGGGAAGAGGTTCCAAACACCTCCCACTCTCTCCTCAGCTCTCTCTTCCCCCATCCCTGTACCACTATCCTCTAACACAGTGTTTCCCAAAGTGTGGTACGCATACCCCCAGGGGTACGGGAAGAGTTTGGTGGGGGTACGCGTTACACCGGAGTTTGGTGGGGATATGCACTGCACCGTGCTTAGCTGCGCCTAATTCTACGTTCTCATGAGTCAAGTCAAGACAGCCTTGTGAGGCGTGAGATGGTCCAGTGTGCAAATAAATGTTATTTATAATATAACTTTTATTTATATCTTATTATGAGTAATTTTATTTTCATTTATTATTATTTTGTGTATGTACCCAAAAAAAGAAAAAAATAAATATATTTTGATTGTTATTAAAATACATCCTTTTTTTATGAGGGGTACTCGAAAAATTATAGAAGGGGTACACATATGTCAAAAGTTTGGGAAACACTGCTCTAACACATTGGAAGCTGCACAAAATTTTGTTCATGACTCCAGTTTGGTTTTCTTCAAGTAAAGACCTATATCCTCTTCTCCACCCTGTCCCCCGGCCCCCAATCCATCCAAGATTCCCACCAATCTCCAACACAGAGCTTCCTGCAGACAGGTCAGCCTGGACACCATTATGACCTATAACACTTCTCTGCTGCCCTCGCTCTCTGCCTCCTGTCAGAGCCAAGCTTAGGTCCTCTTCTTCCAAGAAACCCTCTGCTTCGGCCACCCTGAGTTCTCCCCTCATACCACTATGTAACTCTATCCTGCATGTTGCCTACATGGCCCTTGTTTTATTCTGGGCCTTTCTAAATGTGCTCTGAGCTCCTTGAGAAGAGAAACAGTGATTCTCCTTCCTCATATTCTTTATGACCCTTAGCGGAAGGCTAGACAACAAACAGTAGGTGAGCGACTCAGCCTACAGTAACTTGGCTGACTTATTGAGGAAGACGGGATGTGATCAAGGAAAGCAACTCAATGTGGAGCTTGTTACAAACCCATAAACCCACGTAGGAGCCCCATCTTCAAGGGATTTGTAAATAGGACCTACAAGTGGGAAATAAAAGCAGAGTTCAAGGTAAAGTCTGAAACAAATGAAAAGCAGAGAGTAAACAGCTGCTGGCCCTTGCTCTGTTGTGTCTTTGAAAAGTTTCAATTAAAGATAGCCCTAATACAGTCTTTAAAAAACAAACTGGCAAAATCCCTTTGTCTCTTTAATGTGTTACTAAGGAGTTATTAGTATCATTCCGTGGCTCCAGCACAAATGCTTCTAGAATTTATTGCTGGGTTCACATCTCTGCTCTCTTATGGATTTCTTCCAAGAGGGGCTTGAATATGGGGCTCCCATTATAGGTCCCTTGTGGTGGGCTGGCTAGAGCAAGCTGCACCAGCAAATGGCAATAAAGCTCATCAAGGCAACAACTGTTACTCACCAGTGTGGTTTGATTTACAGCAGAACATTTCCAGACGGATTCTGATGTAACCCCTTTTACTTCCATCTCCCAACAACATTGAAACTGAAAAGTCAGTTGCAGGACCCACATTTTACACGTTGCTGAGTTTTGCTGGGTGTGGTAAAAAGCATACATACACACACATATTTATACACATACTTATATACATATATGTACAGACACACACACACACAAAATAAATGTTGTGAATTTAAACAAAGATACACTTTGTAAATAACTAAATCACACTGAGAGAGCTTCCAGGAAGGTGGTAGGCGTGTTTAATCAAGACAAATTGCAAAGAAGCCATATTAGAAAACACTTTACTTATATAAGAGCTCAGAAACAGCTTACATCACAAACTCTTAGTTTGTTATGTCAACAGGCTGTCAATAAAAATCCTTTTACTGGGGTCACCAGCATCACCCTGCATTCATCAGTCCTGCTTCTTTAACCAGAGGCAGTCGTCAAATCTCATTAGCTCGCTCTGAGTCTGGGAGGAGGGAGATCACCTATCAGTTACCGTCACTGCGTGACAAAGCATACGAAGGAGAGCTTTAAATCTGCCAGTGCCCTAAACCCAGTAAGGAGAGGATGAATGTCCTTGGATATCCGTGGTTACAGAAACAGATTCTGCAGAAGGCCACAGGATAACTCATGTGGGTTGGGCTGTATGGCTGTCTTGTTTTAAATTAACCAATGATTGCCCTGACCAGTTTGGCTCATTGGATAGAGCGTCGGCCTGCGGACCGAAGGGTCCCAAGTTCAGTTCCGATCAAGGGCATATACCTTGGTTGCGGGCACATCCCCAGTGGGGGTGTGCAGGAGGCAGCTGATCGATGATGATTCTCTCTCATCGATGTTTCTAACTCTCTATCCCTCTCCCTTCCTCTCTATAAATAAACAAATAAATAAATTAGCCAATGATTACTAGTACAGACTTCATTCAGAAAACCTGACTTGCTCTTTCTGGATATGTCCTAATCTCGCCCTCTGTAGAAGACTGAAAAATAAATGATGTGAAATTAGCATGAGCTTAGCGACGCCATAATTAGATAACTGTCTCCCACGAAAATCCAACTCCCGAATCACTACACAGCTGTGAAGGGCTGTTGAATGTGCTTCTGGCTGTAAAAGCAGGCAACAGATACGTCTCTAATGGTATAAGTGATGGGATAGGAAGAACCATGGTACACACCCATCAGACTGCCTTCCTTCACTTTAGTGCTCTCAGGTGACTTCTTTCCATGAAAATCAACATGCTATTTGAGCAACATTGGACTTCCAGCTTATTCAACTTGTATTTACCTAAGAGACTACCAGTCTAAATTGTGTCATGAACTACCCACCAACAAGATGCTTAGCAAGTTTCATTTCATTCAATTGTCCAGCTACAGAGACTGGCACCTTCTCAACCCTGAATGCATTTACAAATCACCCGGGGACCCAGGTAAATGCAGATTCTGACTCGGGAGGTCTGGGCTGGACCTGAAAGTCTGTCTTTCTAACAAGCTCCTAGTGGTGGTCTGAACACATTGGACATGAATCACCTTAATAATATTCTTTAAATTTTCAACAAGAAATATAAAATGGTTACATAATTGCATGTGATTTATTTCCTGAAAGATAAGAATGATCATGTTTTAAGGAGAAGTTGATTTTGGTCCTGAATTTTAAAGCACAGTCACACTCTTCCTAAATGTTATCTCCACAGATAGACATCTCTCTAGAGCTCAAAGAGGTCCTTTAAGGTCATTGGGTAGTGAGTTCAGGAAGTGAGCCAAAACAGAACAGAAACAGATTCGTTTAAAGCAAAGCTTAAATCCAATACCTCTCCCCAGCTGCACTATTGATGACTGCTTGGCTTTTTCTTTGCAGTAAATGTACATACATCTAAATATGCTCCTCTTGTTTTCAAAAGCCTCTTCCGGAGAATAGAATTAAAGTTCATTTGCTCACCTATAGCATCTGCCGTGCAAAATTTATTTAAATATGACACACTTAAGGTTTGCTATTACTGTAACTAATTCCTTTAAAATGTATTAGCCTAATACATATTCAACTGTAGAGATAAATATCAAAGGTCAGCATATTCTAGTTCCCCTTCAATAACAGTAAGAACCTGTGCTTTAAAAACTACTTTCTTGCCTGGCTGGCGTGGTCAGGGCACATGCCCGGGTCATAGGCTTACTCCCCAGGGTGAGACATCCAGGAGGCAGCTGATGAATTAATTCTATCTCATCATTGATGTTTCTATCTAGCTTCTTCTCCCTTTCTCTCTAAAATCAATATATTAAAAACAACTATGCAGCCGAAACCGGTTTGGCTCAGTGGATAGAGCATTGGCTTACAGACTAAAGGCCTGTAGGGTTCGATCCCGGGTTCGATTCCTGTCAAGGGCATGTATGATGGTTGCAGGCACATCCCCAGTGGGGGGTGTGCAGGAGGCGGCTGATCGATGATTCTCTCTCATTGATGTTTCTAGCTCTCTATTCCTCTCTCTTCCTCTCTGTAAAAGATCAATAAAGTATATCTTTTTAAAAAATAAAATAAAAAATAAAAACTACTATGCAGGTCAACAACAAAAAGAAGACATACAGGAATCTCAAACCATCATAACTTGAAACCGAATAACCCTACAAACTTTAAATAATCTATAATTAAGAAAAATATCAACTCACAGCAGTACTGTACCTAGCTCTCCCACTATAAGCCTTTGCAGAGACCTAAGGAGAGTTTCTGGAAAATCTGAATGGAAGACAGAACAAATTAAGCTAAAATAGGTCCCAGAAAGAGAAAAATCCATCTTAAGTGTAAAAATATTGAAAAAGTTCAGTAGTAAAAGTACTGACTACAGGGAAGAAAATGAAAAGTGGCACAAAATTCAAAGAGGCAGTTTTAGAAAGGCCTGGGAAGTAAATGATAAAAAGAAAAGTAGAAGCAATCTTCAGATACTACATAGAAATGGCAACAAGCAAACAAACACCATGAGAGAATGATTCACAATCCCACAAGACAAATTAACTCCCCTCCCCCCGAAAAAAAAAATCAAAGGATGCACAAACATTTTTGGGCCAAATAATTCTTTATTGTGAGGATCTATTCTGTGCACTGTAGAATGTCTGGGGTACCTTTGGCCTCTACCTACCAGTTAGCACACCATCCTGAGTTTTATGACAACCACAATATCTCCAGACATTGCCAAATGTCCCCTGGGAAACAAAATCACATCCAAGTGAAAACCATTGACCTACTCTGTTGAATAGCTGATTGGGTTGTTTGTTTGTTTAAGATTGTTTTTTAAATGTTTGAAACAGTTCAAAGGGAAAATAAAGAAAATTAAGAAGGGAAAAAAAGCTCTACTCATTCAATTCTTCTCCCAACAAATACCTATTGAATGCCCATTAAGTAATAGGCATTCTATAAAAGATGAATCGGTGGGAGTAGGGAGGAGAGAGTCAATGGGTGAAATTTTAAAGCACAATCATAATCTCCCTACATGTTATCTTTTCATTTTCTTCCCTCTAGTCAGTACTTTAAAGAGGACCTCTGTAGTACTTTCAACAATAAAGATAAATAAAAAATAGATAAAAGACGAATAGGTAAGACATAGTCACAACCAAATTTTAAAATTCCCATGTTACTTATTTAATATTGTCGTGTTTTGATTAACTTCTGTATTTTCAAGAAATTAATGCCATGCTTATTTCTAGGCTAAGATCTTAGCCCACAAGCAAAACACTATGTAAATGTCATTTTACTACAAAAGTTAAAAAACTCACTGTGGATAACTATTTTTTGGTGTTGATACTGAAATTGTCTTTATCTGTGGATGTATCAGTTAGCTATTATTTCAATAATGCTGAATATCATAACCATAAAAACTCAGTGGCACATCACAATAGGCCTTTATTGAACGTGCACATCTGTGAGCTGACCAGGGATCAGCTGATCGAGGCTGGGCACAGCTTGAATGGCTCTACTCCATCTGTCCCTCATCCTCTTCCCTCTATCGGCAGACCAGTTAACCACATTCTTCTTACGGCAATGACAGAGGCACAGAGAGGCAGAATTACATAAGACGTAGGCTCAGAACTGACACACTGTCACGTCTGTGCTCTGCAGCCAAACGTGACATAACAAGGCAGAGAAAATATACTCCACTCATGAGGGCGAGAAGTACAAATCCACATAGCAAAGGATATGGACAGGCAGGATTAGAGAATCAGAGCCAATGCTGCAATACCACAGTGGAGAAAAAAACAAACAAACAGAGATGTAAATTACAGCACAGGGAATATAGTCAACAATTCTGTGATAACTATGTATGGGGCCATGTGGACACTTGAAATACCAGGGCAGCCACTCTGTTAAGTACATGATTGTCTAAGCACCATGCTGTACATCTGAAACTAACACAGAATAATAATGAATGTAAACTATGATTGAAAAATAAAAACTAACCTTGGTCTGGTTTTATTATCTCAAAATTAAAATTTCTAAACACAGATTCTTAAGTTACATTAATGAACAGACAGCAGAAAAGTAATTTTCAACAATGCAAGAGAAGATTAAGTAAGCCATTTACCTCAGAGAGGTTATTTAAATGTATTTTTATTAGAACAGCAGCAACACTAAATTCATCTATATTAAAGCAATTCCTTTCTAAAGACCAATAGTTCAATGGTAAATGCCCATAAACAACTTTTACTATCATATATGTCACACCTTTTATAGCTATTTTTAGCAAGAAACTTTTCAGGTATTTTTATTTATATTCCCTATTTGCTCTTAAAGGGGATTTCCCTAAAGCATAACACTTCCTTAAATCAAATACTGACCCAATATACTTAAATTTCTCCATTCTGTATACTCTAGGGGGAATAAAAATAATTGGGTTATGTCCTCTCACTCACGACTATTTAAATATTAATTTCTGAGGTTACAATTTACTGTGTTTTTATGTTTTATTCAGGACACAATGTTCCAGCAAATATCACAAACTCAAAGCAATGGTTCATGCCGACATTAAATATGCCATTAACATGCTCGTCCCAGAAAAGTTCAATGAGAAGCTGTCAACAAACCTGAAGAGAAAGCCTTACTGCATTCAAAACAAATGGCAAAAGAGGCATCTGAAATAACTTAAAACTTTTAGGAAGATGAAGAAAAGATCCGGTAATTTGAAAACATCTAGCTTTCTGTTTGGCAAACAAAAATTATCCTGATTTTCATATGCCTAGAGATGACAATGAAACAAAGTTCATGCCATTTTCCAATGCAGTCACAAGATTATTCATCTCTTTGACTCAGATGCTTACAATGTAATGTGACTAACACCTTAGATCCCTGGTCTTTAATTTCCCCATCGCCATGAGCAATAGTGGGATCACTTAAAAGAATAAAAAAACACTGAAAGATGGGTGTCTCCGGTACTCTGTGAACTCCACCATTTGGCCTACCTGGACTTCCAGCTTCAGACCCTTAAATTCAAGGACACCGCCAGTCTCCATCCTAGGTTCCCCTCCCTGCACCACAGCCTAGAAACTGTCTCCAAACAGTTGGGACAATTGCAGGACTCTGTGTTGTTTGTCATCTTTCAGAAATCACTGTTTTTCATTATCTGATTCCAATATCTTGAGAACCATTGTTTCACAGGTTTGGTCTGGCTTTTCACTTACTTCGGACAAAAAGGGACATCTAATCATTATTACTTCATCATGGCCAAAACCAAAGGTCCCAAAAACTGTTAATAGCAAAATAGTTTTTGGGGGGTTGGATATTTAAAGGTAAATGTACATTACATGAAAGTCTACTTTTTCCTCAGTGATGCCAGATAAACCATGTTTTGATATAAGTTGCCATTTATCACAAAGCTGTCCAGCTGTAAACACCAAGAAATAATGGACTCTGAACTAAGAGTTTTATAGATTGAGATACACATTTTCAAGGAGCAACAAGAAGAGATCAATAAACAATTAACTTATTTGAGGAGTCAACATTTTAGATGCTACCAGACTGTTCAACTTTGAATGTCTTCACTAGAGTAGTGCCTAAAAAGACTAAGGAAGCCTCTTCATGTGGACACACAACCTTATGGGGGAGCCTTTCTCAGTTTAATTCACCCATTCTTAATTTATTTCTTGTTTAATCCTCGCATAATGATATGTTTTTTATTGATTTCAGAGAGAGAGAGAGGAAAGAAGAAGGAGAGAGAGAGAGAGAGAGAGAGAGAGAGAGAGAGAGAGAGAGATTGCTTGCCTCCCATATGCACCTACAACCTGGGTATGCATCCTGACCTGGAATCAAACCCGTGACCCTTAGACGTTCCAACCAACTGAGCTACACCAGCCAGAGCATGCCCAAATTCTTTAGAAGAGAGATAAAGAGCTTTCCTGTTGAAATCTCTGAAAGAAACCAGAGCACCAGGCCGTGCTGCTTGGGGAACAATCCACATTGGCCCTGCTTCACTGTATGATTACTGATGTACATTGTAATAAGGAACAGAAATGGGGCAGGGATGAAGCAGCCAAAATCACCATGGACATAGACCCCCACCAGCTAAGAACAAGCGTCAGAGCAACGCCTAAGGGCCACTAGCTGGGAGAGGAGGAATTGCTGTTGTAGTCAGTAGGGCTGTGCTTATTGCACACAAAGGAACATCACTGGGGATCCCTTCAATTAGTCCCTGAATTCTTCCTGATGCAAATTTGTAACTTTGAAATTACATATTCTTTATCATCTCACATCAGCTACTTAACTAGCTGCATTATCTTGAGCAAATTACTAAACCTCTCTGGACGTCTTTTTTTTTCTTTTTCTTTTTTTGTCAGTTAAATAGGGATAAAACTGTTAGCTGTTAGGATTGCTGTGAGGTTTCAATAGCATGTGGTAAGTAGTTAAACAATGGTAGCTTTTTTTTATAATTAGTAGCAGCAGCAGCAGCAGCAGCAGCAGTAGTAGTAGTATTGAATTTTAGGAGACCCAACATTTTGAAAAGTTGGGGAGTAAAGATTAAATTAACAATCTTATAAATGATTTTTAGGATACAATTCTACCCTCAAGCTCTTGTGTCCTGGAAAGCATGGGATTAAAACTAAGTATGTACATGGCTTTGGGCAATTTATTTGAGCTCCTTTCTTTTTCTATGTAACAGAGTATTAGTGATACCTGCCCTTGGCCTGTCCCAGGGTTGTTACCAGGCTCCTTTCCAACAACGGGCAAGGAAAGCACTTGGTAAAGAGCTATTCAAATATCAGTGATGCCCAGCTGTCATCTCTCTCACCAGCTCTGCTTTATGCAGCTCTGGGGACTGAGAAAACTCATTTTCAGATTTGTGCAGTGCAGCTGCTCAGAGTCAGTCGCTATGTGGCTACTAGATTCTACCAGCCACCTGTTAAGGGTGCCCCGTTCAAAACACTGGGACAGTTTTCCCCTAGCTCCTGATTCATGTCGCTCAAGGGACCAAGGATAAGTATCTCTCTTCCTTCTCTTTTGCTATAGTTACTTCCTGTTGCCTAACTACCTGCCTCCAGCATCAGTAATAACCTCTGAGCCTTTGAGCATATTTATTTTCCATCTGCTCCTTCCCTGTTAGCAACGGCGTTAATACACCCCTAAGATCCAGGTACTTGGAATGACAGCCCAGAAAAACACACAAAGCAATGATCATTTTCTCCCTTGGATTCTCACTCACTGAGTGCTGTGATCCCCGGCCTCGGGACTCAGCAAAGCCTAATATAAACCATGGGCTTCTTACCTCGCCCAGGCGCCTATGTGCGGAAAGGACAATACTGATTCCCTGAAAAGGAAATTAAATCCAACTGTAAGGTAAAAATAAAATTAAAATTTAGAATTTGTAGAAGAAGGAAAATTTGAAGTAAAGAGCACAAGAGGGAGAACGTAAGAGCTTAGAAATTTGAAATTACGAGAGAGGGATAAGAAACCAAAAGAAATTTATGCTTATATAGTTTGAAGGAAACATGATGTGTAGCTATTGGAGGTGGGATGTTAAAATACTAGAAGGAAAAAAACAGGGTGATAGAGTTCATGACCAACAGTGTGAGAACAGCAGGATTTGGAATGGAATATATTCTTGGGTATGGGGAGGACAAACTCAGAAGTTTTTTCCAATCATTCATGATATTGAAAGTAATGGCAGACAGCTGTTCTCCAATAAAGGATGGGCTTAACTTTCAATAGGAGGGATTTAGGATAAACATCAGAAAATATCCAGGGTATAAGTATTGCGAGAAAAACCTGGAAACCCCATCTCTGGAGATATTAAAAAATAATAAGGGCAGCCCCTGTATTTTACTAGTAGCTTAAGGGCAAACCTGGATAACTGAGCTTTCAAGGACACATCCATCCCTGTGCAACTATGATTCTGTATTAAGTTTTTTCCAGTCCCATTCCTCCTTTGTTATTGAATAATAGGTGGAGATTTCTTAGAGGTCTTTCCTATTTTCTGAGTTTGCTGTCCTGAGTCAGCTTCTTAAGTTTAGTTCATCTTCCTGACCAGCATCTTGAACTGTCCTTAAAAGTATTTTCCATAGTCCTAACCAGTTTGGCTCAGTGGATAGAGCATTGGCTTGTGGACTGGAAAGTCCCAGGTTCGATTCTGGTCAAGGGCATGTACCTCGGCTGCGGGCACATACCCAGTAGGGGGTGTGCAGGAGGCAGCTGATCGATGTTTCTCTCTCATTGATGTTTCTAACCCTATATCCCTCTCCCTTCCTCTGTGTAGAAAAAAAAAATCAATAAAAACATATTTTTAAAGAAAATGTTTTCCATAGATTTTTAAGGAGAAGAGCCTGTCATTTCTCTCTGTATCCCAGGTCAGCACTGTGCATGGCACACAGATAGTGTTAGGTAAACAGTCCCTGAACAACTTCCAACTTTTAGAGTTAAAAGAAAAACCACTGCAGTAAAATAAAATAAGGGTCATGGAAACCTTAACAACATCAAAGAAAAATAAATTGTTTCCTGCTTCTTCCACAGACAGTCAGTTGATAAGAGTCCTTGACTTTCACCCTTAAAAGGGTCACAAATCAGAGAGCCACTAATTCGGAGTATTTAAGACTGCCAAAATATATGGGGGAGAAGTGATATATCAGGGTCCTGTTGTCTGACTCAGGTTCAGTTTTATTCCATTCACGAACACTCCAATCTGGAGGAACTAAAGTCACAAGACAATGCCTAGAGTCCTAGAAGGTGAGTGAGTGCCGATCTAACAAAAATTGACACAGACCAGCATTCAGCTCGGACCTGACCTCCAGACCTCAGGCAAGGCAGTGACCCTATTTCCCAAATGTCAGTAGCTCACATATTATCTTCAATATTTTTTCATATCCTCATACTACTTGTTCATATTCATTACTTAATGTTTGTCTTTACATTGTCTTTAAATGAATCACCCCTGGTTTTTGCTTACACTTGTCTTAAATAATAACATCTAAGAAAGTATGGCTTTATATAATGGTCATATTTTTTTTCAAATAAAACTTAAACACATAATTTTAAAAATAAAAAAGTAAAAATAAAATAAAAATAAAAAATATGTATGAATGTGCTAGGTTGGAAATTCTACCCAGAGTTATATTACCCACTCTCAATTTATTCCCCACCAAGAAATACATAGATGCCATTCACATGGCCAGTATATATATAAGATAATAAAGAGCCTCACTTTATTATTTTCTCATTGGAGGAAGTTTATCAGAATGCAAATGAATGAACGTACCGTAATTGTAAAGATAACCATGAAATCACTACTTTAAGGATAATATACCTTCCTCACAGAGCTGTTGAGAGGCTAAAATGAAATAATTCAGCATGATATTTAGCACAGAGTAGGTACTCAATAATTTGCTGCTATTTTGTTTACCTGAATCAATTACTCAACAACTTCGGTGGGTTTCTCCCCTTAATTAAAACAGCACAACCTTATTACTGATGGTCACTGTGCCAGAGGACCCTGACCACCAACAGGAGCCGCTCCAGGAATATTGCGGTCAACTCTCTCAAAAAAGCACTTTCTCCTGCCCTAGCCAGTTAAGATCAATGGCAAAAGCATTGGCCTGTGGACCAAAGGATCCCAGGTTTGATTCTGTTCAAGGGCACATACCTCGGTTGCTGGCTTAATTCCCAACCCTGGTTGGAGCGTGTGTGGGAGACAACCAATAGATGTGCCTCTCTCCCACTAATGTTTCTCTCTGTGTGTCTCTCTCCCTTCCTTCCACTCTCTCTAAAAATCAATGGAAATAAATAAATAATTTTTTAAAATCAATGGAAAAATATACTTGGATGAGGATTAACAACAAAGACACTACAAAGAAAGAAAAGTACAGGCCCATATCCCTGATGAACATAGTTGCCAAAGTCCTCAAGAAAATACTTTTTTGATCCATAGGAAATTATTTTTCTATAAATTCATGGGCATTTTGAGTTCATATTTATTTTCTGTCTGCTGAGAAAACTGATATTCTTACAGAACTCTTCCTTCTAGAATTTTGTCTTATTTATTTACCAGAGGCCTGGTGCACAGATTTGTGCATCCGTGGGGTTCCTCCACCTGGCCTGCAGGGATCAGCTGAAACCAGCTCTCTGACATTCTCCCAAGGGGTCCCAGATTTCGGGAGGGTGATGCACCCTGAAATTGTGCTCCCACCTCTCTGGTTCCTGGTGTGTCACCCAAGAACCACAGCTGCCAAGTCACCACAGCTCGGCAGCTCCTGCATAGAGTGTCTGCCCCCTGGTAGTCAGTGCATGTCATAGCAACCGGTCAGACCATCAGATTGTTGGATGGTCGCTTAGGCTTTTATATATATAGATGTAAAATTACACAGACTCTTACATGCTAGTGGTTTCTAAAGAAATCAATAATAATTTCATTAAGAAAATTATAAGTTTATGTTGGAGATTTATAAGAGATAAAATAGTTATCTAATTTTCTATTGCACCTCTGTAAAATAAAAAGTAGGGAAAAGAAACCCCCAAATTGTATTATAAATGAAACCACTGTTGGATATAAACAAAGTGTGAACATTTTACAATATTAAAATATTGATTCTGGGGAGAAGGGAAAATGGGTTTTAGTTCATTGATGTTTTACTATAATACATAAACCAGAATTCAAAACAAATTTTGTTCTCTCTCTTGTCCCAATACATTTTTCTATTTTCTGCTGAAGAACAACAGCCTCATCAGAAACTTCATCAGGAATGGACAACCTTCTACTTTCTTTCCAGGCTAATCCTTTATTATGTTCTTAATGTGCTCAAAACTAATCTCTTGGGTCACCTGAGGACAATGACCCAGCTTTCAGATTAACCAAGGCAAGACACAGGTGATTCTGTCCTGGAAGGGAGAGGCCTCTGAACTGGTGAGGTTAGGGCTCTCAACCTCAGGAATCCAGCAAAAGAAGGTAGTCTAATATCAAAGAGAAATAACGTAGGCCAGTGAATTTTCAATAAATGGAGAAAGAAGAACAAGGGAAATTTTGTTTGTTGTTTGTTTGTTTGTTTGTTTGTTTGTTTGTTTTACTCCCCCTCAAATGTGGAAGTATAAGACAGGTGAGAGTCCAAAGTAAAGTGGGTGCCAGCTTCGCTTTACCCTCCTTCACTGTCCCTCCTCAGTTTTTTCAGATCTGTTCCTTGCTAACACTGACAGAACTTTTGGGCAAAGCTAGTCTCAATTTCCATGCTCAGAAACAAGTTTACATTAAAGCCTGCACCTCTTTATGTCTCTGTACCTGGAGTCCCATGACCAGAGAGCATGGATCACCCTCAGGAGCCACTCTTGCCACTACCCATCTTCTCATCTACTCGCCTCTTATCACTACCCTCCTCTTCCTCTAACTCCCCTTCTTACTTCTCCCCTCCCTCTTAACTCTTTCCCTTACAACTCCCATTCCAGGGTGTGTGTGTTTTTTCAGGGAGTTTATAAAAACTTCCCGATACCTTCAAATATTTTGCTCTCTCTTAGCTTAACCAGTGACTTTCAACCCTGCCTGGATATTAAAAGAACTTAAAAAGAAAAAGTGCCTTAGCCATGCCCCTACAGAACCTAAGGTCTAGCCCTGTTGTGGTGAAAGACCCATAAGAAGCGACAGCCAGCACCCAGAGGAATCAGGAAAGTAAAACCTTGATTAGGCAGTGCTGCTAATGCAGGGGACTTTGATCCGAAGCCTGAACTGCCAATGTGGGGAGGTTCTGATATATATCTTCTTGTGGCCGGCCCCTCGGGGTGAGCTTTGTAGCTCCGCCCACGTCAGTTAGAATGGGGCTTGTAAGATTACTGTTTAACTAGATACTGAACTAGGCTGTAAGCCCCCAAAGTTGCCCCCCTATCTTCCTTCTCAGCCCTTGCATAGTTGGCTTGGTTGTTTTACTCTCCCTAAGTGACTTCAATGTGGGTCCAAGCTTGAGAACCACAGCAATCACTAAAACCTGGATTTAGTTACATCTCCCAGGCAAACACTCTTCCTTTGCCTCTTTCTAGAGATCAGAGTCTTCCACACCTGAATACCACCAGACCAGAAAGGGCAATGAAGCTCAAGCTCTTCCAGACCAAATTATATATATTTCCCTGCAGGCACTTCATTGACACACCCATGTCTCCTCTACCTGCCCCACCACCCTAATCTGCCTGAATAACTTCAATACTCATCAAAATTCAACTAAAACATTATCTCCTCCATAAAAATCTAAGACAAATATCCATTTCTAGTGGGGGTGTGGGGGAGCAAATCATAAGAAAGTTTGCCCATACATAGAAAGTATTTTATATATATTTCTGGTCATCTACTAAGGATAGTATTATTTGTCTCCAGCTTCTATATGATTGGTGACCCCGATCTTGCCTAAACACACCGAACAAACTCATTCTGTTCACAGTGGTTGAGGTAAGCAAAGTAATACACTCAAAGGTGTCCATGTCCCAAACACTGTGACTGACCTTACATGGCAAAATGGAATTTGCAGGTGTGATTAAGGTAAGGCTCTTGAGATGTGGAGGTTATCCTGGATCATCTAGGTGGACCCAATGTATCTTATAATCACCGGGGTCCTTATAAGTGAAAAGAGGCAGGCAGGAGACTCAGTGTCCGAGTGATGCAAAACGAGAAAGACCTGGCCATCGGTTACTGATAAAGGGAAAGCCAAGGAATACAGACAATTCCTAGAAGTTGGAAAAGGCAAGATTCTCCCCTAACGCTTCCAAAGGAATACAGCCTGCTGACCCCTTGATTTTAGCCCAGTGAAATGCATTCAGACTTAGAAGTCCACCAGGACTGTAAGATAATAAATGTGTGCTGTGTTAAGTCACTTGTGGCGATTTGTTAAAGCAACAACAAATCTGCTTAACCAGATACCGAACAAGGCTGTGTCTAGGAAACTAATACAGTGGCTGTGAAAATGTTTCCAGAGTACACTCATATCGGTCAATACATGCTCTCAGCGTTGAGTTAATGTCACCTCTGCTGCAGTTATTGTAGAATAATCCCTGAGAGACTTGATGATGACCTTGAGTCGTAACAAGACCCTTGATCCTCAGTGAAAGAATAAACAGTTAGAACCCCAGTACCATCCGTACTTGATTATGAAAGACACATAGCCCATCCCCCAAATAGACATAGTGTTGTCAAGCACAAAACATAAGCATGGAATGAGGCGTGGTTCTTTGGGCCCCAGCTACACTTGAGCAGCTTGGAGATCCTGGGTTTCTGGTCCACGCATCAGTCCTTTCACTCTCTCGTGTCTCCTGCTGAAGGACACCAGGCTTCGTTCTAAGGCTAGGACCTTGAGGGTGAGAACAGAGGGAGAAAAGAGAGAACAGAGGGAGAAAGGAGAAGAGGGCTTCCCTGTGTCCATTCTCAGGATATGGTAGATGCAAACTCCTTCGGTTTGCTGCATTGCCCAGATTGCAGCCCGCATCTCCTGACGCCCATTATGTTAAAAGGTGTCTGTCCTTTGTTCCCGACTGTCTGGAGGAGGAGAAAGGGAGAGGAAAAGGAAAAACTAGCATATCAGTGGTGAACTCATACATATTTTAGAACTGCTGATTAAATTTTAAAAGGGAATTCCGGTTAACCCTAAAGTAGCCAGACATTTTACAGAAATCAGTGTTCCTCATTCTCTGAGCTTTCTGTTCCATCGGTACTTTAGCCTACAGCTAGCTTATCATTTTGGCTTTAAAGCCATTTTCTTTGCACTTCTGCAAAATATTGTGCCCTTTCTTCTCCCCACCCAAGCAGGCAGCCAGTTGAGAGAATCATAGCCATCAGGAAGATGGGTATCGAAATGTTAGCCTTATTACTGCAAACTGTCTAGAGAACAGCCGGTAGGTGTGGAGCAGCAACAAGCGTCCTAATGCAGCAACTCTGTACTGAGCAGAAGGACCTCACTTACTGTCACCCAGCAAAAGCGACCCAGCCCCGGGAGCAGAGCTGCCCATAGTCGGATCCCAACAAAACTCCCCAACAGGCGGGCCTGCCATCTCCCCACCTCACCGATCCCAGGGAGGACTGACACCTGAAAGCCTCTTCCAAGCGATAGTAAGTGAAGCTATGCTATGATTAAGCTAAATAATGATAGCTGGAGAAAGCTGAAGGCAAACTCAGCAAGAGCTAACTAAAGACCCGTCTCCCCAAAGCATGCATGGAAGCAGTAGCCTCCACCTCAGTGTGATGGCGCTCTGTCTGCGGTGTGTTCCTGACAATAAAATGTCCACATTTACTACTGATGGCCTCTGTGTTTAGAAATTAGGGCTTGTTCAGTGTTTTCACCATCCCAGCATCATTCTTACTTCCGATTTACTCTCTTGAGTGGGAGCTAAAGGGAAGGAATTACATACAGGATTTGAGAGGCTACACATAGCCCCGTCCAGCAGCTCGTAGTGAAGGACCTTCCGGGGTAGCACTAACAGTTGTGGCAATTGTGAATTATTGGAGTGCTTGTGAGTGGTGGTTTTTACAGTTGCTTCTATTTCTTTTTTATTTTCCTCAGGGATAAATTTGAGAAGACAAACGGGAGATTTTTTTTTTATTAAGGTATTATATGTGTACTTATCTTACCATTGCCCCACCCCATCCCACTCCCATACATGCCCTCACAAACGGAGATTTTTTTAAATATCAGCATGACACATGAGCAAGAATTACTATACACTTTCAGTTAATCGTGGTGAAGAACTACAGGGTAAGAAAAAAACAGAGCATGTAATGAAATTTGTGATTTTTTTTTCAAGGATGATATTAATAGCATTATAAAAAGTTAATGAACACAGTCTATGTATCATAATTTAAACAGTAATACAGGAGGGTTTTTGTTTTTTGTTTTACTCTGCAGTTATATATAGTTGTTCCTTAAGGAGTTGGGATCCAGAAAAAAAAAAATAGAATTCATCTTTTAAATAATAGTCACAATTTTTAAAAGGAATTTAGCTATACATATTTACTTTTATTATAACATTATCATTTTGAGATGTATTTAATGTGCTTATAAAATGAATTTATGAATACTTTTATAAACAGAGATTCCCCCAGGCTAATGGCACTTTTTTCTGGTATTTTCCCACCACTAACCTCCCAGTTGGATGGCGTTTGTTCAATTCTGAAACTATTGTATATTGTGCTTGCAAATTGCTAAGAAATAAAACAGGAAACGTAAGTATTCTTTTCTACTGTGACATGGTCTTAGGAAAGTTTTAGGGGGAGGAGGGGCAAGAACAAGATTTCCCCTGACCAACAAATCAGTGCCCTTGCCAGGTGATTGTGACATAGGAAGAGTAACCTCCAATCAGAGAGAAGCCCCAAGTCTGATTGTTTGTTGGCAGTATAAATGTGAGGGCTCCTCCCACTCCTGGACCCTTCTCCTCTCCACTCTGTCAAGGAGAACAACATCTACAATGGCCAGAACCACCACCAAGAAGACTAAGAAGTACTCCCGCGGACACCGAAACCCAAGCTCCAGAAAGAAATCACGTCCCTGCACTGATTTTAACCGGAATTACTCACTCTACATCCGGAGGGTCCTGAAAGAAGTGGATCCCCAGAGGACCATATCAACTGGCACCGTGAACATCATGAACTCCATGATCAACAGCATCTTTGAGCGCATTTCTACGCAAGCCTTCAATTTGATGAGTTACAGAAAGCGTTGTACTCTCACCCATGAAGATATCCAGAAGGCAATGTATATGCTGTTTCCTGGGAAACGTTCTAAGTATGCCGTGACTTTTGGAAGTGAAGCTGTCCAAAGATATGTCCACTCCAAAAACCATTTTCCAGCTTAATTAAATCTTGGGGGAAAGTAAACCAAACTTCCCCCAAAGATCACTTCAATATTGAATTCACTCTCTTTTTTTCCTCTTTTTTATTTTTAGAACATAGTTGTAGTTCCTGGTATTTTTCCCATTTCTCTTCTCTCTAGAAAACAATTATTCTCTTGCTGTTTCACTTTTTAACAATTTGACTATTTAGGTTTTCCTGATACTGCTCCCAACCAGAACTTGTTTTCCCTATAAATGTGTAGATCTTGTTATGTAAATTCAATGCTTGTTCAATTGTTAAGGTATTGTTAACTATGTAAAGGGTGATTTAGTCCAGCTAATTTGACCCTCAAGGCACACTGACTTTGTATTTATGAAGATAAATGTTTTAATCAGAAGTATGCCAGCATTGGTAAATTTTCATCAAACTGCATTCAAACAATTTAGTTCCTTAATGAAGTCTATAGGGCATGTTAACTATTCCCTTTTTGTTTTAACTCTTATTTTCTGAATTTCAACAAGCTTAGTCCATATCCATGTAAATTTCTCTCCCATTCCTTTGTTTTTTCATTGTACTTTTGCTATATATATATATATATATATATATATATATATACACATTATAGGTTTAATTTTGCTTATTTTGTAACACTGAAGCCATACTACGCATGTTGTTCCGCACCTGCCTTTTCATCAACATTATTTCTAAGATTATATCACTCTAGATCATTCTTTTCACTCCAATACTATGTAGTATTTTGTAATATGAACATACAACAGCTTATTTATCCATCCGCTGTTGGTGGAGGTTTGAGTTGTTTTCTTTTTGCTATTATGAACAATGCTGCCATAGTAATGAGTTTGTAACAAAAGCTGAGGTTCATATAGCATTTGCTATGTATCCAGCATTTTACATAAATTAATTTAATCCCTGTAACAACCTTACAAGAATTATGTAAGTATCCCCTTCTATAGATGAAAATGGGTACAGAGAAATAATAGTGATTCGTCTGAGGTCACACACCTGTGTTAGTAGCAGAGCTGGGATTTGAGCTGATTAACACAGCCCACTGTGGACACACATTACATGCTATGAACATTCTTAGACATGTATTTTCTGATACAAATGTACAAAAGATTTCTCTAGGTAAAATAGCTAATAGTAATAGGCTTGCTGGATCATTGATATGCCCATATTCAATTTTACTAGACATTACCAGGCTGTCTTCCAAAGTGTTTGTAGCTATTTACATTTGTAGCAGATGAGTAATTTAGACCCGTCTGTTTACCAGGAACACATCACTTAAGTTTCCTCAAGAAAGGGGGGGTTTCCCCCAGGCAGTGTTGCTCAGCAGTTGAGCATCAGTCCATGAACCAGGAGGTCACGGTTTGATTCCCAGTCAGGCCTGCCACATGCCTGGGTGACAGCTTCATCCCCAGTAGGAAGCTTGCAGGAGACAGCCAATCGATGTTTCCTTCTCATGGATGTTTTTATCTCTCTATTCTTCTCCATCGCTCTAAAATCAATAAAAGTATTTTTAAGAAGAGAAAAGAAAAAGAAAGGGTGTTTCTTGTATGTATATACCAGGATTGGATCTGAGACTATTCTAGGTGTCTCTCACTCAGGACCTACCCTCTAGTTTTCCTGGGGTTGCTCCCTTCTAATCCCTCCTCCTCACAGAGTCCCAAGAACTAGACCTAACAGACCTATTGGAATCCACTTACATGAAATACCACAACAAAATATTACCACAACAAAATATGGTTACAAAGGTTTTTAGGTGGGCATTTTTATACACATGCATGAATTTAATCCAACTTGAAACCATCCCATTTCAGTTAGGCCCAGGGATCAGCAAATTAGAACCCCTGGGCAGACCTTTTTTTCCTGTAGCCCCACAAGCTAAGACGTTTTCTCACAATCTTACAAGGATATTTTAAAGAAAATGAACAAAGAACATTCAACAAACCTAATGTGTCCCACAAAGCGTAGGATGCTTACTGTCTGTATTTTTACAGGAAAGCTTCCAAGCTCTGGAGCACTCACAAAAGAAGTTTTACTGTAAGTAGAGGTATTAAAGTTGGGTGACTAGAACTCTAGAGGACACTTCCTATGTGAGTCTCTTTACTTTTGTGTATGTTTTGAAATATATCAATGGAATTTCAAAATAATATCTAGATTCTTGGAAATAAAAACTCAAGTCTGATTATATAAATTTATGTGTGTAAAAATACCCACATCTATGATAATTTAGGCATATTAGTATGCTAAAATATATATAGCATAAAACTTACCATTTTCACCATTTTAAGTGTACAGTTCAGTCACATGAAGTAAATTCACATTGTTATGCAACCATCGCCACCATCCATCTCTAGAACTTTTTCATCTTCTCAAACTAAAATCCATAAATAATAACTAGACATTTCCCCCCTCTCTGCATATTAAGGATGATAGACCAAAAAAAAAAAAAATGATTGAACTTGCATCCAGCCCAAGACTACCTATATTGGTATAAGAGAGTAATTTATTTCTAACTTGTTTAGGCCAGTTACTGTTATTTTGGGTTTCTATCATTCATAGTCAAATCTAATTCTAATGTAGACATCCAGAAGATTATTGACTGCTAAGAAATGAAGTTAGTCTGAAAATGATTGTATGCTTATTAAATAAAGACATATTAATCTAGAAATGGAGGATGATAAGTGTCTTGTATATTTACCAGATGTTGCTATAAAATGAAATCTCATGCCATTAAGCAACCCTTTCTCAGAGCTATGTTAATACAGATAGCAAGAGCTTGCCTGCTATTAGTCCAGCGGACAAATGATGTGATTTTGAAACACTACTTAAAATAAAAATATATGTGAGAGATTCAAAGAAAACAAAAGAAAATTTCCAACTAAGCCAACAACATGACCAACATGGATTCTGTGATAATCTGAAGATAGAAGTATAAAGTAACATAAAAGATATTTCACACCAGTAAGAAAGAATAGTGTTGATTTTGTAATATAAGTCACCCAAATAATAAAATTCTAGCAAACTTAGATTATCCTCTAAATTTAGAAATCTTGTTTTAGAAATGAATCGTGTAATCTCACATAAATATATGCTATCACTTAATATAACTTTTTAAAACATATATTTTATTGATTTTTTTTTTACAGAGAGGAAGAGAGAGAGATAGAGAGTTAGAAACATCGATGAGAGAGAAACATCGATCAGCCGCCTCTTGCACACCCCCCACTGGGGATGTGCCTGCAACCAAGGTACATGCCCTTGACCGGAATCGAACCCGCAAGCCGACGCTCTACCACTGAGCCAAACCGGTCTCGGCAATATAACTTTTTAAAGACTTGCTATGAACACTGTAAGCTTGTTCTTGTACGGACTGAATATGTTAAAAAGTACTGGATAATAAAGTACCGTTAAGTATATAATACCTTACATATGGTGCTTATAGTTCATTTATGAATTCACAGAAATGCCTTCTTTGTGATAAGATGCTGAGAAAACAAAGACAAGGTCTATCCTTTTAAAAGCTTAGAATCTAATGAAACAAAAAACTGAAAATAAAGTAAATTATTGGGAACAGCTGACATACACAGGGTCTAGGCTCTGAAGTGAGTATTATTCTAAGTGTTCCATTTATGTCAACTTAATATAAAGCCCAAGATAACACATGAGAAAAGGCACAAATGGCTAAGAAACTTGCCAGAGGTCGTAATAAAAGAAATGTAACTGAACCTACATACTCTGACCCCAGAGTCCATAACTTAAAGCACAGTGCATGCTGCATCTCCCATAAAGAGAAAAAAGTAGAATACGTGGTGGAACATCTAATCCAGAAGGGAATGGTGTCTTACAGGAGATGATACCTGATCTATGTTAAAAAAAAATGTAGGTAGAAGAAATAATATTTGCAAAATCATAGGACAGTAAGCAATATAAATATAAAATAATTCCAAGCTGAATGTCTCCCAACAAGCACAGGAAGAGGGAGAGTAGAAATGAGTTCAGAGAGGTAGGCAAAAATATGTGGGCCGTCTTACTGAGTTTGATCCCAGGACCTATGGCAGATCCATGGTGGGACTTCAAGCAGGAGAAAGGTGTGGTTTCATTTGTATTTAGAAAGATTATTCCAGCAGCAGAAATGAGGATGAATGAAATCAGAAAGATACCAGTTTATATGTCATTAGAGTGATCCAGGAAAGACCTGATGAGGGCCTGAATCAAGTCATTTCCAGGGAAAATGAGGAGACAGAGATGGATGTGAAAGACACTGAGGAGGCAGAATCACCAGGGGCCATGTGCAATGTGTACAGTACCCAAGAAACAGCCAGCTAGGAATTCCCAGCTCTGGCTCAAGAGGCTTCATGGATAGAGTCAAGACATGAGGCTCAGTTTATTTACCACTTCCGCATAAAATATCTAGACAGTGTGCAAGAGACCATTGTAAATGGTGCCCTAAGTGGGCACCAGAGCGCACATGAGTGCTCTAAGTGCAGAGGATCTGGCAAATGTCAAATGACCTGGGGGCAGATGATTAGCACTTATCTAAAGCTTAGACAGAAGAGGACAGCTTGAATTTTTAATACTTGAGATCAATCTTTATCACAACCTTGTGTATGTCACACATCATGCGTTGGCAGATTTCCTTAGCTCTCACAGCTGATGGTCTGGAAGACACTTGGCAGTGTGGAGAGAAACCAAGAGCCTATGTAAATGTATGGGAGAAAGTAGCTGCCTATAAATAGTAGGATAGCCCTGGCCGGTCTTGCTCAGTGGATAGAGCATCAGCCTGCGGACCAAAGGGTCCCGGGTTTGATTCTGGTCAACGGCATGCACCCCAGTTGCAGGCTCCTCCCCAGCCCGGGCCCTGATTAGGGCTCATGTAGCAGGCAACCAATGGATGTTTCTCTCAGATCGATGCTTCTCTCTGTCTTTCCCTCTCTCTTCCTCTCTCTCTAAAAATCAATAGAAAAATATCCTTGGTATATCCTTGGTAGAGAATTAACAACAAAATTTTTTTCAAAAAAATAGTATACTATAAGTCAAGATGGAAGGTTAGTCAGATACATTAAAAAAGAGCCCTAAAAAATAAAATGCTGCTTGTCTGGATGTGCTCTTCATGGAGAGTTACTCAGAGGCAAAACAAACAAACAAAAAAAAACAAAAAAAAAAAACACCTGTTTTCATGAAAGGCGTGGCCTTGGTCTGGGCACAGGCTCTGCAGCTTCAGGGCCCTGGCAATGGAGTGAGACGTGAGAGCTGGAGGAAGGGCTGGCTTCCCACCGGAATCCCAAAGCGGAAGCTGCAGGGAGGGCTCCTGCAAAGCTGGCGGGAAGAGGGAGGAAAAAGCAGTGTCCTGTGATGATTACTCCCAATAGACTGGCCATGGGCCCGTGTGAAGCCAGATCCCCTAGAGAGAACCACAGAAACTTCTGTGGGAACTTTGCCAGAAAGGTGAGTTAAGGAAGCTGTAAGTTACTAAGACTTTAAAGGAAAAAAAACTAAGGTTTAACCCTACCTTCAGAAGTCCCTTCCACGGGCATCTCATTTTTCGGTCCTCACTTCCTCTTGTAGTTTCTCCCAGCAGAGGAACCAGAAAAATCACTTGAAGTCAAATTGATTTCTACAGAGTTGCATGCTAACTCCCAAACAAGTCAGTCTTTTTAAATATTATTATTAAAACATCCCTTACCACTGGCAGGCTGACTCAGTGATTGAGCATCAACCTATAAAGCAGGAGGTCACTGATCCGGGTCAGGGCACATGCCTGAGTTGTGGGCTTGATCCCCAGTGTGGGGTGTGCAGGAGGCAGCCGATGAATGATTCTCTCTCATCATTGATGCTAATCTCTCTCTCTCTATCTCTCTCTATCTCCCTTTCTCTCTGAAGTCAATAAAAATATATTTTTAAAAAATTTTTTAAAACATCCCTTGTGCCGGATATATTTGTATTTGAGTTACTCTAAAGTTAAAAGGCATTCAAGAAAAGAAAAGAAAAGAAAAGAAAAAAAGTACTACTCAATGTGGTAGGCAGTCTCCAAGATGGTTCCCTAATGATTCTCTTCTCCCGTGGTGTTCATGCCTCTGTGTAGACCCCTCCCACGATGTATCAGGGTCGGTCTGGGTGGCCAGTAGAATCCAGTGGAGGGGACAGTGCATAACTTGCATGGCTAGGTAGGAAAAAACACTGCCACTTCCTCATTTCTTCTTGGATTCCTCACTCTGGGGAGATTAGCCACTGGAACAGGAGGATAGCAAAGGAGCCCAAACAGTCAAGCAGAGAGGAGCTCAGGTCTCCTGCCAGTGCCAGCATCAACTCGCCAGCCACAGGAGTGAGCCACCGTGGAGGTGGGTCTTCCAGCCCCAGGCAGGCCTTCTGACGACGGCGGCCTGGCAACATCTGAACTGCAAACTCACGCGACTCCAAGCCAGAGCCGCCCAGCTCAGCTGTGCCTGAATTCCTGGTCCTCAAAAATGTCATGAGATGATAAATTAGTGTTGTTGCAAAATTGAGAATAATTTGTTAAGCAGCAATGTGTAACTCACAGATTTATGTCCACATGAACAAGACAACTCACCAAAGTTATCCTCCCAAAACAAAGAAACTGCCCCCACATCAGGCTTTATCTCCCACCTTTGGTCAACTAAAGCAAATTTCTGGCACTTTTCAAATTGCCACATTTTTGTTCCCACTTACAGATAATAATGTTCAGAGATTTTAAAGTCCAAGTCCAAAACACCCATTATAGTAGCATCTAGGTAGCTTGATAGGACACAAAGCCTGTTGAAATAATTTCAAAAAGCAGGCCAAAAATTAATTTACACAGTATCTGTGCATAAACAACATCATTACATTCAATTATCTGACTGGAGAAAATGTGTGTCGGGGGAGGGAGTGGGAGGGGTATATAACAATAATTTCATTTTAGAAAAAGAGACTATGATTAAAATGCTACTTTTAAAGAAAAACTGAATGGTGCATTTTCCAAAGCAAAATGAACACGTGAACACATTAAAAATATCTTCTTGAAACCACAAAGGAAATGTTGGCCTCTACCTAAGGTAAGAAGCTTGAATACATTTCAGAGGACTAACTGCAATGTTAGAAGCAAATCAAGATGTTTCCATGAACATGCAAAAAAAAAAAAAAAAAAAAAAAAAAAACAGTACTAGAGATAACTACCCAAGTTTTGGAGGATCTCAAAGATGATTGTGAGTTGTCACTGTGCGTGGCTTTGTGCTGTGGTTCATGCTTCGTGTATCTGTCTCTTGGTCTAAATTGTAAGCTCCTAGGAGGTGGGGACTCAGTACCTCGCTCTCAAATTCACTGCCAATAGCTAATGAGTTGTTAGTTTGAGTTCCCAGAGGCGAGGGGAGGGGGGGTTGGAAGCAAATATCCACATCAGGATTCTCTGATGCCATAAATAAACTGGCGCCATAGTACAATATTCTATTTACAAAAATTTTAAGTGAAGTAAATTTAGATATTTTTTAACAAGAATAATGGGAATAGGTTGACTATGAAGCCGAAAATGAGAAAACTTGAGTTTTATATCAGGATGCTGAAATCATGATATTCCTCAAATCTGGTGGTTGGCTTTTGTCCTCAGGCGGTGGTGGCTGGAAGCAGATGATAAGAAGCTCTTTTATATTAAATGTCATCTGTATTTTCACACTGTTACACTGCAGGTTGCTTAACTTGAACTTGTAACAAGCAACCCTCTTTTCTGCTTAACTATATTCATTTTTCCAGCAAACAACTCTCCCATTTCAAGGGAAAGCTTTCAAAATTCATATTTAACTCCTACATATTCAAAATACTGCATAGAAAAGAAATATTTACCTCTTTCTAAAGTAGCTCAGTTGCTTGAAACATCGTTCCATGCACTAAAGGGCCACATGTTAAATTCCCAGTCAGGGCAAATACCCAGGTTGCAGGTTCAATCCCTCGTTGGGACACATACAGGAGGCACCTGATCAATGTTTCTCTCTCACATCGATATTCCTTTCTTTCCCTCTCTTTTTCTCTCTCCCTTCCTCTCTCTAAAAATCAATAAAAACATATCCTTGAGTGAGGATTAATTTTAAAAGTAAAATAGAAAACTAAATAAAATTGTATAAAACTTTGCACAGTAAAGGAATTTTGAAAAAAAAAATTTAAGGTATATGATGCATTCCTATGCAAAGATAACTTCTTTTAAATGTATTTTTATTTCCAATAATGATAAGAGCTGACATTTAGTACGTGATTATGTGCGGAGAGCAGAGCTGAGCACGTTATTTCATTCATTCATAAACTATAAGATCCTCAGTGTGTTTTCTTAAATATTTGCTCCTTAGGCCTTGTCATTCAATCATCCTTTCCATAAACATTTACCTAACATTTATTTTGTACCCACCACTATGCTAAAAGATAGAAATACAGAGATAAAAAAAACACCAGATAGTATCTTTTTAAAAATATATATTTTTATTTATTTCAGAGAGGAATCAAGAGAGAGAGAGAGAGAGAGAGAGAGAGAGAGAGAAACATCAATGATGAGAGGGAATCATTGATCGGCTGCCTCCTGAATGTCCCCTACTGGGGACTGAGCCACAACCACGGCATGTGCCCTTGACCAGAATCAAAACCTGACCTCCTGGTTCATAGGTCAACGCTCAACCACTGAGCCATGCTGGCCAGGCAAAAACAGATAGTACCTTAAAGGAACTCACAGGTTGTTGTTGTTTTTTAAGTGAATAAATAGAGAAATAAAATGAGTACATTCTAATTCCTATGTGCATGACTTCTAAGAAGACCATCGGAGTTCAAATCTTTACTCTGAGAATGCCTAGCAGTGAGACTTGAGGCAAATCATGTAACTTTTTCAAGTCTCGGTTTCTGCATCTGAAAAATAGGGATACCAAGTACTGAATGAGATAAGCCGTATAAAGCACCTGATTCACTGTTTGTTACAATGTAAGCACTTAATAAATCGTATTATTATTCATTTATATAAATACTACCAGTAAAACACCTGAGGATCGATGACCTGATCCACAGATCCTCTGGCTCCCCTGCTGGGTGCTCTCGCCGGATTAGTGCACTACTTTGTGTGCAACATATGTGCTGCACCTAACCCGCTGCCCATGCTTTCTGTTTTCCCAGGGTCAGGTGATGAATGTGGGCTCTTCTTTCTCCAGCCCTCCTGGTTCTGTCTCAGCACTGAGACCACCCGAGCAGGGTTTCTTACTATGCCAGTTCTGAATTACTTGCTTCAGCTTATGGGTGATACCTGTTGGTCAATAGCTAACTGTTTTAGTTCCTGGCCAACCGTGCCCTTCCTTTCCCCGTCCCCAGGCAAGTCTCAATGGGCCTCACGGCCAAGCCCATGTGAGTTAGGGCAGCTTGGGGCTTTGCCTCACCAGGAAGGCCCTGTAAGGGGTTCCATAAATGAAAAGTGCCCAGACTGAAGACAGACCACCCGCTGCAAATACTCAGCAGGGTCACAATTTGTCAAGGCATAGCTGACTAGAGTTGCAGATTAAGACCCAGAAGTTTGAGGAGGAGAAGGTATGAGAAACTTGTTCCTCTTACTAGTTCTTTGATATTTTAAAAATGTATTTTTATTGATTTCAGAGAAGAAGGGAGAGGGAGAGAGAGACAGAAACATCTATGATGAGACAAAATCATTGACCTCCTGCACACCCCACACTGAGGATCTAACCTGCAACCCCAGCAAATATCCTGACAGGAATTGAACCACGACCTCCACCACTGAGTCATACTGGCTCAGTTGTTCTTAGCCAGTGTCTTTAGCTACACTCTGCCTCACTTTCCTCATCTGCAAATGTCACTAGGTTTTTATAAGGATTAATTGACAGCAAAAGCCAGTTTGGCTCAGTGGTAGAACATCGGTCTGCGGACTGAAAGGTCCCAGGTTCAATTCCGGTCAAGGGCATGTACGTTGGTTGCGGGTACATCCCCGGTCGGGGGTGTGCAAGAGGCAGCTGGTTGATGTTTCTCTCTCATCGACGTTTCTAGCTCTCTATCTCTCTCCCTTCCTCTCTGTAAAATATCAATAAAATATATATATTTTTAAAAAGAATTAATTGACATAACGTTTGTCACATCAGGAACAGAACTTGGCATATATATGAACTTATTTGCCACATTTAGAGCTGGACTGCAACATTCGTGATATCCCTAACTCAAAACCAACTAATGGTTCTCTCTCTCTCTCTCTCTCTAATCAATAAAAATATATTTAAAAAAAAGATACGATCTGTTTTTTTATCTCTGTATTCCTATCTCTTTATAGTATATAGTATATATATACAACAGAGCCATATATCATCATTTCTAAAATACACATTCATTTTCACTTTTAACATTTCTGAAATTGGAATGAATCTTATATTGTGTCACAGTTTAATCAATAGGGTTTTTTATTCTTTCTTCATGAGCACACAAAAAATAACTGTACATCTTACAGTGAATGGCATCGTAAGTGCAATGAAATGCAGTAATATCTTTCTCCTACCATAGTATCCAAGAACATATTTCATTCCCTTCCAAACCTGACAGTTCACATAGCAAAAGTAAAGGCAGAACTATAATGGATGGTACCCTTTAGCCATTTAGAACAACTGAGAACAATTTTTCCCCATTTCACCCAACAATTCCAATTTTAGGGCTGTGAAAGGAGCAACTGAGATTTTTGCGAAATAACAGAATCTTTAAAGAAGGCTCTTTTTTTCTTTTCTTTTTCACAGATAGGACCTGTTTTTCCAAAAATAAGTAATTGTTAGCAACTAGATATTGCAACTTAGGAGAGAAAATATGTCCTCTCTGCTTCAAAATGTTCTACATAGAACATACTGATTGGTTCTGCCAAATCATTAAACATTTATAAACATGTTAAGTTGTTTTGGTCCAAGTTCAACTCCTGGTTTTACTAGTAAAACTGATTCATATGAGAAAAGCCATGAACAAATGAGTCTCACAGACACACCTACACTCTCACTGGTCACCTGTACCTTTCTTTCTGGGGTTGCCCCTTCTCCTTGCCTCTCCATCTATTGAATTTTCACCCAAGAGCCATCTAATGAAACAAGAAACCACAGAGCTTTAGAGCTGGACTGAAACATTCGTGATATCCCTAACTCAAAACCAACTTTCCTTCTACTGGGTATCTATGATCCTTTGATCTTTTTTCCATACTGGAACTTATTTGCCACAACTATATTTTTTAGAAAATTTGTCTACCTCTTTTCACTTCTCCTCATCATTTTTTAAAATTTATTAAATTCATTGGGGTGGCATTGGTTAATAAAATTTATAGGTTTCAAGTGTACAATTCTATAATACATCATCTATATATTTATTGTGTGATCACCACCCAAAGTCAAGTGTCCTTCTGATATAATTTATCCCCCTTTACCCTGTTAATTAAACTGTGACACACACACACACACACACACACACACACACACACACACACACCGCTCCATTTCCCTTTAGTAATCACCATACCGTTGTCTGTGTCTATGAGAAGGCACTCATACTATACTCCCATTTCTCCAAGGTGGTCAGATATTTCTAGATAAAGGTCATTACAGCCTAGAGTATGTACACATTTAAGTCAACACATACACACTCATCTCTACTTTTTATCCAAAAATGCACCTTTGGATAGATTTTGCTCCAAACACTCATGCATCGTCACTTCTCAGTCACTTATAATACAAATAATTACGTCGTTGGAAC
Organism: Vespertilio murinus; assembly: GCA_963924515.1. Taxonomy (NCBI): domain Eukaryota; kingdom Metazoa; phylum Chordata; class Mammalia; order Chiroptera; family Vespertilionidae; genus Vespertilio; species Vespertilio murinus. The sequence continues at coordinate 35,442,280 of OZ004705.1, forward strand.
ATCTTGGAAACAATTATGCTTATTCCCATGGGTCCCCTAACTCTGTAAGGTTTTCATGGTCTCTGTAGCCCTAAATCTGGTCCCCTTCGTGTTAGACTAACCAGTGTAAACAAGTCTCAACTACCAAGGCCCCTCACATTTTAGGCTGTAAACATTTCTGACATAATTTTATAAGGAAGATTAACAACCCTAGTTACTCTTCGTCAGGATTTTCTCACTTTTTTTCAAGGCCTTAGGCATACTAAAGTATTATATCTACCTGGCCACAGCTGCTGGGCAAGGCCCTAGGCCCACATTGGCAGCAGTGATGACAACAGCGCTGCAAAAGCAGCAGCCACGGCAGCAGTGGCCACCACCAGGAGAGGAAGGAGGGCTTCTGCGGGTGGCACCACTGGGACCCGCGGTGGGTGCCCATCAGAACCCGGAGCCTGATGGTGGCATCTGCATAAATACTAACTCTGGCCAGGCCGGCACAGAAACTGCCAACACACTGGAAGTAAACGCTGTCAGTGAGTTACAAAATTTTTTTACAAAATAAAAGTGTACACATGTGTACACTTTAAATAGAATCGTATCAGGGAGTGAGCATAATCCCTTAAAGAGTTTAAAAACTCAGGTTTTGAAAACTGCTTCAAAATTGCAAAGCACTTATCCACAGACTTAGAAATAAAAAAAAAATAGAATAATTTTAAAGATCGTGACCTTTGACAAAAAAAAAATACACTCCTTTCATATGATACTTTCAATAAACCAATTATTAATGAGGAAGAAAATTTTAAAGTTATTATTTTTCCTTATAGTTGAAGATACATTGACAGAATGCATAAACCAGCTTTTTAAATTTTATGCAAATCATTAAGCCACATTTGGTCTCTTGTACAACCTCCAAAAGTTACAGAAAATGTCAAAGGAAGCATTAAAATGCCATTGTATAAATTTACATTTAAAATTAAATTTTGACTTACACAAAACTGATTTGTATGAAGAATGTTCCATGAGAACCATCAGCTCTATGTGTACTAAAATTTTTAATTCAGAAAAACTTATCAGAAATTTATCCCAAATGTTGTCACAGTCTATAAAGTACTTTTAACTGCTTCAATAATAATTGCATCAGCAGAATGATTCTGGTCACAATTTAAAATTATAAAAAATTATATGCAATCTTTTACTTTCCAAGAGCAACTGTTGTCTCTTTCAATTATATCAATTGAAAATATAATTGTTAAAATTATATATTTATTTTAATGGTCTATTAAATAAATTTTCAAAAAAGCAAACCATAAAATTATGATTAATCAAGATATCACATTAATAAGTACTATATTATATAAAATAATGACACCAAAATATTTCTTGCACTTTGTAAGTTATATTATTACTCACATCACTATTACCTCAGTTATATTTTATAAGTAACAACATATTTTTGAAGGAAAAATTTGTTTGTAATATTTTTTAAAGAATTTATTTATTTTATTTTTTAAAATATATTTTATTGATTTTTTACAGAGAGGAAGGGAGAGAGATAGAGAGCTAGAAACATCAATGAAAGAGAAACATCGACCAGCTGCCTCCTGCACAGCCCCCACCGGATCTGTGCCCACAACCAAGGTACATGCCCTTGACCAGAATCGAACCCAGGACCTTTCAGTCCACAGGCCAACGCTCTATCCACTGAGCCAAACTGGTTCCAGCTGTAATATTTTTAATGGCACTTTTTTCCTGCTTTTTCAACAAGGGCCCTCCATTTGCATTTTGCACTGAGCCCCTCAAATTATGTAGTTTGCTTTGATTATAGAAAAGGGTATTTTCATGTTTTATTGGGTTAAGAGAACAGCTATGTACAAGGCCTTTATGTAATAAAGGACTTTAATAACACTGTTACATGAAAGAAGGGAAAAGTTATCCTATATGATAAAGAGATGATATGCAAATTGACCCTCACTTCACAAGATGGCCCACCAACGTTGTCACAAGATGAGCGCCCTCATGTCGTCACAAAATGGCCATCCCCACGTTGTCACAAGATGGATGCCACAAGATGGCCACCCCTACGTCATCACAAGATGGCCTGCAGGGGAGGGCAGTTGGGGGGACCAGGCCTTCAGGGAAGTGCAGTTGGGGGTGATCAGACCTGAAAGAAAGAGCAGTTGGAAGGACCAGGCCTGCAAGGTAGGGCAGTTGGGGGTGATCGGGTTGGCAGGGTAGCAGTTATGTCAATCAGGCTGGCAGAGGAGTGGTTAGGGGGCTGTCAGGCTGTCAGGCAGAGTGGTTAGGGGCAATCAGACAGCCAGGCAGGCAAGTGGTTAGGAGCCAGCAGTCCTGGATTGTGAGAGGGGTGTCTAACTGTGGTTTAGACATCTTCCAGCTATTAGACATCTTTCGAGGGATCCCAGATTAGAGAGGGTTCAGGCTGGGCTAAGGGACACCCCCCCACACCCTAGTGCATGAATTTCATGCACCGGACCTCCAGTACCTCTTATAAATGTTCAACCAATTCTTCCAAGCCCAGTGTTATCTAGAAGGTTCTAGATGGGGGGAGGGAGAAAACCTTAGATATGTTACAATACCATTAAATAGACAGCAAAACCGAGGCTCCAAACGGTGATTGTTTCCAGTTCACAAGTGATTTAGAAGCAGGCTTGGGACCACATCTCAAATCTCTCAAGTCTGTTTGGTACAACTTCTACCACTGTTTCTTCATGACTGTATCAATAAGGGTCCAGGAAATCAGAAAGGTATTTCGAACAGAGTAATGTAAGTGATGACCATCAAGAAGGAAGGCATGTTCAAAGGGGTTGGAATAAGGGAAAGAAATGTAACTATTGCCAGAGCCACCCCCAGAAGCAGAAGGGGAAACATACCCCGCCTTCTCCCTCCCTCCCTACCTTACATCTTTCACTACTAATTCCCACTAGCAGAAATGAGCTGGAAGCCAGCTGACAGAGGAGCCTAGAAACACTCTGTAGGAGTCAGCCCCCCTGTCATACTGAGCGGATCAGGAAAAGGTGAGAATTGAATTTGAAAGCAAACAAGCAAATAACTGGCACACTGTTAAGCCAGGGCTAATAACTACTTCCGGTCCGAGTGCTACCTGAAAAATCTAAAAAGTCCTGATGGCCAGATATTACTGACTGTACTCAATTATTGAGGTAATGCATTTTAAAGCTCTTAGCACAGGGCACAGTATGGTAAATGGAGATTAAAATTATCATAATTACAATCACTTGTTTAAAACTATTAAACAAGAAGAGGTGAAAAATAGTAAAACAATCAGTGGGGTTTGTCAAAGAATGATTAAACTCCCACTGGGGGACATAGCTGAATTTGCTCTTTTCTGTAGCGGGGGGAATGTGGGGTGGGATGGGAAGACTACGCTGGTCAGGCACGGCTCTCCAAGCAGAACAAACTACTGGCCTAATATGGGGTCTTTGGGGGAAGCATGCAATGCCAGGAGTTGACAGGTTTTCAGGGTTATGAGTAGGTTGGCATCATCTGTAGTCCATGGTTACTCAGGTGAAGTGTTGTTAGTGAATCTGCCCCAACTGGGTGACTCTCACCAGGAGCTTCCTGGGGCAAGTTATTTTTTTTATTAATTGGATGGGTTTAAAAGTGGTTCTTGTGGTTACTTGTTAACTTTGCTAAGTGACCATCAGTCTTTTCCTAAGAGTCCATGGATGTTGGCAGGTTGATTAGAACAGAGCTCTTGAAAATCTTCCTGGATTATATAAGCTTCTCTTTTTTTGTGTGTGCAGACATGAGAAAGTTAGGCCGTGTTGGAAAGGTCTTAATTCATCAACATGGCACATAGTTAAGACCTACAGCCTATTAGAGCTGATCCTTTTATTCAGTAGCCAAAGCTTAGTGTTGTTGTCTCAGAACAATTATGTGCCTTAACTAAGTAAGTTAAGACATCTTCAGATCTTATACTGTAATCACCTTTAAATCTGATCTTAGCATATAGTGTAACTACTTATTGTTAATAAAAAAAAAACACTCAGCACATTTTTACTAGTCATTTAACTAATGATAAAGCACTGATATTTTCTGCTCATATTATAATTCATTGGCGAAACACTCTTATTCCAGCAACTCTATTACCCTTACCCAATAGAGGACACTATCTTGAATTAGAATTTTTTTGAGGCCTTAGCATATAAATTACATCATCTGACTAATAGCTGAAAGATCAACTAAAAAAGCTGCCAGGCTGGTGTTGCTCAGTGATTGAGCGTCAACCTATGAAACAGGAGGTCAAGCCGAAACCGGTTTGGCTCAGTAGTAGAACATCGGTCTGCGGACTAAAAGGTCCCGGGTTCGATTCCTGTCAAGGGCATGTACATTGGTTGTGGGCACATCCCTGGTAGGGGGTGTGCAAGAGGCAGCTGGTTGATGTTTCTCTCTCATCGACGTTTCTAGCTCTCAATCTCTCTCCCTTTCTCTCTGTAAAATATCAATAAGATATATATTTTTTTTAAAAAAGAAAAAGAAAAAGAAACCGGAGGTCAAGGTTCTATACCCAGTCAGGGCACATGCCCTAGGTTGTGGGCTCGAGCTCCAGTGGAGTTGGGGTGGGGTGGGGAGAGGGGGGCGGGTGCAGGAGGCAGCCCATCCATGATTCTCTTTCATCATTGATGTTTCTGACTTTCTCTCCCTCTCCCTTCCTCTCTGAAATCAATTTAAAAATCTATATATGTAAAATCATAATAAGCAAATCAACCGGACAGCAGAACAACAGCTCGCTATGGTGCGCACTAACCACCAGGGGGCAGGTGCTCAACACAGGAAACGGGGAACCAGGGGTGGGTGGTGGCAGACTTGGGTGGTACCAGGCCAAGGCCCCCCACCCTTCTGGTTGCCCCACATACAGAGGGCAACCAGTGGCAGGAGGAGGGGCAGGCAAGCAGGCAGGAATGGCCAACCTCTCAGTCCCTCTCCCCCAGCCAGTGGGCTCCAATCATCCAATGGGGAACAGGGAACTAACTGGAGGTGGGTGGTGGCAGGGGGTGTGGCCGGCTGCCAGCAGCCAGGGAAGATGGCCCTGTACCGGTGCATGAATTCCATGTGTTGGGCCTCTACTGTAAATATAACAAAAGAAGCTGGCTGTTCATGATTTGGTATTTTGCCTCTTGATATTTTTAGAGTTCCTCTAATGGTAGTATTAACTTAAAGATTTGGACATTTCAAACATGACATTGTGAAAAAAATTATTTTGCCATTGATCACAAAAAAAGTGCAAAGTTATTGTGACGGTGCTTCTTAAAGGAAATGGAAGCTGTTCTAAGAGGGAGAGGAGACTTTGGCATAGACAACCCCCTAACACACAAGCATGAGAGGCCACTACAGTCCGTCTGAATATGGGATTTTGAAGGGATCTCTGTATTCCCCATCCAACCAGAGACAAGAAAGGGGCCATGCAGTCAACAACCTGACAGTCCTTGACACTTGAGGATAGACAAAGAATAAAACGAGGGTGTTTTTTCCCCCCACAAATTAACAAGAAAGAGGTTATCCCCATGAAGGTTTTATAGAGGACTTTATAAAAGACAAAGTTTGACAAACCTTTTTTTTTCCTATAAACTAATTGCTGGTCTAACAGACCTCCAGACATTAGTCCTAAAGGCTGTCTTGCATTGAGTTGAAAA